>OX596374.1:4993333-6241666 GCA_951394395.1 Colostygia pectinataria | reverse complement strand
TTGCTAATTAATGTATTCTTAACCTATAATCATTATTTGAATGTATACTCTCTGTCGTATTAGGTTTTTAGCCTGTAAGGATAGAGTTGATAATGATGTAAATAAATAAATAAATAAATAAATAAATAAAAGGATGTCTGTATTACCACTGTTGTTTGTAACTGACCTATGATTGAAATAATAGTTTTAAGGTTCCCAAAAGAACCCACGACAATCAGCAGACATAATGGCTACCACTACGCCACGAGAAATCTCATGAAACCAGGTTATGCGTCTTTATAATAATATACATGATGTTTCATTATAGCTCGGGTTGTGTTACATCAGCCTGTATAATTACATCGCACACTTTGTTTTCTCTGCCCCTATGCTCAGTTTACGTAGGGATGGGAAAACTTATCTATCGATATCTATAAAAAATATGCATATTCAACTAATTTGTAGACCACTGCAGGTGCCTTATTCGCTATGACCAAACGCGGGCTCGCTACGGTATCTGCGTGGAATCGTTGTCGACGAGCCACGTTTTAGGGCTTGTCTGATTGTTTTTCAAAGTCAACCTATCGATAGCGAAACTATCGCTATTGAAACAGCACAGATACCGAAAACAATCTTGCAAATTCACACCATGGCACGTATAGAACACGTTACTAAGTTACACGTTATTGGTAAGGAATCTCTATGTCATAGCGAATAAGCCCTCAGATCATTTTCAAATTTAATCTTAGATAGGTTTTACATGCTTACATGATGATTGATTTGGTTTGAAATTGATGATTGATTAGGTGACTGCATTTTTAAGTAATGCATCATTTTATAACATCAGGCAAGATAGTGGCCAAACGCAAGCATTTTCATTAATCAAAATATTTAAGAACACAGTGTTATAAATGTCGTTATTTTTTCATGTTGGTTATTAATCTAAGACACAATCATAGACACATCATTTATTTATTAAAAAAAATAAAAAATATGTTTATTTACTTTTTTACCAGTAAAGTTCACTGGTTTCTTGTGATTCCATAACCTTAAGCTTAAAACCTATAGTCGATCACCGTAGTTTGTATTCCAGGACCGCTTATTAATTGTCACCAGTGCAGAGTTACAAAATAGCTATCGATAAGCTATCGGTAAAACATCGATAATTAAATTGATGTTTACCCATCCCTATTAGCTCTGGAAACTCACAAAGGCTGCTGTAGGGGGCAAAACATGGCAATTTAAAAAATATAAGCAATACTTTACAGACAAAAGGATCGCAAATAAAAATATATTTTTACAATTAAATCATTTTGTATTACTTGTTGATATTTATTTAACTCGTAGACTCGATGGTCTGATGACATCGAGATTCCCTTAGAAATTATTTCAATCATTTTGATACTAATAGTTCATAAATGAGTCAGTGGCTCTCTGGTGATAGAGTTTATTATAGACCGCTCAAAGGCCTCTATCATTGCCTGACGACTGTTATAAACAAGACCGACAATTGACGCACATTCTGAAGCATAGAAGCGCTTTATAATAATGCCACTAGCACCCACACGGAAAAAAAATATCTTGTTACATTAACCAGAATATTGCACGCTCAACTAGAATGTCTTGCTATATATGTGACGACAATCTATTTTGTAACAACTACAAGACTGTTCTAGTTAAAAAAAAATATTGTAGTTGCAAATAATAGTGTGGTTTGAATTACTAAATAGAAGTGTATTTGCAATGAATTAATAATGAATGAACGATGTGCTGGTAGTAAAGTAACTAGACATTTAATACAGATTAGATTACCGATTAGAATACTTGGGGTGTCTTTGTTGATTTATTATTTAAAAAAATATACTTTATTAAGTAAGCGAACCAGTAAGTAAGTAATAAGTAATAGCCATTTATTTCAGACCAGTATTATAAAGTATAAAAGTACTATTAAAACTTAAAACGAATCTATCATGCAATAACTAAGTTTTTTTTTTTTCACTTAAGTTAACTCAGTAAATATTATTATCTATGTATAAACTAATTTGATTTATTTTAAAAGCGAACCAGTGGTATGGCACGAATGCACACACAAGGCTATGGAATCATATATATACACAATATACCATTATATTAGATATAGGTATATCGACCTTAGAGAGCACTGGTGGTCTAGTGGTAGTGACCCCGCCTTCCGATCCTAAGGTCGTGGGTTCGAATCCGGTCGTGCACCAATGGATTTTTCTGTTCGAAAAATTTATGTGCGCAATGCCAGAGCTCTCATACGGTGAAGGAAAACATCGTGAGGAAACCGGCATGTCCAAGAACTAAAAATTCGAAAGACATGTGCCATCCACCAATTCGCATTGGGTCCGCGTGGTGGATTAAGACCCAATCACTCTCGCCTGAGAGTAGGCCAGTGTCCCAGCAGTGGGAACATTAGAAGGCTGTCATGATGATGATGATGATATCGACCTTTGCTTGACTTTCAAATTTCATCAATAACGAAGTGGGTTTTGTAATTAGGCAAAAAGTTTTCGTCAGCGCGATCTAGAAACGCGACGTTTTACACTGCGACATCTAGCGAACATTTCCGAACTAATTCCTGCTTAACTAGAATTAAATCGTTTGCATTACAATATGATGAGTTTTTATACAATAATTTTAATTTCAAACAGATTCTGGTTTCCTTAACACATTTAATTTTAACTCAGTGTTCTGGTTGTATTGTAGAAAATTATTTTTTTCCGTGCATCCAAAAATTTTCCTCGAACGTTGTTTAACATAAGTTACGTCATAATGTCATTCAGTATTCAGTATTCAGTATTCAGTAGGTTCATTCACAAAGACAGGGTACATTTAACATTAGAGGGAAAATATAAATTATAGAGCTGCATATTTCGCCCGAGTACAGGCACGTGAATATATATATTTTTTTTTATACCACCAAGGTGGCAAACAAGCATACGGCCCACCTGATGTTAAGCGGTTACCGTAGCCTATGAACGCTTGCAATACCAGAGGCATCACTCGCGCTTTGCCGACCCTTTAAAAATTTTAAAACGCCCTTTTTGAAGAACCTCATGCTGTAGTCTCCAGGGAAAACCTCAGCAGAGAGATCATTCCACAGCCTAAGTGTTCATAGGTACACAATTATATTAAAGTTATTAACTAATTTAAAAAAAATTAACACATAAATATTAAATAAGAATAAATCAATTACCTAAATAATAATAATGGATCAGTTGAGCTATCTGTTGGTCGTTTGTAACGGTCTTTAGATGGCTCAACTGTTTCATATGTATTTTGTATATTTTGTAATGTAATGTAATTATGTACATATTTTATTTTGTTTATTAAAGATATATGTCTATGTATTGTAATTATTACCTAAGTCTGAATTATATGTCATTCACAATACCTACTTTGAAATTTGATGTTCCATCTCTCTTGTCTTTTTACAGTCTCCAAAAAAACGAGCAAAAAGCCTAGT
This sequence comes from Colostygia pectinataria, assembly GCA_951394395.1. Classification (NCBI taxonomy): domain Eukaryota; kingdom Metazoa; phylum Arthropoda; class Insecta; order Lepidoptera; family Geometridae; genus Colostygia; species Colostygia pectinataria. The sequence continues at coordinate 6,238,197 of OX596374.1, read as the reverse complement.
ATTTTATCAAAACCTCCGGTAGGTTCCGCCGGAGAATTCCATGTTAAATTAAGACAAAAAGATACCAATCTCACTAAATTACGTTCCTTCTTCATTAAGGACTATTTCATTAACTTAAAAGGTATCTTGAGTAGGTCAGCCTCCAATCAGTATAAATTTTGATGAAAAAAACACGAAACGCAAACGTACCGTCAAATCAAGAGGTACGGCGGCGCGCACTTACTCGCTCACGCTAATTATACCAGGTACTTTTATTAACGACTTTCTGTGTTTAAATTTTTCAAGTCTGGTGACTTTGTGGCTTTGAAAACATAAAAGTTTTATTAGTAGTAGAGTTTTGATGAGTTCGTCCGAGAAAGTACTACCATATCGAATTTCTCCCGCCAAACAGTAGTGCTTACTTATTAATGCTTGCAGTTAGAGTATTTTAAAGTCAAAAAGGAAGGAAAACATCGTGAGGAAACCGGCATCGGCATGTTCAAGAACAAAAAATTTGAAAGACATGTGCCATCCACCAATCCGCATTGGGTCCGCATGGTGGATCCAATCACTCTCGCCTGAGAGTAGGCCAGTGTCCCAGTGGGAACATTAGAAGGCTGTCATGATGAGATGGTACACAAAGGCCTTGTCACATAGACGCTGTTTAAATCGTCTTCAATAGACGGTAAAGGCGTTACTTCCAAAAGCTCCTTAAAACTTCCAACCGTAGCGGTATTAAGTCATGTCTACACATCACACAACTGAATAACATCGTTCCAAGTAAGCCCCAGTGCACACTCTATAATTAAGCTTGCATTGTTGTCGGAGCTCGCATATTTGTTATGTGGACGCATGTCACACCGAAGTGCTTCACAAAACCAGTTTATTGCAAGATTTTTCTAGATAGGGGCGCGTGGAACTGGCGTGAGTTCTCCTATTATATTTTTTTTCTTAATTTTTTAAAATAATGCTAGACAATCCACACAGCATCATCAAGCCCCAAGGTAAGCTGCTGTTAAACAGAGCTGTGTTTATGGGTACTAGATGACTGATATATACTTAATACAGTACATAGATAGATATTTTTTATTATATATAGAAAATACCCAGAACACCCGGGACAAATATTTGTAGATCGTACAAACATTTGACTCGAGGCGGGAATCGAACCCGCAACCTCCTTCTCCTTAATTATACAAAATGTATTTCATGTTCCGTTAGGACATCATTTAATTCAATAAAGCAGATGCTGGAACTGATCAATGATCAATTGAGAACAGTTTTGTGTGATCAGATGCAACCACAAACTGATCATATAATCCGTTAGGAATAAACTCTTTAAGACGTTTCAAGATAATCCTTGAGATATGATTGAATAAAGAGATTGATTTGACTTTGAATTTGACAATCGTAAACGTAAACGTATCGCCTAGCTGTCAAACGAGTTTTTCGTGATTCACCCTGGCGTAGCTGGTTTATATGGTCCTAACAGCCCACTCTGCAGAGGGTGTCTAGCCGAAGAAGAATCAGCCGCCCACGTAGTCCTGGAATGCGTGGGAGTAGCCACTCAACGCACACAAATCCTTGGAACACCAAGGTCACTCCTCGAAGCCTGCGAAGACCCCAGGAAACTTCTGTGCTTCTGGGAGGAGTTAGGCTGGCTTCGCGCATAGCCAGCTCCCCACGCACAACGGACCAAATGCGCGTCCAAATGCGAAAAAGGGAGTCCACATAAAAAAAAAAAAAAAAAGAAAATGGTCCTAACAGATCAACGCTTCTTCTTGTCGCTGGAGAATTAAGCCAGTGTCCCAATAGTGGTAACCTTCCAAGTCTGTCATGTTGGCTCGCCTATAAAGACCTTTAGAGGTGATCGTTTCGATGTAAATCGTGCCGTGTTCTTGTTAATTGCTACACTATCATTGTCACAAGTTTCTGAAGTTATCGAATTGTTAGCGAATACGTTGCGAGCCACGTAGGAGAACCAAGGTCATCGACATAACTCGTAGAACAAGCAAGTTGAAGTGGCAGCGGGCTGGCCATAGCTTGCTAAACCGATAACCGCTGGGAAATAAAGGTTCGCAAATGGCGATTGCGAACTGGAAAACGCTGTGTAAGACGGCGCCCACTTGGTGAAGCGATGACATTAAAACGGTCGCAGGAAGTCTGGGGATATTCTTGTGTCATGTTAAATTTTGGCGAATATTTTTAGGTTGTTCTTTAAAAAAAAACAACAGACAGACCGACAGACAAAATTCAAGATTATATTTTGACGATCCTGTGAAAAAGGGTCTTGACAGCAAACAACCAAGTGATCTTATAAGTTTCCTGTTTTGTCCTATTGAGGTTTGAAACTGTACAAAACCCTATAATAAAAAGGCTAAGCATAGTAGAATGTTAACCATAAATACGCCTTTGAAATTCCTTAGCGGTTACCTTGCAGTGTTTTCCTTTGAAGTTACTAAAATTAGTTCCAATGTAGTATCTACCTGCCTTTTAATAACAAAATAAGCACAAAGCCTAATAATCAGCCCATGTAATTTCCCTCCGCGTAACCCCCTGCCCGCTGAGAAATAAAGTGTTCTTTGAGAATCCCTTTGAAGAAATTCAGGGAAAGAATAAAAAGAAATTAAAAATAAAGGTTTTTTTGTACCCTCTGGCATTTGGTAAAGGATTTGCTTAGTTTCTTTTTATTCAAAGATTTGCAACTAACTCACAGGTAAAATAAGATTTTGCTTTAAAAATTCAGATGGGCTCCGTCATCCTGATATTTACAAAAAATTAACAGTTATCTAGTTCTCAATACTATAAGTATACATTTGTAAGTGTACACAGAGTCACAGAGTTTCTAGGCCGCCCGAAGGCCTCTGTCATGGCCTAACAACTTTGAAAAAGCACTAAAACTAGATTTCGCTGTAAGATATCACTTACATCTAGACACTTTTATTTTTACGTCGCCAAACCGTGGGCAAGTGTGTTATGGATACATTTCAATACGAATTATTCAAGTATGCGGCCCGCTAGGTGATTATGCGGTTACCGTAGAGTATGTATGCTTGCAACATCAGAGATATCACTTGCGCGTTTCCACCCTGTGTGAGATTAAGGAATCATGTGCCTTCGGTTTCACCGGAAACCATACTTTTCGAACCGGAACACAGCAATGTCAGCATTGCGCGCAATACTGCTTTGCGGCAGAAATAGGTATGGTTATGGCTCTATACCAATAACACTCTCTGTTTGTCTGCAGACCCCCCCGGCGCCCCCTACATCGAAGGCTACGCGGAGGGGGAGACAGTGCGCCGAGGACAGAGCCTGGAGCTGGTCTGCAGGAGCCGCGGTGGAAACCCGCCCGCCCAGCTCATCTGGTACAAGAACGGAGAACAAATTAGGATGGCGTACCGGTAAGTTTAGTTTTAAGCCACGAGGAATAGAGAAAGTTCTCAAGTCGAAAGGTCTCAAGTCCTTCCCCGTTCAACCAAGATTTTTCTACCCAAGAAGTATTTTGCTGAAGACGACCGATGTGGCGCAGCGGGCGCAGGCCCGCCTGCGACGCGGAGGTTGCGGGTTCAATTCCCGCCTCAGGTCAAATGTTTGTACGATCTACAAATATTTGTTCCGAGTGTTCTGGGTATTTTAAATTTAAAATAAAAAATATCTATCTATGTATTGTATAACACAGCTCTGTTAAACAGTAGCTTACCTTGGGGCTAGATGATGATGTGTGGATTGTCCAGCATTATTTATTTTATTTATTTATTTATTTTGCTACGTTCGACCCAAAGCAGTTGATTCGAGTTACCCTTTGTATAGGTCGCACAGCGGATCTAGGCTTCCGTGAAGTTAGCCGTTTGTGATGCGCAGAGACAATTTAGTTTGAAAAAGCTCCATTGCGCATCGAAACGGCTAATTTCACTACGGCCGAGATCCGTTGTGAGACCTATACCCACTATTTATTCCTAATACGAGTATCTATTGCTTAAATTCAAATAAATGACACAGTGTAACATTAAAGTGGAAGGGTAAGCAGAGAAAAGATTGTAGTTAGTATATTATCATTCTTCCAGACCCACGGCTCAACTAACACGCTCAATATTATTATTTTTTTGACATAACTTTTTACTGTGTACGTACTTAGTCCGGTTTGGATGATTTTTCATGTATAGGATAATATGAATACCCAAAAGGGTCACTATATTAATTTAAAACAAATCATATACACTCAAAATGGGAGATAAAGAAAGTGAGACTATAGTTTAGCCCTTGGGTTAAAAACAGGTTCAGTTTTATCAAAAAAAAATATGTTTGTCAGGACTAGCGGTGCCCTGGCTTTGCATGGGTATTTAAACAATATGCATAAACCTTTTTCTTCAATCTATTAAATGTGGAAAAGTGAACGCCAGTTCCACGCGCATGCATGATTGCGACGCGTTTGTTTCATACATTTTATAGAGAATGTCCGGGGTGTAGTGCAAAAACCAGCAAGGCGCTAGTGTGATAAGCTCACCGCCAGATACCGTATATTTTAACCACTCTCCAAAGTAGGTGCGATACATGAATAATGTATGTCTCTTGGAAAATTTAGTGGTCAGTCTAATGTTTCACTTTCTGTGATCACACGTTTTATACCTTGTCCACGTGTTTAGAGACCCATTATTCACGCTCGAGAGTAAAGTATGTATTTTTTTTAATTCATAATAGGCTTGCGCTTGACCACTATCTCGCCTGATGTTAAGCGATGATGAGGTCTACGGTGGAGAACGCTTGCCTAAGAGCAACCTATTCACTCGTGATTTGAAGACACCCAGGTTATAAGTATCGGGAAACACAGACTCTGGCAAAGAATTCCACTCCTTGGCGGTGCGCAGAAGATATTTTTATGAAGATTTACATTGAGTCAGTAGCAAAGTCAGTGCTGAACCCGCTACTGACCTAATGTAAACGCTGTCGGGTCAGTGCTGACTTCAAATTCTCGCGTACTGACTTTTACAAAGGTAAACAGAGAAAGTTAGTTCTTAAAGTCAGCACTGACTCCGTTTGAAGTCAGTCACTGACCCAATGTAAATGGCAATTTGAGTCTTTTGCTTGATATTATATTATCTAGAGAACTTAGCTACCTACAGATCGGAAATAGTTGTAAACTTATATTGAAATGAAAAAAAGGTATTTGGTCTGAGATAAGATTCCGTTAGATCAAAATAAAATAATGCGTACCGAAGCGGTATTGCTTGGCTTTTGGTAAAACAACATACTCGTAACAAAACAAATACAATAGGAATTTTGCCCGAAAACCCGCGTAGGTTTGAATTAACCTTTTTACGTTTTATTTATAACTATTACTAGCAAAACATAATCAAAAAAAGATTGCAAAAAAACAGAAAAAAATTGTTGTTAGCGCCTAGTATAAATTCTCTGAAACTACATACGTTTATTTGTATTGTCAAATACTTATATCACGCTATAAGTTTAGAGTTGCGAAAAGATTCTTACAAAATAACGACGAATACTTTTCGATGTATTCCTCGTATCAAGCTACAGTGCATCGTAGATCAAAGCAATAGAGCTTAGTTTACAATAAGTCATGTATTGGCTTCTGAAAAATTCATTGACAAGATCCTAAAAATACAATTGCGTCTGTAATCGAGAGGGAAAGACTATTTCAGGAAAGTTTTTTCTTTCGATAACAATATTTTTTTTTTTGGTTGGAAATGTTTAAAATTATTTAGACATTTCCAACCAAAAAAAAAAATTTAATGTAAATTGGAATGAGTCAGTCACAAAAGTAAATTAGACACAAATTTTCCAAAATCTCCTTTATAAGAGATCTTCAAAGGAGATAAATTACAGGCACATGAGACTTTCGATCTACGTCTCAGGGTGGCAACCAGTGATACTATGGTATTGCAAGCGATCATAGGCTGCGGTAACCGCTTACAATCTTGTGGTTGCCACTTTAGTTGTATTAACAAAAAAAAAAAGCAAGTTGTACTGCTGGGGAATAAAGGTTCTAGAATGCCAACCGCGAACTGGAAATCTAAAAAAAAAAGTAAAGGATTAACTTAAGAGCCCCCATTTGATAAACTAATAACATTCAACTGGTTACAGAAAGTCGGTATGTAGTGAAGACTTTGTAAGAGTAGTAAAATTCTTTGTGATAGAGCTCGTCCGGAACTACCACCGTACCTATTTCTGCTGCCTAATAGTAATGCTCGCATTGCTGTGTTCCGGTGTGAAGTGTATGGTTTATAGAATCACTTCAATTACCTAGCCCCGCTCTGACAGCTTTAATATAGTGATTCTATTGGTTCCTAAAACACATCCTCGCACATTTCTGGTGGAAACGCAGCCTAAGAGCTATGTTGGCGATCTTTGTTCTACGCGATTCTTGTCTTATAAGATATAGCAGACACTCACCAGAGCTGTTAACTGACTAGAATTGTCCATTAGCTTGGGATGGGATTATGTTTTCCTTCTTCAAAAAAAAAAGAATTTTCCTTCAACATTTCCAACGTATATTTATAACGTTTTAGATCATAAACAATACCTATTATAAAATCTTTATTAAAACACCAACAAAACATTTTAATAAATCACAACAATAAACTCAAAATATACGGCTTCTTACTCATGCGGAGATTGTGAAAAAAACCACCCTGTACACCCCTGTTTCACCCCCCCACCCCCTCCCATCCCCAGACGGTTCTCGGGATCGTATTAAGCTGGCAACAGATAGGGCGTGTGTCTCAATGATTTATGTAGGGTAGGGCGTAGAGAGGGGATTATGTCGATGAAAATGTTATCGGTGCTGGTATTGTAATGAGGTACGTCGCGATTAAAGTATTGTTTTATTGTTTGAAACTTGAATACTTTTTAACCCAGAGTTTAAATTTAAAGTTTTTAAATAATGGTAAAGTGAAGTAATTTTTCTGTCACATGTAAAGTTATTTAATTCAATAAAGCTATAAGCCGATTTTATAAACAATCGACATGCACTAAGTTTCTGAATTAAAAAAGTAAAAGGTGTCTTATTTGTCAGATTATTTATCCATTATGCAATATCTCATAGTACAAACTGTTTATTGAAACCTTAAAAATAAGGTTGAAAACAAAAAAAAACAGTTGATGAGTGACTCTTAGAAACCTCTCTTATTTTTTTTTAATTATGATTTAGAGATCAGAGTGAAATAACCTAGCGTCATAGAATTTCCATAAACAATCTAAGCCTTGTGCGAGACTAAAATTATTTTTTATGTTCATATTTTTTAATAAGCAATATTTTGTATATCTAAATAGCACTATCGATAAAGTGACTTGGTCATTCCTTTCCGTCACTTGTGAAATTGTATAGGAATAAGAGAATGAGCGAATATCTTCCGCCTATTAATATTGAAGAAACGAATACGCTTCATGTTGATAAACATCGAAACATGACACAATATTTTTTATCGATAAACTAGTGTTTGTTTGCGTACCGTCACTTATAAAATTGTATTAAGACATGCCTACCAGGCGACGGAAGCTGATTTATGAGGCTCGCTAACTGCACTACTGACGTCATATCCGTATTGCTTTTTATGTTTTTTTTTGTTGGATTAATAATGGCCGGTTTATGCGATGCCGGAAAAGGGTGGTTACGTTTTTGCGAAAGAGTACAGTTCGATAAATGATTTTTAAGTAGGTACATAACTGTACTTTAAGTTTGCACTATTCAATGTGCTGTTATTTTGTACAGAATTATTAAATTATGATTGTCGTTGTGCCGAATGTTTGCATGATTTGTGCGACTGAAAACCAGCGCTACAGATAGGCACTATGCAATTCTGTAGCAAATGCTGTGGTTGCATTCTGTAGCAAATGCTGTGGTGGTTGTTGAAAAAAAAATAGTAGGTACTTTTTAAAGTAATTCAACAAGTAATTCATAAATAAGAAGACATATATTGACGGAGTTTATTACAGCGTTATCTAGCCCCAAATGAAGCAAAGCTTTTACTATGTGAACTAGACAATGAATCACACTATCACACTTAATATCACACTAATCACACTAATATTATAAATGCGAAAGTTTGAAAGAAAGAAAGAAAGAAAGAAAAAACTTTAATTTTTTTCGTTTATATGTTTGTTCCTTTATAACTCGACAACCACTGAACCGATTTGGCTTAAATTTAAAACGTAGATAGATAATGACCGGGAATAGGACATAGACTTTTTATCCCGGAAAAAAGAACGGTTCCCGAGTTCCACGCAAACGAAGTCGCGGGCAATAGCTAGTAAATAATAAATTAATAAAGGTCATATTTTTTTGTAAATCAAACATTTGACTGGCAGCGGTGGCAGCAGGCATCGAACCCACAACCTCTTGCTTCTTAACCGACACCACGAGGTCATCAAAATACAATAGTTTATGAGCTTCTATTGGCATGAGCCTCACCTAGTTCGATTGGCACCACACTGAAGCTTTATGATGAAGAGGGATCATCAAAAAAAATTTAGGAACCCAGCCGAGTTTGTTGCCAGATTCTTCTAGGCTGGGGCGCGTGGAACTGGCGTAAATTCACCTAGCTTTAAGACGTTTCAAAATGATCCTTGTGATATGATTGAATAAATAAATTTACTTTACTTTACTTACTTTATAGATAGATCAACTGTTCCAGGTTATTATTAAACGGAAGCGTTTGCTGCTATTGTTTGCTATCTATACAGGGTCATTCATTATCAACCTGACAAACTTAAGGCCCATCCCTTCATTCCACACATAAAAAAATATATACGTACCTATATTTTTTTTTATGTATAATTTGTCTTTAAAATCCCAAGTAAACAAAAAAAAAATCGATTACGTTTTTCCTTTCAATGATTATTTATCATTGTTGGGAACCGAGTTAAGCGACGTAATAATAAAATATTCGAGTGTGCGCGCCCCGTAGCGGGTCAAGGATACGCGCAGGTCAAGGACGCGCGGCTTATTGACCCGCGGTTCATTGACGCGCGGGTCACTGACACGTGCCGAGCGCTGCCTTTTCGATTTCTAACAAGGATAACTATTAAGCAGAATTACGTAAATTTGTTTTTAAATATAAAAAAAGTTTAGAAAAAAAAAGTTGTTTATTTTTTACGTGTGGAACCTACCCCTTAAGTTTGTCTGGTTGATAATTAATGACCTTATAATATACAAAAGATAGATGTCGTCGCTTGTTTGTTGGTATCGAAAAAAGGATTTTATCGAGAAATAACAAATTATTTTAATTTTGTATTTTTGTTTTTTATCGACAGTCTATCTTCGGAACCCTGACCTGAAATGAATTATTCTTTTAATTATTCCCTAGAGCACTAGTCTACTCTTGAGCGAGAATAGATCTTAATTCAAATCGCACACTCATGCTGATACTGGTATTTTTTTAAAATATTTTCATTACTACCGTTGGGTACACAAGTTTTTTAAATTCTTGAATCATGTGCGGTTTTAACTATTGATTTTTGAACAGTTAAATAGTTCAAATAATATATTTTCACGACCGTTTTGTGAAGGCTAAATATTCTTTGAAATGAAAGTGAAAACCAAATCAATATCTGATAACTAATTTCCAAGTTTGGCACAGAAAGAACAACTTTTTAACATAACTAAACTTTGATGAAATTAAAGTCGAGTAGCGTTGTTAAAAACGAGATTTCTTTTTAATTCTGTACGTAGTACTAATATCTGTTCTGTGGTCAAAGTCAAAAGTGCCACCCAAAGCTTAAAGTTTTTAAGTGTTTGCGTGGCACTGCACTGCGCTTATCACCCCGAGACATTGTTGTTAAGTCTCTTTCGCCCAGTAATTTCACATGCTACAGTGTCCTTCAAACCTAAACACAGTGCAGCTTGCACACTACTGCTTGGAGGTAGAATATCTGACACTGCGGTGGTACCCACCAAGACGGACTCTTGCTGAAGAGTCCTACCACCAGGCAGGCTCCTTGCGAGTGCCTTATTCCGTCCCCTTATTATGTAAGTATATCGCTGTTAAATCACTGTTGATCCCTTATGGAGGCTGTACACTCCCGCACGAGAGCACTAGCTATGTCTCGCCTGAGAGGCCCGACCCGGGACGGAGAGCTTGCGAGAAACACCGAGACAGGGCGAGCGGTACCATTACACTCTCGCGCTCGCCCTGTCTCGGCCTGCCTCGGTGAGAGCGTAAAGCCGCCTTTACACGCTTAGTACGCACAGTAGGTGTGAAAGACGACCAAGCGATCAACAGCGATTCGACAGCAATAAACTTACAATATGGTTCACTATCATTAGATCCCACAAGTTTGATCCTATTTATTATTATTTTTCATTTTAACCCAAAAATAATCAACATGAACTACCATTTGGTCCCAATTACAGTTTAGGTATTAATAAGTAACAAAATTTGGCATTTGAACCTGAATTACTTGTTTTTTAATTTTAGCAAAAGTTCTACACAAAATTAGAGGTACTTATAATTAACAAAGACATTGAGAATAATCTTATTTTCTCTAAGATAATTTTAAAATAAAATTTAGTTTGTTGGTGTTTGTGTCATCATCATGGGTGCCGTACTGACGCACGAACGCTCGCAAACACGTTACATTACGCCGTGTAACGCCAGTCAGTACTCACTTTAAATAAATAAATAAATAATAAATAAATAATGCTGGACAATCCACACAGCATCATCTAGCCCCAAGGTAAGCTGCTGTTAAACAGAGCTGTATTATGGGTACTAGATGACTGATATATATTTAATACAATACAATACATAGATAGATATTTTTTATTATACATAGTAAACACCCAGAACGCCCGGACCAAATATTTGCAGATCCTACAAACATTTGTCCCAAGGCGGGAATCGAACCCGCAACCTCTGCGTCGCATGCGGACCTTCGCCCACCGCGCCACATTGGTCGTCATTTTCACTTTAACGATCCTAATTTCAGCCACTTACAATTTTATTGTATCTGTAGGAGTAATGGTGATGACTACCGAAATTAACTCTTTGACGGTCTCAGAGTCTTTTGAACTTATATTTATCTTAGAATTATTTATTATCAGTATTGTTTGCTGTACGTAACTTAATTTGATACTTCAAACACAAGTAATACGCTTTGTTCTAGAAGTATTTCGAAGTTAGTTAGATTTCTCAGACTTAGATTTCTCTCTGAGGGCTAAAGTTTTATTGAATTACGCTTGTTATGTACTGTGTTTATAAATAGTTAATAAAATTATTTTTCATTTTATGTACACAAATATAAAAGAAGTGGGGGGGGGAAGGCTTTTACCTGGCAGTAAAACAACATAGGCTAAACAGTTATTTATAACAATTTTAAAATGAATGTGGTACAAAACCCGAAATCGCAATAGATAGATGTAAATGATGCAAAAACGTTAAGATAAGTTTTTTGTTATTCTAATTTTAATTTTTTAAAAAGACTGATTTTTGGGTAACAATGCTACTAATACAGCATTAATTTACAATTGTGTGATATTTTGACACTTGTAGTATGGGCAAAATATCAAAATCTACAATAAAGCTGTAATTGCTATCATTTTATTAGTAGCATCGTCCTCCAGTCTGTGATGAGCCAGAAGCACTTCACCTGAATCATAAAACAACAGCGCTATGATTGAAAACAGCAGGATCACCGGAACAGTTTGTACGAAAATCAGTTTCGATAGTAACAATCCAATCCCATTCTCCTTGAAGCGAGTAATGGCGTGGAAAATAGTCTTATCGATAATCGATAGAGGCACAGCACTAGCGGATTCAATTTAGTAATAGATTTTGAGTGAATTAACGTGTATTTTATACGAAGTTTTGAACAATCAAATCCAAGAACGTTCATGACTTCAAAGAAGACTTTTTCCTTGATAAATTCCTTCAATCCTTGACAATTTTTAGAAGCTGTATCAAGAACCAGTGACAATAATGATAGTTTTATAATAAAAAATACTGTTTTACGAGTATTTTTTTTAAATTGATGATATTTTTTTATGATAATATCAATATACATATTTGGTAGACATTTTACTTAACGCCTTAACTAAACTAAGCATAGCTTGTACTATGAAAACTATAAGAATACTTACACCTTTTCTTGTAAATAACAATAAAATACCAAGGAGTTTTTTATAAGTCCTCATACAAATGGCACCCAGATACAGAAAAACAATTAAATAAAAATAAAAAAACAGGAAAAAATCATTTTGAAATCAATTTCAATCAAAAATGTTGTATTCTACAAAATAGAATACGAGAAATTCATTAACCAAAAAAAAAGAAAACATAATATTCTACTTTTGATTGAACTTGATTTGAACATCTATCACACAATAAATGTTTATTCTGGGTAAGCAATAGTAGGCATCGAACCCACAGCTGCAGCGCAGAAGACCGAGCTGCTACCAACTTAGCTGTGGGGCGAGTCAATGACGCGGAAAATAGTCTTATCGATTATCGATAGCGGCACAGCACTAGAGTTGTGTCGTGTTCAATTTAGTAATAGATTTTGAATAAATTAACGGAACTTGGGAAAGACCAAAAAAGTGCAAGTGTCAGTAGAGATTTTTAGGCTGAAACATGTGGAACTGTGGACATTCACCTAGCTTTAAAATGTTTAAATGATCCTTGTGAAGAGTGTTATTAAATAAAAATATTTTTAATTTGAATGTGAAGACTGAAAATAAGTTTCTAGCCTACTTGATGGTAAATGGTTACCGTTGCATCGTTATTGATATCAGATCACTTGCGCACTGGCTGAGAAGTTGATCGAAATTGAAATCGTCTTCATCTGAGCGCTTCCGTGCTTCGGAGGTCACGTTAAATTCTCTGTCTCGGCTGTAACAATATGATAAAGACTTTGAGTCGTCTCCTATAAACCCCGTTATTAGAGTTAGCTACTGACTTATCTCTCATACACTATCGTTTAATTATCGTGCATCGCTATATTACGACCGCTATAACCTTGTCGCCGCTTCTCGTAAAATGGTGGCTGTAAATGTAGAGTACATTACATCTTAGAAGTAATATTCAGTCTTATGAAATTCATACAATAGGAAGTGTTTCGCCCGAAGCGTTTCGACGAAAAAGTAATTTTCTTAGCGAGCGTTGGAATATTGTAATTAAGACGTGGATAAAGGCCAGCTTACACAAGGATAGTAAGCAAGCAAGTTCACATGATCAGTGGCTAGCTTTGATGATAAAGTTATAGAGTATAGGCCGTCAGAAAGCCTCCGTAATAGCCTAGCATGGTAATTGCCGAGAAAGACAAAAACTCTAACACTAAAGTTATTTATGAACAAAACTATGCAGACAGTTACAATAGGTAATAAAATAGTTGAGCTATCTACCGTTACAAACGATCTATAGATAGCTCACTGATCTAAATTACTTCTACGTAAGCGTTCCTAAGCGTTTATCGTAAACGTTCCTGATACTGTGAAGGAAAACATCGTGAGGAAACCGACTATCCAAGAACTAAAAATTCTAAAGACATGTGCCTTCCAACACAATTCTAAAGACATGTGGGTCCGCGTGGTGGATTAAGACCTAATCACTCTCGCTCGAGAGTAGGCCAGTGTCCCAGCAGTGGAAACATTAAATGGCTCTCATGATGATGAAGCGTTCCTACCATGCCGGCAGCATGCGTTAAGCCATTGACATTTGACATTTGAATGGGATGTGTTTGCACGAAGACAGTAGATAGTGCAGAGGCTAGTAACTGGCTTGCTTGCTAGATAGCAAACACAAAAGTTTTATCTCAAACTTAGGAGTTACCTAATCCACGTTCTTGTTTCCTGTACCGAGTTGAAGTTAAATAAACTTATGGCTTCGAAACTTCAAACATTTGCTTTGCAGTCTCTTTTGTGGTAAATAAATTAGGTACTTACTGTGCAATTCACTAAATACATAAATACTCCGGAACCACAGTTGAACATTGGCTTATAGAATCTTTGACTGGCATCATACTTGGATTGGGGGCTGTGGGTTTGTTTCAATAAATTTTTTTTTCAATGAATGTGTATCTGGGAGTAAGTATTTGCAAAAATTAGGAAGGTACATAATATATTCTATCAATTATTTGGCATCCATACAACTGGTTTTGTTTAGTTTGAGGCTAGAAGGCGCTAGAATGCAATTTCAAAGTATCTCTAAGCGGTTTTATCGTTGAAATCTGTTTTTTGTCTTAAAAACTAGATATAACATGTTATTTTTTTTTTAATTTTACTTATTAAATTTTAAGGATAAAAAACAGACGAAAAATCTCTAGTACTATTCCGCTTAACCTTTTAACTGATGAGGTCACACAGTTACCACAGTTAACCTCAAAAGAAAAATATCGACACGTGTTTCATCCCTCCACGGGACATCCTCAGGACCATCGACTTGTTCTCCGTCGAGCGCCTTTGGCTCCAGCGCTCGACGGAGCAACACGTCTGCCGGAGAACAAGTCGATGGTCCTGAGGATGTCCCGTGGAGGGATGAAACACGTGTCGATATTTTTCTTTTGAGGTTAACTGTGGTAACTGTGTGACCTCATCAGTTAAAAGGTTAAGCGGAATAGTACTAGAGATTTTTCGTCTGTTTTTTATCTTGTAATGGATTTCCGCAAAGTAACGCCTGAATCTATCAATTATTAAATTTTACAATACAGTTCTTAATTAAAAGTGCATAATTGGATGCTTAAGTAAACGATATTACACACACCTTTTTAGCAACAGTTTCTAACCACCAAGTGGTGGCTAGCAACGAGTTAAAAGTGAAGACTTGGTCAGTAATAAGACAGTTACCAAGAATAAACTAGAAACAATATGTCCCAAAAAAATCTGCTAAAAATTTCCCCTGATTCATACACAAAGATGCCTAGGATCTTGCAAAATAATAAGGGTCTTATTCATAAACGTACCTACTTTAAACCTCTGTTAGCTAATGTGTCTTTAAAATCTATTATCGTCTGCGTAGATTGACCTATGAATGGCAGGGAAAAAACAACTGCTAAAATGTATTTTTTTATGAATGCATTACAATTTAGGAATATTACAAAATATATTTACGAATATTATCAAGTCCCTGAAATCCTCTTTGTAATATCATTTGAATTTATAACATCACATTCACATCAAATAAAGCTTATTTAGTAAAACTGTTTGACCCAAAAATTACATATTACAGTCCCGGCCTATAAAAAGACCTTTTAGTAAAATTATTAGGTCGTACGTTTCTATCATAGGGCTATAACACTCGACCGTTCACTCGCCCCGTGCAAACCGCTGTTTGCCGCGCTTATTTTAAATACGGCCACCGCTACGTCAGGTCATAGTTACATAATATAAAATTGCCACTGACTCATACGAACTTACTTACTTACATAATATAAACTTAGAACGAGTTAGGCATTACGCGCGTCAATTTTGCATGAGTTTACATCCATTTATAAACTAGTAATGGATGTTTTAATTAAATTATTTGCGCAAAATCTTACCTTTTTCCTCAATTTCCTTAAAAAGTATAAAATCAAGTCGCTCCCCTTAGTATGTACGCTTAGATCTTAAACTATGAGCACGGACGGATTTTAATACGATTTTCAGTAATAGATAGAATGATTCGAGGAGAAGGTTTATACGTAGTTTGAGCACTCTTGCGAAGCCGGGGCGGGTCGCTAGTAAATTGTGGTTAAACTAATTCATATTTAGAACTAAATCACTCCAGCTTTGGGTGGCACTGCATCTGTAATAGTCAGGTGTGGTGCTTAACATTAGGTGGCAACTGGAGCACTGGTGGTATAGTGGTAGTGACCCCGCCTTCTGACCCTAAGGTCGTGAGTTCGAATACGGTCGTGCACACATGGATTTTTCTATTTTTCGAATGCGCGCAATACCAATGCTCTCGTACGATGAAGGAAAACATCGCGAGGAAACCGGCATGTCCATGAACTAAATTCGAAAGATGTGCCATCCACCAATCCGCATTGGGTCCGCGTGGTGGATTAAGACCCAATCACTCTCGCTATAGAGCAGACCAGTGTCCTAACCGTGGGAACGAAAGCTGGTCACGATAATAACGGTGACGTCATCAAAAGTACCCTTATTTTTGTAAGCCTGGAGGTATTTTCATAAAATTACAGTGAACAAACCCTTTCTAATATCTGTCTCTGTACCTCTATTGTCGTTTGCAGACGAATGAAAAACTCTGGACATGTATCTGTATTAAATATATATCAGTCGTCTAATACCCATAACACAGCTCTGTTTAACAGCAGCTTATCTTGGGGCTAGATGATGCTGTGTGGATTGCCCAGCATTATTATTATTATTTATTTATTTATTATTCGGAAAATGGGCATGTATCAACATCTTGCCATTTAGACTGAGCTTGAAGCTTCAAATGGAATTTTGACACTAAAACTCCCAAAACCCCCTTTTAAAGGGGATTTTGACAATAACCCAGCCTGACGGAAGGCGACTGACGTCATGGTCGACAGAGACCTTGGCGAGATGATATCGACTCCTTCAAAAGAGGATGGTGGGACATTGCGAAGGAGAGAGATGGCTGGAGGGTTTTGGAGGAGACTTTTGCCCAGCAGGTGGTCAAAACAAAAAAAAAACAATAAAAAAGTAACTAACTTTGTACGAGTCAGTGGCCAACTCTGGTGACAGAGTTTTTAGGCCGCCCGAAGGCCTCTGTCGTGGCCTAACAACTTGAAAAAAAAAAAAAAATTAAATGTAATGTGAGCAATTTTGGCAAATTTTTTTTCCAATAATTTTAAAAATCTCTTGAGAAATACGCCCCGTGGACAAAGTTGTTATGTTCTAAGCTACTTTATCTCAATTGTATGCCAGAGATTCAGATTTTATTGGTTATTATTGGAAACTTATTATTGTAGGTATAATATTTCTTTGAATTTCCTGTTTTTCTACTATTGAAAGTGCCTTATGCAAAGCTGGCTAAGTTGTTCTAAGAAGTTAGGCCATAACGGAGGGCTTCAAGCGGCCTATTAACTACGTCACCACAGAGCCACTGATATACTTAATTTTACATTTTTTACCTAATGTTTGAACATAATATATCTGATTATAGAAAAAAATATCATCAAAGAACCAAGTAACTATGTATTTGTAGAAATATCTGCTTGGATGTAACATTTGAGTCTATTTTCGTTTTATTTATTTAGCTTTCATGTTTTATTTGAAAAGATATAATTCACTGTAGCTTTTCCTTGTAACCAGACTTTACAAGCCTTTAAAACATCGACAAATATTTTATCGATAAATTGTATTTATTATCGTGTAGCACAATACCTTCGAGGCCGTATAAAACGTCGCGCTAGCATTGTTGTTGACAATGTATCGACTATCGATAAAACTAACTATAGGTTGTACATCACTAGACTCTAAATTAATGGTTAGTATCATAGTGTGGGGTAAAGTCAGAAGGCATAAAAGCAAGGTGAAATATTTTAGGGTAAAGTTAGGTCAATATTTGGAAAATAACTCTTCTTTATTAGGCTGTAATAGTAACTTCCTCAAAGAGAATTTATATTTTTAGATTGGATTTTTACCATTACATCACAGTCGTTTTTGAATTTTTTTATAAGAACAGTTAAAAAAAATAGCTGTAAAATACTTAATGACACGCGTTTTTAAAACATCCGTGTAAAGACGAGGGCGCGAGCTACTAGTATTATTTTAAATGTTGCCTGTTCTTCAAAACAAAGCGAAAAAGCAGGTCTACAAAAGTGGTATTCCAAAAACAACTCTTACGGCTAATTCGAACCAGTTCCCTAACTCAAAACAGACTAATTCCAGAAAGCTTATTTGCGCAAACCCCGCTATCATATCATGGAGACAAAAACTTCAAAGACAGCTTGATAAATGAAAGGGGGGTAAAGTTGAGGGTGGAGGGGCAAACTTTCGTGATGGCCCTTTTGGGTTAGGGTAAGACTGAAGTGAGTTTAATAAGATTATGGTAAAATCAGATCGTTTTAGACGATTGTTTGATTGATGATCAAAATTGAATCTTTAAGATTTTGATAGTCTAAAACTATTTAAATCTTTTTAGAAATATTTATGAAATCGAAATATCGCGTTGCTTTACCTAAATAAATTGTTAGATAGTGAGAAACTCGTGTCGCAGCTAACTGCTGCTGCTACTACTCGTAGGCTACACTGAAAACCAGCGCTACATACACATTAAGTCTGCAGCACATGCTGAGTGGCTGCCTTTTTTTCGTCACAATAGTTAAGTTTTAATTTGTATTGTTATTTTTAGGTTTATTGTGTGGCGCTAAATAAATATTTTTCTATTCTATTCTACTCTTTAGACTATTTAAATCTTCTTAGAAATATTTATGAAATCAAAATATCGCGTTGCTTTTATTTTGTCTGTCGAACGATTTCGAAACAAACGAGAACTGACAGTCTTTTTGATATGCAAAACCTAATTAGAAATATTAGTAAAAAGATAAAGAAGTATGTTATTACAGAGACAAAGAAATTTGGTTCTTAAAGTTCATTATCTCTTCAAACAAACAGCTGGACGGATTTAGATATAATTTGATACAAAAATAGCTTGTAATCTGGAATAAATAAAACATAGAAATATTGTAAAATATGATTCTTATTCTTGTTTCCGTGGGAAGACATAAAAAC
Source organism: Colostygia pectinataria (assembly GCA_951394395.1). NCBI lineage: Eukaryota > Metazoa > Arthropoda > Insecta > Lepidoptera > Geometridae > Colostygia > Colostygia pectinataria. The sequence continues at coordinate 6,219,566 of OX596374.1, read as the reverse complement.
TGTTTGATCGCAAATAGCTAGTTAATTTAAAATAATAATTATGATCAGTGCGTCCACGCCCTTATAGGGTAAGTACGCTTCAGTTGGCCCTTGTGAATTAGCTGTTCAAGTTAGCGGGTACTCTTTGTGACTCCCTGTTTGTGTGAAAGTTTTAGACTACAATGACTCAATTATTATAAAAATTATATATATTTTGGCACGTAGACGTACACAGTACAGAGCTATGCACGTAAATTAATATATATTTTTTTAAACGGGTTGACTGTTATTTAATTTTTATTTGATTATTAAATGCGCTTAATTTTAAATAATTGTATATTTTCTATTTTGAATAAGTACCTTATTGAATATTGTTAAATTAAATTTGTGGAACCATTTTATTATTGTAAAAACGAATGCATGGTGCATTCGTTTTTACAAGCACCATGCATTCGTTTTTTTAAGCAAATAAAATAAGAACTTTCATTTCATCAAAATTTGTTTGTTGTGACTTTCATTAGGGAATATCATTGAATACATACAGTCATTACTCCACGCCTCTCTACGTAGGCACCGCTTGTATGCGTAAGCGTAAGCGTAGACGTGCGTGTACCATGACGTTACAATGTATAAAACTGTATGTGACATGGCACACCGCTCGCGTGACAGCTCTCAAGCTGAACACGGTCGTGGCTACGTCTACGTGCTGCATACGCATCCTGTGTGCCTTTAAGAGCTGTCACGCATTACGTCTACGTGCGCAAGTTACACAAACAGTGCGTCTCATACAGTCCGAAAATTTAGAATTTTTATGTTTGTGATGTCAAAACATGAAAAAATGGGTAGAAACAGGGTGGTGGCAGATCAAAAAACCGGGCCATCATAAGCACTCAATTTATATTTATCTCTCATCAATTCAACATAGCAAAACGCTTAGCTTTTTCTTTTTAAACTAGCAAGTTTAAACTTTATTGTCACCTCGCTAAGACCCAAGATAACTTAATCCTTGCTTAGCTAACCTTGCAGCGACGTACAAAAAGCTAACGACAGATTGATTAATGGAGCTTCGGGTGTGACCTTGTCGCGGGGGTTTTATAGCTTTTTAAAACGATTGTCTTGGGAGAAACGCTTTATTACGATTGGATATCATGGTATTTCTAGATCTATAGATTTGCAAAATGTAAAAACATTTAAACTATTTTATTTAAATGTAAAACCATTTTATTACTATACCTAAATATTTTTTCATTTTCTTGTACAATTTTGTAAGTTATCCCTACTTAACTTATTACTCTGTAAGTTTTCATATTTTTTGAATATCAACTTCCTTTTATCCTTGGGCACTTTTTAGTATTTAGTAGGTACATGATGTAAATGTTAAAAAATGAAAATTTATTGATATTGATTATCACAACTTCTACGTATGTGGATTCAGGTTGTAAATGATGATGAAAACCATATTAACAAACAGTTTTTTATTTAACTTGTTTTAAAAAAAAATCGTTTTCAGCTTGAAGTTTTCTACTGCGGTGAATTAATAATTACATAATCCGCAGACGACAAAAACGGAGTGTAAGAGAGCTCCTCGAAGGACCGACGACATTGTAGCGGTCGCAAAAAATAGGTGAATGGTGAAGGCTCTTGATTGGTCGTTCTAGTACTATTGGCGAGAAATACGTCCAGCAGAATGCCTATTGGTTGTTATGATGATGATAAACCCGCAAACTGAAACGCGCACTAACAGAAATAAAACATTTAAAAGTAGCAGAAATTATAAGAACATTTCAGTCATAAAAACATTTACTCTTCTGAGATTAAGTTATAAATAACGGCTGAAGAAATTTAGAGAGAAAATAAGGAGCGGCGTAAATCACGAGCGGTCGCGACATATCCAACACAGAATAAAATATTAGCCGCGAAACCCGCAATATTGCATAAATTAGGGATATTGGCGGGATAAACGGTGAGGGGAAATGTTTGTGTGAAATACTGAAGATGGTTCAAGATTTTTTTGAAACACTTATTTGCTTATTTATGGAAAGAACTGTTATTTCAGCAGCTTGCTAAGTATTGTCTTTTATTGTAATTCATAAGTCAATAAGCAAAGACGATGATAAATGTAAAAGACTCACTAGCATAGGTTTGTGTGATTATGAACGCGCTACGGAAAATTCGTAAGCGGAAAAATTTCCAAGTCGTTTAGTGATAATTTCATCGTTTTGTAAACTAAACACAGTAGATTTCCGGTTGTCTTTTCGTCTCCAATTTCCGCCCAGATGTGTTTGTTACCTATCTGAGATGACACGATGAATACACAATACTCACACTACCTGTCTTTTTGCGAGAGCTTTTGCTTTAGCCGCTTCAGTCAATGCCCACCCGCTTCCGCCTATAGCTACTCGCTTCTCTCTATGACTTACACCGCGTCGATCGCAGTTGCATCTCCCTCACGCTCCATGATATATTTCAGAGCTAAGAACCATTTCATAAAGCTGCAAAATTTATTGAAACTGTATTAAACTGTTTTGTTATCCTTGTCTCTCGTGCGCGATGTTGCACTATGTTGTAAAGACAGCTGTTTTTGACATTAAAGTTTTATTTTTCGAGCTATCTCTATTTTTCAGTGTGTGGAACCCAAATGAAACTATACAATTATTTAAAATGTGGTTTAGTATTCAGTATCATTTATTGCATCATAATTATAGCGTAATACACTATGTCTTATTTAACACATAATTATGTACCCTATAAAAGGTGTTGCATTATAGAAATTGAGTAGGAGCGGACCGATCTACGTGATACTGGGTAATTTGTGATAAAAGGTTACTGAAATAGTTGGATCGAAAACTGCTGGGCCTTTGTACCTTTGAAATAATGTATCTATATAAAATCGTAGTCCCTGACTGACCAACGTGCCAACTTACGCCTTAACCTTATGGGCCTTTTTCATAAACGTACTTTAAACCTCTATTAGCTACTGGTCTCTTTCAAGTCTATCATCGTATTTGTTAATTGATATAAGAATGACAAAGAAAGACAATTTTTAGCAATTGGTTATTTTTGTTTTTATAGTGTTAACCATCACACTAAGGGAATACTAAAGATTATAATATCCCAAAAATTATTTTGCCTCAAGCGGGATTTGAACCCGCAACCACCGCTTGATACGCGGGCGCTCTACCAATTGAGCTATCGAGACATATCTCGCTTGGACGAAATAATCATTGGGATGTCTTCGGCTCGAAGCGCCGATAGCTCCACCTACAGGGGAAACGTTGCAGTTATCCAAGCCTGTTCAATGACTAAAGTTAATTTAGTTCATTGACGAGAGGTATCGCATTGCTTATTCAATTGGTTATTTTTGTTTTTATAGTGTTAACCATCACACTAAGGGAATACTAAAGATTATAATATATAATTATAATCTTTAGTAAATTTAAATTATATTTATTTTATTATTATTATTTTTTAAATTATAATATTATAATCTTTATAATCTTTAATTTTTAGCAAGCCGCTATGATGAGTTAGACGGGAAGAGACTACACGGACGATCACCCTGGTCAGACCAAGTCGCCATGAGACATGCCGAGAACAGAGTAGCGTGAAAACAGCTAGTTAATGTCTCCATTAAAGCATTTCAAGAAGGGAACGACCTTCAGTAATGAAGAATGCGAAGAAAAAGATGATGAGTTAAGATATGAACGAAATACCGCAAACCAACGCAATATTTCGCCCAGATCTGGAACTGTAAAATGTTAACCAGCAAAAACATCGAAATTAAATGCAAAATAAAAAAAATATTACCTATTTACTGCTTTCGCGTAAATAATGTTTTATGAACCGTCCGGTTTATTTTGGGCTATTTAATTTTTTTATTTCCTATCTCGAGTTTACGAGCGTTTAACCTGAGTTATTATCTACGTTGAACATTAATTTATGTTTAAACTTGTTGTGGAATTGTGTTTTTTATGAAGTTGGTTTATTTCTTGTACTTTCTAGAACTGTTGTTTTTCGATAGAGTATATTAAATGACATTTGCCATTCACCAATCCGCATGCATGCATGGTGGAACCTAATCCCAATCACCCTCGTTTGAGCGTAGGTATCCTCCACACTATCGCAATGCATGGATGGCTCTATCTTTCGAATTTTAGTACAGTTTCCTTACGAGCTACGAATAGACACCCATCAGCGCACGACTGATTTCGAGCCTACGTCTTTAGGTTCGGAAGGGGTGACCACCAACCCACCAGTACCCTAAACTTGGAGCGCTCGTAGCTGGCTAAGTTGTTCTTAACAGATCAACGAAGTTAAGCACCGTTCCGCGTAGTCATCACTTGGATGGGTGACCGACAGTGGCAATTTCAACTGAGCGCTCCCGAGCTTCGGAGGGCTCAGTTTTTTCAAAGTTAGACCATGACAGAGGCCTTCGGGCGGCCTAGAAACTCTGTCACCAGAGTTTGCCACTGACTCATACGAACTTACTTTTATTAGTACTCTAAAGTTTTCCTTTTAAACCCAAAAAAAAAAAGTATATATGCTTTATTTTCAAAAAAGGTTTACAAAATACATGTTTTAACAAAAAAGTTAAGTTCCAACAAAAAAATCTTTATTGTGCTGTCAGCAAAACCTTTCTCAAAATAAACACTTAGGTAAGTTTTTATCATTCGGAATCTAAATAATATATCTCGATATATTTGCAACCCTTGTTACATCCGCATCACTGTTCTTGGATCATTCCCACATACCGCAGGGTGTACTTCCGGGGGGAGGAAGTGGGGGTGGGCGGAGGGGGTTGGGGGTGCTGTGGTACACTACGCGATTTTGATTGTACCTATTTTTTTTTTTCTACAACATAATATTGAAATCCAAAATGTCGGCGAATAAGTTTGATTGTAATTCGATATTTACGAGTATATATGTGTTTTAATCATTGTTAATTCAATATTCATGAAATAATGTAATTAGAGTTAATGTGTAAATTCATGAAACTAAATATTTGTATGCCTTGATAAGGAAACATGTACTAACTACTGTTATTTGAGATCTTTTTATAAACATATGTTCTAGCAAATAAAAATATCTTATCTTATCTTATCTTAATTTTCATGATGATGTGGAAAATAATTCAAACATCTGGAATAACAATTCCGCGGAATAAGAAATGTCAAATACAAGTAAACTGTCAGTTTACTCGCGAATAACTACGATTTACTCGGAGAATAGCGCCTATTCGAATTTGGTCGAATCCAACCTTAGAATATTACTATTATAGTATAAAATGGTGACATACTGACTTGCATGCAACGCACACCACTGGACTTATTACCTTGAAAGAATGGTGTGTTCTGGTACAGTCAGCAAAAAAGTCTACCACTCTAAGGTTTTCTTCACTTAAGAGTCACTTAAGAGATTCATTTGAACGTCATTTCACAGAAACTTTGTCAAAAGTGATAGACCACTTCCATTGCTGACTGTACCATATTGTATACCTGTGAAATATTTTTTTTCAAATTCGCATTCCAAAGAGTCTAAATTCTAAATATACCAATTCAAAATTTTAACAAAATATCTCACACAACAATTTTCTCAGCAAGAATGCCGATTTTAAAACGCCACCTCCGCTTTTCCACCTGAAGATGTCGCCACCCCTACCAAATTAGTGTAGGCAAGTGTGAGTAGATCTTACGCCTTGAAGGTTCAGTACCGTTCTTATGTTTAAGTTTAAGTTTTAGCACATTTTGACTTTACGTTATGTTTTTATTTCTCGACTGACAACACGCTAATTTTATTATTTACAATTTTTAGGTCTAGCAATAGATTTTAAAGCTTGTAAAACAATGTACTGGATTATTATGTTCAATCAATATTGGTTTACATTTACACAGTCCAATCAAGCTTTAAGTTAGTACAAATTTACCAATCTATCATCCATCTTCACTACCATTTGGAGATTGGCGAGCAAAGAGATCTTTGACATATTTTTACAACAAAAAGGACGACCGATGTTGCGCGGCGGGTGAAGGTCCGCCTGCGACGCAGTAGGTTGCGGGTTTGATTCCCCTTGCAGGGAAATGTTTGTACGATCTGCAAATACTTGTTCTGGGTGTTCTGGGTATTTTCCATAACTATGCGTTGTAATGTATTTAAGTATATCAGATATCTAGTACCCATAACACAAGCTCTGCTTAGCTTGGGGCTAGATGATACTGTGTGGATTGTCCAGCATTATTTATATATTTATTTATTTTATTTAAAATAAAGCGTCTTCTCGCCTACATATATAACAAAGTAATGCTTTCTCAGGTCTTATTTAGGTCTAGAATAACACCTATTCCAAGTTCCATCCCTAATTATTATCTGTCCGTTGCAGGCAATATTTTCAAACTTTCGGTAGAATTCAAGGAACCCCAAAAAGTAGTTTGGACATTCGGTGAGCGTCGACCCACATTCAGTGGGTCCACATTCTGTGGGACCACATTCGGTCGAATACGGATATAATATTGGTATCGGTGATACCGGCGCGCTGGGAGCCATTCTGTTGAAATGATGTACGACTATTTTCGGTTATCGAGTGCGAATACCGACTTTGGGGGTGCGTTTATAAACATGGTGTTCCAAAACGTGTATCAGAAGAGAACACTATAGGGGGTGATTAAATAATTTAGGCCAATACTGATACGTTAGTCTAATAAAGTTAAGTTACTTTATTAGACTAGCGTATCTACGTTTTTCCATACGGTTTTGAAAAATAACGACGTCTCAAACAGCTGACTCTCAAATATTTAAATGACTTTTCAGTATTGGAGCCTAGATATAGAAACCGGTTCGCCTGTTCTCCAAACTGTTGCTGTACTGTACCCGTAATAGAGTTCTTAATGTTCCTAATCTTACATATCCATGTAAAATATGACTGCAATAATTTAATTAATCTTATCAAGAAAATCTGCGATGAACTCTTTTTTTTTATCAATTTTATTTTATTTATATAAAGTACACAATTTTCAAGTTTTATATATGTTACTTTTATTACGACATATATGACGACAATAATGGTCTTGAACCATGGCGTAATTACGACGCTACAAGACGGAAGGGTGTTACGTCCACCGTTTCTTTAAAAGCGTAGCATTGAATTTTAAAAAGAATTTCCTGTGGTACCCCTTTTTAGAACTTCAGGGATATCAAACGTAAATTGGATACCCGCTGGCTCGTGGCTTTAGGGTATTTTTATTTGAAAACAACAAGAATAGAATATATGCCACAAATATTTTTCATTTTGCATTCAAAAGTTTGGTTTAATATAAGGTTCCCTATATTTTTAAGGTATTATTACTCAGGTATTATAATGAAATAAAACAGTTTCATTATAAATCTTTGTAACCACAATTCTGTAGCATTATTATTTTCAAAAAAGCTAAATACTTTTTTTTTAACTCATTTAAAAAAAAATGTGTTTAACTGTCAGGTTAATACCATATACGTCAGTTTTGGACTGAAACCTTAATAAAATTAAATTAAATATCGAATTTAAAATTGAAATCGAATTGAAATTGCGTATCTATCTAATATACCTGCTTAGTTAATTTTTTTTTATTTTTTTTTATACAACTGAAGTGGCAACCAAGCGTACGGCCAACAAGATGGTAAGCGGTTACCGCAGCCTATGGTCGCTTGCAATACCAGAGGTATCACTCGCGGGTTGCCACCTTGAGGCTAAGATCGAAAGTCTCATGTGCCAGTAATTTCACCGGAAACCATACCCTTCACACCGGAACACAGCAATGCGAGCATTACTGCTTGGCGGCAGAAATAGGTATGGTGGTAGTCCTTCCCCGGACGAGCTCTATCACAGAGAACTCTACTACTCTCTCTAATATACTAGCTTGTTTGTACTTTTAATTGTAACAATGTACCTACTTTGTTATGCTCGTTCGTTTGTTTTTTTTCTTTGTTGTAATAAACTTATTTTTCCATTTTTCATTTTCATTAAATCAACCACTACATTTATATCGAAAGGCGACTGTTCTGTGGCCTCTTTAGGTAAGGGGTGTTATCAGTAATATTTGACATAAACGCTTTGCTTATCGCTCCGCTCGTGCTAAGCATGGGTCATTCCAAAGTTTCAGAGCACCGCAAGTGTAGTTGATTGCGCTTAAGATTGGTTCAATCAAGGTATTCACATGACTAATTTATTTAGGATGGGACATAGCAAGAGATTTAGCGGAAAGCGTACTTATTATTATTATTTTTTATACAACTGAGGTAGCAACCAAGCGTACGGCCCACAAGATGGTAAGCGGTTACCGCAGCCTATGGACGCTTGCATTACCAGAGGTATCACTCGTGGGTTGCCACCTTGAGGCTAAGATCGAAAGCCTCATGTGCCAGTAATTTCACCGGAAAATTCGCTCGTGACGTAGCTGGCTAAGTTGTTCTTAACAATCGGGCGGCCTAAAAACGTCACCAGAGTGGGCCGCTTACTCATACAAACTAACTTAACTGCTTTGAAGAACACGCTGAAAATTCCTAAATATTCGTATTCTTTCGTGTCGTTGCGTTTTCATTTAGTTTGTCTATTTATATATCTATTATATATTTAAATATATATTATATCTATCTATGGTCCATTTCAGAAAGGGTGCTGACACATTTCTGTTTTTCCTTTATTTCATAATTTATTCGGCAATGTCAAAGTTAAATACAAACAACTAACTACAATTTGTAAATTTACGATAAGTTTGTTTCAATTTGCAATTCAAACTGTAAACTGTTGACTATAACCATAGAATAACTAGTCTGACCCTTTGTATTGAAATAGACTATACCAGCCAGCAACTTTTTAAAATAGGTGTTTTCCACTTTCATCCAACACCTTTTAGGTTTCTATTTCATTCAGATATGTATTCCACATTCAACCGACGTCAAAAATACATCGGAACAGCCCATCTTGCTTTGCTAGAAACTTTACCAATTTTATAAGTTAGAACTCTTTGCCAATTAAACTTTTCAGACTCTCTGTTGAATTGTTGTGACAACGCTTTGATTGATTTCAGATTTTTTAATTAACCATTTATAAGTAACAAGCAGTCCATCCCAGCTTCGCGCGCTTCCGCACCCGTGCAAAGCCGGGGCGGGTCGTTAGTAAAAAATATAACCTATGTTACTTGGGGATAATGCAGTATTTTAATGGTGAAAGAATTTATGAAATCGGACCAGTAGTTTTTGAGTTTACTCGTAACGAACAAAAATCAAATATTTCCTCTATATAATATTAGTATCGATATGTTACCACAAGGTAGAAAGTTGCTATAAGTGGAATATTTGGTGGTTATATCGAATAATCTGTGGCCCGGGTCTTCTCACGCCTGGCCTAGAAGCGTGACGTCATTAACATTATAATGGGACGTCCTGGCTTTATTCCTATAATTACTATCATTAATATAATTTAAATGGGTTGATTGCGTTGAATTTTTGGAAATGAGTGTTTCAAATTTATTTGTGAACTAAAAAAACGCCCGCTAATAAGGGGGCCTAAATTGTTTTTTTAAAAACTTCATCGCTCCGCAGGAATTTCTTTTATTGCAATAAACCCTCCAAGTTTCAAATTTTAGGTTGGGCTGTGACATACTGACCTACAACGCAGAGCTAAGGCTCAGTCAGTATGTCACCAGGTTTTTAGAATATAATATTAATTATTATTTACGAGCTGACCCGCGCGGTTTCACCCGCGTTCTTTTCGCAATTTTACCATATTTTCTCACTTGAATTTCTGAATTACTGTGCGTTAGGCTCGCTAAAACTCGATAACGGCTAATTTTGGTCTTGAAACGTTTGTAGGAGTCCTGGAAAGATTTAAACTGTGAGAAACTGGAAAAATAACGCTCCGGTCCGTCCGTGTTCCGGTCCGAAGGGTATGGTTTCCGGTGAAATTACAGGCACATGAGACTTACCATCTACGTCTCTGGGTGGCAACCCGTGAGTGATACTTCTGGTATTGCAAGCGTCCATAGGCTGCGGTAACCGCTTACCATCTTGTGGGCCGTACGCTTGGTTGCCACTTCAGTTGTATAAAAAAAAAAAAAAAAACCAAGTTGTTTTAAATAGGTATTTAAGTATGTTTAGTTATCCATGTTAGTTTTTATGTAACATAGTTTTAAGCGTAGTAGAGTTCTCTGTGATAGAGCTCGCCCGGGGAAGGACTACCACCATACTTATTTCTGCCGCCAAGCATTAATGCTTACATTGCTGTGTTCCGGTGTGAAGGGTATGGTTTCCGGTGAAATTACTGGCACATGAGACTTTCGATCTTAGCCTCAAAGCAACCCGCGAGTGTTACCTCTGGTATTGCAAGCGTCCATAGGCACCGGTAACCGCTAACCATCTTGTGGGCCGTACGCTTAGTTGCCACTTCAGTTGAATAAAAAAAAAAGCACACCAACCTCTACTTTTTCCCCACCTAAGGATGACTGGTAGAAAATGCTGCATAACATTAAGTCCCTTTTTTTTTTTTTATACAACTGAAGTGGCAACCAAGCGTACGGCCCACAAGATGGTAAGTGGTTACCGCAGCCTATGGACGCTTGCAATACCAGAGGTATCACTCGCGGGTTGCCACCTTGAGGCTAAGATCGAAAGCCTCACGTGCCAGTAATTTCACCGGAAACCATACCCTTCACACCGGAACACAGCAATGCGAGCATTACTGCTTGGCGGCAGAAATAGGTATGGTGGTAGTCCTTCCCCGGACGAGCTCTATCACAAAGAACTCTACCACTCTTAACACTTCCCTTTGTACAATCTTGTTATTGTGCAATAAATAATTAAATAATAATAATAATCTCACATAACTTTGACCACTACATACCACTAGTAATTAATTTAAACTTAAATCTAACAGGTTTAGTTACTGGTATAGTATTACTACTATCTGTGTCAGTTTCCGGTCGCTCACCCAGTGGTAAGACAGCATCGTGGGATTCTCTGACCACAAACCGTTGATCGTGGGAGATGATTGTAGTCAGGTAGTGTGAGTTTCATAATAATATCGTGATGTGGCTCAGTTGTTCGTAATTCAACGAAGTTAAGCACTGTTCCGCGTAGTCACTATTTAGATTTAGCTGCCAGTGGCAATTTCAACTGAGTTCTTCCGTGCTTCGGAGGGTACGGAAGCATTACCTCACATAGCATTAATCTAGCGATCTCGCCTTCTGATCATAAGGTATTTCTAAAGGTGTTTGTGGGTTCGAATCCGGTCGTGCACCAATGGTTTTTTCTATAATGCCAGTGCATGCGTATAATGCCTCTCATTCGGTGAAAGAAAACATTGTAAGGAAACCGACATGTCCAAGAAGGATGAGTGGACTAAAAAGCCGAATTGAGAATTAGAAAAACATACAAAATTAAATGCTTCGCGTTAAACTCGTAAAGAGACGTCTGAGTTATTTGGTTTCCCTTTATGTCATAAAGAAACAGACGAAAAATCTCTAGTACTACTCTGCTTAACGTTTTAACCAATGAGGTCACAGTTAACACAGTTAACCTCAAAAGAAAAATATCGACACGTGTTTCATCCCACCATGGGACATCATCAGGACCATCGACTTGTTCTCCGGCAGACGTGTTGCTCGGTCGAGCGCTGGGCTCCAAGAGTAGTACTAGAGATCTGTTTATCTTGTTATGGATTTCAGCAAAGTAACGCGTGAGTCTATTAATTATCCCTCTATGAGATCTATTGCTTAATATCTTACTTGTTCAAAAATATCTTGATCATTAAATATAATATTCATCGTTACTATAAGTACAACAAAGGATTCAAAATCCACTAACTTCGTAAAACATCTTAAAATTCATTTATATCTCAAAAATTAACTCAAACTCAGGTGTCGTCCGAACCGTCACCCCACCGGCAAACTTATGTAACTGAGAAATCTCGGCATTTAAGACGCATTATACTTTAAAATTTAAACATCCTCAAAGAGGATTTTCATCGTGGAATTATTCATCTTAGTACATTGTGAAACTTCGCCAGCTTCCGAAGTTGCAATATTTATAGAAAAGGGGTTTTTTAGAGAGTTTTACTTTTAAGCTTGAGTGGTTTTCTGTTGTGGTATTAAATTCTTTGAGGATTCAATGTTAACTTACGTTAAACGGACGGTTAAACTGCAATGGTAGTTAAAGAGTAAAGCAGTGAACTACCATCATCATCATATCCGACAGACGTCCACTGTAGGCATCCCCCAAAAAGCGCCATTACGATCGATTTTAAGCCTTCACCATCAACCGACTTCATGCGACCGCTTTAGGTCGCGTTCCATCGAGTGGGGGGCCGTCCTACACTTTGTTTTCCAGTTCATGTTTGCTATTCGAGGACTTTTATTCCGGGTTATCGGTTCTGCGAGCTTATGGCCAGTCCACTGCCACTTTGACTTTACATCATCATGATAATGAATTAAGTAGTGTGACCAGGATTGTGTAGAAACAGTTATGGTGTTAAGTTAAGTCAAAACGTTCCATTTGACAGCCACATAAACAAGCTATTTGCCGTTTGCATTACTTTATGATTGTTTATTAACTCAGAGCTAAGTTAAAGTCAAAATTCTGGTATTTTCTATAAAAAATATATAAATAATAAATAAATAAATAATGCTGGACAATCCACACAGCATCATCTAGCCCAAGGTAAGCTGCTGTTAAACAGAGCTGTATTATGGGTACTAGATTGATATATATTTAATACAATACAATACATAGATAGATATTTTTTATTATATATAGAAAATACCCAGAACACCCGGAACAAATATTTGTAGATTGTACAAACATTTGTCTCGAGGCGGGAATCGAACCCGCAACCTCTGCGTCGCAGGCGGACCTGCGCCCGCTGCGCCACATCGGTCGTCATATATCTATGTATTGTATTGTATTAAGTATATATCAGTCATCTAGTACTTATACTTTATGTAACACAGCTCTGTTTACCAGCAGCTTATTTTGGGGCTAGATTAAGCTGTGTGGATTGTCCAGTAAAAAAAGTCCTAAGAGACACCTACGGTAAACATTTAAAAATTAAGTTAGAATACTCAGTAAAACAAGTTATTCAGTTAGTTCAAATGTTAGCAAACATAAACTTGGTGCCTCGAAAAAGATTCTGTAACTTAGAGTTGTTTATAAAAAATATACAGTTTGCTATTAGCTTTCCATTTTCGTGCTACAACGAAAATCTTTCTCGAACTTTGAGCATTAAACTTTAGCAAAAGTCAAATATTTGAGGGAATATTAAAGAAATGAGAGAGAATGGAAACTGGGACGCCCTAGAGTCAATCACACAAATAATACAAAAGCGAATGTTTGAAAGTTTGGATGTGTTCTACTCAATCACGTCGTAACGTCAACCGGTTTTGATCAAATTTAGTAGTTAGTTTATGACTTGCAATATCATTTATTAGTGATTTAAAAAAAAATACATTAATATTGTAAGATCACACCGTCTTTTGTCAATGTTTTTTAATACCTATTTACTTATAGCAAAGCAACGTTCTATTCAGTTCCAATTTTAGTTCAATTGAAAAATCTATTAAATTGGGAGGCAAATTAAACAAAACGCTCGATCTATCGTTAGCTTTGAAAGAAGGAAAGAAATAATATTTATTGTCTCGCGCATAACAAAACATTGAGTACTTTAGCATGAAACAACATTAGCCTTAATAACTGTAATAGGTATGTTGTTTGGAGGCAAAATGGTCTCACTCTCAGCAATATAATATAATTATAAAATGTACCTAAGTAAATTGTTAGATAGTGAGTGAGAGACTCGTGTCGCAGCTAATTGCTGCTACTTCTACTCGTAGGCTACACTGAAAACCAGCGCTGCAGACACATTATGTCTGCAGCACATGCTGAGTGGCTGCCTTTTTTTCGTCACAATAGTTAAGTTTTAATTTTTATTGTTATTTTTATTTTTATGTTAATTGTGTGGCGTTAAATAAATATTTTTCTATTCTATTCTATTATATTCTATTCAATAAGCCGCAACAAACCTGAGTTACGGTGCAAGACTGGTTTTCATAGACCAAAGTGATCCACGAACATCGACGAACACTTCCGAACGCTTTGCTTAAACGTAACCGCAGCTATATTGTTCAAAAGCAGAATAAAAAACACTCAAAACATGAATAGCAGCAGCTCAGCTTCAATTCGATTGTAATCGATTAAAAAGTTTGTTACAAGCCCTTTTGACCCCACATTAAGATTGCCTGTGTCGTGGATGTTAGAATCTAAGAGCATTATGGTATCACTATGGCTTATTTACGTTTATTTACTTTATTATGGTAAGATTACTGAAAGAAGGTGGTGTCTAGAAAATAATAGTTTTTACTTATAGGTTCCCGTACAAGCTTTGCTCAGTTTTAGGCTAGATGGTGCAGTGCATAAAATGTCAGCTGATAATATTTTTAAGAACAATATTATTATTTTTCGGTAGGAGCGCTCGTGACATAGCTGGCTAAGTTATATCTAACAGATCAACGAAGTTAGGCACTGTTCCGCGTAGTCACCATTTGGATGGGTTGCAATGCAATGCACCAGTGTCAATTTAAAATGAGCGATCAAAAACTCTATCACCAGAGTTGGCCACTGACTCATTCGAACTTACTTACTTTTTTTCAGTTTCGGTTAAAGTAATAGATACTGCTTCGATTAAAGTATTTATTTAACAAATTCCCAAAAATAAACATTCTAATCCCATATCAAAAACACACCTATTCAGAAAACTTCCACCGAAGTACAAAAGAGTAAAACTCCGAATTCTACATTAGAGGAGTTTAAATTGAAAATACCCTCATTATGCGAAACCTTTCACGGTAGAGTAACCCGGTACTAATACATTCATAGCTACGGAGCGAGTAGAGTGGAGACAGCTTTTTTAATAGCCGGAAAAAAACTAGTGTTAAAAACGCCCCGAAAATTTCAATTTATAAAAAAAATAAGCAATTAATTATTAAAATAATTAGTTCGTTAGTAAGCAAGCTTAAAGTATGTTAACAGATTTTTTTTTTTGTAAATACATATTCCCTAAATTACAAGTACTTAGAATACATAAAAACCCAGAAACTTAACAAATACTTTCAAAAAGCTTTATTTGGTTTCAGGCCTGTGTGAAAGTCCATGCGCCATTAATTATTTCTTAATTAGTCTTCTTCATTTATGGCTATATATTTATGGTTTCTGTAGCTTCCTGATCAGAAAGCCTTATTAATTATTAACTATTAACCTGATACTGCCAGCATCAACTAATTAAATTGATTGTCGCTTAGCAGCGTAAACTAACAAAACATTGAAATAAATTATTTAGTGTTAATCACAATTTGATGATAATAATGATAGTTCGGCTTCGGCAAAACTATTTTATGTAAACACGACCCCAGCCCTACGAAACGCTCGGGTGACTTTCTCACGGGGTTCTATTGGAGAGATCTTATAGATTGAGACGATGTGAAGCTGTTCCTCTGTTATGGGCGATAAGATTTTGTTTTTGAGCAGAAACGTGATCATCGTTTCAGATTAGCTCTAGCTAGGAAAATGGAATTTCGGTCTTACGACCTTTTGGGTGTTACATGCAGATATTATGGAAAACTAGCTTTGTGTTATAGTATAGACCCGGTTTTTCGATCGCTAGACCAAGTTCTTAACGCTTGCTCTAAACAATTGTTGAAATTGTTCATTTCTGTTGAGAAATTGGCACTATTTTGACAGTTGTTTGATCGTTAGTCAAAAGTTAACTATTTCTAAATGTCTTTCATTCAATAAAATGTATTTACCAGTCAAAACAACCTATGTTAAAACTGACAGTGGTCGTACGGTTTTCAGGTGTTTTCTCAAAAACACGATAAACAAATAATATGACAATAGTTAGTGAGTTTACTATCAGCCTATGAGTCAAAAAAGTTCAAACTTTAACCTATAAGGGCGTGGTAAATACGAACTTGAACAAAATACTTATGTATTTAGATTTCATAATTGGATAAGCTTACTATCTAGGCTACTTTTAGTGTTTACTGCTTATGTACGCGGTAGAGATTCGCGATAGAGGTTTTCGCTTACCACAGCGGCAGAGAATGCAACTATACCTTAAATACCATTTAATTGAATGTGAATATCGTTTATATTAATTGGTTAACATTACAGCAATCAGTGAAATAAATTTTTGTCAAAGCCTTAACATGTACCTACTGTCGATTTAATTAAGCACATATAAAATTACTTCAATAAATACCTAATGTAACGAGATTTAAAACTGGTAGGTAATTTTTTTATCCAAGCGCGGTCATTTGGATGGGTGACCGCTAAATGACCGCAGTGGCACACCTAATACGCATATTTATCTTAAAACTTATTTAAAAATTAACAAAATTTATAATTATACTAAAATTTTAATCTATTCAGCATAGGATTGGGGGTTTCTTGTATTAACCGACCTCAAAAAAAGAGGGTATCATTTATTATTAGACTATAATTATGTTTATTTGTACTATGCTTGTTACACAATTTCTGCGCCAATAAATTTATTTTGTTGTTTTTTTTTATCGAAATTTGTTTAGTACTTTTCAATAAATCTTTAAAAATCGTGTCAATAACTACAGTATCTACAATCTATCGGAACATTTTTTTACTTTGAAGTTGGTCATTATTTTTTTAAATAAATTAATTATTAATTTATGGTTGTATTGTTACAGGACTAGTGGGAGGATGTCCGAGAATGTTCTCTCATTTAAGGCGGACGCGTCGGACAACAAGGCGAGGTACACCTGCGAGGCCAAGAACGTGATGATCAGCAACACCCTTAAGGCGGAGATAGACCTTACAGTATTGTGTAAGTACCTTAATCATCTCTTATACGACGAATGTGCTCTAACTTTACTCAGAAACCATACAATACCAACGATCATTCCAAAAAGCGATAAGAACTGCACCGGTTGTTGCCAGTTCACGGCATGGGCGCGTTAGAACTGACGTAAATTTACCTAGCTTTGAAGACGTAAAAGTAGCAGAGTTCTTTGTGATATAACATTTCCGGGGAAGTACTACCACCGTACCTATTTCTGCCGCAAAGCAGTAATGCTCGCTGTGTTCCGGTGTGAAGGGTATGGTTTCCGGTGAAATTACTGGCACATGAGGCTTTCGATCTTAGCCTCAAGGTGGCAACCCGCGAGTGATACCTCTGGGATTGCAAGTGTCCATAGCCTGCGGTAACCGCTTACCATCTTTTGGGCCGTACGCTTGGTTGCCACTTCAGTTGTATAAAAAAAATATTTTAAAGTGATTTCTTTGTATAGTTTGTATGTAAAAATAAGATTACTCGCAGGGCAAAGAACCCGTAAGTTATTAAACCATTGATTCTAAAAGTGTTTTTGCTAGGGAACTCTAAAAAATAAAAGTATTAGCCACGCTCCAGTGGTTCCTAACTCACCTGACTCTATAAATAAACAATGTAAATGGGATTTAGGAGACACTTGTACAGAAGTTAGTTTAAGTTAAGGGACACAGCTTTTAATATGTGTTTTTTAATGGCGTCTGTAAACTTTGTCAATTTCACAATGTCAAGTGATCGTCGCAATGTGGTAAATTTTTTGACGGGCTTCTTTTAAAAAAAATTATATGAATCGACTCTTACAGGTTAGCGTGGTATGGGCATGTTATGAGGAGGGATGAATGTCATCTGACAAGAAGAATGTTAGATATGAATGTGGATGGATATATAGGTAGAGGTAGGCCAAAGAAAAGATGGATGGATTGTGTGAAACATGACATGAGTAAGAAAGGAGTGAGTACTGAGATGACGGGTGATAGAGAGGAATGGAAGAAAGGAACATGTTGTGCCGACCCCACATAACGTGGGAAAATGAGGAAAATGATGATATGAATCGACTCTTCTTTATCTTACTAAAAAAATTAGATAAACATTAATTTATCCAATTTTACGAATCACGATACGAGCTGTTGAAGGGAAATTAAACTTTTTGAGCATTCATTTAGAGCTAATTTCTCAATAGCCAAAAACTACTATTATTTAAGAGTAGTAGAGTTCTCTGTGATAGAGCTCGTCCGGGGAAGGACTACCACCATACCTATTTCTGCCGCAAAGCACGCTGAAATTACAGGCACATGAGACTTACCATCTAACGTCTCAGGGTGGTAACACGCAGCTGATATCTATGATGTTGCATGCGTACATAGGCTACGGTAACCGCTGACCATCAAGTGGGCCGTACGCTTGGTTACCACTTAAGTAGTATAAAAAAAAAAAAAAAAAAGCTTTAATATTATAGTAGGTACACAGACAAGAAGATAATAGTAGTAAGTTATGAAATATTTCTACTATAATAGCGTTTAGTTCATCCCTTGCGCCGCGCCCAATCAGAATTACCTTGCTTTTTGAAGACCCTCTATTTGATAGGGTTACGCGTCATGGCTTCCGAACGCCAAAGGGACATTTGATGGTATATTTTTTGTTAAAACAGAGTGTTTTTCATGTTGGCATCACGGTAATACCAACAGAGAAAAGGAGAGTTATGATTTTGCAAGGATTTGTCTTTGCGCATCACAAACGGCTAACTTCACGGAAGCCTAGATCCGCCAAGAGAACTATAAGTTCATATGAATTAGTAGCCAACTGGTGACGAAGTCTGTAGGCCGTCTGTATCAGTCATGTAGTACCCATAATATAGCTCTGTTTAACAGCAGCTTACCTTGGGGCTAGATGATGCTGTGTGGATTGTCCAGCATTATTTATTTATTTATTTATTATTTGTATGGGATTTTTTAAAGCGCCTCTTTACTGCGTAAAATTAACCACAAAATTTTATACATACTGACAGCTGGACGATACGATAGCGTTACGATCGTCTAAGAATGATTCCGGCTATGGCCTCTGATGTAAGTAAAATTATTCATTAAACTTTATCGTAAAACGCATTATTCCGGTAAGTGAAACCATGTTTGAAACAAGCGAAACGAGAATTTCCAATCCATTAGACGGTTAGTATTGAAAAATCTTTTAAAGTTTTCTGAAATCTTTCGTTATTTGAATAGTGAGGTAAAGGTGTGTGCATACTGCATCGACATTTTTTAATTCTTGTATTTTTTACATGTTTTATTTTGTTTTATTTATTAAGGACACCCAACACAGGATAACACCATACACAACAATAATCTATTCCAAAGGTTTTACACTCTAGTGTTCCCATAATTATAGGGCATCAAAGCATGCGCAATAATAGCAACACGACAAAAACTTAATTAAATACAAGTGCAGTAAACTAATAACAATACAGATAGCAAGAAAATGACAGGGCATGGAGTAGAGATAAATAACATAAATAAAATAAATATTTGTTTTTCTGTAACTCGACAACCACTGAACCGATATGGCTAAAAAACATAGATAGATAATGACCAGGAATAGGGAACCGATCTGGAGCTAAAATATAATGCTACGTTTCTTGAGTTTCGAACGAAGTCGTGAGCAACAGCTAGTATTAATATAAAATCAATAAAAAACAAAATCTTACATATAAATCTAATTTAAAATAACTTTAATGGTGCAAGAGATTGATGACAATGCTATTTGTTAAATTGTAACTTATTTCTACATTGTTGACGATGCTATTGCAGATACTATTTCTGAGTTTGTTTGTTTTAACTTAAACTACATACATTTTAATTTGTATTTTACATATTGTATTTTTAAGAAAATTTAATTATTTCTATGATTCGAGTATCGCTTAAACATACCTAATCATAATAATTTATTATAATGTTTGTAATTTACGACAATCCAAGAACATGTAATTTGTCACAGGAAATAAATAAATAAATAAAATTGATTCAGAACAGAAGTTAATAGAATAAGGCCCTTAGTCTACTTGTTTGTAATAAGTTATAATAAACCTACTTTGAAACTGTTTGTTATAAACTAAACTCGAAATATTCCATTAATCATAAAGCCAGTGTGTTCATACCTTTGCACCATTTTTCAAACTTGTCCGAACTTTGGCGGATGCATCTTTTATATTGAACCTTATTGATTCAAGTTTTTGTCTGATTTAGAATAAAATTTTGCCTTCGAAATTTAAATTCGAAATTTGTTTTCGTTTTTTAAAAAACTTGTACTATAAAAATGCGTCAGCGGAAACTATATCGAGAAGAAAAAAAATCGTATTCAGGGTATGTAATACCAAATATTTTTTTAATTACTAAACCAATTTGCTATAATTTATGATAAAAATACCAAACCATATTAGCATCAGATTCTATACTAATATTTTAAACAGGAAAAAAAATATTGTATTTCTATTTTTGTTCGTAACGAATTTAAAAACCGAATGGTTTGATTTCAAAAATTATTAGAGTGTATAGTTCTCTCGGCAGATCTAGGCTTCCGTGAAGTTAGCCGTTTCGATGCGCAATGGAGCCTTTTCTAACCAAACTGTCTTTGCGCATCACAAACGGCTAACTTCACGGAAATCTAGATCCGCCAAGAGTACTATACCAGTGTTCCAGCAGTGGGAACAGTTAGAAGGCTGTCATGATGAGTAGGTGAGGTATTAAAACAGATAACTAAGGTAGAACACTTTTTTTTTTTAAAGTTGCTTCTAGGTACTAGATTTGTTTTTGAGCACCATAGAGAACGGTTTTCTCTATGAAAAATAGACGAAAATTACATTGCTCATAAAAAGACCATGATGGAGGCCACTGGGCGGCCTAGGTCCGTCAGCAGAGTTGGCCACTGTCTTACACAACTAATGCATTATATCTCTATCGATGCCTACAAACGCAGAACGTAAAATCGAGTTTAAACTTTGCTTCAAACTTTGGAATTTATTTGACATTTATAGCGCAAGGGGAAAGTTTTTAATTTTGTAGAACTTCATTGACGCCCGTGAACTTTGGGATACGAAATCGGAGAATGGAGAAGATACGCTGCGATAGAGGCGCAAACTGCATTGATAAAACCTTGCTGAAACATTGCAGGGATGCTTACCTTTACCGTATGAGAGCACTGGCATTGCGCACACAATTTTTCGTAGCGAAAAATCCATTGGTGCACGCTCGATTTCGATTCCACGACCTTAGGATCCGAAGGCGGGACTACCACTAGATCACCAGTGCTCTATTGAGCTGTGTTTGTTTTATACTATTGTAAAAACGTAGTAGTACCCACTGCTGTGATATTAGAAATGGTTTTGATTTGAGACAATGTCTGTCTGACTCCCTCGCGGCGTACGTGCTCGGAATAAAAGCGGTTTATGAATACAGTACAACCTTAAAGTACATACCCACGTTTATACCTCATCATGACAGCCTTCTAATGTACCCACTAGCACAAGCTGCTCTCGAGCGAGAGTGAATGAATCATACAACTAATAAGTATTTGTTCTGTGACATTATAAGATATTGGAAGACCTTTTAGATTTTTGAATTGGAAGGGTCATTTTGTAGATATCAGAAGGGCAATTCCCGTAATGTAAAATAGTCATAATCAAGTTCCAATTTTGTCTCGATGTCTTAATTATGACAGAAATAGTATTCTCGTAAACAAAATCTTAAGGTAGTTATGGCACTATATTGTAATGTGATCGGAAGTTGAACGAATGCTAAATAGGTATTCTGCTAACCTATACAACTGACAAATGACGACCGATGTGTCGCAGCGGGCGCAGGTCCGCCTGCGACGCAGAGGTTGCGGGTTCGATTCCCGCCTCGGGACAAATGTTTGTACGACCTACAAATAATGGTTCCGGGTGTTCTGGGTATTTCTATATATAATAAAAAAAAATATCTATCTATGTATTGTAATTGTGTTAAATATATATCAGTCATCTAGTTACCCATAACACAGCTCTGTTTAACAGCAGCTTACCTGGGGCTAGATGATGCTGTGTGGATTGTCCAGCATTATTTATTTATTTATTTATTTAAATCTTTTTACAATAGGTTCCATAGCTCATCTTTGTTAAAAACGTCAAAATTGAGTTTGGAGGTTGACCGAAAGAAGACTGTCACGAGATTATACAAAAAAATTAAAGCGGACAAGTATACCAATTTTTAGTTTAATCTCGATTCGGTTAAGTTTATTTTTTGATCTCAGGTAAATACGGGAACAAGCCTTTAGTGCTCTTGGTAAATCATTGTTTTCTATAAACAGCACCTAGTCAAACATTTTTTTAACCATGCTCTGTGGTATTTCGTGAAAACTTTACAGGAATCGTTTTCAGGGTTTCTTACCACAAAAGAATTTTAGTTGAATTCTTTGTTAAGTAATATTACTGTAAATACTGGGGAGCTTGTAATTTATTTTTGTTTTGTTTTCCTAACGCGGGAGGTACTTAACCGTAGGTTGGTAACGGACTTCAAAAGGAATTTTGTTGATTCAGCTGTTATATTGACCTGGTGGTGTAGTGGGTTCGTTTTGATTCGTCTGTAGCATTTTTAGCTATAATATTATAGTTAAATCAATAAAAACTTATAATAAAAAGATACGTGGTACTACCCAGCATAGTCACCACGTTAGTATTCGAACATTTATATCTTAAAAGAATGTACGTTAGACGTACATAGTATACGTATGCCGTTTATTGCTATACGTTCGTCAGGTATACTGATAGAATCGATTTCACTAGTGGTCCTGCTGGGAAGCATGCTTCATAAGATATAAATGTTCGGATTCTAACGTGGTGGCTCTGCTGGGTAGTACCACGCAAATCCTTAAATAAGTATTTAGTAGTACGTGCAGAATGGCCACTGTTTACCTCCCGCCGGTTGTACTTGCCTCACCCCGGTCGCGAGTTAGCCGGCACCACACGACACCTTACGCCTGCACTGAAGCTAAAGGCTACTAAGCACGCGTTTATTTTGATTAGTGTAGGTCCAAGCGCGCGCATGCCAGAGCAAACATAATAATAAAAAAATCGATCCCGCCCTCTGTTTCTCTGCATGTATGTATGTACGCTTAGATCTTTGAACGTCACAAATCGGAGTGATACCACTGGTACTGCAAGCGTCATAGGCAACAGTAACCACTTGATGGGCCGTCTTGTCACTTAAATGGGAAAAAAAAGACGTTTATTTCGCGCTTTGCCACGATTAATGGTTGACTAAACCCCGTTAAGCTTCGTTGGATAATTGCCTTTAGCTATTCTAATATGATTGATAAAGTGTCATACTAAATGAACTTTGCGTCTCTATAGAGTTGAGTTAATTGGGTTCTCGTTACTTGATTAATTTATGGCGCAGTGTCACTTTAGTATCATCATAACAGCCTTCTAATGTTCCCACTGCTGAAACACTTACTTACTCTCAAGCGAGAGTGATTGGGTCATCCACCACGCGGACCTAACACAGGTACGTTAATGGCAATAGAATTTTTAGTTTTTTAACATGCCGGTTTCTCACGATGTTTTCCTTCACCGTTTGAGAGTTTTCGCATCTTATGAATTTTTTGAATAGATTTTAGGAACCGTGAAACAGTTACCATTATAATATGCTAGCTGTGCTCCGCGGTTTCACTTGAGTTTTGCAGTTTTTATGCTATCATACTGAAACAAAATTTTTTTTCGAGATAAAGAGTCTATGTGCTATCTCTGTGCCAAATTTTATCCAGATGTGATAGAGTAACGAAATATCCATCCATATTTTCTCATTTATTATTTTAGTTAGATTAGATATTTTAGTTACCAACAAAGCCTGATTATTTTGTTTATCAAAACACATTTGGTGCCTAAATAATTGGCTATTTAGCCTATTTTCAGAGGTTTAGTCCAATTGAAAATAACCTTCAGACAGCCTTTAGAACACAATGGCCTAAACAAACTCAGAGTAAGATTCAGTTAACTATAGAACTAGTTGAAGAAGAAAAATATCGGCACGTGTCTTATCACTTACCACGGGACATCATCAGGAACATCGACTTGTTGGACAATGATTTTAGCAAAAAAGAGATCTAGTAGTGAGCCTTACGACCCGGTCAAGAGGTTTAAACCCGGTCGCGCACCAGTAGATTTTCTTTTTGAAAAATGTATGTGCGCAATACCAGTGTTCTTAGACGACGAAGGAAAACAATCATAAGGAAACCGGCATGTCCAAGAACTAAAAATTCGAAAGATATGCCATCCACCAATCCGAATTGCGTCCGCGTGGTGAATCGAGACCCAACACTCTCACTCGAGAGTAGGCCATTAGCTCAGTAGTGGGAACATTAGAAGGCTGTTTGATGATGATTGTATTTTTCTAAAGTTTTCTTAAATAGATCTAATTGGTTAAATTATTAACGGCTATTTACCACTTGAATTCGTCATTTATGCTGACGTTTCGAAGCTATTTAGAAGCTCTTCCTCATGAGCACCGCTTGCGACCGCGTTCGACGGTTGCCCGGCGAATACCGCCGAATATTAAGAAGTAAGTAAGAAGAGTAGTAGAGTTCTTTGTGATAGAGCTCGTCCGGGGAAGGACTACCACCATACCTATTTCTGCCGCCAAGCAGCAATGCTCGCATTGCTGTGTTCCGGTTCGAAGGGTATGGTTTCCGGTGAAATTACAGGCACATGAGACTTTCCATCTAACGTCTCAGGGTGGTAACACGCAAGTGATATCTATGATGTTGCATGCGTACATAGGCTACGGTAACCGCTGACCATCAAGTGGGCCGTATGCTTAGTTGCCACTTTAGTGGTATAAAAAAAAAAAAAAAAATATGATATGTATTCTCCCATCCCGCGAACTCTGACTGCGCTCAATGCCCTCCTGGACGCAAGTCCTAACTGTGATGTGATAGCGGATGGATGGAAGGTGATTATGTCGGAGTGCTTGAATTTCTGTGTAAAGAGTGTGTGAAAGTTCACCTAATTTGTTTGTGCATTTAAAAGTACCTACTTTGTGACATTGTTGACATTTACATTATTTCACTTGACATTATATTATTTAACTTGACATTTAGATTGATATGTATTTAATTTTGTTAGACCTAAGATAGTGTAAAATTTAATTATTATTTTTAATAATGTTTTAATTTTGTTTTTAATTTATTTGATTTTTGTTTTTATGTTAGTATTAGTATTGTAATTAATTTTAATAATTAGTGTAATTGGTTATGCACCGTTCTAGTTAAATAAATAAATAATAAATAAATAATAAGTATTCGCCGAGCTTCTAAATAGCTTCGAAACGTCAGCATAAATGACAAACTCAAGTGGTTAATAAAATAAAAATAAAATAAATAATGCTGGACAATCCACACAGCATCATCTAGCCCCAGGAAAGCTGCTGTTAAACATAGCTGTGTTATGGGTAACTAGATGACTGATATATATTTAATACAATTACAATACATAGATAGATATTTTTTTTATTATATATTGTAATACCCAGAACACCCGGAACAAATATTTGTAGGTCGTACAAACATTTGTCCCGAGGCGGGAATCGAACCCGCAACCTCTGCGTCGCAGGCGGACCTGCGCCCGCTGCGCCACATCGGTCGTCAAACAATAGCCGTTAATAATTTAATATGATTTCTAACCACTATAGTTTTAACTCTTTAGACTCTACTACGTGTTACGATTACTCTCATAAGAATCGATCTGTATGTCTGGTTTATACAAATATTTTCACAGACGATTAAACTGATAATATATTATTTATACAATAGTTTGCATATTCATATGCATATGAGGGAATGTTCACGTGTATCGTTATTTAAGTTTTACAGCCCTCTTGGTTCTGAGATAAATTTTAAATGTTAATAAAACCGTTTATTACCCGTTATTGTAATAAACATTTAAATGATGAATAAGTTAGCTAGTTTCAGACCCAAAAGAGCACATTAAGGTAATTAAAATGAGCTATTTTCTTCTACCTTGTTTGTTATTTTAGTTTATGTATTACAGCACACTATAATAATAAATATTGGCGGACCATCTAGCCATCTAGACCCAAGCCAAAAAACAGATATTAGTATTACATAAAGAAAGGCCACTCCCTACCTTCCATCGGTTTCACTTCCTCACCCCGGCCGCGAGTTTGCCGGCACTGAAGCTAAGAGCTAAGGCATACGTTTATTTTGATTTTATAATAATAATAATAATAAATTCTTTATTTCAGACAACTTAAATGATTTTGTGTAGGTCTCATCCCCATGTAGTGATAAGCCTCACCTAGTTCTTTGACACCACAATGATGCTTTATGATGAAGAGGGGGGCAAAAAAGCTAGGAACCCAGCACATTTCACCTTTTTTTTTTTTTTTTATACAACTGAAGTGGCAACCAAGCGTACGGCCCACAAGATGGTAAGCGGTTACCGCAGCCTATGGACGCTTGCAATACCAGAGGTATCACTTGCGGGTTGCCACCTTGAGGCTAAGATCGAAAGCCTCATGTGCCAGTAATTTCACCGGAAACCATACCCTTCACACCGGAACACAGCAATGCGAGCATTACTGCTTTGCGGCAGAAATAGGTATGGTGGTAGTCCTTCCCCGGACGAGCTCTATCACAGAGAACTCTACTACCTGGTGGTAGGACTCTTCAGCAAAAGTCCGTCTTGGTGGGTACCACCGCAGTGTCAGATATTCTACCTCAAAGCAGTAGTGTGCAAGCATTACTGTGTTTAGGTTTGAAGGGCACTGTAGCAATAGAAATTACTGGACGAAAGAGACTTAACAACAATGTCTCGGGGTGATAAGCGCAGTGCCACGCAAACACTTTAAAACTTTAAGATTTGGGTGGCACTGCATCTGTTATAGTCAGTAGATTCTTCGATGCCGGAACGCGTGGAACTGGCGTTAATTCACCTACCTACAAGACGTTTCAAAATGATCCTTCTGATTGTTGAATAAAGCTTTTTTACCTTAGCCTTGACTTATAACCTTTGTCCACAGTCGCTCCAGCTCACGTCACCATAACTGGACCTTCGGAAGCCAGGGTCGGGGATCCAGTTCCTCTGGCTTGCAGCACTGCTCCATCCAATCCTGCTGCGGAGATCAAATGGGCAGTGGACGGGAAGCATTATAAAGAAGCCAGCAACAGAACCACAATATCTCCTGAAGGTATTTTTTTTTATACAACTAAAGTGGCAACCAAGCGTACGGCCCACAAGATGGTAAGCGGTTACCGCAGCCTATGGACGCTTGCAATACCAGAGGTATCACCGCGGGTTGCCATTTGAGGCATAGATCGAAAGCCTCATGTGCCAGTAATTTTACCGGAAACCATACCCTTCACACCGGAACACAGCAATGCGAGCATTACTGCTTTGCGGCAGAAATAGGTATGGTGGTAGTACTTCAGCATGGCCACAGTGTTATTTAGCCGCAGACAGACTGACTTGCAGTGTTTGTAATGGATCATTCGAGCTCTTGACTCAAGTTTGCTCCATTTTTGCTCAAAATGGCAGGAGTACCTAGAGGTGTTGGCGACCTGGAGCCTTACTCTTGAACGCGATCGGTATTAGACAAGTATTGAAACATGACATTTCGTACTTTTGACAGCAAACCTAGCGCCAAATTCAACCTTGTTTTCAAGAGCATAAAAATTTTGACTGCAGTAAATAGAAATTGGGATTGGATCGGAATGAGGAGTTTTCGTCTCAAGTTATTAAAAAAAAAAGCTGTCTATTTAGATGGCGGTAGCTCAACTGGCTAGCCCAAGAGAATGTAAGCACTACGTTTGGCGTGCTATGGTGAATGTGTAGGGAATTCAACATTGGTTGCTACTGCTGTCACTATTTGTCATACCTCTGGCTGTTGTCAAAGTCATAGTAGGTATTACGTAGTACATTAACTTTGGTACTGGAGTTAAATTATTTTGCCTCAAGCAGGACATGAACTTTCCGCTCGACACGAGACGAACGGAATTACCAACTTTTTTTTTGTTTTGATAACCTTTCCCAGTATGGCAGTAGGGCAGATAGCGCCATCTGTCAAGCAATCGGAACTACTTTTTTTTTAATCTCGAATGGAAAACTCATTGTCATTGGATTCAAAAATAAGGGACCTGTACTAACTTGTAATGTAACATCCAGAGGGATTTGAAAACTTACAGTTGAGTGGTACATTACAAACTAACGTTACAAGTCAACCTGGAGGCTTATTCGCTATGATCGAACGCTGGCTGGTTACGATATCTGCGTGGAATCGTTGTGGACGAGCCACGTTTTAGGGCTCGTCTGACTGTTTTCCAAAGTCAACCTATCGATAGCAAAACTATCTCTATTGAAACAACACAGATACGCAAAACAATGTTACAATTTACGACCATGGCACGTATAGAACACGTTACTAAGCTACAAGTTATTGGTAAGGAATCTCCTATGTTATAGCGAATAAGCCCCCTGGTTGGAGTTACAAAACTCGATACATTACACAAAAATGTTTTTGTAATTTGGTTTTTGTATCTATTTAAAACATTACATCTATCATTACAGGTTAGATCTAATACAAGTAGTCATCAAAAATATTTAATAAATGTCAAAAATAATATTATGACTTAAATCAAAAAATATCCATATAAAACAAAATTGTTAACAAAATATACAAATGTCATAGAAAAAAAAAACTACATGTTACAAGTCAGTCTCCAGCTTTAGGTTTTCGCCCCCACTCAATGCACCGTTGACTGGGTTCTCGAGGTAATCTCTGATGGCAGCTCTATAACGCTCATGTTTTTTTAGGGGGTTGGATCACAACGTCCAACATAACTGTGGTGGTGGAACCAGCGAAGACTTCCTTTGCCGTGCTTTGCTATGGGATCAACCAGCAGCTAACAGAGAATGTTGTTTCCTCTTACACCATCAACGTGTTATGTAAGTATATTTAACATAAGACGCGACTGTATTTGTATTATGTGAGTGGCAACATTAAACTTAAGATTGCCCCCCCCCTTATGATTCATTTAGTTTTCTGTGCACGAAAATTCAAGGAAGCGATCAGACGTGCCTAAATACCAACAGTAACATAGAAATTTTATAATAATGGTAAGTACTGATAGTTTATCGCAAATTGTGAAAGATTACTTTAAAAAAATATCTCTAAAACCTTGTCAGAACCTTTTAAACTAATTTCTTAAAACGAACCCGTTAAAATTATCTTCAATCTCTACCATAAAATACTTTAAACTTATCAAATTACCAACTTTTCATATAACTTAATAAAAAAATCACAGCTTCATAGACTTAATCAAAGTCTTGACTTTCTTACTGTAATGTGTTCGCTAACTTCGCGAGATACGTGTTCGGAAATCATAGAACGCATTATGGCAAAATGTAGGAATTTATGTTGCCACGGGATGCCAGGGCTTTGATGTTAGAGAAAAAAGAACCTTACTATCATATAATAAAATATAGAATACAATAAACAGAGGAAATACAAGTGTTACCATCAGAAACTATTCGTTTGAGAAACTAGATAAATTCATATTTTAATGTTTTTTTTTTATACTACTAAAGTGGTAACTAAGCGTACGGCCCACTTGATGGTCAGCGGTTACCGTAGCCTATGTACGCATGCAACATCATAGATATCACTTGCGTGCTACCACCCTGAGACGTTAGATGGTAAGTCTCATGTGCCTGTAATTTCACCGGAAACCATACCCTTCAAACCGGAACACAGCAATGCGAGCATTACTGCTTGGCGGCAGAAATAGGTATGGTGGTAGTCCTTCCCCGGACGAGCTCTATCACAGAGAACTCTACTACACCCTATGTTTGTTATGTTTTGTTGAGTGACTCCATACTGGCTTAGTGGGATGAGCCCCGACTTCCAGGCTGGTGGTCATAGATACGAATCTCGGCCATGCATCAATAGAATAATAGATTTTTCTATTTTATAGAAATATGCTCGTTAACTCATAGTTAAAACGGTGAAGCTCACTTAGTTTAGCTCTGCACGTATCGATAATCTTTTTTCTGTGTATTAGGCTGGATAAGCTTAGAGAATGGTGTAGGTGCTGGGGCAATGCTACTTCGGAAGAATATATCACCGTCCCCAGCGAATAATAAATAAAATAAAAAAAAGCTTTATTTTTCCATTGCACTCTAGACAACATCACTATGATATACAAAAAAAAAAAAAAAGTTAAAAAGAATAAGTATCATAAAAATCAAATGTTAGTTGGTAGGTACTCAATATTAAGTTAAAAAAATAAAAAGTTGAAATAAAAATAATATTAAAATGATTCCTCATATTTTTGAGTGCATGGACCACCTACGGTCGTAAAAACGAATAATATGGTAATCGAAAAAATCAAATTGTTCAGGAGAAGTAAAAAACCATATTATGGTTCCTGTGGATTATGGTTTTTTTTTTTGAAGATACAAATAAATGATTTATCTATCTATCTTTAACATAGTGGTAGTTTTCTGCGCAAACGAGGTCGCGGATAACGCTTGTAAAAAGTAAAAGGGTATTTTCTATCCATATTAATAGCTAATGATATACTATATTCTACCAAGCTAAGCTATTTAACATAATTTTCACTTAAAACGGGATATTTATCCCGTTTTAAGTGAAAATTATAAAATAAAAAATTTAAGTGAAAATTATGAAATATCGGGAATCAATAAAACTCACAAATCATGGTAAATATCCCGTTTTAAGTGAAAATTAAGCTATTTAAGTAAATAAGTTGTTCGTTCGTTCGTATGAGTCAGTGGCCAACTCTGGTGACAGTTTCTAGGCCGCCCGAAGGCCTCTGTCATGGCTTAACAACTTTGAAAAAGCCGGGATCGACTGCTTAACGTCCCATCACGGGAGCCGCTCAGTTGAAATTACCACTGGCGGTCACCCGTCCAAATGATAACCCCGCGGAACAGTGCTCAACTTCGTTGATCTGTTAAGAACAACTTAGCCAGCTACGTCACGAGCGCTCCAAGTAAATAAGTAAATATCAGTAACCAAAGTACCATCCAACGTTCGAGTAAAATGTTCAATACCTTCTTATATTTTTCCAATTACGTAGTTGACAAGGCATCAAACTCAGGCGTTTGCCAAACATCCACCATTTTCAACTCCATTTTGAAGCTTTATTTGCTGAAGTTGAAATGGAGACGACACGCTAAACTAGTTTGCAAGTCACTAAGTTTTTATTTTCCCAATTTTGTTTTATAGTTTCCGCTTTTAAAATCTCTTCAAAAGTTTTAAGGTTCATCGTTACACAAAACAACGATTGTTATTTTTAAATTTAACGCTAAACTTCATACTATTAATTGTTGTTTTATAAAGTTTTATGCATGTTTTTTTATTTACGATCTCATTATTTATAAGTATTGTTTCCAGCTTAAGTTAGCAATAAAATAAAACAGATAGCATAATGTTTTTTTTTTATACCACTAAAGCAACCAAGCGTACGGCCCACTTGTTGGTCAGCGGTTACCGTAGCCTATGTACGCGTGCAACATTATAGATATCACTTGCGTGTTACCACCCTGAGACGTTAGATGGAAAGTCTCATGTGCCTGTAATTTCACCGGAAACCATACCCTTCGAACCGGAACACAGCAATGCGAGCATTGCTGCTTGGCGGCAGAAATAGGTATGGTGGTAGTCCTTCCCCGGACGAGCTCTATCACAAAGAACTCTACTACTCTTAAAAATGTATATTATATTTAATCTAGTTTAAAGTTATCATGAGGACCCAATAATGTATTCTATCTTTCTCTTTATATTAACTTATGCGCAACACCAGCTAAATTAAACACATTGCTTAAAGACAGTTTGAAATATTGCCTTCTAATGATATTAAATTTTTACATTGTAAGAGAAATACGTTGCTTTGATTTAATTGGAATAATGGTAGCATCGCAAACTTGATTATTACGACCATTGAATAAGTTATAACAGAAACTTAAGCGTAAAATGACCCGGACAACTAGGGTTAGCTGCTAGGTCAATTAGGTTAAGTCTTTGGGAGCAAGCCCAAGTCCAAAAGACCTTAAGCAAGCACAGCCCCCATACCATGAACTCTTAGAGCGATTCAAATTAGGAACTAAACTGAATTGTCAAAAAAATTTGTACAGTTATGGTACAACATTTTTTGACAATTCAGCTTAGGTCCTAATTTGAATCGCTCTAAGAGTTCATGGTAAGGGGGCTGGTCTGAGACAGTTTTTAAAAACGTTGCTAGTTTCGAGAAATAGGTCTCGAAATTGTGAAACCCGGCAAAAGCCTTCAACGGTTGGTTTTCCTTTTAAATTGAAAGGGTAAAGTCCGTGCTATTCACAGAACTACACTTTGTGGTAGGTATTGCTTGGTCTTTGCAATAGAACGTTTATGGAATACACTAGTTTAGAGTTTGTGGGAAAAATGATTGTAGCTTTTGTATGACTTTTCCGTTAGTGATTTTGTTTAATTAGATCTAGCATTGTTGGTAAAAATGTAAAAAGCGAAGTCCAAGTAATATTTAAAAATTAAGTATGACTTTTGAGGGTGACTAGAGCAGTTTTGAAAACACGTATGTAAATATAAAGTCATTCATTATCAACCTGACAAACTTAAGGGGTAGGTTCCACAAATAAAAAAAAATACGCGTACTTTTTTTTCTAATTTTTTTTTTTATAATTAAAAAAAAAATTACGTAATTTTGCTTAATAATTAGTTATCCTTGTTAGAAATCGAAAAGGCAGCGCTCGGCACGTGTCAGTAACCAGCGCGTCAATGAACCGCGGGTCAATAACCCGAGCGTCCTTGACCTGCGCGTGTCCTTGACCCGCTACGGGGCGCGCACACTCGAATAATTCATTATTACGTCGCTTAACTCGATTCCCAACAATGATAAATAATAATTGAGCGGAAAAACGTAATCGATTTTTTTTTTGTTTACTTGGGATTTTTAAGACAAAATATATATTAAAAAAAAAAATAGGTACATATTTTTTTTTTATATGTGGAACTTATCCCTTAAGTTTGTCAGGTTGATAATGAATGACCCTTTAAATAAAACATATTTTTTATTGTTATTATATTAATCCATACTAACATGTTTGATTCTTTCATAATTATACCTACGTTAAAAAGTTCATTGTAACGGCATTTAATATAATTAAAAAGTGAATTCTTTATTGAAAGAACGCCAAAAATAAAATAAACAAATTATAAAGGTCTTTGTAACAACACGAATTTCACTTTTAGGGCACATTTTTCCCGAAAAATCCATAACAATGTATTTCTAAGAGACAGCAAAAGTTCTCTGTCATCGTACAAGTTGCAAATTCACAACAACAGAAAAAATAGATGAAAAGAAGGCTCTTTTTGACGTGAATACGTTTCTGTTTTGCCGCATCATCTTGGGATCCTTTGAATATTTGGGCTTACTATGCAAGCTAAGAGAGTCCTTGCCATTTTACGTAATATCAAAAAGATTTAA
Source organism: Colostygia pectinataria (assembly GCA_951394395.1). Classification (NCBI taxonomy): domain Eukaryota; kingdom Metazoa; phylum Arthropoda; class Insecta; order Lepidoptera; family Geometridae; genus Colostygia; species Colostygia pectinataria. The sequence goes on along the minus strand of OX596374.1, from coordinate 6,186,172 downwards.
ACCTCTCAATAAGTGTACTTTCTTATCATCATGACAGCCTTCTAATGTTCCCGCTGCTGGGACACTGGCCTACTCTCAAGCAAGAGTGATTGGGTCTTGATCCACCACGCGGACCCAATGCGGATTGGTGGATGATACTTTCTTATACTAACAAAAAACCAATGAAGTTCATTGAACATTATCTTAGTTCTAACCAGAGCTTACTTCCAAACTAGTCGCAGACCAAAATTCCAAACACAATCGATTTTTCGTTGCACCTGACTCAGTAAAGGGTGTTAAAAAGTCCTAAAGTCACACAATAAACAACCTTAAAACAGTAAGATTAGAATACCCCAAAAAATATTTTGCGTCAAGCGGGACTTGAGGCTTGGATAACTGCAACGTTTCCCCAGCAGTTGAGCTATCGGCGTTTCGAGCCGAAGATATCCCAATGATTATATCGTCCAAGCGAGATATGTCTCGATAGCTCAATTGGTGCCCGCGTATCAAGCGGTGGTTGCGCGTTCAAACCCCGCTTGAGGCAAAATATTTTTTAGGAATCTTAAGTATTCCCCTAGTGTGATAGTTAATACCATAAAAAAAATAACCAACTTAAAACAGTATTTCTGATATCAAAAATGTTTCAAAACAATTCACACCAGCCGACTAGAAAGCTCGTCCCTTACCCCACAGCCAAGACATGTCATGATTAATGTACATCGAGATAACAACCTCCAGTCTGAGTATGCTTAAACGCTGGATAAGACATATGCCTGATGAATGCTCGATATCATCGCTCTGTTTATCTGTTTACGTAAGAAAGGAAAGAACGATCGACCCTGGATTTAATGATGTAGGGGGATATTTAAGAAGTAAGTTACTTATTAACTTTAAATCTGTCAAAGCAGTACATTTAAATAGATGATTCGTTCTTTGAAAGTGAAAAGTTTTAATTGGCCCTTCAAGTTTGACTGGAGTAGCCGTAAATATTATGTTAATATTTGCTCCGGGTTTGTGTGTTTTATTTAGGTAGAAATGTTTCTATATAATTATGTTAAGTATATAAATAACTGCAGTCTTTTTATAAAATAAATAAATAATGCTGGAAAATCCACACAGTATCATCTAGTCCCAAAGTAAGCTGCTGTTAAACAGAGCTGTGCTATGGGTACTAGAGGACTGATATATACTTAATAAAATACAATACATAGATAGATATTTTTTATTATATATAGAAAATACTCAGAACACCCGGAACAAACATTTGTAGATCGTACAAACATTTGACCCGAGGCGGGAATCGAGCCAGAACCTCCGCGTCGCAGGCGGACCTGCGCCCGCTGTGCCACATCGATCGTCGGTTTTATGGTTCGATTCTGCCAACACTATTGATAATCATATTAATAAATCATTAGTATTATTCAGACTAATTCACATTGTTGAAAATCTTTTCATTACTTTGACTGTTTTTTAGATAAACCTATTTTTTTTTTATTCCCATCTTTCACCCAGTCCCCCTAAAGTGACAGATTGCACAATCTGTCACCCTTTTTGCAATAAGGTGACAGTTCGCACATTTATTTTTGCAATAAGGTGACAGTTAGCACATTTATTTTTGCAATAAGGTGACAGTCAGCACATTTATTTTTGCAATAAGGTGACAGTTAGCACATTTATTTTTGCAATAAGGTGACAGTTAGCACATTTATTTTTGCAATAAGGTGACAGTTCGCACATTTATTTTTGCAATAAGGTGACAGTTAGCACATTTATTTTTTTCGAAACGTGCGATCTGTCACCCTGTCAGTAACTAGAGGAGAGATAAAACTTTTTCAAATAAGCACGGATCGCTTATGTATATAAAAACAGCGGGTTAGACTGTGTATATATGTCAACTATTATATTAAAATTTGTCTGTACCTACTATTAAACTTGTACGCTAAAAAGTTGTAATACAATAATGTTCGTCCATTTGCTCTATGCCTAGAGCTTTACAAAAACTTACCAAATTACAATTTGACAAGCTTAATGTCGTCTGCAAAGCATTTTGTTGAACATCATTGCCGTTCATTAATTAATCTTTATTAGTACTGGCTGTGCATCTAGCTTCATTAATAAGCGATTAACAAAAATGAGCAGAGTCTACGAATAAAGAGTATATTTTGGTTATTATTTTTGTTATCTATACGTTTTTATTTATACAGTACTAGCACACCCACCCCGGCTTCACACGGGTGCTATAAATTATCTTGAATAACTCTATCTGTTGCTGAAAACGCATTATAATCCGTTGCGTAGTTTAAAACATCTAGGCTTGGAGACAAACTTCTATTGGATAATTTTTGTCTCACCACTGGTACAAAAAACCAGGCTAAAAAACACTATCATTCATTTTAAAAACGGGTGTTTTCACGTACCGGTATATTGGTGAAGAGGTACCGACACTGTTTCGACTCAATTTCGAGAGACTTCATCAGGGTTGAGTGACACGACGAGCAGTAATCCTCCTCCGCGTCGCGATATGCACTGATACTGTGAGTCGAACAGTGTTGTACCACTTCACCGATATACCGGTACGTGAAAACACCCGTTTTTAAAATGAATGAAAACATGCCCCTTTTGTCCACCAACCACTCGCTTTTCAGAGGTCGCCAATTCTCAATCTATAGAATTCTATACATACTATATCTGTTGTACAGATTGTCATAACACGAACCATTAGGAAGTAATAACACTAGGATGTAAGCGGCGACATTCCACTTATGATTGATGGTTCTTGTCGTACAGACAAACCGTTCGTTTTCTTATAACGTACTTATGTAAGTAACGACCTAGTGGCGTGGTGGGTGAGTGCCTGGTTCAGAAGCTAGAGGTTACGTGTTTGATTCACGTTGCGGTACAAATGTTTGCATGATCTAGAAATATTTTGTTCTTTGTCCGAGTCTTTCTGTGTATTTTACGTTTGTAATTTGAATAAATATATTTTTTGAATTTTGGGTAGTATTTGGTTTAAAATATTAGCTTTGCTTTGGGACTAGATGGCACTGTATTTTTTTATTTTTTTTATACAACTGAAGTGGCAACCAAGCGTACGGCCCCCAAGATGGTAAGCGGTTACCGCAGCCTATGGACGCTTGCAATACCAGAGGTATCACTCGCGGGTTGCCACTTTGAGGCTATGATCGCAAGCCTCATGTGCCAGTAATTTCACCGGAAACCATACCCTTCACACCGGAACAGACCAATGCTCACATTACTGCTTGGCGGCAGAAATAAGTGTGATGGTAGTCCTTCCCCGGGCAAGCTCTATCACAGAGAACTCAACTATTTTTGTAAAACTGTGTAGAATGACTGCCAACACTTATTTGTGTGGAAAAATATATGAAAAATCTATTCAGAGTTTTAATAAGAATGCCGTATAAAAGTAACAAAAATAACAGACAGAATTAAGTAAAATAATAACAGAATGCTGCACAATAAAACATTGGTCGCAACCGGAATCTATATCAACTTAATTTCATGCGGCCGCAGCGGCGTCATGGAGTTGAACTGAATATATAATGCTGTGGTTTTAAGTTATAGTATAATACAATTTTTGGCCGTAGCTGTTACTGATTTGTGGGTGATTTTATTAGTGTGTTTTATTTGTTTAATAAATTATTAAGCTTGGCACATTATGATTATCTTATTTGAGATATACAAACATAGAACGGTCGATATACTACGTTACTAATATTTGTTCTGTGGTTATAATAAATACTTCAAGCAAATAGCACAAAAACTAAAAAAAATTAAACACACGACACGTGGTATTTAGATAAAAATTAGCCTTTATGCTAAGCCAGATGCTTTATGCTAGATATTACTGGGAATAGAAGCACACTTGAACTATGTAATTTAAAAGTACCTTTTCAAAATGTATTAAAGTTTCACATCAGAAGAATTGTTAATTCTCTTTCGCCCAGTAATTTCACTTGCTACAGAGCCCTTCAAACCTTAACACAGTGCAGCTTGCACACTACTGCTTGGAGATAGAATATCTGGCACTGCGGTGGTACCCACCAAGACGGACTCTATCTGAAGAGTCCTACCACCAGGTTAGAAATCATATTAAATTATTAACGGCTATTTACCACTTGAAAGTAAAGCTAAAAAGCTCACTTGGCTAAAAAAGTTCAGAAACAACAAAAACCGACTCCAAACTAAAACAAAATTTTTGATGATTTGTTGAGATATGACGATGTTATTATTGACACGTTTCTTATGATTTTTGCAAAAGCACCAATTTCGATAAAAATTATATGGACCCTCTGACCTATTACCTAAAAAAACTAAAGTAAAAAACCAAAATCAATTCATGATTAGCGAAGAAACCGCGTAGCAAACATACAGTCTAACTGTTAACCACTTTTTTTTGAACTCGGTTAAAAACGTCAAACGTTGTGTCAAATTAATAAAATCGGTCTCGTGTAGTACTTACAATCTGTCATATTTCAAGGGTTGTCATGTCACAGTGGTGACGGTCCCGCAATTAATTCTGCATCGCCCACACGATAGTGTCATTACGTTAATGAGGAGTACACGCGAGCTTGGCAACTGGCAACCCTATGGAGTATGAGAGTTATTTCAGAGTATCTGTACGATAAATGAACATAATTTCTACTAACATGATGTAGGATGGTGAAGGCATAGAACAGATATTAATACTGCGCACAGAATGGCTACTCCCTACCTCCCACCGGTTTTAGTTACCCCACCCCGGTCGCGAGTTCGCCGGCACATTTTGCCGGCACTGAAGGTAAGGGCTATGTAGGCACGCGTGTATTTTGTTTTTGGTGCAGGCGCAGTGCACTCTCTCTACATGTGCGAGCGAAAGCGTGCTATCTCGTTTTTGTGTTAATCAAGGTCAACCATAAGTAAGTTAACCATGACACTCACACATAACCTCTTACGTACACATACAATACGTCGCGTTTGTTTCATACATTTTATTGAGAGAGTGTAGTGAAGGCTCATAATCGGTCGTAAACTCGTGGCCAACGTCCAGCAGTGGACGTCGGCTGATATGATGATGATGATGATGATTTGTAAATTTTAAATCATATATTGCATGCCTCTTAGGGTAGAATACTAAAGAAATGTAGAATCTTAATAATTAACATCTAAGTAACATCATGACATGTATTTCAAGCAATAAAAATACTTTGACTTTGACTTTGACTTATGATGAAACATGAATGATGGAAGGCAGTTAATGGCCGTTTGCCCACCCGGTGGTCACACCTATAAAATTAATCAGAAAAGTTACTATGGCCGAAATACGAAGAATGCCTGTCTTTTTTGTGATGACAGAGTTGTTTTTATCGCATGATTACTATCGTGTGATCGTGGTAATACCCTGAAGATTTACCCTGAAAGCGACAATATAATCACAGCAAATGTTTGAAATTTTGAAATTTACTGAATAATAACATAATTACATTTTACACATAGGTTGTACAATCTTACTTTTAAGGTTTGATTATAAGACGTACCTATTTCCTTGATGGACAACATTGGTACCCAAGCTAGGATTATGGTCCTGGGTGATGGCGTAGTAGTTTAACTTATGTCGGTGATAGCAAATTTCAGTGCATTTACAGACATAAGCTGAACTGTGAAAACTGTCACGATTATTTATATCGATTTTGTCCCCTGTACGCTGAAATTCTAAAAGTACTTACAATTACATTGAGATAGATGTGTCTGACAATCTGCTTATGCTAGGTGACACCCCTGGGCGTGATCTCCGCCATTTTGATTAATGAGACCGATAACACGACATTAGGATGTTATGACTTGTTCTACTTCGAACCTAATCACTTTGCGTGTAAATCCAATTTTTATTAAAGCCATTTTTTCTATAGATAACTATATTTAGCTCCGGTTATATTACTGGTAAAACTATTGGTGTGGTTAATTATAAATCAATATGATTATGATTATTATGGTTAATTAAACTATGCAGAACAAAAAAAAAATTATTGACACAATAATATTTCAATTGGGACTGTTCTCTACTTAGCTACTTAGCTATAAGACTGCTCTTTGTATCTTACACTAAAGTGTAAAGTGTAAAAAAATGTAAGAAAAGTACTAATAAAAGTCACTACAGAATTTGCGTGGTACTTCTACCATCCTTCCTGGCAGAGCCACTAGCGAAGTCGATTTTCTCAGTACCTGACGAACGTACAGGAATAAACGACATACGTACACTATGTACGTCTAACGTACATTCTTTTAAGATATAAATGATCGGATTCTAACGTGGTGACTATGCTGGGTAGTACCACGCCAGAATTTTTATTGACTTTTTTTAAACAAATGTTCTGGAAAGACTGACGCCGGCAACGAGTTCCACTCTTTGGCAGTGCGAATGATGAAGTTAGAGTCAAACCGTTTCGTACGGATTGGTGGAATCTCTACAGTGTAAGGGTGGCGTCTTTCCGATTTTCTAGTTGTTCGGTAGTAGAGAAGAGGGGATGAGGGTGTGTAATTCCTGCGCGCACTCACCGAAGTGTAATCTGTAAAAAACTGGTAGGCAGGCGATTCTTTGTCGATGCTCGAGACTACACAACTTAGAATCTACCTTCCTTTCATTTTTCTAGGACATAAGGTTTAGGCTGTGCGGTAATCTGTCAGTCAGTCACGAAATCTCTTTATATATTCTGTTTATGCGAACGAACTCGCGGGCAACAGCTACATAAAATCCAAGGTCGGTCAATAATAAAGGCGTGATGCGTGATCCGTGCCTTTATTACGTAAGTCTATTGCTGTCAAATTGCTGTCGATCGCTAGTCGATCCCTTTCGCGCTTATGGTACGCACTGTAGGTGTGAAAAAGACGGCCAGACGCAACAGCAAGCGATCGACAACGATAGACTTACGTAATCAGGGGGCGGTTTTGTCTAGCACCTAGATTTTTATAAATAACAAATGAAAGTAGGTGTGATCACTACAATGCCTGACACGTAACTCAATATTTTACGTGCTATATGTTTTACGTAGCGTCACAGTAAAACTGAGACACGAGATATCAAAATATCGTGCGAAAAACCACATCTAAATATATAAAATCGTTGTGTAACTCACTGACTGACAAGCAGCCCACAGTCAGAACAGAGTCTTTAGAGACAAATCAGGGTGTTTTTTATGTGTAGAGGTGAAATAATAAAGGCATTTACGAAATTGTAATTTATTTATTAGTATATTTAAGTACATACTTAAAACTAGTTATAGGTACACACTTATTTCACAGAAAGATGTTTACAGTAAAAAGAAAATATCTATCAGTTTCCTCACTAGGCGCAGCCTGAATCGAGGAAACTTTAATACGAAATATTTAAGTTCGTTTTGCTCCGGAAACAGTATAAAAAGTAGATGAAATAAATACTATAACTTTAACAATAATTATATTTATACCTACCTACCATCATAAAACATATTATTATGCATAAGTATAATATATAAATCTAACATATACTATTAAGGACTTCCTCGGTCTGATGGTAATTTAATGTGACCAACCATTTCTTTGAGTTACCAGCAACGCCCTAACAGGGTTCATGTACTCACTTGCAGCTATATTAGGTTAGACCTTAGCTGAATGTACTGTGCAGAATAAAATGAATATGAATATGAAATTCAACTCCTATAGGACGCAGTGTGAAGATGTATACATAAAAATAATTCCTAAAATGTATATTTGTAAGGCAATAAATAATAAATTTTACATTTTGAAATTTTTCTGATTCAGATTTTGTAAACCAATGCAGACAAAGTCACGAAGCGATCCGCTAGTCTAAGATAAAGTAAATAATAAATAGACATGTTTCAGAGGTCAGTCGGTGTCAACTGAGATATTTAGACCGGCTTTAGATACGACGATACGAAGTTCACTAGTGATGGACATCTAACAGTAGATTAGTATAAGATCAGTCTTGGTCTTGATCTCTAAGCGCTAATAGAACACTATGGAGTTATAATTTTTAAAACTATAATAGTAGATGGAACTATTAACATTTTGTTAGCTCCAAATCACCAAGACCTACCTGGGGTTTTTTTTTTATACCACTAATTTAGCAACAAAGTGTACGGCTTGATGATGAGTGGTTACCGTAGCCTATATGTACGGTATAACTCACAAATCATAATAAACATTCGCGTTTTTAGTGAAAGAGTATAATTAAGTTTTTGTTCACAACGTTATCGCTAGCGACAATGTAGACACGTTTGACACAGAGAAACGTAATATTAATACAGTAAGCATTGCGGTATTCCATTCGAAGCGTATGGGTACGGAGAATTTACAAGCATAATATTCTTAGCTTTATTTTAAAATGACAACGCGCGTGGGGTATGATTCATCATCATCATGACAGCCTTCTAATGTTCCCACTGCTGGGACACTGGCCTACTCTCGGGCGAGAGTGATTGGGTCTTAATCCACCACGCGGACCCAATGCGGACTGGTGGATGGCACATGTCTTTCGAAGTCGAGTTCTTGGACATGCCGGTTTCCTCACGATGTTTTCCTTCACCGTATGAGAGCACTGGCATTGCGCACATAAATTTTTCGAACAGAAAAATCCATTGGTGCACGACCGGGTTTGAACCCACGACCTTAGGATCGGAAGGCGGGGTCACTACCACTAGACCACCGGTGTTCTCTTAGTGGGGTATGATTGCGAGCTTTTATTACCTAGCAGGTAAGCAGTATATTTACCACTTCGGTAGTGTAATCAAACATAATCTGAAGAACTTGCAAAGAAGCACTTCTGCGCTGTTAGGTCCAGTGATGTCAATCTTGAAATGGTTATGCAATGTCGGAAATCTTCGACGCAATAAACCTTTAATAATAAACGGACTTGCTTTAGTCTTGAGTTTTTAAAATTAGTCCATCTTTTAGTCTTGAGTTTTTACCTCGCGTACCAACCCTACCGTCGAAGCTGAAATTACGGGCACATGTTATTAGCCAGGGTTGTCGCGTACGATAGGGTTGGACGTGACATGCATACTGCTTTCAACTGATAGGGGTTAGTTTGGGTTCAAATGCGTCCGTTTTGAAACTACAAATCTGATTATTTACGAATTTTAATTGCAGTTTGGGTTTTAATAGTCAGATAATTAGAAGTTATCTTGTTGGTTTAAATTTTAAATTGGTAACGATGATTTTCATCAATATAGCTAGGTAATTAAAAATACATTATAATGAAAAAAAAACTTTTTTAATAAATTTTTAGGCATTTACATCTCCCTGTCGTACAAAAACTGATTTTAGTCTTACCCATCATATTATAGGGACATGTCATATAAAAAGATGGTTGTATTTATTTAAGGTAATTAAGCTACACTATTATTTTCACACTGTCGCCTACCTCATTAATTACACTCTGTATAAAATTATAAATTATAGTAAGGGTCTAGTCACGGAGAAATAATTATAGTAATGGGTGTCAACCCTAGTTTAGGGTTGCCACTAATTGGATAGCTTGTTTGTATACTCCATAATTACGACACGACATGGGTTTTTGAAAGAGTTTAATATGGTGTCGGAATTCGGGTGAACTTTGTTGAGACATATTTTATGCCGCATGTTGGTAACAAAATCCTGCTGAGGTTGTTGACCTACAATTTTAAAGGGAAATAACCGTATGCCTTCTACAGGTTCATTTCCAAATAAATATTGTGATTTCTATGGAAACATGAACGCTTTGACATTGACTAAACTGATTTAAATTTTTACTTTTACAATAAATAAATAAATAATACTGGACAATCCACACAGCATCATCTAGCCCCAAGGTAAGCTGCTGTTAAACAGAGCTGTATTATGGGTACTAGATGACTGATGTATACTTAATACAATACAATACACAGATAGATATTTTTTATTATATATAAAAAATACCCAGAACACCCCGAACAAATATTTGTAGATCTTACAAACATTTGTCCCGAGGCGGAAATCGGACCCGCAACCTTCGCGTCGCAGGCGGACCTGCGCCCGCTGCGCCACATCGGTCGTCGTACACTTCCAGTACACCATACAAAGTCCTCATTCACATAAGAATTTCCTATATCGTGGGTAGGAAAGTGGTTCAGTTTCATTCAGTCAATGAGGTGCATATAACCACATTGACTGAAACGCGAGAGGCATTTTCGAGCGTTTGAGTTAATTTAAAGGTCAAAGTAAGGTCAATGTCAGAGTCACAAGTTCAAACACAATGCCTCATTCTTAATTCACATGCTAGGATAAAAGCGTGTTTTAAACGCAGTTTCTTTCTCCAGATCCACCAAACCCGCCCATCATCAGCGGATATAAGGAAGGTACCACCCTAATTGCTGGCACCGTTCAAAAACTCTCCTGTATGTCTGGTGGAGGGAACCCTCTAGCAACCCTCACGTGGTACAAGAACGATAAGAAGGTGAGTTGTGACAATTCTTCAAGAAGTTCTAAGGTTAATATTCTCGTGACTTGGCGTCATCATGATAACCTTTTCATATTTTCACTTTTACGACATATTTTGAATGGTTCTTAGGTTGCTTGTTCACAGACACGCTTTTACTCATCATGGCGCCAAGCCGGCTCCGGGCAAGCTTGAGTTTCCACCCGGCTTTTACCTAGTTTCAATTGTAACGCGCATAGCGTACTCCTGGTTTCATCAACGGGAGCTTAAAGATGATACTTGTTGTTTCAAACTTCAGATCTAGCTATAACAGTCGACATAACAAAGACTTTCGTAAATCTTTTAGAACTGTATCACTAAAATTGGCCACTATGGCTTGTATGAAATTTATTACGAACAAAAACTCTCAATACTAGGATTAATGTGTCAGAATCAACCACAATAGTATTTCTATTGTTGCTGCCTCTTTTTAGAGCTGGTGGATTTAAGATCTTATCTTAGATTTTGGAGAGTTAACAGGGGTTTTTTTTCGCAGATAAACTCAGTGACCAGAACGCAGAACAATTCAGTTTCTGCAGACATCTCGATCCTGACGAATGTGACTGATAATCAGGCACAGTACCGTTGTGAAGCCACCAATAGCGCGACGGAGATACCGCTGTTTGAGACTGTCACACTCAATGTTAATTGTAAGTTCTAGATAACTCTTTGAAAACTTATCTGGGGAAGCCATCGTACCAAATGTGCCGACATACAGAAATGCGAACACTGCTGTTTTCTGGTTTCAAAGTTGTAAGGCCATGGCTTTACAGCTTCGAAACCAGACAGAGGCCTTTGGGCGGCCTAAGAACTTCGTCACCAGAGTTAGCCACTGACTCATACGAACATACTTTTATAGAAATTAACCCAAAACATTCTCAACAGTTGCGCCAGAAACAGTGAAGGTCCGCGCAGAGCCTAATGAGCTGAAACCGGGAACTGAAGCCACTATCTACTGCGACGCAGCGTCCAGCAACCCTCCGGCTGTTCTGTCTTGGTGGCGCGATGGTATCCCTGTTCAAGGTAAAAGGATTCCTAGGTTTTTGAATTAAGTAGATATTATTTAGTACCTATCTTTAACATTATAGTACATAACCTAGTTAACATAACCTAGTTAATATTGTACGTCCAAAATGGATAAGCTGAACTTACCTACCAGTGCCTAGTATTAAGATCTTTTTGTGCCTTCATCAGCTAAACAATAAATATTTTCGTATTTTCTTATTTCTTCTTATGTTTATTATTTAATAAGATAGCCAAATAATATTTTATATCAGTTCTTGACGAGCTCTTGGGTTGTTTAAAGGATATAACTAGGAAAATAAGGTTATTTCATTTATTTTCTTGTTTATCCTATAGAAAACCTATACGTATTCAAATTTACTTTATAAGAGCTTGCAACTTTACCACTATCAGGTTAAAGGTTATAATATAATCTAGAACATGCTGGACAACAAATCATCTAATAGAAACTTGATATGAGGTCTTGATAAAACTTCAGTTTCCAGAGTTTGACATTACTTCTATGTTATAGGTAACGAGAATATAGGTTACCTATAACATAGAAGTAATGTCTCGCTCGTCCTAACCAAAGTAGGAAAAAACGGATTCCAGATTTGAGCACGAACTCATCAAACCATACCCACAGGTCTACCAATGCAGCAGAACAAAGGTCTCTACGGTGGAACAGTCTCCGCCATAGAACTAAAACTGAACATCACCAAGGACCTGAACGGAGCTGTGTACACATGTCAAGCGACTAATGAAGCTCTGGAGAGAAGCGTTAACGACGCACTGGCTCTGAAAGTTCTATGTAAGTAGAACCACTGGCTTCCATTATTGTTGTGTTTTGTCTACTTATAGTGTTCCATTTTGCTGTCGATTCCTTCTATCTGTCTTTAGCAGTATCCCATCTAAATCATCTAAGTAATCCCATCTTAAGACGACCGATGTGGCGCAACGGGCGCAGGTCCGCCTGCGACGCAGAGGTTGCGGGTTCGATTCCCGCCTCGGAACAAATGTTTGTACGATCTACAAATATTTGTTCCGGGTGTTCTGGGTATTTTCTATATATAATAAAAAAATATCTATCTATGTATTGTATTGTATTAAATATATATCAGTCATCTAGTACCCATAATACAGCTCTGTTTAACAGCAGCTTACCTTGGGGCTAGATGATGCTGTGTGGATCGTCCAGCATTATTTATTTATTTATTTATTTTATTTATCTACTTCGAAAACATCAAGATCATTACGCAACATTCCATTGCAGAGCAAAGGCCCTTTCCATCATCATTTGGATGGGTGGCCGCCAGTGGCAATTTCTACTGAGCGTTCCCGTGCTTCGGAGGGCACGTTAAACAGTCGGTCCTGGCTTTTTCATTTCATTTCATTTATTTATTGCTTCATGTTTATTCATTAACATTGAGTAGTTAGTATTTTAGGTCTTGTAATGAGTTAGTATGTATAAGTGCCCTGTTGGGGGCGTTGCAACACTTGAGTTCGATTTCCATAATTATTTATTAAGTAAGGTACCTTAATTTGTATTTGAATAAAATGAATTTATAATAAAATGTACGCAGAGTGCAATTAATAATATTTGAAACAATTAAATTAGTATGTAGGTACTTATGTTAGATTATAAAATGTCTGTAAATGTTTTTCAAAATTGTTAGACCATGACAGAGGCCTTCGGGAGAGTTGGCTACTGACATACGAACTTAATTACTTATTAGTATGGTCCTGTGTTTTCAGGATCAACCCTTGTTGAATGTGTCCCGGATCCCATCTAGGCCATCTTAGTCTAGGTCTGTTGCGTTGTCGACTTTCATCGATGGGGTCTTACTCTGTTGATATTTTTGCCCAGCTTCTATTATGATTCGAAAAAAACCGTGACTCACTTTGAAGCTTGATACCAGGGGCCTTACTCTTAAACGCAATCGCTATTGGACAAGTATTGGAGTATTGACATTTCGTATTTTTGACAGCGAATCTAGCGCCAAATTCAACCTTGTTTTCAAGAGAATCAAAATTTGACAGCATTGAATTTGTCATTGGATTCAAGAGTTCAAGAGGCTGCAGGCTTGTGAAAATCTCGCGTTCGTTCGTTCGTTCGTATGAGTTAGTGGCCAACTCTGGTGATACAGTTTCTAGGCCGCCCGAAGGCCTCTGTCATGGCCTAACAACTTTTGAAAAGCCGGAACCGACTGCTTAACGTGCCCTCCGAAGCACGGAAAATCTCGCAAAACACTGGTTGTAGTCAAACGTCAAAAAGCAATATAGGTACGTTTTCATTCAAAATTCTGTTTCATCATGTTATAGATGTACGGGTATTCCAAAGGGAATACGTACCTGCCTCAAAAGTGTTTTCTGAATTTCACTTTCGGAATACCATGTTTTATTTTGTTGATCCAAAAGCAATATCATGCTAATGTATGTAGGTACCTTAGAGCATTCATATTGCCATGCGCTAAATATTTCAAATATTTTCTATCACTTTTTGAAGGACTTGAAGTAATGTTGTATTAAAAATACAGGCATTCCTAGTCCCTAATCAACCAGGCTAGCATGAACACTTAAAACAGAAGTTTTTTTGGGTGGTACCGGTTTTATCTGCGAAAGTGTAGAGAAAAATAATTTAATTTGTATCGTATTGCTCAAACCTAAACCTTTAATGTGTGTGAGCTCAAATGGCAACCCGCGAGTGATACCTCTGGTATTGCAAGCGTCTATAGGCTGCGGTAACCGCTTACCATCTTGTGGGCCGTACTCTTGGATGCCACTTTGGTTGTATCATCATCACCATGACTGTCTTCTAATGTTTCCCCTGCTGGGACTCTGACCTACTCTCAAGCGAGAGTGATTGGGTCTTAATCCACCACGCAGACCCAATGCGGATTGGTGGATGGCATGGCACATTTTTTTTGAATTTTTAGTTCTTGGACATGCCGGTTTCCTCACGATGTTTCCTTCACCGTATGAGATCACTGGCATTACGCACATTTAGTTGTATAAAAAAAAACATTTTTATAAGCATTAAGATTTAATTTAACCCCTAAATTAAATCTTAAACTGCTACATCAGACGAATGCTCCCTAAGGATCTTAAAAACCACCGATCTTATCTTATGTTTTGTCCACAGATGCGCCAATATTCGACGAAGCGACTCCATACACGACTGTGGGGGTTGAAAATGAGCCACTTATCATCATCATCAGAGCTGATGGCAACCCTGGCAGCATCAGCTACACCTGGACCAAAGACGGACTCCCGATCACCCAGTCCTCTTACAGTAGTAGCAGTAAGTAACAAAATGTCCAAGAGATCTTGACTTTTTGAGAAAAATCTCCTTTGATTCCGTTTTAAAATATTCGTAGACCAGTTTCAAATATAACAAGTGCGAGTTCATTAAACTTTCATTTTCTTACATTATTAATAATCTGTTAATGCAAAAATGTGTTATAAAAAAATTTAAACAACACTTATTTTTGATAATCAAAATGATGTTGTTTTCAACCTAGGGTGACATTTTGTCTTTTTCAGAATATTTATTTTTAAATCTATTATCTACATACTTTTTACAACACCTTAATGTAACTATTACCATACCTGGATTCACAAACAATAAATGATTTATGATTTATGATTTATGATCTATTATTACATCATATTATTATAGCAAAAACCACGAAAGGTTATATTGTTGCCACATATTTTATTTTTGACATGGGCGCCTTTGAACTAGCTCAGGTTGTTAACACACAGCTTGTTAAACGTTTTAAAATGATCCTTGTAATTTTGCTGAAAGAAAATTATATCTATATCTATACTATGTATAGTAATTATAAGAGGAAATATTTGCATTCTTGCATGTTTGTGTTTTTGTATTTTTGTTGGTTACGAATAAACTCAAAAACTACTGGTTCGATTTCAAAAATTCTTTCACCATCAGAATGCTACATTATCCCTGAGTAACATAGGATATATTTATTACTGGCGACCCGCCCCGGCTTCGCACGGGTGTGGCCTTATTGTGGAAGCGGGAAGCTGGGACGGACTGCTAGTAATTTATATTTTTTCAATTTTAATTTAGGCTTTTGGTCTTCATATGTTTTCTATACTTTTTTAAATTGTTTCTGCAGATGACAGGATAATATCCGAGGGCAGTATGCTCAACATGACAAAGCTGTCACGCCATGACGCCGGCATATACACCTGTGAAGCTGTTAACTCACAGGGAGCTGCGATCGCTAATATTACTATCAATGTTCATTGTAAGTATACTCTTAAGAGTAGTAGAGTTCTTAGCTCGTCCGGGGAAGGACTACCACCGTACCTATTTCCGAAGCCAAGGAGTAATGCTGTGTTCCGGTTCGATGGTTTCCGGTGAAATTACAGGCACATGAGACTTTCCATCTAACGTCTCAGGGTGGTGACACGCAAGTGATATCTATGATGTTGCATGCGTACATAGGCTACGGTAACCGCTGACCATCAAGTGGGCCGTACGCTTGGTTGCCACTTTAGTGGTATAAAAAAAATCCAAAAATAAACAAGTAATTGTTTGTTTATTATGATCACGGGAGAAATGTTATTTTCCATGAACATGGTGCATGTAACTGCATTGAAATATCTGAAAACAATTAAACCCACAATTAATTATAAATATCTTTTGAAAATTGTGTTTCCGTGATAGTTTTAAGATTAAGGTCATCATGACAGGTCATATGTTTCCACTGCTGGACCTGCTCTTGAGCGAGAGTGATTGAGTCTTAATCTACCACTGGACTTAATGCTGATTAGCGCCATGTCTTCTGAATTAGTTCTTGGGCTATTATGACAAAGATGATTACGAAACAGCAAGCAATTATATATTGTCCTTTTTTTGTAGACCCCGCATCGATAAAGTCTGTGTCACAAGACGGGATATCGAATCCTAAAGAAGATGCCATGCTATCTTGCACAGCAGTTGGTAAGTCACTATTCTTACTAGCTTACTTACTTACTTACTTACTTACTTACTTACTTACTTACTTACTTACTTACTTAGAGATATTCTAAAATTTTTCAAAAAACTGAGCCATTTTCAGCGCACATGATTTAAATAAAACCGTAAACAATAAATAAACTCTTTAACACAAATAACTAAAGTTATTCCTTTTTCGTGTACTCACTAATACAAATGAATAAAACACACCTTTTTTATGTAAAACTAATACTAATACCGGACGACCGATGTGGCGCAGCGGGCGCAGGTCCGCCTGCGACGCGGAGGTTGCGGGTTCGATTCCCGCCCGGGTCAAATGTTTGTACGATCTACAAATATTTGTTCCGGGTATTTTGAGTATTTTCTATGTATAATATAAAATATCTATGTATTGTATTAAGTATATATAGTCATCTAGTACCTATAACACAGCTCTGTTTAATAGCAGCTTACCTTGGGGCTAAATGATGCTGTGCGGATTGTCCAGCATTATTTATTTATTTATTTTATTTAACTAATCTTCTTTTTTCGTGAACAATTCTTATGTAAACATACTACTGTAGTGATATCTCTTTTTTTCCGTGTCTCCCATCAGGGAGGTAAAAAAAAAGGTGTGTTTTTAGTTATTTGTATCAACAAATAACTAAAAACACACCTTTTTTTATAAAACTAATTCTAATACTTAGCTACACGGTTCTTTCGTAAACTCACAACAAATACTTAAGAGCACCAACTTTCCAGGAAACCCTCTAACATCAGACCATATTCGCTGGGAACGCAAAGGCTACAATATCGATCGCGACCAAGTTTCCTACGACAACAGAAACTCCACCAGCTATTTACTGATAAGAGAACCCACCAGAGCCGATGTGGGTAACTTTCAGTGCGTGGTGGACAATGGTATTGGTGGTGAGAGCAGGCAGGATGTGATGCTGGTAGTAAAGTTTAAGCCGGAAATGGATTCGGCGCCAAATCTTGCAAAAGCAGCTTCGAATATGGGGAAAGTTGGAAGACTGACTTGCAAGTAAGTGATAGATGTACTTCCCTGCTTCATTTTACATTTTCATACGTTTTCCAACACTGACATCAGATTTACGATCAGAATTATTAAATGGTTTCGTGATTCCCGTAGTTTCGTTTCCACCATTGAGTCGGCCTACTAATGGGCGAAACGTAACTGGTTAGTTACATTACCATTGAAATTTTTACACCTACTTAACCTTACTTTTCTCGCTGTAAATAAACTCAATAAAAAGTTTGTTTGTTATGACATAAGAATAGATTAGATTATTTCACTTTAGACTTTCTCCTGCGTTGAGTTTTTTATACAATCTTCATCTTCAAGCTGCGTGCTTTAAGAGTTGAATTTCGGGAGTTCCTTTCTTAGTCCCTACACTATAAGAGCAATGTACCCTCCAAATTTCATGTTTCTAGGACTTATGGTTTGCGTTAATCTGTCAATCAGTCAGGAAAGCCTTTTTTATTCTGATGTTATTCTGATAATTCACACATTCACACACTATACACACTTACACTATACATATTGTTTTAGGAATTCGTAACTTTTTTTTCTTTTGATTTAATTAACTTGTTTTTTTTCTAAAAATTTACATCTGACTGTCGTTGTTAGATAAATATCTATTATTGTTTATCTGTTTTGTATTTAAGTTGTTATTTAGTTTATTCAAAATAAAATAAAAATATAAGATATAGTTATAAGTTCTTGTGGGGACTCAGTAAAGTTTTCTTTGTTTTCTTTCTTTGGTTCTTACTGTCTTTCTTTCCTCTTCTCAACCTATCACCATTTTCAGATGCAAAGCAGCTCCAGCCCCCAACTTCACCTGGTCAAAGAACGGAGCTAAACTCCCCGTCAACATTTCCAACAAGTACTTTGCGGAGTACATCAAGAGTGACGCGGTGACGTACACTTCAGTGCTGCTAATCAATGACATCACGTCATCGGACTACGGGACCTATGAGTGCGGATCTAGGAACGACTTGGGATTCTCGACGACATCTGTCAAGTTGGATATTACTAGTGCACCCGGTAAGTAATTTTAAATTTTCGTAAGTACATTTTAATTACTAGCTCAATAGAGCTAGTTAAAAAATAATTCTACATTTCTCATCATTGTATCAGCCAATAGAAGTCTACTGCTGGAAATAGGCTCTATCTGCAACCTCGTTGTGTTGTCAACCTTGAGCTTGTGAATGAGACCATTTTATTATTATTATTATATTATATCAGCCGTTAGTGTCCCACTGCTGAGCAAAGGCTTCCCCCCATTACCTCCAGACGTCTCGATCCCGAGCCAAAAACTTCCAAAAAACATAAATGAGACCATTAATAATAAGAATAAAAATATCCTTCTAGCTCTCACAAAAGGTTCTGCGTGCCTGCGACTACGTCTCAGTGCCATAAGTCATCACTGACAACACGCACTGATTGTAGACTTTTGTCTTGAGACTTTGCGACTGTGATTAAAACAATCAGTTTACGCTCTCGGTCCGGCTATTCTTTTTTTATCAGCAGGTGACTTAACGTTATGTCCTGTTGCAGATCAAGTAATATCGCTGGCAGTGACTAACGTGACCTACAACACCGTCTCCTTAGAGTGGGTGCCAGGGTTCGATGGAGGACTTTACTCATGGTTCAGAATCAGATACAGGTAAGAAGTATTTCCGGGGTCAATCTAGGGTGAAAGTGTTTAAATTGAACCACAGTAAAGAGGACTTTTTTTTATTGGCTATAGACCAACGTTTTACCACCACCTCACCTGATGGAAAGTGATGGTGTGGTCGATGAAGGAGCACGCTGGTCTAGAAAGAATCTGTTCACTCTAGACCCATTTTTATACATTGATAAATTGAGTATTGTTACTCCTCTAATACAAGTATTACAATAAGAGCAGATTCCAAACCATCTAAATGAAACTTGTAAAACTTCAATATTTTTTTTTGTATTCCTGTTTTTTTGTGCTTATAAAAAACACATGAACAGGTACTTCAATACTTTAGACCAATGCAAATGTTATTTTTATTTATATAATTAGATATGTATTTATTTATTCATGGCTTACATGTAGGTTACACACAAAATAATAATACAAAGTTAATGTTAAAAGCAAAGTTAAAGTACATGCAGGTATTAGTTAGTAGGTATAGTGTCTGTTTGTATGGTTAAGTTTATTTTAATCTTCCTTTAGCCTGTATCGAATAATTGGTTTTCTATACTAATTTATGAACATATTGACTTCCGTTAGAGAAAGTAAAAACGCTAACCAACTCTTAGCAATTAATTTTAATCCAGTAAAAATGTTTGTGAAGGTCTTATCTCAACGTGGAAGGAGCCTATTTTTAAAGAAAATCATAATAATCCTGAGAAGAATTTCAACGTTTCTGTGTAATAAAAGTATGCGTTTACAAATAATATACATAAAATGTGTATCTATCAAGTATCTGGTTCCCATAGCTTTGCTTAATTTTGGGCTAGATGGCGCTGTGCAAAAATGGTTCTAAATTATGATATTGAAATATTTTCTGACATAGATAACTTTTTCAGAAAAATCTACGACGAATCCTACAAGTACGAAGATGTTATGCCAAAGAACGCCACTGCCTACACCATAGGATCCTTAGAACGTAACACAGACTACGTATTCTCTGTCATGGCGATCAATGAGATCGGACAAAGCAAGTACCGTCCAGACGATACCAAGTCGACAACTCTTAGTGAGTATTAATTAATTAATTTTCTTTTAATAGAGATAAGGAGTAGTAGAGTCCTTTGTAATAGAGCTCGTCCGGAGAAAGGACTGTCACCATATTTCTGCCGCCAAGCAGTAATGCTCGCATTGCTGTGTTCCGGTTCCATGGTTGGTTTCCGGTGAAATTACAGGCACATGAGACTTGCCATCTAACGTCTCAGGGTGGTAACACGCAAGTAATATCTATGATGTTGCAAGCGTACATAGGCTACGGTAACCGCTGACCTTCAAGTAGGCCGTACGCTTGGTTGCCACCTTAGTGATATAAAAAATTATTAAATTCAATTTAAATTAATTTAAATTATATTAAAGTTGTAACAACGATTTAACGTAACGGGTCTTAATTAAATTGTAACGGAATTTAATTAAAATTCAGCTGTCCCAATTAAACGTACAGTCGTAGGATTGTCTTTTTAAAATAGATAATTATTTTGTCATAGAAATTAACTATAACTTTAATTTTATAAAAAAAAATACCATGGTAAAAATAATAATGAAGACAATCCTACTGTAGAGTCCTGAGAAATACTATGGAATTAAATTAGCTTAATATCTCACACAACAGATTTTTGAAATAATGTTTAATCAACAGTCACTTTTGATTTACTGTACAATTACCGATTTTGAATTTTAATAAAATATGCTTAACTATTTAATAATCCAAGTTTTCAGTCTAAAAGAATGTAATATATAAAATCATTGTTTTAAACAAAACCTGTAAATCTTTGCCCATTTTTCACGCTGCCTTAGGCATTCTCCCAACATCAGTACAGTCAAGTTCAGAAGAGTTCAACTCGTACAGTGTTCCCGGTGTTTTTATTATCACCGGTACTATAATAGGCACTGCACTTATCCTCTTGAATGTACTGCTGATTGGGTTCTGTCTACATCGACGGACCAACAAGAGGATACGAGGTTTGAACATGTTTAGTTTAAGTTTTAGTATGTTTTAAGTAGTTTAGTTGTAAAAAACAGACGAAAAATCTCTAGTACTATTCCGCTTAATTATTATTTTTCGTCTGTTTTTTATTTTGTAATGGATTTCCGCAAAGTAACGCCTGAATCTATAAATTAGTTTAGTTGTGTTTGAGAAAGGAAATTAAAAAAATGTTTAATATTTTATCATTATCTCTAATGTTCTTTTGGGAGACTGTCACAGTGCAGTCTCCCAAAAGTGGGAACATTAAAGTTGATGATAAAAAAAATCATATTCATATTTTTTGACGATAAGTAAAGCTAAAAGATATTGTATTTTATACAGTTTTCTAATATAGTTTAAAAACATTGAATAATAAAAGCTATAATTATGAATGAGAACCGATTTATTACTCTAAATATAAAATATTTTATTCATTTTATTTCAAAGCGAAATAAGTAATATAAAATTTTAAACACGAAAATATTATTTTAAAACAAGCAAAAAATCTAACATTAATTAAAAAATTATAATAAAACCAAACGAGATTCTTTCCAAAAATAAAACTTCAACTCTATGAAGATAACAATTAAGTTTGGACCCCTTGAAGCAGAACTAAGTACCTAGTCGACCAGACTGCATTAGCAGGCCGCGACCTCGCCAATGAAAGTGCTCTGATACTGTGGACGTACTCAGTGTACCCCAAGAAGGGGATAATTATTAAATAAAAGGTCCCAAGTACATTTTACAGTATTGAGAAGCTTTTATTTCTTACTAGCAAAATTAATGTCATAAGTCATAAGTCATAAGTATTTATTGATAAAATATTTACAGGTCTCACTTTAAAATATTAAACTTTAAAATATTGGCTAATGTCCAGTTTAGGACCGATAATCGTGAACCTAAACATAGTTTTTCTTTTCTGTCTAAACTCAACGGATCTCCGACATTATCCGACACGACATCAGTGAATCGTCTACGACACGTCACCGCACACGACACTAAAATGTATCAAAGTGTCATACCATTTCATGTTCTATTTTTTACTTATATGTACACTATTGTCAAATCAGCCGAATTATAATAAAATAAATAAAAATGTTCTTCCGTCCTAGTTCCGTCCCCTTGCCGCCATTTTGAACAAAATGTACGCTTTATTTCAGAATTGAATTAGTTTTAACTTGATTCGTGTTGCGAATTTCGTTGTACTAGCTTTTGAAGTACAATAAATCTCTTAGCAAGATCGTAATACATTTTGTGAGCGTTGCCTTTTTAAAATGAAACGCGCCATTGTACAGTATTATTTTAAACCTAATTTACTGAAAAAATTATGATTTCGGTGAGTAACTCGCATATTCGTAATTAAAAATTGGCGAACCTAGACATTAAACGAAAATGAATAGGTTAAAATATGTAAGTACATAATTACATTACCTACAAAATACATATGAAACACTTGAGCCATCTAAAGACCGTTACAAAATGAATGGTACTTCTAATAAGTGTTTTAGACAACGTTATAATTAAAAAAAATATCTTACGTATTACATACCTTTTAAATATATATAATTTTACTAAAAGACTTGGGAGAGCCCTATTAAATCAAATGTGAAAAACAAATTTAAAACAAAACGGATAACTTTTTTTAAAAAACTATCAGTTAAATTAAATACAAAGCAAATATAAAATAAAGACTGTTAATTAAAAATCGTATAATTTTTGGTTACACATAATCAAATCAGTTTTAATTTGGCTAGATCAATTAAATAAGTTGTCATTGAATTGGTTATACATCATTTTTTTTTAATTCCTTTCTTTGTCTTGTAGATACTGCTTTTGTATGTTTTATTATTTGCTAATTTTTATTTTTATTTTTCTTTAGCTTCGTCTGAAGTAAGCGAATTGAACGTAATTGCCACAGAGTACGTGGAATCATCAGACGTATCAAAGCCAGTCATTGTTTACGTATCAGTCACCGCGGCTGTACTGATTTTGATAAATGCTGGTTTAGTTGCCTGCTTTGTTTTGAAACGACGCGCTAGACGGCTGAAAGGTAATTGTATTTTGCATTTTATTATATATTTTTAAATGCATGTTTTTTTTAGAGAAAAGTAAAAGTATTGGCACGTATTAGTACGTTTTATTAACTCACTATTTTGGTAATTAACGAGCTAATCACAATTAAATATTGTTGTGCAAACTGACCTATTAATTAGTTAGTAAACGTTTTCATAATAATTGTAATTTTATTAAGTACAGTTTGTCATTGCTTTCTATCCACCTTAAACGAAAAAATAGATATTAACATACCACAACGCCATTAACTGTAAAATTATTATGAATAAGAGGGTGGAAACGCAAAAGGAGCAATGCCCATTTAGTTCTTCGTATAAATACGTGTGTGTAGTAAGTTGTAGTTTATCTCGTAGAGGTACTACGGTTCGCGTAGACCCACTACGGCGTAGCATGAATCGAATTAACTGAATAATAATATATCTCTATAAATCTATCTATCTAGTGTAAAACAATTACATCACCTCTGTATGTATGCAAGCTTAGATCTATTAAACTACGCAACGAATTTTAATGCGATTTTTATCAATAAATAAAGTGATTCAAGAGAAAGGCGTAAACAAATAGTGTAAGCAGTTAAAGCCGGGGCGGTTCGCTAGTTATAAATAATCCAGTAAACAATTCACCATCAGATTGAAGTCGCCAATTACGGTAATATTATAGTTTTCAATTATATCGAAAATAAACCCCTTTCGAACCCCACTACAACCCTCAAAGGTATAATTAATTATTCCAATTAATATAACGATATTTCGTGTTGCTACCCGCTCGAATGAGTACAGTCGAACTAATTGATTGAAATGTCCGGGCTTACGTAAAGGCATCACAAGTCAATGTTTTTTTTACGAATAAATTCGTACATTTCAGTTTACTCCTTACTTGGACAAACAAATGATATTTTAAAAAATTTAGGAGCAAAATTTGCGAGTTTTGGCGCGATTAACGAACAGCAACTAATTTTTAAGAAGAAGATGATTACCTCAAGTCATTTTCAGTATTATTGGTTGATTACTCTTCCTTTAATTACAGTGAACTCTAAGGCACAGAACAAATATTAGTACTAGTAAGGTCTACTATCAGCCACCAGCGCTCAATTTTCTTTACAATACCCACATTTTTTTTTGACGACCGATGTGGCGTAGCGGGCGCAGGTCCGCCTGCGACGCGGAGGTGGGTTCGATTCCCGCCTCGGGTCAAATGTTTGTACGATCTACAAATACTTGTTCCGGGTGTTCTGGGTATTTTCTTTAAATAATAAATAATATCAATCTATATATTGTATTGTGTTAAGTATATATCAGTCATCTAGTACCCATAATACAGCTCTGTTTAACAGCAGCTTACCTTGAGGCTAGATGATGCTGTGTGGATTGTTCAGCATTATTTATTTATTTATTTTCCTCACAGAACAAGCCGGCCAGTCCTCAAAGTCCGCCACCATAGAAATGTACGCACCATCCTCGTACAACGACACCATGACCGGGGAAACCCTGAGTTCTGTGTCCGAGAAGTCAGAGACATACTCCCAGGATGGAGATGATGGTCCACCGCCCCCCATCCCGGAGATACCTAGCATGCCGAACCGGCATAACAACATGATGAGCCAGGTAAGTCAAGGTGTAGGTCAAAGTCTTGGTCAAAGTCATGGTCAACGTCAAGGTCAAAGTCAAGGGCAAGTTCAAAGTCAGTGTTAAATTCAAAGACAAAGTTTAAGTTAATATGTCAAAAACTAAGTGCATTTATACCAGTTCCGAAGCGCTTATGCTGTAAAGAATATGGCAACAACAATGACTGGGTTCCTAATGTTCCTATCGCTTTCTAAGACATGAGCCTTGCTATTTTCGTAAATACTTAGATCGGACACTTTACGGACGGTTCTACTCTTGATACTCGCGATTAGTACTAGATTTTTGAATGCTTAATTCTTGGCCATGCCGGTTTCTTCACGATGTTTTCCTTTACCGTCTA
This sequence comes from Colostygia pectinataria, assembly GCA_951394395.1. Taxonomy (NCBI): domain Eukaryota; kingdom Metazoa; phylum Arthropoda; class Insecta; order Lepidoptera; family Geometridae; genus Colostygia; species Colostygia pectinataria. Next base: position 6,160,994 of record OX596374.1, on the reverse strand, counting down.
AAAGCACTGGCATTGGACAAGTTATTTTCAAAAAAAAATGAATTGGTGAACTATAGATCTGATCTTGGCAAACGGTAATTTATTTATTTTTCGTTCCAACAGACAACGGACTACCTGATCGAGGAGCAGGGTGTAATCCTCCCCCCTCCGCTCGACTACCCTCCCCCCAACTACTACGAGGAACACGCGAGGACACTACCCCACGCACACAGACACAAGGATGTCAATATGCACGGCACTCTTGGACGAAGCACTGGTAAAATATTGTATTTGTATCTACTGTTAAATACTAAACTGGTGAATACCATGGTAGCTAGTAAACAGAGTTGTTCATTATATAAAGTCCTATTAATGGGTTGTTCATATTCGTTTGAATAATCAATTTAGTTCTAAACGTCAACGAATTTTTTTTAGTTTAACCTGTACTTTCCCACTGCTGGGCAAAGGTCTCCCCCAAGTTTTCCACTTGTCTCTGTCTTTGGCGGTATCTAACCGTCTCAACAAAAAACACTTAAAAAACTACGATTCGGAATCGAAAAAAAAACAACCCTTCAAATACTACTGTGAGTACTCGGACGGGTTCACTCCTATGACTGCCAAAGTAGCAAACGAATCACTGTCTGTTTGTTTGTTAGATTGATAATAACTAAATGTTTCTTTCTTTCTGAGCACCGGTGGTCTAGTGGTAGTGACCCCGCCTTCCGATCCTAGGGTCGTGGGTTCAAACCCGGTCGCGCACCAATGGATTTTTCTGTTCGAAAAATTTATGTGCGCAATGCCAGTGCTCTCATGCGGTGAAGGAAAACATCGTGAGGAAACCGGCATGTCTAAGAACCTAAAATTCGAAAGACATGTGCCATCCACCAATCCGCATTGGGTCCGCTTCGTGGATTAAGACCCAATCACTCGCCTGAGAGTAGGCCAGTGTCCCAGCAGTGGGAACATTAGAAGGCTGTCATGATGATGATGAAATGTTTCTAACAGGTAAATCAAACTACGTCCCTGCCCCGAGCCCCATGCCTCCTCTAGACGGCTCGTATTACAACATGGCGTCTGACAGATACCTCTCGTATCCACCGCTCATCGGCGAGTACTTGCAACAGGTGAGAATCCATCGATAAACTATTAACAAGTCTTATATTCTACTGCTGTTGCTCGTAATTTTGGTCGCGTGGATTTTTTTATGTGTATGTGTAAATTGATAGCGGCTTGCGGCTTAACATGCTGGCTGTTCTTGGTCAAATATAAATAAATAATGCTGGACAATCCACACAGCATCATCTAGCCCCAAGGTAAGCTGCTGTTAAACAGAGCTTTATTATGGGTACTAGATGACTGATATATACTTAATACAATACAATATATAGATAGATATTTTTTATTATATATAGAAAAAACCTAGAACATTCGGAACAAATATTTGTAGATTGTACAAACATTTGACCCGAGGCGGCAAATATGCATCTGTTGTTTACCTAACTTTGACCTGACTTTTAATCTGACCTGACCTTTAACCTTGGTTATTTTTTTATAGTTTAACTATCACACTAAGGGGAATACTCAAGTTTATTTATATCCTTAGATTTTAATAGCCTTATCGGACATACCTGATCTGATATTTGACCTGGTTTGACCTTTGATCTGATCTGACCTTTGATCTGATCTGACCTTTGACCTGATCTGACATATGGCCTGATGTCACCTTTGACCTAATCTGACCTTTTCACCGTGCAGCAAGCAGGGCGGACGCCTACCCCGCCCCAGCAGTACGGCGCTGGCCCCAAGCCCGCCCTCATGAACGGGGGTCTAGCCAGCGGCTCGCCCTCACACATGCCCAGCCCGCCCCACAACTACGGACTTGACAGTAAGTTAACACGTAATGTACTACTTTATTATGTTCACTCAATAAAATGAGGATTTTTTTAATAATTATGATATGATATAGACACCTACAAATATTTTAAGATTAAAAGTAGCCAAATTGGCCGGTTTCGACTTTTAGACAGACTAACGAACAGCAATTTATTATCGGCCGACGTAAAGTAGCCGTTTGTGATCTACAAAGTCAAGTTAGTTCGAAAAAGCTCAATTGCGCATCGTAATGGCTAACTTTACAACAGCCGAAATCTAAAATATTCCTCATAACTAACTGCCACATAGTTTCTCTAGATCGGCAGTCGGCTGGTGGCACGCTGAGGCGACAGCGGCTCGACAAGATGGCCGTCCCTCCACCTGACGTCACTGTCCTACACCCTGGCAACTGTACACAGGTACATCACCTTTTTTTTTTATACCACTAAAGTGTATACAGTAGTACGGCCCACTTGATGGTCAGCGGTTACCGTAGCCTATGTACGCATGCAACATCATAGATATAACAGCTTCTTATAAATGTTCTTGTTACAGCACTCGCAAACTCCGAAGCAACCTCAATCCATCCTAAAAGACCCGTCGAGACACAAATACGCGAGCCAGTATGGGAGCCCTATATCTTCTAGCACCCCCCAGAACAGCAATTCCAGTCAGATTCTGACAGTTCAGAACCTGACATCTGACGTACCTCAGTACGGGACAATTCGGAAAGAGAAAAAACAAAACGTCACGATTGACGAGTCATACAATAAGCGAAACGAAACGCATGTTGTTTAAACCTTAAAGTGTGAAGCATCAAAGTGAACATTAAACATCAAAGTAAACATTAAACATCAAAGTGAACGTAAAGACATCAAAGTGAACGTTATAACGATAATAAGTGGGTTAGTGACAGTGAAGCGATGTGTCAAATAAACAATGTTGTGTCAAAAGACAGTGTCAAATGCTAGATAGGCCTGTAAATAAAGTCGTTTAGTAAATGTAGATAGATTACAAAATAACTGAATGTGATAAAGTTAAAGGACTTGTGAGGTAGCGCGAGTGTTAGATAGATTTGACAATTTTTTAGCCCGATTAAGTCATTGTTAACAGGCTCATAGTCATTTACAAGGGTAACATCCAAGTGAACTTTAAAACATCAAAGTGAGTTTGAAAACATCAAAGTGAGCTTGAAAACATCAAAGTAACTTTTCATGGCGTTTCGCTATGTTTATTATTGTAATCTAAGCAGCCAATATTATAACAAGTGGGCATGCATTATATCGTGTATTATAAAAACCTTCGTGACTCCTTAAGGTTGAATTTAACCCGATAGAGTCCGTTCAATGAGTACCGTTTCCAAGTGATTTTTATGTCGTTGATAATAAGAAAGAAAATGGATTGATTGACGATTCTTTCTGAACGGACTTACGACTGTGAGCCTAGTTGTTATATTGGGCTGAATCGTGTGGTTGTATTCGATTGTTCGACTGACTTATCAAATAACCTGTAAGCTAACGTCCAAACGTTGTAATTGGAAATTTTTGTATCGACTTCATTGTCCAAACGTATTTTTTTAGTAATTTAGGTACTGTTTAATAATTTTTCTTTATGGACAGCAATGAAACTAGCAAACGTAATTTTTTTGTCGTTATGCTTATAAAGAAAATATTTTTAGTTAAAATCGATTCCACAACGGATCTCTTATTATTAAGTTTAAATATCTATTTACGCATAATAAATATTTTAAAAATTTTAAAACATTTAAAAAGTTGGGAAAATTTTGAATTTTACCCCGGCGATCAATCGTCAAATAATGTTTTTGACTTGTTCAGTGAAACTTTAGCAAATTTTTATTGTTATCTAAGTATTATAAATGTATAAATTATCATTTGAAATGAATCAGATATGTATGTCAAATAAATTACTGAAAAATTACAGAAGATACGTTGCTTAGACCAAAAACAGAGTTGATTTCAAAAACAGTTATTGTGTATTTTGTAAAAATTACATTAAGTATTTACACATTCATTGTACATTTTTATGTCTTATTTTTTATATAGTAATTGATATCCACCTCTTATTATTTTTATTTATTTTATTCATAAATACTAAATAAAACCAGGGTCATTATGAAAATATTCACCCTATTCACGTGGACACATTGTGAGTGATGTCAATTTTTAAATTAAAAGTAACTCAAGTATTCGGTATATTTAAAAGTTTTAAAATTAATTTCGCTGCATTTTTCATAAATAAATGTAAATAATAAAATAATACTCCAATCGCGAACTGACAATAAATCTAAGTTTAATTATTTTATTTATAATTCCTGCTTCTATTCAATGTAAATAAATTATTGTAATTTTTCTATAACATTAGCTTTTCTACTCCAAAATTTAATCGGAAGATAGTACAGATACCAAAGTTTTATTAATTTTATTCTTAAGTTATTAAGCTATCTAATTTCTATTTTTTAAGTTGATTTTTCGACTATGTAACAATTTTTTCATTATTTTTTTCAAGTAATGGTAATCGACTGATTTTCAAATAATTATTTTTTAAGATTGTTTTCTAAATTTGAAAATCCATCCATTGAAAAAAATACGATTTTATATTTACAAAAATATTCTATTGTTACATTTCGAATTATAATAAAAAATCGAATAATGATTTTTGTTTTATTTTTTGTTCCTATTTCCTTAGTTTTTATTATCAGGAATTAAATTACTAAACATATCACAATAAGATTAGGTTCCACTTCATAAACTATCTAATTATTTGAATAAAGAACTGATTAAGTGCCAAACTTAGTTTTCTTGTTTTTAAGTCAATGTAGCTGTGTTTTACGTCCTTCTACTAAATATTTAAGTAAATTTAATATTAAAATATTGAAACCGTGCCTTATACTTTAAAGCCATTTTGAACATAATATCACTTAAGTATTTGCCAAAATCTAGAATATAAATTTAAACTTTTTAGAGTTAAGGCCACGTCATAAATAACTAGATTTTTTTTATTTGCTCTTAATTCTAAATATTTTAAACTAGTGTCAAGACTGAAATTTATTTACAGAATTCTTTATGAAATTCAAACTCGATTTTATTCGACAATGTGGGTCAGCGCTTTTTAAAAAAAAAACATGAGCTTGTCATCATAGTAGTTAGGAACGAACCAAATGTTCAAATCGTTTGTCAATGTGAATAACTATAACTTAACGTCAATGTTTCCAAATTTCGATTAAGATGTGGTAAAATTTTTTAATAAAATATTGTGTTTCTAAATATAGTGATATCATGACACTTAGAAAAAAAAGAAAATTATAATTTTTTATATTGAATTTGGCGCTTACGCCCATTTTGCTCATCTTCATATTATCATTGTAAATTAAGCTGTAATTGATATAACAATAAGGTTGTAAATTATTCTATAAATTCCGATGTGACTTTGAATTACGTAAAGCTCATAATTTGTGTACTCAGCATACATTGAAATAAAGCGTATAAATGTTAAACGTCGTATTATTCAATAAACCTAACAACATAACACAAAATAACTACAACCTGGGCCCATCGCATACAACCAATCACACTTTACACTATCAGAAAGAAAGAAAGTCATCATCATCATTTATTTTGACGACCGATGAGGCGCTGCGGACGCAGGTCCGCCTGCGACGCGGAGGTAGCAAAGTCCCGCCTCGAAATAAATGTTTGTACGATCTAAAAATATTTGTTCCGGGTGTTCTGGGTATTTTCTATGTATAATAAAAAAATATCTATCTATGTATTGTATTTTAATAATAATATCAGTCATCTAGTACCCATAACACAAGCTCTGCTTAACTTGGGGCTAGATGATGCTGTGTGGGTTGTCCAGCATTATTATTTATATCAGCCGCTTGATGTCTCCTACAAGCAAAGTTATAGCTTGTGTATGGGTACTAAATGACTGATAAACTGAATAAAATACAATACATAGATAGATATTGTCGATTATACATATAAAATAACCAGAACACCCGGAACAAATATTTTCAGATCGTACAAACATTGATCGATAGAGGGAATCGAACCCGCAACTACCTGCGTCGTAGTCGGACCATTGCCCGCCACGCCACATCGGTCGTCGGGATAAAAATGCTATTCCAAACCATAATCTATGCCTGTGCCAAACTTCATAAATATCAGCTCTTTCTTATGTGCGTGATGGTCCTACAAAAAAACGCTAGGAACCCAGCCGAGTTTGTTGCCAGATTCTTCTAGGCTGGGGCGCGTGGAACTGGCGTAAATTCACCTAGCTTTAAGACGTTTCAAAGTGATCCTTGTGATATTATTGAATAAAAAAAGAGTAGTAGAGTTCTTTGTGATAGAGCTCGTCCGGGGAAGGACTACCACCATACCTATTTCTGCCGCCAAGCAGTAATGCTCGCATTGCTGTGTTCCGGTGTGAAGGGTATGGTTTCCGGTGAAATTACTGGCACGTGAGGCTTTCGATCTTAGCCTCAAGGTGGCAACCCGCGAGTGATACCTCTGGTATTGCAAGCGTCCATAGGCTGCGGTAACCGCTTACCATCTTGTGGGCCGTACGCTTGGTTGCCACTTCAGTTGTATATAAAAAAAAAGGTATATTCAAGTTAATCAAAGGACTTTTGAACAACATGTTTATGTCAGCCCTGTAAAGTATTTAAATAATAACAACTTAAATAGAACAATTTCAACATTAACATTACCTAATAAATTAAACTATTACCTACTTACAATTATTGGTTGCCCAATTATAAGGAATTAACCTACCTAGCCGCTTGAACCAAACTATAGATAAGCTTCACTAGAATTAGGACACGATAATAAATTCTGCATTACTCCAATGTTTACAATATTAAAACGCGAATTATACAGAGACAGAAAACTAATTAAATCACGCCATTCTATTTCGAAACTGGCGTAAATTCCGGCATGTGTTATTACCAATGAATGAAACCCATTTCAAATTGATGGAAATGGTGAAATTTCTGTTTGCCTGCATTAATATTCAAGTAAATTCGGAGTCTAAATCTGTATATGCTAAGTATTACCGTCGAATGCAGATGTGTGGTTATGTTGTGGTGCAAGTAAGCAGTGAACGGATATTATCAGTGTCAGATATTCTACCTCCAAGCAGTGGTGTGCAAGCTGCAATGTATTTATGCACTGTAGCATGTGACGACCGATGTGGCGCAGCAGGCGCAAGTCCGCCTGCGGAGGTTGCGGGTTCGATTCCCGCCTCAGGTCAAATGTTTGTACGATCTACAAATATTTGTTCCGGGTGTTCTGGGTATTTTCTATATATATAAAAAATATCCATCTATGTATTGTATTATTGTATTAAGTATATATCAGTCATCTAGTACCCATAATACAGCTCTGTTTAACAGTAGCTTACCTTCTAGATGATGCTGTGTGGATTGTTTAGCATTATTTATTTATTGAAATATCTGAGCGAAACAGATCTTATCACTTAATAACTTTATGTACTTGCTAAAGTAAAACACAGTGCAGCTTGCTTACTGCTTGGTGGCAGAATATCTGCCACTGCGAATGTACCCACCAAGACGGACTTTTGCTGAAGAGTCCAGCACCAGGTAGGTATGTGCTAACTGTTTCTGTACCTACTTATTTATCAGTGCCAGTAGCGATCTCGCGTCTCGCTCGTATCTTCCAACCATGTACAGCCATGTATTGATATGGTAATGCTCGCGACATGAAGTTGTATTGACGAAGACTCGGCTACGAACAGCGAAGTTGGACGAAGCTGTGCGTAGCTGTCAACTCTTTAATTAATACAAAACTAGTTGAATATTACGAAATAATAATACTCTTCTTCTTCTTCGATTATGGACTCTGTGGCTTATTTGCCACAATTTTGCCAGTGTCAAGTGTATCGTTTGATATTCGCTTAGCAACGTAAACAAACAAAATTTGGAAAGAAAGGATGACTTTTCTTTCAAAATTCCCTTGGAATATCTGTGACTAAATTACCAACCAACATTACCCCTCCATTTCAATTACTTACACTTGTGCTAAGTAAACAAGTTAAATTGGATAAACTGCCACCAAATTTACGCAATAAAACTTAAAAATATCACGAGAAAAATAATTAAAATGGGAGGACCCATGTCGTTTTAACAAGATAGCCAAAGACAATCCTACTTTGCTCTTACAAAAACATTGATTTGACATTTTGATTACACATTATCAGCCGACAGACGTCCACTGCTGGACATAGGCCTCCCCCAAGAGCGCCATGACGATCAATTTAGAGTGTCGGTCCATCGAGTTACTAGTCTTCTTACTGATAGATATAAAAACTCTCTTGTTAGTCTCGCTAAACCTCGAGAACGATTGGACCGATTTGGTTCACTTGGCTCTAAAATATCTGTGAGTCCAGGGAAAGTATCGGTAAAAAAATTACGCGAGTGCAGCGTAGCAGTAACTAATAAGAAAATCCCGAATTTTCCATATATTTCCATAAAGCTCCTTAAAAGCCGACGCTTGTAGTTGATGTGTCGCTGGACCGTGAAATGAATCGGCGGCACCTGCTGCCGTTAGGGTTCCGCAGTGGTTTCAAACTCTTTTAAAATGTATTAAAAAAATTACACTGTGAGAATGACAAAATTGATGCAATGCCTTGCTATCTTCAGATCAGTCATGATCGGCATCCATAACGATTGCAAGGGTAATGCCAAAACGCTATAAAAATCCAGCCGGTGTTGCTGCCAGTTCTTTTACGGCATGGGCGCGTTGGAACTGGCGTAAATTTTCCTAGCTTGTAAGACGTTTCAAAGTGATCCTTGTGAATCTAATAAATAAAACTATTTTTACTTTGAATCAATAATTTATTAAACCTATTAAATTATTCAGAACTCTAGCAATAAATACAGTTTTGCTCTTGACGGATTGTTTTTTAATAATCCATAACAGCGGATCAATTTATGATGGACGCAATTTATAACGAAAACAAACCAATATAACATGAGCTTCCGTGTTTTTAAAGGCAAAATTACTTACCATTTTTATTTTTTAATAATTTTTGATTGGATGTTTTTGGGCGTTTATTTTTATCTGAGCAAGCCGGATTTTGAGATTCAAACTGAAAAAACAATTGTAGTCGGCCTCCCATCTCGATGGAACAGTGACGGTGGATACTAAAAGCTCTAAATCGGTCATCTTGCAAAAATGGTGACACATTGCACTTTGTTGTGCGATCTGTTACCTTAGGCGGACAAAACTGGGTGACAGGTAAAATCCGCCATGGCGCTCTTTAGGGGAGGCTTATGCCAGCAGTGGGCGTCTATCGGCTGATATGATGATAATGATGATGTGTAATCAAAAATGTCAAGGTTCAAGATTTTCTTTTGGCACTATTTGGAGAGACCTGGTCTGGACCAGTACTACTAGTAGTAGTACTGGTAGAACCAACTTATTTATTCATCTACTAGCGACCACTCGAAATCAAAATCAAAAATGCTTTATTTCAATAAAATCACAAGGATCACTAAGAAACGTCTTACAAGCTAGGAATATTTACGCCAGTTCTAACGCGCCCATGCCGTAAAAGATCTGGCAACAACACCGGCTGGGTCCCTATCGCTTTTTTGGCATGATCCTTGCTATTGTTATGGATGCCGAGTAGAGTTGGAGTACATTCGTCTCAAGCTTTTTTATCATCTAAGTAATCGGTTATTTATGGTAAGCTTTTTAAGATGCAATCCTCGGGCCTAGTTTACCTACTTTAAGCCTTTGTTGGCTAATGTGTCTTTCAAATTACATCGTCTTTTTTTGACATAAGAATAACAAACAAGACTGTACTTAGCTAGCTGCTAAAGTTGGCCTTATTCATAAACGTACCTACCTTAAAGCTTTGTTAGCTAACGTGTCTTTGAAATATATCATTGTCTTGTTCATTACACATTGTCAAAAGACAATAATTTGGCAATTCGCTAAAATGCCACATTACACATTGACATACCTGATAATACAGTATTTAGCAAGCCGCTGAAATAACAGTTACTTATGAATAAGACCCGTGTCTCTAACTCGCCGTAGACAGGTGACAAGAAGGTTACCACCTAATTTCAATGATAATTCCTGACTGTCCCTCCCATCTAAGGTCATAAAGACCTCTAAAAGGTCATAAGACCCCAACAAGCTGAGCCAGCTCCTGCTTGACCCCTCAAAAATGTAATACTGAGTCTGTAAAGACGACTGTCCACTAAATCAGTACGTGAATACCCAGTCTGCAAAGACAGCTGCCCACTTAAGCAGTACGAGATGATTTAAAATCGTGAGACTCCAGAAAATGATGATAAATAGTTGTGAAATTACTGAGAAAAATTACTGAGAAAATAGGCAAGCTAGCTAAGGTAAGTAAAAGTAAGTACGTATGAGTCAGTGGCCAACTCTGAAGACTTTCGTTACGGCCGGCGGAGACCAACTGCTTAACGTGCCCTGCGAAGCACGGAAACCGATTGAAGACTGATTTTCTTGGAGTTTTTTTTTTAGATTTTCCGAACAACTTTAGTGGAAAGCCACCCTTACTCCTCAAAAATGTAATAAGGACCCTGTAATAGGGGTCTGGGAATATTTTCGTTTATACCAAATATTGGTATTGTAAAAGGGCTGACCTCAGGGACTTTATTGTTTCACATAAAGTTCTTGTGACGAAATCCTTAGGACGGTTTGCAAAATAAGTAAAAATATAACACTTAAATCTAATAAATATTTTGCTTAAAAAATGCAAATATCTAAATAATCAAATATGCAAATAATCTTCGTTCAAGCGAGATAGGTCTCGATAGCTAAATTGAACACGTCCAATAACAAATTGCACTTACCTAAATATAAATTAAGTCACACACAACGTCAAGCTTATTACATGTGTTTCAGGATTTATAATAGGTTTTTTTTTTTTTTTTTTTTTATCTAGCCTATACTGTCCCACTGCTGAGCAAAGGCCTCCCCTGCATCCCTCCACTTATCCCGGTCCTGTGCCATCTCCTGCCAGCCCTTGTGGAAGACGTCTAGGTCGTCACGCCAGCGCTTTCTTGGTCTGCCTCGGCGTCGTTTTCCACCTTCCGGGATCCACTTGGTTACGACCTTAGCCCATCTATGCTCTTCCATACGGGCAGCATGACCATGACATATAATAGGTTACCTGCTGAATTAAAAGATTTGAAGGGAAACCTATTTTATATTACATTAAAAAAATGGCTGATAGATAAATTTTATTCAATAAACAAATTTTTGAACTTTAAGGACATTGTGCGATTTTAGTAATATGTATTTTTTATTTTTTTTCGATATTGAACATTTTCTTGACATTTTTAATTTTTTGTAATATTAAGATAACATAATATTTGCATGCCAAAGATTTTGGTAGGACATAAAAATTGTTCGGAACAAAATTTGTCACAAAATTTTGCCTAGCGCTACGACATTCGTAGCTCTACGCTACGACATTCGTAGCTCTACGCTACGACATTTGCTTTATTGCTTATTGCTACAACTTTCGTAGCAAATATTTGTTCCGGGTGTTCTGGGTGTTTTCTATGTAGCCGAGACGCTTCATTATGGGCATTCAGCCTAACTCGTTCTGTTTCAATAATTATACCATCATCAGTGGCATTCGGGGCCAGACTAGAATTGGCATCTAGATCACACTCACATTTTAAATTGTTATAATTTTTCTGAAAACCGTACAGCATTATGTCAAGCTCAACGCTCGGTCCTCGGTCTAAAGCTTACGTTTCTTATTAAAACAGTGGCCGCTATATTATTGTAGTAAAAATAACTGCCCCATGATCACATAACTCTGTTAGCGACCAATCTCTATAGATCTCCATCTCAAATTGTCTTATATGACAGAGAGCTAGGTCAAACTGTCTTAATAGACACATAGACAGTTTGAGATAGAGATTTTTTGGGTATTTTCTATGTATAATAAAAGAATATTTATATAAGTAGGGTATTGTGTTAAGTATCAGTCATCTAGTACCCATAACACAAGCTCTGCTTAGTTTTAGGCTTGATGATGCTGTGGAATGTTCAGCATTATTTAAAAGAGAGTAGCAGAGTTCTTTGTGATAGAACACGTCCGGGAAAGTACTACCACCATACCTATTTCTGCTGCAAAGCAGTAATGCTCGCATTGTTGTGTTCCGGGCTTTTGATCTATGCCTCAAGGTGGCAACCTGCGAGTGATACCTCTGTTATTGCAAGCGTCCATAGGCTGCGGTAACCGCTTACTATCTTGTGGGCCGTACGCTTGGTTGTCACTTAAGTTGTATAAAAAAAAAGTGCTGTGCGCGGTAACAAATCAAATCAAATCAATTTATTTCAGACAAATTACATATTACATATTATAATTATTAACCATAAAACAGGTTTTATGGTTAATAATTATAATATGTAATAGGTTAAGTGTACTGAACTGTTTATGTTGCAAATAAATATGTTTTCATTTTTTTTTTTAAAGGTCCATAGGTTAGTAATACAATAAAATATAATAGTGATTTTAGGGTCTCTTGGTTGTAACACCAAAAGCTCGCTCTTTTTTACATTGTACCTGAGACCGTGGACCTCGGCGTATCTCTCACAGACCTTAAGAAGCTTTCTGATGGCGCTTATAGAGGGAGCCAGCAGCACCATATCACCAGCGTAACTTAAGTTGTTTATAAATTTACCATCTATCGAGCAGCCGACCTCGGTGCTGGTGAGTTCCTCTATAAGCCCATCTATGTACAAGTTAAAAAGTCGAGGCGAGGTCAACCCCCCTTGTCTGACTCGACACCTCAACCTGTACGCATCAGAAGTCACTCCTGCCCACCTCACCACATTGACTTGATTGTTGTACCAATAATCAAAAATTCCAATGACATCATCAGGAAGACTGGTTTCAGTCCTCATTTTATGCCAGAGCATATCATAGGTCACCAGACGCAAACGTTTGTGCAAATATGCCAAGCGAAGTGCCAGCATTACAAAAATATATTAATTAGCCAAGCTATATTCCTAATGTAATATAACGGTACCGTTTTCTAGAAAACCGGGGTTAAACGATGAGAATGATTTCAAATATTGGAAGATTTGAAATGATTCAGCGCAATGTATGACCATCTATGCTTCGATGGTACAATGGTATTGCCAAATATATTTTTGGCTTTATTCATAAATGTACTTTAAACCTCTGTTAGCTATTGTCTTTCAAATCTATCATCGTTTTTGTTCATAGACATAAGAATGACAAGGAAAGAGAATACTTAGCAAACCGCTAAAATACCAGTTTTTTTAAAGTGCCTTATTCATAAATGTACTTTAAACCTCTTCACTAACATAAGAATGTCAAAAAAATACTCAGCAAGCCGCTAAAATTACCGTTTCTTTTATAAATAAGAGCATTTATGTTTGTACAAACTAGTGGCCAACGCCACAAACTCATACATACCACGCAAAAGAAACCTATCTGGCTACTTCAAACTTTAGTGCATTTAAAATTTTTGTCGCAAGTTTTTATTAAATCTAGAATCTTTTCAGAATTCAAACCCAGAACTCAAATAGCTCTCAATAACGTTATAATATGCTGCGTACATTGCACCTTGACGACTGACAGTTTGCTCTTCTTTTCGTGACGATATTTCACTATTCCTTACCCACTTGCACTTACTTATTAGGCCATGATCTGTCATCTTCGGGCGGCTTAGAAACCCAACCAGACCAAAAACCAGAGTTAGCCACTGATTCATACGAACTAACTTACTTACTTATTACTTATTTATTCTGAACTATATGCAGTGAAGACAGAAAGAATAGAAAATAGAAATAGAAAATACATTTATTTACTGTAAAAATACATGTAGGTACAGTACACAGAAAAATAAAGTAAGCGAGCTACTTTTATGTAGAATTACACAGTATTTTACAGATAACTTATTAACTAAAGTGGTAATATCTGTTGGATTTCTCACTAGGCTCAGCCTGAATCGAGAAATCCTAATTACGAAACAGTTTATTTGTAGGTATCTAGCTGACAGAATCAGACAAAAAATAATAAAAAAAAGTTATTTTACTAATTTGGTTCTTAAAGCTTATAAGTAATGTAAGTTCCACAACGTAATACTATGTATGTTTTAAATATGAAGGTAAGTATAGATAATTATAGAGATAGATATATAATATAAAAAATATATGATAGGTGTAATTATATACGTATATATACTTACTTATAATTATATACATTTAAACAAACAATGACTATTCTTAATAATAAGATTTGTTTTAATAAATTAAGTAGACCTTACAAATAGTATTTAATACTTCTTCAGTTTTGTCATAAGATAATGAAGCAAGCCAACTAAAAAGCTTGTGTTTTGCTTCAACAACCGTATTATTTTTTATATCGCAATTTTTCACAGCATTATTATAAACGTGTATTTTAGCAAATTCACCAACTCGCTGCGCAAACTTACTATTAACAGTAGGAGTGACAGATGCTGTCACTCATCATATTTGCTCAAATTTTGGCTTTTTTTGTCAATACAAAGTCAACACTGTGAAAGTATTTTGCATAGTTTAGTTTGTGTACGGAAAACTTTATTTTATTCTCATAATAATTATACATTCACATAAACAAAGAACTTAAAGGTAAATTTTACTGAAGTGAGTATTACATTTTTGCAAAGCACGAACATGCAAACATTTAAGCAATTAAAAAAATACTGTGCAAATGCAGAGTTGGAGCCTTTTTGTAGTGACCTCATTTTTGTGTAGGTACCTAATAATAAGTGCTACCTTAGTTTTTTAATTTTTATTGGTTTCTGATTGTTAGAGTAATCATTATGTTTGTCTGTATCTACTCTGTATAAGTGTACATACTTATATGCTCGTCACAAATACAATTATTTTCTTTATTTCTTTCAAATATGCAATGTAACAGGCAAAATACATAGTACATCTTACTACCGAACTCTTGCTTTTAGTATTTAGTATTTATGATTTAGCCAGAGAACCTATTTGTTCAGATCAAAAACTTGCATGTCATAGGTCAAGTTATAACTTTTGTACATATGTTAAACGTCCAACTTCACAAGAATGAATGAGGTATGAATTGTAAATTTCAAAAATAAGAATTTGCAATTCTTTAGTGTAGTTCAGACATTAAAATACGAATATTATTTTTATTATTGTAATGAATACGGTTGATGATACTCAAAAAAATTTACCCTCCTATTCATAATTCATATTTCTTGCTTGTACACAAATTTCTTCGTTTTATGTAGGTACCAATTACTTCGTCACTAGAGTGGGCCACTGACTCATCCGAACTTACTTACTTACAAAGAACTCTACTCTTCTGAAACTACTTGATGTAACAGTCTACCTTTGTCACTAACGTCAGTAAACAGAGATATCAACACTTGGACTATATTTGTATCAATAATCAATAATAATCAATAATAATTTATTTGGTACACAAGTAGTAGGTACACGTCAACAATTGATTAACTAAGTTTATGCCTAGGTTACCAATTACATATTAGTTAGATAGGTACCTTTGTTTGTTTCATCATATCAACATAAATTTCTGCTCCATCTTTCCAAAATGACTGTGAATAAGGGTGTTTTAGTTAGCATTCCCTGACAGCTTACCAAATTTATTATATTACTGCAAATTGAAAGTCCTTAACTTCAATATCATAAAAAACCTATCACAGCATAATACACCTTCACCATCAGAATATAAGCACTACAATTCGTTGCGTACAATCCCATATGTCCAGTAACATACGAGAGCTCAGTTTTATATGGCACAATTAAATTTTATATGAGTTTAACCGACTGTAAGTGCCTTTGTACGTGTATAAGGTCACCATCGTAACATGCAGATAACGTATCGAACTGGAAAACGTATAAGACGGCCCCCAACTCAGTGGACCGATTACATTAAAGCGGTCTCAGGTAGTCGGTGGATGGTGAAGGCTAAAGATTGGAAATCAGAAACAGAAATGTCCAAGAACTAATAATTCGATGTGTCCTTCGAATTTTTTGACTCCACTAATGCGCAACACGCACAGAACGCGAACGCGGGCCCGCGGCAGATCCGCCGCGGGTGTATTTTGTTTTAATTTGTATGGACGACAAGGATGACAACACACTGACCGCGGGAGCGGCTGCCGCGCTTCACCCGACCCGCGCCCGCGTTGTCATCTTTGACGTCAGTACAAATACAACAAAAAACACCCGCGGCAAATCTGCCGCGGTCACGCGCCCGCGTTCTGTGCGTGATGCGCTTAATTCGAATAGGATCCGCATGGTGAGATACGACCCGATCACTCACGCTTGAGAGTAGGCCAGTGACCCAGCTGTGGTAATATTACAAGGCTTTCATGATGTTAAATATTTACTTTAGCATAATGAAAGAGTTGAGTAAAGACCGTTACAAACAAGTTATTATATACACAAGTATATTTAAAAAAATTATAAGCCATTAGGTACGTCAACAAAGTCGCTAACAATGATTTAGAAATCAAAACTATTTACCTGTTGGAACCTTTAGCAGCCGAGTGCGTGTGAGAAGGCATGTGTCCGGATGAATAAGCCGGTTCAATTGTGAATACGTCTTTTTCAATAGCCTTTTTTACTTTCTAGGATTAGGTATGTATGGACCGATGACTTTCTATAGGAACGCCTTATCATCGGAATTTAGGTATTTATCCCTATTGATATTGGGCTTTGGTTTGGACCCATGTCGAAACAGGATTCACCACATATTTCGGAGCGGAGACGGCTCAGGCCGGTCGAAAAAGTTTTACGTCAATGGGCGAGGATATACATCCATAGAATTTTTGTAAGAAGAATGCAAATCAGTTTGATTGTTGGCATGCAAATTATTTGTGTCATTTAAAATTATGTCATGAGCGTAGTAGAGTTCTTTATGATAGAACTCGTCTAGGGAAAACTACCACCATACTTATTACTGCAGTAATATTGCTGTGTTCAGGTTTGAAGGGTATGGTTTCTGGTGTAATAAATAAGGCACATGTGAATTAAGATCTATGTCTCAGGGTGGCAACGTGCAAGTGATATCTCTGTTGTTTCACGCTTACCATCAAGTGGGCCTTACTCTTGCCCCCATGGTGGTTATTAGAGTGGACCGGAAAATTAAGCCACGGACATAGCTGTTTCTGTTCTGATATATGTGGTGACTAAGTTAACTTAGTTCGTAAACCGCTTACCAGATCTTATCAGATGGTCCGTATGCTTGTTTGGTATTGTTATGTTATTAGACCAGGACGGTGGCCTTCAGGCGGCCTATTATAATAATAACTGGACAATCCACACATCACCTAGCCCCAAGCTAAGCAGAGCTTGTATTATGGGTACCCACTAGATGACTGTTAGACGACATAATGGGTACTAGATGACTACAATACATAGATAGATATTTTTTATTATAGGGTAAAAGCACCAGTTATTGGCTACATAAGCACCTTGGTCAATTTAAATTGCTATAGTTTCTTTAGGCGTCATCCAAATGATGTTTTTATGGTGTTAGTGGAGACGGAAAAAGTTCTAATATCATTTTAATAACAATACAAATAATTAACATTGTTTATAAAGTTTTTATATTCATTCAAATAAAAATTGTGTTACTGGCACCCCAGAATTAGTTACTGGCATGTTTGGTTTCAGTTATTGGCTGTAGCATTTTTTACGAAACACAGCAGATTATAGTCATTTTTTTTAAGAAATACAAGGAACATAATTATCGAGTTCTTAGCTCTGGTATAAACGAATTTTTCGAAGCATAAATAATTACAGTAAAAAGTTCACCAGACAAACTGAATTAGTATCGGTTTCGGCACAAGTTTATTTCAGGCCATCGGATCTTGAACCGATCTCTGCATGCGGTGGTTACTCAACTGGGCATCTATGCTGTGCTCTTCAGCAAACGTCAGATTGGCGGAAGATGGCCATTTTCGCCAAATTTGACAAATTATAAATTGAATTCGTAGGTGACTGGCGGTGATGTACATGTATAGCCAGTAACTTAAAACTCAGTTTTTTTCGTTTCTGTTATTGGCTATACCATAATTTAATGTTTTAAAGTATAAAAATAACAAAATACATTTAAATTAAGATAAAATAATTTAAATATTAACGAAATATGGATCAACTACAGAGATATGAGGTATGAGACAAGTTTCATTCGAATTGTTGTCAAACGCAATCCTTACCGTTTTCACAACAAAACCCCACCATAGTAGCCGGATTGCCGATTGTCAATCAATTATGATTTTTTTATACGAAATTATTCGAAAGGTGGTACAAATCGGCACAAATATTAAAGCTAAATATGTAAACTATTCTCTAGAATGAAGGGAGATATTGTACTTAGCATAAGTAGCTTTTAGGAAGTGTTTGAGTATGAAGTAGCCAATAACTACTGCCAGCCAATAACTCATTCATTTACCCCTACATAAAAAATACCTAGAACAAAAATACAGAAAACTTCAAGTTTTCTGTTTTTTTTATACTATAAAGTGGTAACCAAGGTTACGGCCCACATGATGGTCAGCGGTTACCGTAGCCTATGTACGCATGCAACATCATAGATATCACTTGCGTGTTACCACCCTGAGACGTTAGATGGTAAGTCTCATGTGCCTGTGATTTCACCGGAAAACATACCCTTCGAACACACAGCAATGCGAGCATGACTGCTTGGCGGCAGAAATAGGTATGGTGGTAGTCCTTCCCCGGAAGAGCTCTATCACAAAGAACTCTACTAGGTACTCTTAAATACTTTATATTTTTGTGGTTTCTACGAGTAAATACTTAAGTTAAACTAAGTATTTAGTTATAATTTCTACGCCATTAGACACAGGCACGGCCTAGACTAGAAGCAAATTACTTCATTCGCAAGAAAACTCCTTCCATTGTAAAAGGAAAATTTATTTTACTCTGGCTATCTCTGGCTAGAGACGCCCTTTTAGAATATATTTTATGAAGTCCGACCTTTTTGTCCGCTGGCCGGATAACAAAATTCAAATTCGATATTCAAAATTATTTATTTACCAAAAGCAAAACAAATTAAATGGTTTAATGGAGGCCCCCGCACTAGAGCTGAAGGGCGTTTTTCGTGCCATTGATAAATGGTCACATGTGATTATATATCGTCAAAACTGTCAAAAATATATAGACATTTTGACATTTGAAATATCTATATTTAGACCTTCTGATCAGGTGCCTTACTCTTGAATCCAATAACAATTCCGATCCGATCCCAATTTCTATTTACTGCAGTAAAATTTTTGTACTCTTGAAAATAAGGTTGAATTTGGCGCTAGGTTTGCTGTCAAAAGTACGAAATGTCATATTCCAATACTTGTCCAATACACACACACAATTACCTACCACCAGGTAAAGTGTCAAAGAAGCAAGCTGGACAATTAATTTAAGAGTAGTAGAGTTCTCTGTGATAGAGCTCGTCTGGGGAAGGACTACCACCATACCTATTTCTGCCGCCAAGCAGTAATGCTCGCATTTCGGTGTGAAGGGTATGGTTTCCAGTGAAATTACTGGCGAATGAGGCTTTCGATTTTAACCTCAAGGCAACCCGCGACTTATAACTCTGGTATTGCAAGCGTCCATAGGACGGGTAACCGCTAACCATCTTGTGGGCCGTACGAAGTATTTGCACAATAGTTACGGTGTACCCCAGGGTAGTGTTTTAGGCCCTCTTTTATTTTTACTATATATAAATGATCTCCCAGAAGTCACTGACAAGCCATGCACACTGTTTGCAGATGACATATCAATAATAATTCCACTTAATAAAAACTCTGACATTAATAATTACACTGCTGATATAAATAATACTATTGACTCTATAATTTCATGGTTAGATAATAATAATTTAAATGTAAACGTTACGAAGACCAATTTTATTCAATTTAGTACGTATGGTAGGCAGCATGAAAACCTTTATTTATGTCATAAAGGTCACAGTATAACTGAGGTTACTGAAACTAAATTTTTAGGCATTATGTTAGACCGTTATTGCAATTGGAAAGCACACGTCGAGCAAGTGTGCCAAAAGTTAAATAAGTTTGTGTATGTATTATACAAACTTCGCAAAACCTCAAACCATAGCACAATACTTACGGCTTATCACGGTTATGTAGCCTCAGTGCTAAAATATGGTCTCGTACTCTGGGGAAACTCAACCGACTCAAACAGAGTTTTCATAGCTCAAAAGAAATGTGTTCGAGCAATTGTAGGCATACCTCCCTGGCAATCATGCAAGCCAATATTTCTAAACCTAAAGTTATTAACGTTGCCTAGCATGTATATTTTAGAAGCAGCTAAATTTGTCAAAGAGCATAATCATCTTTTTACTAAAGCTCGAGATATTTACCCGAGAAGTGTCAGGGACCCAGACAGAATTGTTTTGTCTAGAGTACCCAAAACGACTTTATATCAAAACAACAGTTTCGTGATGTGTGGACGAATATTTAATAAAATACCGGTTGACATAACTAATTTACCCCTAAAAAAGTTTACACAGAAGCTAAAAGTGTTCTTGACTGAAAAATATTTTTATAGTGTAAACGATTTTTTAAACTATAGTGAAAAATAATAATTTAATTTTTAAAACTTGACATTTTTATTATTATATAACTTGACATACTACTAATTAATCATTCTAAATTCTCGTTGTGTTCTTTATAAATTGTATTTTTATTTTAAATTTGTATTTTTGCATGCCGAGTTAAACGGTGAAGTGTGTGACACTTATACTGACGTAAACAATAAGACCTTATGTAACCGTACTTCTAGCAAAATAAATCATTTCATTTCATTTCATTTCATTTCATTTCATTTCATTTCATTTCATTTCATTTCGCTTGGTTGCCACTTCAGATGTATATGAAAAAATAAAAAAAACTCCAGATTTTTGGCCTAAGCACACCCGTCCCTAAGGTCGTTAAGAGTACTGCCAGCGATGCCAAAAGTCCGGCCGGCGAACTTCGATTTCATAATTTTACTTAAGACTCGCGTTGAAAAGTATCTTTCGTTTGCTCTTAAGTTTGTGTGGAACCCTAAAACTATTAATTATTAAGTTACGAGGGATGAACCGTTTCATGGAAATTTTTGATAAGTTGGAAAAATTGGAATCGTTCGAAAAATGTTTGTGCGCAATAAGAGTAGTAGAGTTCTTTGTGATAGAGCTCGTCCGGGGAAGGACGAGCCGCCAAGCAGTAATGGTCGCATTGCTGTGTTCCGGTTCGAAGGGTATGGTTTCCGGTGAAATTACAGGCACATGAGACTTTCCATCTAACGTCTCAGGGTGGTAACATGCAAGTGATATCTATGATGTTGCATGCGTACATAGGCTACGGTAACCGCTGACCATCTTGTGGGCCGCACGCTTGGTTACCACTTTAGTAGTATAAAAAAAAATTCAACAAAAGTGAAAACATCGTGAGGAAACCGGCATGCCCGAAAACTAAAAATTTTCCTAGCGCCATCCACCAATCCGCATTGAGTCCGCGTGGTGGATTAAAACCAAATCACTCTCCCTTGAGAGTAGGCCAGCGTCCCAGCAGTGGGAACAATTTTAGAAGGCTGTCATGATGATAGATGTCAGTCGTATTGTGATTAGAAGAAACTCTTAACTCGTTCTCCGCGACTTGGTTTGCATGAAACTCGGGAACCGTATTTTCTCCGGATAAAATCTATCGGCCAAATCGGTTCAATAGTTGTTGAGTTATAGAAGAACAAACATCGAAACATCCAAACTGTCGCATTTTTTGTGCATGTGATGTATTATTTTGTGTATTTGATTCCTATTGCAATCTCTTCTTATCTTGATAATAATGGCGCTTTGTAAAAATCACTGATAATATTTTTTCAAATAACGCGAGCAAAGTCTTTCGTTTTACTAGTAAATAAATAAAGTGCTGAAGTATGAACGTATTTTTAACGTAATATTTCAGCGCGTGCTCGTTTAAAAGATTGATTCTTTGTGATGGATGCGTCGCAAAGTCTACAAGTTTTTAATTGATTACAGCTTTTGGGTATCATCATCATTCACGCATTATACAGTGCAGGGCGAGCCACTGCACTTTCCATTACCCTTTTAGGTGGAACTTTCGGCGCTTCGAAGACCTCCCAAGAAATATTTCGAACAAGCGATATATGTCTCGATAGCTCAATTGGTATAGCAGCTCAATTGATATACTTTATTGTGATGGTTAGTAACACTTTAAAAACCAAAAAGCTGCTTTTTATTACCATGCAAGCAAAACTATGCACTATTGCGAACTCACATCTGATTTGATAAAGTCACAAAGACTAGCTCAGGCTACTGAAGACTAAATTACGCCATTTTGGAGTGAAGAAGCGACGAGATGGATAAAACTGGTCGTAACTGGCTTTGGTATCGCAAGAGCTAGTCCAGGAACTGGCGTTAAGTGTGCTACATCATTATTATTATTTTTATACAACTGAAGTGGCGACCAAGCGTACGGCCCACAAGATGGTAAGCGGTTACCGCAGCCTATGGACGCTTGCAATACCAGAGGTATCACTAGCGGGTTACCTTGAGGCTAAGATCGAAAGCCTCATGTGCCAGTAATTTCACCGGAAACCATACCCTTCACACCGGAACACAGCAATGCGAGCATTACTGCTTGGCGGCAGAAATAGGTATGGTGGTAGGTATATAATTTAATGGATTTGAAAACCTCTATTCATACATTTTTAATTACTAATCCAGTTTTCCAAGACACAAGACAATCAAGCGATTAATTTAAGAGCAATAATCACACGAGTCTAATAGTACTCGAGATCAGAGTAAGACTCAGTAGGTAACTGATTTACCAGAGATCCATTTTCTCCGTAGTAACACTTTCAGGACGGCCCCCCACTCGATGGACCGATGACATTAAAGCGGTCGCAGGAAGTCGGTGGATGGTGAAGGCCCAAAATCGGTCGTCATGGCGCTCTTTGGGGGAGGCCTATGTCCAGCAGTGGACGTCTATCGGCTGATATGATGAACACTTCCCTATAAAGATATACTTTCAACACAACACAGCTAATATTTATTATCACACTATCACACTAATCACAATGATGTTATATAAGCGGAAGTTTGTATATATTGTTTTACCGATGTAGCGCAGCGAGCGCAGGTCCGCCTGTGACGAAAAGGTTGCGGGTTCGATTCCCGCCTCGGGACAAATGTTTGTACGATCTACAAGTATTTGTTCCGGGTGTTCTGGGTATTTTCTATATATAATAAAAAATATCTATCTATGTATCCTTTATTAAACAAAATAAAATATGTACATAATTACATTACATTACAAAATATACAAAATACATATGAAACAGTTGAGCCATCTAAAGACCGATACAAACGACCTATAGATAGCTCAACTGATCCAAATCACTACCAGTGGGAAGCGTTCCCAATATATTATTCTATGTATTGTATTGTATTAAATATATATCAGTCATCTAGTACCCATAACACAGCTCTGTTTAACAGCAGCTTACCTTGGGGCTAGATGATGCTGTGTGGATTGTCCAGCATTATTTATTTTATTTATGTTTTTTATTTATTTTATTATTACTCTATAACTCAGCAACCACAGAACCGATTTGGCTGAAATTTAAAACATAGATAGATAATGACCGGGAATAGGACATAGGCTTTTTATCCTGGAAAAAAGTATGGTTCCCGAGTTCCACGCGAACGTGGAAGCAGGCGACAGCTAGTTAAAGAATAAAAACTATTTAGTGTGCTAGCCTTCGGAAAATCTTCTAAATTTTTATTAACAATATTTGTAACAATGATTAACTTGGTACACAGGTTCTATGACTTTATAGAATTTGATTGTCGTCGGGGATTTTTGATACTTTCGGGGCGTACTTTCTCCAAAAAGGGACAAAAAGGGGGCTGCTGAATATCTTTGCCTAATGTGATTTGATTTCGATGATTTTTATTTTATTTGAAAGCTAAGTATTAACTGTAAGTTTGTCTGATATTTGGTGAAGATCTGATGAGGATCTTCAGCGTGATGCGCGAAATAGTTCCTCAAAATGCAGTATGTTGCTCACTTTCAAAGCTCACTTTACAAGTTCGTGCATGCGAGGTCTACTGTTCGGAGAACTGTGTTATGTTCTAGTATTTAATTCCAATCGTATTTAGATTATTTCTTCTTACACAAAGTTGTATCTTTGTACTGACTCGTAGTACACTCGTGGCGGAAGGCTGCATTCAATTGGATATGGGGATGGGATCGGCGAGACATTGATTCCTGAGGGAATGAACGCATTACCTATATTGAGATTGCGTCTCGGACCTCTCCCAGCACGTATCTGTGCCGATCTGAGGCTTAGTTAATCTTAGCACACCCCGGACACTCTCAAATGTATACAGGGTCATTCATTATCAACCTGACAAACTTAAGGGATAGGTTCCACACATAAAAAAATGTACCTATAACTTTTTTTTTATGTATGTTTTGTCTTAAAAATCCCAAGTAAACAAAAAAAAATCGATTACGTTTTTCCGCTCAATTATTATTTATCATTGTTGGAAATCGAGTTAGCGACGTAATAATGAAATATTCGAGTGTGCGCGCCCCGTAGCGGGTCAAAGACACGACACTGACACGTGCCGAGTGCTGCCTTTTTGATTGCTAACAAGGATAACTAATTATTAAGCAGAATTACGTAATTTTTTTTTTTAATACATAAAAAAAAGTACAAGTAATTTTTTTAAATGTGTGGAACCTACCCCTTAAGTTTGTCAGGTTGATAATGAATGACCTTATATTAAGGCTCCTCTCCATCCTGTTGTCTGGAAGAGATCGCACACTATATGACCGCCCATTATACGTTGTGTTTATTATCTAGTCCTTTATTTTAATTGTTTTTTTATAGTTTGTAAGGTGTACACTGTACAATAAAGAATTTCCTTTCATTCATTCATAAAACTAGCGACCTGCCCTGACTTTTAACGGGTGCAATGAAAACTTTAGCACCTGTGCGAAGCCGGGGCGGGTCGCTAGTAAAAATTTAACCTATGTTGCTTTTTTGCTGCTGCTTGATTGACAGATAGCTTACATAAAATTTGCAATGCCTGAAAAGGGCAAATAAGTTATAAGTGCCATATTACTTTACTGGCACCCCAGAACTAGTTACTGGCATGTTTGGTTTCAGTTATTAGCCATAGCATTTTTACGAAACACGGCAGATTATAATCATTTTTTTTAAGAAATACAAGGAACTAAGACCTTCTGTTACAACTACACTTATTTATGCAAATAAATATCTTGAATCTTGAATCTTGGGTTTACAACCGGAGGCGGTGGTGGCAGCGTAGTGCGAGAATAAAGAGATTTTTTACTTTGACTTTGACATAACGATCTACGACTTTCGGCAAAAAAACCTTGTACATTTTCAGCCGCTGTCTCCTGCACTGCACCCTCGAAATAGCTCCATATAAATCAGCCTACTTTCTGCGGCTGTTCCTCCCTAATATATTCGCAATTGAACCTCAATAAATTTCAACTAAATTAACACCCTGAGCAATTTTAGATGAGGTTTTATACGTTTAATAGGCGTTATGTATTCTCTCAGCGCCTGTTTTAAACGTGTTATCATCATCATCATAAATCAGCTCATTGACGACCTTATTTTTTTATTTTAAAGTGGCAACCAAGCGCACGGCTGCTTGATAGTAAGCGGTTACCGCAGCCTATGTACACATGCAATATCAGAGACACTTGCGCATTGCCACTCTGCACGAAGATCGATAGTCTCACTCGCGTGTTACCACCCTGAGACGTCAGATGGAAAGTCTCATGTACCTGTAATTTTACTGGAAACCTTCGAACCGGAACACAGCAAAGCGGGCATTACTGCTTGGCGGCAGAAATAAGTCTAGTGGTAGTTATCCTCTCTTTGTTTATGCTCTGTGTTTTTTGTTTATGCTATCGAAAATACTTTTCTTGCAGTCTGCCCGCGACCACGGTTGTTGCAACACAACCGAAACGTCGGGGAAATAAAAAGGTAAATTACGCGATAAAATCCCGCAAATATTATAAAAAAACTATGAGTTCTGATCGCGAAAGTTTAAAAATGACTACTTTTCTTTCTTTCCTTTAAGCGCAACACACACAGAACGCGTCGGCGGCGTCGGGTCGGGTGAGCGCGCGGCAGCCGCTCCCGCGTTCAGTGTGATGTCATCCTTGTCGTCCATATGGACCGTATTTGTATAAATGAAAACAATAAATTATAACAAAAAACACCAAGAGTAGTACAGTTCTTTGTGATAGAGCTCGTCCGGGGAAGGACTACCACCATACCTATTTCTGCCGCAAAGCAGTAATGTTTGCATTGCTGTGTTCCGGTCCGAAGGGTATGGTTTCCGGTGAAATTACAAGCACATGAGACTTACCATCTACGTCTCAGGGTGGCAACCCGTGAGTGATACTTCTGGTATTGCAAGCGTCCATAGGCTGCGGTAACCGCTTACCATCTTGTGGGCCGTACGCTTGGTTGCCACTTCAGATGTATAAAAAAAAATAAAAAAAAAAAACCCCGCGGCGGATCTGAGCCGACCCGCGCCCGCCCGCTGTGTGTGTTGCGCGTAAACGTGTCCGCAGCATCATCGAGCGTCAGTCAATTTATAAATAAATAAATAAATAAATAAATAATGCTGGACAATCCACACAGCATCATCTAGCCCCAAGGTAAGCTGCTGTTAAACAGAGCTGTATTATGGGTACTAGTTGACTGATATATACTTAATACAATACAATACTTAGATAGATATTTTTTATTATATATAGAAAATACCCAGAACACCCGGAACAAATATTTGTAGATCGTACAAACATTTGTCCCAAGGCGGGAATCGAACCCGCAACCTCTGCGTCGCAGGCGGACCTGCGCCCGCTGCGCCACATCGGTCGTCATTTATCAAATTGGTTATCTAAAATACAGCTCTAATATCAGACCACTATAAGTTTTGTGTGAGTTAGCACTTAGCGTGTTAGCTTTGAGTTTGGTTTAATACAAACTTCTAAAATTCCAGGTAACTCATAGAGTTGAGTTAGTGTCAAATTTGAGTTTGGTTTAATACAAACTTCTAAAATTCCAGGTAACTCATAGAGTTGAGTTAGTGTCAAATTTGAGTTTGGTTTAATACAAACTTCTAAAATTCCAGGTAACTCATAGAGTTGAGTTAGTGTCAAATTTGAGTTTGGTTTAATACAAACTTCTAAAATTCCAGGTAACTCATAGAGTTGAGTTAGTGTCAAATTTGAGTTTGGTTTAATACAAACTTCTAAAATTCCAGGTAACTCATAGAGTTGAGTTAGTGTCAAATTTGAGTTTGGTTTAATACAAACTTCTAAAATTCCAGGTAACTCATAGAGTTGAGTTAGTGTCAAATTTGAGTTTGGTTTAATACAAACTTCTAAAATTCCAGGTAACTCATAGAGTTGAGTTAGTGTCAAATTTGAGTTTGGTTTAATACAAACTTCTAAAATTCCAGGTAACTCATAGAGTTGAGTTAGTGTCAAATTTGAGTTTGGTTTAATACAAACTTCTAAAATTCCAGGTAACTCATAGAGTTGAGTTAGTGTCAAATTTGA
This sequence comes from Colostygia pectinataria, assembly GCA_951394395.1. NCBI lineage: Eukaryota > Metazoa > Arthropoda > Insecta > Lepidoptera > Geometridae > Colostygia > Colostygia pectinataria. Next base: position 6,133,429 of record OX596374.1, on the reverse strand, counting down.
GTTTGGTTTAATACAAACTTCTAAAATTCCAGGTAACTCATAGAGTTGAGTTAGTGTCAAATTTGAGTTTGGTTTAATACAAACTTCTAAAATTCCAGGTAACTCATAGAGTTGAGTTAGTGTCAAATTTGAGTTTGGTTTAATACAAACTTCTAAAATTCCAGGTAACTCATAGAGTTGAGTTAGTGTCAAATTTGAGTTTGGTTTAATACAAACTTCTAAAATTCCAGGTAACTCATAGAGTTGAGTTAGTGTCAAATTTGAGTTTGGTTTAATACAAACTTCTAAAATTCCAGGTAACTCATAGAGTTGAGTTAGTGTCAAATTTGAGTTTGGTTTAATACAAACTTCTAAAATTCCAGGTAACTCATAGAGTTGAGTTAGTGTCAAATTTGAGTTTGGTTTAATACAAACTTCTAAAATTCCAGGTAACTCATAGAGTTGAGTTAGTGTCAAATTTGAGTTTGGTTTAATACAAACTTCTAAAATTCCAGGTAACTCATAGAGTTGAGTTAGTGTCAAAATCCCCTTTAAAATTCCCTTTATAGGGGATTTTGGGAGTTTTGTTTTCCCCTTTAGAGCTTGAAGCTCGGACTGAAGGAGATTTTGACACAAAAAAGTTCCCAAAATCCTCTTTGAAAGGTATTCTGTGAAATCTTTCAATAAAATACCAATAATATTGAAAAGAAATTATTTTATAAGAGTAGTAGAGTTCTCTGTGATAGAGCTCGTCCGGGGAAGGACTACCTTCATACCTATTTCTGCCGCCAAGCAGTAATGCTCGCATTGCTGTGTTCCGGTGTGAAGGGTATGGTTTCCGGTGAAATTACTGGCACATGAGGCTTTCGATCTTAGCCTCAAGGTGGCAACCCGCGAGTGATACCTCTGGTATTGCAAGCGTCAATAGGCTGCGGTAACCGCTTACCATCTTGTGGGCCGTACGCTTGGTTGCCACTTCAGTTGTATAAAAAAAAAAAAAAAAAAAATTAGTACTATTCTGATCTTTCAAGGAATACTATTCTGTGAAATCTTAAGTGACTCAAAAAAACTAAAGATAAAAGATAAAAGTCCACACAGTGACACTTTATAGAGTTGGTATCTATAGTACAAAAAAAATTTGCTTCTCTCTGTTTGTTTCTTTATGTTCTTATGTATGTATCTAAGCTTGTAAACAACGAAACGAATTTTAATGCGGGTTTCATCAATAGTAGTAGTATTTACTCTATGTAAGAGGAAAGTTTATAAGTAATGGTTTTAGCACCTGTGCGAAGCCGGGGCGGGTCGCTAGTCCATACCTCAAAGAGAAAAGGTTTGTATTTTGTATGTTTAAAAATAATACTCAAAATCAAATCAAATCAAATCAAATACATTTATTGCTGTCATATGGTACATTATGTAGTTGTTACAGAATAAGTAGTATCACACATGAACCCTGTTATTAGGGTATTGCAACATGGAGAAAGGCCGAGGTTTATGCATTCGGTATTAGTAAAAAAAAAAAAAAGTAGATAGATAGGTAAGTATGTCATGAATTGAATGATAATGTTGGTAGTAGTAGTCATAATAATAGCTTATAAAATTAGTATTCATGCAAAAGTGATCATTTATATATATATATATTTTTTTTTTATTTGATTAATGTTAATATGTATCTAAATAATAATAATTGTCATGTCATGTCAGAAAATATGAACAATAATAGTCATTGGTCAATAAAATCAATTAATAATAGTAGCTAATGTCATTAAAATAATTATGTTGGTAAAAACTACGGTCCCGATTTCAAAAATTCTTTCACCGTTAAAATGCTACATTAACCCTGAGTAACATAGGCTACATTTTATTTCCATAAGTACGAAGCCGGGGCGGGTTGCTAGTATCCTTTAATTTGATGTGTAAAGTAAACATATTCCACGTTGGGTCCGAGTAGCTAGCAAAACATTTGCCAACAATATGGTAATGAGTTGGGACGATCCACAGAGTATGTAGGAATAGGCTGGTAATGAAGTTTCACTACCATCTATAGTCGATGTCATTAACATATCAGCCGATAGACGTCCACCGCTGGACATAAGTACTTTAAGCTTTGGGTGGCACTCCATTAGTAAAAGTCAGGCGTGGTGCTTAACATCAGGGGGGCTGTAAAACTGTCAAAATTTTGACATTTTTGACAGTTTTGACGATATAGATCACATGTAACCATTTATCTATGGCACGAGAATCGCCCTCCTGGTAGGCGCCTTGATTGTCTTGTCACTTTCTGACAAAAAAAAAACATAGGCCACATCTAAGAGCGCCATGACGACTATGAGCTATCCACCGACTTCCTGGACCGCTTTAAGGTCATCGGTATATCGAGGGGCTGTCCTATACTTTGATTTCTAGTTCGTGGTTGCAGTATCGGGGAAAAGTCGGTATCGTCGGTAAGTCATACTTTTTTTAAGAAATAGTCTTTATCAAAGACTTTTTCTAACGCTTGCAAAACCAGAGTGGACCAAACAAAAAAATGAATGAATAAATGATTTATTCGCAGAATAAGGGTGTTTATAATTAAGTTCTTAAAATAAAGTATCAGTCCCACAAATTCAACTGTATTAGTAGTATGCGAAATATTTTTTTTACACAGCAAATATTAAAACTACCTAAATAAAATAAAATGAAGATATTAAAAATTGTGATTCTACGCATAATTATGATTCATTGAAAATGTCAAAGTAAGTAATTATTAATTCTACTAACATACGTTAATCGATTTCAAAGGAAACATTAATTGACCACGATCCAAGTGCAATTACGTTTCAGCTATAGCTAATGATAGATCGTATTTTTTTTTCTATTCGCCCATTTATTTAGTAGAATTTATGAGTATTACCCAAAAAACCAAAACGCGATCTGCAGGGGGTATTTTGAAACTGTCGGAAAGCCAATTCCTTCGGTATCGGATTTTTCCCGACGGAGATTCCGTAATTCTAAATTCGAAAACGTTCCTGACAAAATCGAAGTTTCCGACCCGACACCTTTCCGACCGTTTCAAAATACCCCTGCTGGGGCTTTATAATACAATATGACATTTCATGACAATCTAGTGCAAAATTCAACCTAGTTTCAAAGAGTACAAAAATTTGGCAGCATGTAAGTTAAAATTGGATTGAGATGCTCTTGAACAGGAGCCTTATTTTTGAACGCGATCGGTATAGGACAAGTATTGGAATATGACATTTCGTACTTTTGACAGCAAACCTAGCGCCAAATTCAACCTTATTTTCAAGAGTACAAAAAATTGACAGCGGTAAATAGAAAATGGGATTAGATCGGAATTGTCATTGGCTTCAAGAGTAAGTCCCCTTGTCCACCTAGTCCACCAATATTTTATTAATTACTAGTTGTTGCCCGCGACTTTGTTTGGTAGAAAACATGGTAGGATGCATGTGTTGTATACTATCCTTTTTTCTTTAATTGGCATATTTTTGTTCTTTATAATTTCGCTGAGTGACCAAAATCTTATCCATGTGTATGCGATCCTTCTGTCAATTTCTTTGTGCATGGTGTCAGTTGGAGATAATAGTTTATTCATAGTTTATTTCACAGAACGGCACGTAAGTATACTTCAACACAAAGTAAGAAGCTTGCAGCGCCCATGCGGACATCACAGGCACCATGGCTTGCCTGCGCGTCCTAAGCGCCCACACGCTTTTTCTCAGCATTAACAAATCTTGGTGCAGCACGTGTAGATCGTGATGCAAGGGCAGCCGCAGCCGCAGCCACCGCAGCAGCCACCGCAGCAACCTCCGCAAGGTCCGCAACACATCTTGGTAGTTTTTTGAATTGAAGGTGTACTAAATATCTAAAAATAATGCTGTGTATAATTTAATTCAAATCCGTTTAGCCGTTCTGGCGTGGTTGAGTAACAAATATCCAACATCCAAACTTTCGCATTTATAGTATTAGTGTGATTTTAGAGGCAATACAGCGTATTTCTGACTGAACACCTTTCTGGAGTGGCTCAAGGGCCAATGTTAGGACGTAGTTGTTTAAAATTGTATAAAGGTGTATTTTATTTGAGTTGGGACCGCGGACGGTGGTTGAATACTAATGCATTTATGTTGAGTTCGAAATAGATAGTTCAGTTTTTAGTTAAATGTATAGTACGTAATAGTAAAAAATATATTTTCATAGTAACTATAGATATTTATCTTAACTCGAACTTAAATAAATAAATAAATAATGCTGGCTACATGCCCGGCCCATCTCCATTTAAGCTTGCATGCCAGTTCTGATTACTTTTTTTTTATACCACTAGAGTGGCAACCAAGCGTACGGCCCACTTGATGGTCAGCGGTTACCGTAGCCTATGTACGCATGCAACATAAATAATAGTTAGATGGAAAGTCTCATGTGCCTGTAATTTCACCGGAAACCATACCCTTCGAACCGGAACATTACTCGAGCATTACTGCTTGGCGGCAGAAATAGGTATGGTGGTAGTCCTTCCCCGGACGAGCTCTATCACAAGAACTCTACTACTCTTAAAAAACTTACAATAGTTATTACTAAATGCATGTAGTGGACTATCTTTTATTACCTCAGTGCGAGTTGTATTTGGAGCGACCCTTTGTGTAATAAAGTAGCTAGTTTTACTTATCGCGATATTAAAAATTTGTTGAAAATATGCAATAGGTATGCTACTTGAACTCACGTACTGTACCAATAAGGAATTACATTTTATTTAGTTAAGTTGACATTTTTATTTTTGAATTTTTATTTTTTGTTGATAAAAACGCAAAAAATAATTAAGACTTTTTTTTTTCTAGCTAGACACCCATAGTAAAACATAATAAGACCACATATATCTAATTATTTCAATAATAAATAAAATAATTAAATAAAACCCATAATGTGTTAGTAACAAAATTTAAAACGAAAAAAATGAAAGCAAATATGAAAATAATGAAAGCAAATATGAAAATAATGAAAGCAAATATGAAAATAATGAAAGCAAAAAAAAACAACAATGTATTTGGCTGATATTTTTTTTGGGTTGGGTTTTGGGGTGCTTCACCCCCATTTCGTTTTTGGTCTTTTTACACCCTGTATATTGGCCCTGGTGTGAGTAAGTTTGTATGAGTCAGTGGTTAATTCTGGTGATAGTTAATAGGCCGCTTGATGGCCTCCATGGCCTAACAACTTTGCTTGCTTTGACTACTCGTAATTAAAAAAGTTTAGTTTGTGTTTAGTTTTATTGGCTAACCTGCATTTGGGCCTGGCATGTGTATTGTTTTTTTTTTTATACAACTGAAGTGGCAACCAAGCGTACGGCCCACAAGATGGTAAGCGGTTACCGCATCCTATGGACGCTTGCAATACCAGAGGTATCACTCGCGGGTTGCCACCTTGAGGCTAAGATCGCAAGCCTCATGTGCCAGTAATTTCCCCGGAAACCATACCCTTTATACCGGAACACAGCAATGCGAGCATTACTGCTTGACGGCAGAAATAAGTATGGTGGTAGTCCTTTCTTGGGCGAGTTCTATCACAGAGAACTCTACTACTATTTTTTGTTAGTATAATAATTTTAGTTGCCTGAAATAAATATGTACTATTACTATTATTATTAACAAGCTGACCCGCGCGGCTTCATCCGCGTTTTTGCAGTTTTTGTGCTATCCTAGAGGAAAAAAAAAATCCGAGATAAAAAATAGCCTATGTGTTATTCCAGGACTTCATAAATAATAATAAATAATGCTGGACAATCCACACAACATCATCTAGCCCCAAGGTAAGCTGCTGTTAAACAGAGCTGTATTATGGGTACTAGATGACTGATATATATTTAATACAATACATAGATAGATATTTTTTTATTATATATAGAAAATACCCAGAACACCCGGAACAAATATTTGTAGATCGTACATACACACAGACTTTTGCATTTATAATATTAGTAGGATAATACAGGGGTGCGGGGTTGACGTGGGGATTATACTGGGTACGTTTTTGGCCCCTGCCGTCTGGGTACCTTTATAAACTCGCATAAAGCCGTCTAAGTTAATTGGTTATCCCATAAAAACTGGCACCACATTCAAAGATTCTGAAAGACAAGGAATCCTATCCGTCATGTCAGCACCAGCCCTTAAGACAAAGACTTGGACGCCTCTATTAACTATATACAAACCTGGTCATAATAGACGTTTAAAACAATAGCTTCTAAGTAAAGGAAAGTGAGCTTTAAGTCAACGGGGTACGGGCGAGGCGGGGTTGTAGGTAAATGGTTATGCCTTGCGCATTTGGGTGGGGATGGACGAAAAGATGGATAAGGTAATTTAAAAATATTTCATTTTTTCGATTTGGGATTTGAAATCTGGTGTTTGTGACTTGAGAAAGCTATCTTTTTATACGTGGTCGTGGTTAAACCCGGTTTTATAGACTTTCCGAATCGAAAAATTATGTGCTTTTAAAATCATCGTATCAGCATCACCTTGCCCCGTCAAACATAAAATGTCACATGGGAATGGGCTCCACGTGTGCATGACGTAATGACGTAATAAATAAAAACTGCAACCATTGTATCAAAAGCAGACTATTCAGATATGTATACAAAAATAAGTTTATTTAAACAAAACGTCACTTTTATAATACTTTTTTGACTAGCTAAAAGTAGATAAATATAACATTAAATGTTCTCAAAGAAAGAAAGTTTGTTTGAGTCTGTAACCAACTCGGAAGACAGAGAATTAAAGGCCTAACATGGCCTAATAACTTTGAAAAAGCCAGGAAAAACGGGCTAAAGAAAACAGTCATTTGAAATGAAATGAAATGAAAAACATTTATTTGATACCCACAAACACAGAACGATTGAAACACAATACTAATACAAATAATAAACTTAATCTTAGGTACATAGACATAGATACTGATACTAGATAAGTAAAATAATCAACTAACATAATTATAATACACATATTATTAAATATACTAAGCACCTAAGAAACAAAAAAAACGCTCTGTGATGTGTGGTCAAAATGGCCTAGTCTCAGCTTGATGCTACCTTGTACAAGACAGGGCAACGCTGGTTTTCAGACTAAGCCAGAATAACAAAAGTTTGACCTCACATAACGACAAAGCAAGTATAGGTACATAGGGTACATGAAATTATTGTTTATTAAAAATATACGGTATGAAAAGCATTAAATAGGTAGGTAAGCACATATTTTTTATATACATAAAATACAAATAAATAGGATTGCTACACAAATATATATATAATTAAATGTAAATAAGTTTGTAAATAAGAACACGTAAGTACATACATACAAATAACCCGCCCAGGATCAGAAACGTGTCGGCAAAACGGAAAGTGAAACGAAAAGTGAAAGGCATTCACCATCTTGATCTAGCGGGAAGCATTTTCAGGATGAAATTACTTGAGATGATAAAAGAGTTTTCTTTAAGGTGAGTTTAAAAGTATATAATGATCATTTCTGTCTACGTTTCCGTAAAGAAACCGTTGTCTCCAATGATTGCCCCCTCCCTACTCCTCGCCTCGCCTCGCAGTTCTAACAACGCTAACCTCACGTTGATAGCTAGTAGTTGAGGCGAGGCGGCGGCGTAATTTTACCATACGTATGCGTCGACTTAAAAATTACCGTATCAATATTTTAGTAAGTTAAACTTTATGAAATCATCAGCTCCTAGGGTGTATTATACAGCGACCATTAGGGCAGTAATTGCACATTGTTTAGCTCTTCGCGTCTGAAGATATCCTCCGCACAAAGGTTCTTGCAGACTAGCTTTAGCACTAGGGTTTGATTGCGATTTTGCTCGGTCATACCCAGTTTGTTTAATAAAATACATGATAATGGTGTCGATTCTGCTGTAGCATTTTCCAAACTTAGCTAATGAAATGTATCTTGGTCCTGTGTACTTTAATTCATTAGAAAAGGACGGCAATAACTTTAGTTAATTTTGTTAGAAGTTTAGAAATCGTCTCCAGTCTTTTCAGTTGTGGTAGATGTTCCCGACAACTTTTTTTCAATGGCGTCCGCAATTCCTTCGAGGAGTAAAATATTTTTCGAAGCAAAACACCAATCTTCATAATTTTCACGACCTTTTAATTTTAGAACGACGTCATTTTTTGTCAATAATTTCACTCGCAAATTAATATAGAAAACTTATTACTTGGCATCCTAGTAGTCTGTGCTTGGCGTCATAGGCCGCATAACCTATAAAATAAAACAACTTGGTTGGTTGTCACAGACAAGAGAGGTTTATTACGAAAGTGTTGCCACACCAGTGTTGCAGTATTCATATTTTGTTACACTAAACTTTAACATTACAAAGTCCCTTTTACCTAGTAAATTCACTTGCATAATGAAATCTAAATGTTCACAATCGAAGAGCATTTACTAATTATTGCTAGAAGTTAACAGTGTTATTGTATGCCCAGTATGCATGATGTGTATGTATGTAACCAAGTGACCGGAAATATGACCGGAGCGGACGCGACACCGCATGGATGCCATAGAGCAAATAGCGTAGATGAAACTGTGCTGCGCTTTTAGTCACTAAAAGTAAAAACTATCGTAGACTCACTCTAAAAACTCACTGCCACTGTTATGGTCAATGTGACGTTTAACATCTGGCGACCGACCTAATCGTCATTTGCTGACATAAAAATATAAAAATACCTTATTTGGAATATAAATAAAATAAATAAACGATGATTGATGACTCGCAGAAGTAGAGACCAACGCCCTCCTTTGAAGAGAACCAGGCTCCAATATTACAGAGTGCTTAGCACGAAAAACTAGTTTGACAATAGTAAATGTAAATGTGTCGTCCAGCTGTCAATTTGTGTACGATTTCTAACAGCGCCTCTTTAGTGCGTTAAATGAACTACCAAAATTCCATACAAACTCGAGATTTTTCGTCTGTTTTTTATCTTGTAATGGATTCCGCAAAGTAACGCCTGAATCTATCAAGTTGGACGAATCCAGCCTTAATTGAATGAAGCTCTTTTGATTTGATTTGAACCCCGATTAGTTTCACGCCCCGCGCCCTTGCAAAACACGAAGGAGTCTGAGTTACTAGGTCCTTTAGCCCGTCTCATCTGAACTAACTTATCATACAAAGTTAGTTCATACATAGCTCATGTTAAGTGGAATGCTTTAGCATGATTCATTAGTTTAAGGGTGGCTAGGCTAGCACAATATTGTTAACAAAGTTTAGTTTAGTATTTTAATATAAAGTCAACTATGGTACAGTGGTAGCACATCATCATAAGAGTAGTAGAGTTCTTTGTAATAGAGCTCGTCCGGGGAAGGACTACCTAAATCCACACCTAAATCCGCCGCCAAGCAGTATGGTTTCCGGTGAAATTACTGTTACATGAGGCTTTCGATCTTAGCCTCAAGGTGGCAACCCGCGAGTGGTACCTCTGGTATTGCAAGCGTCCATAGACGGTAACCGCTTACCATCTTGTGGGCCGTACGCTTGGTTGCCAACTCAGTTGTATAAAAAAAAATTAAAAAAAACTTTCAGCTCACAGATAACATCTGTGGGCTCCATGACAGAGAACTAACCATAAACACACCCAAATTTTTAACGGTTTTCGAGAAAGGAACAAAATGTATAACAGGCATGATGACCGATTTTGAAAAACTGTTCTATTGTATTAAGAATTATTGACTTTAGGCATAAAATAACTTATTATTCCAGAAATTTGATTTAGTAGATTTTAGTAGTAAAAAAATGCGAGTGAAATTTGAAATTTGAAATTCACGCTAAAACGCGCTGAGTCGCGGTGTGACAGCGGTGATGTCATTATGTCAGTTTTCAATATAAAATTTTAGCAATAAGGTTAAAAATTCTGCAATATTTTTGATGCCACCAATCAGAGAACCTACATAGATGCTCCTGATCGTTGTTTAACCTTTTACGGCGGTACTGTATTTTGTAGTTTTATTATATTAAAAATATTATCAATCTCGCATGTAATGTAAAACGAACTATGGCTTTTGAATTTCTTGATTCCTTTTTCATAAGGTGAAGACGTGATTTTAATGATTATTGGTTACTGTCATCATGCCTATTAAACGAACTGACCCGCGCGGCTTCACCCGCATTTTTGCAGTTTTTAGGCTATCCCACTACCTTGGATAAAAAGTAGCCTATGTGTTATTCCAGGACTAAAGCCATTTACATTCAAAATTTCATCACAATCGGTTAAGTCGTCACGGAGATACGTGGTAACGAACATACACACACACTTTCGCATTTATAATATTAGTAGGATTAATAATAACCTGAGGCAGAGTAGATGACCAATTAATTCTGGAAATTGTGCGAGATTTTCCCATTATTGACCTGAGTTCAATATACAATTTAAAAGTGTGCAATAAAGCGTTTTTTAAACAAAATTGTATCTATCTTGCATCGGGGACCTTTGTAGCGATGTTCTGGTTTTATCCACTTTGATCCGGTCTCTAGAACCGGTTCTATCCGCTTTGATCCGGTCTCCAGAACAGGTTTGCCGGCGCCCTTTGTGGTGCGGATTATTTTTCTGTATTTTGTGTTGTGATTGTAAAAAGGATTTGTCGTGATATGACCCGTTCAATGTTTAGCTGGTTTTGAAATGTTGCTTTTAACAGAATAAATATATTTTTTACAGTCGATATAGTTTGTTATTTGTATTAGTAGCATTGGGCTTGTTAGTCGCCAACTATGGATAGGACACCCAAAGATCTCCGATATGGCCTAACGACTTTATAAGTCTATTAAGTAGAACTTGAGCAAGTCAAAGTACCTACTGACTTTGATCGGTGACCGCCTGCTGCACTGTCATCATAACAGAAAAACACAGAAAAACTTTAATAGAGTGAGCCGAAAACTTAGAAGAAATGCGGCATAAATCATCTTAGCGCTTCTATGTTTAGAATGGCATGTTAAACTGTAGGCCAGCGGTCACCCATCCAAGTCCAGAACACGCAGAACGTTGCCAACTTCGTTAATTTGTTACGAAAAGGCCACACCGCTACACTTTATACCTCTGAAAAAGTGTTTTATAATTTCATACCAAAATGGTCGTTTCACACAGTATGTAACAATTCACGTTAATGAAATGAAACGTTTGAGCCGGCCGAAGGGCCCTTGCGCTGCGGCGTGGATGAGTTTATGCATTGTTGACCAAGTAATTATTATGTCGAGTTATGTTTAACCAGTTGTCAGCGGGTACACTTGAAATGGCCTGAGTTATACTTTACTAGCGACCGGCTCTGGCTTTGCATAGGTGCTTATGAGACGAATACGCTAAAGTTCTAGCCCATTTTTTAAAAAAAACCTATATTGATCGTATTGACTATACGAGATGTACGCTTCAAATTTATAATGGTAAAAACACTATCTAGTTTTGAAATCTTGATAAAACACACATCTAAAAATTACAATTTATTTCCCAATTATATCCTACATTTCAAGGAATTTCTGTACGATATTCTACAAGCGTTTTATGAAAACAATAAGTATTTATTTCATTAGTACAGTTTTTAAGACCCATGACCTTGAGATTCGGGATCAAATCCACTACCACTAGACCACTGGTACTCTCACCACCAATACCATCACCAAGGTCGTCAAGCATGTCATAAATCTAATATTTCTGTCTTTTCAGAGTTACTTCTGAAGAGTAATTTTTATAACATTCAAAAGCACCATTAACCAGTAGGTTGATTAAGAAAGCCGCTCGCAATAAACGCATTCATTTTAACAAAATATTAAATTCTTACATTAACTTTAAGAGTAGTTTAAGAGTAGTAGAGTTCTATGTGATAGAGCTCGTCCGGGGAAGGACTACCGCCATACCTATTTCTGCCGCCAAGCAGTAATGCTCGCATTGCTGTGTTCTGGTGTGAAGGGTATGGTTTCCGGTGAAATTACTGGCACATGAGGCTTTCGATCTTAGCCTCAAGGTGGCAACCCGCGAGTGATACCTCTGGTATTGCAAGCGTCTATAGGCTGCAGTAACCGCTTACCATCTTGTGGGCCGTACGCTTGGTTGCCACTTCAGTTGTATAAAAAAAAAAAAAAAACTTTAAGATAACTACTTGTTAATTATCTTATAAAGAGCTGTGGATTTATTTATTATTTATAAATAATAAATAAATAAATAAATAATGCTGGACAATCCACACAGCATCATCTAGCCCCAAGATAAGCTACTGTTAAACAGAGCTGTGTTATGGTACTAGATGACTGATATATACTTAATACAATACAATACATAGATAGATATTTTTTATTATATATAGAGAATACCCAGAACACCCGGAACAAATATTTGTAGATCGTACAAACATTTGACCCGAGGCGGGAATCGAACCCGCAACCTCCGCGTCGCAGGCGGACCTGCGCCCGCTGCGCCACATCGGTCGTCGTATATTTATCTATCTCTTTTGTACAATACGTGCTGTGTCGTGTCAAATAAATATTTCATTCATTCATTCATTCGATCATTCATTCATTCATTCATTTATTTGAATATTTAAAATATTTTAAATACAAAAAACATAAAACACCGAGTTTTTGTTACATAAAAAATTGTTATTTGTCTATTGTAATTCATTAAATTCAATTTCAGTTTGCTCGGTTGATTGGTATAAAAGTTTTTTAGAGCTGATTACAAAGTGCATTCTAGCCCTAAATTAAGCAAAGCTTGCTATGGAAACCAGATAACTGAAAAACGCATAATGCACGGTTTCACTCGCGTTAAGTTTTTGCAATTTTTCCATAATTTCTTACCGTTCAAGCTTTTCCTGTACTCCTTCAAATATTTCAAGACAAAAATTAGCCAAATCGGTCCAGCCGTTCTCGAGTTTTAACGAGCCTAACGCATTTTTATTCATTTTTATTTATAAGAAAGATAATTATTAGAGAAACACCATAAACAAATTATTTTGCAGATCACAAACAGCCAGCAGCAGAAATCGAACCCGCACCGCTTCTCAACCGGGCACTCGCACACACCATCAAGGTATGCGTTTAACGCGAGCAATACGCAATCGCCCCACAGATTGAAGATCTTTTTTATACAATTCTCATTGTTGGGCAGTCATTAGTGGACGATGGCTTGGCAACGATCCAATGTTGGAACTCGGAAATTAGTAACAGAGTCATCTACTGATTGCAAACGTAAGATGATTATTGTAATGATTTGATCTATATAGGTATTCAAAATAATAGATATTTGATCTATATAGGTATTCAGGTCTCACTCTCGCTTGAGAGTAGGCCAGTGTCCCAGCAGTGGGAACATTAGAAGGCTGTCATGATGAGGTATTCAGAATAATAGATATTTTATCTATATAGGTATTCAGAATAATAGATATTTGGTCTATATAAGTACTCAGAATAATAGATATTTGATCTATATAGGTATTCAGAATAATAGATATTTTATCTATATAGGTATTCAGAATAATAGATATTTAGAGTGGTAAAGTTCTTTGTGATAGAGCTCGTCCCGGGAAGGACTACCACCATACCTATTTCTGCCGCCAAGTAATAGTTTTATTTTTTTTTATTTTAGTGGTAGCACATCATCATAAGAGTAGTAGAGTTCTTTGTAATAGAGCTCGTCCGGGGAAGGACTACCACCATACCAATTTCTGTCGCCAAGCAGTAATGCTTGCATTGCTGTGTTCCGGTGTGAAGCGTATGGTTTCCGGTGAAATTCTGCACATGAGACTTTCGAACTACGTCTCAGGGTGGCAACCCGTGAGTGATACTTCTGGTATTGCAAGCGTTTATAGGCTGCGGTAACCGCTTACCATCTTGTGGGCCGTGCGCTTGGTTGCCACTTTAATTCGTTCGTTTGTTCGTTCGTTCGTATGAGTCAGTGGCCAATTCTGGTGACAGAGTTTCTAGGCCGCCCGAAGGCCACTTTAATTGAAAAAAAAACTACTAATATTATAAATTCGAAAGTCTGTTTATGTGTGTAAATGTTTGCTACGACGTATCTCCGTCACAGAACAGATATTAAAGTAAATTAAAGTAAAAAATATATTTATTCAACAATATCAGTAAAAAATATATTTATTCATTAATATCACAAGGATCATTTTGAAACGTCTTAAAGCTAGATGAATTTACGCCAGTTCCACGCGCCCCAGCCTAGAAGAATCTGGCAACAAACTCGGCTGGGTTCCTAACATTTTTTTTGAGATATTAGTACTCTCCTTGTCGACTTCAACTGAGCGCTACCGTGCTTCAGAGGGCACGTTAAGCAATCGGTCCCGGCTTTTTCAAAGTTGTTAGGCCATGACAGAGGACATCGGGTAGCCTTGAAATTCTGTCACCAGAGTTGGCAACTGACTCATACGAACTTACTTACTTTTCCGTGTCGACTTAACCACTTGTGATGAAATTTGTAATGTAAATGGTTTAAGATCTGGATAACACATAGACTAAAAAATCGCGAGTGAAACCGGGTGGGTCAGCTCGTAATCTTTACATAAAATAGTTTCCGCTGTCTGTCCCTATGTATGCTTAGATCTTTAAAAGTACAATGGCTTACTCTCGAGCGGGAGTGATTAGGTCTTAGTAATTAGTCTTAATTAATTAAAAGTAATTAGTGGTGCACGTTGGCGGTGGTCCAAACCCGTTTATTGAACTCACTGGATTCACAAATTATGGATTCAATGGATATTTGACTTCGAAGACATCCATGGAGTAGACTTAAACATCTATTTTTAAACCACCACAAAAAAGAGGGATTTTTTAATGCAGTATGTACTGACGAGTGATGTGGCGCGGTAGACGAAGGTCCACCTGCGATGCATGAGGTCACGGGTTTGATTCACACCTTGGGACAAAAATGTTTGCAAGATCTGCCAATATTTGTTCCGGGTGTTCTGGGTATTCTATGTATAATAAAAATAGAAATGTAAATATCTATCTATGACTTGTATTATATTAAGTAAATCAGTCATCTAGTACGCATAACACAAGCTCTGCCTAGTCTAGATGATGCTGTGTGGATTATCCAGTATTATTTATTTATTATTAAAGTACTAATAAAACCAATAATTTGCAGATCGTACAAACAATTGTCCCAAGGCGGGAATCAAACCCACAACCTCCTGCGCCGCAGGCAAACCTTTGCCCGCCGCGCCACATGTCGTCAATATTAGTATTATGACTAAACAAAACCCAAATGAAACAAAAACAAAAGTAAGTAAGTTCATATGAGTCAGTGGCTTTGAAAAAGTAAGTAAGTTCATATGAGTCAGTGGCTTTGAAAGAGCCGGGACCGACTAACGTGTCTTCCGCGCAGAAGCGCTCAGTTGAAATTTCCACTGGCGGTCACCCATCTAAATGGTGACTAAGAACAGTTCGTCGTTTAACTTCGTTGATCTGTTAAAAACAACCTAGCCAGCTACGTCACGAGCGCTTCACAATAGGCCTTCAGGCGGCCTAGAAATTCTGTCACCAAAGTTGGCCACTGACTCATACAAACTTACTTACAATAACAACTCCATGGTTCTCTTCGTTCCATTGTTTGAAGTACACGTAATTAAAATTGGCGCGATATTAGTTCATACCTGAGATAGCCCGTATTACGTGTTGATAAAGCAGCAAGCTTTATTGCTATTTAATTTGATTAGTTTCATTTTCACCCCGAAAAATTTCATGTTTTTCTTCAGCGCTTTAAGTTATGAAAAACATAAATCAACGAAGTTAGCACTGTTCCGCGTAGTCACCATTTGAGTAGGTGATCATCATGACAGCCTTCTAATGTTCCCACTGCTGGGACACTGGCCTTCTCTCCAGCGACAGTGATTGGGTCTTAATCCACCACGCGGACCCAATGTGGATTGGTGGATGGCACATGTCCTTCGAATTTTTAGTTCTTGGACATGCCGGTTTCCTCACGATGTTTTCCTTCACCGTATGAGAGCACTGGCATTGCGCACATAAATTTTTCGTAGCGAAAAATCCATTGGTGCACGACCGAATTAGAACCCACGACTTTAGGATCGGAAGGCGGGGTCACTACCACTAGACCACCATTGCTCAATAGGTGATTGCCAGTAGCTATTTCAACTGAGCGCATCCGTGTTTCGGAGGGCACGTTAAGCAGTTGGTCCCGGCTTTTTAAAGTTGTTAGTAGAACTCTTCAGCAAGAGTCCGTCTCGGTGGGTAGCTCCAGTGCCAGATATTCTGCCTCCAAGCAGAAGTGTGCAAGCTGCACTGTGTTTAGCTTTGAAGGGCTGCGGCTGTAGCAAGTGAAATTACTGCGTGAAAGAGACTTAAAAACTATGTCTCGAAGTGAAGAGCGCAGAGCAGTTCCACGAGGAACTTTTTTTTTTTTTTTTCAAATTTAAAATTTTTTATTAGGAACAAAACAAGGCATACCATAAACTAAGTGTGAACGTTGTCAACTGCAAAAGTTAATAAAACTGAGTTGCAGTGAGAGCGCCCTCATCCCACACAAGGACACAAGAATAGCGTTCCATTATGGATTAGCGATTACAAAATAACAATTTAAAATAAAAGTTACAAAACTTGTGTGACACTGACTTTTAGCCTGACCATCTCTATGATGTAGAGTTGCTACGACGTAGAGTCGCTACGCCGTAGAGTAGCTACGCTGTTTTATAAACGGCTAGCAGCTACCCGCGATTTCGTCCACGAGAATCTCAGTAACCGTACTATTTTTCGGGATTAAAAGTAGCCTATACCCCTTTTACGGTAATTATCTATGTTTTAAATTTCAGCCATATCGGTGCAGTGGTATTGATATTGAGTAATGAACAAAATAATAAAAAACAGACGAAAAATCTCTAGTACTATTAAGTGATTAGTGAGAAGTGTGTTTTTTTTATACCGCCATGCTGGCAATCAAGCATACGTGATGTGATCATTTTTCTGTGGTTTGTGTTATGTTTATCTGGCCTCTATGCAATAAACATTACAAGTCCACTTTGTACAAAAGTGCCAATTTTGTAGATTTTCGTTCGAATTTGAGACAAATGCTGTTTATAAAACCTATAAATATATCAAAAATCTACAAGCATATTTCAATTGTAGCGCCCAAACATTCGTTCAATAAAAATTACATAATAATTGTAAAAAACGCACGTAAAATTTCAGATAGTTACATTTAATTATATTTTACAATATGTAATGTTTATTGAATAAACTGGTGAACTAAAAAAGAAATGACCAATGAATAATTTTATTGCGATACGTAATAGATCGCTTCCGCCAAAGTTTTCATTTCATCAGAATCAGCTGAATTCAGCTTCAAGGACTGCTAGGTATTCTGCTATAGAACTCATTGTTAGAGCACATTGAAGATAAGAATAGTTTCTATTGATTGGAAATGTTTTTTGTAAAGGCCTTTGGAAAACTTATTCAAAGATGTTTTAGAAAAAAAAAACGTCGGGCGAATATCCAACTCTACTCGGCACCCATAAAAATAGCAAGGGCCTAAAAAGTGACAGAACCCAAACCGGTGTTGTTGCCAGTTCTTTACCCGAGTCCCACGCGAAAGAAGTCGCGGGCAAAAGCTAGTTATTGAATAAAACTCTTTTGACTTTGACTTTGACGACTTCACTGCGGTGGGTATGTGCCCGGTTGAGAGGCGATAGGTTGTAGGTTCGATTCCTGCTATGCGACAAATGTATTCCTGCTATGGGACAGACAGCGGGAAGCTACTTTGTTTATGTATGATTAATTTTTAAGAAAAAAAGAAAAGCCGACTTCAACCCAAAAAAATATTTTCGGTAGATTGTGGCTCTACACTACGGTATAGTTATTGACACGTTTTATAGGATTTATCCATAAAGTACTAAACGGATTTCGATAAAATTTAAATGGGACCTATTCTGAAGTACCTTTTACCTATCAAACAAAGAAAAACTATGAAAATCAATTCATAATAGGCGGGGAAAACGTGAAACCGTGAAAACGTGAAACCTCCACTTGGGACCTCCTTTGAAGTTGGTTGAAAAGATAGTTTCCATTCGTTCGTCCGTCCAAAGTTAACCCGTTGTTAGCTTCTTAGTTCGAATTAGACCCGTAGGTCTATCTGGCCAATATATCTACTGCCGATGTCGATCGGGTACAGTCGGCGCAGTAAATTATAGGTTACAATTCATTCAGTCGGGCGGCTGAGAAATTTACGAGTTGCCAACTAGCGTATTCATCATTCGGTACTGAAATATACGGGAAGGGTTGTGATTTAGACGCCGCAATTTTTGTAAGCAAGATTGCAAGTGAACTGTCAAAAACCTTGCAAATTCTACTAGTTTTTAATCGTGCGGCATATTATAAATAAATAAATAATAAATATATAATCCTGGACAATCCACACAGCCTCAAGGTAAGCAGAGCTGTGCTATGGGTACTAGATGACTGATATAAACTTAATACAATACAATACATAGATAGATATTTTTTATTATACATAGAAAATACCCAGAACACCCGGAGCAAATATTTGTAGATCGTACAAACATTTGACCCAAAGCGGGAATCGAACACGCAACCTCCGCGTCGCAGGTGGACCTGCGCCCGCTGCGCCACATAGGTCGTCATTATGTAAGACAGCAATTTACAGCGATCGACAGCAATCGACAGCGATCGACTTACATAATAAGGGTGCCGTTCGTAGCTGAACGGCTGTTTTTTCATCTTTTTTAGGTTTTTTTGTACTAAATAATGATCCATCTTCGGTTATGTTTCAGCCAATGACTTTCAACAATCATTCAAGTATTTTGTTGAACGATTTCATTTAATTTGCTCATTAAATAAATAAATAAATAATGCTGGACAATCCACATTAGAATAATATTATAAATAGTTTTAGGCATGTCCATGAACTAAAAAGACATAGACATAGACAGACATAGACATAGACATATTTTTATTTGCTATTAAGACACACATATACAGTACATACAAAAAAAAAAAGAAGAAAATCAGCAGTACTCGTAACAGCAACAATTGACGCTGTCATGTACTTGTGTGGCACAACAGCAAAAAGGCGTCGACTCAGCATTGTGCCACGCCACTAGGAAGAAGCTAGGCGCTGATATTCTGTCGATACCTTTAGCCAATAGACCCTGTGAGATGAGTGAGTGAGTGTGTAGTGTTGTGTATTAAATAAATAAATAATGTTTGTAAACTAAGCAAAATATTTAAATATTGACATTAAAGACATGTGCCATCCACCAATCCGCATTGGGTCCTCGTGGTGGATTAAGACCCAATCACTCGCTTGAGAGTAGGCAAGTGTCAGCAATTGTTCTATTAGAAAGTGGTCATGATGATGATGAATAATAAAAATATTTAAACTAACACATTTTATAATAGAATAAACACCCGTATGTTTCCATTCAAACAGAATTTAGCGCCGTATAAGCCGGTTTTCAGACAATATCGATATGAGACTAATATTGAAGATGGTCGCTTTTTAGATAATTGTGTTTACTTATCATTATAACTGTGTATTTTGGGCTTTATCTGGGTATTTGGGTAAATAGAACATAGGTAATTATGTTAGTGTATTTACTGATTACTTACTCTAAACGTATGTCATCATCATCATTATGAACCAGTCTCTTTTTTCTTATTTTTTTTGGCTCCTTGTAGTTTTGCTTTATTTGGGCCTAGATGGCACTGTGTAGGCACTGCCAATTTCATTTTGTACAAATTACCTTTAAAACAGTTAAACTATCTAAAGACCGTTACAACGATCTATCCATCATCATCATCATATCAGTCAATAGACGTCCACTGCTGGACATAGGACTCCCCCAAAGAGCGCCATGACGACCGATTTTGAGCCTTAACTACCCACCGACTTCCTGCGACCGCTTGAATGTCATCGGTCTATCGAGTGGGGGGGTTGTCCTACACTTAGTTATTTCATGAAGAACGATCTATAGATAGTTTTTTATCCAATTTACCAGACGCAAAGTTTCTTTTCTCAGTTTTTTGTATTCCAAACTGAAAATCAGAGAAAGAACTACCAACCCTTTCTTATGATTGGCTCTCGAGATCACGGTAACCCTGCGGGGTCGCCGCGACCCTTACGTAATGCGCAAAGTAAAACTTACATAAAACCGCGACCTAAGACTTATTTTCATGAGGCCGTTTGAAGGTTATGAGTGTTTCCATTGTACAACGATTTTAAAGTCCTCGCACGGTAGACCTGCGTATTGCTTTTTCACGTCTAATTTAAAGTCAAAAAGTATTATTATTTAATAAAATCACAAGGGTCAATTTGAAAAGTTAAAAGAATATAATAGAATAGAATAGAATAGAAAAATATTTATTTAACGCCACACAATTAACATAGAAATAAAAATAACAATACAAATTAGAATTAATTTAAAAGAAAAGCTGTGAACGCCAGAAAATGCCATGACGAACAATTTCAAGCTTTCACCATCTACCGATTTCCTGCAACTGTTTTAATGTCATCGGTTCATCCAGTCATCGGTCATTATACGGTTAGTGACAATGAATATAAAAAATATATAAAAATCATTCATTTTAAAAACTACACGTCTTCACTTAATTATTTAAAAGCGGCGACTAGTGTTCCGCAGTTGCCGCTGGCGCCATGGAAGACCAGCGCTGAAGTAGTATGTATGCTGTTTTAGCAAATGCTGAATGGCGGCCATCTTAATTTCTTCATAAAAAACAAAGTCGTGTGACAATGAAAACGCGCGCAACTGACGCGTTTGACATGTGCGAGGGCATTTCGCGGGTTTTTACGAGAGACAATTCCTCGGATGAAATAGTTTCGGCTCGTGACGTGTCCCCGTTACGCAGGCTTTGCATGCTATATAGGGTGTTATAATACAGCTTTTACAACTAAAGTTTTTTTTTAATACAACTGAAGTGGCAACCAAGTCTAGGATAGAAAGAACTTTAATCAATAAATGAATATTAAAATGAATAAGTTCTATAGTTTTTATAATATTTTCGGGAATTTATCGCGTTATTACCTTTTTAATTTTTTTATTTGACGTTTCGATTGTGTTGCAACAACCGTCGCGGGCAGACTGTTGCAACACATTATTTTTTTTTATACCACTAAAGTGGCTACCAAAAAGCGTACGGCTCACTCGATGGTCAGCGGTAACCCTATGTACGCATGTAACATCATAGATATCACTTGCGTGTTACCACCCTGAGACGTTAGATGGAAAGTCTCATGTGCCTTTAATTTCACCGGAAACCCTTCGAACCGGAACACAGTAACGAGCATTACTGCTTGGCGGCAAAAATAGGTATGGTGTCCTTCGCGGGACGAGCTCTATTACAAAGAACTCTACTACTCTTACACAGTTAATACGATTCTGAAAATTTAAAAAGACAATATAATTTATTATAATGTTTTATGACATATCCGAGTACATGTAAGTTGTCGAAGGATAGACGAATGAAATGAAATGACAAAAAAAAAGGTTTATCTCTTACAGCCTGTATTTGGGTCGAAAAGGAGAATGTAAAATACAAAGTTGATTGAACGAATATCACTGAAGGGGTGATACCGCCCGATTACGAACGAAGGTCGGATGATAACCGCTAACCGGAAGTCCTACGTTTTTCCGGTTTGTCATTATCGTTCGCTCACACATCCGGTCGACTGATGTGTCAAAAAGGTTACTGAAGTAATGTTGTTCTATAGGATTTTTTTGAGAATAGATTTTTAATGTATTTTTACGTTTAATGTAATTTATGTATCTTCAAAACGTCATTCCGATGGAACTTTTGAAAGGAAAATAATAACAAGAGTTACACTCATATTCTAAGAAGTTTCCTCGAATCTTCCTCCACTCGACTCAAGGTAGGTTTAGACTTACCTTGAGTTTGACAATCATTTCCTCATCTCTGGTAAGGAAAACTTTCGAGTGGGAGTAAGTGGAGGAGAATTTTTGCAACTAGGAATACGGATTTATTTGAGTGAGGTTGAGTCGAGTCGAGGAATTCTTGAGGAATCGTCTTAGAATATGGGTGTTAGAGTTCATTGTTATAGAGATCGTTCGGGGAAATGTTCGTTGCCACTGTCTCTATTTCTGGATACAAGCACTGTTCTTGGAATAAGATAATATCTTAAACAAGTAAAATTACGTACCTTAACTACGTTTTATTCTGAGAATAGTGCTTACAAGTTTGCTCGAATCCAAGCTTAGTAGAATGAGGCGTTTTCGTATCAAGTTATTAAAAAAAATGCTGGGTAGCTCAACTGGCGAGCCCAAGAGAATGTAAGCACTACGTTTGGCGAGCTATGGTGAATGTGTAGGGAATTCAAAATTGGTTGCTCCTGCTGTCACTGTCTGTCATACCTCTGGCTGGTGTCAAAGTCATAGTACGTACTACGTAGTACATTAACTTTGGTCGTACTGGAGTAAAATTATTTTGCCTCAAGCAGGACATGAACCCACAACTTTCCGCTTGACACGAGACGAAACAAAAACGGAGTTACCATTTTTTTTCTTGTTTTGATAACCTTTCCTAGTATGGCAGCAGGGCAGATAGCGCCATCTGTCAAAGCAATCGGAACTACTTTTTTTAACTTTTTTTAACACTCCTGTAAGGCAATACCCAATACCACACCAGGTGACATCTGTCATCTGTCATCTGTCAAACGGCTTGACGTGCGTCCCGATCGCACTCTCAATCCCTCTGAGGCGTCGTTCGCACGAGCATTTTTACCGCGCGTTAAAACCCGGTGTTGTCGGACTCTCTTCCTTGTGATAGAGCTCGTCCGAGAAAGAACTACCATCATACTTATTTCTGCCGCCAAGCAGTAATGCTTGCAGTAATGTTCCGGTTCGAAAGGTTATGGTTCCCGGTGAAATTACTGGCACACGAGACTTTAGGTCTTCGTCTCAATGTGGCAACGCGCAAGTGATATCACTGATGTTGCAAGCGTACATAGGGTGCGGAAACCGCTTACCATCAAGTGGGCCGTACGCTTGGTTGCCACTTAGGGGGTATAAAAAATAACTCTCGATGTGAAATAGAGCTCTGCTCGATAAAAAAACGCCGCGTTTTAAAAACGCTGACGTGCGACCAACTACTCGGAAACACATTTGTTCTATTTGTGAGTGTATGTAACTCGTGTGCCAAAAAAACGGGTTAGGTAAGGGCTGAGTAACCTCTTTACTCGCCGCGAAACTCAGTCTGCTCCCAACCTGGGGCGGTGAGGTTGTGTGGCAGTGCCTAAAATCGGTTTGCCGCGTGCTTATCGCTTCTAAATCATTAATCTTCGCGCGGCTTCATCATCATGACAGCCTTCTAATGTTCCCACTGCTGGGACACTGGCCTACTCTCAAGCAAGGGTGATTGGGTCTTGATCCACCACGCGGACCCAATGCGGATTGGTGGATGGCACATGTCTTTTCGAATTCGAATTGTTAGTTCTTGGACATGTCGGTTTCCTCACGATGTTTTCCTTCACCGTATAGAGCACTGGCATCGCGCGGCTAATGTTTTTTAATTGCTTGCGTTGTGTTTTTAACGCGCGGTTATAATACGCTCGTGTGAAAGAGGCCTCAATATACACAATCAATCAATGACAGCGGCGGAGCGAGTAGATGACAATGATCTGTGCATTGACACACTAGACGGCCAATATACGCTCAATCATTCATCATCAACTATCATAACTAACTACTGTCACACTGTATTGGTCAATACTGAGTCAATGTGTATTAGTCATTGCTCAATAAGCATTTTAGTTGTTAGGCATATGCGACGTTCTGCTTATGGCATTTGGCTTAATAGTTAGTCATTATGCGTATTGGGGTAGTGACCCCGCCTTCCGATCCTAAGGTGGGTTCAAAACCCGGTCGTGCACCAATGGATTTTTCTGTTCGAATTTATATGCGCAATGCCAGTGCTCTTATACGGTGAAGGAAAACATCGTGAGGAAACCGGCATGTCCAAGAACTAAAAATTCGAAAGACATGTGCCATCCACCAATCCGCATTGGGTCCGCGTGGTGGATTAAGACCCAATCACTCTCGCTTGAGAGTAGGCCAGTGTCCCAGCAGTGGGAACATTAGAAGGCTGTCATGATGATGCGTATTGGTAATCCTGAGAATTGTAGGTACATTTCGTGTTTCGTGTGTTTGGTCAATATGAGAATTCTGAATTATGGTTAGAACCTAAATTATAAATTCGAAAGCTTAGATGATTTTATGTTTGTTTGGATATTTTGTTCCTCTTAACCTCAATAACCACTGAACCGATTTGGTTGAAAGTTTGAACATAGATAGATAATGACCGGGAATAGGACATTACTTTTTATGCTGAAAAAAGTACGGTCTCCGAATTTCACGCGATCGAAGTCGCGACAACGGTTAGTAGGTTATAATATAGTAGTACCTACGAAAGTGCCCTCAAACCCGTGTTCGAAGTGAGGTAAGTCTGGTCGGTGGGAGGGGATGAGTGGCCATTCTGAACGTAATATCTGCTGTGTGCAAGTTTAGCGTAGTACCTACTGCTTTAATAAACTGACATAAAAAAATATACCAAATGAACTATTCCGATTTAAGAGTAGTAGAGTTCTCTGTGATAGAGCTCGTCTGGGGAACGACTACCACCATACCTATTTCTGCCGCTAAGCAGTAATGCTCGCATTGCTCTGTTCCGGTGTGAAGGGTATGGTTTCCGGTGAAATTACTGGCACATGAGACATTCGATCTTAGCCTCAAGGTGGCAACCCGCGAGTAATACCTTTGGTATTGCAAGCGTTCATAGGCTGCGGTAACCACTTACCATCTTGTGGGCCGTACGCTTGGTTGCCACTTCAGTTGTATAAAAAAAACCGGGCGATAAACAAACTTAACCAGTCCAAACAGCTGTTATGCTGAAACTTTCAAAACAAAATAATGGATTTGCTATAATTCCAAACCATTAGTCTTAAATCCAAAGATTAATGACTCATTGTCAAGTTTGTTAACTTTTTAAATTTAAATCTTGATTGTCGAGCTAATTTATCACAACAAAGGAGTTACCGTTTCCGAAAAACGGTGAACTTTATATCATCATCGTTATTCTAATGTTCCTGCTTGGACACTGGCCTACTCTCATGCGACAGTAAAAAAGTAAGTTCGTATGAGTCAGTGGCCAACTCTGGTGACAGAGTTTCTAGGCCGCCCGAAGGTCTCTGTCCTACCACCTGGTATTACCTAAAATAAAACTATTGCTACAAGAAAGTAGCTCACGTCCGAATTGTTAAACATTATTTAGAAGTCCAATATATGTAATTAAATTGATACACTCATATGAACCTTACTTACTAAGTACCTAATGCGTTTTTTTCTTAGAAGTCCAATTACATATATTCTTGCTGGATACACTCACATGAACCTTACTTACTAAGTACCTAAAGCGTTTTTTTCTTAGAAGTCCAATTACATATATTCTTGCTGGATACACTCATATGAACCTTACTTACTAAGTACCTAAAGCGTTTTTTTCTTAGAAGTCCAATTACATATATTCTTGCTGGATACACTCACATGAACCTTACTTACTAAGTACCTAAAGCGTTTTTTTCTTAGAAGTCCAATTACATATATTCTTGCTGGATACACTCATATGAACCTTACTTACTAAGTACCTAATGCGTTTTTTTCTTAGAAGTCCAATTACATATATTCTTGCTGGATACACTCATATGAACCTTACTTACTAAGTACCTAAAGCGTTTTTTTCTTAGAAGTCCAATTACATATATTCTTGCTGGATACACTCATATGAACCTTACTTACTAAGTACCTAAAGCGTTTTTTTCTTAGAAGTCCAATTACATATATTCTTGCTGGATACACTCATATGAACCTTACTTACTAAGTACCTAAAGCGTTTTTTTCTTAGAAGTCCAATTACATATATTCTTGCTGGATACACTCATATGAACCTTACTTACTAAGTACCTAATGCGTTTTTTTCTTAGAAGTCCAATTACATATTCATGCTGGATACACTCATATGAACCTTACTTACTAAGTACTTAATGCGTTTTTTCCTTGCACAATATTAAAAACCTTACTCATGAACGCAATTCCGAAATCAATCGTTATTAGACAGTAACAAAATTCAAAGTTTTTTTTTTTTTATACTACTAAAGTGGTAACCAAGCGTACGGCCCACTTGATGGTCAGCGGTTACCGTAGCCTATGTACGCATGCAACATCATAGATATCACTTGCGTGCTACCACCCTGAGACGTTAGATGGTAAGTCTCATGTGCCTGTAATTTCACCGGAAACCATACCCTTCACACCGGAACACAGCAATGCGAGCATTACTGCTTGGCGGCAGAAATAGGTATGGTGGTAGTCCTTCCCCGGACGAGCTCTATCACAAAGAACTCTACTCTACTAGAAGAAGAACTAGAATAATATAGATATACCTTTATTACTCTTGAGTGTAAATCTAGCGCTAAATTCAACCTTGTTTTCAAGAGTATATTTCTAATTTCTGCTGTCAAATTGTGACAGCAATTGTGAGAGCACCGGTGGTCTAGTGGAAGTGACCCCGCCTTCCGATCCTAAGGTTGTGGGTTCAAACCCGGTCGTGCACCAATGAAATCCACCAATCCGCATTGGGTCCGCGTGGTGGATTAAGACCTAATCACTCTCACCCGAGAGTAGGCCAGTGTCCCAGCAGTGGGAACATTAGAAGGCTGTCATGATGATGATGATATTGTGACAGCGGAAATTAGAATTCGATTGAAAATTGGGATTGGATCGGAATTGACATTGTATTCAAAAGTAAAGCCTCAGTTGGAGCCAGCCCAGAGTTTTTCAGTTTAAACAGCGCTTGAATTAAAAAATAAAACGAAAACAATTAAAATGAGTGCGCTATATCGAAAAGAACCCACAACAGCGTTGAGATTGACGAAACGCATCGCTAAACATACGCCCAGCTTATGGTCTAACCTACAAGCACTCAATCCACATTTCAGTGGTGTGCAAGCATTACTGTGTTCAGGTTTGAAGGGCACTGTAGCAAGTGAAATAACTGGAAAAAACAATGTCTCGGGGTGATAAGCGCAGTGCAGTGCCACCCAAACACTTAAAAACTTTAAGCTTTGGGTGTCACTGCATCTGTTATAGTCAGGCTTAGTGCTTAAAAACATCCAAATCCAACACCCAAACATTTGACCCGAGATGGGAATCGAACCTGCAACCTCCGTGTCTCAGGCGGACCTGCGCCCGCAGCGCCACATCGGTCGTCAAAATATTAGTGTGATATAGTGAGATTATAGTGTGATAGTGTGATCATCAAACCTACACTAAAACGCTACAGCCTATACTTTCGGCCAACGATCAGCAAACAACGTCCGTACAACATTGATTAACTTCTGACCGGTGTTTGCCTGTACAAAATAAACACGCAATATATTGTAACCTCATCCACCAATCTGCATTGGGTCCGTGCCTATCACTCTCGCCTGAGAGTAAGCTAGTATCAGGAACGTTAGAAGGCTGTCATGATGATATTTTCCTACACCTTTTTGTAGTGTATGCAATAGCTATGCTAGATGTGGGTAGGCATATTTCGGCAGTTGGTTGCCGGCCATTAAACAAGTACAAGCGAATTACGGTGTTTTCCTTGTGAATATTCCCTAAATACAGAACATTTGGCGACGACTCGTTATTCACGTGTGTTATTATTGTTCAGTGCTATAAAAACAGTGAAATAGGGGTTCGATGACAAGTGAGCACACCAAAGCTAAAATGCCGATGATGTTCGGTGGCAACCTCTCATTTGACCACCACGCGCAAGAGTGGACCATTTTTAGGAGTCGGTTTATCCAGTACTGCACGGCGAACGACATTGGAGACGACACCGATAAGTCTGGAGTGAAAAGACGAGCGCTTTTGCTCACTGCGTTGGCGGAAGATACCTACCGCGTCGCGAGAGATTTAGTTTTCCCGGAAAGCTTGGACAGCGTCGAGTTCAAAACCCTTTTAGGAAAGTTGAATGTCCATTTGCAATCGAAGAAAAGTACGTTCGCCGAAAGGTATAATTTTTACAAGGCAGAACAACGTCCTGGGGAAGATCTAGCTGAATGGGCGGCGCGAGTGCGGAATTTAGCTCAATTTTGCGGATTCAAATCGGAGTTAGAAACCGCTTTGCGGGACAAGTTCGTTCTTGGGTTGGAAAACGTCAAGGAAAAAGAAAAGCTGTTTGCAGAAAGCGTCGAAAACCTGACTTTCAACAAAGCGTTGGAATTAGCTCAGAGCGTGCGTTGTGCCCGTGCTGCGCTGCAGACCGCACGAGCTGGCAACGCCGCGCCCGGCGCGGCTGGCACGGGTTCCTTGGAGGCGGCGCAGGCGCAGCCTGTGTTCGCGCTGCAGCGGCCTGGCGGCACAGGTTCCAGTGATAATACGCGGGTGTCTAAGAGTTGTGAAGTGTGCGGTTATAAAAATCACTCAAAAGAAAAGTGCCGTTTCGTAAATTATACGTGTCAAAAGTGTCATAAAAAAGGTCATCTTAAAAAAGTGTGTAAGGCTAAGATAAGTGATAGTAATTTTTTAGGGGCGGATGACGATGGCGTTGATGAGGGTATGTACAATTTATTCAATTTAGGAAACTCTGTTAAAGATGAACCGTTCTCTCGGAAGATAAAATTAGATGGCAAAGAAATTTTGTGTGAAATGGATTGTGGCAGTGCTGTGTCCGTTTTACCAGCATTTATTTATAAACAGCTGTTCGAAAGCGATAACAAAAAATATAATTTGCAGCCGTGTAATGAGGTTTTTAACTTTTACACTGGCGTAAAAATTACACCGCTGGGTTGTATATCATTGTCAGTAACTTTTGAAGGCCGCACTAACCAAGTAGTGTTCTTTGTTATAAAAACAAATGAGAAACGGTTACCCCTTTTGGGCCGCGATTTTATGAAACTGTTTGGGTTGCATTTGTGTAGTGTAAACTGTAACAATTTATCGGTTAATGACAAAGCAGCCGAAAGTTTGATCAGAAAATACTCTAAGTTGTTTTCTGACGAGTTGGGCAGGTTTAACAAATATAAAATTAACTTAAAAATAAAACCAGATGCACAGTTGAAATTTTTTAAGCCGCGGCCTGTGCCCTTAGCATTGAAACCTAAAATAGACCAGGAGCTAGATAGGTTATTGGCAGCAGGTATTTTAGAAAAAGTAGACCATTCGGATGTTGCTACTCCTATTGTTCCAGTGCTACGTCCCGATGGAAATGTCAGAATTTGTGGGGATTTTTCTGTAACATTAAATAAAGTGTTATACTTAGACAATTACACGCTTCCGCGCATCGAAGATTTGTTTGCCAAGCTACATGATGGGGTTGAATTCAGTAAGCTGGATTTAAAATTAGCTTATCTTCAACTAGAACTCGATGAGTCTAGGAAATGGTGTTGTATAAACACACATAGAGGCTTACATCGCTATACGCGTCTTGTGTTAGGATTGGCTAACGCGCCTTTTATATTTCAACGCACCATGGAACAGTTACTGGGTGACATAGAGGGTATATGTATCTATTTAGATGATATTTTAATAACAGCTCCTAATAGAGCGTTGCATTTAAAGAGGTTAGAACAAGTTCTGGAAAGACTACAAGACGCGGGGCTACGCGTGAAGCGCGATAAATGCGAATTATTTAAAAGTTCTATAGAGTATTTAGGTTATGTGATAGATAAGGACGGTCTACATAAATCTGACAGTAAAATCGAAGCAATCTTAAAGTGTGAACCCCCAAAGAACGTACATGAATTGAAGTCTTTCCTAGGTATGGTGAATTACTATCGTTGTTTCGTTCCAAATACGTCTTCGGTACTTAGTCCTCTAAATAACTTGTTAAAAAAAGAGGTAAAATGGGTGTGGGACAAATCTCATAGTGAAGCGTTTGAATTAATTAAGAGAGAGCTGGCGTCTGATCGCGTGCTTGCCCACTACCACCCGGAGTACCCCACGATCGTGACGTGTGACGCAGGGCCCGCAGGCTTAGGCGCGGTGCTCGCGCAGCAACAGCCCGACGGCTCCGAGCGGGTGATCGCCTATGCCTCTCGTTCTTTAACTAAAGCAGAGACTAATTATGCACAAATTCAAAAAGAAGCCACTTCTATTGTATTTGCGGTTAAGAAATTTAACCATTATTTATACGGCCGTACGGTGCCGTTTGTATTACGAACGGATCATAAACCGCTTTTATCAATTTTCGGAAAGGAAAAAGGTGTACCCATTCTAGCAGCGAATAGATTACAAAGGTATGCTCTTTTCTTATCAGCATATAATTTTTGTATCGAATATGTTAAGAGTGAGAATAACGTGGCTGATTTCTTGTCACGATCTGTGACTTCTCATGTAAATGAGGTTGAAGAGATAGATCGTTGTCGGTATATTCATTTTATTGGTGAGTCTATGTTATTGCCTATAACTATTGAAGATATTCGAACGGAAACCGCTCGTGATGAAGTGTTGCAAAAGGTTATGGGTTTTATAAAAAACGGTCGGCCTTTGCGTTGCCGACTCGATCTTTTATGCCCTTCACAGGCCCTATCATCGTTTTCGTCATCTGCCGCCAAAACCAATATAATCAGAGCCCAAAATCAACAGTGTGTTCAATTTGGAGGGAAAAGAAATGTAAACTTATCAGTAGGCGATAAAGTTTTATTAAAACACTATTGCAATAACGGTACTAAACATACTTGGAAACAGGGTATCGTAAAAGAATGTTTAGGGGCTCGTATGTTTACTGTTAATATTCCCGAGGAAAATTTAAATGTAAAAAAACATATAGATCAGCTGCTGGCGTACAAAGGTTGTGTAAATGAAACCACGGGTCAGCTTAACGAGCCTGCTGCTGGTTTAGCTTCTGAGCCGGTTCTGTCACCGCGTAAGCAGGTTCCAGCTTCCCCCACGTCTCCTGCGCGGGATGTTAGGGTGGAGGAGTTCGGAGCTGAATCAGATGATGAGTTTTTAGACGCAGGTTCTCCGGTGGCTGCCCATGGGCAAAGTAATGATCATTTGAACAGTGAAAGCGACAATGCACCACTGGAACCTGAACTTGTCCGCCGGTACCCGATCAGAAAAACTAGGAAACAGTTTAATTATAAGTTCTAGAATTTTAATTAAGTATTGATTAGCTATAGGTGTTTTTATTAATAGTGGTGGAGGGATGTAGTGTATGCAATAGCTATGCTAGATGTGGGTAGGCATATTTCGGCAGTTGGTTGCCGGCCATTAAACAAGTACAAGCGAATTACGGTGTTTTCCTTGTGAATATTCCCTAAATACAGAACACTTTTATACCAACCAGACATAAAAAATACTCTAACCAAAGCACACCCCGGACACTCTCATTAGAATGTATGGGACTGGGACTGACTGTTGGCCACTGACTCATACGAACGAACGAACGAACGAATTCGCTAGTTGTGTAATAATAAATTAATAATGTTATTTATATAATGCATGAAGGAATGAATTAATGAGTGAATGAACGAATTAATAAATGAATGAACGAATTAATTAATGAATTCATAATGATTAAATAATCTATAATTAATAATATTAATTCATTTATTTATTCAGACAACTTAGTCCACCATGACAAACTAGTAGCTATAACATAAAATAAAATTATACTTAATTAAAACTATTGTAAATGAGTAGGTAGGTACTTAACCTTCTTATTCATAATCAACTATCTTGATGAAATAACTATTATATAACATTGTATGTTGATTATGAATAAGATGGCCAGCACAGTACCTAATCATTTTAATGTTTAAAAACTACCAATGATTTGGTCCTCTGGATGAGCTTCCAAACCAAAGGACTGTCATATTGACTTGCAACCATGTTTAGGACGCTGTTGCTGCTGGCGCGAAGTCTGCTCAGCAGCGACGCCGTCTTTCTCCGCCAGAGGGCATCAAAGGTGTCGGTGCGCGCCTTTTTTTTTTTTTTTTTACGTGGGCAAAAATGCATTTACGCATGCGGGGGATGCAGTCGGGCTATGTCGGACTCCCCGTCGCAGAAAAACTGCGACGTCCTACCGACTAAAAAAGCCCACGTTGTTCCATCGTCCTCGGTTTCTGGACAGAGCTGCGGGACCGTTCGCAAACTCTCCGTGGCTCTGTCCACCGACGTCCGCCTACTTGCGGACCCACCTCCTGACGACGCGTCGGAACATTGACGCGTCGCCCGCTCACGAGGGCCATGCCTCGACGAACGTATTCGAAGCGCTGCAGAAACGCGGAAGCCGCAAAAGCAACCTAAACGCATTGCTATATTGGACTCGATTAAATAAATAGATGATAGGAACTGAACTAAAAGTTGGAACTGAATAGAACGTCAAACGTTGTTTAATGAAATTTCTCTTAGAAACAAGAAAGATGATTCTCAATATGTTATTCTCCATAAGTATGTACGAAGGTATTTGTCGCCATAGTTTATTACCATAGGTAATAAAAGGTGGCAAAATATCCTCCCATATTCTCCAAGGCGCGGGCTATTACAGTAAGTTACAGCGATGGTGTTTTTATACATAACTATAGGCACGACATACGACTTCGACTACGTTGAGTTAAGCCAGGGGGAAGGGCGGTGGGGTGCTCTCCAGGTTACCTTCTCGTGTGCCTATGGTTGCTTGTCCCTTTCGGACCTGAGTTGTGTCCGCTGCCACACGGACTCACGCAGCTCACCGGGGGGAACGGATTTACCATAGGACGGTGCGCCCTGTTAAGTCCGACAACAACTTCCGTACCCTCATACGTGATCTTGTTGTCGGATAACTAAAAACCTGGAACCGGGATGGAGCTTCTCCACGTGTGCTTCTGATCAGCAGAACGCGCAGTGGATGAAGCTGGGACGTGCTGGTGTGCATTACCCAGTTGCTAGGTGGCAAAGGACTTCTCGCTTCCTTTGCCAGCTTCCGACTGCAGGGGCTCATGGGGTCGGGTGGACTTCCGTGAGACCGAGTAATCTTGAGGGCTAATGGCGGTCGGATTGCAACCTAACATGTAATCTGATTGCTATTTTGGACCTCGAGAGGGGCGGTGACACTCTGCGAGGAAGTGTTTCCGTGTGCGCCCAGCAGGCGAGGAGAGATATCTCCCTTGCCAGCGTTCGGCCGCTTGGTATGCGCTGGGTCGAAAGGCTTTAGTGCGATTAAGCGGCGGAGTAGATAGGGGCTTCTCCGCACATTCCCTTCGGGGTTTGTTGTGGTCGAAGCGGGGACGTGTCGGGTCTATGTATCCAACACTTAGTTTTGCTTTGTTGAAAGACCTAGCGGAATTGAGTGTTCTTGGGGTCCGAGGGGGCGATCCGATTTGATCTTCCCGGTTAAGTCTGATCGCCATCTCGGCACCCAAGATGGACGGCGCATCTTGCGAGTAGATGTCGCCGAATACACTCGGCTGGATGGGAGATTTAATCTCCCGGCCAACGTCCGGCCGCTTGGTATGCGCTGGGTCGAAAGGCTTTTGTGCGACTAAGCGGCGGAAGAGATGGGGGCTTCTTCACACACTCCCGACCATCAGGGGGTGTTGTTGTTGAAGCGGGGACGTGTCGGGTCAATGAATCTAACACTTAGTTTTGCTTTGTTGAAAGACCTAGCGGAATTGAGTGTTCTTGGGGTCCGAGGGAGCGATCCGATTTGTGTCAATCATTTCTGATCGCCATCTCGGCACCCAAGATGGACGGCGAACCTTTTGATCGGGTGTCGCCGAATTCACCCGACTATCACTGAGGAGATGAGATCTCCTAACCAGTGGTCCGGCCCCTCGGTATGCGCTGGGTCGAAAGACTTTTGTGCGACCGAGTGGTGCCTTGGGTTTGTGAGCGGCCGGAGTGAGGGCTCCCGGTCACTCGTGTACATACAAACCCAGGGAGGGCGGCAGTAACATAGTTGCGTGTTCCTGCCGTCGCATCCGAGGATGTGCCGGAGTGGCTTGCCACTCCCGGGATGGGCTGCGGCCGCAGCAAGTTTGTGAGAGGGGAACCCCAGAGATCCTAGGAGTTCGGGGATCCCTTTGACCCAAACGAGGCTGGCAACCGAGGAGGTTTAGTGAGTCGTCCGTCGTTTTTTAGTCGGACAACCTCACACACCCCTGTTCGCACCCTCATGCGAAAGGATGTCTGTTTGCAGATTACTCCTCGTTAATAAAAAAAAAAAAAAAAAAAAAAAAAAAAAAAAAAGGGGGAAGGGCGGTAACCCGGGAAGGGCGGTAGCACAGGGGTGGCCCTGTGCTGCCGCAGCACTGCGAGGTGCTGGGGCTGACTTTTGTTAGCCCCGGGAAGTGCTTTGAGCGCGATGCGGGAGGGGCACCACTGATAGCCCTAGGGGACCGTGGAGCCCCTCGGCATGCATCGAGGCTGGCCACCGGGGATGGTTTAGTGAGTCGTCGAGTCCGACAACCTCACACACCCCCGTCGTACCCTTATGCGACGGGATGTCTGGATGCAGATTCCTCCCCGTTAACAAAAAAAAAAAAAAAAAAAAAAAAGGGGGAAGGGCGGTAGCACAGGGGTGGCCCTGTGCTGCCGGGGTGCTGGGGCTGACTTTTGTTAGCCCCGGGAAGTGCGATGCGAGAGGGGCACCACTGATAGCCCTAGGAGACCGTGGAGCCCCTTGGCATGCATCGAGGCTGGCCACCGGGGATGATTTAGTGAGTCGTCGAGTCCGACAACCTCACACACCCCCGTCGTACCCTTATGCGACGGGATGTCTGGATGCAGATTCCTCCCCGTTAACAAAAAAAAGGGTTATATTATTCTGTCGTGGAGTGTCGTGCGTGACGCGTCATAAGTATTTCGTATCCATACATTTACAGAATTCGTCACAACAGATTGCGCTTTTTAATATAATAATACCCTCCACTCCAGCTCGACTCCAGCGCTCGACGGAGCAACACGTCTGCCGGAGAACAAGTCGATGGTCCTGATGATGTCCCGTGTAGGGATAAAACACATGTCGATATTGTTCTTTTGAGGTTAACTGTGTTAACTGTGTGACCTCATTGGTTAAAAGGTTAAGCGGAATAGTACTAGAGATATTTCATCTGTTTTTTATCTTGTAATGGATTTCCGCAAAGTAAATACTGAATATTTATCAGTGATTCTTATTTTAAATACTTTTATTCATCACAAGAATAACTTTGAAACATTAAAGAATATGGGGCGGGTAATTTGCTACCTGCCTAAAAGCAAGTGATCACATATTTCGGGCCCTGCCCTTCGTCCCTTCTTTTAATACACAGTGTTATTACAATGGAGGAGCGCCATCAAATTTTCATGTCGCTATGTCCTTACGGCACAGTGCAGTGTACAGTAGATCAACTTGCAAAAATCTAAGCAAGCTTACCCGCTTGATGTGATATTATATCGTCGTATCGTTAAAACTATAGTGGTTAGAAATTATATTCAGGTTAAAGATATTTTATTCTCAAAAGAAATTAATATTTCACTTCATGAGATTACAACACTATTGTAAAATATAAACAATTTTAACATGCAGGTAAAAAACATAATAAGTGTGTAGTAAAAAACATAATAGTGGGTAGGGCGGGGCAATTTGGAACAATCTCACGTTAATATTAAACTATATTAAATTATTAACGTACCGAACGCGGTCGCAAGCGGTGCTCATGAAGAAGAGCTTCTAAATAGCTTCGAAACGTCAGCATAAATGACAAATTCAAGTGGTAAATAGCCGTTAATAATTTAATATAGTTTTGACGATATTATCACATGTGAGCATTTATCTATGCACGAGAATCGCCCTTCTGTGCAGAGCCAGGTTTTTCTAGCGACTTTTCGATGTTAAATACTCGTAGTTATTAAATGTTAGGTAATATAAAGTTGCCCTACTGCTTTCTATTGCACTGTGGCACATCTCGTCCAGTCGTTGTCAGGCAATAGGTTTATTTTGCCGACGCACCTTGACTTTTACGATGAGAATAAATGTGAACCTATCACGAGTTTGTAGAACAAAAGACAACAGCTATATCTTTATCACATACTTTTACCGGTAACCAAGTGATTTTAAGAAAAAATACAGCGTTCCGTAAAGGATATATTTATATTACGTTTTTTTTTGTCATTCTGTTTTTCCGAGACAAAAGTAAATATAATAAACCAGTGCAAACATTTATAATCAGTATGATTTAAATATATGAGATTAGTAATGATGATTATTTCTTCATTTTTAACCCGATTTCACAATGAGTTCTATCAACTCGACTGTTTTTTTTTACACGGGAGAACTCGAGAAATCCGTGATCATGGTGCATGTAACTGCGCCGAAATACCGGGAATCAATAAAACTCACAAATCATGGTTAAATATCCCGATTTTAGTGAAAATTATGTTAATAACCTTGTTTTAAAAACTATACTCCTATCTCAATAATCCATTATTTTTTTTTGTTTGAATTTGGTTTTTGAATCTTGAAAAAAAATATTTTCGGATTTCAAGCATGAATAACTTAATAAGAATTAAGAATAAATACTTAATTCTGATATTAATTTTTTACTGTGACTTTACAAAACAGCTGCAGTGTTTCAATGGTGGCCGAAACGTCAGTAAATAAATAAATTAAAATTTAAAGTGTCATTTGGGCCGAATCAGTCGAAATTTTTTAGGTAAAAAATTCGCTTTGCCGTTTATCCAGCTCCTGGTCTAAGCTATTACATAACTACTCAGGTATGTTACTCAGACGGCGCGTCCTAGTCTCTAGGGACTGACTCAGGCCCGATCATCTTCAGACAGACTTAGGACGCTACATCACAACTTAAACCGGATCCAGGCAGGCCTTACAGCGCTTTTTTTTTACTACTAAAGTGGCAACCAAGCGTACGGCCCATTTCATGGTAAGCGTTTACCGTAGCCTATGTACGCATGCAACATTATAGATATCACTTGCGTGTTACCACCCTGAGACATTAGATGGAAAGTCTCATGTGCCTGTAATTTCACCGGAAACCATACCCTTATACCATACCTATAACTCACTATGAGTTATAGTTTTTTTTTTGTTATTTTATTATGTATTTTTTTTGTTATTTTATTCACAAGTGTGATGAAAAACGTCGTATGATACACGTGTGTATTGATGATTACTGTCGTATCGGCTATCTTAAGACCCTCGCCTACTACTCGGGTCTCAATGGCGCCTCAGCGGTAATCACCAATGTTACACACTAGTACCATAATGTACTATTGTAGATAGATAGATGGAAATACTTTATTGAATAAGACATTATAACAAATTTGACAAGAATAATCTTAATTACTAATAGGTATTACAATGGGCGGCCTTATCGCTAAATAGCGATCTCTACCAGACATCCTTTGATTTGTACATTTTCATTTAAACCGACAGCCGTGAAATGAGGGCGTTTTTTAATTGTTTTTTCAACTCAGATAATGAAAATGACAGATTCTAATTTAACTTGACAAGAGGTTACTCTACTAGTGAATTAAAACGACCTCAACCACAGTAACCTGGACTCCGCATACCAGTCAGAGTCCGAAATCCCAAGGGTCCTGCTGATCCTCAAACAGATTGGTCTAACCCAAGGTCAGGCCTTACAAAAACCTTTAGGATTTGTAGCTGATGAAATTATTTACTTTATTTTCTGTAACATTTTGCGGGAATTTATCGCGCAATTACGCCAAAAAACAAGAAAAAAAAATGAGGGAAAAAAACACCTCATCACCTCATCTAAAACAAATATTGAATTGAATGAAAAAATATTTTGCTGTCTTCTTTTTTGCTTTTTCTGTCGTACTTTTTTTCAGCGTACATTCGCAACAAAGCTTAAAAGGTATTCAGTATTCAGTATTCAGTATCATTTATTGCATCATAATTATGAGAGTAATCCATGTAACAGGTGCCTTACTCTTGAATCCAATGACGATTCCGATCCAATCCCAATTTCTATTCACTGCTGTCAAATTGTTGTAATCTTGAATTTGGCATTAGGTTTGCTGACAAAAGTACGAAATGTAATATTCCAATGCTTGTCCAATACTGATCATTTTGAAAGGAAAGTCATCGTTTCTTTCCAAATTTAGTTTGTTTACGTTGCTAAGCGACAATCAAACTAATACACTTGACACTGGCAAAAATGTGGCAAACGAGCCACAGAGCCCATAAAACAAAAGAAGAAGAAGATCGCGTTCAAGAGGTCGCACCAGGTCTTATGTAGGTCATGTTAAATAATATCAGAGCCAACACGTAGTTCTGTACTCAGTAAGGGTGTTGCAATATACAATTGAGAAAGGAGAATTTTAATGTCTTTGTTTTCCAAATGCTTTTTATTTTACTGGGAAATAATTATTCTTCGAACATAAAATTGTGTACTGCACCTAACTATCCTCTACTTGACACAACACCGAAAAATCTATAGAAATCTGAC
The DNA here is from genome assembly GCA_951394395.1 of Colostygia pectinataria. Taxonomy (NCBI): domain Eukaryota; kingdom Metazoa; phylum Arthropoda; class Insecta; order Lepidoptera; family Geometridae; genus Colostygia; species Colostygia pectinataria. Next base: position 6,094,986 of record OX596374.1, on the reverse strand, counting down.
CAGTTCCCAAGCAAAACTCTGAAGAACCATCAGCTGATCTCTTGAATCCAATGACAATTCCAATCCAATCCCAATTTCTATTTACTGCTGTCAAATTTTATTACTCTTGAAAACAAGGTTGAATTTGGCGCTAGGTTTGCTGTCAAAAGTAGGCACCTACCTATGTATGTACCTAGGTATTTAAAACCTAAAAGCACGTGTGTGTTGCAGTTGACAAATAGGTTATAGCTCGGCGATAATATTGCTCAAGGAGCAAACACTGATTTTCAGCTATCACCTAAGAGATGACGAGACGAAAGAGTATAAGTACCTACAACTTGTGGAGTCTGTAATCTGTAATGTGTAAAATTGGATTTAATGGATTTGTAAATGTATAAAATAATGATATGAAAGAAATGACCAGGTAAGGTAGTCGTGGGTAGGTAAAGTACGAAACTTTGACTATATACCTGTCAAGACTGAGCATTGTCAAATGCACATCACGCAAAAAACGGGCCAAAATGCATTAAATGTATGTGTATTTAGGGATACCAACCAGCCTTAACGTTTCCCTACTTTTTTAGTTTAAATAGTGGGGTAGGTGTACTAAGTATCTACTTATGTGATAATAATAATATGACTGGGGTACCTATATATTCCATTTTTTTATTATAACACTGTTACTAATGAAATAAAACTCTAAATGTACTTTTCAATTAGGTAGTTTAATTTCTATAATTACAATAAATGTACAAAGCAGATACATAAGCAGGTACCTAAGTAAACAATAGTAATCGGCAGCTAGGTCTAGCGTATGTGGACTACAAAAAAGCTAATCTTAGTTAGCCGACGAATCCAACTCGGATAGGCATTCCTTGGAAAGTTACGGCATATTTTCTCTTCACAGAAACCACAGAGCCCCAAGGCAAAAGTCTATAATCAGTGCGTGTTGCCAGTGATGACTTATGGCACTGAGACGTGGTCGCTAACTATATCTTTCACAAGCTCAAAGTCGCTCAATGAACTGTGGAAAGAGCTATGTTAAGAGTTTCACGACGCAATCGAATCCGTAACGAGGAAATCCGTAGAAAAACCCAACCGCTGAGAAATAAAAGTTCTCGAATGGTAACCACGAACTGGAAAACGGAGTGTAGGAAGACCCCCCCACTCGATGGATGGTGAAGACTCAAAATCGATCGTCATGGCGCTATTTGGCGGAGGCCTATGTCCAAGCCAATCACCATATTATTATAATGATTGACAGCATTGATGGACTGTAAAGAGAAATAAGACCAATAGTTAGCGGTTTCTATGTGACATATGCACATGTTTTCTTAAATATGACTGTCCAAGGTTTTGACAGATAATGTGGTTAGCAGGAAATCTAAAATAAGAAAATATTGCGAAAATGCCATTTTGTAGGTAAGTAACTAGGCAGGTGCACTTAATTAAAACACAAATTAATGTAGTAACAAAATATAATATATTATGAGTTCGTTAGTAGTAAATGTAAGCTTCCCATACATTTGGGTAATAATTACCCTACTTATTCATCTTGCAACACTGTTAAATTTTACAAGCCTTCAAAATATCAAAACTTTTATTGGATTTTTCTCTAAAATACAACAGGTACATGTAAAAGTTACCGATGGTATGAGATTATTGTTTCGTTTTTCGGATTTCCTGGGTTGTTTCGACAAAGTTGGACAGCAGAAACCGGTAGAAACCGGTTCAACACGCAGTGGTAGAAGTGACACTGACGCAGCCGAAATAACTTTCTTTTTGAAAGTAGAATGTTTCAAATTCGTACAGCTGAGATCAATTATCCGTCTGGACATGTAGAAATCTTTGGTACGAAATGTCATATTTCAATACTTGTCCAATACCGATCGCGTTTCGAACTGGAAAACGAAGTGTAGGACGGCCCCCCACTCGATGGACCGATGACATTAAAGCGGTCGCAGGAAGTCGGTGGATGGTGAAGGCCCAAAATCGGTCGTCATGGCGCTCTTTGGGGGAGGCCTATGTCCAGCAGTGGACGTCTATCGGCTGATATGATGATGATGACCGATCGCGTTCAAGAGTAACTAAATACCCTTTTACAGGGTTCATATGTGAAACTACCACATATTATTATAGCAACTGTAAATGTACCAACCATATGAGAGCAATAAATGAATTGAGTATTGAGTATTGAAAATCTACAAAGAAGCTTAATGCAAAGTGGCAGGTGGTAGAACTTATCGTGAAATATCAGAACAATGTGAATTCCCAGTAGATTTCGCTAAACCATGAAACGCATTCTCCGTTCGACGTGTGAGCTTAAAGCTTGTGCTCCACTGATATCGCGCAGCTATTCTCTGTGATAGAGCTCGTCCGGGGAATGACTACCACCATACCTATTTCTGTCGCAAAGCAGTAATGCTCGCATTGCTGTGTTCCGGTGTGAAGGGTATGGTTTCCGGTGAAATTACTGGCACATGAGGCTTTCGATCTTAGCCTCAAGGTGGCAACCCAGCGAGTGATACCTCTGGTATTGCAAGCGTCCATAGGCAGCGGTAACCGCTTACCATCTTGTGGGCCGTACGCTTGGTTTCCACTTCAGTTGTATAAAAAAAAAAAAAAAACCTTGCTAGCTTAGCAGATAACTTTTTCAATCTGGAGGTGGGTTTGAACCTCGGCCTGTTTTAAAGTGGGCATTTCTTGATCAACGGCGGATTTCATAAGATATAATTTGCAATAAAGCTCTGAAATGGTACGGATATAAATTCAAAAATATATATTATACGTCGTATTAGACGTCTTTTCACACTCTGTAATCAGTAGATGTCGACGTTTCAAAATTATCTTTGTGATGTTATGAATAAAAATATTTTGAACTACTCGTAGTAGTCTGGCCCAGGTTTGCAGGGGTGCATTGAAACCGCACCCGAGCAAAGGGGCGGGTAGATAGTAATAAATATAGCCTATGTTACTCTGGGATAAAGTAGCATGGTAAAATAATTTTTGAAATCGGACCATTCGTTTTTGAGCTTATTCGTGACAAAAAAAATACAAAAATACTAATATTTCCTCGTTATAATATTATTGTATATGACGGAGCAGCAGGTCCAGGATGCTTCGTAGATAGGATGACGTCAGCCGAGCTGACGTCACTAGCCTATGTTCATAATGGATCACCCATCTTGTTGAAGAAAAGGCATGAACTGTTCAAGTCTTCTTTATTTCAAGCTTCACTAGGTGTTGACGGTCCGACGGCTCGAGTGCGAATGAATTGTACCCGGGTCGTCGGCCGTATTTATAGCAAAACGCAGGCATGCGTCCACAGTTGTTTACAACAAGATAAAATTACTTGTGAATGCCTGAGTCCTGCTTTTAACAATCAAATTAGTTAACTTATGGTCTGAATAGTTAAATTAACTACTAGATTACTAACTGATGGTTTGAATAGTTTTAAATTAACTACTAGATTACTTAAGCTAATCAATTCATGATTTACAAGTTGTTTTAAGCTGGTTTTCTACAATGTGTTTTTAGTTACAGCATGTGATGACGTCATTGCTCCGATACGGCCATTCTGAGAGGCGGTGCGCGCTCTGCACCAGCCTTAGTGTTTCTTTCATGATGATTGATGCTCGTAGGAGATTTCTCGTAGATGCTCGTGGAAGATGCATCGATTGCTACGCTTTAAGCAGTCTAGAACAGAGTGGTTTATAAAGGTTAACTCGTGGAATGGTACTTGAGAATTCTCGTAGGTTGATACTTGATAAAACAAGATAGATTGCTGTGCTCTGAGCAGTCCAGAACACAGGTGTTATAGAAAAGTTTACTCGTGGAATGGTTCTCGTAGATATTTGCACTCGTAGATTTTCGTAGTGACTCGCAGTGTTCAGGAAGGTCGTTTGCTGTACTCTTGGCAGCCTAGAACATAAAAAGTTTTTTTTTTTTTTAAAGGTTAACTCGTGGAATGGTACTTGAGAATTAACTCGTGGAATGGTACTTGAAAATTCTCGTAGGTTGATACTTGATAAAACAAGATAGATTGCTGTGCTCTGAGCAGTCCAGAACACAGGTGTTATAGAAAAGTTTACTCGTGGAATGGTTCTCGTAGATATTTGCACTCGTGGATTTTCATAGTGACTTTTAGTTTTAAGCAATTTTGTTTGCTGTGCCCTTGGTGGCCTAGAACACAAAAAGGTTAACTCGTGGAATGAAATGGTACTCGTAGATAATTGAACTCGTGGATTCTCGCTTTAGTTTTAAGCAATTTTGGTTGCTGTGCCCTTGGTAGCCTAGAACACAAAAAGGTTAACTCGAATGGAATGGTACTCGTAGATAATCGAACTCGTGGATTCTCGTAGTGACTCGTAGTCTTAAGCAATTTTTGGTTGCTGTGCCCTTGGTAGTCTAGAACACAAAAAGGTTAACTCGTGGAATGAAATAGTACTCGTAGATAATTGCACTCGTGGATTCTAGTAGTGACTCGTAGTCTTAAGCAATTTTGGTTGCTGTGCCCTTGGTAGCCTAGAACACAAAAAGGTTAACTCGTGGAATGGAATGGTACTCGTAGATAATTGAACTCGTGGATTCTCGTAGTGACTCAGTCTTAAGCAATTTTGTTTGCTGTGTCCTTAGTAGCCTAGAACACAAAAAGGTTAACTCGTGGATTGTTACTCGTAGATAATTGAACTCGTGGATTCTCGTAGATATGGGAAGGAATGATGCTGTGCTCTGGGCGGTCCTGTGCGCCGTGGACACAGGGGATTTGGGAATTTAGACTAGGTTGATGCTGTGTTATACACAGAGGTTCTAAAATGGACAAGGATTAACTCGTAGAATATTTCTCGTAGATATTGGTACTCGTGGATTCTCGTGGATTCTCGTAGATATGGGAAGGAATGATGCTGTGCTCTGGGCGGTCCTGTGCGCCGTGGACACAGGGGATTTGGGAATTTTAGACTAGGTTGATGCTGTGTTATACACAGAGGTTCTAAAATGGACAAGGATTAACTCGTAGAATATTTCTCGTAGATATTGGTACTCGTGGAACTTTTTAACCAATAGTTCAACTTTATAACCAATGGTTCAACTTTATAACTGATGGTTCAACTTTATAACTGATGGTTCAACTTTATAACCGATGGTTCAACTTTTTAACTGATGGTTCAACTTTTTAACTGATGGTTCAACTTTTTAACTGATGGTTCAACTTTTTAATTGATGGTTCAACTTTTTAACGGATGGTTCAACTTTAACTGATGGTTCAACTTTAACTGATGGTTCAACCTTTTAACTAAAGGGTTCAACTATTGAATCAAAGGTTTATTTCATTAACCAAAGGTTCAACTATTTAACCAAAGGTGTTATTTTGTGGTTAAGCGATGTAATTTTTGTTGTGATGGCGATAAGCGAACTGATGAGGGCGAAGTTAGGTCCCATCCCACTTCTGATGACGGAGCAGCAGGTCCAGGATGCTTCGTAGATAGGATGACGTCAGCCGAGCTGACGTCACTAGCCTATGTTCATAATGGATCACCCATCTTGTTGAAGAAAAGGCATGAACTGTTCAAGTCTTCTTTATTTCAAGCTTCACTAGGTGTTGACGGTCCGACGGCTCGAGTGCGAATGAATTGTACCCGGGTCGTCGGCCGTATTTATAGCAAAACGCAGGCATGCGTCCACAGTTGTTTACAACAAGATAAAATTACTTGTGAATGCCTGAGTCCTGCTTTTAACAATCAAATTAGTTAACTTATGGTCTGAATAGTTAAATTAACTACTAGATTACTAACTGATGGTTTGAATAGTTTTAAATTAACTACTAGATTACTTAAGCTAATCAATTCATGATTTACAAGTTGTTTTAAGCTGGTTTTCTACAATGTGTTTTTAGTTACAGCATGTGATGACGTCATTGCTCCGATATATATATATTTTTATTTGAAGTCATTTTCGGGCACAAGATTTACCTATCCACTTTTATAGTAAAGTAAGTAAGTTCGTATAAGTCAGTGGCCAACTCTAGTGACAGAGTTTCTAGGCCGCCCGAAGGTCTTTATCATGGCCTAAAAACTTTGAAAAAGCTGGGACCGACTGCTTAACGTGCCCTCCGAAGCAAGGGCGCGCTCAGTTAAAATTACTACTGCCGATCACCCATCCAAATAATGACTACGCGAAACAGTGTTTAACTTCGTTGATCTGTTAAGAACAACTTAGCCAGCTACGTCACGAGCGCTCCCTATATAAATAAAATAAAATAATGCTGGACAATCCACACAGCATAGTCTAGCCCCAAGGTAAGCTGCTGTTAAACAGAGCTGTATTATGGGTACTAGATGACTGATATATATTTAATACAATACAATACTTAGATATATATTTATTTTTATATATAGACTAGTTTTTTGTGGTGCGCGAGCTGCAGGCAGCTCGCGTGTGGGTTTGGGTCCTGGACATTGACATAAAATATTTTCAAATTGAAAAAAGGTATTAAATATTACCCGTTTGACTCTTACAAAAGAAATAGGAAATACAAAGTGAAAATATGTTAAAAAGATTAAAAGTTGAATATAACTTGCTCGGATAAAAAATATAGGCCGCGTGGTGCGCTCGCTGCAAGCAGCTCGCGAGGGGTTAAGTTTCTGTAGAGGTTGCGTGGTGCGCTCGCTGCAAGCAGCTCGCGAACGGTGTGTGCTCCTGTAGAGGTTGCGTGGTGCGCTCGCTGCAAGCAGCTCGCGAACGGGTGTGCTCCTGTAGAGGTAGCGTGGTGCGCTCGCTGCAAGCAGCTCGCGAACGGGGTGTGCTTTTGTAGAGGTTGCGTGGTGCGCTCGCTGCAAGCAGCTCGCGAACGGGGTGTGCTCCTTTAGAAGTTGCGCGGTGCGCTCGCTGCAAGCAGCTCGCAAACGGGGTGTGCTCCTGTAGAGGTTGCGCGGTGCGCTCGCTGCAAGCAGCTCGTAAACGGGGTGTGCTCCTGTAGAGGTTGCGTGGTGCGCTCGCTGCAAGCAGCTCGCGAACGGGGTGTGCTCCTGTAGAGGTTGCGTGGTGCGCTCGCTGCAAGCAGCTCGCGAACGGGGTGTGCTCCTGTAGAGGTTGCGTGGTGCGCTCGCTGCAAGCAGCTCGCGAACGGGGTGTGCTCCTGTAGAGGTAGCGTGGTGCGCTCGCTGCAAGCAGCTCGCGAACGGGGTGTGCTCCTGTAGAGGTTGCGTGGTGCGCTCGCTGCAAGCAGCTCGCGAACGGGGTGTGCTCCTGTAGAGGTTGCGTGGTGCGCTCGCTGCAAGCAGCTCGCGAACGGGGTGTGCTCCTGTAGAGGTAGCGTGGTGCGCTCGCTGCAAGCAGCTCGCGAACGGGGTGTGCTCCTGTAGAGGTTGCGCGGTGCGCTCGCTGCAAGCAGCTCGCGAACGGAGTGTGCTCCTGTAGAGGTCGCGTGGTGCGCTCGCTGCAAGCAGCTCGCGAGGGGATTAACTCCTGTAGAGGTTGCGTGGTGCGCTCGCTGCAAGCAGCTCGCGAAGGTAAAAAGTGCTCTCCATAACAGGGGCAATAATATAAAAAAAAAAAAAAATATTTCATTCCGATAAAAAAATCCCAAAAAAAAAAAAAAAAAAAATGGTCGATTCGAAGTTGGTCTGGAGTATATTAGACATTCAGTTGTACTTCCATGGACAAAAACCTACACGAATCTTGAAAAAAATTTCCAATCCCCTCAATAGTTTCGGAGATAATACGAAAAAAAAAAAAACGGGGGGATTTAGGGGGGATTCAAAAATTGATTTCTACCAATCAGGACACCCTCTACACGAATCTCAAAAAAAAACGCGACTTTTCCAACGGCAAGTAGAAAATCCCCACAACGACCCCCTCAAGGGAGGGGAAAATGGGGATTTTGGGATTTTTCTAGAAAGTTCCAAAACACCCTCTATACGAATCCGTAATCGGTTTTACCCCACCCCTAGCGCAAGTGCCTCAACTCACATGTCAATGAGTGAATCAGTGAGTGAGTCAGTGGTAGTTTAGCTTTATATAGTATAAAAATACCCAAAACACCCGTAACAAATATTTGTAGATCGTACAAACATTTGACCCGAGGCGGGAATCGAACCAGCAACCTCCGCGTCGCAGGCGGACCTGCGCCCGCTGCGCCACATCGGTCGACAATCGTCAAAACGACGTATAGTAATGCAGCTTTAGGTGTGCCCCAAGGCTATGCTGAACGTAATGTAATACCATTGTGCTCCATCAACGCGGCTCCATTTATTGGATTCCTATTCACTAGGTATCCTGTCGTCCTAAGTAATGGATACTGAGAACTGCACTGCTTTTTGTGTTAGACAAGCCCACGAAAATCTATTCATCATCATCATCATGACAGCCTTCTAATTTTCCCACAGCTGGGACACTGGCCTTCTCTCAAGCGAGAGTGATTGGGTCTTAATCCACCAAAAGGGACCATTGCGGATTGGTGGATGGACGAGCGGATTCGATCCCACGACCTTCCGATCCTAAGGTCGTGGGTTCGAATCCGGTCGTGCACCAATGGATTTTTCTATTTGAAAAATGTATGTGCGCAATGCCAGTACTCTCGTACGGTGAAGAAAAACATCGTGAGGAAACCGACATGTCCAAGAACTAAAAATTCGAAAGACATGTGCCATCCATCAATCCGCATTGGGTCCGCGTGGCGGATTAAGACTGGTCTACTCTCGAGCAAGAGTGATTGGGTCTTAATCCACCACGCGGACCCAATGCGGATTGGTGGATGGAACATGTCTTTTGATTTAGTTCTTGGACATGCCGGGTTCCTCACGATGTTTTCCTTTACCAAGTAACAATCACGCTGTGACGGCTGAACAGATTCGATGGAACTTAGAATAGTAATAGTTCTAGATCTGATCTATTCGAACAAGAGTGACTGAATCCTTAATCTACCACGGGAACTGATGCGGATTGGTGGATGGAATATAATCCTTTGTTTCGAAAACGTACAAAACTTTAAGAAATACCACCGTCATTTGACTAAAGCCGTCAATTCGAAGACCGTGCCTTTACAAGCAAGTTGAGCAAGACTAGAGGTTGACGCAAACATATCGGCTCCGTAATTGACCGACCTCTCCTCGACTTTAGTTTTTGTTTTTTTATTATATACTTTTAAGCATGGAGTTTTAAGACTTATCAATAAAACTTATTATAAAAATAAAATGAAATGAGAGATGCTGGATAACTCGATGGACCGATGACATTAAAGCGGTCGCAGGAAGTCGGTGGATGGTGAAGGCCCAAAATCGATCGTCATGGCGCTCTTTGGGGGAGGCCTATGTCCAGCAGTGGATGTCTATCGGCTGATATGATGATGATGATGATGATGATGAGGGTCTACTCTTGAATAAACTATAATCATGGTAATTATTGTAGTTCAACTTATGTCGGTGACAACATGAGTTCAGCGGGTGGATCACATACTGTTATCGATCAATCTCTATTGATCTCCATCTCAAACTGTCTAATAAGACAGTAGGGCTATCGTCAAACTGTCTAATAAGACAGTAGGGCTAACGTCAAACTGTCTTAAAACAGTTTGAGATGGTGATCAATAGAGATTGATCGCTAACAGTTATGTGATCAACCCGCAGAGCATTCACGGATATAAGCTAAACCACCAAAATTGTCACGCACCAAAAAGTACGCCTCCTTTCAAAAATCCCCGACGACAATCCAATTATATAAAGTCACAGAACCTGTATACCAAGTTTCAACCAGATTGGTGACTGAGACCTTAGATGGTAAGTCTCATGTGCCTGTAATTTCACCGGAAACCATACCCTTCAAACCGGAACACAGCAATGCGAGCATTACTGCTTGGCGGCAGAAATAGGTATGGTGGTAGTCCTTCCCCGGACACCCGGCTCTATCACAAAGAACTCTACTACTATTTGTCCATATTTTTAAAATGTCAACAGACGTGTTTTCTTTATATCCTCTTTTCTTTACATCTGAATAGAGATATAAACATAAAACTCCAGCAAAAAGTAAGCATAATCCATTTGATAAAGTGGCGATCCAAGCAGCCAGACTTAAATAAAAGGGAAGCTCTAAATTCAATATGTAGAATGCAAACGGTGTAAGTAGGTCGTACGTCATTTTTATTAGGCAAAAAATCTTCGAGGCCGCATGTTACACCGATGTGTAAGCACAGAATAGGGTAACATAGACCATAGACGGTGTGAGGTAGGGTTGCCAGATTCTTCTAGGCTGGGGCGCGTGGAACTGGCGTAAATTCACCTAGCTTTAAGACGTTTCAAAATGTCCTTGTGATTTTATTGAAATAATTAAATAATTTTTGACTTTGACTTTGACTATGACATTGGTTAAACTTAAGTTGGTCGTCGAACCTGAACCAAACCGAAGTTAAAAGCACTGTTTCGTGGGGTTATTATAAAGAAAGAAAATAATTTTATAATTGTAGTAGAGTTCTTTGTGATAGAGCTCGTCCGGGGTAGGATTACCACCATACCTATTTCTGCCGCCAAGCAGTAATGCTCGCATTGCTGTGTTCCGGTTTGAAGGGTATGGTTTCCGGTGAAATTACTGGCACATGAGGCTTTCGATCTTACCCTCAAGGTGGCCGCGAGTGATACCTCTGGTATTGCAAGCGTCCATAGGCTGCGGTAACCGCTTACCATCTTGTGGGCCGTACGCTTGGTTGCCACTTCATACTGTTGAGCATAGTAAGTACTCGTAGGTACACTTATACAGAGTAGATACTTAAAAACAATGATTATTCAAATAATCAGGAAACAAAAATAAAAATTTAAAAACTAACTAGGTAGCACCGTGTATAATAGGACGTGTGCATTAGCTGTAGGTACCTACACAAAAATGCTGTCGCCACAAAAAGGCTCCAACTCAGCATTTGCTGGGTCGCAGCTACCCAGCGCTGGTCTTCCGTTGGGGCCTGCTTAGAGGAAAGAAGCTAGAAACTATGTCACCAGAGTTGGCCACTGACTCATACGAACGAACTAAGAGGAAAGAAGCACGGATGTCAGCCCAATAAATACAGTACCTAATTAAAATTAAGTACTTAAATATACTTAAATTTGGAGCATGCAAATATTTGTTCCGGGTCTGTCTGCGGTTTTTCTATAAGTAATTGTATGTATTTACAAAAAAAATCTTTCAGCTATCAGCCTCCCTACCATGAACTCTTAGAGCGATTCAAATTAGGACCTAAACTGAATTGTCAAAAAATTTTGTACCATGAAATTAATAATTATTGAAGTCATGGTACAACATTTTTTGACAATTCAGTTTAGGTCCTAATTTAAATCGCTCTAAGAGTTCATGGCAGGGGGGCTGGTTCCCATAGTACAAGCTTTGCTTAGTTTGGGGGTAGATGGCGCTGTGCAATAACGTAAGTTAATTATTTTTTTACTACAAACTTCATAAAGCGGTGCCGTCTTTACAAGATTATTTGCCACTATGACCCCACTCACACAGAACAGAATGCTCGCATCACAATACATTGCCGTATTAAATCAAGTAAATCGTGTTACGCGCGCAAATTTATCGTACGTACGTCCGCTAAATTGCTGTTATACACCTGCTTTTTGCACAGTGGGCCGGAACGGACAAAAAATAATGTTTATTACATCAAGGCACGGTTTTTTATTGCTATTCAACGTAGCCAATGGTTAAAATTGTACTAACTAATTTTGGCGTGAACGCGATGAACTAGCGTAAAATCACATTGCTAGTAAGACGTAGTGATCGCTGACTTTAAAATAAAACGACTGTTTTTCATGAACTGACTGAAACAACTGATTTATTCATAAAGAACCACTGCCAGTACAGATGGCGCTATTAGTCTCTAAAGTAGATCGTATATCAGGTATTTTGTCTATTTTCAACATTCCCACTCAAAATACCTTCTAAAATAAAGATTACCTACTCTTAATACCTTTAGACTTTTTGTCATTAAATCTGCTGGCATATCTGCTGTACATAAAACCATAACATCAGGCTTTTTTCTTGCTCTTACTCGGACTCATTTCCATTTCGATAGCCTCCTCAATTGAGTATTATAAGTTTCGTTATTAAAATTTTTAGTGGATATGAAATAATCTCCCTTGCTATTGTTCTCTATAGCATTTCCCACTAAATTTTGCATTCAATCCAACAGTGTCCGCACTGTTTATATTTTGAAGCATCTCACATTTTGTTTATTTATGACAGATGTTGACTTTTGTTTTCCTGGCATTCCTCCAAAAAAAATTGTTGCAACTATTCTTAACGGATAACATGCCAATGCATTTGTCACATCGTCGTCATCAATTTTCCCGGATCCATGTCCATCAATTTCGTTTTCATGACATCTGTCGTGATGTTCATTCCAGAGTGTTCGATGGCCATTATCATGGGCATAATACATGATAGATCCAATCCACTCATCACAATATATATATTCCAAAACCCGTTCCTGCCAACTTCTGACCTCGACAATCCGAGCTACTTAGCATGTCATCGATGTGCAGTTTTAGTCGAATACATATTAGATATCTCGATTCCGCCACTGGTAAATCCTGAGTCATCAAACAGCATCTTCAACGACTTCAACTTTTCACACAACTCCTTCGATATACTGACATTCTCTAAGTCAACCTCGGATCGATTGTCAAAATATACCTTGCTTTTGTTTTCGCATCACCTGCGGCTCCTGGCACTTTTCCAGACTCATGATCCTGCTGATCAAGCCCTCCAAGAAACCAGAAAATTCTCCGCTGCGAAAACACCACTCACTATCTGATTCTGTCGACCTTTCGCATCTCCTGCGGCTCCTGGCACTTTTCCAGACTCATGATCCTGCTGATCAAGCCCTCCAAGAAACCAGAAAATTCTCCGCTGCGAAAACCACTCCTTTGGTACTGGTACCTGACAAGATAGTTAAATGGTAGCCATGGCAACGTCGTCAATATAAAAAAAACAGTTCAAAAAATAAATTTCTTCACAGCAAAAAATAATAGCTTCAGTCTAATTGTAAAATACTGTTACTGTCCATCACACACACATAGTATTGGTGATAATTCTGACTAACTATTTACACAACTGAAAAATTTTGTACGCTGGGCCCATAACCTAAAATAAAACGACTGTTTTTCATGAACTGACTGAAACAACTGATTTATTCATAAAGAACCACTGCCAGTACAGATGGCGCTATTAGTCTCTAAAGTAGATCGTATATCAGGTATTTTGTCTATTTTCAACAGACTTTGCTTTATTATTTTCCTGTGTAATCATGTGTCAAATATTGTTTTTAATTTCCATTTCATTCAATTCGCAGAACTTTCGACAGAAATCGCTCAATCTTCATTTTTATTCTCTTGAAATAGTGACAGACAGACAAATTGACCTATTTCATTGAGCGGATGTAAAAACCTGTCTTTTGCAGACAAAATACCATCATCATCATTATCATCATCATTCACAGACTGACTTCACCCACTGCCGGGTATAGGCTTCGCTTTGTATGTCTCGGTCCTGTCAAGTCAAGAGTTTACTTGTGTTGTGTTGTGTTCAAAGGGTATGGTTTACGGTGATACAATTTTATGGGGACCAATGGGAAAATTAATTCCCACTCGTCCCTATTCAAATTGAAGTGTGTGACCCCCAGTGGGGGCGAAATCTGGGGGTCATCGGGAACATGAGACTTTCCATCTAACGTCTCAGGGTAGTAACACGCAAGTGATGTCTATAATGTTGCAAGCTATAGGCTACGGTAACCGCTTACCATCAAGTGTTTGCTTGGTTGCCACTTTACCTTTAGTGGTATAAAAAACTGTTATTGTAAATTTTTTGACAAAAATTATGTCCTAATAAATTCACTTCCAACCCACTGTGGCAGGTAATACTCACATTTGTCAGAGCAGAAAAAATTCAACAGAAAAATCGCGGCTACTGAATGAAAGCGTGCCTATTACACGCGGGGATATTATGGAAATATGCCCAGCATCTATAATTCCTGTCCGCACTGAGTTATGGACTAATTCTAAGCGACGAATTGAAAATTTACTCCATATTACCGCGACTTCACTCGACTGGTGCCAGAAAAACATCGAGGAAATTGGAATTTTACGAAGTTTTTACACAAAAACCAGCAAATACAATTATGTGGTATAGATATGTAGATAGATATTAACAAAATAGGCAGTTTTACTTTTTTCACTCAAAACAGTGTTAAAGTTAGCGATCATTGAACGCAATCAAATGTAAATAATCCCCTTCTATTAAAAATGAGCGCTTTATAGAGTGTTTATAATTTTATGTACTTAATGTTTATTCATGCATTATAGCCATTATGCAAAATATTTTAAATTAGATTTAAAAAAGTGGAAATATATATTATAAATATTGTATATTCAGCTTCTTTCAGGGGTAGTTTCCGCTACGCTGCTTCCAAATGTTGGAATAATATTCCACCACCGATTAGGAACCTGCAAACCGTTCGTACATTTAAAATCACTCTAAAAAAATATATATAATAGCCAGAAGCAGCGAGAAAGTCATAGACACGATACTAGTGTTATATAGTGTCAACAACGTGTTATGTATATGATATTTTTATTTTATTTATTTTTCTTATCTATAACAAGTGGGCAGAAGCTTTTCGTACGGTTCAGAGATAGACAACCCAACTGGTCCTTTTGTTTTCACTTACCTTTTATCCTTTGAGCTGTAAATAACCGTCAATTATTATTATTATTTTTACTTAGTAGTTATTTTTTTATTTATTTTATAGTTCGAGATGTTTGTCATTATTTTTGTTATTTCAGAATCATTTTTACATTGTTAAATTTTGAATATTTTAGTGTTAATAGTAACTTGGGGTACTGGTTTTTTATAAGTTTTAGTTTTATTTTTGCGTTTATGTTAATTAGTTTATGCTAGTGTTACTATTTTTATTATTTTTAATCTAAGTGTAAGATCAGATGGCTCTGACGGAAGACCAGCGCTGGTTGTCAGGATCAGCACATGCTGAGTCAGGGTCCGTTTTGCAACTACTCAGCTAATATTACTCCATCATTTATACACCTTTGTATTTTCTTGTGTACGTTGCAAATAAACTTTTTTATATTTTATTCTATTTAAAAGGTTTTTTTAGGCGCTACAGCCTGCTAGCCACATCGATCTGGAGTTGTAATGTGCTAACCAGTGTTTAGTTATGTTATATGTTACTGTGTTTATGTTAAATAGAGAACTTTTAAAAACAAAACAACTCAAAACATTGCGCTGAAATTAATTTAGATAGATAGATAAATCATTTATTTGTATCTTCAAAACACACGTACATTTTAAAGTGCAAAAAGGCAAACCATACAGTTTCTTAACACTAACATAAATCAGGTAGGAATGTATTTGCCCTAAACATTGACCTCGTAAAAACAAGCTAGGCACCTACCTATGTATGTACCTAGGTATTTAAAACTAAAAAGCACGTGTGTGTTGCAGTTGACAAATAGGTTATAGCTCAGCGATAATATTGCTCAAGGAGCAAACACTGATTTTCAGCTATCACCTACGAGATGACGAGACGAGAGAGTAAAAGTACCTACAATTTGTGGAGTCTGTAATGTGTAATGTGTAGGTGTGTGGGTGGGTGTGTATGTGTGTGTTAGTGAGTGGTGTGCATGTGGATTTCCATGTTCCTCCCAGTCTCTTAAGAGTCTGGTAATCACAGCGGGAAATCCACAGCGTGAAAGAGTGATATATATGTGAATGTGAGAAGGTTGGTGTGTTGAATTTGCCAAACTTCTTTATTCTTTATTGTTCTTTATTCTTTATTTTACACAAAAAACATATACATTAAAACTTATATAAAAGGCATGTACAAAGGCGAGCTTAACCCTAAATAGAGTTATCTTCCAGCAATCCTTAAAAAAGAAAGAGACTTTAATTTTGTGGTGGGTACATTGTGTACTAAACATATAACTTCAAGACTCTAGAGCCGAGCCACGCTAAAGCAGAAAACAAAACACACTCCGTCTATCTGTAGACAGTGTCTAGTGTCACGACTATGGATACTAGCGTAAAAACAGAGTAATAACAAAAGAGTAGTCTTTGTGATAGAGCTCGTCCGATAAAGAACTACCACCATAGCTATTTCCGCCGCCAAGCAGTAACGTAGTAGCATTGTGTTTCGGTTCAAAGGGTATGGTTTTCGGTGAAATTAGAATTAGGATTACCTACATTATTAGAATTCAGATCTACGTCTCAGGGTGGCAACTCGTAAGTGATATTTCTGATGTTGCAAGCGTACATAGGCTACGGTAATCTACCATAAAGTGGGCTGTACGCTTTGTTGCCATTTTACTGGTATAAAAAACAGCGTTTCCAATAATGTATCCATCTCCGGAACAGGCCCCTGGAGGGAGACGTGGAAAGCTAACTTTAAATTGATGAATAGGATCCAATGATGGATGGCTTTGGATGTGACCGACTGCAGAGTTTTGTGGTGTTGTGAGCTCAGCTTAGCGGAGCGTGGGATCGAAAGGTCGGGGGTTTGAGTCCGTGTGCCTAAACTCTTTCTCTCTATCTCTGGTAAAAATCTATTTTAAACTTACTTTTTTTTTATACAACTGAAGTGGCAACCAAGCGTACGGCCCACAATATGGTAAGCGGTTACCGCAGCCTATGGACGCTTGCAATACCAGAGGTATCACTCGCGGGTTGCCACCTTGAGGCTAAGATAGAAAGCCTCATGTGCCAGTAATTTCACCGGAAACCATACCCTTCGCACCGGAACACAGCAATGCGAGCATTACTGCTTGGCGGCAGAAATAGGTATGGTGGTAGTCCTTCCCCGGACGAGCTCTATCACAGAGAACTCTGCTACTCTTACTACGAGAATTGTAGGTTTAAAATAGATTTTTACAAGATCTAACAAAATAGGATAGTTTGAATAAAAAAAAGCATATATAGAGAAATAGGAAGAAAATACATTGGTATTGAAACTTTTTGGATAAAAGTCAAAAACACCAAATCGAGATTAACGGGTTTATTCCTTACTTATGTTTGCGGGAAAAATGTTTGCACTATCTGCAAATACTTAAAACTGGTGATTCTATTGCTACATACTATAGTATTTACCTACAAACTACCTACACTTTTTCTTTTTGAGAAGTCGTAAAATGTAGTAATGACGATAATTTTAGGGTGCGGCCTACACCAAAATATGAACAAATTCAGAATGCTCCAACATTGTTTCAAACGTCAAAAACCAAAAGTTTTCTGACAAATCGCAATACATTTTCCGAGTGTGGAAATATGAAAATGGCGGCGTAAAATATAATATTGGTAGAAGATATCAAACGATTACGTCAATATAAATCGATCCTGTCTCTCGAAAAGTTAAACGTTGGGAATTTTTACAATTTGAGACCGTACCACTTGAACTCGATTCCCACATAGCTGGGTTCATCATCATCATGACAGCCTTCTAATGTTCCCACTGCTGGGACACTGGCCTACTCTCAAGCGAGAGAGATTGGGTCTTAATCCATCACGCGGACCCAATGTGGATGGTGGATGGCACATGTCTTTTGAATTTTTAGTTCTTGGACATGCCGGTTTCCTCACGATGTTTTTCTTCACCGTATGAGAGCACTAGCATTGCGCACATAATTTTTTCGAACAGAAAAATCCATTGGTGCACGACCGGGTTTGAACCCACGACCTTAGGATCGGAAGGCGGGGTGTGACCCCGCCATAGCTGGGTTATTACGAAAGAACTCGCTTTAAACGCATTCTTCTAGATAGTCTTGATTACGACTAAAAGTAGAATTAAATGGCGAACTAGATAAGGTGCGCTGTGAAAAAGCCTATACAAAATTGACTGCTGGACGATACAAATATTTTATGACGACCGATGTGGCGCAGCGTGCGCAGGTCCGCCTGCGACGCGGAGATTGCAGGTATGATTCCCGCCTCGGGTCGAATTGTATTGTTTGTACGATCTACAAATATTTGTTCCGGGTGTTCTGGGTATTTTCTATATATAATAAAAAAATATCTATCTATTTATTGTATTGTATTAAGTATATATCAGTCTTCTAGTACCCATAACACAGCTCTGTTTAACAGCAGCTTACTTTGGGGCTAGATGATGCTGTGTGGATTGTCAAGCGTTACACAATTACAAATATTGACACAGTAGTGATTCACTGGTTTCTGTGTTAGTGTGTTATCTATGAATATGGCAAACGGCCCACTTGATGGTAAGCGGTCACCGTAGCCTATGTACGCTTGCAACATCAGAGATATCACTTGCGCGTTGCCTGAGACGTAGATCTAAAGTCTCATGTGCCTGTAATTTCACCGGAATTTTTTTTTTGTTTCTTTTATTTTTGACACAATAACAATGGCCAGCCCCTAAGATTGTATACAAGTAGTTTTAATAATTAATAATAATAATGCTGGACAATCCACACAGCATCATCTAGCCCAAGGTAAGCTGCTGTTAAACAGAGCTGTATTATGGGTACTAGATGACTGATATATATTTAATACAATACAATACATAGATAGATATTTTTTATTATACATAGAAAACACCCAGAACACCCGGAACAAATATTTGCAGATCCTACAAACATTTGTCCCAAGGCGGGAATCGAACCCGCAACCTCTGCGTCGCAGGCAGACCTTCGCCCACCGCGCCACATTGGTCGTCAAATTACTTATAATTTGTTAATTTGTTATTTATAAGTATATTTATTTATAATTTTTATTTATAATTTTTATAAGAACATATAAAATTATTTTGCAGGTTTATTTAGTTTGCTATTTTTCATTATTATTTTATTGTAACACCTCCTCCCCTCATTTGCTTATAATCCAGTCCATCCTAAGGTTGCCTGGTAGAGATTGCTATTAGCAATAAGGCCGCCCATTGTACCACCACAAATTTATTTAATTTTATTTTTAGTTTTAACTGTTTCTTTTCTTTGGTGTAACAATAAGGAGTTTTCTATCTTCTATCTATCTATCTATCTATTGTCAGAAAGATTTTGGATACCAAAAAATAAACGGAAACGTTCGAGTCATTTGGTTTTTTTTAGCAATGACGAGAAGGTCATGTCGTTCGCCTGATGTTAGGCGTAACGCCTGACTATAACAATTGCAGTGTCACCCCAATATTCAAGTTTTAAATTTCCGCGAGGCACTGCGTTTGCGCGTCACCCCAATACTTCGCTCAATAAGTTCACTTGCTACAGTGTCCTTAACTAAACACAGTGCTTGCACACTGCTGCTTGGAGGTTGAATATCTGACACTGCGGTGGTACCCACCAAGACTGACTCTTGCTGAAGAGTCTTACCCAGTAAATAAAAGGTTTACCAATTTTTATTCGACTTTCAATCGTAAACCCTTAGTACAGTCAACCTGACAATATTAATAGCACAATGGAACTGTTGCCAGGTTCCATAACTCAGCCGTGCGCGGATCGCCGGAGCTTAGATCATCATCATCAAACCTTCCAACACACAGTGGAACACAGGCCTACTCTCAAGCGAGAGTTTCTACATACAAGTTTATACTTCTTTAGAACGAAGAGCTCAACGTATCCTCCGGTAGCGGGTCATTCCTTACACACAGTAATACACTACTTGTATAAAACTTAACTGCATGTTACCTACCATTGTCAATATGTATTATTCGTGTACTAGGATGACCATTTTTAAATAAACAATTATCTTATCTTATCTTATCTTATTTTAGTTATCATCATGACAGCTTTATAATGCTCTCACGACATCAGCCTGTTTCAGCGAGAGTGAGCATCATGACAGCCATCTAATGTTCCCACTGCTGGGACACTGGCGTACTCTCGAGCAAGAATGATTGGACCCACAATGCGGATTGGTAGATGGTGTTTTTAAAATTGTTGTTATAATGCCAGTTTTCTCACGATGTTTTCCTTCACCGTATGAAAGCACTGGCATTGTGCGAGTTTTTGAATAGAAAATCTATTAGTGCATGGCCGGGTTCGAACCCACGACCTTAGGGTCGTAAGGCGGGACCACTAGACCGTACTCCAGTCCAGTGGTAGACATTAATAATACATAGTGTCGATTCTGCTATAACATTTTCTAAACTTAACTAATTAAAATGATTGCTGTCCTTTTCTAATGATTGAAAATGCAAAGGACCGCGATAATTTTAGTTAGGTAAGTTTAGAAAACGCTACAACAGTATCGATACCAATAATGAATTTGTTAAACAAGCTAAATTCATTGGATTGGGGCATAAATCAAACAAACCGGCTATGTTACAGTCAAAGTAAGCAGCAATCGCGCACTTCCACCTATTAACTCCGTGTTGTAGTAAATGTATGAATTCAGCTTTTTTTTTCAGCAATTTATTGAATTTATTTATATTTCAGTGGCAACTTCAACTGAGCGCTCTCGTGCTTCGGAGGGCACGTTAATCAGTCGGTCCCGGCTTTTTCAAAGTTGTTAGGCCATGACAGAGGCCTTCGGGCGGCCTAGAAACTCTGTCACCAGAGTTGGCCACTGACTCACACGAACAAACGAACGAAGCATCG
Source organism: Colostygia pectinataria (assembly GCA_951394395.1). NCBI lineage: Eukaryota > Metazoa > Arthropoda > Insecta > Lepidoptera > Geometridae > Colostygia > Colostygia pectinataria. Next base: position 6,074,419 of record OX596374.1, on the reverse strand, counting down.
AGAATATAAACAAATTATTCATAATCAGTCAATAACCCTGCAGTTCTTAGTATCGGCAGGGCTTGGAGGTGAACTATAAACGCCCCCTAAGGGCGACAACACAAGTGGCGAACACAATTATTGTGCAAGCAGGCCTATTATAGGCCTGCTTGGCCGCAGTGTTATATTAGCCGCACCAATTTAATAAAAAAAAAAACTTAATGTCATTGGAATACAGCAAAAATTCTTATGTTTTGGTGTCAGGTATTATGCCTCTAAGCAATAGTGTGCAAGTAGTAGTGTGCTTTACCACCACAGAAATCGGAATAAGTACCTTATTCCGAGTACCTTAATCACTCTCGCCTGAGAGTTGGCCAGTGTCCCAGCAGTGGGAACATTAGAAGGCTGTCATGATGATGACCTTAATCCGATTTCTGTATTTACCACAATCTCAATGAAATGCATGAAATAAACGCGTCAATATGGTTTAGTCACATCTGTCACTTTTTTAAAATGTAAATGTAAATGTCTGTCACCTAGTTTTGTCCCTCATAAGGTGTCAATTTTTTTTTTTTAAAGTGCGATCTGTCACCCCGTCCGAGGAGAGATAAAACTTCCGTCGCCCCGTCACTAACAGGGAGACACATAGACCTGTTTATAACTACGTTCTACTTCCATTAAAAAAAAAAATAACACAATACATAAAGCTGTTTTGAAATTATAGGTGCTATTGCTTCGTGCTGGGACGGACTAGTTTATGATAAAGTTTCAGGCACCAGGGCTTGTAGTCTTGACATAGATAGCGATCGTTGCTAACCGAAATCGGTAATTTAAACCATTTTTCACGATTTGTCTGTAGTAGAGACTTGCGCTTAGCCACAACGTCGGTACGTATTTTGTCGCTAAGTTGTACCGATCGGTATCAACGATAGTGTCGCCATCTATATCGAGACTACAGTCCCAGGCATTTGAATACTTGCCTACCTGTCACACTTGCACTGCAACGTAGATAAATCACAGTTAAATCGTAGAGAGCACTGCAGTTTCGACTCATTAGCCGCGCTTAGTCGATAGCTCAGAATTAGGAGAAACTATTACTCATGGTGAGCACTGGCTAAGTACTGCCACACCCCGGACACTTAACAAAATGTATGAAACAAACGCCTTTCAAATCACTACATGTAGGTTTGTGTACGTAAGTAATTTTGAGTCAATTCTAGTGACGAGAGATTTTGGGCCGCCCGAAGGCCTCTGTCATGGCATAACAACTTAAATTAATTAAAATACTCGTAATTAAAACTCAAATTCAAATTCAAAATATTTTTATTCAATAAAATCACAAGAATAACTTTGAAATGTTGTGAATTTACGCCAGTTTAGAATACGGCTTCACTTTCGAACCCACGATTTTGTGATCGAAAGGCGGGGTCACTACCACTAGACCACCAGGTAGGCTCTTCAGCCCACCTAGGTGGATACCATCGCAGTGCCAGATATTCTGTCCAAGCAGTAGTGTGCAAGCTGCACTGTGTTTAGCTTTGAAGGGAACTGTGTCAAGTGTAATTAGTAAGTGAAAGAGACTTAAAAACTTCGTCGTATGAAAGAAGCCAAAATAAAATAAATAAACAGTGATAAATGGTTTCTATAATGCAGATCTAACTATCTAGACCCCTACAAAGACCAAGGCTCGGCTCCATACTATGTGAAACAACTCCTGTATTTTAAGTTTACGATTGTAAAACTAGTTTTTCGTGGATTCGAATTGAAGTTGCGAGCGACAGTCGCCGAATTCTGAACGCAAGAAGCATGACTGTACATCTGTCAAAAGGTACGCTACAGTACACTTTGCATAAAAAGGTGTCTGTGTCAGAGGTACGGTGCGCAAAAACGTTGCAGTGCTACGTTACTGAAGTGAGCACTGACTCTGTACCGACAGCAAATAAAGCGCAACGTCGTAATTTATCAGTTTGTCAGGAAACAGTGACGGCATTGCGAGTAACTTTATATGATGAAACAAGAGAAGCGCAACGCGCAAGGTCTTGTTTTTTTTTTTTTAAATAAACAAAAACAAAATAAAATACTTTTATAGTGAAGTTACTTAAAAGTTTTTAAATTTTAGTCTATCTATTTGAATAGTTTCATGCTATCAACGGCGATTTCCTGTCCTGCCTGTCACGGTCAATTGCAATATATTTCTATGTTTTTTGATATGGTAAGTATTTACAATACATAAGAAAGTTTTCTATCAGTGATCTGATTTTAATAGGTTTGCTTTGTCATAGCATTGATTAGGTTAGGCGCATATTAGTTTTATTTATTTATAGAGAGTTTGTAACTGTCTAGATGGCTTTTTGTCTTTTAATGGTTTTTAGATCAACTGTTTCTTAATTTATTTGTATAATATCTAAGGAAAATAAGAATGTAGGTAAGTACATTTTTCCGTATCAAAATAATATTTTTAATTATTCTTTTGTACTTTTTCTGCTGACTCTACGTCTAATAATTTGCGCCAAGCGAAGCGTCACTTTTAATCTCAATATTGAGATGAGGACAATATGAAACTACACCGTGCTCTCTCTTTCCCTCTTACAGGCTTGTATCAAGCTGTCTCTTTTCAATCTTTACTTCAGAGATGAAGGTATCCAATGTAATTGTAACATTTCTAAAAAACAAAGATCGTACCAAAATTAATTACAAAATTAATTTAAAAAAGTCTGCTTCAATTAAAATTTCTTTTATCAATCTTGCTTAAGCTAATCGTCGTGCAATTATCATTTGGATGGGTGACCGCTACAGTGCAAACACTATAACCCATCTCTTTTAAAACACATGAAAAAATTACGACCAATTTTGAACCTTCACCATCCACCGACTTCCTAAGTCCGCTTTAATGTCAATCAATCAATCAATCAATCAATACATTTATTGCTGTCATATGGTACATTATGTAGTTGTTACAGAATAAGTAGTATCACACATGAACCCTGTTATTAGGGTATTGAACATGGAGAAAGGCCGAGGTTTATGCATTCGGTATTTATATTAAAAAAGTAGTATGTCATCGGTCGATCGAGTGAGGCTTGAAAAATCTGGCATTATGTTTGGCAACTAATAACATTCTGGGCACCTTGAAATAAACACTATTTGCATAATGTATTTTGTATTTGTGATTGTACCTGTGTTATGCACGCCATTGTGAGGTCATCGCTTTTTGAGAACCCCAGGTATAACTTCGTAAGATCTTTTCCTACAGGAGTATCAATTTTAATGAGATTTTATGGAGTTCTCTGTAGTTGGCAACCCTGACGGCAGAGCCCAAGACAACTTACAACCGGTATTGCCAACTAATGTCGGGTTTCTTTGGTTGTTTCTCACGGTCCTATCATTTTGTCACATCGATGTGACCAGGATTAGTCCTAACTTCCAAATCCGGATTTTACGGGTTTGAATCACGGCCTTGCACCATTTTAATAAGGCATTTTTTCAGTTCGAAAATGTACTATGCATGCATAAAACGGTGAAGGAAAACATCGTGATGAATCTCGCGGCATAGGTAACAAATAAAACTGGTGTAAATACTGGTATAATAATTTAGATTTTTGTTGTAAGTAATCGTGTACCGAACGGCCGACATCAACTGCCCCCCGATTGCGCAAAACGGTTGCAATCAATTTCACTTGGTTTCAATCAAAAAGTGACGTATTTTGTATGAATCTGACAGCTTAACAGTTCACTGATTGAAACTGAGTTACGCAATCAGGGGGCTGATCACAGTGTCAAAAGACGTATATATTTTTTTGAATTTATATTCGTACCATTTCAGAACGGCAAATTATATCTTATGAAATCCGCCGTTGATCAAGAAATGCCCACTTTAAAACAGGGCCGAGGTTCAAACCCACCTCCAAATTGGAAGAGTTATCTGCTAATCTAACACGGGTTTTTTTTTTTATACAACTGAAGTGGCAACCAAGCGTACGGCCCACAAGATGGTAAGCGGTCACCGCAACCTATAGACGCTTGCAATACCAGAGATATCACTCGCGGGTTGCTCGGGGTTGGGAGGCTAAGATCGAAAGCCTCATGTGCCTGTAATTTCACCGGAAACCATACCCTTCACACCGGAACACAACAATGCGAGCATTACTGCTTTGCGGCAGAAATAGGTATAATGGTAGTACTTCCCCGGACGAGCTCTATCATAAAGAACTCTACTACTCTTTACGGTCTTTTTAATAGGCTTTTACAATGTTATTCGTATTTACCAGCCGCCATACAGACATGCATGCAATTCGTGAAAGGGTGTTCTCGCTCAGAATGCCAGAGGTCAGAATTAAATGTAGACCCTACCATGTGTCACTTAGAAGTTTCTAATTTACTAAATAGTAAATACTGGCAAATTAATTTCAGCGCAATGTTTTGAGTGATAATAAAAAGCACTGCCTATTTTATATTATCTATCTACTTATCTATAGTTCGCACAGCGGATCTAGGCTTCCGTAAAGTTAGCCGTTTGTGATGCGCAAAGACAATTTAGTTTGAAAAAGCTCCATTGCGCATCGAAACGGCTAATTTCACTACGGCCGAGATCCGTTGTGAGACCTATACACCACGGAATTCTTTAAGCCGGTTTTTGTGCGAAAATTTCGTAGAATTCCGATTTCCTCGATGTTATTTTTGTCTGTGGTGTATGGCTATAAATAAATAAAAATAAATAATGCTGGACAATCCACCCAGCATCATCTAGCCCCAAGGTAAGCTGCTGTTAAACAGAGCTGTGTTATGACTGATATTATACTTAATACAATACGATACATAGATAGATATTTTTTATTATATATAGAACCCAGAACACCCGGAACAAATATTTGTAGATCGTACAAACATTTGACCCGAGGCGGGAATCGAACCCGCAACCTCCGCGTCGCAGCCGGACCTGCGCCCGCTGCGCCACATCGGTCGTCATAGATTATATATATATTATAGGTTAGCTTAATCCGAAAACCAGCGTTGCTCTGCCTATAGGGCAGCATCGTGCTAAGACTAGGCCATTTTGACAGCATCACACTGTTTGGTATTACTATTGTAATGTTTAAGGTTATTTCAGTCAAATTTTTGTGTTATCTTTGTGTTTTAATATGCTTTTGGTATTACGGTAATTCTGTGTTTTTGTATGTCAAATAAATGTTACATATATTTTTTTAAGATAGTAGGTGTTGATGCTGTTGTTTCACTAGTTAGCTAACATAAATTTAAAAACAGTTTAATAAAAAAAAACTAATTTTTAAATTATTAGTAAGTTCATATTATAAGTCAATTGCCAATTTTTCTAGGTTTTCTATTTGAAATTAAAACTTCTTTTTCTTGTTAAAATTTGTGTAAAATCGAATTAGAACTTTTTTGTACAAATTAGTTACATAAATTAAAAACTCAAATTTCGTATATTTTTTGAGCGAGTTTAACTCACGAAAGTGAGTTTATAGATACATAGACCAGTGTTAGTAGGGGAAAGAGTATTTAAAACCAAAAACTTTTTAATATCAAAAACTTTCGAGCAATATTTCAGTTTGTTTCAAACCTCGTTCAGCTAAATTGTTCATGATGTGTTTTTTATGAAGTTTTTGTTTATGTTTAAAAATGAAAAAGTATTTAGTAAAAGAGCTAAAGTTGGAATAAAATATTTGCACAATACTCTCTCAACATTGAAGGAAAACATTACAAATAAGAATTTTTATAGAAACATTAGGGTGAAGCATACTGATTTTATTTACAAAAAAATGTGATTCCAGCTTGCTAGCCTGTGATCCGTTGCGCGGCTTTGGTAGGTAGTTAGTATATTGGCTTATTTTATACGTATACTTTAAACCTTTGTTACCTAAAGTCTTAAAAAACAGACGAAAAATCTCTAGTACTATTCCGCTTAACCTTTTAACTGATGAGGTCACACAGTTACCACAGTTAACCTCAAAAGAAAAATATCGACACGTGTTTCATCCCTCCACGGGACATCCTCAGGACCATCGACTTGTTCTCCGGCAGACGTGTTGCTCCGTCGAGCGCTTGAGCCATTGGCTCCAGCGCTTTTTCGTCTGTTTTTTATTTTGTAATGGATTTCCGCAAAGTAACGCCTGAATCTATCAATTAGCTAAAGTCTTTCAAATCTGTTATCAAATTTGTTGGAAATGGAAAGACAATACTTAGCGAGCTATATCACAAAAAACTCTAGGTACTACTCTTGAGCTTGACTCAACTGAAAACCAGCGTTGAGTAGATAATCAAACCTATCTATTCGGCACAATGCTGAGTTGAGTCCTTTGTCGAGGGCTCTGTAACACTATCAAACATACCTTTTTTTAAGTTAAAATCTGTTATAATAATTATTTGTGTTTCTATTTATGTTCTCGACAAATAAAATTATTTTCCTTCCTTTTCCTTCCTTCCTTTCCTTGAGCCTATTCTACTGTTTATTCAGTCAGCGTTTGCGCATAATTTCTACATCTACGTTAGAAGTTTTGTTTTACCTGTTTTCTAACAAATCCAACAATCGGTAACTGGGGATGCTTTTGTTTTTTTAAGTTCGTTATAGCTAACCAATCGTGCTTGTTTGTGAGTTAGTTTACCTACACTTTGGTAACAGAATGAAACGAGCTTTTTCATTTTCAAGAGAAATTCTCTTCAGTTCTATAACACAAAAAATGCTCTTTGATAGATAAGGCTAAGGCATATACGAACCTACTTTATTTGATTTAATAAAGTGAATGGTTAGGGAGATTTCTATACTTTTTTTGAGACTTTTTGTCCACAAATCCCCCCCTGCTGCAGCTAAATTCGATTGTAACGATTGTATTTATTATGGGGATTTCCAAACCAAGCCCTTTATGGGTCAGTGACTGACTCTGAGAACTGACTTTCTCTGTTTACAAAGGGTCACGCGAGGATTTGAAGTCAGTACTGACCCAACAGCGTTTACTCTAGGTCAGTAGCGGGTCAGCACTGACTGCTACTGACTCAATTAAAATCATACTTTGGAGATTTTGTTTTTTTTTAGACAAACTGTTTTTACACTTTTATTTTCTGTCAAGAGATATCCACCAGGGGATAGATTGTAAGCATCTGTTTTCTTTTCCTTAGTAGGTACTTATGTATATATAAAATCAATGCATTCCTGACTGATTGACTGACAATCAACGCACAGCCTAAAACGTAGGTCCTAATTCCAAGATCTCAAAATTCAATAGACATCTAGGTACAATATTAGGTACAAAACTTCAACGTTTTAATTTCAATTGATTTTTTCATTGAATTTTCAAATTTGAATGTATGTTTCTTTATATTAACAAGCTTAAGGCCCACGCCTGTGGTCGCTTGCAATACTAGAGCAGTAATTTCCATTATGTGAGTTCCGTAGAAAAGTCACAAGGGTTCCACTATATTATATATAGTCTGATTGCACCCCCCCAGTTTTCTGTTATTGTTCCAAATAAAGATATTTGGAACAATAACAGAAAACTGGGATTGGATGCTACCCCAGATGCGCATACAACACAAACCAAACTATATAGCTTTTTTTTATAAAACAATGGAACAATTTCATTATCACTGAGCTTAAAGCTTTACAGGAGATTTTGACACTAAAATTCATTCCCAAAACCCCTTTTAAAGGGGATCTTCAAAAGGGATTTCGACACTAACCCTCATACCACAACTCTATTTTAATTCTTTTTTGTTTAATCCCACAAACGGCATGGCGAACAAATTCCCATACTGCACAATTCAAAACTAGTGCAGTATGTATGTGAACAAAAAGTGTGCAGTTTCATATAACACAAGCATCAAGCGAAGTCGCGAAGAATCACTAGTTCTAAAATAATGGTGACTTGTTAGCGGGAAAAAGCTTAGGGTTGTTGACATCGGAATACTTAGAAGACATTTTGAAACGCGATACCTTGTTTGTTTTACTTAGGTGGTAGGTAGGTAGGTATAGTTCGCACAGCGGATCTAGGCTTCCGTGAAGTTAGCTGTTTGTGATGCGCAAAGACAATTTAGTTTGAAAAAGCTCCATTGCGCATCGAAACGGCTTATTTCACGACGGCCGAGATCCGTTGTGAGAACTATACTTACTTACCTATTCTAAAGTATTGCTTATTTTTTTTTATCAGTAGTAATTTGAAGACGAGTTTAAGTTCAGCAAGGTGGGCTTACGACTATAGGTACGTGATATTTGTGCGTGATATTCAAGGAACAGGTTCCATACATCAAAAAAATGTACCTACCAATGTTTTTTTTATGTATATTTTCTTTTGCTCTCATACGGTGAAGGAAAACATCGTGAGGAAACCGGCATGTCCAAGAGCTAAAAATTCGAAAGACATGTGCCATCCACCAATCCGCATTGGGTCCGCGTGGTGGATTAAGACCCAATCACTCGCCTGAGAGTAGACCAGTGTCCCAGCAGTGGGAACATTAGAAGGTTGTCATGTCATGATCATGATATTTTCTTTTAAAAATCTAGAGTAAATCGATTACGTTTTTGGTCAATTATTATTTATCATTATTGAAAATTGCGTACCTACCTAATAATAAAATATTCGAGCACGCGAGCCCCGTAGCGGTTAAAGGGGGGTCATTGACACGCGCAGGTCAAGGACGCGCGGGTCACTGACAAGTGCCGAGCGCTGCCCTTTCGATTTCTAACAAGGATAACTAATTATTAAGCAGAATAACGTTTTTTTTTTTATTAAAAAAAAATATGTTCCACAAACAAAAAAAATACATGCGAGTACTTTTTTTTACTACATAAATTTGTGTCTGAAAAATCTCGAGTAAATCGATTACGTTTTGTCGACGTGAAGAACACGTGCGAAGCCAGGGCGGGTCGCTAGCATCTAAATAATGTTTGGATTAGACATTATCAAGCAAGGATCAACTAGAGATTTAGAGGAGATTAGACGAAATTTATAATCTTCTACCATGCAAGGGGGGAATTAGTAATAAGCTTTGATTATAATAAATAAATAAATAATGCTGGACAATCCACACAGCATCATCTAGCCTAAGGTAAGCTGCTGTTAAACAGAGCTGTATTATGGGTACTAGATGACTGTTATATATTTAATACAATACAATACATAGATAGATATTTTTTTTTATTATACATAGAAAACACCCAGAACACCCGGAACAAATATTTGCAGATCGTACAAACATTTGTCCCGAGGCGGGAATCGAACCCGCAACCTCTGCGTCGCAGGCGGCCTCACACGGTTGCTTGCACCCACTTGAATTACTCTCTTTCTATTGATAAAAACCGTATTATAATCCGTTGCGTAGTTTCAAAGATCTAAATGTACCTACATAATGTCATTGTGTCACACATGCAGAGGGACAGATAGCGGGACGCTTTGTTTTACACTTGTAAAGAAGCTCCCGTGCTTCGGACGGCGCGTTAAGCAGTCAGTCCCAGCTTTTTCAAAGTTGTTAGGCCATGACAGAGGCTTTCGGGCGGCCTAGAAACTCTGTCACCAGAGTTGGCCACTGACTAATACTAACTTACTTTGTTTTACTTGTAAAGAAGTACGTAGGTACCTATAGTAACTTATTGAGCTTATTTTGTTCGCATCATAGGTAGATATATGGTTTACTTAAACGTAACAGGCTTTCGCTGTTAAAAAAATAAAATTCACCAAAAACAAAATGATTGAATGAACGAAAGAATCCTCCCGCCGAAAAGTAATTACCACAGATAAAAAACGTAAAGAAAATTACGCTAAAGTGAATTCGGAAAATAAGGCGCGATTAGAGTAGCGCTGCTTTTCGGCTAAATGCGGGAATTACCGTCTTTTGTGTGTTTTTGTACTTTTGGTCCGGCAAAAATATGTAGATTGTTACATAAGCAGTTATTTGGACTTGGTCTTTAGAGGACGAAGCACAAGCTATTTCGCTCTAACTTATGAATTAAAAAATAAATTCAGGTAAGTAAGACTTATTAATAACTTAACCTACTTAGGTACTTATTAATTGGGTACTTAGGGGTAAATGAATGAGTTATTGGCTGGCAGTAGTTATTGGCTACTTCATACTCAAACACTTCCTAAAAGCTACTGATGCTAAGTACAATATCTCCCTTCATTCTAGAGAATAGTTTACATATTTAGCTTTAATATTTGTGCCGATTTGTACCACCTTTCGAATAATTTCGTATAAAAAAAATTATAATTGATTGAAAATCGGCAATCCGGCTACTATGGTGGGGTTTTGTTGTGAAAACGGTAAGGATTGCGTTTGACTACAATTCGAATGAAACTTGTCTCATACCTCATATCTCTGTAGTTGATCCATATTTCGTTACTATTTAAGTTATTTTATCTTAATTTAAATGTATTTTATTATTTTTTTACTTTAAAACATTAAATTATGGTATAGCCAATAACAGAAACGAAAAAAACTAAGTTTTAATTTACTGGCTATACATGTACATCACCGCCAGTCACCTACGAATTCAATTTATAATTTGTCAAATTTGGCGAAAAAAATCTTCTTCCGCCAATCTGACGTTTGCTGAAGAGCACAGCATAGATGGCCAGTTGAGTAACCACCGCATGCAGAGATCAGTTCAAGATCCGATGGCCTGAAATAAACTTGTGTCGAAACCGATACTAATTCATTTTGTCTGATGAACTTTATACTGTAATTATTTATACAAGGGCTTCGAAAAGTTCGTTTATACCAGAGCTAAGAACTCGATAATTATGTTCCTTGTATTTCTTAAAAAAAATGACTATAATCTGCTGTGTTTCGTAAAAAATGCTACAGCCAATAACTGAAACCAAACATGCCAGTAACTAATTCTGGGGTGCCAGTAACACAATTTTTATTTGAATGAATATAAAAACATTATAAACAATGTTAATTATTTTTATTGTTATTAAAATGATATTAGAACTTTTTCCGTCTCCACTAACACCATAAAAACATCATTTGGATGATAGTTTCTTTATAACTATAGCAATTTAAATTGACCAAGGTGCTTAGGTAGCCAATAACTGGTGCTTTTACCCTATTTTTCTTCTAAAAATAATAAGTTTACTTAATGTATTTATTTGAAAAAAAAAATAGCGGATGCATTTAAAAAAAGGCAAACTTCAGAACGTCATAAGTATTTAGCCTTCTATTTATTAGTCTCATTAGAGTTCTCTATGAGAAGAAGATATTTTTGTTTCATTTCCTTTTTATCATAATTTATAGTACGACGCTTCATATAGTGACTTGCATTAAGTAATAACTTAAAGAATCTATTGCAAAAACTTTAATTAAGTATCCTAACATATCATAAACAATATTAGACGCGAGCAAATAATATGGCGAGCGCTAGAAAAAAATAACTTGACCAAAAACGTGTTTGAAAGAAGTAGACAATATTTTCCGGCTTTTCTATTACAGCCCTATTTTGTTAGACAAAAAACTTGACTGGCAGAGGGGCGTACAATAAATAAATAGGCAGTGAGGGCGAATAAAGTAATTTGTCTTTACCCGCCGCGACGCCGACGCCCGCCGGCAGCCAAGCTGTGAAGCTGGTGAAAATTAACTTTCCCGCTGGTAGATTATTCTATCACCAACAAAATACCCGTGTAGGTCATCGATTTAAGATAAACTAATATTAAATCTATGGTCTAGGTACGTAACTTTACACAACGTATCTACTTTTTTTTAAATTTAAGCACAAACACATACCTACCTTGTAAGTTTAAACATTTAGAATCCAACTTTTTTAGTAAATAATAAATAAATAAATAAATATTTTTTATTTTTTTTATACAACTGAAGTGGCAACCAAGCGTACGGCCCACAAGATGGTAAGCGGTTACTGCAGCCTATGGACGCTTGCAATACCAGAGGTATCACTCGCGGGTTGCCACCTTGAGGCTAAGATCGAAAGCCTCATGTGCCAGTAATTTCACGGGAAACCATGCCCTTCACATCGGAACACAGCAATGCGAGCATTACTGCTTTGAGGCAGAAATAAGTATGGTGGTAGTCCTTCCCCGGTAGTAATGCTGGACAATCCACACAGCATCATCTAGCCTCAAGGTAAGCTGCTGTTAAACGAGCTGTGTTTATGGGTACTAGATGACTGATAATACAATACATAGATAAATATTTTTTTATTACTTATATAATAGATAATAGAAAATACCAAGAACACTCGGGACAAATATTTGTAGATCGTACAAACATTTGACCCGAGACGGGAATCGAACCCGCAACCTCCGCGTCGCAGGCGGACCTGCGCCCGCTGCGCCACATCGGTCGACGATCGTTAGTAAAACACCTTTATTTGAATTCAATTGAATAAGTAGGTAAGGTACCTATTATAATCACACTAACACAATAACTTTTTATATCCATTTCGAAAATTAGGTGGGTCAGATATAGTTCTCACAGCGGATCTCGGCCGTCGTGAAATTAGCCGTTTCATTAGCGGGGTCACTACCACTAGACCACCAGTGCTTTCTAGAATATTCTCTAGAATAGGAACATAATTTCTTGCAATTCGTACTATGAATCGACGTATTGACGATCGATGTGACGACGCAGGAGGTTGCGGGTTCGATTCCCGTCTTGGAACAAAAATATTTGTAAGATCTGCATTTAGCATTTATTCATAAATAAAACGGCTATAGTTAGAAACTTAAAACTAGTTTATTCAATAATACATTACTACAATAATAATTGTAATATCATAAATAATTTAGTAATGCGTATGAAAGATAATATGGAGCTACAGAAATTTTCAAACAGTAACAAAACAACAACAATTCTAAGTAAATATTTAGATTAAAAGAAATGTTATTAATCACAGCATTCATCAGTAACAAATGAATAAGTAACTTCCTTTGTGAAATGTTAATTAATTCTCAAAATGAACTGATGGAACGCTAAGAAATCACTTACAGCTTCTTTTAGACGTCTTCGGCGTAGCGGGTGAGTGCTCTTTGAAGGGTGCCGGTTCGATGCGGGACTAAATTGCATGCAGTTCCTTAATAGATGATTTTTGAGATCTTCGGGCGGCCTAGAAACTAGTCACCAGAGTTGGCCACTGACTCATACGAACGAACGAACGAGTGGCCAATTCTGGTGACAGAGTTTCTACTGCTTAACGTGCCCTCCGAAGCACGGGAGCGCTCAGTTGAAATTACCACTGGGCGGTCACCCATCCAAATAATGACTACGCGGAACAGTGCTTAACTTCGTTGATCTGTTAAGAACAACTTAGCCAGCTACGTCACGAGCGCTCCTACTAGGTACTAAGTAGGTAAGTATGAAGCATCGATGTATGAGTCAGTAGCTAACTTTAGTGACCACTATTACTATGGGTATATGATTAATGATTATATATAATATGATTATAATAATATGATTATAATAATATGATTTAAGAGTAGTAGAGTTCTCTGTGATAGAGCTCGTCCGGGGAAGGACTACCACCATACCTATTTCTGCCGCAAAGCAGTAATGCTCGCATTGCTGTGTTCCGGTGTGAAGGGTATGGTTTCCGGTGAAAATACTGGCACATGAGGCTTTCGATCTTAGCCTCAAGGTGGCAACCCGCAAGTGATACCTCTGGTATTGCAAGTGTCCATAGGCTGCGGTAACCGCTTACCATCTTGTGGGCCGTGCGCTTGGTTGCCACTTCAGTAGTATAAAAAAAAAAAAAAAAAAAATGATTATAGTATGATTTACATTGAGTCAGTAGCCAAGTCAGTGCTGACCTAATGTAAATGGATTTGGAGTCAGTAAAACGTTGACGGGTCGGTACTGACTTCAATATTCTCGCGTGACCCTTTGTAAACAGAGAAAGTCAGTTCTCAAAGTCAGCACTGACTTCATTTGGAGTCAGTCACTGACCCAATGTAATTTGACATTTTATTTTACTTTATCATTATCATTAATGCACCTACCTTATTACTATTATTACTTATTACTACCTGTCTACATTTAGGAACGTGTTCCTATCTGTGCCTAAATACCTCCTACTTATTTATAAGCTATACTTACGTACTGTCTGTATTATATATTTTCTTAACTTTGTTATTGTGTACATTGTACATTTTTGGTGAATAAAACCTCATATTTTTAAATATTGTTTTAAAAATATTGTTTAAATATCAGTATCTGAGTTCCCACTGGTTCCCACAGTAAGTTAAACGTAATGCTTACATAGATAATAATATAGAGCACCGGTGGTCTAGTGGTAGTGACCCCGCCTTCCAATCCTAAGGTCGTGGGTTCAAACCCGGTCGTGCACCTATCAATTTTTCTGCTCGAAAAATGTATGTGCGCAATGCCAGTGCTCTCATACGGTGAAGGAAAACATCGTGAGGAAACCGGCATGTCGAAGAACTAAAAATTCGAAAGACATGTGCCATCCACCAATCCGCATTGGGTCCGCGTGGTGGATTAAGACCTAATCACTCTCGCATGAGAGTAGGCCAGTGTCCCAACAGTGGGAACATTAGAAGGCTGTCATGATGATGAATGCTTACATTCTCTTGGCAGTACGTAGGTACAAGCTTTGCTTAGGATGGGCTAGATAAAAATATCCACTAATATTTATAATTATTTATTTTTACAGGCACAAGCATATTTTAATAAATTTGTTCGTAAATGCTAGCAAAAACCGCGTGGTTAGGACTAAAAGGCCTAAAACCGCGCCAACCGCGGTTGGTATTTAACTAAACCTATGTTTATCGACAATTAGTTTGGTATTTTAGAAGTTCTATTGGGTGTCTCGGGAAGACATCAAACACAGTTCTTCTGTTATGAAAGTAGTTTTATTTCACAATAAGATGAGGTGGAATCACATAGGATTTAACCCTCTTATAAAGTTCTTCTATCAATCGGTGTGCGATGATAGGTAGGTACAACTAACTTTGTAGAGTCGCACTTGTACAAGGATCTTAATAGTAATATAAAATAACCAAGAATGGAAAAATAGTTCCAGATTCCAAACGCGGGGAAAACAAATTAGTGGCTGTCTCTTTGACTTCTGTCAAATACTAACGCGCGCAAGTTTCGTTCAGAAACCGCCACAGTATCTTCCTATTTAGGTAGGTAGGTTTCCACCTAGTTTCGTGGATAGCACCAACCGTGGGTAACCACAAGCTCAAAAGTATTATTGAAACAATGCTAGATTGACATTTCGGCATACAAAAAAACAGTGTAATGTTATTTCACTAAAGCTCGTGGTTACCACGCCCTACCTACTACTGTAAAACAAAATTCAAATAACAAAAAAAAAGTTTTCAATCAATCAATCAATCACAAGGATCATTTTGAAACGTCATAGAATAATAATAAGAATATTTTTATTGTAAAACTGTTATAAATGTAAGATGGTAAAATTAAAAATACAAAAATTGTCCAACATTTTCTCCTTTTCGGACTTACAATATGCATAGAGTTTATCTAAATATAAAAGATAATTTTATTAATATATAAAATAAAACTAGGTCGTGGTAGGCACATTAATATTTTGAATTAATACTTTGATCATGAGTTTGAAGCCACCGTGAATTTGGTGGCCTTACCTAATAAGTTCTACGCGCCCCAGCCTAGAAGAATCTGGCAACATTTTTTTTAAAGTACCTACCTCCCACTAAAGTGCAACCAAGCGTACATCCTACTTGATGGGAAGCAGTTACCGTAGCCTATGTACACTTGCAACATCAGACATCGCTTGCGCTTTAGATCGAAAGCACTCGAGTCGAGCATGTAATTTCACCGGACCCAATGCGGATTGGTGGATGGCAAATGTCTTTCGAATTATTAGTTCTTGGACATGCCGGTTTCCTCACGATGTTTTCCTTCACCGTATGAGAGCACTGGCATTGCGCACATAATTTTTCGTAGCGAAAAATCCATTGGTGCACGACCGAATTTGAACCCACGACCTTAGGATCGGAAGGCGGGGGTCACTACCACTAGACCACCGGTGCTCTCTAGAACACTCTCTAGAATAGGAACATAATTTCTTACAATTCGTACTATGAATCGACGTATTGACGATCGATGTGACGACGCAGGAGGTTGCGGGTTCGATTCCCGCCTTGGAACAAAAATATTTGTAAGATCTGCATTTAGCATTTATTCATAAATAAAACGGCTATAGTTAGAAACTTAAAACTAGTTTATTCAATAATACATTACTACAATAATAATTGTAATATCTTAAATAATTTAGTAATGCGTATGAAAGATAGGTATAGTTCTCCCAGCGGGTCTAGGCTTCCGTGGAGTTAGCCGTTTCGATGCGCAATGGAGCTTTTTCTAACTAAATTGTCTTTGCGCATCACAAACGGCTAACTTCACGGAAGCCTAGATCCGCCGAGAGAACTATACACTTATTATTAAATTAAATACCTATATTTTTAGTAACTTACATAGAGTAGTATAATATTTAGGTACTATTTAGTTATTTACTATCTACACCCATACCCTTATTCAAAAAGAGCAAGTCATTAATACTTACTTACATAATTCTAATTTGAGATTTTTCATAAAGTTTCTAAAATGATTGAAAATATTGATAATTCGTTTTTTTTAAAACTATTCGGATTCTAGTAAGAGAAAATCAAGAAAAATCACATGGATTTATATTTGCATGTAAAATAGATCAGCTACTTTGGAAGTTGAATTGTGCAAGTTTCTTCATCCTCTTTGACTGTAATCATACCGTAATTACTATATTTTATGTAGCAAATAATCTATGTTCTTGCTTTCTTTCTATGGCAAA
Organism: Colostygia pectinataria; assembly: GCA_951394395.1. Classification (NCBI taxonomy): domain Eukaryota; kingdom Metazoa; phylum Arthropoda; class Insecta; order Lepidoptera; family Geometridae; genus Colostygia; species Colostygia pectinataria. Next base: position 6,057,648 of record OX596374.1, on the reverse strand, counting down.
TGGTCCAATTCCGGAGGTATATCTTTTGAGCAGTTTTTAACAAATAAACTCAAACTATTGGGCCAATTTCACAAATTATTTCACTACAATAACTTTATGTATAGTTCTCACAACGGATCTCGGCCGTCGTGAAATTAGCCGTTTCGATGCGCAATGGAGCTTTTTCAAACTAAATTGTCTTCGCGCATCACTAACGGCTAACTTCACGGAAGCCTAGATCCGCTGTGCGAACTATAACATGGGCTATTATTTATTTCCCCCATTAGAAGCCGGGACTAGCCGCTACAGTATTTCTATTATTATATTATATTATTGTTTTAGTCATTACATCATGACAGCCTTCTAATGTTCCCACTGCTGGGACACTGGCCTACTCTCAGGCGAGAGTGATTGGGTCTTAATCCACCACGCGGACCCAATGCGGATTGGTGGATGGCACATGTCTTTCGAATTTTTAGTTCTTGGACATGCCGGTTTCCTCACGATGTTTTCCTTCACCGTATGAGAGCTGGCATTGCGCACATAAATTTTTCGAACAGAAAAATCCATTGGTGAACGACCGGGTTTGAACCCACGACCTTAGGATTGGAAGGCGGGGTCACTACCACTAGACCACCGGTGCTCTTTTACATAAATAATAAAAATAATAATAAATATAAAAGTCATTACATAAATAGTTTAAATTGCAAATTGAAACAAACTTAACGTAAATTTATAAGTTGTGGTTAATTGGTTGTATTTTATACCTTTGACATTCCCAAGTAAATGATGCTTAGAGGAAAAAGAGAAATGTATCAACACCCTTCCTATGTGAAATAGAATAGAAGTTATCTATACTAATATTATAAAGAGGAAAAACATTTTTGTTTGTTATGAATAAACTCAAAAACTATTAGTCCGATTTCAAAAATTCTTTCTCCATTAGAAAGCTACATTATCCTTGAGTGACATAGGCTGTATTTATTACTAGCGACCCGCCCCGGCTTCGCACGGGTGCGTTTTCATTGCACCCGCGCTAGGACTAGGATTACTAAGATAAAGATTCCAGAGTAGTTGAGTTGTCCGAAGTCAGACAATGCTAATTAATACTATTATTTATGTAGCAGATAATCTATGGTCCATAATGTGTCCAAAATCAGACCATGCTAATACTATTAATTTATGTAGCAGATAATCTATGGTCCATAATGTCCCCCCATACCATGAACTCTTAGATCGATTCAAATTAGGACCTAAACTGAATTGTCAAAAAAATTTTTACCATGAAATTAATAATTATTGAAGTCATGGTACAAAATTTTTTGACAATTCAGTTTAGGTCCTAATTTGAATCGCTCTAAGAGTTCATGGTAGGGGGGCAGAATAAATGTATTTTCTTTTTTTCTGTATTTTCTTATATTATTTCTATGGCAAATGCTCCAATTCCGGAGGTAAAGGTATACTCTTGAGCATCGCGAACCGTTTGAGCGCGTCGTACTTCCCCCGGAGAGCGTCGATCTCGTCCCGGATCCGGTTGTTGTCATCTTGCATTTGCTCCATGTCTTGCCATTCCTGGAATTAAAAAAAAAACAATTTCTTGGGTAATTTTTTTTTTTTTTTTTTTTTATTTAAGATAAAGATTCCAGAGTAGTTGAGTTGTCCGAAGTCAGACAATGCTAATTAATACTATTATTTATGTAGCAGATATTCTATGGTCCATAATGTGTCCAAATTAATTGATAAATTAATTAATTAAATTAATTAATTAAAAAATTAATTGATAGATTAAGGCGTTACTTTGCGGAAATTGAAAATGTTTGAAGATACAAAACAGATGAAAAAACAATGTAAGTAGGTAAACTAGGTACTAGTTTTAATTATTTATTTTTTAATTCAATTATTATTAGAATCGTGACTAAATTATTTTAATAAAAGTATGACATTAATGTGAAATGCATGCATGTGATTAGACATAAGTAAGTACTTAATTATTAATTATCTTTATTATTAAATAAAAAACAGACGAAAAATCTCTAGTACTATTCCGCTTAACCTTTAAACTGATGAGGTCACACAGTTACCACAGTTACAGTACAACCTCAAAAGAAAAATATCGACACGTGTTTCATCCCTCCACGGGACATCCTCAGGATCATCGACTTGTTCTCCGGCAGACGTGTTGCCTGAATCTATCAATTATCTTTATTATTGTAAAAACAAATTGACATATCTAAGTGCATGTACCATGTCGAAAGATAAATAAATGAAATGAAAAAATAGGTACTAGAGATTTTCCATCTGTTTTGTAATTTCTATGATAATAATGATTTTATTTATATTTATTTATATCGTGCGACCATTATAATGGAAGATCACGAATTCAAAAACAAAAAAACATTGTGAAAAAACCGTATGGTTTCAAGTCCAATGTCAATAATAATTTCAATCATGTCAATAATAATTTCAATCATGTCAATAATAATTTCAATCATGTCAATAATAATTTCGGTAGATAGATGGAACATGATTACTTCAAAAGAAGCAAATCTGTTACAAGCCTTATTACATCCATCATACAGCATCATCTAGCCCCAAGGTAAGCTGCTGTTAAACAGAGCTGTGTTATGGGTACTAGATGACTGATATATACTTTATACAATACAATACATAGATAGATATTTTTTATTATATATAGAAACGACCCAGAACACTCGGTACAAATATTTGTAGATCGTACAAACATTTGACCCGAGGCGGTAATCGAACCCGCAACCTCCGCATCGCAGGCGGACCTGTGCCCGCTGCGCCTAATTGGTCGTCAAATATAGTCTGAAGACTGATTGCAGTTAAAAAAAAAACTTCTGTATGGGAATAAAGGTTCTCGAATAGCGACCAAGAACTTGAAAACGAAGTGTAGGTCAGCCCCCACTTGATGGAACGACGAGATTATAGCAATTGAGTCAGTAGTGAGAGAATTTAAAGGCCTATGTACTATCAGTATTAGTACCAATTATTATTTCCATAGATCTGTTAAAATTATTATCATTAGTATTTAATAAGTATTATTGTACTATCATTTGATTATTATTATTTTCTGTTTTTTTATTTTTTATTATTGTTATTGTGATTATTCCCGTTTTAATTAAAGTAAATAAATAAATAAATAAATCAGTGCGAAACATAAGGGTGCGAATGCTGGTGGGTCTACCTTGTTACTGCAGTGCTTCAGGAATGTTTGCGGATGCCAGAACGGATGGTTTTGCAGCTATCATACGAAAGAGAATAGCGTCGCTAATAAGCAGAGTGAGAGGTATTCACAACAGCATTCTGAACGCCTTTTCAGACAAATTCGACAGTCCGATACTTGCACATTGGGTGAGAACTTGTACACTACTAACTAGCAACTTAGTAAAATGATAAGTACATAGGTAGATTAATAATTTTTCATGTGTTGTAATTTTAGTTGTTTCATTTTTAGGTAAGTTTTTCATAATTCATGTGTCGTTTTTAGATGTTGGACTCGTATTTATTAGTTATTTATTTTATAATAGTATTTTCTTAAATTTTATTGTAACATGTTTTGAATTTTCTTTATTGTGTTAGGTATTATTTCTAAATTGTATTGTATGTTTCTCAAATTGTATGGATCTAAGTTGTCTGAAATAAATAATTTATTATTATATTATTATTATTATAAAAACAACATGTATCACATCAGTGGGAACATTTATACTATATACATAATAGTTTTATGTACTTATACATATAATTTTAAAGTAAGCCTATGTCCCAGCAGTGGGAACAATAGAGCTGCTTGTGCCCCAGCTGTGGAGCTTAAGTGGTCTGATTATACCTGACTCTTCTCAGTCTCCAACTCATCTTTCTGCTCTATTCGTTTGATCCGGCACGAGGCAGCATACCCTCGGTTCTTAAGAGTTCTTCGACGCTGCTTCATTCTGCAAAGGTAAGTTAATATGAGTCAGTGGCCAACTCTGGTGACAGAGCTCTAGACTCATATAAAGTTATCATAATGATAATTATCCTGGACATTGCGTAAGCTCATTTTTTCTGCTATGATCTTGAAATAATTACTCTTCTTTTATATATTATTATTATAATAAAACCTTTATATAAAAAAATATCTATCTATGTATTGTATTGTATTAAGTATATTATATCAGTCATCTAGTATCCATAATACAGCTCTGTTGAACAGCAGCTTACCTTGGGGCTAGATGATGCTGTGTAGAATGTCCAGCATTTTTTTTTTTTTTATTATTGCATATTTATTGCATATTTTACAAATAACATTTTACATAGTTTTAAATGAAATAATTTGGAATTCTAATTTAGAACTTACTATAGCCTCAATTCTCTAAAATTTACCTTACAATCTGTTCCCGAGATAGACCTCTCATCTTCAGCTGACGATTGAGGTCCCTCACAGAGATGGAAACCAGCTCGTCATCACTGATTTCAGCACACGGGGTCGGGGATAGAGGTGCCTGAAACCATGACCAATATACTTTGAGGTCACCAGTGAAAAGGCTATAAAAACTGTATGGAGAAAAGGTTATACATGCTGACTTATCAGGTTTTTTTAAAACTATGATTTATGATTTTAATGTCTACAAAGTTTAAGTCAACTGCTGGACATAGACTTTCCCCAGAGTGCCATGACAATCAATACTGAGCTTTCACCAACTGACTTCCTGTGACTGGTCTAATGTCATATTAAATTATTAACGGCTATTTACCACTTGATTTTGACATTTATGCTGTCGTTTCAAAGCTATTTAGAAGCTCTTCTTTAGTCTATTGAGTTTAATTTTGATAGACTTTATTTTCTAGTTCATATCTTCAGCAGTTCCTGAGAAAAAGGGTATTGACACAAGTGTTTTTCAAAATGATGTACTACAGATTGGTTTAATAGATGTTTAATAGAGATTGATTAATGGGACAGATTCATACCATGTTTATTGCTTTCCGTCCGCCTTGCTCTTTGAGGTCATGAGGCATAGTAAGTGATTTGTTGATAATTTGGGTAACGGGCTCTGTTACTGTTCTTGCAACTTTGTTTACTTTCACTGGATAGAACGAACTATGACTGGCAAAATAATTTAGGCAACACAAAACGATGAATAATAGTATAATATTATATTTTACATGAAAGAGAAATATCGAAATTTAAAAAAAAAAGATTTTTTATTTGCAAAATAAAGCAATTTTACTCACAGTTCAGCAGAGTCTTTTTTTTTTCCCAATGGGCAGGCTAGAGTCCTGAGACCATACCGCCTTTTTTACGTTATTTTTTTTTTTTCCTTTTTTGGGGATTTCTGCTAATTTTATTGTTTTTACGGGTATCTGTAATTTTAATTAGGATTGCTAATGTTAAGATATGACACTGGCAGAATAGTGACATATAAGCCACAGTGAAGTGAAATGAAATGAAATAAATGAAAAAAAAAATTGTTGAGTCTCCCTTTGACCATTTTGCCCTTTTTGCCTCAAAACTTTATCCAAGTTTCTTCGGACATTTTATTTTTTAAATAAAAGAAGAAGTGTTAGGTTTTTCTCTGTAGAAATCTAATCTAAATCTTTAAAAATCTCAATCGAAACATCATCATCATCATTAGTAGAAAACCTTACACATGAAAGTCTGTACGGATAAACTGCCACTAACTTTGTATGGTATTTTATGAATATTGCATAATAATATATAATAATAAGCACAAGCATTTTAACATAACTTGCTTTTTGATGCAAGTTCAACAATGTTAAATGTTATGTACCTAACCACAACAAATAACATTACTTGTACGAAATGTACCTTTTTTATCAAATTGTCTGAAAAATCTCGATTATAACGATTACGTTTTTCTGGTCGACTATTACTTGTTCGTGGTGGAAATCGAAAGGAAAGCGCGTGGCGCGAGTCAAAGACCCGCGTGTCAACGACCTGCTGCGCGTCAATGACCTGCGCGAATCAATGACCCCCCCATAACGGTTACGGGGCGCGCGTGCGCGAATATTTTATTATTCCGTGATATCCAAATTTAATCGATTTACTTGAGATTATTCAGACAAAATGTTATGAAAAAAAAGGTTTTTTTTTTGTGTGGAACATAATTATTGAATTTAATACCCTGTATAAACAAGAAAACAATACATTACCAGTAGATAATGCATTATGTATAATTTTAGACTATCCATGGACGTAAACGGACCTCGGACATCGTAAAGTTAGCAGTTTCGATGCGCACTAGAGGTTTTTCATAATAATCACAAACAACTAACTTCACGATAGCCGAGATCCGTCGAAAGTATACTTTAACTAAACAAAACATTACGTCCATCAGACTATCAGACTTTTGATCTACCAAAGCCAAAGTTATGGTTAGAAGAGTTAAATTAAAATCACAAGGATCACATATAATAAAAAAACATTTTTTTTTGTATTGTCATTTTGACGCCTACGTTTGTTTGGCGCATTCCTTTGAAAATGTATCCGATTTTAACTAATTCCTTTGGAAATGTATCCGATTTTTACGCATTTCTTTGAAAATGAAGCGCGTTTTATTTCTAGTCTGTGGTTAGCCAAAACGAAAGACGTTTCTTCGTGTTGAAAATCAAGCGAGCGAAAGCAATTTATTATATTTTTTACGTAAAAATCTGTTGAAAAGATGGCCAAACGAAAGAATAAACCATTGATCGATTCAGATTCCAGCAGTGAATGCTCTGATTTGGACTCTGTAAGTTATTAATCCATTAAAAGTTATAGGTGTACTATCTGATACTTCGTGACTGAATTCCATGGATTTACAACTGCGTATTTTCATTATGAGCCATTTTACTTTGCCCAAGGAAGCACCACGCCCTTTCTAAATGAATAAATCATGGCATTGAAGCTAGAAATCTAGTTTTTTTTTATTTATCAACGATAAAAAACATTCGACACCATTTTCTCAAAACTGCCAGATAATCGTCCTGTAACGTCGCTATGTGGCCTCTAAACCATGACTCATGTAAAATAAAACAACCATAGCACATGCTAAGGCTATCAATTCTCAGTCATTGCCCAAAAAATTAAAACTATGCTAAATAGAAAGTGTGCAAACTTCTTAGTTTATTGCAATTTCTATGGGCTTGTCAATCTTCTTTGATATGTCTGAAAATGAATATTGATTATATAATAGCATAATCTTTTACTTTTACTTATGTCTTGATACTCAGAAATATCTGTATTTACAGTAAAACATAAAACATTAGCAGTGAATAATGCAGAATGTATCAAAAAGCTGAGTAATGTTCTATTTTTGTATATTTCTATCCACTACACGCATTTCAATCTGTGTATCTATTAACATACTCATAGATACTGTTGAAATCACTGCTTGTAACCATTGAGGTCACTGACATACTCTGATGATAGTGTTTAAGGCCTCCATCATGGCCTAATGATGTTCAATAGCTAGACGGAATGTTGCACAGGCCAAATCTCCTGTAACCACATAACCGGTGGATGCTATAGTACTGCCAGTAGATCTTGGCTGTTGTGAAGTTAGCTGCTAAGAGCTGAGATCCGGTGGCTGTACTATACCAACAGATGCTTGGTTAGACAAGGTCAATGTTAATACATACCAGCCTAGTATTCACTTACTTTCACTTACCTACCCGAAGAGTATTAAAGTAAAAGTTCCTATTCAAACCACCAATCACATAATCAACAAGTCCTGTCCATCCAAAGGTTGCCTGGAAGAGATCGCTTTTAGTGATAAGACCGCCCATTGTTACACTGTAAACATATAAATATAATCAATCAATCAAGCGAGGTGGTTTTTACTCTTTCTGCAATATTTTTATTTGTCTCTAGCAATTCCTGAACCTTGCAAAGAAGAAAAAAACTCCCGGGGATTCCCCGCCCAAGTCCAAAGGCAGGTCCTCGGGCAAGTCATCAGGCAGTGAAGAATCAGACTGGGATGATGATGACAAGAAAAATAACTGTAAGTTTAGCGATCGACACTTCAAGCCAAAGACATACCAATGATTATTTCAAGCAACCATGGACAATGGCTCAATTGGTAGAGCATCTGCATATCAAGCAGGTTTTTTTTTTTTATACAACTGAAGTGGCAACTAAGCGTACGGCCCACAAGATGGTAAGCGGTTACCGCAGCCTATGGACGCTTGCAATACCAGAAGTATCACTCGCGGGTTGCCACCTTGAGGCTAAGATCGAAAGCCTCATGTGCCAGTAATTTCACCCTTCATACCGGAACACAGCAATGCGAGCATTACTGCTTGGCGGCAGAAATAGGTATGGTGGTAGTCCTTCCCGGACGAGCTCTATCACAGAGAACTCTACTACTTTTAAAAGGTTGATGGTATGATAAGCTACAGAACAAATGTTTGCCTGATCTATGAGTATTCGTTTCGGGTTATAATGTTTCTATATATTATAAGTATGTATTTACTCATGACGTAGCTGGCTAAGTTGTTCCTAACAGATCAACTAAGTTAAGAACTGTTTCGCTTAGTCACCATTTGGATGACTGACTGCCAGTGGCAATTTCAACTTAGCGCTTCCGGTGTGAAGTGTATGGTTTCACCGGAAACCATACCCTTCACACCGGAACACAGCAGTGCGAGCATTACTGCTTGGCGGCAGAAATAGGTATGGTGGTAGTCCTTCCCCGGACAAGCTCTGTTTGATAGTTGATAGTTAAGATTAGGTCCCATACAAATTTTATCGAAATCAATTCAGTAATGAATGATAAAAAAACGTGTCAATAGCTACATCGCCTAGTATAACCCGCCAAAACATTTTAAAGTTTGAAGTCGGTTTTTGTTTTTTTGGAAAAAATTATCATTATTATTATTTATTTATTTCTAGCCAAATCCTCCACATCATCGTCGGACTCAGAGAGTGATGCATCAGGATCCTCGAAGAAGTCCTCGAAGAAGGCCGGCAGCCGGAAACCCTCAGTGGACCATTCGGACAACGACAAGAAGCCGGCTAAAGAGGTCAAGAAACCGGAGCAAAGGCAGAGCACAGACAGTGCGGGTAGTAAGAAGAAGGATACTTTTAGTGAACCAGAGGAAGGTAGGTTCAGTTTTTTAATAATAACTTACTAAAATGGTTTCACTTGCATTTTTTTTTTATATAGGACCAATTTCATAGTATCCTAGGTCTTTATAACATGTAAGAGTAGTAGAGTTCTCTGTGATAGAGCTCATCAAGGGAAGGACTACCACCATACCTATTTCTGCCGCCAAGCAGTAATGCTCGCACTGCTGTGTTCCGGTGTGAAGGGTATAGTTTCTGGTGAAATTAATGGCACATGATCTTAGCCTCAAGGTGGCAACCCGCAAGTGATACCTCTGGTATTGCAAGCGTCCATAGGCTGCGGTAACCGCTTACCATCTTGTGGGCCGTACGCTTGGTTGCCACTTCAGTTGTATAAAAAAATACACCATAGAAAAATTAGAAAAAAATATAAGACTAGCAGTAACAAACAATTTTATTTTTAAGTAGTCAAACAAAGTTCTAAAGGAAAAATGTTTGTTGTGTTGAGTTTCCTAAAACGGGAACACTAGAGGTCCGCCATGACAGCTATTAGCCAATGATCGTGACGCATCTTGACTTTGACAGTACCTAACAACCCAGTTGTTCGTTAAACCCGCTATGTTGTTTTGCATTGTGTTGAGATAAACTTACTTTAGATTATGAAAGAAGCCAAAATAAAATAAATAAACGGTGATAAATGGTCTCTTTAATGATTATCTAACTATCTAAACCCCTACAAAAGACCCAGGCCCGGCTCCATACTATGTGAAACAACTCCTTTATTTTCCCCAAAACCAGCATTATATGTCCAATCCTTACACTCGTTTGAGAGTAGACCAGTGTCCCAGATGACATTAGAAGATTGATCATGATGACAATGACTATTAACAAAACACACTTTTTTTAAATGCATGATTTTACGTGCCAACATTTTTATATTTCGTGATGTTTGCCCACAGGTGAAGTATCCTCGCACTCCTCTGACAATGATTCGATCGATTCGGAAGAAGAATTTGATGATGGGTAAGTTACCTTCCCACTCGATGGACCGATGAGATTAAAGCGGTCGCAGGAAGTCGGTGGATGGTGAAGGCTCAAAATCGGTCGTCATGACGCTCTTTGGGGGAGGCCTATGTCCAGCAGTGGACGGCTGTTATGATGATGATGATGATGAAGTAACCTTACTTAATGTTTCGAGTGTTGACGATGTGGCGCGGTGGGCAAAGGTTCGATCTCCGCCTTGGAGCAAATGTTTGTACGATCTGCAAATATTTGTTCCAGGGGTTCTGGATATCTAAATAAAAAATGTCTATCTATGTATTGTATTGTATTAGGTATATCAGTCATCTAGTACCCATAACACAATCTGCTTAGCTTGGGGCTAGATAATGCTGGGTGGATTGTCCAGCATTATTAAAAAAAAAGACTTACACTAAGGCTTACTTAAATCAAGTATTAAGTCACAGTGTGGCAACACGCAAGTGTTTCAGTGTGGTAACACGCAAGTGATATCAGCCCCCTGACCATGAACTCTTAGAGCGATTCAAATTAGGACCTAAACTGAATTGTCCAAAAATGTTGTACTATGTAATGTTGTTGACTTCAATAATTATTAATTTCATGGTACAATTTTTTTTGACAATTTAGTTTAGGTCCTAATTTGAATCACTCTAAGAGTTCATGGTATGGGGGCTGATATTTCAAGTGTATTGGCTACGGTAACCGCTTACCATTACGAGGGCCGAACGCTTGGTTGCCACTTTAGAGGTATAAAAAATATCTGTCTGTATCATCATTTGCTGGCATGGGGGTGACATGGTTCGAGATATTTTCGCCGACGTTGTATTCGGAGGCCTGGACGCGGGTTCGAATCCTGCCGTCCGTAAAATTTGCACCGCATTTGTAATATAATATTCCCAATTGAAACTCTTCTTATATATTTCTCATAGACTTCTTTTATAATTACAAGTAATTTATCTAAGAAGGTCACTGACCTATAACAGACCAAGAGCTAAATTGCGTTTGTTTTTAGCTACGACGAGAATTTGATGGGTGACTCGGAAGACAGAGCTCGCCTCGCCGCTATGAGTGAGAAGGAAAGAGAACAAGAGATATTCAAGCGGATTGAAAGACGGGATCTTATGAAAACCAGGTAAATACACACCCAGTCATAACATAAACAGACTATAAACCTCGAGTAGTAGAGTTTGTTGTGATAGAGCTTGTCCAAGGAAAAATTCCATACCATCATATCTCATCATGACCATCATACATTATTCTGCCGCCAAGCAGTAATGCCTCAGGGTGACAACACGTGAGTAAAAAGTAAGTAAGTTCGTATGAGTCAGTGGCTAACTCTGGTGACAGAGTTTCAAGGCCGCCCGAGGGCCTCTGTCATGGCCTAACAACTTTGAATAAGCCGGGACCGACTGCTTAACGTGCCCTCCGAAGCAAGGGAGCGCTCAGTTGAAATTGCCACTGGCGGTCACCCATCCAAATGATGACTACGGGCAACAGTGCTTAACTTCGTTGATCTGTTAAGAACAATTTAGCCAGCTACGTCACGAGCACTCACACGCAAGTAATATCTCTGATGTTGCCAGCGAAAGCTGTCGGTAACCGCTTACCATCAAGTGGGCTATACACACGGGGTTGCCACTTTAAATAAAATTGTTCCAAATAAATATAGAGTGGTTAACTAGATGGGAGATAGAACGGAAACTCCGGTTATAATATTCATTGTGGTTAACACCCAGATGGGAGATAGAACGGAAACTACGGTTATAATATTCATTGTGGTTAACACCCAGATGGGAGATAGAACGGAATCTCCGGTTATAATATTCATTGTGGTTAACACCCAGATGGGAGATAGAACGGAAACTCCGGTTAGCGAGGCGTTCAGCCGCTGAACGCTCCGCGTCGCCGGGAGAGATACAGCGGAGGAGAGAAGCCAGGCGCAGGCGCAGGGCTAAGAGAGAGCAGCAGCAAGCGAGAGAGAGAGAACGGGAGAAAGCGAGGGACAGAGAGAAGCAAGGTATGTTCATCTTATCGATTATATATATAGGGTCTTTGATTATTAGTGCACGATATTCAAGGAATATGTTTCACACACAAAAAAATTTTTTTTAACAAAAATCTAAAAAAAACATAGCTACATTATTTTTTAATTCATGTGTGGAACCTGTTCCTTGAATATTGCGCAATAATAATTAAAGACATATATTCTATCCTATCTTAGTGATTTTTGTTCATCAAATCTGTGGAATGGGGCTCTGGTGACCTGTAAATACAGGTTTTTACAAACCTTTTCCAGGCACCAGACACCCGCAATAAAGGTTTACTGGACTTTTGTCTAGATATTAAGCATCAAACTAATGTTACACCCCGGACACTCTAATTAGAATGTATGAAGCAAACACGTCGCAATCACTACACGCAAGGTTATGACCTTATTCCCAAAAGAGAGCACCGGTGGTCTGGTGGTTGTGGGTTCAAACCCGGTCATGGATTTTTTCTAATCGAAAAATTTATGTGTGCAATGCCAGTGCTCTCATACAGTGAAGGATTAGGATAGAAATTTGATTATTATTGCGCAATATTCAAGGAATATGTTCCACACACAAAAAAAAAACTTTTATTTTTACATTTTGTTTGAAAAATCTAAAAAAAACATAGCTACATTATTATTTTTTTATTCATGTGTGGAACCTGTTCCTTGAATATTGTGCAATCTCTTGTGAATGCCTGAGTCCTGCTTTTAACAATCAAATTAGTTAACTTATGGTCTGAATAGTTAAATTAACCACTAGTTTACTAACTGATGGTTTGAATAGTTTAAATTAACTACTAGATTACTTAATCAGCTAATCAATTCATGATTTACAAGTTGTTTTAAGCCGGTTTTCTACAATGTGTGTTTAGATACAGCATGTGATGACGTCATTGTTCCGATATATATATTTAGGTACCTTTATTTTAAGTTGTATTCAGTTTTTGCCATGTAGGTATATGGTTAAACCAACAATATTACCTATCAATTATCTAATATCTAACAATTAACTTTAATAATTTTAAATACTCGCTTACTATGTAACTTGTCATATTATTTTATGTGTAGTAACCTGTACCTGTAACCTATTCCTTAAGTTTGTCATATTGATAATGAATATACAAGTATTCTATCAGTTATCTGATTCTCATAGTACAAGCTTTGCTTAGTTCGCCGCTAGATGGCGCTATGTGTAAAGTGCTAATATTGATAACGTTTTGACAGAAGCGTCACAAGCCGACCCGCCGCTGGAGACAGAAAATGACAAGGAACAGCCGCCCCCGAGTCCTGGAGAGATATTAGATGACTCTAAAGATGCTGGTAAGTCTACTATTTATTTCCTTTATTTGTGGAACAAATAGTACTTGAAAACTAACAACTATTCTAAAAATAAAACAAATGACTTTTTACATGTTAATAAAAGGAATGATTATTTATCTACCGGCTTCAAAGGAGGTTATCAATTCGATTGTAAGTTTTTTTGTATGTTTGTCACGCGATTTCTTCGCCATGGTTCTTCTTTTTTTTTGTTTCATAAGTTAACTTGTTGTTAAAACCTACTGAAATCGAATGGAATAGTCCCTGTAGTTCAAACATAAACGATATTTGGTTCACGATAAAATGTTACTTGGTTCGCGATAAATTGATATTTTGTTCACGGTGAAATGTTACTTGGTTCACGATGGAGATCTATGGGCTTTGGAATAGGCATTATTTAAATTTTATCGAAATCGGTTAGATTCGACTAAACTCGAACAGGCGCTAAATCGTAGTTATTCGCGTGTAAACTGACAGATTCCTTGTATTTGACATGTCTTGTTCCGCGGAATAGTTATTTCAAAAGTTGGTCGAATACACCCATAGTACTTTATTAAAAAATCGTAAAAAACGTGTCAATAACTACATCGTCGCGTACAACCATAATATGGCGAAACATTTTTTTAGTTTGAAATCTTTTTTGTTTTTTTTTCCACAATATGATCTATAATGTATCGGGAAGGTGTTGTGGGTGTGGGCGCGGCAGGTGCGGGCGCGGGCGCGGGTGCAGCAGGTCCGTTGTTCGGTGCGGGTGCGGGCGCGGGCGCGGGCGCGGGCGCGTGCGCAGGCGCGGCTAAGACGGAGCGCAAGCGCAACGTGGACGACCGCCGCCAGAACGCCATGGCCGCCCTGCGCGCACAGCGGGACGCGCGCACCGCACGCGAGCACCACATACGACAGAAGCGCACGCAGGAGGAGGAACGGAGGAAGGACGACGACGATGTGAGTACCTTTACTTGTGTGGGACGCAGGAACCGCCTGGGAACAACATCCAACGGAAACGCGGCCTCGAGGAGGCATGGAGAAGAACGATGAACATATGAGTAACTATTTGGGCGACATAAAAAATAATAATACGTAAGTGCATCACAATCTAGTGATGCTTGGTTCATGATAGAATGATACTTGGTTCATTATGAAATTATATTGGTTTCACGATGAAATAATAATTTGGATCGTGATCAAACGATACTTGATTCACGATTGAATAATACTTAATTTATGATGGAATAATAATATTGGTTCACGCTTGAAAAAAACCAGCCAGCTGGACTATTGCACTACTAGATATCAGCAACCTGTCAAAAATAAGTCAACTTGCGGTTAAAACCTACTGAAATCGAATGCAATAGTCCCTGTGATTCAAACTTAAAACGATATTTGGTTCACGATAGAATGTTACTTGGTTCACGATAAATTGATATTTTGTTCACGATGAAATGTTACTTAGTTCACGATAGAGATCCATGGGCAGTACTTAATGTTGATGGTAATGAAACCTTGTTTTACAGGAAGACGATGACATGATAGGTGGAACTAGCAAAGGCAGCGTTAAGCTGAAAGCTTCCGATATCTATTCTGATGATTCAGGATCCGATTCCGAAGATAATAAATCGCAAGGTGAGAGTGTTATGGCCTATTTACACCGTACACTAATTTCATGCAAAAATTGCCTTATCGCGAGCACTGGTGGTCTAGTGGTAGTGACCCCGCCTTCCGATCCTAAGGTCGTGGGTCCAAACCCGGTCGTGCACCAATGGATTTTTCTTTTCGAAAAGTTTATGTGCGCAATGCCAGTGCTCTCATACGGCGAAGGAAAACATCGTGAGGAAACCGGCATGTCGAAGAACTAAAAATTCGACAGACATGTGCCATCCACAATCCGCATTGGGTCGGCTTGGTTGATTAAGACCCAATCACTCTCGCTTGAGAGTAGGCCAGTGTCCCAACAGTGGGAACATGGGAAGGCTGTCATGATGATGATTGTCTTATCAAATCCATTTACGAACATTTATGTTCCAAAATCAATATGACAAGGCAATTCTTGCATGCAATTATTGTATGGTGTAAATGGACCTTTGTTTATTAAATTATTTAATTATTTTAGCTCTTGCCCACGACTTCCAATCATCACACAAATATTATAAATGTGAAAGTCTGTTTGACTGTTTGTTCCTCTATAACTCAACAACCATTTTAAGTAAGACTAGCAGAGTTCTTTTTGATAGAACACGTCCGGGGAAGTACTACCACCATACCTATTTCTGCCGCAAAGCAGTAATGCACGCATTGCTGTTTTCCGGTGTGAAGGATATGGTTTATGGTGAAATTACTGGCACATGAGGCTTATTTCGATCTTTGCCTTAAGGTACCCGCAAGATACCTCTGGTATTGCAAGCGTCCATAAACTGCGGTAACCGCTTACCATCTTGTGGGCCGTACGCTTGGTCGCCACTTTAGTTGTATAAATAAAAAATAAAAAAAACAACCACTGAAGCAATTTAGTTAAAATTTAAAAGAATAAGAATTTGTTTATTTGTCACACACAATTAAGAGAGTAGTAAGTAAAAAGGCAAGAAAAAAAGGTCAAATACAAGAACAGATAAATTTATACACAAAAAAGGAAGAAAGACATAACGTAAAGTCACATAGTCTCTCCTTGCCAATGCGGTCAAACAGGTCTCAGTTTTTTTTTTTTTTTTTTTTTTATATTTATTAAGGACACCCAACACAGGATAACACCATACACACAAAAATATATTCTAAAGGTTTTACACTCTAGTGTTCCCATAATTATAGGGCATCACAGCATGCGCAATAGTAGCAACAAGACAAAAACTTAATTAAAATCTAAAATATACATAAAACAAGGTTACAAAATAATAATAAATACTACTTATTATGTATTAACTGAATCAATCAAATTAAGTAAGGGATGAATTGGTAAAATTAACACGGTCGAGATAAAATAAATTTATGCCACTCAATAATCAATATTTTTATTGTCATCACATTGGTAGGTATAGTTCTCACAACGGATCTCGGCCGTCGTGAAGTTAGCCGTTTCGATGCGCAATGGAGCTTTTTTAAACTAAATTGTCTTTGCGCATCACAAACGGCTAACTTCACGGAAGCCTAGATCCGCTGTGCGAACTATACATGGGGTGAAAATGCAAATCGTGGGTCACAATGTGCGCCCTTCAGGGCATAACAATAGGTGAAGGCAGACCGAGGTTTATTATTAAGTAGGTACATAGAAGGCAAGGAGTAGGTATGAGAGGTAGGTAAGGTAAGTAGGTATTTTATGAAACTATTTTATATTATTTTTTGAAATTCTATTTATGTCATTAGTATTGTCATTATTATTATTCTTGAATTCACACATTTTATCAGTCAAAAAATCATTTAAACTGTAATAAAAATTTTTAAGAAGGAGGAATTTTAATTGTTTTATGAACACATTTTCACTCCCGAACATAGTAAGGAATGTAACGAAGTAAAACATAGATAATGACTGGGAGTAGGACATAGACTATTGTAAGGAATGTAACGAAGTAAAACATAGATAATGACTGGGAGTAGGACATAGACTATTGTAAGGAATGTAACGAAGTAAAACATAGATAATGACTGGGAGTAGGACTTAAACTATTGTAAGGAATGTAACGAAGTAAAACATAGATAATGACTGGGAGTAGGACATAGACTATTGTAAGGAATGTAACGAAGTAAAACATAGATAATGACTGGGAGTAGGACTTAAACTATTGTAAGGAATGTAACGAAGTAAAACATAGATAATGACTGGGAGTAGGACTTAAACTATTGTAAGGAATGTAACGAAGTAAAACATAGATAATGACTGGGAGTAGGACTTAAACTATTGTAAGGAATGTAACGAAGTAAAACATAGATAATGACTGGGAGTAGGACTTAAACTATTGTAAGGAATGTAACGAAGTAAAACATAGATAATGACTGGGAGTAGGACATAGACTATTGTAAGGAATGTAACGAAGTAAAACATAGATAATGACTGGGAGTAGGACTTAAACTATTGTAAGGAATGTAACGAAGTAAAACATAGATAATGACTGGGAGTAGGACATAGACACTATTGTAAGGAATGTAACGAAGTAAAACATAGATAATGACTGGGAGTAGGACATAGACAATTGTAAGGAATGTAACGAAGTAAAACATAGATAATGACTGGGAGTAGGACATAGACAATTTTTTATCCCGGAAAAAGTGTGATAAGTTTAAGTAAATAATAATATTTGTAGGACAATGGTGTCAATTCTGTTGTAGCATTTCCTAAACTTAACTAACTAAAACTATCGCGGTCCTGTGTATTTTGATACATTAGAAAAGGACGGCAACAATTTTAGTTAGTTTAGTTTAGAAATTGTTACAACAGAATCGACATCATTATGACTAAAGTGTGATCATGTGATCGAAAGAAGTCGCAATCAACAGCTAGTTTACATTACGTGGTTGTCACAGGACGCCGCAGCCGCAGTTCCTCAAGTTCCTCCTCCTCAGAGGAAGAGGAGAAGAAGAGAGAAGAGAGAGTGGAAGTGCGGTACGCGGACAGTCGCGACCAGATCAACAAGCTGCGGCTCAGCAGGTACACTCACACACAATACTATAGTGACTATTGTAAAGTAAGTAAAGTTTTAAGAGTAGTAGAGTTCTTTGTGATAGAGCTCGTCCGGGGAAAGACTACCACCATACCTATTTCTGCCGCCTATGAATATCTTTCTCTATGTCTAAGGTTGTGGTTTCAAACCACGCTTGAGGCGAAATCATTTTGTTATCATCATCATCATGACAGCCTTCTAATGTTCCCACTGCTGGGACACTGGCCTACTCTCAGGCGAGAGTGATTGTGTCTTAATCCACCACGCGGTCCCAATGCGGATTGGTGGACGGCACATGTATTTTGAATTTTTAGTTCTTGAACATGCCGGTTTCCTCACGATGTTTTCCACCGTATGCGAGCACTGGCATTGCGCACATACATTTTTGGAACAGAAAAATCCATTGGTGCACGACCGGATTCGAAGCCACGACCTTAGGATCGGAAGGCGGGGTCACTACCACTAGACCACCCGTGCTTTTATTGTTTTGTTATCATAATCTATGTTTAATTTGCAGGTTTAAACTAGAAAGACTAGTGCACCTACCGTTCTTCGCTCGCGTTGTCACAGGGTGCTTCGTACGCATCGGCATCGGTAACAATAATGGAAATCCTGTATACAGGGTGAGTCTAAACAAACATTCTTCCTAGTTAGCGAGCGATGTGGCGCAGCGGGCGCAGGTCCGCCTGCGACGCAGAGGTTGCGGGTTCGATTCCCGCCTCGGGGCAAATGTTTGTACGATCTACAAATATTTGTTCCGGGTGTTCTGGGTATTTTCTATATATAATAAAAATATCTTGTATTGTATTAAGTATATATCAGTCATCTAGTACCCATAACACAGCTCTGTTTAACAGCAGCTTACCTTGGGGCCAGATGATGCTGTGTGGATTGTCCAGCATTATTTATTTATTTAGTTATCAGCTTTTTCATTCCCACCGCTGTGTCACTGGCCTACTCTCGAGCGAGGGTAATTGGCTTGTTTGTTTGCGTCAGTGACGGGGGTTAAAATATGATGCTTTTTAAAGTCTCCTTCATGACCTAACAACTCTAAAACAGACAGGCACAACAGCTTAACGTGCCCTCCGTGACACCGATGCGCTCTGTTGGTGACAGCGCGGAGCAATGCTTAACTTTGATTTGTTAAGAACAACTTAGCTGGCTTTGCCACAATTGTTCTAACTTGAACTCGAACTTGAAATAGAACTTGAACTTTAACTTGAAAGGAGCAGTTCTTTTTGATTTGTTAAAAACAACTTAGCTGGCTTTGCCACAATTGTTCTAACTTGAACTCGAACTTGAAATAGAACTTGAACTTTAACTTGAAAGGAGCAGTTCTTTTTGATTTGTTAAAAACAACTTAGCTGGCTTTGCCACAATTGTTCTAACTTGAACTAGAACTTGAAATAGAACTTGAACTTTAACTTGAAAGGAGCAGCAGTGTTTTACTTTGATTTGTTAAGAACCACTTAGCTGGCTTAGCTACAATCGTTTGTATTTGAACTTGAAATAGAACTTGAACATTAACTTGAAAGGAGCAGTGCTTTACTTTGATTGGTTAAGTACAACTTAGCTGGCATTGCCAAAACCGTTTGAATTTGAACTTGAACATGAACATGAACTTGTATGTGAACATAAACTTGAACTTATTAATTATTAATTTAGTCTGCAGCACATGCTGAGTGGCTGCCTTTTTTCGTCACAATAGTTTAGTTTTAATGTGTATTGTTATTTTTATGTTTATTGTGTGGCGCTAAATAAATATTTTTCTATTTTATTACATTCTAAAGCGCGTCACACACGGTGAAGATGCTATAATATTTTATCTTAAGATGCCCTAATATAAAATATTATAGTATCTTAGGTTATCACACACGGCTAAGATACGATAATATTAAAAAAACCTGTTCATTTCCTTACGAGTCTGCGTTGATGCCACACGTATTCCTTGTTAGAGTTCTATATACAGGGTGATTGACTATGAGTGAGCCTTACTTCTTGATTTGTTAGACAGCTCCTCAGACGATGATTCTGATATAGAATGTGATATGCAGATTGCAGTAGCACATTCCAAAAGGAGAAAAATTTGGATAGAGCCTCACATAAGAAAGAGAAAATCCTGCGGTGAATTTATTTATTTATATTAAGATGATCTTAAGATAACATATTAAGATACGAAATATATATTTCCATATTTGCGTATTCGCTCTGTATCTTAAAATACTGAAGATAAAATATAAATTATCTTCGTCGTGTGTGTTGGTTCATAGGATTTCTATGGTGGGCGATATTCTAAAATATGCTCTAAGATAATATATGTTTTGTAATCGACCAGGATCAAAATGAAATAAAAAAAATACAATGCAACACACAAAAATTATACTTCTACCAATTATTAACAATTTTGAAATTAAATTAAATCCTAGCACGTCTAAACGCTTCGACCGTCCGAGAAAAGTGAGCGGCGATGTGGTCGCTCCTCGCTTGAAGGCTCGGGTCACCGTCGGCAGGGCTCGCGACGCGTCGTCGTTGCTCGGCCACGCCTTCTGGCCATGGTTTCCGTGTTACAATTTTATATTATCTTCACCGTGTGTGACGCGCTTAATAATACATTATTTTTGTTTCAGGTAGCAGAAATAATAGATGTATATGAAACGGCGAAGGTTTACAATTTAGGTAACACCAGAACTAATAAAGGTCTCAAGTTACGTCACGGCACGCAAGATAGAGTGTTCAGACTGGAATTTGTTAGTAATCAGGTAAGCTTACAACTCCTCATGACAGCCTTCTAATGTTCCTACTATTTTTTTTTTTTTTATACAACTGAAGTGGCAACCAAGCGTACGGCCCACAAGATGGTAAGCGGTTACCGCAGCCTATGGACGCTTGCAATACCAGAGGTATCTCATGCAGGTTGCCACCTTGAGGCTAAGATCGAAAGCCTCATGTGCCAGTAATTTCACCGGAAACCATACCCTTCACACCGGAACACAGCAATGCGAGCATTACTGTGTAAATTACTGGCCCAGCAGCTGGGGCACTGCTGGGCCAATGCCCCAGCAGTGGTGCCTACTGCTGGGGCACTGGCCTACTCTCGGGCGAGAGTGATTAGGTCTTAATCCACCACGCGGACCCAATGCGGATTGGTGGATGGCACATGTCTTTCGAATTTTTAGTTCTTGGACATGCCGGTTTCCTCACGATGTTCTCCTTCACCGTGTGAGAGCACTGGCATTGCGCACATACATTTTCGAACAGAAATATCTATTGGTGCACGAGCGGGTTTGAAACCACGATCTTACGATTGGAAGGCGGGGTCACTACCACTAGACCACCGGTGCTCTATATATATAATAATAATTCGTGTGATCTGTTTGCTGACCGATGGCCGAATGTGTGTAGATAATGTCTGAGGTTTTGTGAGATGATTGATAGTGTTGTAGAGTTCTCTGTGATAGAGCTCGTCCGGGGAAGTACTACCACCATACCTATTTCTGCCGCCAAGTAATGCTCGCATTGCTGTGTTTCGGTGTGAAGGGTATGGTTTCCGGTGAAATTACTGGCACATGAGGCTTTCGATCTTAGCCTCAAGATGGCAACCCGCGAGTTATACCTCTGGTATTGCAAGCATTGCATCAGTTGTAGAAAAAAAAAATAGTTCAATTCGTTAATTACCTACTGTTGCATTTTTTTTTTAATAAGATATTAAAAAAAATATTGCGTAGCGCCTTAGTGTAATACTGTAATGCTATGTTTTTTTTTATACCACTAAAGTGGCAACCAAGCGTACGGCCCACTTGATGGTCAGCGGTTACCGCAGCCTATGCACGCATGCAACATCATAGATATCACTTGCGTGTTACCACCCTGAGACGTTAGATGGAAAGTCTCATGTGCATGTAATTTCACCGGAAACCATACCCTTCGAGCCGGAACACAGCAATGCGAGCATTACTGCTTGGCGGCAGAAATAGGTATGGTGGTAGTCCTTCCCCGGACGAGCTATATCACAAAGAACTCTACTACTCTTGTAATTAAACTTTGTAAAAGCCGGGACAAATAATATAACAATAATGTATATTATTGTTGTATATGTTGTATGTTATATGTATATACAGGGTCATTCATTATCAACCTGACAAACTTAAGGGATAGGTTTTTTTAGGTGTGGATACACCTAAAAAAAAAATATATGTACATATAATTTTTTTTTTTTTTATGTATGTTTTGTCTTAAAAATCACAAGTAAACAAAAAAAATCGATTACGTTTTTCCGCTCAATTATTATTTATCATTGTTGGGAATCGAGTTAAGCGACGTAATAATGAAATATTCGAGTGTGCGCGCCCCGTAGCGGGTCAAGGACACGCGCAGGTCAAGGACGCGCGGGTTAGTGACCCGCAGTTCATTAACGCGCGGGTCACTAACACGTGCCGAGCGCTGCCTTTTCGATTTCTAACAAGGATAACTAATTATGAAGCAGAATTACGTAATTTTTTTTTTTTTTATGTGTGGAACCTACCCCTTAAGTTTGTCAGGTTGATAATGAATGACCTTATATAACATCATAAAAAATATAATATAATATAAATATATTTCAGGAGTTCACAGACAATGAGTTCACGAAGTGGTTCAAGGCTATAAAGGACGCGAGCAAGCGGCCCCCGACAATGGACTTTGTTAGGAGCAAGATAGTCGAGGTTAAGGACGCACTGGTTTACGAGTTTAAGGTAATTCATTTATTTCATAAAACTTAATCTATGTATTTAAATTGTACTATATTTTACGTGTTTCACCTATGACAGTAAATATATTTCTATTTCATAAACAATTTTTAAATCGTATTTGAATGTAAGTAAATTAAACTAAATAAACACAGCACAAATTAAATTAACTCAAAATATAAAATAAATAAAATTACAAATGCATAATCACTTATACTCAAAAAGAGGAAATAAATTCTAATAATATTTATATAAGTTCATGTCGAATTATTCTAAAAATTTTGTGAGTTAAATATTCATCCACAGAATAGAAACACCTCTCCAGCAAAAAATTCTTCAATTTACGTTTAAAAATTACTGAACTGTCAATTTCTTCAATGTCTGTGGGTAGAGCGTTTAAGAGTCTAACAGCTTGACACCGACAGCTTGACATGCTTTACCACATTTAACCTCGGGAACTATTTTTGCATATATATTCATTATATAAAGGTTGTCTGGAAGAGATCGCTTTCTTAGCGATATGACCGCCCATTGTACATTGTAATTATTTTCCATTATTTTATATTTTATTTCAATTGTTTTATAATAATAATCATCCTAACCGGTTTCGGCTACAGAGACTTGGCTTTTTTGACTATATTTATGGGCTTGGGTGTTTAGCCCGCATATGGCTAATATATCCTATCTTTGCGCTAAAAGTTCGACCACAAAGAGCGCATGTTAACGTGCCATTAATAAAATTATAATTTATATTGGCAGGCGATCTATTTTTGAGTTGTTCTCTTTTAGCGTCTAGTTCTCGCCTCCTTCCTTCTCCAACTCGTTCACTTTGTTTTGAACTTGACGTCTCCACTCAGGTCGTTTTTCAGCGAGAGCCTCCCTTTTATAGTTTGTAAGGTGTACACTGTACAATAAAGGATTTTCATTCATTCATTCATTTTATAGAATATAATCATATTAAATAAATAAATAAATAAATAATGCTGGACAATCCACACAGCATCATCTAGCCCCAAGGTAAGCTGCTGTTAAACAGAGCTGTGTTATGGGTAACTAGATGACTGATATATATTTAATACAATTACAATACATAGATAGATATATTTTTTTAATATATATAGAAATACCCAGAACACCCGGAACAAATATTTGTAGATCGTACAAACATTTGTCCCGAGGCGGGAATCGAACCCGCAACCTCTGCGTCGCAGGCGGACCTGCGCCCGCTGCGCCACATCGGTCGTATTAAACTTTAGTTTGTTTTTTTTTTTTAGTTGTTTGTAGTGTATTTTAGTGTATTTACCTAATGTTGTATAGTTTTCGAGATTTTGTGTGAAATTGAAAGTTTACGATATTAAAATGTTGTGACTTGTCATTAACTTGAATTTGGCTAATTGCCTAAGTAGCAAGGACCATAAAAAAAACAAAAAAAACTTCGGGAACATGGGAGCTTCAAGGTCCTTTTTTCTAGTCGTTAAACGAACCTTTTTTTCTGGCTTTCATTAATTAATTATCATATAATTTTAAGCCCGTTACAAGATTTTATTATAAACCTGTAGTGTGCCACTGCAGGGCAAAGGCCTCCCTTCTCTCTTTCCATACCTCTCTGTTACCGGCTAGTTGGGACCACTCTTTGAGGTATACATCAAGTTCGTCCCTCCATCTCCTTCTGGGCCTTCCACGCGGCCGTCGCCCCGTTTGGAAATAAAATAAATAAATAATAAGGATATTTAACAACGCTTGTACTGATAGATATTTATAATTTTTTTTTTAGTTACTATTTGTAAAATGTATGCGTGTTCATCATGACAGCCTTCTCATATTCCCACTGCTGGGACGCAGGCTTACTCTTGAGCGAGAGTGATTGGGTCTTAAGCCATTACGCGGACCCAATGCGGATTGGTGGGCACATGTCATTTGTTCTTGGACATGCCGGTTTCCTCACGATGTTATTCCTTCACCGTATTGAGCAGAGAGAGAGCACTGGCATTGCGCATTTTTCTGATGGAAAAATCCATTGGTGCGACCGGATTCGAACCCACGACCTAAGGATCTGAAGGCGGGGTCACTACCACTAGACCACCGGTGCCCAATTAAGATGTATGTTATCCTAATTCCACTAATTAAGATGTATGTTATCCTAATTCCACTAATTAAGATGTATGTTATCCTAATTCCACTAATTAAGATGTATGTTATCCTAATTCCACTAATTAAGATGTATGTTTCAGGAAGAGGACGTAGAAAAAATTGTAGCTGAAAAAGATAGGTTTAGATCTCACCCCACGAACTACGCTATGAAGAAAACGCAGCTGATGAAGGAACGAGATGTCGCTCAGCTCAGGTGAGCTTGCAACCCGTCTTACACAACGACAGCACCTTAAGTTGTCGGTCCCGGGTAGCAAAGTCGCTAAGCCATGACAGACACACGCCCCGGACACTCAATAAAACGTGTGAATCAAACGCGTCGCAATCACCACATGCATGTTAAGAGTAGTAGAGTTCTTTGTGATACAGCTCGTCCGGGGAAGGACTACCACCATACCTATTTCTGCCGCCAAGCAGTAATGCTCGCATTGCTATGTTCCGGTTCGAAGGGTATGGTTTCCGGTGAAATTACAGGCACATGAGACTTTCCATCTAACGTTTAAGGGTGGTTACACGCAAGTGATATCTCTGACGTTGCATGCGTACATAGGCTACGGTAACCGCTGACCATCAAGTGGGCCGTACGCTTGGTTGCCACTGTAGTGGTATAAAAAATATAAAAAATGCATGGTTTGTGTACGTAAACGATGCCGTTGTGTGAGTGTCAGGTTGTCCCACACAATTATAGCAAGAGCGAGATAGCACACTTTCGCTCGCTCTGGCATGCGCGCGCTTGTACCTACACATAATCAAAATAACTGCGTGCCTTAGCCCTTAGCTGTAGTGGGTATGTGCGGTGGGGTGTGGTGCCGGCAACTCTCGGGGTAACTACAACCGGTGGGAGGTAGGGAGTGCCCATTCTGTACCTAGTACTTACACATTTTCATTCTACACATACACCCCCTTACACTAATAGGCTATCTTGTGCCTCTAGTGTCACGTTTCCATCACACATACTTACAAAGCTACTCCTACTTTTAAGCACATACCTCCTACTTGTTTTTCATTACTACTTATTTTAGTTCTTAGTATAATTTATATTCTAAACTTGTACAATATGTATCTATACCTAAACTTAATAATTGTTCAGTCCAATAGTTAAACACAATAAAAGTAAGCCGAAAGCGGATCACTGTAACCTCGCCATACGGGCTCGAAAGAGACCTAGTGCGAGGGACAGAGCTTGGCCAAGGTACCTACTCAACTACTGTATACAAGATAAAAAACAGACGAAAAATCTCTAGTACTATTCCGCTTAACCTTTTAACTGATGAGGTCACACAGTTACCACAGTTGACCTCAAAAGAAAAATATCGACACGTGTTTCATCCCTCCACGGGACATCCCCAGGACCATCGACTTGTTCTCCGGCAGACGTGTTGCAGATGTTCTGAATCTATCAATTACTGTATACAATTTATATATAAAAATAAGACCACGGAATGTACCTAAATATACTTTGTAAAAGTTTGTAATTAAACACAAAGCCGGGGCGGGGGGGGGGGGTCGCTAGTAATAAATATTGCCTATGTTATTTATTACAAAGGAGTTGTTTCTCGATGTATGGAGCCGGGCCTAGGTCCTTTGTAGGGGTCTAGATATTTAGATATTCAATATAGAAACCATTTTTAGCTGTTTTTTAATTTATTTTAGCTTCTCTCACAATCTTATGTAAGTTTATCTTTGTGAAGGAGTGCAACACAATGCAAAACAACATGGCGGGTTTAACGAACAACTAAGTTATTAGGTACTGTCAAAGTCAAGATGCGTCACGATCATTGGCTAATAGCTGTCATGGCGGACCTCCAGTGTTCCCGTTTTAGGAAACTCAACACAACAAACATTTTTCTTAAAGAACTTTGTTTAACATAAAAATAAAATTGTATTATAATGTTAGTTTTATATTTTTTTCCAATTTTTCTATGGTGTTACTAAGACCTAGGCCGCTATGAAATTGGTTCTTTGTTTTTCACTACATACATACAAAAATACAAATCTTTCCTCTCTAGCAGTCCGTCCCAGCTTCGCGTGACCCCGCAATGACCCCTCACCCGTGCTAAACCGGGGCGGGTCGCTAGTATATTACTAGCCTATAATAATTTATTTATTTATTCAATCATCATAGGATCATCTTAATATTAGGCTAGGCACAATTTATTAATTTGCTAACCTAGATTTGACCGTCACTAAATGCACCATACAGCAATGGTTCAATAGTGACAATCAAACCTAGCAGCAAACATCCTCAGAATGCTGTCGGAGCTGGCCCGAACCCTGCGCACCAGGGATGTGCAGCGCTTACGCATTACTGTGTAGAAGCAGTCTACTCGCGCGTCTGCAAACATCCCTGACGCGCTACAGAACCGGGGCAGCCCCATCAGCACCCTGAAGGCATTATTGTATTGAACGCGCAGAGCGCTGTACTGCTTTTGCGTGTGACTCACCCACAGGCTGCTCGTGTAGAAGTTGGTACAGTAAGCTCGCTATATCGTCGCTAGTATATTTAGCCTATGTTACTCAGGGATAATATAGCATTCTAATGGTAAAATATTTTTTAAATCGGATTAGTAGTTTTGAGGTTATTCGTTACACACTACAAACGTACAAAAATACAAATCATTCCTCTTTATCATATTCTTGTTTAAATAAAACCTTACAACAGCCTATATAACATTATACTCATATTCCAGAGGTGAAGATGAACAAGTAATGGAACTGAACGGCAAGATCCAGGAGTTGGAAGACAGAGCGAACCAGTTAGACAAGACCAGAACATCCTCGATCCAAAGCATATCCTACATCAACAACAGGAATAGGAAACTTAATGTGGAATCTGCCGAAATCGCTATTATGGAAGAGGTACATTTACACTAGCTGCCCGTCCCGGTTTCGCGCGGGTGGAGATAAAATATAGCCTATGTTACTCGGGGATAATGTAGCATTCTAATGGTGAAAGAATTTTCGAAATCGGACTAGCAGTTTTTGAGTTTATTCGTTTCAAATAAAATATAGCCTATGTTACTTGGGGATAATGCATTCGAATGGTGAAAGAATTTTTGAAATCGGACATTCTTCGGAATCGGGGGGCAGCCCATGAACTCTTAGAGCGATTCAAATTAGGACCTAAACTGAATTGTCAAAAAAAATTGTACCATGAAATTAATAATTATTGAAGTCATGGTACAACATTTTTTGACAATTCAGTTTAGGTCCTAATATGAATCGCTCTAAGAGTTCATGGTAGGGGGTAGGGGTAGGGGGCTGTAGTTTTTGAGTTTATTCTTTACAAGCAAAAATATAAATTTTCTCTTTATATTATTGGTATATACTAGTTGTGTTGTATTTAATTCAAGTAACATTGAGTCAGTAAAAATATTACTAAATTACATAATTTAAACACACACAAATAATTAATAAAACAAGCAATAAAGTCTAAGTAAAAACTATGTAAAGATACTAATATGTAATAAAATAAAACTCACAAATCATGGTTAATATCCCGTTTTTAGTGAAAATATTGGTGGATGGCACATGTCTTTCGAATTTTTAGTTTTTGGACATGCCGGTTTCCTCACGATGTTTTCCTTCACTGTACGAGCTTAATTTAAACACTACTTACACTACTTTATATAAAACTAAAGTGGCAACCAAGCGTACGGCCCACAAGATGGCAAGCGGTTACCGCAGCCTATCGGCGCTTGCAATACAAATTGTATCACTCTCGGGTTGCCACCCTGAGACGTAGATCTAGTAGAGAAGTCTCGTGTGCCTGTAATTTCACCGGAAACCATACCCTTCGAACCGGAACACAGCAATGCGAGCATTACTGCTTGGCGCCAGAAATAGGTATGGTGGTAGTCCTTCCCCGGACGAGCTCTATCACAAAAAACTCTACTACTCTTGCCGAATTGCTAAAACGAATGCCTCTATAAAGTATATATCAGTCATCTAGTACCCATAACACAGCTCTGTTTAACAGCAGCTTACCTTGGGGCTAGATGATGCTGTGTGGATTGTTTGTGCAGCGTTATTTATTTATTATTTATTTATTTATTATATTTTTTGTTTTTAGGTAAAAGCAATGAAAGGAAAGAAAATTGACGATCCATTCACGCGGCGGAGCACGAAACCCGTCATGAACTTTAAGTCGCAGACGAATAGGACGCAGGTAATAACATATCCGATGGACCGATGACACTTAGCGGTCGTTGGAAGTCGATAGATGGTGAAATAAATTTAAAAATCCTGGAGGTAGAACTCTTTAGCAAGAGTCCGTCTTGGTGGGTAGCACCGCAGTGTCAGAACAGTTAAAAACTCAATTAAACAAAAACCGTTTCAAAAAGCTTACTATAAAATAACCGATTACTTAGATGATAAAAAAGCTTGGGACGAATGTGCTCCAACTCTACTCGGCATCCATAACAATAGCAAGGGTCATGCCATGCTAAAAAAGCGATAGGAACCCAGCCGGTGTTGTTGCCAGTTCTTTTACGGCATGGGCGCGTTGGAACTGGTGTAAATGTTCCTAGCTTGTAAGACGTTTCAAAGTGATCCTTGTGATTCTATTGAAATAAATAATTTTTATATTGATTTTTTTATTTTGGTATTAGTACTACGTACAGAATGGGCACAGGTTTTATAGTTCTCTCGGCGGATCTAGGCATCCGTGAAGTTAGCCGTTACAATGCGCAATGGAGCTTTTTCTAACTAAATTGTCTTTGCGCATCACAAACGGCTAACTTCACTGAAGCCTAGATCCGCCGAGAGAACTATACTTACCCCACCCCAAGAGTTGCCGGCACCACACCCCACCGCACATACCCACTACAGCTAAGGGCTAACGCACGCAGTTATTTTGATTTTGTGTAGGTACAAGCGCGAGCATGCCAGAGCGAGCGAAAGTGTGCTATCTCACTCTTGCTATAATTGTGTGGGACAACCTGACACTCACACATACACGGCACCGTTTACGTACACAAACCATGCATGTGGTGAAGTTAGCGCTCGTGACGTAGCTAAGTTGTTCTTAACAGATCAACGAAGTTAAGCACTGTTCCGCGTACTTACCATTTGGATGGGTGACCGCCAGTGGCAGTTTCAACTGAGCGCTCCTGTGCTTCGAACGGCACGTTAAGCAGTCGGTCCCGGCTTTTTTCAAAATTGTTAGGCCATGTCAGAGGCCTTCGGGCGGTCTAGAAACTCGTGTCACCAGAGTTGGCCACTGGTTCATACGAATTTACTTACTTTTTGTGGTCAAGCTTGGTCAGTTAAAATTTTATGGTCTTTCAGGAGTTAGTGCAGCATCAAGAAGCGGCTGCGGAAGAACAGAAGCAACAAGAGGAAGAAGCTAAAATCGCCAAGGAGAACCAAGACCAAGAAAGACTGGTGAGTTCCACTTGCTTATTCTTCTTGTAAACTTCTGAGCGGCGATTCTTTTAATGGACAAAATAAATCAATAAATAATGCTACAATCCACGCACCATCATCTAGCCCCCAAGCTAAGCAGAGCTTTTATTATGGGTACTAGATGACTCATATACTGAATATAACACAATTAGACATAGAAAATACCCAGAATACCCGTAACAAATATTTGCAGATCGTACAAACATTTGTCCCAAGGCGAGAATATATCATATACATCGGTTGGTTAACAAAAAGAATGTTAACCGTTGTACATGAGAGTAGTAGAGTTCTTTATGATAGAGCTCGTCCGGGGAAGGACTACCACCATACCTATTTCTGCCGCCAAGCAGTAATGCTCGCATTGCTGTGTTCCGGTGTGAAGGGTATGGTTTCCGGTGAAATTACTGACACATGAGGCTTTCGATCTTAGCCTCAAGGTGGCAACCCGCGAGTGATACCTCTGGTATTGCAAGCGTCCATAGGCTGCGGTAACCGCTTACCATCGTGTGGGCCGTACGCTTGGTTGCCACTTCAGTTGTAAAAAAAAAAAAAAAAAAAAAAAAAAAAAAAACATGAGTAGAATAGCCATATTTTGTCTGATTTCTCAAGTCTCAAGTTTCTAGGTCCAGTAGCTCTGCGTTGTAGGTCAGTATATCACCATACCTATAACTTATTTCCAGCAAGAACCACCGACGGATGAGACACGTGTCGAGAAATCTCTATCCACAGACACTACGAGTATGTACTCTCTCCACGACTTCGACATCAACATCGAGTTGGACCTTCCTATAGCTAGTGAGTACCACCATTCTCGAGCGAGAGTTTATTTATGATAGACTCAGTGACATAAGTCATCACTGGCAACACGCACTCATTGTTCGTCCCAATCAGTGCGTGTTGTCAGTGGCTTACTGGCTTACTCTCAAACAACACGCTATGATGGTTCACCCTTTTTGCAATTTTTACATCCCTAAAGAACTTATTTAAAAAAAAATCTATCTGTCACCATGTTATTGGCGAGAAGACATAAATATTTTTCTATTTATATTCTGTCTCGAGTTTAAGCGAGCCTGACGCATAGCTATTCATTTTTAAAGAGTTCCATTAAATTACAAAATGCAAAACGATAAGCTTATTTTGAATCATCTATAAAAAAATATATATACACAATTTTCGTCATCATATTGTATATTCTCAATTACAGAAGTATCAAATTCTTAACCTTCCCTGGACTACAAAGACTACAAAGACTATTTCAAGACCAAACTGAGTCAAATCGGTCCGGCCGCTCTCGAGTTCTAGCGAGCCTAACGCACAGCAATTAATTTTTATATATATGAATATTATGACTCAAAATAGATAATAATCTTTTCATTATCATATTGTATTTTCTCATTACAGAAGTATCAAATTCTCAACCGAAACAAGTTTCAACGAAGGTGAAAGAGACGGGTCCCAAACGCTCGCTCAACTTAGAGGAATACAAGAAAAGGCACGGGCTTATATGAGTGTTACTCACGCGGCGTATCGCGCCCTGACTGTGTGGGGGTGTGTGGGGCACCCTTGACTCGTGAACTTGTGAAAACTACTCTCGAACAGTTATCTGTACTTGTAAAACTACTCTCGAACAGT
Source organism: Colostygia pectinataria (assembly GCA_951394395.1). Classification (NCBI taxonomy): domain Eukaryota; kingdom Metazoa; phylum Arthropoda; class Insecta; order Lepidoptera; family Geometridae; genus Colostygia; species Colostygia pectinataria. The sequence goes on along the minus strand of OX596374.1, from coordinate 6,025,680 downwards.
TATCTGTACTAGTAAAACTACTCTCGTACAGTTATCTGTACTAGTAAAACTACTCTCGTACAGTTATCTGTACTAGTAAAACTACTCTCGAACAGTTATCTGTACTAGTAAAACTACTCTCGAACAGTTATCTTTACTATTAAAACTACTCTCGCACAGTTATCTGTACTATTAAAACTACTCTAGAACAGTTATCTTTACTATTAAAACTACTCTCGAACAGTTATCTTTACTATTAAAATTACTCTCGTACAGTTATCTGTACTAGTAAAACTACTCTCGAACAGTTATCTTTACTATTAAAATTACTCTCGTACAGTTATCTGTACTAGTAAAACTACTCTCGAACAGTGTCTCTACTATTTAAACTACTACGGGAGCGCTCGTGACGTAGCTGGCTCAGTTGTTCATAACAGATCAACGAAGTTAAGCACTGTTCCGCGTACTCATCATTTGGATGGGTGACCGCCTGAGCGCTCCTGTGCTTCGGAGGGCACGTTAAGCAGTCGATCCCTGCTTTTTCAAAGTTGTTAGACCACGGCAGAGGCCTTCGGGTGGCCTAGAAACTCTGTCACCAGAGTTGGCCACTGACTCATACGAACTTACTTAATTTTTATTAAAACTTCTCTCTCGTTTTTACATTTATTATATGGACCTCCTAATTTAGGTATTTACTTCGTTATTTAGCAAAATAACAAAATGACTATAACAAAAATGGTATTTAAGTCGGAAAATGTTTGAGAGTAGCTTTACACCCTATAAAACGTTCCTTTTGACAGTATCTGTCAAAATCAACTTATCAAGCGTCGAGTATAAGTCAACCATACACCCACCATTGTGACAAAAATAGTTATAATTTAGCTTTAAAATTATAATTATACACTTAACTATGTTACTAATATTGATAAAAAATCTGAATAACGACGAAAAATGGCACGCCCATTGACACTTTATTTGCTATAAAGTGGCAATGGACGTGCCATATAGCTCGCAGAACCCAAAACCGCTGCTGAAGGTTCTAAAGGTTCTTACGGGAGCGAACCGGATAACGCGGCTATAGAAAATCGTGATAACTTTGTGTTTTTTTACTTCTAGATTATGAACTTACTTAAAATGTCAGTAATCATTAGCCCTATTTTCAAACGAACTATAAACCTATGTTAGCTTCTTTAAATCTATCATTGTTAATTGATATAAGAACGACAAGGGAAGTTACTTAGCAAGCTGCTAAAATGTCAGTTTTTTTATGAATAAGGGTATAGTACTAAAAAAAATATTTGGAAAGCTAAGGGTTGATAAATAAATAGAAGTACATAAATTACCAAAGTCAATACTTTAAAACCTAAAATGCTCTCATTTTTAAAGTAAAATAAATAAAAACTTTTCTCACCAAGTCTTGGCTACTAATTAATCTGTTTATATTAGACTAGCTGCTCGTCCCGGCTTCGCACGGGTGGACATAAATATATATGTTACAGGGATAATGTAGCATTCAAATGGTGAAAGAGTTTTTGAAATCGGATCAGTAGTTTTTGAGTTTATTCGCTACAAACAAATATACTAATTATAATGTTACTCTTACTCTTTATAATGTTATGGGGGGTATTAAATAACAATATTTATTACCATTTAATTGTTATAAAAATAAGTAGCAAATAGCCGTTAATATATTATTTAAAATGATTTCTAACCTTCATAATTTCAACTCTTATTTCATTATTTATACTCGAATTGATCGCTCTCGCTCGAGAGTAGGCCAGTGTCCCAGCAGTGGGAACATAAGCTGTTACAATGTCACCCGAATTATTTAAACCGGCATATACACTTATTCAATGTACTTGTCTGTTGGATCGTCTTATGCCGCGTTGCTATGAGCTACAAGTATCCGTTAGTAGCATCTGATTTTGAGAAAAATATTTTTTTTTATTGGTTACTATTACTAGTTTTTTTTTTTTTTTTATACAACTGAAGTGGCAACCAAACGTACAGCCCACAAGATGGTAAGCGGTTACCGCAGCCTATGGACGCTTGCAATACCAGAGGTATCACTCGCGGGTTGCTACCTTGAGGCTAAGATTGAAAGCCTCATGTGCCAGTAATTACAACGGAAACCATACCCTTCACACCGGAACACAGCAATGCGAGCATTACTGCTTGGCGGCAGAAATAGGTAGTCCTTCCCCGGACGAGCTCTATCACAGAGAACTCTACTACTCTTAAAACTAGTTGACCCGCGCGGATTCACACGCGGTTTTCTTTCGCAAAATTTTCATATTTTCTCACCATTTAAACCTTCCCTGGACATATATTTTAAGAACAAAATGATACAAATAGGTTCAACCGTTCTCGAGTTTTAGCGAGACTAACGCAAAGCAATTCATTTTTCATTTAGAATAGAATAGAAAAATATTTATTTAGAAGAAGATTATAGACGACCGATGTGGCGCAGCGGGCGCAGGTGCGCCTGCGACGCGGAGGTTGCGGGTTCGATTCCCGCCTCGGGTCAAATTATATAATTCTTATTATAATTCAAATAATAAAAAATTAAAATATTATTATAATTCTTATACTTTTTTACACATTTGCTTAAATGCTATCTAAATTAAATGCATGTTCTTAAATCTATTTAACTTATGATGTATGTACATTAAAGGAATCTATCAAATTATGCATGCTAAAATAAGAATTTTTGGTTTCTACTTTTATTGGACATGGACGAAGGAGTCTTATCTTCCCACAACACAGGTTTACCTAAGGTGGGAGATATTGGTATATTACTTAATATTATTATTATGATAATTTGTGCTCAAAATTGTCCATCTACAAATTGTAATTTTGAAATGTTTTGTTGTTGAAATAAATCTTAAAATAAATCTCAAATCTCAAATGTTTGTAGGATCTACAAATATTGGTTCCGGGTGTTCTGGGTATTTTCTATATATAAAAAAAAATATCTATCTATGTATTGTATTGTATTAAGTATATATCAGTCATCTAGTACCCATAACACAGCTCTGTTTAACAGCAGCTTACCTTGGGGCTGGATGATGCTGTGTGGATTGTCCAGCATTATTTATTTATTTATAGAGAAGAGTTAGAGAGGATGTATTTTCTTTACGGATGCTACTAACGAATGCTCTTGCACTATAGGAACCCGGCGAAAGCAGACGAAGGTTTGACCAGCCTTCGAACGGCTTATGTTCGGAAGACAGTGGCCTTTACAAAACTTTATGATAAGTTTTCGCTTAATTAACACGTTAATAATATACCTCCATTATGGCTTAAGCCATTAGCCTTAAAATAGTAATAATTTGTTGTAGCTTGAACGGGACTGTTTAATTGCACCTGTCAAAGTTTTAGGACCTTATTCATAATCATACTTTGAACGTCTGTTAAGTAAATGTCATTTTCTGTCATTGTGGTAAGAATGACAATACCTAGCAAGCCGCTAAAATGATGTTTTTATGAATAAGGGCATAGTTTTGTTAGATATATTGACATGGTCCCGTACAATAGGTATTTGTAGTATTTATTATAGATTTATAATAAGCGCATGTTACAAATTAAACTAGTTATAGTAATAAAAAGCATTGTGAAAATTTATAAAAAAATGCTGAATCAGATTTGATTGGAATATGAAACTGTTTTGAAGTATGGTTCACTTTTTAGATCATTTTTTTTTATTTCACTCGAAATCTGTACTATATCAAAAAAATAAATATCGAATTATCTGTAAATACTATATACATAGTATAAACGGAATGCTGAACGGATTTCGATGAAATCTGATCAAAGGATAGTTTGATGCTTAGGGAAGGGCATAGGTTACTTATTATGTAGTACGCGAGCGATGCCGTAAAAACACATCATCATCATCATATCAGCCGATAGACGTCCACTGCTGGACATAGGCCTCCCCCAAAGAGCGCCATGACGACCGATTTTGGGCCTTCACCATCCACCGACTTCCTGCGACCGCTTTAATGTCATCGGTCCATCGAGTGGGGGGCCGTCCTACACTTCGTTTTCCAGTTCGTGGTCGCCACTCGAGAACCTTTATTCCCCAACGGTTATCGGTTCTGCGAGCTATATGGCCTGCCCATTGCCACTTCAACTTACTAATTCTAAACACTAGTAGAATACAAATCAATCATTATTAAAATTCCTAGACAAAGCTTAAATAAATTACTAGAACAATAATAATTAACTTAAAGTGAACCATATTTATTCAGTTATAGGAAATGACTTGCATTGAACACTAACCCTCCTATTCATAATCACTTGTCATTCTAAAATGCGGTAAATTTTGATCCCTGTTCAAACAATGAACAGAGATGACCACAGCTACCACTATTTTAGATTTCATAAATGATTATTGATAAGGGTGTAAGTGTCTAGAATTATAATATCGCAGTTAGGATAATACTGTTATGAAACGAGCAATATTTATACATATTAATAATTTTTATTAGCGAATAAATATTTTTCTTTTATTCAGAGACTTTTGAAAGCGAGAAAAAATAATCGTTGCAAATATCGTAGTTCAACTTATGTCGGTGATTACTAGATTCAGAGCATTCATGGACATAAGCTGAACCAATCCGCATTGGGCCAGCATGGTGGATTAAGACCCAATCACTCTCGCTTGAGAGTAGGCCAGTGTCCCAACAGTGGGAATATTAGAAGGCTGACATGGAGTCAGTGGCCTAACTAAAGATCCTTTGATGTGTGTACGAAAAATCGACCATAGGTCGACGCGACCCGTTGAAACGCGACTCGTGTTTAGTCGAATCAAATTGTATTATTTTCTATGACCAGAATCACTACGAACATGCACCTGGTGGTAGGACTCTTCAGCAAGAGTCCGTCTCGGTGGGTACCACCGCAGTGTCAGATATTCTACCTCCAAGCAGTAGTGTGCAAGCTGCACTGTGTTTAGGTTTGAAGGGCACTGTAGCAAATGAAATTACTGGGCGAAAGAGACTTAGCAACAATGTTTTCGGGTGATAAGCGCAGTGCAGTGCCACGCAAACACTTAAAACTTGAAGCTATGGGTGGCACTGTATCTGTAATAGTCAGGCGTGGTGCTTAACATCAGGTGGGCGCCTTGATTGTCCTGTCACTTGCTGACATAAAAAAAAAAGGACATGCGACTCAGATGTTCATAGTGTGGTCATAGAAATTCATCGGGTATTGTCGCGTGTTAATAATGTGTTTCGACCTCATTTTGGTTTATCGGCCAACATTGGTCGCTATAACTACCAACATACGCCAATAGTCAATCAATTTACCTCAAACCTTTATTGCTGTCTTACGGTACATTATTATAGTCATTACATTTTCGCGATCAGATAACTTACTCTTGAACCCAATGACAATTCCGATGCTTCTTCTTCTTCTTTTGTTTTCTGGCCTCTGTGGCTAGTTTGCCACAATTTTGCCAATGTCAAGTGTATTATTTTGATTGTCGCTTAGCAACGTAAACAAACGAAATTTGGAAAGAAACGATGACTTTTCTTTCAAAATTCTCCTGGAAAGTCTTTGACTAAATTACCAACCAACATCACCCCTCCATTTCAATTACTAACACTTGTGCTAATTATACAAGTTAAATTGGATAAACTGCCACCAAATTTACGCAATAAAACTTAAAATAACACGAGAAAAATAATTAAAATGGGAAGACCCATGTCGTTTTGACAAGATAGCCAAAGACAATCTAACTTACTCTTGAACCCAATGACAATTCCGATCCAATCTCAATTTCTATTTACTGCTGTCAATTTTTTTTTACTCATGAGAACAAGGTTGAATTGGTTGATTGAAAAGGTTGTAAAAAGTACGAAATGTCATATTCCAATACTTGTCCAATACCGATTGCGTTCAAGAGTAATCCCAGGTAACCACAAGCTAAAAAGCATTATTGAAAAATTGTTAGACTGACATTTTGGCATACAAAAAAAACAGTTTAATGTTATTTCAATATTGCTATAAGAGCTCGTGGTTACCTTCCAGAACACAGTAATATTTTCGGGAGAAATAAATAAAAACAACGCGATTTAAAATCCCGCAATATTCTAAAAAATATATACATACGCCAAGTAGTAACCTACATAGATTCTACACGTTGGCCCAATGCCTTGGCCCAATGTTTACAGCTGGCTAAAGAATTAAAAGTCTTATAAACTAATTTTGTTTAATATTTAATGTTTTTCAACATGTTATTTTTATAATGAACAGATGTAAGCTATTGTTAGCTTGAATAAATGTTTTGTAATTGGTATTTTGTTGTTTTATTGTAATTGCTTCCTTGTTACAAGCGTAACATGATAGGCTGCGGTAACAGCTTACCATCAGGTGGACTTGGTTGCCACAGTGGTTTTTCAGCTAACTGATTCACTAACAATATGTAGTTAGGAGGCAAACTCTAAGGTAATTTTTAATTCATTTCGCACTAGCGGTCTAGTAAGTAACCCTAAATATCCTTAGGTCGTGGGTTCGAACCGGTCGTGCACCAGTGGATTTACGATTCGAAAAATGTATGTGCGGAATGCCAGTGCTCTCATACGGTGAAGGAAAACATCGTGAGAAAACCGGCATGTCCAAGAAATGAAATAAGAATGCCAGTGTTCTCATACGGTGAAGGAAAACATCGTGAGAAAACCGGCATGTCCATGAAAATTGGAAATACATGTCCCATCGACCAACGCATTGGGGCCGTCGTAGAGCCCAATCACTCGAGTCTAGCTTAATGTCCTAGTAGTGGGAACATGGCTCTCATGATTGGTCTACAGACTTTTTCATAACACAGACAAAACACTTTATAAATAGATATTGATTATCTCGCCGCGTTGACCTGCGACTTTATCGAATTAGTGGAAGTGTAAGGACGTGGGTACACTGATGGGCTATAAAACTAATGAAATTATTAAAATAGTAGGTAGGTACTTACCTAACAAATTTATTCAAATACCTACTTAGTTCGTTCGTTCGTTCGTATGAGTCAGTGGCCAACTCTGGACAGAGTTTCTAGCCTTTTTTTTTTAATACCTAATTAAAAAGTAGGTAGGGGAAGGTGGGAAGCATTCATACACTTTAAAATCTAAGTTTTGTAAAAAAAAAACGAATGGCAATTTCATAATAAATTGAATGTTATTACATATCCTACGTAACTGGCTATAATAATAAAGTACATCAATATTGAAATAATGCAATCTGACCGAGCAAAGGCGGTTTTCCCAAAAGATGGAAATAGTACGAAGTGCCCCACACGCGGGGTAGATTAGTACATAGTGTGGGGCACCTTCATACATAGGTGGGAGCCTTCGTACACAGTATAAAAAAACGCCATTCATGCTTTAAAAACATTTTTTTATTAAAAATTTAAAAAAAAACTGAAATCTTAACTATTTTTAAAAAGTCTTTGTTATTAAGATCAAAATTAACACAAGTAATCAGCCTTAGAAACAGTACTATTAAATTTTTTACACTAATTTTTTTACAAAAACTGACACAAACATGAGGTTGCGAGTTCGATTCCCGCCTTGGGATTAATAAATATAAATAAATAAATAAACGATCGACGAACGTTTGTACGATCTGCAAATATTAGTTCCGGGTATTTTCTATGTATAATAAAAAATATCTATCTATGTATTGTATTGAGTATTAAGTACATCAGTCAACTAGTACCCATAACACAAGCTCTGCTTAGCTTGGGGCTGTGTGGATTGTCAAGCATTATTTATTATTATTATTATTACTTTTATGGTACGGTTTATTGTATGGCTAAACGGCTTTCGGAAAACGGGAGAGTTGAAGGTTTGACGCCGTATTGTTCTGCTGATTTTCGGATGGATAAAGTTTTATCCAAAACTTTCTTCACCACTGACTCCATTGCGGCTACTACCTCTCCCGATCTGGTCCCCTTTTTTACATATTTCCGTGGCATGGTTCTGACATAATTATATTGAATTGGTAAATAAACACTTAAGAAATCACTCAAAATCTATAAGGGGTACATTAGCACAGTACGAATCTACCCGAGTTACTACTGTACGAAGGTACCCCAAACCCAAACATTTAACAAATTAATTCAAAATAAAAAAACGGTTAACTTTATATTAAAATGAATACGTACACCTTCAAATAAGGCATCAGTACATCATTTACAATAAATTATTTATACAATTTGAGTAAAAATTACGGGTAGGTACTAAACACTGAAAGTGTTGAATCCAAATATTACTTACGAGAAGCGAAAACACTTAAGGACTCGTTGCACGGAAGCCGTCGGCCCCACTGCTGTCTCGTCTCGCGGTTATCTGGCCGGGGTAGAGGAGAGGCACACACACAAATATGAACGTGCTAACGTTTGTAATCGCGGAGATATGACGACTGTATGAATGCTCCCGCTGTACGAATGGTGACGGTTTACCTCTACTATAATTTCAAAATAATAGGTACCTACTTCACATCACTATCATGTTCGATTCTTCACGGGCTACAAAAAAATTCATGGATCGTCAAGGTTAGGATTCTATATATTTTTACAACCGTCTATTTAAAAGTATAAGTAGCGGTTTTCTTTTGTGTTAGTTAGTATCATCGAGTATAAAACCAATTTGGTTAGTATACATCTGGTAATTAATATCGAGGGCTAACGGGAACGGGGGCAAACGTGCAAACCCAGATTTTATGCGTCGTCGTGGCTTTGTAGGTATCAGAAACTCTAGTATAGGTACCTACCTAATGATTATTACAAGTACCTACCTACGGCCTTTTTTAAAAGATTAAGCACGGCGGCATGCGTAATGTTTATGTTACTACATTAATACACTTAAAAATAAAATTAATAAATAAGGCAACCACTTTTTTACGTGTCTTTTAACTTTATAAAAAAACAACGCTTTAAACATAATTATTGCTTAATAAAATTTAATTTAATTTTTAATAAAAAATATGCCTATTATTGTACACACATCTTTATTACCTAGATAGATAAGTTAACCTAGTATTGTATTTTGTTGTAGGACAACAAGTGGAATGCTGTTTTGTGATATTTATTTAAATTTAAGTAAATAAAATTGTATACTACCCATTATTTGGGCGTTTCTAAACCTGTGATCAATACTTCTTTAATCTAATTTATAGTTATTGGAATGATGAAGTGAGTCTTATTTTTATTGTACTTAGAATAGTGGAACGCATCGCGTTTTTTCTGTTTCCATTTTTTATTTTATAGTGTATTATTTTATATTATCTTCTACGCCCTTTATAAGTTGAATAATTACACTAAAAGGAACAGATCTGAAAATTTAAGGTATCCAGGATTTGGGCTGTTTTAGCTGTGCGTTGATTGACAGTAAATCAGATAACATGCCTACAATTTTAGATTTATATTCTTAGAATAGTGCGTCGATTCTCGTATTGAATTTTCATATTTTTTTCTAGCTTTTTTTGAGAAAGCTTCAAGAGAAGTCAATATTTTGATGTCTATAAGCTTGTAAATGATGATGATGAGACCGACCAAACACGTTTAGTTTGTTATTTGAAATATGATATATCTGTGATGAGAAGTATAATAATAGGATACTTTCCTCTAAATTAAAGTGATCGACAAAAATAGAAATATATAAGTAGGTACTTAAACTGCTGAAGCGGTAACATTTAGGTACTTTGTTTTGTTCCAGGCCTTACATACTGATAGCTCTATTTCCAGTTGCCTTTGCAACGATTGAAGTTTTCATATCTGGAAGTTTCCACACCAACTTCACAACTCGAGTGTCAGGCTCCGACAAAGCTATAGTCACAGAAACAGAGAGGATATCCTTCAACATCACCGATGGTGTTATCAAAGACTGCGTGAAGGAATACATAGGGGGCCGTCCCGATGACGCATTCATCCACGGCCCTACCCCATGGGGGAATTTATTCAAAATATACGGCTGGAGTGAAACTTACAGAGTTCTTAAACCGGTGTCAAGTCGAATCGTTAACATTGCTTCTTCTCCGCAAATGTTAAAACAATTTGAAACGTCAACTAAAGAAATCACACTTTTCCAAACTATTTACAACAGGTTTTCAAAAACGTGGATCGCGGCGCCAGATTTAGAAGTATCAAAAATAAATAGTCATATTAATGTTGACAATTTCAAAATGTCGTACGAATCGGCTTTAGGGGAAAACGGGGTAATGTTAGAACCGATCAAGACTGGGGTATCTATAACTGATACTGTAGATTTTGGGTCTGTGATTGTTGAGTTGTATGCGACTAGCGTTTCAGTTAGAACCGAAGTTATGTATCAAGCAAGCTTATGGGGAAATGCTGTGATAAACTACGCAAGAGCCTTTAGAGGGCATCACTTTTACTCGCCAAATTTAGAAGATATTATGCTTAACTGCGGATTAACCAACAGTTTGCGAGTCAAAGAGTTTATTGATGTTGGTTTTTACACGGATGCTAAGGTTGTAGTTAAAAATAAGAGCACTGGTCTTTTGATATTGACTAAAAATGTAGAAATATATCCTTTGTAGGTATCTTTCAGGGAATACAAACCGGGGTAAACACTCACACTTAATTTATTATTGACATCAGACCCCTAGGACCTGTCGACAGTAAATCTGGCTCGTATCCCAACATTTAGGCCTGTATTCAAGGACTATACTTGAGTGTGAATCGTGACTATCGATCAATCCAAGTATTCTATGAAGAACTGTCACTATATTAAGCTTGAGTAGGTACTTATCGTTTTGAGCTTGAGTTTCGTTCTTGAATACGGACCTAGGTTGCTATTTCGTAGTTCTCGAAAACACTAGGTACTCTTTCAATTTGCACTTCCACAGTTCAAAACCCTAAACATAACATAAATGACCTCTGGGCCTCTGGGCCGAAGAAATAGAAGATCTGACAAGTCCTTACGGCCTGCTAACAGGCCACGAGGACCCAGATAAAATGCTCATATCTTTTGAACTGTGGAATTTCAAATTGATGTTGGCATAGAAACCACATTTATTGGTTACAGGTCCCAGGAATCTGATGTCAATAATTTAATACCCTTCAGTGAAAAACAATCAAGTTATTACAATCCAATCATTTTATTAAACAATATTGGTCTTGATAGGAGAAATAAAACAACATTTTATAAACAACACACATTCGTATGAAAAAGTCTATTGCCTAAATAAAACATGCTAGTTTCTTAGACGATCAGTTAAAAATATATCAGTTGAATGATGGAAAATAGTTCTTTCATACAGCTAGTAAGAACAAAATGTTAGCTTGCCACAAAAGCTGAAGATACATTATTATTCAAATCATATTATTATCAAATCAAATATACACAATATTATAACCTGAGTAGAGTAGGAGGTACATACTTACTTAAGAAAATGTTTTCGCATATTTCCGGGTTACATACACTAGGGCAGATTGATTGTTAGTTGACTTTAATTTTTTTGATTATATAAATAATATGTACCTTATAAGGTACAAAAATTAATATATAGGTACCTATATGTTATAACATAATGTTTGTACCACTTTCTGCAAATAGAGTGTATTTTTGTATGATTTGAACATCTCAATATCGGATTGAAAAGTTATTTTTTAAGTACTACTTAGATATAATTTTTGATAATTAAAAATTAAATACTTAGTTTACTTTGACTTAGCGTAAAAGTATTTTTACAAACCTAACTACAAAATGATACATTGGTTAGAATAATTTGTTACTTAATATAAATAATTAAGCATAATAGATTACAAAATTGATATGCCTATATATATTTTACAATTTTCGGGTCGTGTCAAGTCGACTAATTGCCGGTTAGCCATATAACTTTTCACCATTCAACGTGGTAGTTATTGCCCAACTAGCTATTCGCCTCTTACTTACACGAAGTTATTCTTCAAAGACTGGTTCGACTAGGTCACGTATGATGGTACTGAAGATGTGCGAGTGGGTGCTCGTAGAGGGGGTAGAGGGGCGCGGGCGCGTGCGAGTGCGCGTGCGAGTGCGCGGGCAGCGCGTGCACCGGCGCCAGTGCGTGCGGGTGCGAGTGCGGGGGCGCGTCGCTGTCATCGTCGGATGACGAGTCCAGCTGCTTGTCTCCAGGGCCGCTGGAACAAATATTATAAATAAATAAATGATGGCGGACATTTTTAGACAACGTCGTCTAGCCCCAAACTACGCAAATCTTGTTCTATGGGAACAAGATAACTGATAGATATATTTTTTATAAAGGAAACCATCGTGAGGAAACCGGCATGTCCAAGAACTAAAAATTGAAAGACATGTGTCTACCACTCAGCATTGGGTTCACGTGGTGGATTAATACCCAATCACTCTCGCTCGAGAGTAGGCTAGGAGAGTAAGAGTGTAGATACGTATTATCTAAATAATAGGTACATGGCTTTTTATTCTAGGCTGGGGGGCGCGTGAAACTGGCTTTAATTCTAGCTTTAAAACGTTTCAAGTGTCAAATCCTTGTGATATTACTAATAATTATATTAAAAATAAATAGTCAACAGTATAAGTACCTACTACCTACGGAATAAATAGTGCTGACCTGACTTCTTCTTCTTCTTTTGACTAAGATAAAATAAGCCAAGTATGTAGGTACGTGTAACGTACGTACGTATGTTTAAATAACAACTCATGGTATTTTAGTGGTGGGGATCAACGGGATATTGAATTCCCGTTTGCCCCTTTTAAATTGATGTAAAAATACTTCCCGTAGGGCCAAGTAAATAAAAATGGGGGCGAGCGTGAAGTTTTATTACTGGTCCCCAGCCGTGGGGACAAGACATGGGGGTGAGCGGGAATAACCTGTCATATTACCCACCCAAAAGTTATATAGACCTTGTACCTGTTCTACATTTTTATTAGGTATTCTTAATGCTTAGTAAATAGTCTCTTAGTTCAATTTACCTACACAAAAGTCAAAAATCCGAACTAAATATCTAAAGAAATTTATATTAGGTATAGGTCTCACAACGGATCTCGGCCGTAGTGAAATTAGCCGTTTCGATGCGCAATGGAGCTTTTTCAAACTAAATTGTCTTTGCGCATCACAAACGGCTAACTTCACGGAAGCCTAGATCCGCTGTGCGAACTATACCTACCTATGCCTTGGGGATAACTCGCTATCCTGTTTATTTTAATTTTGAATCCAACAGAATTTAAAAAATCTTAGCTCAATAAAGCAGGTAACTAAACACCTTTCTAACTCCAAACCGTAACCAAATGTCCGTAAAAATTAACATCCAATACATCTAACCAAAACCCTTCGTAGAAATAGTTGCGTTGAGTTATATTCTAATAGGTAGTCTTATCCAATCAAGCCGATGCGCATTTTGAAATATCCACAGCGACAGCTCGCCCCCCGCGTAACGTGATACGGAGCAGAGGCCGTATCTGGATTAATGCTTCTTCTTCTTCTTCGTCTAAGGCCTCTGTGACTTATTTGCCACTATTTTGCCAGTGTCAAGTGTATTAGTTTGATTGTAGCTTAGCAACGTAAACAAACGAAACTGGAAAAGAAATGGTGACTTTTCTTTCAAAATTCCCTTGGAAAGTCTTTGACTAAATTACCAACCAACATTACCCCTCCATTTCAATTACCTACTTACATTTGTGCTAAGTAAACAAGTTAAATTGGATATACTGCCACCAAATTTACGCAATAAAACTTATAATACCTAACACGAGAAAAATAACTAAAATGGGAAGACCCATGTCGTTTTGACAAGATAGCCAAAGACAATCCTGGATTAATGTTTGACAATCGTAAATGTAAACGTATCATCCAGCTGTCAATTTGTATAGGATTTTTAACAGCGCCTCTTTAGTGCGTTGGTTAATGAACTAGGTACCAAAATTCCATACAAATTGACAGCAGAGGGTCTACTCTTGAAAGCGACAAACGATAATCGTGGCAAATATCGTAGCTCAACTTATGTTGGTTGTTACTAAGTTCAGAGCATGCACGGACTAAGCTGAACCACGAAAATCGTCACGATATATAAGCTTTTGTGCGCAAGAGAGACCCCCTGGACGATACGTTTACGTTCACGACTGTCAAACGAGTTTTTCGTGATAAGCACTCTGAAATAATGCTTTTGTTTATTTTGTTCATTAACTCAGCTTACTTTCTAAATTATTTTTTTTATTTCTATTAGAATGTATGTAGGTACGTATACTCTACTGCCAGTCTATAAATATTGTGTAAGGTAAATCAAAATAAATAAAATAAAATAAATATCATAAAAAAAAACCGCCTGAATACGACTCTGGCAGCTTTTAGGACGCAGATGTGGCGGTGTCGGGTTACACTAGCCGTCCTTTTCGCTAATGTAGCGTCGTCTCTCTCTGGCGAAACGACATTGGCATCTCTCCAAATAGACCAAATACAGACTTTTTTGTTTTTTAGAGATATTTTCGTTGAGGCGAATGTCTTTATTTCAATTTTATGTTCTGTCGTTCATTTTCATTCAAATTGTTTATTATGTGTGGAAGGCTGGTTTGATAGTTGATCACAGACTTCTAGAATTTGTTTGGAAAGAACGCCGCCATTTATTTTATCTTTCTTTGTTTATTCTTAAGTTAACAATTAATAGACATTAATTAGATTTTCAAAATTAATTGACAGATGCCACAAATCTATAGAAAAAAAGAAGAAATAGAAAAGAAGTAAAATCTTGCTAAAATCGTTATTTTTGGATTTTACAAACTTCTGCAGTAAAAAAAGTATTTTTTTGTTGCTCATTTTATTTTTGATTGGCCTAGCTTACATTCAGAGTTGTTATAAACTCTGCCAACTGTAGATTGTGGGTTCGATTCTCACCTAATACAAGCATTTTGTGTGATGAACAATGAACATAGATGTTCGTATACACTCGCATAATTATTAAGTTACCTACATAGTAAATCCCAAAAATTATTTTGCATCAAGCGGGATCCCGCTTGAGGCAAAATATTATAATCTTTAGTATTCCCCTAGTGTGATGGTTAACACTATAAAAACAAAAATAACTTACCTACATAGTGTAACTTAATAATTATACAACTCAAAGTATTCACTTAATCGTGGGTTCAAATCCTAAAAAAGGCGCACCTAATGTTTGTGGATTTGGTTAGCCCTAACTATGTCATTCGGGTTGTAAGAGTTTTAAAATAAATACTTACAATGATGTATTCTGTCAGTTATCTGGTTACCAGCTTAGCTTAGTTATTTGGGGTTAGATGACATTGTGTAAAAAAAATCGCCAATATTTATTTATTTTTATTTTAATGTTTTGAAAGTGGGTTTATTATTTAATTATACTTATAGGCTCTATTATTTAATTTGTGTAATAATTCGTATATTTTTTAACCGATTTCATTATTAATAATAAGAGTCGTTTCTTCGACTATGTTTTTGTCTGTGTTTTTTACCCAACGTGACGTAGCTGGCTATGTTGTTCATAACAGATCAACGAAGTTAAGCACTGTTCCGCGGGGTCATCATTGGGATGGGTGACCGCCAGTGGCAATTTCAACTGAGCGCTCCCGTGCTTCGGAGGGCACGTTAAGCAGTCGGTCCCGGCTTTTTCAAAGTTGTTAGGCCATGACAGAGGCATTCGGGCGGCCTAGAAACTCTGGCACCAGAGTTGGCCACTGACTCATACGAACGAACGAACGAACCCAATTATTCTTTTTTTTGTTTGAGATCATACTTTAGTGTGGTCCCTTAGAAGTTTTGAACACTTATTTACAAAAACAAAAAAACTACTGTAAACAAAAAAACACTGCATCTTAGTTTCTTATAAAGTACCTACCTAAGTGGGTTTGAGTCTGTTTTTTTTTTCAGAAAACTTGCTTTAATAATAGCAGCTGAGTTAAATATTACTCATGAAGCGAAATAAATTCTAATTTCATAAGTTAGTTCTAAAAACCCCAGTGTAATTCTAAAGAGCTTTTACCGTGCAGTAAATAAGGTTGACTATCGAACTTGTGAGTGTAGACAGGGATGTACTTAGGGTCGTAGATATCATGTTACAAAATGGATAAACAAACGTGGACTTCCCTTTATATGCTTTGGCTACCTATGTATGTATACCTTATTAGATAAAACTTTGTAAGTATTCCTGTTTTGCTGATATTTTAAGCATTATTTTGTGAATAGTTTTTTTTAATGATAATCACCGTTATACTAAAGAAATACATTGTTATGATATATTACTAGCTACCCGCTCCGGCTTCGCATGGGTGCGTTATGTAACTTATAAACCTTCCTCTTGAATCACTCTATCTATTTAATAAATAATAAATAAATAAATAATGCTGGACAATCCACACAGCATCATCTAGCCCCAAGGTAAGCTGCTGTTAAACAGAGCTATGTTATGGGTACTAGATGACTGATATATAAGGTCATTCATTATCAACCTGACAAACTTAAGGGGTAGGTTCCACACATAAAAAAAAATACTTGTACTTTTTTTTCTAAACGTTTTTTTTTTATATTTAAAAAAAAAACGTAATTTTGCTTAATTATCCTTGTTAGAAATCGAAAAGGCAGCGCTCGGCACGTGTCAGTGACCCGCGCGTCAATGAACCGCGGGTCAATAACCCGCGCGCCCTTGACCTGCGCGTGTCCTTGACCAGACAGAACTCCCGGAACAAATATTTGTAGAACATACAAACATTTGACCTGAGGCGGGAATCGAACCCGCATCCTCCGCGTCGCAGGCGGTCCTGCGCCCGCTGCGCCACATCGGTCGTCTACTGTATTAATGTAAATGGTATGAGTTTTATTATACAAACGTGTTCCTTTTTTGTTTTTCATATGATTTTTTTTTCTTTCTATGATCTCAACGGCCTTTTTTAGGACTTTTGGTCCAGTGGTCCAGTGGAGCAGAAAAGACACGACATTGGACCGAAAACTGAGATTTTATAGTCGGATACCCAAATCGGCTTAATATTGTGAAGTGGACCGCAATGATTACTTGAAATGGTAAAAAAAAGCTGCTATCAAAAATAAAAGTATATTTGAAGTAATATTTGAAAGTTATCAAAAGTTTTTTTTTTGTGTTATTATTCCGCATAAGATAGAGACTACTAGGTTTGCTGGAAGAGAACTCTTTTTAGAGTTAAGCTCGCCTGTGTACATGCACTATATTTTAAGTTTTTTCTAAATGTTTTTGTGTGTACAATAAAGAATAAAGAAGATTTAATTTGACTTTTTAATATATATAATATACTTACTGCCCACTTGATGGTAAACGGTTACCGTAGCCTATGTACGCTTGCAACATCAGAGATATTACTTGCGTGTTACCACCCTGAGACGTTAGATGGAAAGTCTCATGTGCCAGTAATTTCACCGGAAACCATACCCTTCAAACCGGAACACAGCAATGCGAGTATTACTGCTTGGTGGCAGAAATAGTTATGGTGGTAGTCCTACCCCGGACGAGCACATCACAAAACTCTACTTTATTTTATGTTTGTTACAATATAAACATAAAAATTATGGTTTCCGGCGAAATTACTGGCACATGAGGCTTTCGATCTTAGCCTCAAGGTGGCAACCCGAGGGATACCTCTGGTATTGCAAGCGTCCATAGGCTGCGGTAACCGCTTACCATCTTGTGGGCCGTACGCTTGGTTGCCACTTCAGTTGTATAAAAAAAAATACAAATCATTCCTCTAAAAAATATTAGTAACTTATAGATAAAGATTTCGCTACCTTTGCACATTCCTTTCGCTTACGAGAAGGAATTTACTATACTTAGCATATAATAAGCAAGGTTATTTGAAGTTATTAAAATCATAACCTACTTTAAATAATATCATATCATTTGTTTATTGCTTCAAGTTGGTTTGTAGCAGCGAGAATGGTTTGTAGGTATAGATCTCACGGCGGATCTCGGCCGTCGTGAAGTTAGCCGTTTCGTTGCGCAATAGAGCTTTTTCAAACTAAATTGTCTTTGCGTATCACAAACGGCTAAGTTCACGGAAGTCTAGATCCGCCGTGAGACCTATACATAAGTCTTATTAGTTAATATTGTCCGCAACAAGAGCCCCGTTGGGGCACTACAATGTGGGTACTTATAATCTAGGTAGGAACTATAGGTACTATGTATACGTACGTTCGTATACGTCAACTTTGGTAAATTTTTTTTTATACCACAAAGTGGCAACCAAGCGTACGACCCACTTGATGGTAAGCGGTTATCGTCGCCTATGTACGCATGCAATCATATATATCACTTGCGTGTTACCACCCTATCTGTCACCCTAATCTCTATCAGTATCTAGGTAATTATTGAAAAAGGGGGATAAAACTAGGTGTCAGATGGGAATAATCCAGAATGACAAGGAAATACAAATACCTACATAGCTTAGCAAGCCGCTGAAATGCTGTTTTTTTATGAATAGTTACTTTAAAATAATAGACTTACCTATCTTTGTGTTCTGCTTGTCTGTCTCTTTGCCTTCTATTTTTGAACCAATTTGAAACCTGAAAAATAAATAGAACAACATTATTACTGTTTATTTCAAATTCAGTTCAAGAACATGTTGTATTTATACAAAGTCCTAAAAGAGATTATAACAAAGTCCGTTATACAAAGCAAGTTACTTATTACAGTATAATCCATTCATAAATAAACCAATAAATCCATTCTTATTGAGGGGTTTTCGTTTAAAGTTATTTAAAAAAAAGCTGTCAATTTAGATGGCGGTAGCTCAACTGGCTGGCGAGCCTTAGAGAATGTAAGCACTACGTTTGGCGAGCTATGGTGAATGTGTAGGGAGTGAGTTGTGCCGTGGGGTCGGCATAACGTGGGAAAAAGGACAGGGAAACTATGATTTCAAATTCAGTTCAATTTATCATTGGTTTTTTTTTCATATCAGCAAGTGACAAGACAATCAAGGCGCCCACCTGATGTTAAGCACCACGCCTGACTATTACCGATGCAGTGCCACCCAAAGCTTGAAGTTTTTAAGTGTTCGCGTGGCACTGCACTGCGCTTATCACCCGGAGACATTGTTGATAAGTCTCTTTCGCCCAGTAATTTCACTTGCTACAATGCCCTTCTAACCTAAACACAGTAATGCTTGCACATTACTTTATGAAAATCTGCTTGAAATATCTACGTAGAGGATACCTGCTGGCAAATAAACATTCCTTCTTAAATGGCACTTTCGATTTCTTCTATTACAGACTAAAAAAATGCTCTTTGCCGTCCTATAATCGATTTAGTTTATTTCGTACTAGCAACCCGCCCCGGCTTCGCACGGGTTATCAAACCTACCTCCTAAATCACTCTATCTATTGATGTGATGACCTGCTTAGTTTAAAAGATCTAAGCGTAGACAGACACAGAGACTTTGCTATAATAACTTTAACTTTATTCATTAATTTTTTGCATAGTGCTAATAAAACTTAGTGCTAATTTAATATTTATATATAAGGTCATTCATTATCAACCTGACAAACTTAAGGGGTAGGTTCCACATGTAAAAAAAAAATACTTGTACTTTTTTTTTCTAAACGTTTTTTTTTATATTAAATAAATTTTTTACGTAATTCTGCTTAATAATTAGTTATTCTTGTTAGAAATCGAAAAGGCAGCGCTCGGCACGTGTCAGTGACCCGTGCGTCTATGAACCGCGGGTCAATAACCCGCGCGTCCTTGACCTGCGCTAGTCCTTGACCCGCTACGGGGCGCGCACACTCGAGTATTTCATTATTACGTCGCTTAACTCGATTCCCAACAATGATAAATAATAATTGAGCGGAAAAACGTAATCGATTTTTTTTTTGTTTACTTGGGATTTTTAAGACAAAATATACATAAAAAAAAATATAGGTACTTACATTATTTTTTTTATGTGTGGAACCTATCCCTTAAGTTTGTCAGGTTGATAATGAATGAACCTGTATAGAGCTAATATAAATTTGATATGCCTGAACTAGGTAAAACTGTAATCGTAATACCTGTAATAATTTATTGAGAGTTATTTTTGTCTGTGCTACTATACTACCTACATTGTATAATTGTGTGTAAACAAAGTTTAGGTAGGGAGTATTTAGTTAATACTCTATGCATATTGTACGTCTGAAAAGGGCAAACTGTTGAACTATTTTTGTATTTTTAATTTTACCATCTTACATTTAAAACAGTTTTACAATAAAAATTTTCTTATTCTTATTCCATGTACTACAATGTATTAAGTACTTGTATCTACATTGTGTAGGTAGGTAAGGTCTAACTAGTTCAGTTTGCGGTGTGTAACTAGATACGACTTCCTCAAACTCACACGACTTGGGTTACTGATGAAAAAACTTTGTCTTTGTTATTTTTAATTATAACATAATTCCGTGCTTCAGGGAGCACGTTAAGAACGCAAAAAATACTGTAAGCAATATTTTGATCAAGTTCGATTTTTTAAAAATACTAGGGTGTCTGTACTGTTTATACACACTGTGACCTATATTTTTGGAATGGGTAGAACGGAGCATTATGTTTTGGGTAGAACGGTAAAAATAATTTTGGGTAGAAAAATTGTGGGTTGAACGGGTAGACATAACACATTTAGATTAGAGGCTACTGTTTCAATAATCTAATTTTCTTTTCTGAATTTCTTATTAACTCAAATTCATTTCATACTAAATTTTGATATTTTCTTAGTTATGTTATTACCATTTAATTTTGGGTAGTAAGTAGTAAATAGTACGTCATGACAAATGACTGAATGTGTTTAGCACTATGTTTATACATAACAACTGTATCATCTACCATATTCACTGCAAATAAATATCTTTATCTTTATCTTTACTCTGCTGTATGAGAGTGCTTAGCACCACCGCAGTGCCATATTCTGCCTTCTCCTCTTTAAACTTGAAGGGCATTGTAGCAAGTTAAATTTATGCCTTGGAGTGACGGGCGCAGTGCAGTGCTAAGCAGAACTTTTAAACTTAAATTTTTGGGTGACTCTAATAGCTAGTATGGTCAAGCGTGGCTCTTAACATCAGGCAAACGACTTGACCGTCTCGTCATATTTGATGACATAAAAAAAACGATTTGAAGAATAAATCTCTACATATTTTTAATGAAAATATTATATTTAAATTGTTGGTTTTAATATTGTTTTGCTTATTTATTTTTATTGATTGATATTCTGAATAATTCAGTAAGGTACCTCGAATAAGGTTGGATTCGATCATACTCGAATAGGCGCTATTCTCCGAGTAAATCAAGTTACTCGCTAGAAAACTGACAGTTTCCTTGTATTAGACATATCTTATTCCGCGGAATAGTTATTCCAAAAGTTGGTCGAATCCTCCCTAAGTAATAACAATTTCCAAAAAACTGGACAGCCCAAGAAGAACTAAGTATACTACCTCGTTCTGGCAGTAGCACGCACTGCTAGGGATGTGAACCCGCGACCTACCTGCACAGTGGTGAGGCCGGTGGTCTCCGCTAGCTCTCTCTTCTCCCGCGGCGAAGGGTACGGGTTGTGGAGGTACCAGTCGCGAAGCACTGATCTTGACTTCTCCTGACAACAGAACAAGAGTAATAGAGTTCTTTGTGATACTCGTCCGGAGAAGGACTACTGCCATACCTATACCGCTAAGCAGTATTGCTCGCATTGCTGTGTTCCGGTTCGAAGAGTATGGTTTCCGGTGAAATTACAGGCACATGAGACTTTCCATAGAGAGCACCGGTGGTCTAGTGGTAGTGACCCCGTCTTCCAAACCTAAGGTCGTGGGTTCAAACCCGGTCGTGCACCAATGGATTTTTCGCTACGAAAAATTTATGTGCGCAATGCCAGTGCTCTCATACGGTGAAGGAAAACATCGTGAGGAACCCGGCATGTCCAAGAACTAAAAAAAAATTCGAAAGACATGTTCCATCCACCAATCCGCATTGGGTCCGCGTGGTGGTATAAGACCCAATCACTCTCGCCTGTGAGTAGGCCAGTGTCCCAGCAGTGGGAACATTAGAAGGCTGTCATGAGTAGAGAGAGAGAGACTTTCCATCTAACGTCTCAGGATGGTAACACGCAAGTGATACTCTGATGTTGCAAGCGTGCATAGGCTACGGTAACCGCTTACCATGTAGGCCGTACGCTTGGTTGCCACTTTAGTGATATGAGAAATAATGTCGAAGGACCGTCTAGTCATCACATACCTTGAAGCAGTACGAAGTTTCCTCTCCATCCCATATCGTGCGGGGTAGCGGGAACTTGCGCCGCACGCGGTACTTCCCCACCGCCCCCAGGGGCCGCCCTCGGAGCCTCTCTGCCTCCATGTAGTGAGCTGTGAGTAAGTAAGTTCGTATGAGTCAGTGGCCAACTCTGGTGACAGTTTCAAGGCTGCCCGAAAGTCTCCGTCATGGCCTAACAACTTTGAAAAAGCCGAGGACGCTTAACGTGCTCTTCGAAGCACGGGAGCGCTCAGTTGAAATTGACACTGGGGGTTCCCATCCAAATGGTGACTACGCGGAACAGTGCTTAACTTCATTGATCTGTTAAGAACAACTTAGCTAGCTACGTCACGAGTGTTCCAGTGAACTGTGCACAGCCAGCAGTTATGACTAGCCATCAACCTAACTTAAGAGTAGCAGAGTTCTTTGTGATAGATAGAACACGTCCAGGGAAGTACTACCAGCATACCTATTTCTGCCTCAAAGCAAAATGGCTGTATTCGGGTTATTGCTGTACTTCACGGGTATGGTTTCTAGTAAAATTACTGGCACATGAGGCTTTCGATCTATGCCTCAAGGTGGCAACCTGCGAGTAATACCTCTGGTGCAAACGTCCATAGGCTGCATAACCGCTTACCATCTTGTGAGCCGTACGCTTGGTTGCCACTTCAATTGTATAAAAAAAAGAGTGGGGCGGTCTTCCTGCAGACCTCTTTGCTGGACTGTTGTATGGCCGCCATTAAACGCACCTTTCAACCAAAGACCCTGCAGCTTCGTGTGGTTATGTGCACTGAAGGTGTGCGACTCCAGCAGTCGGTACAGCTCCTTGAAGTTCCCTCTGTGGAAGGCCACCATGGCTTTGGCTTTGAGCACTGACTCGTGAGCGTGGAGCCGCTCGCAGGCCGGCAGAGACCAGAGGAACCGGCCGAGTCGCTCGATGTTACCAGCTTGTTGGAGTACCTGGAGAAGGTAGAGGTTAAAATATACGAGCGGTTATTCACCACTTATTTTTGTCTTTTTTTTTATGTCAGCAAGTGACAAGACAATCAAAGCGCCCGCCTGATGTTAAGCACCACGCCTGACTATTACAGATGCAGTGCCACCCAAAGTTTAAAGTTTTTAAGTGTTTGCGTGCACTGCGCTTATCGCCCCGAGACATAGTTAGGTCTCTTTCGCCCAGTAATTTCACTTGCTACAGTGCCCTTCAAACCTAAACACAGTGCAGCTTGCACATTACTGCTTGGAGGTAGAATATCTGACACTGCGGTGGTACCCACCAAGACGGACTCTTGCTGAAGAGTTCTACCACCAGGTGTCTTTATGGCAGGAAGGTCCGCCTGTGAAGCAGGAGGTTGCGTGATTCCCGCCTTGGGACAAATGTTTGTACGAACTGCAATTTGTTCCGGGTGTTCTGGGTATTTTTATCCTACAATAAAAAAAACTATGAAGTAACTATGTTATTATTGTATTAACTAGTAGACCCGGCGCTGTTTCACTCGCGTTACTTTATTTTAGCAAAGATTTTACAGCCTGTATATTTTCTCACCATTTAAACCTTCCCTGAACTTTTAATAACATTTTAAGAGCAAAATTAGACAAATCAGTCCAGGCGTTCTCGAGTTTTAGCGAGACACAGCAATGAATAATATATTTTTTTTTTTATACTACCAAGCATACGGCCCACCTGATGTTAAGTAGTTACCGTAGCCTATGGACGCTTGCAATACTAGAGGTATCACTCGCGCGTTGCCGACCCATAAAAAATTTTATAACACCCTTTTTGAAGGACCCCATACTGTAGTCTCCAGGGAAAACCTCAGCAGGGAGATCATTCCACAGCCTAAGTGTTCGCGGGAGGAAGTTCCTCTGAAACCTTACAGTGCGCGACCAACCTGGCTCTAGAGTGAAGAAGAAGAATAAATTGTACTCTGTCACCAGACTTGGCCACTGACTCATACGAACTTACTCATTGTATCTCAAGCTCTGCTTAGCTTGGGGTTGATGGATGATGCAGTGTGATTGATCAGCATTGTTTATTTGTTTATGCTGACGTTTCGAAGCTATTTCGATGGGTTCCTAAGTGTCCCGCTCGACTGTGTTCAACGGTTTAGTTTTAGTTGTATCACACCCCGGACATTCTCAATAAAATGTATGAAGCAAACACGTCGCAATCACCACACGCATAGTTTGTATACGTAAACGTTGCTGTTGTATTGAGTGAGTGTCATGGTTGTCCCCACTCAACTATAGCAAGAGCGAGAAGCACACTCGCTCGCTCTGTCATGCGCGCGCTTGGACCTACACAAATCAAAAAAAACTCCCTAGCCCTTAGCTTCTGTGCCGGTAAACTTGCGACCGGGTGAGGTAAGTAAAACCGGCGGGAGGAAGGGAGTGGCCATTCTGTAGTAGTACTAATATCTGTTCTGTGGTTATATCTAGTTAGCTGACTTTGGGCATATTCCAGCAAATGCTGGAAAATCCTGACTTTGCAGTGATTTAAAAAAATCGCCATGTTCCGGGGTGGCAACAAACATAGCCAGATAGATTATTTGCGAAGGATCACACCATGTGGTGCATCCGGCGAGACGCCTAAATCAATAACCAAAGGAAGGTAGGTACTTTGCCAAAACCAGGAGCTTCTAAAAGTTAGGAGGCGATGGGCCTCTTTTGAACGGTATTGGACAAGTATTGGAAAATAAAACGCGACAATCATCATGACTGACATGAATCAGCATGACAGCCTTCTAATGTTCCCACAGCTGTGCTGGGACCACAGAACTATAGGCTGGGACACTGCCTACTCTCGAGCGAGAGTGATGAATGATTTCACGACAATCTAGCGCCAATTTTTTTTTTTTTTATACAACTGAAGTGGCAACCAAGCGTACGGTCCACAAGATGGTAAGCGGTTACCGCAGCCTATGGACGCTTGCAATACCATAGGTATCACTCGCGGGTTGCCACCTTGAGGCTAAGATCGAAAGCCTTATGTACCAGTAATTTCACCGGAAACCATACCCTTCACACCGAAACACAGCAATGCGAGCATTACTGCTTGGCGGCAGAAATAGGTATGGTTATGGTTAGTTGTATGGTTAGTTGTATGTAAGCACTACAAGTATAAGGGTTATTGTGATTTACCTGAGTATTAGCTGAAGCAGAGATACCTCGCATCTGCGTACATTCTGCCCAACCATGAACTCTTAAAGCGATTCAAATGAAGACCTAAACTAAATTGTCAAAAAATTTTATACCATGACATGATTGTCTAATTGTTATCATGGTACAAATTTTTTTGACCATTTAATTTAGGTCTTCATTTGAATCGCTATAAGAGTTCATGGTTGGGCCCCAGGTCTCTACTTAGTTAGAGCGAGGAGCTCAATGCAACACTGGCACAAAGCTCTTTTCACACAGCATTTTTTACTTACAAGGCACACAATATTTGTTAATTACATATAAATGTTGTCTAAGACCCTTTTACTAAATAAAGTTTTTTTTTTTTTTTTTTATTCAGGATTGAAATTGGGATTGTGATTGCATTGAAGAGTATTTCAGTCATTGATTTGATTACTGATTCAAGCAAGGTAAAATGTATCAAAAAATATTTATTGACCGAGTGAGCGAAGTGTCTTTGCTCACAGTACAAGCTTTGCTTAGTTTTGGGGCTAGATGGCGTTGTGTGAAATGTCGGCCAATGTATAAAATAAAATATTAATAAAAAAATGTTTATGTGTTCGTGAGTGTGAACCCACACAGACCCAGTACCTACGCAGACTTACTCACTCGCGTTATTTTTCTCGCAGTATTACCAAAGTTCCCGTTTAAAAGTTCTCTGGACTCCTACAAACATTTCGAGGCCGAAATTAGCCAGAGCGGTGTAGCATTTGGTTGTCCAGTTATAGCGAGACTAACGCACAGCAATTCAAATCTAATATGAAAGAAGATTATGACTAGCTGACCCGAGCGGTTTCACTCGTGTTATCTTTCTCGCAATATTTCCATATTTTCTCACCGTTCAAACCTTCTCTGGACTGAGACGGTCCAGTCGTTCTAGAGTTTTAGCGAGACTAACGCACAGCGATTCATTTTATGATGGTCCTTTGTGTTCATAAAATGAGGTTTTCATCAAAACATGATTTTAATTTTCATGCTACCCTACCACTAAGCCACCCTTAATTGCTAGCCACTATTACATAATCTATGGGGTATCAGTTATCCCCAATTTGCGAGGGCGTAATAATGGGATTCACCATACCCCATGGTGTTACGGATAATGCAATTACTGTAGCAGCAATTATTGTAATTTTTAACAAGTAATAAAAGCGTACTTCTAATAATAAATAATAAATAAATAAATAATTCTGGACAATCCACACAGCATGATCTAGCCCCAAGGTAAGCTGCTGTTAAACAGAGCTGTATTATGGGTACTAGATGACTGATATATATTTAATACAATACAATACATAGATATATATTTTTTTTATATATATAGAAAATACCCAGAACACCCGGAACAAATATTTGTAGATCATACAAACATTTGTCCCGAGGCGGGAATCGAACCCGCAACCTCTGCGTCGCAGGTGGACCTACGCCCGCTGCGCTACATCGGTCGTCATATCTAATAGAGTAGTAGTTCTTTGTGATAGAGCTCGTTACACTATCACCATACCTATATCAGCCGCCAAGCAGTAATGATTGCATAGCTGTGTTCAACAGGGTATGGTTGCCGGCACAGACCTGTGGTTGCCGGTGAAATTAAAGGCAAACCATAGATCTATAGGTCTCAGGGTGGCAACTCTGGTAGTGCAAGCAATAACCTACGGTAACCAATTACCATCACGCTGTAAGCATGTGGTGAGTGGTATCAAAAAGTAGTCCTTCGAACGGTGCCTTACGCTTGAACCCAATGACAATTCCGATCCAATCCCAATTTCTATTTACTGCTGTCAAATTTTTATTCTCTTGAAAACAACAAACATCCAAGCAGACTTTCGCAAAAGAAGAAGGTTGAATTTGGCGCTAGGTTTGCTGTCAAAAGTACGAAATGTCATATTCCAATACTTGTCCAATACCGATCGCGTTCAAGAGTAAGGCCCTAGGAGGGCGATAATGATTCTCGTGCCATAGATAAATGGTCACATGTGATATACATCATCAAAACTGTCAAAAATGTATAGAAATTTTGACAGTTTTGACGATATATATATCACATGTAACCAATTATCTATGCACGAGAATCGCCCTCCAGATCTGTAACGATCTGGTTGTCATCATGTAAGCATTACTGCTTGGCGGCAGAAATATATTATCGTTGCCACTTTAGTATCTCGTCTCGGGATGTAAAACCCAGTAAAACCTCTGTGGTAAAACCTTCTATGAAAAGCCAAAACAAACAGTCAGTAACCATGGCAACCGAGCGTACAGCACCCGGATATCCGGTTACAAGGGGCGTGGATACGGATGAATAGGGGTGGGGGATAACCAATCAGGTTCTCTAAAATTTACACTTCAATGGCCGATTTATGATAGACTAGCCGCCCGTCCCGGCTTCTCACGGATGGACATAAAATTTATGTTACTCAAGGATAATTATAGCATTCTAATGGTATAAGAATTTTTGAAATCGGACCAGTACCTACAAATCTGCATTTCTTTCCCCTTCATAAAAGAGTTTAGATATTTTTTTCTTGAAACTTATAAAGGGGATTTTTTTGACACTAGTCCTAACGTAACGTAACATAATGTAAGTGTAACGAAGAATCTAAGTTCCTTACAGTAAACAAAAATACATATTTTTCCTCTTCCTATATATATGTATGTATCTATAATATATATAAAATATAATAATATATAATGTATCTATCTTTAGTTAAGTATGGTAATGTATATATTAAGTATATACTTACCTAAAGATAGATGAAAACAGACAAGTTCGAACGACGCTGGTGCCTGAGTTTTCTGCAATGTAAGTTCTAGTCAGGGTCCCTGGTGACAGAGTTTTTAGGCCGCCCGAAGGCCTTTACCGTGGCCTAACAATTTTGAAAAAGCCGGTACCGACTGCATAAGTTGCCCTCCGAAGCACAGGAGCGCTCAGATGAAATTGCCACTGGGGCGGACACCCATCCAAATGGTGACTACAATGATTTAGAAAGAAATGTACCTACTTGTATGGCTTGGACCAATCAATGCAAAGGTTTTTTTTTATACAACTGGCAACAAGTGGCAACATAGCGTACGACCCACAAGATGGTAAGGGGTTACCGCAGCCTATGGACGCTTGCAATACCAGAGGTATGACTCGCGGGTTGCCACCTTGAGGCTAAGATCGAAAGCCTCATGTGCCAGTAATTTCACCGGAAACCATACCCTTCATACCGGAACACAGCAATGCGAGCATTACTGCTTGGCGGCAGAAATAGGTATGGTGGTAGTCCTTCCCCGGACAAGCTCTATCACAGAGAACTATACTACTCTTTTTTTATTATTAAGTAGGTATGGTGTTTTATTTGTTTTAATTTTCTTGTAGCTTGTGTGTGTCGAATAAATGTTTTTCTATTTATATTTCTATATAAGAACAACTTAGCCAGCTACGTCGTCAGCTCGCTCCTATGCGCGATACCTTTAGACTTTTCCTTTAATTGTGTCGGTCGAAAAGCGTAGATGCCTGCTGTGCTGATGCCTACGGGTTCATATTCATCATCATTACGACTGCTTCCTAATTTTTCCACTACTGGGACACTTGCCTAGTCTCGTGCGAGAGTGATTGGGTCGAAAAAATATATTGGATGGCACAGACTTTAGAATTTTAGTTCTTGGACATGCCGGTTTCCTCACAATGTTTTCCTTCACCGATTCAAATTCATTCTAACTCCGCTGAGCGGGAATGATATCAAAATCACGCAGAAGCTACGGGATAAGGTAATTTATACTAATATTGTAAAGTGAGAAGATTTGTATTTTTGTTTGTTTACACTAGTCATCATCATCATTATCATGACATCCTTCTAATGGTCCCACTGTTGGGACACTAGCGTACTCTCGGGCGAGAGTGTTTGGATCTTAATCCACCACGCGGACCCAATGCGGATTGGAGGATGGCACATGTCATTGGAATTTTTAGTTCTTGGACACGCCGGTTTCCTCACAATGTTTTCCTTCACCGTATGAAAGCGCTGGCATTGCGTACATAAATTTTTAGATCAGTAAAATCCATTAGTGTGCGACTGGGTTGAACCCACGACCTGAGGATCGGAAGGCGGGGCCACTACCACTAGACCACCGGTGCTCTCTATTTGTTATTTAGTTATACTTAGACTAGTAGGTATAACTAAATACGTAACGCAGGTATGTAGTACCTAATAAAATATTTTAAGTTACCATAAATAAACAGTTAGGTTAGCATGGTGACACAAACATTGCTATGTTTCTCAGAACTAAAACATTGTTTTGTAATACACATAATGCCTCTATTGCATAATTTTGTTTATAATAAAATTTAACTAGCGACTCGCACCGGCTTTGCACGTGTGCCTCGTTAATACGTAAAGCTTCCTCGTGAATTACTCTATCTATTGATGAAAACAGCATTGAAATCTGTTGCGTAAATAAAAGATCGAAGTGCATTATAGTGACAGAAAGCGGCGCGAAAAAGCGATATTGTTTTAAAACTATGTCACAGAACAGGAGGGCGATTCTCGTGCCATAGATAAATGGTCACATGTGACATATATCCTCAAAACTGTCAAAAATGTATAGACATTCTAACGATATATAAGAGTAGAGAAGTAGTATAGTTCTTTGTGATAGAGCTCGTCCGGGGAAGGACTACCACCATACTTATTTCTGTCGTAAAGCAGTAATGCTCGCATTGCTGTGTTCCGGTGTGAAGGGTATGGTTTCCGGTGAAATTACTGGCACATGAGGCTTTCGATCTCAGCCTCAAGGTGGCAACCCGCGAGTGATACCTCTGGTATTGCAAGCGTCCATAGGCTGCGGTAACCGCTTACCATCTTGTAGGCAGTACGCTTGGTTGCCATTTCAGTTGTATAAAAAAACATATGACCATTTATCAAAATGTCCATACATTTTTGACAGTTTTGACGATATAATATCACATGTGACCATTTATCAAAATGTCCATACATTTTAGACAGTTTTGACGATATATGTCACATGTGACCATTTATCTATGCACGAGAATCGCCCTCCAGATTAGTACTACTTAACTATGTAAAGATGTAAGCCACGGGAGGCAACTGAATCCTTAGGAAAAAAACAAAAACCGACTTCAACCTAAAAAAATGTTTCGGCAGATTGATGTGCATGGTTGTACGCGACAATGTAGTTTTTGACACGTTTTTTTTCTATTTAAGTAAAATAATAAAGTAGGTACATAATAAACCGATTTCTATATTTAAATGGGACCTATTCTAAAGTATTACTTAAGAGACATAAAAGGACCATGAATATCAAATCATAATAGGCGGAGAAATTGCGTAACGAACATACAAAAAAAATATACATTCGAATTGATTATCTCCTTCTTTGAAGTCGGCTGATAAAATGTAGTCTGCCTTTAAGTATGAAGTATGTATGTATGTGTGTGTATGTACGCTTCATCATCATCATGACAGCCTTCTAATGTTCCCACTGCTGGGACACGGGCCTACTCTTCAGCGAGAGTGATTGGGTCTTAATCCACCACGCGGACCCAATGCGGATTGGTGGATGGCACATGTCGTTCGAATTTGTACGCTTAAATACGCGTATGTACGCTTAAATCTTTTAAAATACGCAACGGATTTTAATGCAGTTTTCATTTATAGATTGAGTACCTATATCTAACACGAGGAAGGTATTATAGCATCCGCGTGAAGCCGGGTTATAGCCGGTAGTTTTTAATAAAGAGAAGAGCTAACTGTGTTATCATAATTTGATGCGTAAGTCCTTAAAAAAAGGTCGTTTGAAGTCATGTTATGATTTTCGAAAAACCAGGTCAAATTGTTTTGCGAATGCATCTCATTCCAATAATCATTTTAAGTAAGTTCGTATGAGTCAGTGGTTAACTCTGGTGACGGGGTTAATATCGAATGCCTCATGGTCACTGTCATGGCCAAATCCCATTAAAAAAGCCAGGAGTAACCGCTTTACTGCTTAACGTACCCTCTGAAGCACGGAAGCGTTCAGTTGTAAATGCCACTGGCACCACCAACCAAATGGTGACGTAAAGATCGTACAATTTTTAATTTACCTACGATGTTATGCAAACGTTTAAATCCGATCGCAGTTTGATTTTCAGCTAAAACGCTATTCTACTAAATTGAATGAGCGATTCGCCGTTTCAGTTTGAATCGTAAGTAAATATTTTAGATAGTTGTCATCTAAAAAATGTTGACAGCTAGGCTAGGTAACCGTTCAATAGTTCACATTATTGTGCACACAGTATAGTGGTATAAATTTATTATTACAAATTATGATAATAGGGGCACTCACCTCGCAAACGCAAGCGACTTGCTCCTGTGTGAAGCCAAAACTCGGCAGGGGGGCATCTCTAGGGGGGGTAGCCTCGCGCTGCCCCCACTCGGGCCCCCCCAGCATGTCTAAATGCTCGTCTCCAGCCACTTTGAAACTTCAGTATGACACGTGTTTCAATTTTTAGACCACTTCCGTGCGAAGCCAAAAAGAAATAGGTAAGCACTTCCGTGTCGGTATTTTTTTAAATACTTCTCTCCGTTCCAGTAATTTTTTGAATTTGTACCTCCACTTGATGTACTGATTAGAAACTTTTTGAACGTAGTTTTTTTTTCTATATTGTGGTAACGGTAATGCTATGCAGTTGTCTGTTTTTTTTTAAATAAAAAGGCAGGTAAACACAAAGGCAAGTCCCAAATAATGTTCAAACAAAAGCGATCAGCTTTTAAGTAAACCGGCGATTACTTATTTAAGTTCGGTTTTTGGAAAAGAGCGTTTGCCTCTAGTAAACAGTTTTACACTTTAATATTTTCTCAGTCTCTGTCTGGCCGATCCACATAAATTACGATAGAATAATAATATTAAATGATTGATTTGTGTGTATTTATTTAAGTTTCTTATTTGGTTTTCTTTTCTTTCTCATTTTTATGAGAGTAGTTTCTCGCACGTTGAAGTTCCTGAAACAATAAAACAATAGATATAAAAAAAAAAAAATAACTCATGAACACAAAATACATTAATTTTATATTTACTTAACCAGGTTTTGTCTTTTATTAAATTTAAGGCACAAAGTTGAAGACCTATAAATAAAAAATAATGATGAAAAAGTAGGTACCTAATTTAATTTAATACTATGCTTCAAAGACAAAAATCTAGGTAAATGGTAGATAAATAATGTTGTCACTTATAGAAGTTACGTAGGTAGATAAATACATACTATGCTACAAAGACAAAAATCTAGGTAAATGGTAGATAAATAATGTTGTCACTTATAGAAGTTACGTAGGTAGGTAAATACATACTATGCTACAAAGACAAAAATCTAGGTAAATGGTAGATAAATAAGGTTGTCACCTAAATAAGTTACGTAGATAGGTAAATACCAATTTTTTTGTATGATAAATTGTTGAATCTGTCGCATACCTACTCGCACACTTTTAACTTTATTTATTTTATATTCAAACAAAACGAAACTCACGTACTCGGCTTTAAATCAATTTATTTTTTAACGCAATCACTGACAAAGATCTGGGTTGCCATGCCATGATCAATTTTCTAAATTTTTAACCAAAAATATAATCACGTACAATGAAGTATGACCGAGATGCTGAGACAACGGAGATTTACAATTCTATAACGGACTATAAAAGAAAAAAGGTCTTAACAGACATTTTGAAAGTATTTTCTAGTTCTTGGACGAAAAAGTTTGGTAAATATGTTGGAATAAAAACTTGCTAGGACTATCTATTTATAACTTAGGTATTGTTTAAAAACGTTACTGTTACCTACGCTAAGTCGCTAACCATTTTTCAAAAAGTTAAACGCGATTCTCTTTTTTTTTCGATTTTGCACAAAAATAATTTTATTGAAGTAAAAGCTTTTGTGCCACACTAAGATTATAAGAACTGACAATCAATCATTATTGTCATCATTTAATCATAAATCAAGAAGGATTTATGATTGGTGACAAGGTGTCTTTATTCTTCAGATAAATCATAATATTGGGGGTGGTAGGTATAGAAAATCAAATTGTTACTTAGGTCATTGTTCGTGTAAAGCTCGTATAAACAATCCACCTTTTATGTGACAAAGATTAAAATTCCATACAGAAATTTGTACGTCTCTATCTCTTTTAATCATCTTTGAGAAATGGTGGAAGAGGGAGATGGAAGAGGGTCGTGAAGGGGCAAGCATGTTAAATGTTTGGTGTTTTAAGTAATTTTTATCATTGACACCATCTCAAGGGAGGCCCTCCTGATGTATGGAGTTGACGGGCTACTAGTGATGTGGTAAAGTCGATAAATTCTATGGCTCCACCAAACATTTGACATTTTTTTTCAGTATTACGAGGTAATAAATAATATATTTATCTCCATAGTATTTAAAGTCACATTGTAAATTAAATATGAACCAAAATAATATGATATATAAATTTATTAGTAGGTAAGTATGTAGAGCGCTTGTGACGTAGATGGCTAAGAGGTTCTTCACAGATCAACGAAGCTAAGCTCTGCTCCGCATAGTCACTGTTTGGATGGGTGACCGCCAGTGGCAATTTCAACTGAGAGTTTCCGTGTTTCGAAGGGCACGTTTAGCAGTCGGTCACACCCGGCTTTTTCAAAGTTGTTAGGCCATGACAGACGCCTTCGGGCGGCCTCAAACTCTCACCAGAGGTTGCCTGACTTATACGGACATACTTTACTTAGTGAGTATGTAGACGTCAATCGAAAGATCTTCGTGACAAAATCATTAAAACTATTTTAAAAGAACCATTGAATAAACTAGGTGGTATTTTCTGTTTACATCGTCAAAATTTGGCAGTTATCCAAATGGGTCTTCGTTAACCAAAACTCTATCCTCTCATATTTTATAATTTTTAATTCTATATCAACCAGAAGTATTTTGATAAGCTATAATACACGTCAAATAAACTACGTCGAATTCCCACTTGCTCTAAAATCTACCCTAGAACCGGCACGATCGTTCTTAAATTAGATAAAAGTTCATTTATCTCTGCCTATCTACTAATTTTTAAAAGTCGTACACCTAGGTATTTATTGATAGTTTAACGATGTTTTTTAGGAGTAGACGTTCTTTATTACTAGCAGGTTAAAATTCCACTCGTTTAACTTATATTTTGTTAGATTTTATTTATGAATGTTCTTTTGGTTAAGAAACTATTTACTTACAGAAAGAAAACTACATGATTGTAGAGTATAAATAAACAAATTATACATGTAGGTAAATGAAGAGCTATGTAAATAGCATTTACCGATCTATTGATCATATTTATAGTTCCTTTATTAATACTCGATGATGAACTTAACGGGCGAGTGCCCGATAAGAAGCGAGAGGTTGTGGGTTCGATCCATGCCGTGAGATAAATGTTTGCATGATCTGCAAGTATTTGTTCTAGGTCTGGGTGTTTCTATGTATTATTTTGTATTTGCAAATTATTATAAAAAATATAAATAACTAATACTACAATAAAACAATGTGTGTTCTATTATAATACTAAATAATAGAACATACATTGTTCTATTATTTAGTGCATAGAGCTTGTTTAGCTTGGTGTTGCGCTGTGTAAAAATGTCCGCTAGTATTTTTTTATGACTTTGCTATAGTAACAGTTATTACAACAAATCATAAGAATGCAGATTCCGCATAAACAGATAAAACGCATTACAAGTTCGATAACGTAGGTGGTCGGAGCCAACGAGCCCGTCACTATACCCCACGTGGCGTCCGCGATCCTTATCGACCAACACCAGCTGTAAAACACAAGATTTATCGACAGTTTACTACGCGCCGCAGCGGGAACGATCACCGCACTATTAGTAATTTGAATTTAGAATTTTGATATTTGCAGAACTTTGTTGGTAACATTTTTAATTATTAACCATCCGTCCGTAACCAGGTTTACACCTAAAGTAGTTTTTGTAAGCAATACAGAACCAAGTTATTTTAGTAAAATAATAACTATTGTCTAATAAAAAATAACCTTATGTAATAATAATATAATTTATATCAAAATCGAATGATTGAATTTTGAAATTGAAATTGAAAAATTAAATTTTTTGGTGGCCGTGATGATTTAGTACAAAAAGTATAGACTCTACACTGCTCTACATCTAAAAAATTAAGTAGCATAACCCTGCAATTACGCTAAACTGACCAAAACTACGTTAACGGTGTTTAAACTTTAGAGTAGGTAAACACAGAACGAAAGTTTGCATTGTCCTCTGCAAAGGGTTGCAGGCAAACATTCTTTTAAAGTAGGATGAGTTTTTTTTTATTATGGCAAACGTTATACAAAAACAAACGAATTGAGTTCGAATTAATTTGAATTTGAAGAACAAAATTTTGAAAGAAATGATGGCGTTCTTAAAACTAACCTAATTGGACCCATGTTATCTGAATAAATAACTATATTATTAAAAAAATACTAGGAGAATCTTCGATCAAATTAGAAACTCCATTTCAATCACTTAGGTACACTTGTGCTAAGACTTTTTTTTACCAATATGTGGCAACCAAGCGTACAGCCTACTTGAGGGTTAGTGTCAAAATCTCCTTTGAAGGGTATTTTGGTAATGGTAATCGGTCACCGTAGCCTATGTACATTAGCAATATCAGAGATTCTTTATAACTTGCCTTCGCGTTGCCACCTGACTACGAGTCGTATTGGATGAAACTGCCACCAAAACACGGTAAAACTCAAAATTTCTATACATTTTTGACAGTTTTGACGATATATATGACATGTAACCTTTGACTATATACATATAGAAATCTTTGCATGTAACTATTTATCAAAATCAAAAATCAAAATCAAAAATTTATAATTATTTATATCAATACGATTGTATTCCACAAGGATCACTTTGAAACGTCTTACAAGCTATTGTTATAGATGTCGAGTAGAGTCGAGTTGTCGAGTAGAGCACATAATATCTATGCACGAGAATCGCCCCCCATGTCGCACCGGCAAAATGACCAAAGAAACTAGACGAGTTCAAATTTTAAAAACAGAATTGACATTATTCCAAATGACAGTGCGAGTAATCAAATAAAGAAGCGTATAACCAAATAGGCCTAACTCAATCCCGGCCCTGATCTTATCGAGGGAACATAAAATAATACTTTTATGGCCGTCGCCCCGCGGGATCCTAATTAATGACCATGTTGGACCATTTTACACCAAAAGTTACGATGTACTGATACAATAAACTAAAACACACAGAACACATGTTATTTGAGTATAATTTTATTGAATATTTTAATTCATTGATAATAAAAAGTTAGGTTTGCTGGTTATACGCTTTTTAATTTGGTGTTATGTCAAGATTGTTGTCATGAGTAAGTTTAATTTTCCGAACTAATATTTAATTGCTTTCTAAGAATGTTTTTTATTGCATAACCTACTAATGGCATGGCGGGGCGGCGCAGCGGTTGCCCGGTTGCGGGTTTGATTTCCGCTGCGGGACGAATGTTTGCATGACCTGCAAGTATTTGTTCCGGGGTCTGGGTGTGGTGTGTGTCAAAAATATCCACGTATTTTTGACATTATGAAAGAAAATTCTAGATTTTTAAGGTTCCGTAACTCAAGACTAAAAAAACAAAACCTTTGTTGGATCACTTTGTACTCCGTCTGTGCCTGTCCAATTTTTCTCAGGAGCTAAATTCTGTATGGAAATCGCAAAAATTCAAAACATTTGTAGTATTTTTAATAACCTCACAATTCTAAAATCAGTAGAGCCTGTCTAAAAATTAGGATTTAATTTTTTTTAACCCCTGCAATGATATGGTAAAGTTAATAACGATAACTATACTCGTGAAGCTAACAAAACAAATGTAAAATGCTTTTGTTTGACTTTATTTTAATTAGATAATTATCGGGAATACATTTTTATTATAATTTTCACTAAAAACGGTTTTGAGTGAAAATTATGTTTATAATTATGATAGTTTTAATACATTTTTATTGTGTAATTTTAATGTAGCTAATTTCATAATTATTCTATTGACCTATTCAACCTGATCGGTTAGTTTTGTGACGTTTATAAATTGACTGGTTATCCATACCTAGTTATTTCTTTTGGATACTTATTGTAAATTTGTAAGTAGGTACTTAATTATGTTCAAGTTATAAGTAATACATTTATATTAGGTAAATTTACCTAATATAAATTAAATGGCATGTTATAGAACCTCTCATACGAGCTAGCGCTCTGATGTGAACGCCACTGGCGGTCACCCATCCAAATGATAACCGCGCTCAATTTACTTAGACCGCGAGACGTTAAATTAACTTTTTCTCTAAGAATAAATTAATGATGATATCCAATTTTTCTAAAGAGCTCTTTTGAATCGTTGATCATAAGGATGTAATGTCTTAGGAAATGGAACAGCTGTATCCAGTAGGTATATTAAAGTCATTTTTATCGTTTGGCTCCAAAGCTGACATTAAACAAACACGCCACCGGACGATCAACTTTAAAATAAGGAAGACATCCCGAGGCATACTCACACTCATGTACACTGCTAAATTAAGATCCGGCTCACATCACACGAACAAGCTTTAACAAGCTAAATGCTAAAAATAATTCCCGCACAAAATGACGAAACACAACCTATTTACGCAACCCACGAACTACCAGACGAAACTAGAATATTTAAATCTAGAAACACTAAAATAAACAATAACACTGGCCGGTAACAACGCAAAGGGTATGATTTTCGAATTTTTATATTGTACAAATTTTGAAACGCGTGCGTGCGATCCGTGAGCTAAAATGGAACTGGTTTGACTTCCACTTCCGTTGAGCTCTCTGATTGGTCGTGCTGAATTGAGGAGATGAGTCTGTCCAATAGGATTATTTTTGGTCTTTGAAGGGTAACGCCTTCCATTGGTTGGTGTTTAAGATCGCCATTTTTCAGCGAGTATAACAATTGAAATTGTTATGTGGGTGGAATCTTGACTACGACCAGCGAGCGAGCGATTTCTGAAAACGCGCCGGGTAAAAATACCCATCCAACCCACTTTCAAACAAACAGCTGATGGTGTTAAATCATAAAGGAGGAAAACATTGTGATGTAACTAATAAACGCTGTTTTATTAAATGTTTATTGAGAGGCCTATAGACCGAGTCCGAGCAGTGGCTAAAGCATATTTTTGGAAGGTAATTTTTTTGCAATAATTTTAGGAACTTACAAAATTAAATAGTTTCAACAATTTCTCAGTGGTATTTTTATTAAACTTACTCTACCTCATTTGAGACATTGAGATTATTTCCTCTGAGCTCTACCTAGATAAAACACAGTGCGCGTTGAAATCTTTTACTTACACCTAAGCAAAAACGTTCTGCGTTTATTTCTTGGTTTAAATGTCAAAGGCCTTTAAGCAGCATTATTGTCAGAGACCATAAAACGCGTGCTTCGTTTTTAGTTAGACTTGCATAAAAAACGCATTGTCATACAAGCCGACAGTACGTGACATTTGATTAAGACATTTTCAAGCCGTTAATGAATGGGGCTCAAATGACCACGTGTACAAATATTATCGGAACTGTTGATTTAGGAATTTGAACTACGGGTTAGAGGGATGGAGTCGTTTAGAAACTATATAACTGTAGGAAGGCCTTTTTACTTTTTCACAGAAGTTGCAATTTTTAACCCTTTCATCAGGTTGGGTTATTTAGGTTGAGTGTTATGCATGAAAGATTGCTCGTCGTACTTATATCTTAGAAACCTGAGTTTTTGAGGGCTTCTTCATTTTGAAATTTAATAGGATACCCCAAATTCAACCTTTAAAGCAACAGGGTTAAAGATTGTAGAAAAATAAATACTAAGGTAAAATCATGAACGAAATCTTCTAAACCTAATTACACAAAATAGCTATGAAATATTAACAAAAATCATCGAGTTAAATGATCATTCGTCTCTATTCTTATATCTCTTTGCCATCTGAAATAAATTTTAATAAAAAAACCTATCTATGCTACTGTCACAGCACGTAACTTTAAAAATGAGCTTTAATTACTTTACAATAAAGTCGATATGCGGTTCGCCATTCCGATGTCGAGTGCATTGAATACGGTCATTATACGCTTATTTGGCGCCATTGTGAAGAGCCTTTGTGAAGTTAGTGCTCTTTTGTAAAGTGATGTTTAGCGGTAGACATCTTGTTTTTGATGGCGGCGTGAGATCTATAGGGGTTGGTTTGGGGTTCCATGTAACGTTAAAAATGTGGAGTCTGTTATGAAAGATAACCGTCTTAAACCAATCCATTTCGATTCTTATGCCAACGACATAAAAGTCACCTGTCGACGGTTCTCTTGACAAATACAGGTTTAAAAAAAAACCAGTAAAGTCTGTAGTTTACTGGTTTTTTTTTTAAACCTGTATTTGTGTCTGGGTCTTGACCATGCGAAAGTAATATTCGCTATAAAATATATGTAAACAAACTCGTTTAATCGATTTATTTTAATAAGGTAAGGTTTACGAATATTTTGAGTTCTTTCACAGTTGATGTCAGTTTTTTTCTTTTTATTTATTAAATACAGAAGTATTAATAAACTGATAAAAAATTATTAAAGAATAAGTATGTAAATCTATTTCCCGAATACCGTTTAAAACATTAAATAATTTCTACAGAACCCCTAACAGTTCTAACGCTTCAACATCACCGCTATTACCATCAAGCCCCCTTGAAACTCGGCAGTCAAAAACTCTCAATAGATCAATACAAATACAATTTATTATTGTATTAACAAGATCCCAAATCTCAAAGATCTTACGATAACACATTATTTATTAAAAAAAAATTAGAATAGCAGATGAAACCCTATCTGTTTTTTTTTTGTTTATTCGTCAATGAAGTGGAAGTTTGGCAAAGGCATTGTTCGTTGTTCTATTTTTTATGTTTTAGATTTATTTCGTAGATTTTGAGTTGGATTTTGGATAATGTGCGTGCACACATGGTAAAAATGTCTTCAGGCGGTCTATGTCCTACACCAGAGTTAGCCACTGACTCGGACGAACTTACTTACTTTTTATGGTCAAAAATACCCATCTCTCGCCGGAAGGTTAATAATAAATTCCCATGCTGGGTCACTACCCTACTCTCAAGCGAGAGTGTGATCTTCCACGCGGACACGATGCGGATTGGTGGATGACACCATGTCATTTTAATATTTAGTTTTTGACATGTTTCTTCGCGAAAAACTGGTTGCAGGTTGGTTTGTAACCAACCTTACGATCGGAAGAAGTTAGTAAAAAAAATCCTGTTATTTTTATCAGAAAATCACCGGTCACTTTGTAATAAACTAAACCAACTAGGGGATGATACAGGCATAGAATAGTCTGTAGTTAAATAGGGTGAGCACCCCGTTTCAATGGGGTGCTAACAATATGCTTAGTAATGATCTAAAAGCCATAACAGTTAGGATAGTTTTTTTTTAGAGTTCCGTGTTTTATTAGGGCGCGGTGGCCTCATCATGACAGCTTTCTAATGTTCTCACTGCTGGGACAATGGCCTGCTCTCGAGCGAGAGTGATTGGGTCTTAATCCACTACGCGGATCCAATGCGGATTGGTGGATGGCACATGTCTTTCGAACTTTCGAAGAAGGACACAAAAACACAGCAGCGGCGGGAAGTAACTTTGTTTTAAATAGTAGACTATTATCTAGTTCTCTGAACAGTAGACCTCGCAAGCACAAACTTGTAAAGTGAGCTTTGAAAGTGAGCAACATACTGCATTTTGAAAACCAGTGCAGCTTCACATCACACTCTGTGTATGTGTCGCAGCTTAAAGTGAGACAGAGCCTCTTTGACCCACACACAGCAGAAAACTAATTGGCACAGTAAGGCACAGTCCACCAGTTAGTAGGTTATCTTGCTTAAAAAATGTCATGTTGTTTATCCTATGTACCTACTTACCTACCTATTTTCTTTTCTTTTTATTATTTAAGTCTCTTGTTTTATATATTTTTTTTTGTTTTCTTTCTGTGTGTTTGTCAAATAAACCGAATTTCATTTCATTTCATTTCATTTCATTTCATTTTGAGGAACTACGGTCGCGGCTCGGTCCCGGCTTTTTCAAAGTTGTTAGGCCGTGACAGAGGCCTTCGGGCGGACTGGAACTCTGTCACCAGAGTTGGCCACTGACTCATACAAAATTACTCTAACAATAATGTCCTTGTGAAAATTATTGCCTGCTACAACTAGACGAAATTATTGAGGTTTTTATAAATAGATAGTGATTAAGGTCGTAGGTCCGAATCCTGTCGTGCACTAATGGATTTTTCTATTCGAAAAAATCTTGTGCTAAATGCCAGTGCTCTCATACGGTGAAGGAAAAAATCGTGAGGAGACCGGCATGTCCAAGAACAAACAAATCGATTGACATGTGCCATCCACAAATCCGCATTGGGTCCGCGTGGTGGATCACTCTCGCTCGAGAGTAGGCCAGTGTCCCAGCAGTGGAAACATTAGGAGGCTGTCTGTGTGTGAGTGTATTTTATATCTGTGGCAAATACGCTAAAGTTCTAGCCCATTTTTTAAAATAAAGCAAATTCTACTGACCATATTCAATGTTAAATTATTATATAATTTTATTCTGTGACACACGCTATGGACAGGCCCACCGCACCGATG
Organism: Colostygia pectinataria; assembly: GCA_951394395.1. Taxonomy (NCBI): domain Eukaryota; kingdom Metazoa; phylum Arthropoda; class Insecta; order Lepidoptera; family Geometridae; genus Colostygia; species Colostygia pectinataria. Next base: position 5,983,621 of record OX596374.1, on the reverse strand, counting down.
TGACACCTGACACCACGGAGCCTCACTGCAATTACTCGTCGAGGATCTGTGGTCCCGTCTCACAGTTTATAACCATTTTTATAACATAATTAAAAAAAACTAAATACAATTTTAAAAAACAAAAGTAGTGGAGTTCTTTGCGATAGAGCTCGTCCGGGGAAGGACTACCATAGGTGTGGAAATAGGTTTCTGCCGCCAAGCAGTAATGCTCGCATTGCTGTGTTCCGGTTAGAAGGGTATGGATGCGGTGAAATTACAGGCACATAAGACTTTAGATCTACGTCTCAGGTGGCAACGCGCAAGTGATATCTATGACGTTGCAAGCGTACATAGGCTACGGTGACCTTACCATCAAGTGGGCCGTACGCTTGGTTGCCACTTTAGTGGTATAAAAAAAAACTAAGTGGGTAAGTATGAATTAGAATAATAATTTATTTTTTGTCACACAAATAAAACATGAAAAATAAGGATACAAATAAAAACTAAATTAACGTAACGAATAAATAATAAATTAATAATAATGTGAATGTGAATGACAAGTAGGTTTTTTATAGTTTAGTTACTTATTGTTTTGCTAATTTTATGTCGTTTTCTAGTTAGCCATTATGTGTCTATCAGTGGAGACCTTTAAATGGCCTCATAGTTAACTATTTAAGAGCCTAATATGTATTTTGTGCCGATGGTTTTCCTAAAATATATAAATAAAATAAACTAAAAAATTAAATAAATCATTTATTGTTTGTGAATCCAGGTATGGTAATAGTTACATTAAGGTGTTGTTAAAAGTATGTCTCTCTAGATTCTGCTATTTAGCATACAAACATTATTTATGCCAAACCTAACCAAAAACGAAAAAAGGCAACCACTCAGCATTTGCTACAGATTTGCGTGGTGCTTCTGTAGCGCTGGTTTTCAGGGGCGCCTGCGAGAAGCAGCGGCACTGCGGCAAGTGCGATATTTCGATCTGTTATTATTCTAAAAATTGATCGCTCGCTGTCCAGTTTTAACCATTTAGAATAGAATAGAATAGAATAGAATTAGAATAGTACATTTGGTTGCGTTGAGAGCAATAATTATTATTTGATCCTCGAGGTTGCTTTTTTCGGTGACTGTTATCGACGCATACAATCATAGGTCATAGTTTAAGCTTGATTCATAGTCAACTTTAAAAATGCGCGCTACACAAAGTGCACATATTATTTTATTATCATAATGCTATAATAGGTAGTCACTATGTTTAGCTGTAAGTATAATAAGATTTACAAAGTTTAACCTAATATAAATAATAATTCTATTAAAAAACTTATATTAGGCGCTGCAGCCTGCAAAGTTATAATTTATATTAATTAACTGTTGTGTTATACTAAACTGTGTTTAGATTATAATACTTGTATTTTTAATGACAAATAAGAACTTTTAAAAACAAACAATGGAAGCAAAGGGTGGTGTGAGTTGCAGAACGAAAATAATATTTATTTTACGATTCGTCAACTAACACCAGTTGGGACAAGATTCATGGTGTAGACGAACGACTCGACTAGCGACCAAGAACCTAACAATTCGAAGAGAGAATTACCTACTATCTGTGCCTACTATGTAGTTATATGGACCTTCAAGTAGAAAGAGATGCAAGATTTTGAGGCTTTCGCGGTAGGTGTGGCCACGTAAAGTCAGACCTGCCCCTTGTTTCGACGTGGGTAAGAGTTCTGCGGCGGTCTAGTGGTAGTGACCTAGCCTTCCGATCCTAAGTTTGTTGGTTCGTCACTGGTCGTACACCATAGAATTTTTATATTCGAATTATTGTGCAGTTTATTACGCTGAAGGAAAACATCGTGAGGAAACCGGCATGTCCAAGATCCGAACTAAACATGAGAGTAAGTTTTTTTTTTATGTCAGCAAGTGACAAGACAATCAAGGCGCCCACCTGATGTTAAGCACCACACCTTACTATTACAGATGCAGTGCCACCCAAAGCTTAAAGTTTTAAAGTGTTTCCGTGGCACTGCACTGCGCTTATCACCCCGAGACATTGTTGTTAAGTCTCTTTCGCCCAGTAATTTCACTTGCTACAGTGCCCTTCAAACCTAAACACAGTGCAGCTTGCACACTACCTACTGCTTGGAGGTAGAATATCTGACACTGCGGTGGTACCCACCAAGACGGAGTCTTGCTGAAGAGTCCTTGAGGCTAAGATCGAAAGCCTCATGTGCCAGTAATTTCACCGGAAACCATACCTTTCGCACCGGAACACAGCAATGCGAGCATTACTGCTTGGCGGCAGAAATAGGTATGGTGGTAGTCCTTCCCCGGACGAGCTCTATCACAGAGAACTCTACTACTCTTACTCTTGGCGTGTGAAAAAACTCGGGATTGCCCGTTATTCAGGCTAAACTTTATGGTAACATGCGAGTGAAACCACGGGCAAAGGCAGTAGCAATTATATTTTGTACCAAGCGCAGGGTGGTACACGACAGACGTTATTATGGAGGTTGGTAGTACTGGCATGTTGTTATGAATAAAAGTGGTTTACAAAATGGTTATTATTAGCATTTATATTGCTTAGCGAATGGCAACGTACTACCTACTAAAAGTAGGTACGCATGAGTCAGTGGTCAACCGACGAACAAACCTCAATCAAACCTCTCGTTTTCAAAAAAAGCTGGGACCTGCGGTCACCCATCCAAATTGTGCCTACATACACGGAACAGTCAGTGCTTAACTTTGTTGATCTGTATTGTATACTATCCTATATGGCTATAAAATTAAAATTATTTTTATTTGATTTATAAAAAGGAAAGTTTGGGTGTTAGTATGTTTGTGGGTGTAAGTATCACGCTAGAACGGCTGAACCACAGAACTATATTTGAGTAGAATGAGTGAGTGTATGTACCTCGCGTGCCGAAAAAACGGGCTAAGTAAGGGCTGAGAAGCTCTTTACTCGCCGCGAAACTCAGTGTCTGCTCCCAACCGGGGGCGGTGTGGTGGTGTGCCAGTGCCTAGAATCGGTTTGCCGCGTTCGGTTATCGATGCTTTTAAATCATTTATTTTCGCGCGGCTTATGTTTCCCATCACTAAAATACATTTGTGTGTTAAAAACAAATACGCAAAATGTTACACGCTCGGTTTCCATACAAATCGACGAACTCTTTTATTCTACATATATATAGTTCTGTGGGCTGAACGGATCTGTATGATATTTAGCACAGGCATAGATTATAATATAATAATAATATAATATGATCTGTCTGGAATAGCACATAATCTAGATACTTTCTATCTCGGAAAAATGTTCAGTTCCCGTGGTATTAAACTAGTTTTACCTATTTTTTTCATATTTAAATATCATAAAATTGTGTAAAGGCGCCATCTGTCATCAGCAGATTATACTGTGTAGACTTGAGCATTATTGTTCTTTTTTCGTATGTTTTTTTAGACTGGTTTGAATTTGAACACTCTGCTCATCTCAGACATACTAGTTCCATGGCTGCAATCTTTGACTATTTGACGTATAGAAATCTTTGGCTGCATTAGCACACCACCCAGCACCGAGTTATTTTTTTAAAAACCACATCTTTGTCTATGACAGTTAAGTAAAAGAAGACACTGTCAAAACTTGTTTTTCTATGATAGTGCTAATGGATCTTTCAAAATAATCGCTAACGTCAAAATAGATAGTGATATTTTTGTGCACATCTTAGTCAAAAATATTTTGATGTAAATAAATGCTTTTTTTTATTTTCTTTATGAATAATTTTCTTAGAATTTTAGATTCTGTTATTTGTCTGTCGAGTTTATTTATTTGATGTGAATACGTCACTCTCTCCGTCAGCCCAAGCTTCGCTAGCGGAGGGAGAATGTATGAGACAGCGTTGCAGGCGCGGACTTTTTGGTCCGTTTTTGGACTATTTCGGACCTCTGCAAACTTTTTGTGGACCATGACTTCTGCCGAACTTTTTCGGACATTTTTACCATGAGCCATTTTTGCAACTGTCTTTGTCATGTAGCGTGTAATCATTATTATTAACACAACACAGGGACAGGACAACTATAACTTAATCCACAAAAAGATGAGAAAAAGGTAGACCAGTCTTTTATTTTGTATGTGTGCCTGGTTATATTCTGTGTAGTGTAGTGAACTTTTAACTCAGGGTAAGTTTATTGGTTGGTTGACAGATCAACGAAGTTATGCACTGTTCCGCGTAGCCACCATGAGGCAATTTCAACTGAGCGCTCCCGTGCTTCGGAAAAAAGCCGGTGCCGAGAAAAAGCCGCGACCGACTGCTTAACGTACCCACGTTAAGCCCCAGTACCCAGTCGGTCCCGGCTTTTTCAAAGTTGTAAGGCCATGACAGAGACCTTCGGGCAGCCTAAAAACTCTGTCACCAGAGTTTGCCACTGACTCATACGAACTTACTTACTTTTACCAATTAGGCTATCTCAGATGCAGGTGTCAAGCGTCATATTAATATTAAAGGGGTGATATTTGGTATAATCAAGACTTTTTTTTATATTATAAAGTTTTCTGCATACCAAGTCAGTACGCATTATATGAGGCTTTTAAGTTAATTTCTTATGTTAAATTTTATAATCGTTATATAACATGTATCTACTTGATAATAATGTTAGTTGAGTAGCTACATAATAAGTGTACGCTGTGGCATCCTATAATTGGAGAAACACATAGATATAAGTCTGAAAATGTTATTTTAAACATGTATTATGAGTTCGTTGGATGTCCAATTATGTTTTTTAGTGTGTAACGGAACTTGTTGCATTTTATTTTCACCTCACTCATTAAACTTCAAAATCAAGTAGGTAGGTAGGTGGTTTGTACCTTACTTTGATGACCTCAGTAGTGGCGAATGCCCGGTTACGAAACGAGAGGTTCCGGGTTTAGTCTTAACTGTGGGATAAATGTTTGCAAGATCTGCAAATGTTTGTTCCGGGTCTGGTTGTTTTTATTAATGTATTTTAAGTACGTACCTATTTAACCAAAAATATTGTACGTTATAATGGTCCCCATCCATATTACAAGATTTGCTTATTATGGGACTAGTATATCGTGTAAAAATAACCACCAATATTTTTTAATTTTTTCACAGAACTTATTTCACGGCTCGCCAATGTATAATAGATAGGTTGTCTGCTACATTGTGGTTTACTTTGAATAAGCTCTCTTGAGCCAAAATTTTTGCGGCTCGCTATGCTCGCCAATATCAATGGCATTTAGGTCTTTAGAGATTTTCTACTACACTCTGGCTTACTTTGATTATGCTTAAAAACACAAAAATGTTCGCGGCTCGCCAATATAATTGGCACCCTGCAGCATTTAGGTTGTGGTTAAAGCCCTTGACAAACTTCAAATAGATATTAATAGATTTTCTACTACACTCTGGCTGGTTAAGTTAGACTGACAAGCTGTGTAGTGCTTACTTACTGTAATAACCAGCGCTAAAATATTTTTTTTACAAAACGGACTTTTTTAATCGAATTCGGACTTTTTTCGCTTTTGGTTTGGACCATTTCCAGTTGGACTGCCGGCAACACTGGTACGAGATTCATTCATTCGTATTTCGTACAAACAACGTTACGTACGTAGTGCATTTATTCTCTCTGATTCGTACAAACGTACAAAGTTTATTAAAGTACGTCATCTTCTATTAAATAAGGTGGGTGATATTTAGAAATAATACCGACATTCCACTTTGGAATAATTAATAAAAACAATAAGGAAAACATTCTGCTATCGAGTGTTGGCTGCCCGTATTGCGCGGACGCGTTGTTTGGTTTTCTGTGCAGTGGCTATACAAAATACATAAATATAACCTATCTGCATTTTGCATAAATATATGAGGCCGTAGCCTTGTAATTGATGCAGGGGCAGCCTGTATGGTATCAGGCGCTAACGAGATTACATACAATACAAGTGAAAACGTCATCAGTGCATTAGCATCGAGAGTATCAAGAGGTTCGTTTGCCGCGCTTTGTGTCGTGTTTATTGACGCATCGGTTGCAAAATTGCAGGCATAATGCCGGCTGCGCGAGGCACAAAACGTGCAGCATCCAAGACTACAGCCTCTACATCGTCTACGGCGCCGAAAAATAAGAAAAAACGTGGAGGTAAGCATGAAGAATCTTTGCAATTGTTTTTGTACATTTCGGTGCGACGTCACGTCAATGACCTGTCAAACACGATGGCGGGAAAAGCGTCGCTCGGCCTCTCGCTTTATTTGTGCCTTTTGCGATAATAACTGTACTTGAAATAGCCATTTGGAGTCTGAAATGAGTCACCTAGCATCTAATTTAATGGTCAAAATCTTTTAGAATATTACTGCGTTTCATTATTGTTTATTTTTGAGGTTAGTGAGAGATAAATCCTCCACAGCCATTTCCGTAAATAAAAATGACCCAAATTCGTGCATGGATTACTTGGAAGTCTCATGCGTTTTTTATGGAGTTGCAGTTGTAGTTATTTCTATTCTGTGGTTATGATGATGTCATCTAATCTAATTGATAAACTTATTTCATAGGTGATAAGTAGCGGAAAAAATACATAATAATATTGATAAAAGATACTTTCCATTAATTAATATGTCATCATCTTGCACATAAAACTTAAAAAATGTGTTGATTGTTCTTAGAATCATGTTGTAAGTACAGTACTTACCTCGTTCATCTTGAAACCCTAATACCTGTATTCTGTTCAATGTTGGTCAATCAAGTTATATTCAGTTTGGGTATATCGACGAAATAATTGTTGTCTTACCTTTCTTTGTAGAAATCAATAGAAAATCTATGAGACATATTTTTAATATCGATTATAAAAAAATGAAATATCAGCAATTTAAACAGTCATCTACTTATAAAAATTTGTCATCAACTAACTATCAAATTGTAATAGTGATTTCAATTGTAATAAAATATATATACTAATAATATTATTTATAATTTGGTTTTTATTGTTTTAAACATAATGGCTAAAACACTAAAAATTCATCCTTCATTTGCCTTTCTTAGTTTACAATGATCCATTTTTTATGGTTAACCTACCTTACTGTTATTATAATTTATTACACACTTATATTGACAAACTCTGTCACCAGAGTTGGCCACTGCCTCATACAAACTTATAATTATATTTCACAATTTAACTTCTGTAATTAAAACCTTTGAAAAGTTATCAAGTTATACACTTAAAGCATTTTGACGACCGATGTAGCGTGGCGGGCGAAAGTTAGCTTGTAAAGCAGGAGGTTGCGGGTGAGGTGCGGGGAGGTTTTTTTTGTAAAATAATCTCTATGAGTTGTACAATCATGCATAAAATAATCGCTTTACGATATGAAATGCCTATTTAGCTTTACGAATGACAAAATAGGTAATAATCATTTACTTGGATAAAGTTAATTGAAGTTGCTAACTTTAGGAAACTTCACCTTAGTATCTATAAAGGCTGATTTCAGCAAAAAAATTGCCTATTAATTTTTTTTTTTGTGGTATTATGAAAGCTTAGAGTCCTTGAAAGTTTTTAAGAACATTTACAAACCATGGATTATGGTTTTTTGATTTTTAATTTAATGTTGAATATTCAACTTTGACTCTCTAAAACACAAATTCGTCACTTTTCATTAGAACTTTTGAAACTTGCACTAATGCTAGGACGTTGATTATTTTATGCATGATTCTAAAACTCATTGAGATTATTTTACAAAAAAAAATCATGAAAAAATAATTCCAAAATTTTTTTTTATCACTTTGAAACGTTCCAACCAAACATTCTCAAAAAAAAAACATAATACAACATACATGGGGTATTTTCGGATACCTCTGAATCTGGGGAATTTAAATTTTTCTTATTGACGTCTATGTTTGGACCACCCTGTATAATAATGATACAATACAAAAATATTTATAAACTGACGCAATAACATGGAATTAGGTTACCATTGGTTCCCGCACAAGGCTGAGCCTGAATCGCGGGAAGCCGGATTACAATTAGAGATAACCGTATAACTGAAGAGATGACACAGTAACAGGGAGAGCAAAAATTATATAAAAATAAATAATAATAATAATAAAAAGTATCTATTAAATTAAAAATAATTAATCAAAAACAAAAAACCAAATAAACCAAACAAAACTCATAATTCTCAAAATATTTTACAATGTTGTTAAACAGTGTGTGTGTGTGGGTGTGTGTGGTTAATGTGGGTATGTGTGTATTATTATGAGGTTGTGTGAAGGTGGGGTGTGTATATGTAGGTGTATGCAAAAAGGGTGTGTGTATGTAGGAGGAAATGTTTTGGATATGAGGGTAAAAATTTGAGGTTTCCATGTTTTAGGTCTCATGAGAACCAAGCATTTACATTGGTACCTAGTAATGGCAACATTAAATATTACGAGGGAAAGATTAGAAAACGTAATGAAACTGGAAAAATATTATTTAAGATTGAATTACCAGGAGATTTTCGGTTTCATCATAATCAAGCGTGAGAAGCCATTTCCTAATTCTTTCCTTTACACCGTATAATGAACACGAAAGATAACAATGTTTGAGGGCACGACGATATATGAAAGGGAAGGAAAATTTCCGGAAACGTCTTGCAAAAGAGGTGCTAACTGGTGGTACTTTTATTTTGATTCTTCTGCATTTAGAAGGAGATTTAAGGTCCGATATTTGTTTACCTGAGGTCTTATGGAATGAGGATATTACTTTGTGGATATAAAGTTGTCTAACTGTCAAGGTTTGAGTTTCTGAATGAAGATCCACTGTAGGGAATCTAAAGTGCTTTCGGAACATCACTTTTAGTACCGATCTATGGGCTCTTTCTAATTTAATTAAAGATGTCTTGGCAGCACCACCCCAAACAGCAATACAATAGCTCAAAATTGACTTACATAGCGCTGAGTACACGATCATTAAAGTTTCTCTATCAGCGCCTTCGCGGAGAAGTTTCATAATATGAATCAGTTTCCGTACATGACCAGCAAGAGTGACAATTTGTTGCATAAATGAAAGATTTTCGTCTAGCAAAACTACCAAATACCTAATACAAACAGACCGCTCAATGACAGGAACAGTCGCTATTCGAAAAATGATATAATAATAAATACTGGGTGGTTTGGGTATTTTCTATGTATAATAAAAAATATCTATCTATGTAAATTGTATTAAGTATATCAGTTATCTAGTACCCATAACACAAGCTATGCTTAGCTTGTGGCTAGATGCTGTGTGGATTGTCCAGCATTATTTTTTTATTTTTAAAGAGAAGCCCTCTTTGGAGATCCCCTCGGCACCGAGGAGAAGAGGCCGTGTGTTCACGTGTGGGCAGGGGGATGTTGGTCAACTGGGACTTGGAGAAGACGTTATAGAGACCACTAAGTAAGTATTCAATTATTATCATGACAATTAGTGTAACATCCGATGCGGCTGCCACACTCTACCTGTCCATATACAGGCTGCTAAAAGATGTTTCTTGATAGGATGGTGGTAGGACTCTTCAGCAAGAGTCCGTCTTGGTGGGTACCACCGCAGTGTCTGATATTCTACCTCCAAGCAGTAGTGTGCAAGCATTACTGTGTTTAGGTTTGAAGGGCACTGTAGCAAGTGAAATTACTGGGCGAAAGAGACTTGACAACAATGTCTCGGGGTGATCAGCGCACTGCAGTGCCACGCAAACACTTAAAAACTATAAGCTTTGGGTGGCACTGCATCTGTTATAGTCAGGCGTGGTTCTTAGATTGTCCTGTCACTTGTTGACATAAAAAAAAAAACTAAAAGATAAGATGGAGCTGACATCGTCCAAAAAGATAAAAGAGAAAAAAAAAAAAGATTACCAAAGATTTTTATCTTTGGTCATCTTTTTTTTTTCTTTCTATCAACAAATTATCTTCACTTCACTTCTTTGTTTATGGCGTCTGTGGCTTAGTTGTCACAATTATGCCAGTGTCTCAGTCATGCTAGTTTCATAAAACCGAAATGGAGAGTGGAACAAAAAAAGATGATGATTGGGAGGGTCGGTAAAAATTTAGAAAACCAGAATGTTTATCCAAGCGTACGGCCCACTTAATGGTCAGCGGTTACCGTAGCCTATGTACGCATGCTACATCATAGATATCACTTGAGTATTACCACCCCTTAGATGGAATATCTCATGTTCTAAATGATTTTTATAACGACGATAATTGACGCAGCGGGCGCAGGTCCGCCTGCGACGCAGAGGTTTCGGGTTCGATTCCCGCCTTGGAACAAATGTTTGTACGATCTACAAATATTTGTTCCGGGTGTTCTGGGTATTTTCTATGTATAATAAAAAAATGTCTATCTATGTATTGTATTGTATTAAATATATATCAGTCATCTAGTAACCATAATACAGCTCTGTTCAACAGCAGCTTACCTTGGGGCTAGATGATGCTGTGTGGATTGTCCAGCATTATTTATTTATTTATTTTTTTTATAAACAAGCAACAAAACATCTAACAATACTACAAGCAAGTTATCTTTAATCAATCAATTCTTGGTTATGTGGCGTTTGTGGGGATGACCACAATTTCGCCAATGTCACGTTACAAGTTCCTCCTTTCCACGACGATAAGAAGTCGGGTAAGAGAGTGATCGGTGTGAAAGATGTGCAAGTTATCTTGTTTGCAGATTCAAACATGTGACAGCTCTGGGTGACAAGATAGTTGCTGTCAGTGCTGGTGGCATGCACACCATCGCACTCGATAGCACTGGAAAGGTAAGCTTCTAGTAACACTTTTTACATTCCAATGAACGGCACAGATTGTGTGCAGTTATGGGAATAAAAAGTGTGCGCTAGTGTTAAATTCGCGGGAATACCTCCTATAACATTGATAAACTTCTATAAAAAATTACCATCAAGTACTAAAATTTTCTAAATCTAGTTCTAGGTCTAGTGGTAGTGACCCCGCCTTCCGATCCTAAGGTGGTGGGCTCGAGCCCGGTGGTGCACCAATGTTTCTATTCGAAAAAATGATGTGCGCAATGCCAGTGCTCTCATACGATGAAAGGAAAACATCTTAAGAAAACCGGAATGTCGAAGAACTAAAGTTTGAAAGACGGGTACATGTGGTGGATTAGGTCAATCACTCTCGCCTGAGAGTAGGCCAGTGTCCCAACAGTGGGAACATTAGAAGGCTGTCATGATGATGACTAAAATTTTTTAACAGGCAGGATTTGAACCCGCGTCTTTAGCCAGAGCCGGCAATTTGGATAACTGTTGGGTGACTATCCAAACACTAACACGGGCAAAACTGTTTTTTTTATTTTTTTTTATATTCTGAATGGCATTAATTGATTATAATTCCAGGTATGGACATACGGTTGCAACGACGAAGGCGCCCTAGGCCGCACCTCCACTGACACAGACGAGGGGATTCCCAAGAAAGTGACACTCCCGGCTAAAACTGTCGCTGTCACTGCGGGTGATTCCCATTCTGCCGCTTTGTTGGAAAACGGGGATGTTTACGCGTGGGGCTCTTTTAGGGTAAGCTATTAGACTCTGGTTTTAAGGTAAGAGCACTGGTGGTCTAGTGGTAGTGACCTTCCAATGTAAAATGTATGTGCGCAATGTCAATGCTCTCGGTTAAGGAAAACAGCGTGAGGAAATGAGGAAACCGACACGTTCAAGAACTATCAGTTCAAAAGACATGTGCTATTCACCAATCCGCATTGGGGCTGCGTGGTGGATTATGATCGCTCGAGGGTGATTAGACACTCCTACTCTCCCACTGATGGGCCAGTGTCCCATCAGTGGGAACATTAAATAAATAAATAATAAGCATAAGGTAGCAGGTTCAATCCCTGATGCAAGACAAATGTTTTCATGATCTGCAAATATTTGTTCTAAGTCTGGGTGTTTTTTTTAAGTATCTATCCATAGTACAAACTTTGCTTAGTTTTGATATGGGGCGCTCTGTGTAAAAATGTCTGCCAATTTTTTATTGTATTTATTTTATGACGACCAATGTGGCGCGGTGGGCGAAGGTCCGCCTGCGACGCAGAGGTTGCGGGTTCGATTCCCGCCTTGGGACAAATGTTTGTAGGATCTGCAAATATTTGTTCCGGGTGTTCTGGGTGTTTTCTATGTATAATAAAAAATATCTATCTATGTATTGTATTGTATTAAATATATATAAGTCATCTAGTACCCATAACACAGCTCTGTTTAACAGCAGCTTACCTTGGGGCTAGATGATGCTGTGTGGATTGTGGCGCTTAACATCAAAGAGACCACTTAAATAGGAGTATATATTCCAGGACTCTCACGGCAGTATGGGGCTGGTGATGGCAGGACGAGAAGGCAAATCCAGCAAAGAGCCAATCAAAATGGACATAGGGGAGATAGCGGTGGACATAGCGTCTGGTAGCGACCATCTCGCTATACTCTCTGTAAGTATTTCATGCTAGCCGTTGCCCGCGACTGCGTTCGCGTGGAACTGGGATACCGTACGTTTTTATGTCCTATTACATGTCATTATCGGACGTCCGATGTGGCGCAGCGGGCGCAGGTCCGCCTGCGATGCAGAGGTTGCGGGTTCGATTCCCGCCTCGGGACAAATGTTTGTACGATCTACAAATATTTTTTCCGGGTGTTCTGGGTATTTTCTATAAAAAAAAGTTTAGAAAAAAAATTACAAGTATTGTTTTTTATGTGTGGAACCTATCCCTTAAGTTCGTCAGGTTGATAAATTATGACCTTATATAATACAAAATATCTATCTATGTATTGTATTGTATTTAATATTATATCAGTCATCTAGTACCCATAACACAGCTCTGTTTAACAGCAGCTTACCTTGGGGCTAGATGATGCTGTGTGGATTGTCCAGCATTATATATTTTATTATTATATATAAATTTCACATAAATTGGTTTAGTGATTGTCAAGTTATAGAGTTACAAACATCCAAACTTTCGCATTTACTGTATAAATGTGGTTCTAACACCCCACATTCCAATAATAAACACTGGAATGTCTTCGGCTCGAATTCGTATTGGTGAGCACGCGCGTTTCAAGCAGTGGTTGCGGGTTCAAATCCCGCTTGAGGCGAAATAATTTTTGGGATATGATAATCTTTAAAAAAAAAAGTGTAATGTTATTTCAATATTGCTATAAGAGCTCGTGGTTTTTTTTATGTTAACAAGTGACAGGACAATCAAGGCGCTCACCTGATGTTAAGCACCACGCCTGACTATTACAGATGCAGTGCCACTCAAACCTAAGTGTTGGCGCCATGGAAGACCAGCGCTAAAGTAGTATGTACGCTGCTTTAGCAAATGCTGAATGGCGACCATTTTCGAAGTCTTATGATCTACATGTACTCGTATATGCTTAACTGCTTAGATATACACTTTTAATATTATTACCACCTGCTATGTATCAACTGTCTCGAAATAAACTTTTTTACTTAGTTAGTTTAGTTGAAACCCCCAGTTCTGTGGTTGTACGTTTATGTAGAGTGTTGTTTGTGCAGAAATCAGGCGCGGTGTTCACGATGGGGTGCGGCGAGCAGGGCCAGCTGGGCCGCCTGGCGCAGCGCTCCGCCTCCAGGGACGCCAGGCAGGGCTTCAGTGAGACGTTTACACATTTATTTATAACCTATTCTAAAATATTACTTAAGGCGCATACACCACCTAAACTAGCGCCACCACCTACTTTATCTTATTATTCTGTTTAACAAAGGAATTTTCAAAAATGCATCGACCAGTTTGTGATACCTATCATAAGCTTTTTTTTAATGCCTCTGTAATAGTTTTATTCTATTTAGTTTAGGCAGAGATACGAAGTTGCCCTTGGTGGCCACCAAAATCTATTTTCGTATCTCTTCCTAAACTAAATAGAATAAAACTATTACAGAGGCATTAAAAAAAAGCTTATGATAGGTATCACAAACTGGTCGATGGATTTTTAAAAATTCCTTTGTTAAACGGAATAATAAGATAAATAAGGTGGCGGCGCCACTTTAGGTGGGGTATGGGCCTTAATAAAATTTTACCAATAAGGTATAAAATTCTTCAATTTTGTTTGATGCCACCAATCAGAAAACCAAGATGCTTTGATTGGTGATCAACCTTTTATGGCGGATTGCTGTATTTTATAGTTCTACTTTATTAAAAAATATTATCAGTCTTGCACCTAATTTGAAAAGAATTATAGTTTTTATATTCCTTGAATCCTTTTTCATAAGGTGAAGACGTGATTTTAGTGATATTATTTTATTTAATCTAAGATTCACAGTTTTCTTATTGTATAATATAGGTAAGAAGTTAAATAAGCAGTACATAAACCAATTATTGATTACTGGGATTCTTGGTTAGTGTCATCATGTCTATCGTACGAAGAAGAGAGTATTATAGACGCTGTTTTTGTGTTAATTTTAGTAATATGTCGACAGTAATATGTCGACAACCTACATACAAAGTTGATCAATTGGCAAATTTAAAAACTTAAACAAAAACTGTCTCAAAAAGCTTACTTAAATAACCGATTACTTAGATGATAAAAAAGCTTGGGACGAATGTGCTCTAACTCTACTCGGCATCCATAACAATAGCTAGGGAATGCCAAAAATGCGATAGGAACCCAGCCGGTGTTGCCAGTTCTTTTACGGCATGGGCGCGTTGGAACTGGCGTACATTTTCCTAGCATGTAAGGCGTTCAAGATTCAAGATATTTATTTGCATAAATAAGTGTTACAGAAGGTCTTGAATGTAATATGGCACTTAGAACTTAATTGCCATTTTCAGGCTTTGCAAATTTTATGTAGGCTATCTATGCTATATATCGTTTCAAAGTGACACACATACACACCTAGACCCCCTCTGGTAACCGTGCTCTTTGGAGACTGGTGTTGTCAGAGGAGGTACTACCTTACCTGGTCATCTCTTTCATATCACTATTTTATACATTTACAAATCCATTAAATCCAATTTTACACATTACAGATTACAGACTCCACAAATTGTAGGTACTTATACTCTCTCGTCATCTCGTAGGTGATAGCTGAAAATCAGTGTTTGCTCCTTGAGCAATATTATCGCTGAGCTATAACCTATTTGTCTACTGCAACACACACGTGCTTTTTAGTTTTAAATACCTAGGTACATACATAGGTAGGTGCCTAGCTTGTTTTTACGAGGTCAATGTTTAGGGCAAATACATTCCTACCTGATTTATGTTAGTGTTAAGAAACTGTATTGTTTGCCTTTTTGCACTTTAAAATGTACGTGTGTTTTGAAGATACAAATAAATGATTTATCTATATAGCTGTGTTCCGGTGTGAAGGGTATGGTTTCGTTTCCGTTGTAATTACTGGCACATGAGGCTTTCGATCTTAGCCTCAAGGTGGCAACCCGCGAGTGATACCTCTGGTATTGCAAGCGTCCATAGGCTGCGGTAACCGCTTACCATCTTGTGGGCCGTTAGCTTGGTTGCCACTTCAGTTGTATAAAAAAAAAAAAAAAAACTATCTATCTATTGTTATTTTATTGAAACAAATTTAATTTTGATTTACAGGTGCTTTGCTGGTGCCGTCGAAGGTGACACTAAAGGCGGGCGCGTCTCGCGTGTGGGCCGGTTACCACGCGACATTTGTACTCGACGCGACGCAGGAGAAAGTGTTCGCGTTCGGACTCAACAACTATGGACAACTTGGTAAGTAAGTAAGTAAGTAAGTAACTAAAGGTGCTAATAAGTCGCCTAAAAGCTTCCCTCGTGGTAAAAAAACTATGTAGTGACATGACTTCGATTACCGATGTGTGTGGCACGGCGAGCGTAGGTCTGTCTGCGACGCAGGAAAGTTCGGGTTCGATTCCCGGGACAAATGTTTGTACGATCAGCAAATATTTGTTCCGGGTATTTTTTATGTAAAATAACAAAATGTCTATGTATTTTATTGATATATCAGTCATCTGGTACCCATAACACAAGCTCTGCTTAGCTTGGGGCTAGATGATGCTGTGTGAATATGCATGATGACAGTAATTAGTAATCATTAAAATCACGCCTTTACCTTATGAAAAAAGATTCAAGGAATTTAAAAACCATATTTCTTTTTACATTAGATGCGAGATTGATAATATTTTTAATATAATAAAACTACAAAATACAGCAATCCGCCATAAAAGGTTAAACAACGATCAGGAGCATCTTGGTTCTCTGATTGGTGGTATCAAAAATATTGCAGAATTTTGAACCTTATTGCTAAAATTTTATATTGAAAACTGACATAATGACGTCACCGCGTTTTAGCGTGAATTTTTAAATTCAAATTTCAATCGCATTTTTTTACTACTATATCATTAATTTCTGGAATAATAGGTTATTTTTTGGCTAAAGTCAATAATTCTGAGTACAATAGAACAGTTTTTCAAAATCAGTCATCATGCCTATTGGTATTCATTATCTATCTATGACGACCAATGTGGCGCGGTGGGCGAAGGTCCGCCTGCGACGCAGAGGTTGCGGGTTCGATTCCCGCCTTGGGACAAATGTTTGTAGGATCTGCCAATATTTGTTCCGGGTGCTCTGGGTGTTTACTATGTATAATAAAAAATATCTATCTATGTATTGTATTGTATTAAATATATATCAGTCATCTAGTACCCATAACACAGCTCTGTTTAACAGCAGCTTACCTTGCGGCTAGATGATGCTGTGTGGATTGTCCAGCATTATTTATTTATTTATTTATCTATGTTTTAAATTTCAGTCAAACATCTGAATATTCAAACTTTTGCATTACACTAATATTATAGATGAGAAAGTTTGGATGTTTGTTCTTCTACAACTTGTCAATCACTGTACCGTTTTAGCTGATATTTAAAACATTTTATTTTTTATAATTTTTTTATACAACTAAAGTGGCAACCAAGCGTACGGCCCACAAGATGGTAAGCGGTTACCGCAGCCTATGGACGCTTGCAATACCAGAGGTATCACTCACGGGTTGCCACCCTGAGACTTAGTTCGAAAGCCTCATGTGCCAGTAATTTCACCGGAAACCATACCCTTCACACCGGAACACAGCAATTCGAGCATTACTGCTTGGCGGCAGGAACGGGTATGGTGGTAGTCCTTTCCCGGGCGAGCTCTATCACAGAGAGCTTACCATCTTGTGGGCCGGACGCTCGGTTGCCACTTCGGTTGTAAAAAAAAAAAAAACATAATATGAGGAAAGCTTACTCGTTTATGACAATAGGTTTGTTAGTGTGATGGTGTGATTACCTCCCCGCAGGTATAACGGGGGAGAAGCGCAAGACGGCGCTGTACTCTGCGACGGAGTGCGACGCGTTCCGGACGGGGGCGGGGGCGGGGGGAGGGGGCTGGAGGCGGGTCGCGCCCGGGCAGCACCACTCGCTCGCACTCGACCCCGCCGGGACCGTGTACGCGGTGGGCAGGTGTGAATACGGCAGGTCAGACACACTACCATCTACCATCTACCATCTACATATCACACCTTAAACCAATTACATTTATCTGGCCAGATGTCAATATCACATGTAGGACTGTATATGCCGTGTAGGACGGCGTTACATCTAGCTGACTCAATACACCAAGTAAGAACATCTAGCTGAATAGCTGTAAATTTGCCAATAGGAGTGTGTTACACCTAACTGGGTCTATGTCAATATAACATCTAGATGTTATATTGACTCCTAGATCCTAGATCGCTAGATGTAACACATTCCTAGAAGTAGATATCAATAATTGTAATAAACTAGTTGACAAAAATTTTAAAAATAGTTAATAATGTACCTTAATATCTATTTTACACACGAAATCTAATCTAATTGCCAAGCATAACCGCATAAATTTTTAGCATGGCTACTAGCTTTTGTAAAACCTGATGCCATAGTTGATTCTATTGACGACCGGTGTGGCGCAGCGGCCGCAAGTTGCGGGTTCAATTCCCGCCTCGGGTCAAATGTTTGTACGCTCTAAAAATATTTGTTCTGGGTATTTTCTATTTATAATAAAAAATATCAATCTATGTATTAAGTATATATCAGTCATCTAATACCCATAACACAGCTCTGTTTAACAGCAGCTTACCTTGGGGCTAGATGACGCTGTGAAGTGTCCAACATTATTTATTTTATTGTTGATTGATTGTGTCAAGTGTGAGTTGATTCCAAATAATGACTATTTCCCTGCAACAGAAACATGCGAAAAACTAGTTAATAATGTAGTGGACCGTTTTCTATAAAAACGTCAACCACAACAATGTTTTGCACGGAGTGACGTAACACTTTCTGATTGGTGTTCACTGTCACGTGACTTAATGCCTATTTTTCTCCGAATTAATTTTCTAAAAATAACAATAGTCATTAATTATTTTGATAAATAGTTATCCACGGAGCCATTTAAATAAGAGTTAGTTTCGGTCGGAAATAGAGACGCGATCAGTGATCAGACGGCCCTCGTCCGGCGGGGAGGGGGGAGCCGCGCCCTCCTCGTCCGACGACTCCATCAGGTCAACATAGTTTTGTTTTTTCCTATCTACATAACTTAGTTAATAATAAGAATCTCTAATCCATCCGATTTATTCTAACCTATTCTTCTTTACAGGTTAGGCCTCGGCGAGAAAACGGGCGACGCGGAAACGCTAGAGCCCGTGCCCAAAATGCAGAACAAGAAATGTGTCAGTATAGCAGCCGGAACCAGTAATTCCTTCGCTGTCACGGAAACCGGTAAGTTGTTGTGATTAGGGCCTATTTCACATTCTTTGAGTGAATTAACACTTGTAAAGTAGATTTATCACTTGTTAGATAAATACACATAGGCTACGGTGACCGCTTACCATCAAGTCGGCCGTACGCTTGGATGTCACTTAGTTAATAAAAAAAAAAAAGTTAGACCTCGCTGTCAGTTTTAATCATTACATCGACTATCAGTCAAAACGTCCAAAAACAATAAAAAAAAACCTATGTATAGTTCTCACAACGGATCTCGGCCGTTGTGAAATTAGCCGTTTCGATGCGCAATGGAGCTTTTTCAAATTAAATTGTCTTTGCGCATCACAAACGGCTAACTTCACGGAAGCCTAGATCCGCTGTGCGAACTATATATCATTATCATGTAATGATCTCTACTAATTTCAGATGAGATTATAATGTAAGCATCTTTACTACTTTCAGGTGAGATATTCTCGTGGGGTATGGGCAGCGAAGGACAGCTAGGCACTGGCAAGAGCGAAGACGCCGACGTGCCCACACCCGGGGTCTGTGTGGCCCTGGGGTCACACATACCCCTCAGCATCGCCGCGGGGGGACAGCATACTGTGGTATTAGTAGTAAGTAGAACCAAGAGAACTGGTAGTTTAATAGATGTAGTAGTGTAGAGGGGTACACGAAACCCCATACATATAAGGACAGTTTACTGTGTTATTAGTCGTTAATAGAACCAAGAGAACTGGTAGTTTATTAGATTTTGTAGTGTTGAAGGGTACAGGAAACCCCCATACATATAAGGACAGCTTACTGTGTTATTAGTCGTTAGTATTTATAAACGGACTGGGAGTTGAAAGGCAATGGGGTTTAATTTACCCCTTAGCATCGCTATTAGAGAAGAACATAAATACAACTTAATTTAGTATTGATCGATTTGGTAGTGTAATAGAATTTAATATGAAATCTGCATTGCCCTGGGGTCTCACGTACCCGGTGCTGAGGTTTACTCTATTATTAATTCACAGGAAGACCCAAACCCCCAGAAAGAGACAACACCAGCACCAGAAAGTGAGACGGAAGAACAGAAGACGGAGGAGACCACTGAGGAAGAGGACGAGGATATGAGAGAGAAAGAGAAGCCGCGATCCAAGCGGCAGAGGGAGCAAGAGGTAGAGGTGACCTCTACTAGCGCGCAGGCGAGCGAGCTGGCAGAGGAAACCAAACCACAGGTAACTTTATAATCACATTATCACATTATGTATTATAATATACATGGTTTTTCATTATTATCAACCTGACAAACTTAGAGAATAGGTTCCACACACGAAAATAATAATGTATCGGTATCGGGTCACTGACACGCGCCGAGTGCTGCCCTTTCGATTTCCAACAAGAATAACTAATAATTGACCGGAAAAACGTAATAGATTTTTTCGAGGTTTTTTTAAAACAAAAAAGTTTATCAGGTTGATAATGAAAGACCCAATAATTATATTCTCTATGTATAATAAAAAATATTTATCTATGTAATGTAATGTATTAAGTATATCAGTCATCTAGTACCCATAACACAAGCTCTGCTTAACTTGGGGCTAGATGATGTTGTGTGGATTGTCCAGCATTATTTATTTGGCGCTGATAAAATGAGCGCGTTTCTAGAACGCGCTATCGTTTGGTTTCGGAGCTAATACATACAGCTAGAAGAATCATTTTCAACAAGAAACACGGTTATGTGATATTTTGAAATATAAGAGAAATCCACTTTTTTTTTTAAAGTGCCTCTATCTAATATTATAGAAAGATGATTTATATTAAATAATCATAATCATCTTAACACATAACATCATAACGGAGCGCTCGTGACGTAGCTAGCTTCTGCACAGGAGTGCTAAGTTGAAATTGCCACTGGCAGTCATTCGCATTGCTGTGTTCCGGTTCGAAGGGTATGGTTTCCGGTGAAATTACAGGCACATGAGACTTTCCATCTAACGTCTCAGGGTGGCAACCCGTGAGGGATACCTCTGGTATTACAAGCGCCCATAGGCTGCGGTAACCGCTTACCATCTTGTGGGCCGTACGCTTGGTTGTCACTTTAGTAGTATAAAAAAAAAATTCATCCAAATAGTGACTACGCAGAACAGTCCTTAACTTCGTTGATCTGTTAAGGTCTGTTAAGATCAACGAAGTTAAGGACTGTTCTGCGTAGTCACTATTCGGATGAATGACTGCCAGTGGCAGTTTCAACTTAGCGCTCCCGTGATTCGGAGGGCACGTTAAGCAGTCGGTCCCGGCTTTTTCAAAGTGGTTAAGCCATGACAGAGGCCTTTGGGCTGCCTAAAAACTTCGTCCCTAGAGTTAGCCACTGACTCATACGAACTTACTTACTTTTATCATAATAATAATAATTAATAAATAATGCTGGACAATCCACACAGCATGATCTAGCCCAAAGCTAAGCAGAGCTTGTGTTATGGGAACTATATGACTGATATACTTAATACAATACAATACATAGATAAATATTTTTTATTATACACTAGTAGACCCGGCGCGGTCACTTGCATTATTATTTCGCAATTTTTCCATAATTTCTCACCGTTCAAACCTTCCCTGAACTTCTACAAACATTTCAAGACCAAAATTATCCAAATCGGTCCAGCCGTTCTCTAGTTTTAGCGAGCCTAACGCACAGCAATTCATTTCTATATATTAAGATAGAAAATACCCAGAACACCCTGAACAAATATTTATAATAATATTATTTTAATAATCATTTATTTATTCTGACATAATGCAGAAGAAAGCAAGGAAAAATGCGACACAGGCGAACTCAATTACCAGCTTACGTAAAAAGAGACGCAATTAGGTTACTTAATTGTTTATTTTTGTATTTAATGTAGTTAGAATGTATAACACCTTATTCACAATAGAACTTTAAACCTCAGTATTCAGTACCATTTATTGCATCAGAAATCAGAATAATTTATTTGCTCATGTATCAATCAATCAATCATTCATTATTTGCTTCAGATATGGTAACAAGATTCTTATAATATTATGGAAAAGTACCACCTGTTCCACCATTTTAGGCATGCAAAAAAGTACAGTGAAACAATTAAAATTAACAAAAAATAATCGAATTTCTACAAAATTTAAACAATAAAATAAGTTAAAGTTCGAAGGGTATGGTTTCCGGTGAAATTACAGGCACATGAGACTTACCATCTAACGTCTCAGGGTGGTAACACGCAAGTGATATCTATGATATTGCATGCGTACATAGGCTACGGTAACCGCTGACCATCAAGTGGGCCGTACGCTCGGTTACCACTTTAGTAGTATAAAAAAAAAAGTATAGTTAAATAATACAGTTATGGTATATTTTGTTTAGTTTTAATATTTTCTTTTAACGCCTCGTCATACGAATAAATAAATATGGTCTTATGAACTCCTCAATAAAGTGCTATTAATAATTAATTAACTAAGATGTCCTTATTCTTTGCTAAACAACCATGCAAATATAAATTTGGTTTGATACCAGTTGGCAAAATATTTAAATAATTACCTATTCCATCATGACAGCCTTCTAATGTTCCCACTGCTGGGACACTGGCCTACTCTCCAGCGAGAGTGATTGGGTCTTAATCCACCACGCGGACCCAATGCGGATTGGTGGATAATTACCTATTTATCAAGTGGGCCGTACGCTTGGTTGCCACTTCAGTTGTATAAAAAAAAAATAAAAATTAAATAGTTACATATAATTACCTATTTATATGTAACTATTTAAATTTTTTTTTTTTTTTTTTTTTATACAACTGAAGTGGCAACCAAGCGTACGGCCCACTTGATGGTCAGCGGTTACCGTAGCCTATGTACGCATGCAACATCGTAGAATATCACTTGCGTGTTACCACCCTGAGACGTTAGATGGAATGTGCCTGTGATTTCACCGGAAACCATACCATATATTATCGGAAGGTTATGGTGAGGCGTGGCGCTTAACATCAGCCGAGCGACTTGACCGTCTTGTAATTTACTAAATATAAGAAATAAAAATAATAAGAATGCCAAGGAAAGACTACTTAGGTAGCAGTTTCTTTTATGAATAAGGGTAATAAAACTTGCATCGCTAAGTTAACTTTAAGACGTTTCAAAATTATCCTCGTGATATGATTGAATAAAGAAATTTTTGACTTTGACTCTGTCTAGCGCTGGTATTTACAGTTTTTTGTATTTTATTCATTCAATCACTCTCGCCTGAGAGTAGGCCAGTGTCCCAGCAGTGGGAACATTAGAAGGCTGTCATGATGATGATGATGATTCATTCAAACTTTCCACTTTGACAAAGTATAATAAACTAACAGTCCGTCCCAGCTTCCGCGGGCGCAATGATCCGCACCCGTGTGAAGCCGGGGTGGGTCGCTAGTAATAAATAGCCTATGTTACTTCGGGGTAATAAAGCATCCTAATGGTAAAATAATTTTTCAGTTGTTTTTGAGTTTATTTGTAACAAAAAAAACATACAAAAATACAAATCTTTCCTCTTTATAATATTAGTATAGATAAATACTGGCGGACATTTTGAAGCAAAGCTTGTACTATGTGAACTTATAATAATTATAAATAAATAATGCTGGACAATCCACACAGCATCATCTAGCCTCAAGGTAAGCTGCTGTTAAACAGAGCTGTGTTATGGGTACTAGATGACTGATATATATTTAATACAATACAATACATAGATAGATATTTTTTATTATATATAGAAAATACCCAGAACACCCGGAACAAATATTTGTAGATCGTACAAACATTTGACCCGAGGCGGGAATCGAACCCGCAACCTACACGTCGCAGGCGGACCTGCGCCGTTGCGCCACATCCGTCGTCAAATAATAGTTAATTGACACTTCAAGGGCTCAACGAAGGTTTAGATATAACTTTTCGATGCAAGTTTGTAGTAAAAGTAATAAGTAGTTTGTTAGAAAGATAACTAAAATTATCGCGGTCTAAGGTATAAAGGACGGCAACAATTTAAGTTAGTTTAGTTTAGAAATTTTTACAACAGAATCGACATCAATGTGTAAGTAGATTCAATTTCAATTTCAAAAGCCTTTATTTAACAATCTTATACAAAGTTTACAAATTATAATAATATCTATGACATCGGTAATGGCAGTTTGATATGATTGGTTTGCTTTTCAGCATAGGCCTCCCCCAGACGACAGAAACGTCTGGGGGAGGCCTATGCTGAAAACGTGTAAGAAGATAAGATAAGATAAATGTTTATTTCTTAATGGTCATCATAGTACACGAATAATACATATTAACAATGGTAGGTAACGTGCTGTTAAGTTATTATACAAGTAGTGTATTAAGTAGGTTGGGTGAAGGTAAATAAACGTGTAGACTGGTAGTTACCTAATTTATTTGGACTAGATACTCGTCATAAATAAATTATAGTTCAAGATTTCAAGATATTTATTTGCACAAATAAGTGTTACAAAAGGTCTTAAAAGTAATATGGCACAATATGGCAGTAATAGTTTATCCAGGCCAGAGCGTAAAGTCGCGTACTTAGCGAAACTTGTTTTGCTTTTGCTTTGCCGCATGTTTTTGAAAGATCACTGGTGGTGTCGTACATCAATCGAATATTCGATCACAATTCTCTTAAACGGTGAAGGAAAACACCGTGAGGTAACCGCCATATCCAAGATCTATAAGTTCGAAAGACATTTGTGCTATCCACCAATCCGGATTGGGGTCACGCAACAACTCAACTTCTCTTTTTGGCACAGTACATGCACTTAGACACGTCAAAACATTACAATAAAATGAATGACAAGTAGGTTTTTTATTGTTAGTTATAGTTCTCACAACGGATCTCGGCCGTAGTGAAATTAGCCGTTTCGATGCGCAATGGAGCTTTTTCAAACTAAATTGTCTTTGCGCATCACGAACTGCTAACTTCACGGAAGCCTAGATCCGCTGTGCGAACTATACCTATTGTTTTGCTAATTTTATGTCGTTTTCTAGTTAGCCATTATGTGTCTATCAGTGGAGACCTTTAAATGGCCTCATAGTTAACTATTTAAGAGCCTAATATGTATTTTGTGCCGATGGTTTTCCTAAAATATGTAAATAAATAAACATTTATATAACATAAAATAATAAGATTCTAAATGTACTTACAATCAAGTCTTAATACAGGCACAAAACAAAAAAAAAATACAGTTTTGACTGTACAAACAATGGAAAAAAAGAAATATTGGAATTGATTGATTACAATTCATGGTTTGTTAATAACGATCAGACTATAAGTAAATGTTGCCATCTACAGAAGCCCATGATGATGTTTTCGGCACAAAAGCTAAAAGATACCGCTTAGATACGCGAAATTTCGCTTCGATCTGAATAAAACTTGATATTTTGATGAGCGTTAAAAACAGGTGAAGGTATTGTGTAGTCCTTTGTGTTGTTTTTGTTCTAGATTATCTTAAGATCCCACTAATATTATGAATGCGAAAGTCTGTGTGTTTGTTACCACATATCTCCGTGACTACTTAACCGATTGTGATAAAATTTGTAATGTAGATGGCTTAAGAGGCCTTTCCAAGATTTAGCGATATAATTCATGAAGTTTGCGTTAATGTATCTTTATATAGTAGAAGTAATAGCCCGCGCGACGAGGAGCGATACGTCCTCCCTCCATAAGCGCTCAGCGCTGTTCGAGAGTCGCTGCTTCGATCGATATGATTATAAGTGCGCTAACGTGTGATTTAAAAAAATTCGTATTAAAAAAAGTCAATGCTATTAGACTATTTTCTTCGTTGTATTTATTTAATAAAAACTTAAACTTTAATTTAGTAGGTGTATTTTTATTGTAAACTCCTTACTTTAGCAGAAATAACAAGCGTAAAATAGGAAAAAGTACGCGTTTTTTAGACCGTCTTTATTCAAAAATATTGAACTAACATGTTGTATTTTTCTCTATTCACTTAAATTTTAAAACTGTGATTATTATAATTGCATTTTTAGAAATATGTTAGACTTTGTTATTTCATAGAAAAAATGATCGAAAGTTGACTGGAATTGCTCATTTTACAAAACGTGCGTTACTAATTATTTTTTTAATCAGTTATGTCTTGAGTTAATTAATATTTGCTCTGTTGGCTTAAATTTTAAGGGATAAAGCTTTTATTTGTTTTTATTTTCGTTAAAATATCTTCAACACACGAGCCACAATAGTGTTCGAAACTTCACGGGCTACAAGAAAATTCAAGGATTGTCAAGGATAGGGCTCTTAAGTCCTGACCATAACAGATGCAGTGCCACCCAAATCTTAAAGTTTTTAAATTCTGCGTGGCACTGCACTGCGGTCGTCAACCAGACGTAGTCTCTTTCACGCAGTAATTTCACTTGCTACAGTCCTTCAAAGCTAAACACAGTGCAGTTTGCACACTACTGCTTGGAGGCAGAATATATGGCACTGCGGTGCCACAAAGACGAACTATTGCTGAAGAGTCCTACCACCTGAAAAACTAGTAGTTTTCGATAACCAGAAAGTGGTTAGGCCATGACGGAGGCCTTCGGGCGACCTATATCTCCGTCATCAGAGTTGACCGCTGACTCATACTAACTTACTTATTAGACAAGGTAAATGGGTTTTGTGACTGTTGGCTGTGTTATGGTGGTTAGATGGTATTTGTTAAGTAAACATATAATTAATGTTTTTAAATATTTCAGAAGATTCAAAAGATAAATGGTGATGAAAAGAAATCTTCACCTATGGACGTTGATCAAACTGGTATGTATCCTTATAATACTAATGTTATGACATCGGTGGCGCGGTGGTGGGTGAATACCCGGTTGAGGAGTTATAGGTAGCGGGTTCGATTCCTCTGCATGATTTGTAAATATGGCTATCCCAGTGGAACTGCAGTTTTTTTGGCATTAATGTATATTTTAGGTTTTAAAAAAAAAAAAAAAAAAGTTCCAAAGTTGGAACAAATATACACACGATTGCACAAACTTTTAATTATAGCATCAAAAATAACTTGCATGCGCTAGTTTTTTTTTTAAACAAGTTTTGAGTCAGTGGCTATAGGCCTAATAAGTTGAAAAGACGCCAGAATGGCTGAACGGATATGGATGAAATTCGGCACGGATATAGATTACACTCTGGAATAGCACTAAGCTAAGACTTGTGTTCCATGCAAGCGAAGTCGCGGGCATCAGTAGCAAGAGTAGTGAGTTCTTTGTGATGTAGCTCGTCCGGGGAAGGACTACCACCATACCTATTTCTGCCGTGCTTGGCGGCGGTAATGCTCGCATTGCTGTGTTCCAGTTCGACGGGTATGGTTTCCTGTGAAATTACAGGCACATGAGACTTTCCATCTAACGTCTCAGGGTGGTAACACGCAAGTGATATCTGTTGCAAGCGTACATAGGCTACGGTAACCGCTTACCATCAAGTGGGCCGTACGTTTGGTTGCCACTTAAGTGGTATAAATAAACAAGCTAGTTACCTTATAAATTCCGCATTAACATTAAAAGTGTGTTCCACAGATAACACAGACACCGACTTGCAAGACAAAATAGAAGATTCAAAAGACAAAATGGACACTGAAACGGAAAACAAACCGGAGACCACAGACACATCCAGCCAAGGCACCACAGACAGCGAGACCAAGTCCCAAGACTCAGACGTGAAGTCTCAAGACCAAGACCAAGACCAAGACAGCAAGTCTCAAGACGCGGACACGAAAGATGTTGACATGAAACCTGAAGTGAACGGTCTAGAGGAAAGTGTTAAAGAACCCAAGTCTGTAGAAGTTACGAATAAACCTATCACAACTATTGCATGATGGTAAATGGTGGTTAGAATTTAGATATCACAATGGCTTTCGACTTTACAACCGACTTCAAAGGGGGTTAACAATTCGACATGTTTTTTTATGTTACGCGATTTTTACGCTAAATATCAATTGATTTTGATAATTTTTTTGTTTGATAGGTGATAGGTCCCATATAAATTTTATCGAAATTCGTTCAGTACTTTTTGAATATATCATAAAAAAACGTGTCAATAACTACCACAATATATTGGTACATTTTTATTCAGTTTAAAGTCTGTTTTTGTATTTATTAATAAATTTTTTTCGGCTTTTTAAGTTGGGTCATGACAGATAACAGCGGCTTATTTACCCCATTACCAGAATTTACTGAATATAAAATTACTTGGTAAAATTTTAATTAACCCTTTTTTTGAATACCGATAATTTTTTTGCATCATAACATCTAATAAGATTACGTGGCAACATAAAGTCAAAGTCAAAAATGATTTATTTCAATAAAATCACAAGGATCATTTTGAAACGTCTTAAAGCTAGGTGAACACCAGTTCCACGCGCCTCAGCCTAGAAGAATCTGGCAACAAACTCGGCTGGGTTCCTACCTTTTTTTTAATGATCCCCCACAGAACTATATTTGAGTAGAATGAGTGAGTGTACGTACCTCGCGTGCCGAAAAAACGGGCTAAGTAAGGGCTGAGAACCTCTTTACTCGCCGCGAAACTCAATCTGCTCCCAGCCGGGGGCGGTGTGGTGGTGTGCCAGTGCCTAGAATCGGTTTGCCGCGTGCTTATCGATGCTTTTAAATCATTTATTTTCGCGCGGCTTATGTTTCCCATCACTAAAATACATTTGTGTGTAAAAAACAAATACGCAAAATGTTACACGCTCGGTTTCCATACAAATCGACGAACTCTTTCATTCTACTTAAATATAGTTCTGTGATAATTCCTCTTCATCAAAAAAACGGACGCTGGTAGATTTGTGACAGTTTATAGACACAGGAGCACTAGTAGTCTAGTGGTAGTGGGTCGGAAAGGGGTAGCCTTCCGACCCTAAGGTCGTGGGATCGAATCCGGTCGTGCACCAATGCATTTTTCGCTACGAAAAATGTATGTGCGCAATGCCAGTGCTCTCATACGGTGAAGGAAAACATCGTGAGGTAACCGGCATGTCCAAGAACTAAAAATTCGACACTGCCATCCACCAATCCGCATTGGGTCCGCGTGGCGGATTATGACCCAATCACTCTCGCTAGTAGGCCAGTGTCCCAACAGTGGGAACATTAGAAGGCTGCCGTGATGTGATAGTAGTCACAGAATCCATAAAATAAAGAAGTCAAGCCATTGTTTTAAATTCCAACAAATCCATTTGATTCCATCGTGTCGTGTAATGGGTTACAAGCATAATCTAATCTAATGCCTTATTGCTAAATCCGTCACTTCTGTTTGGGAACCTCTAACCGACTTTGTGAAGAATTTGTTTAACGCCCGGTTAATCGCTATTCAACGCAACCAATGGTTAAAACTGACAGCTTCTGTCCTCTTAAGAGTTGACAGTTAACTTTGACAATTGGTTAGTGATTTAACTATTAACGGCACTAGAGCGTGTTTCATCGATAGTCAACGCAACTAGTTTGTCAAGACAGCGCTCAATTTTCTGTCTCGTTTCCTTGGTGTGACTATTTTAACGAATGGTTGGCGAGTTGACTATCGAAAACCACAGGGTTTACTCTTGATTCGACAAACGATTGTCGTGGCAAATATCGTTTGTGTTGGTGTTAACTAAGTTCAGCCCCATGATAATATAACTCTGATAGCAATCAGTCTCTATTGATCTCCATCTCATACTGCCTATTATGTCCATCTCATACCTGGTGGTAGGACTCTTCAGCAAGAGTCCGTCTTGGTGGGTACCACCGCAGTGTCAGATATTCTACCTCCAAGCAGTAGTGTGCAAGCTGCACTGTGTTTAGGTTCGATGGGCACTGTAGCAAGTGAAATTACTGCGCGAAAGAGACTTAACAACAATGTTTTGGGGTGATAAGCGCAGTGCAGTGCCACGCAAACACTTGAAAACTTTAAGCTTTGGGTGGCACTGCATATGTAATAGTCAGGCGTGGTGCTTAACATCTGGTGGGCGCCTTGATTGTCCTGTCACTTGCTGACATAAAATATGACAGAAGAGATAGATACATAGATAGATAACACTTCATTAATCACCACAAAATAAATACAAATTAAAAGAGTTTAATGTACACTTAAAGGTAATACAAAGGGCGGCCTTATCGCTAAAATCTCTACCAGGCAACCGTGAATGGAAGAGCTATGGTCAAACTGTCATTAGACAGTTTGACCTAACGCTAACAGCTATGTGACCCGCAGAGCATTCATAGACCATAAAAACTCAAAATCAAATTCAATAAAGTTTTATTGAATAAAATCACAAGGATCACTTTAAAATTGACTAAAAACTGTCACCAGAGTTGGCCACTGACTCATACGAAATATCTTTGAAACGTCTTGCAAACCAGACAAATTTACTCATTTCCAACGCGCCTATGCAATCAAAGAACTGGCAACAACACCTATGAACCCAGGTGTTGTTGCCAGTTTTAACGATTTTTAGGCATGATCCTTAGACGACGACGCCGATTAGAGTTGGAGCACATTATTTGTCCTAAATCATCAAAATAAGCTTTTTGAGACAGTTTTTTTGTTTAGTAAAGTTTTTAAAAACTTTCACGATATATCGTTGTTGTCCGCAATAGTAGACCCTGATCAGTAAAAGTTGGTTACAGCTCATAGGAACTTAATGAGTAACCTTTTTATGAGGTTTTTAGTTAATAAACTATTAAGTTTTGTAGTAATTCTCTTGTAAATATTGGTTGATAGTTTTTAATTGTAATAAGGTAAACTGGTAACTTTAATACTTCCAGTTATACAGCGCTCGAGTAACTAGCTAAAGTGTCCTTATCAGATCAACGAAGTTAAGCACTGTTCCGCGTACTCACCATTTGGATGGGTGACCGCCAGTGGCAATATAAACTGAGCGTTCCTGTGCTTCGGAGGGCACGTTAAGCAGTCCCGGCTTTTACAAAGTTGTTAAGCCATGACAGAGGCCTTCGGGGGGCCTAAAAACTCTGTCACCAGAGTTGGCCACTGACTCATACGAACTTTGCAGCGCTCGCGATTTAGCTAAATAATAATCAACTAAGTTGAGCTATGGTCGTGGTCGTTTAGATGGCCGCCAGTGGCATTTACATCTGAGCGCTTCCGTGCTTCGTACGGCGCGTTAAGTTGTCGCTCCCGGCAATACCCATGAGACCTTAGGGCCTATAAACTGATAGTAGAATTGGTCATTTGTAACTTGTAACGGTTATATGTTTTCCTTTTATGGTTCGAAGCCAAAATGCGAAACTCTTCATGTCTATCTGTTTGTCTGAACATGTGTCACCTTTTACACTTATTGCTAATAATATAATTTTAATATTTTTTTTAGTTTTAGGCATTCTAATGATTATGTAAAATGTAAAGTTTTTCTTTGAGATAGTTTGATTATCTAAGCTTCTAATTATTATATAATTAAATTTGGTCTAAGTCCCAGGTGTAGGTGCGATTCGTGACTTGATTAACAGAAATAGTTTCAATTTGTATAATGCGTTGTTCATCATGACAGCTTTCTAATGTTACCTAACTAACCTACTCTCGGGCGAGAGTGATAGGGTCTTAATCCATCACGCGGACCCAATGCGGATTGGCGGATGGCACATGTCATTCGAATTTTTAGTTCTTGTCGGTTTCCTCACGATGTTTACCCTCACCGTATGAGAGCACTGGAATTGCGCACATAAATTATTCCAACAGAAAATCCATTGGCGCACGACCGGGTTTGAACCCACAACCTTAGGATCGGAAGGCGGATTACTACCACCAGACCACCGGTCCTTTTATAATGCCTTGTTGAACACATTAAAATAAGGCGAATCGTAACATGATTGATTTTTCTGATTAGATGCATGCAGCGAGACAAAAGTTTGCATGATCAGCAAATATCTATTCCTGCAACCTCTTTTCTCAACCGGTGAGGCAGTCAAATAAATAATGCTGGACAATCCACTCAGCATCATCTAGCCTCAAGCTAAGCAGAGCTTGTGTTATGGGTACTAGATTACTGATTACTTAATACAATTCACAGATAGATATTTTTTCATTATACATAGAAAATACCCACAACACCCGGAACACATATTTGCAGATTGTACAGTTATTTGTCCCGAGGCGGGAATCGAACCCGCCACCGTAACCGCAAGGTCGTCAATAAAGTAAAAATAAAATGTACGAGTCGCGCCTTACCTCTTATTTTATTTGTATTTTTTACAAAAGTATTAAATTTTTACTGCATTTTGGTTGTAAGAGAAACTCCTTGAATTTAGTTACAATGGACGACACTGGAAGTACTAAATACACGAGTGAATTAACAGTTTAGAAACAAATCGTATGTAGTTAATTCTAATGCTAGAATAGACATACTATTCTTACCTTGATAACCATAGTCGTGCACGAGAGCGAGTTCATGACTGTGTTTATCAGAGTTAGTGTGGATTCAACAAACTTCTAAAAAACAAGTAAATTGTCAAGTTACTCCTAGGCTAATTGGCGGTTAGTTAATATTGCTGTCGATGTCGCGCCGAACGGTAACCTGGTTAGTTGGTTGGCTAACTGGCAATTAGAGTAATGATACTTGGTGTTCGTGAGATAGGTCCTTAGACTAGACACCAAGGTTATTTCTGCGAATAGTACTTAGTTTGGTCGAATCCAGCCTTAATTATAAATGACTGTCGAGTGTCCAGAGGTACAAAATTGATAATTCGGAATATACATAGTAAGGTATCTTCAAATGTTGTTGTTTATTTTATAGTGCATGATTCTAAGAGTACAATTGTGTACTGTCTTCGCGACGCTATTTCTTAATAAAATTATTGTTAAAATAGAGATGAACTATTATGTATTGTGTTTTCCTAATAAAATAGTAGTGTAACATTTTGAGTTTTATTTAGCACTATCTTCTACCTGCAGCTTTGCGCGCTATTAGTATACCATTCAGGCCATGACAGCTCGAAGCTTTGTGTTAATTAATTCCACGCTTTAAGGGTTCTCCCCACACTACTCCCTAGCTAGGCTACTGTTGACTTATTCCCGCGGTAACGTTTGCATCAAGTGCTCACCAGGAAAAACTCTTCGACAATCGTAAATGTATAGTTCTCACAACGGATCTCGGCCGTCGTGAAATTAACCGTTTCGATGCGCAATGGAGCTTTTTCAAACGAAATTGTCTTCGCGCATCACAAATGGTTAACTTCACGGAAGCCTAGATCCGCTGTGCGAACTATAGACGTCCAGCTGTCTTTGTATAGGATGTTAAGCAGCACCTCTTTAGTGCGAATATAAATACAAAATTGAAAGAGTAGTGTTTTCGGGAACTACAAAATAATTACTAAAAGATGGCACACAATCCTGATTTATTCATCACAGGTCCCAGGATTCTGTCAATGTTAAATGAACTACCAAAATTCCATACAAATTGACAGCTGGACGATTGATGATAACATTTACGATTGTCGAACGGATTTTTCGTGCTAAGCACTAAAGTTATGTTTACAACAACAAATTGAAAGAGTAGTATTTTCGGGAACTACAAAATAAATACTAAAAGATGGCATACAATCCTGATTTATTCGTCGCAGGTCCCAGTGTTCTGATATCAATCAATGTGGTGGTGCAGACAACTGGTTAATGATGTTTATCTGGGAGATAATGCTTACTAGCATTAAGTTCGCCTTTGTACTAGTTTTTAAGTACAATAAAGAGTTTCATTTGTTTGCACCATTGATTGGTTTGCGGGTTTCGAGAGATCGTCGCTCGAGCAAAGGCAGTTTTCCGAATAAAAGCGTGTCTTCAGCAAGAGTATGTCTCCATGAGTTCGCAGCATCAGTCCAGATTCTGTTACCGTCAGGTTGGCTGGTCGCCTAAATCCTAGGCGACCAGTATACACTCAATGACGCCTCAAATGAGTACCTATACAATGAGTGTATACTCATGCTGATGAACGATGCTACCAATGTTATTCCAGTTTTTTGCTGTAGTGTTATATACACACGATGAAGTGATTCAGAATCCTAGTGATAGGGGGGCATAAATTCCTGTATTGTTGCAAAATAATAGACAATAGTAATTCACTCCATCTCATTTATTGCATTCTTACTTTATCACACATACCACTTGTATGTCCAATCTTAAAACTAAATTAACATTAAAATGCCTAGGATTGGAATTGCTAAGCGTTGACATGAGGTAATTTCAGTTTAATACAGAAACAACATTTCATTTATCTAACAAGATTAACATTTTAGAAAGTGTAAATACGCCCGAATTCACCAACAACTTGCACTGTGGTATTACATGTTTGTGGGAAAAGTAAAAACCAAAAGAGCTTTATTCAGTAAAATCACAAAGATCACTTTGAAACATCATTTACGCCAAGTGAACTTACGTCAATTTCAACGCGCAATACGGTAAAAAATCACCTATCGCTTTTTTGGGCATATTTATTTGGCAGAGAAATCGTGTAACATACATACAAAAAAAACATACAGTTGAACCCTCCTCCTTTTTAGAAGTCGGTTAAAAACCAAATCGTCACATCGTTGCTATACCTCTTTTTATTAAGCTTATAACCAAAATTCCACACACAGGAAAACCTCCAGTCACAATATAAAATCTTTTTCACCTAACTTCAAAATGGATAAAACTCATATTAAATTTAGAGTTTAATACAAGATCATTGTTCACACACTATTTAAGACCCTACGAAATAGGATAAATAACTTACGTCAAAGTGATCTTCACAGAAATAAATTGTAGAGTTTAGGCTAATAGTTTTGGATCTCGCCGTGCAAGAGTAAGCCACTTGTATCCTATCGTTTTCTTGTTTGGAACGTAAACAAATAACTTGGAAGGAGTTATTATTGATGTATTTACGCACTGAGGAACCACACACAACTTCACTTTGGACTTCATACTACTAGATTTCGATCACTTTATTTATATTTAGCATAATTTGCACTATCACCTAGTGCTGACCTAGATTTTACTCTGTTTACTTACTGTTGAGTGTTGACAGCAAGAAACAGAGACAGCAGTGACGTCACAGTAGAAGCTATGGCACCAGCGAGCGTTTTAGCGCGAATATTAAAATTCAAATTGCATTTTTTTCCTATTTAACAAAATTTTGCAAAATTTTTTGCAAAATTGAGTCAGTATAGTCGATGTTTCTGAACACAATAAAACAGTTTTTCAAAATCAGTCATCATGCCTATTCCACAGTGAAAGCGATGGTGAAAACGGACGCAAATCTGTTCAACAAATCAAGTTGCATTCAAGCAAAGGTGGTATTGATATACAAAAATATTGACTCTGGCAGTACCGACTTAATATCTAACTTTTATGTTTATTAATCTTTGAATAAGTGTCAATTAGGCTATTTATTAGTTACTAGTAGACCCGGCGCGGTTTCCGAGTTTTAACGAGTCTAACGCACAGAAATTCTTTTATATATAAGATCTGGCAATCTAGATCGAGCTTTCAGATTGATTGGGGCTTGACAAAATTATACAGGCTACTTGCTATTGGCTAACTGTCGCGCCGATCGGTGATTGACAGACCGGGACAGTTAGCTAATGGCTAACCAACAAATAGCCTATTTTTTTTATTTTTTTTTAATGGCCTTTGCTACATAGGCAATTAGCCAAATTCAAGTTATTGGAAAATAGCCTATATAATTTTGTTAAGAGTTATTCAAAGAAAAATATAAGACACTTATTAGAAAATCCTGATAATATAGTCACTAAAACTAGAAGCTTAACTATTTGGCCGCTTTCGAAGGCGGCCTGAACACACCAACGACTACAGCATGATCTCTCTCGTAGGGTTCCAAAGTTAGCTGTTCCTGCGGTTTTAACTTGTCGGCTTGTAGCTTCTTGACTTCTGCAGCGAATACTGCCTCGGGCTGTGCTGTAGAGTCGATGCATGATGCCTGAAAAATTATTATTGTTAAGGGCTGCTTTGTCAGGTTGTTTTGGAGTTGTGTAGAAATAGGATACCTCAGTGAGAGAGTTCATTTTCAACATGAAATATTTAGCCGTTTGTTTTCGTCATAGGTGGAAGTTATATCCATTATGATAAACCATAGTATTTAAGGGAATGTCATCATTTTTTTAATCATAACTGCTGGGAACTAGCTTTAAATAGAATAAGTACGAACTTTTCAAATAACATAAAAAAACTTACCTTTATTGATATCACAAAATGTCCTCCATTCTTGAGGAAATGCTGAGCATTCAGACAAACTATCCTAGCCTGATCGGGTTGAGCTACATCAGCGAATATCGTGTCCACCATACCGACAAGCATTCTGAAAAAGATGTTAGTTATTACTCTATGAATGTAAGAAGAGTGTAGATATATATTTGGTGGTGAGTCAGAGAGAGAGTTCAATGTTTCAACATGAAAGATTTAGTAAGAACGATTCATCATTCGAGTTTTTATATGTACTATATATACCTATTTCTGCCGCCAAGCAGTAATGCTCGCATTGCTGTGTTGCGGTGTGAAGGGTATGGTTTCCGGTGAAATTACTGGCACATGAGGCTTTCGATCTTAGCCTCAAGGTGGCAACCCGCGAGTGATACTTCTGGTATTGCAAGCGTCTATAGCAATTATAGCAAAACAGATGATTTGCAAACAGGATTCGCTATGACTAAACGCGGGCTCGTTACGATATCTACGTGGAATAGTCGGCGAGCCATGTTTTAGGGCTTGTCTGATTGTTTTTTTCAAGGTCAACTATCGCTATTAAAACAACACAGATGCGGAAAACCATTTTACAAGTTCACACAATGGCGCGTTTAGAACACGGTACTAAGTTACACGATATTGGTAAGGAATCTCTTATGTCATGCGAATAACGCCCCTGAGTGCGACAACAAGATTGCTATTGTGTGTTACTGCTAACGTAAATAATATTCACCGACGACCGGGTTCGATTCCCGCCTCGGGTCAAATGTTTGTACTACAAACATTTGTTCCGGGTGTTCTGGGTATTTTCTATATATAATAAAAAATATCTATCTACGTATGGTAATTGTATTAAGTATATATATCAGTCTTTTAGTACCCATAGCACAGCTCTTTTTAACAGCAGCTTACCTTGGGGCTAGATGATGCTGTGTGGATTGTCCAGCATTATTTATTATTTTTATTCAAGTAGCCAAAAGAATATATGAAAACTGTCAAATCGCGCTTATACGTAGCTGTTGCAAAATTCGAACTAAAGCGGGAATTTACACTTGAATGTCACACCACAACACCGGGAACAATTTGTAGATCATTCAAAAACTTAATAGATGATAATTACCTGTATTTCAAAGGGTGTCTGGCATCTTCAATGATGGGTATAATATTGGTCCTTTTCTTGGCAACGTTAATCAAATCTCTGCCTGATCTGTGTGAGAATTCCACTGCGTATACTAATCCTTCCTGGTGACAAAATATACTGTTATTTGATAGATAATTACGTAGTAAATATGTTAATTTTTAATGAATACTCAGAAGTGGGTATGTGGACATAGTCTTCATGAATAGGTCTAGATTAGAGGGACCACAATCATCACTGAAAATATTTATTTTTACATTAATAAAATCTTTATTGACTGAAGACAACCGAAGAAGAGATATAATAAATATTCTCTCTATAAATCTAGCCCTGGATGCATTTCCACTGCTGGGATACTGGCCTACTCTCGAGCGAGAGTGATTTGGTAATATCCATAATATCCACCACGCGCAACAATGTGGATGGCACACGTCTTTCGAATTCTTAGTTTTGGACATGCCGGTTTCTTTACGATGTTTTCCTTTTTTTTTTTAAATTTGCGCACATTTTTTTAAATCAATCTATTGGTGCACGATCGGGTTCGAACCCACGATCTTAGGATCGGAAGGCGGGGTTACTAGATCACCGTTGTTCCTTGGTGCTTAAGAGTGTAAAAAATACTAACGACACGATCAATGCGAGCAAGAAATGAGTATCTTCTTACCGGGCCAACCACATCCGAGACATGACTAACTGTAGTACCACTAGCAGCACCCAGATATAGCACCCTGGAACCGGGAGGCATGTGTATAGCGTCCACTCCACCCATGATGGCAGCGGCAAGCTTCGATCTGCAAATTAAAGGTTACCGTTAGATGGTAAAGATATACGAGTAAGATGTGATTATGTGATAAGGTTTTCAGAAGTGGGTATGTGGACATAGTCTTCATGAATAGGTCTAGATTAGAGGGACCACGATCATCACTTAGATAAAAGATGGCACGTAAGTTGAGCGCTAGCACGCGCTGGTCGATTCTAGCTGAAGCTCAACATTGATATGTAGTCTCAAAGTGTCTTAAACCGCTAATCATCCTGGAGCATATTAACAGTTACATTGCCCTGGTGGAGGCCTTCGGGCGGCCTATAGGCTCCGTCAACAAATTTGGCCTCTGATTCATACGAAATTATAGTTTTCTCGGTGGATCAAGGCATCCGTAAAGAATTGAGTCGAAAAAGTATCGGTACCTCTTCACCGATATACCGGTACGTGAAAACACCTGTTTTTGAAATGTATGTCTTACCTAAATGGATTCCATACTCTGTATTCAACCTTTTCTCCTTCAGTCTGCAAATAAAAAAGTGAATTAGTAATGTCAAAGTTAAACAAAATGAATATAATATTACGGAAATATTCATTCAGAAGTGGGTATGTGGACATAGTCTTCATGAATAGGTCTAGATTAGAGGGACCACAATCATCACTTTAAATTATAGTACTGGCGACCCGCCACGGCTTCGCACAAAAAATATAGCCTATGTTACTCAGGGATAATGTAGCATTCTAATGGTGAAAGAATTAAAATTGGACTAGTAGTTTTAGACAGCTGGACCACACTGGATTAGAGGAGGCCTATGCCAAGAGGCACACTGAACTGAGGGACATTCTATAGTCAAACCTGAACCCACACATTACCAAAAACATGTAAACTCAAAGTTTAGAATAAAAGGCTCGTTTATTAATTTTTATTTTTAGTAGTTTTTGAGTTTATTTGTTAGACATACAATTATACAATTTTTTCTTTTTAGTTTTTAAATTATCCAATGAAAAATTTTAATTGAATTAATATTCATTGATTTAATTTAGAACAGCAATTGAGAAGAGATAAATAAAATAACCACAAACCTCAACGGATATTCTCTTCTCACCGTAGACTTCAGATCCTGGCACCAGATTCCTTGTCACCAAGGCATCCTCCTTCCCCCTCGCTATGAACACCCCTGCGTGTCTAGAGACATTATATCCGTTAGATATATAACAAAACAATATTAATGTGGCAGTTTGTGAGTTCAATCAGTACTTGTTTAGTTAACTTCAAGCGTTCGCTTTCAGAAGAACGAAAGTTATAAGTTTAGCATCATTTAGAACTGTTAATACATTAGGTTTAATTGACGACCGAAGTGGCGCGGCCGTGGGTTCGATTCCCGCCTCGGAACAAATATTTGTATGATCTACAAATATTTGCTAAGGGGGTTCTGGGTATTTTCTATGTATATAATAAAAAACATACAGTGAAGGAAAACATCGTGAGGAAACCGGCATGTCCAAGAATTAAAAATTCGAAAGACATGTGCCATCCACCAATCGGCATTGGGTCCACGTGGTGGATTAAGACCCAATCTCGCTTGAGGGTAGGTCAGTGTCCCAGCAGTGGGAACATTAGAAGGCTGTCATGATGATGATGATGATAATAAAATAATACCTAGGTAGTATAAATGTAGGGAAACTGTAAACCGCCTAAACTGTGATTATAGGATCACAGTTTTGGCGGTTTACATTTTTATTTTTACAAACCTGTGAGGTTCAATAATGACTTGTTTCCCTCCTTTGAATCCACCCCTCCCACCCCCTGGCGCACCCCTACCACGACCTGTAAAGTTTAATTCAGTTTTAGCACAATATCTAAGGGAGAAGGTTCAAATCTCAGTTTTTAAGTAAATCAGAAGTGGGTATGTGGACATAGTCTTCATGAATAGGTCTAGATTAGAGGGACCACGATCATCACTTTAAATTATAGTACTAGCGACCCGCCCCGGTTTCGCACGGGTGCACTATGTGGTGTATAGTCACATCTGCTTTAATCACTCCTATCTATTGATGTCTATTATCAAAATAAATAAATTGATGCATTAATTTGGGGATTTGAACTCCCTCAATCTCGTTGTCGATGGCAAATCCATCGGCTATCAGTAACAGTAGCTTTGTTATTAATATTAGGTTTAGTTTAGTTAGTAAGGGTTGTCTGGAAGATATCGCTATTTGCGATAAGATCGCCATTTGTAGGACAATTTATAATTATGTATGTTATGTATGAAAACTACCATGCAAATTGTGTCCTCAATAAAGTTGTTATTATTTATTTAGAGGAGCACCAGTATCAACTTACCACCACCACCTCGACCGCCGAATCCCCTACCGCCGCCTCTGCCCCCTCCCCTCCCGCCACGGTCTCCAAAGCCCCCCCTTCCCCCGCGGTCTCCGAAGCCCCCCCTGCCACCGCGGTCACCCCCGCGTCCTCCGCGGAACCCGCCGCGACCACCACCGCCTCTCCCACCGTTGAACTCTGAAAGTTTTAACATGATTGAATACCAGTTTCTACAAACATCATCAAGAGTAGTGTTCTTTGTGATAGAACACGTCCGGGGAAGTACTACTACCATACCTATTTCTGCCTCTTGCTGCATTGCTGTGTTCGGTGTGATGGTTTCCGGTGAAATTACTGGCACATGAGGCTTTCGATCTATGCCTCAAGGTGGCAAACCACGAGTGATACCTCTGGTATTGCAAGCGTCCATAGGATGTGGTAACCACTTACCATCTTGTGGGCCATACAATTGGTTGCCACTTCAGTTGTATAAAAAAAAACAACTGGGGACTCTGACCTACTTTTGAGCAACTTATTAGATAAACTGCTGTCGTGGCGAACACAATAGGCCTGCATGGCCGTAGTGTTCTATTAAGCTGCACCAATTTAATAAACAAAAATAGATAACAAGACTGAATGCAAATTGGTTTCAACAGGTTGTTATTGATACAGGTTAGGGCCTTATCGCAGGCTTGGCATTAAAACACTTTTATTCTAGGCTGGGGCGCGTGGAACTGGCATAAATTCACCTCGCTATAAGACATTTGAAAATGACCCTTGTGATACTATTATATAAATATGTTTTTTACTTTACCTACTTGCTTATCAGAACTGATGCCAAGTCGCAGTCCTACAGGTAAATGAATTAAGTTTACATAGAAATTACAATTGTCACTCATAGTAAGACCTCGTGTTCGTAAAACCACGCTTTGAAGGCTATTAAAAATAGTCAGGGGAGAAGTTTGGACACAGCGTGGGTCGTGATAACCTCAAAAAGGCACATGCTTGGTGATGCAAACTGCTGATACCGACTAGATAAGAGGTGTAGGAAAACGGTTATAATAGCATTCTAAAGTAGAAAGATTTATTAATGTTAACTAAAAGCTTTCGAGAGCTTTACGATTATAACCTCAATTTGGAATCCGCCGCATTTTGGTGAAAAATTAGAAGCAAATGAGTTTGGAGGGATTTTAATTACTCCAGAATCTACATTGAGGGATTACAAGACCTTGAAGCGTCTGAATTACTGTAATAACAAAGAAATCTGACTCTAAATACACCACGCGGGATCAATGCGTGCACACATCAATTTACACGAAATGTAACTTACCAGGTTTTCCCATTACATGCACACAAACAATATTCACAGTGAAATAAAAATTTCACTATTCTTTTTGCTATCTAAATACAAAAATAAACTTTATTTTCTTCATAAACCGCACGGAGCCATAGCACCGCGCACCCGTCCACGGAAATGACGCCATTTTTATAGAATGAATGAGTTATGAAAGAGTGAATGATGTTATATTATGGAGTAAATTGGTGAATAAACTAAAATTCAAAACGATGTTGCCATGCCAGGCACTGCATTCCTTTCCGCGCCCCCATCCTGTACGCGTAAGCTAAAAGTATATTGTGAGTCTATTTGCAGCAGTGTAGGAAGTTTCATTGATATGTTT
The DNA here is from genome assembly GCA_951394395.1 of Colostygia pectinataria. NCBI lineage: Eukaryota > Metazoa > Arthropoda > Insecta > Lepidoptera > Geometridae > Colostygia > Colostygia pectinataria. Next base: position 5,941,815 of record OX596374.1, on the reverse strand, counting down.
GTGATGTTATGAAATGTAAATATTTTTAAAAGTTCTTGTATAACGCATTGGATGTCTTCTGTAATGTTGTACTTATGGTTAATAAATAAATAAATTGAAATTGAAATTGATGTAATGGATTCTGAATCGCATACACGTCTGAATGACACAGCTTCATTATAGTAGTACACACTATACAGACCTACCTATTTATCTATAACACTATATACGTCTCGCTCGTCGTCATCAGTCGTAAATGTCGCAATGGTCACTTGTTTACATCTAATAGCACGTTTCGGTAGAGTAGGTAATTTGTCTGAGAGTAGGTACCTAACTATACTACTTTATTTTATTATTTACAATAGTAATCTTATCTAACACTTCAAACTAAAGTTAGCTTTATTATAAAGGGCTAGTTAGAAGCAAATAGTTTCACAAAATGTCTCTATTAGGTTTTAAATGGCTAAACGAGCCAGCCAAGTGGAATATCATCGATGAAACCCTTGAAGTAACTACAGATAATAAAACGGATTTTTGGCAAGGAACATGGTACAATTTTCACTTTAATACCGGACATGTGTATGGCGTAGATGTTCAAAACCACTTTACGTTCACAGTAAGTAAAACTTGCAAAATAATAATACAGGTTACCCACTACTACCTCGTACTTTGAATAATTTTTATAATTATATTTATTTAAGGCATCATTTGGTAGGTAGGTACTGTTGTTACGTGTTAGGTAAGTAGGTATCTACTTACCTATCAAAAATAACACGTTTGATGTGCAATTACTATCATTATGGGTACCGAAAGTGATAATAAAACCCTTTGCTTGGTTGCAGGCCTGTGTTGAAGCAGATTTTAAAAAGTTGTACGACCAAGCAGGTTTGATGATTTATTTAGATGAGAAACATTGGATCAAAACTGGAATAGAATACAACGATGGCCAGCCTATGATCGGTAGCGTGGTTACTAACGAAGTATCTGACTGGGCTACAGGTAGATATAATTTAATTTGTAGTCCCTATATGGAGTCCTAGTTTTTTAGCTACCTAAGTTTTTGAATAACAGCGCAATCTCATGAGACTAGATCAAACTAAATTAGTAATCAACCACACCAATAGATGACGCTACTATAAAGTTTTTGCATCTATCATCGTATCTCAAACTTTTTTTGTCGGTAGTAAATAATTAAATGCTGCATTCGCTCTAGATAAGCCATGCTTTCAAAATTGTGCAATAAAAATTAATTATTTCAGGCATATACACAGGAAACCCGCGGAAATTCTACATTCGACTCACAAAAAAGAAGGACGTCGTATGCATAAAGTATTCCTGCGACAACAACTCTTGGACTTTACTCAGATTATGTCCTTTTCCAGAGTCTACATCCTATTTTGTTGGACTCATGTGCTGTACGCCGCAAAGGGCAGGCCTGGATGTAAAGTTCAGTAAAGTTAGCATCTGTGAACCGGCTCAGGACATCTTGCATTCAAATTAAATAAACATTCGCTAAGAATTCGGCACTAATCCATAGATTTTTTACAAATACTATTGTCCTTTTTAGAAAAATATATTGTATTTATTTACTTTTACTTAGTTATTTGACTGTAAGTACATTGAAACTAAATACATACTCAAAGGCATTTTTGTAATCTAAAAAAATAACACGATTCTCAAAAATTATATTTATTTTTCATGGCTTTTTCATTTGCCTCGAGTGATTAAACATTTTAACCCTTATTTTTATCATTGATTAAATTCTTATTTGGAATGTTTCCTTAATAACTAGATACTTTAGTTAAATTAAATAACACAATTATACCTACCTATGTTTTCTTATTAGTTTAAAAATGCCATAGATCTTTCAATTGTTTACACATTTTATGATCGTCGTATATAAGGTAAATATATATCTATTACAAACATAATGAGAACATAATATGAAATAGTTATTCGCTACAAAAACAGGGGATCACAGTATCTATTTGACACTGAAGCTTTATGATGAAGTAAAGAGGGATTATCAAAAAAAAACCAGCCGAGTTTGTTGCCAGATTCTTCTAAGCTGAGGCGCGTGGAACTGGCGTAAATTCACCTAGCTTTATGACGTTTCAAAATGATCTTTGTGATAATTCATTAAATAAATATATTTTTTACTTTATATTTAGTGATGATGTTGGTTTGAATCAAAGAAAACTGAAACATGACATGTTTAAGATGTAACTTGACTACGTCATTGCCTAAAATCTCGCATTTGCCATCACAATATTGTAACAGGTTTAATATTTTTACATAAAAATAGTGATAATTTCTTAGGTACCAAATAAACTAGCTTAATGGCGTCTTTAACATACATTATACGCTATAAATAAGTAATATAGTTTGATAATTTTGATATCACATTAACGTATGTTGCCAGTACCTATCTACTAAATATTTTTTTCATTTATAATATAATATTTTTAAAATTGTTCGTTTCTTTTGGCAAATAGCCCAGAACACAGTTAGTTAGACTTACTCACCACATTTAAAACTTTTAACAAGACGTGGTAAACAATCTTGTAAGCATCAATTTCGTTTAAGAAAAGCTCGATGACATTAGGTATATAAAATATGTGTGTACAATGTACGTTATACCATTAAGTTTTAATAACATATATTTTTATATTGTAGGCTGAGGATCGTTTTCTAATGGTTCTGTCTTTACTGAAGCTGTGACAGGTCTGCTGGTTACTGGGTTCAAATGGTACATCTGAAACAACACAATAATTAGGAATGAAGGTTTTAAGCATGAAGTTTGAAACTTCATTGGTTTGAAGTTCTTTTATTTAAATTTAAAAAAACTAAAGTGTATCTACACATAGTAGGCGAATCTTTAGTTGCTATGTAACACTGAATCAAAATATTGATTAGCAATTTTGTTTTTCGTTAGCGTCAAAGTTAGAAAAAAAATCTTATCGCCAAGAAAGTAATCTCTTCCAAACAATACTTGAAAGTAAGTAAACAAAATATACTTAAATGAAAACCAATAAGTTAGTTAATGAACAATGGGCAGTGTTTCTTGCTAAATTACAATTTTCAGGCCATGAATTTTCAGCCATGACGGATTATGGCTTAACGAATATTATGGTCGAGACCACCAGCTTAATAAAGCATTATTGAAACAATGTTAGACTTACATTTCGGTATACAAAAAATACAGTGTATTGTTATTTCAATATTGCTAAGCTCATGGTTACCCCTTGAAGTGGGTACGAAAGCAATCGGGTTAAACTCTTTTGGACGAAAGTAAGTTCGTATGAGTCAGTGGCCAACTCTGGTGACAGAGTTTCTAGGCCGCCCGAAGGCCTCTGTCATGGCCTAACAACTTTGAAAAAGCCGGGACCGTTCCCTTGCACGAGAGCGCTCAGTTGAAATTGCCACTGGCGGTCACCCATCTAAATGGTGACTACGCGGAACAGTGCTTAACTTTGCTGTGTTAAGAACAACTTAGCCAGCTACGTCACGAGAGCTTTTGGAATTATGATTACCTGCATAAACATACTAGGCGTTAGTTGGTCTACGCTGGTCAGCTTGCTATATGCATCGTCCATTTCAGGAGGGCATACGTCTGAAGGAACTTTGAGTTTTGGTGTTCTTTTTTTGATCGTTTGCTCCTCTTCCGAATCTGAGGGGGGAGGGCGGATCTGGAAATTAATTAAATACAATTTATCTAAATATCGTTCTTTATGACTCCTTCACATAGATAAACTTACTTTAGATTATGAAAGAAGCCAAAATAAAATAGATAAACAGTGTTATACGGTTTCTTTAATGATTATCTAATTATCTAGACCCCTACAAAGGACCAGGGCCCGGCTCCATACTACGTGAAACAACTCCTTTTGATTTTGCACGATCTAGCTTTGGTTCAATAATGCCTCTATCATACCTCCGCTTCGAAACCAAAACAGCGAAACATCAATAGCTTCGGCGTGAGTTGTAAGTTCTTTGGCGGCGAAACAGAAGATAAATTCCCCGATCTAATGTACAAAACTGCCTATGATTTTGTCTCTTTCTAACATTTTGAACGTTACTAAAATTTAATATCACTGCCAACGGTTCTCGGCCATCGTGAAGTTAGCCATTTGTGATGCGCAAAGACAATTGAATTCGAAAACACTCCATTGCGCATTGAAAACACTAACATCACGACAGCCGATCCGTTGGGTGGTGAAACAGATCAATCAAGTAATTCCTTATAAATAATAATGAAATAAATAAATAATGCTGGACAATCCACACAGTATCATCTAGCCCCAAGCTAAACAGAGCCTGTGTTATGTGTACTACATGACTGATTACATAAATAACCCATCACAGAACTGTTTTTATTTAATTAATAATAATTCATGTAGAGCTTACTTTTCTTGGACGTCCAGGACCTCTTTTCTTCATAGGAACTGGTACTGGTGAAGGGGAATGCGCCTGGAAAATTGATTATCATTTAATGTGACATGTGATAGATGGCGTAGATCATAAGAACCAAGAAAACGACGGTAAAGACTATCATAGGAATGAGAAGTATAAAGCATCTAATAAAAATACAACTGGAACTGTGGTATGGTGAAATCATAATGGTGGTTGGTAGACACGCGAAAGCACCATTTGATAAGTTGTGATTAACAACTTGAAGGTTGTATTAGTGAATCTGAATTTTACTGTTGTCTTAATAGCAAAATTAAAATTACTCATATGCGTAAGACAGACGTAGGACCTGCCTAGTTCTAAGAGAAACCTATTGCAAGACCATCGCAAGTTTGGACGAACTTGGAACTATCGTGAAATCGCGTTCTATTAGAACTACGTCTAACTAAACCATAATTATAACAAGCGAGCTGACCCACGAGGTTTCACCCGCGTTTTTGCAGTTTTTATGCTATCTTACAGAAACAGTCCATTTTTCCGGGATAAAAAGTAGCCTATGTTATTCCAGGACATAAGCCATCTACATTTCGAATTTCATTACATTCGGTTAAGTCGCACGGAGATCATGGTAACAAACATTCACACACACACCTACCTACACAGACTTTCGCATTTTCGCTTTAATATTAGTAGGAAGGATATTAGTTCCTACTTTGGACGTGTCTAAACGTAGCGCACTTGACCTATCCTACAGGTAAAAACACGGTAGAAGTACTTAACAGTATTGAAACATACGCACCCTCCGTTTCCGAATAGGTCTGCTCCCATCAGCAGACCTCGTCGTCATCGACAAGGTTGAAACTGAATCACTCTTCGCATCAATCTTTTCTACCTCCTGTTTAAGACATCCACTCATTCTGTTCTTAAAGAAGTTGTCTTCAGCAATTTTCATGGCTTCAAAACAAGTGTTCCCTTGTAGCGCGTATCTAATGATCTTCAGCACTTCAATGCGACAGAGCAGCCTTGTATCATCATTCATTTTCTTGAAACAAGGTATCAGAGAGTTCATAAAAAGTCGGTCGTCATCAAAATGATCTTCAGGTAGTATTGACATTGAGTTGGTGTCGATTTTGATCTCTAAAGACTTGGATTTGTCAATAGTTTGGTTGCATTTATCGACTGTTTCTGGTTTCGGTGGTTCTTTTGGCATTTCTGTTCTTTTCTCGAGTTCCAGCCTTTCAGAGTCTGGCTTGGTTTTAAGATCGAGTGGTTTATCACAAATTTCAGCTTTGATGCGTGGGATATCTTCCGGTGGTGGATGTTGGGGGGAATTTGACACTTCTGAGTACGACTCGTACTTATCTTGGGAGACTCTTGGTTTCCTGTAAAAGTTTGAGTTTTGTTTGTTATGCATGCTTTGTTTTCTAAGCCATTTACTCATAGATTTTGTCCATAAACAATAGAGATCTCATCATCGGCCTTGAGCCGCTTTATCTACCAATTTTCTGTCTGAACTAATATAATAGGTCTACTTAATACTTAATAAATAAAGCTCACGGTGAAGAAAGCTCATACAATTATTTTCTAGCAACCTTTGTATAAAAATAAGGTATTAACCATGATCATTTGCTGTGAATATTTTGTATTGTATTGACGAAACAAGCAAACATGCCAAGTGCAGTGCCAGTTCATCATTTTTTACGTACTTGTTTTGCAGCGCTTGCCTCAAAAAGGCCAGGTCCCTGTGATAGTGGTACCGGCGGCTGCCCGGCGCGCACTGCTCCGCTGGCACACACTTCCCCTGACGATACATTTTCGTGTAGGAGTCGCGGATCGAGCGCCATCTTTTCTGCACCTCTTTACCTGAAAAGGTTAAAAGAATTGGTTAAATATATTTTTCAATATCGCATCTCGCTCAACTTGTTATTTCGAAGGGTAAGACTGAAACTCAGAAAATCACTTTTAGGTCGATATTTATTTATAATAATAATAATAATAATAATGCTGGACAATCCACACAGCATCATCAAGCCCAAGATAAGCTGCTGTTAAACAGAGCTGTATTATTGGTACTAGATGACTGATATATATTTAATACAATACAATACATAGATAGATATTTTTTATTATACATAGAAAACACCCAGAACACCCGGAACAAATATTTGCAGATCCTACAAACATTTGTCCCAAGGCGGGAATCGAACCCGCAACCTCCGCGTCGCAGGCGGACCTTCGCCCACCGCGCCACATTGGTCGTCATTTTAATTCACTGTACTCTCTCACTTTATACACTCACTATTAGTGTAGTTAGAGCATTCTTTTTTGTGTGTTTGAAGTTGCGAATAAATGCCATAACTATCTAAGTACCTACCTATATTTATCTTCAACGTGAAGTTAGCCATTTGTAATGCGCAAAAAAAATTAGTTCGAAAAAGCTCCATCTCGCATCGATACGGCTAACTTCACGACTGCCTACATGCGCTGTGCTCAATATACGTGTATGTGTACCTACGCTAAAAGTTGGATCTCATAAAGTCATTACAACAGTCCTTTTATAATTAAATAAGAGTGTGAACGAGTGACTAATGCTCCACGCAGGCATATTCTAAATTAGTAAATTAGACTATTACGACTACAAACTTCGTCACTCTGCTGCATGCTCTAAGTGTAGCATTTCGGAAATTCCTTAGTACTTTAACAGAATAAAAGGAACACGCCCTGAAAATGTAGGTCTCTGAAACTCACGGTTTAGCCTGTCGTTGATTTTCAATCTGTCAGAACTAGCCAGAAAACATAAGAATGGAAACAATAATTATTTTTTATATTTGACTTTAAAAGTACCTAAGATAGTATGACATTCCTCTTTGCTATGAGTCAGACACCATTTCTGGTGACGAAGTTAAAAGGCAGGCTATATCAATTTACTCTGTGAGGCAGTCCTTGAACTTGATTTAGTCAAATATTTTTTTATCAATTAAAAATGTTTAAAAAAACTGCTACCTAATAAATTGAATCTTTACACAGCAATTTAACCTGTGGCATGTATTGAAATCAGACGCAGATTGAAGAACATGTAGATTATGATCAAGGTGGCACCACCGTTTGCATGGCCGAGGTCGTGGCAAGTCAAGTTGAAGGACAATCACGTATTCGATTCGACAATCGACGTGTAAACGTAAAATATTAACTTTAAACAGTTGTTTGCGTATTTTATTGCATCACTAGCGACCCGCCCCGGTTTCGCACGTATAATGTTTGAAGTCGTTCGTCAGCTCACACCATGAATTTTGTCCCAACTGGTGTGAGTTGACGAATCGTAAAATAAATATTATTTTTGTCCTGCAACACACACCGCCCTTTGCTTTCATTGAATTTATGCGTCGAGAACAGTCACCGAAAAAAGCAAACTCTAAGATCAAAGTATTTTAACACTATTTAGATATTGATGAAAAATAAATTTCGTGAACATATATAAAGAGGGACTTTTTTTTTTATATTATGTTAGAGATAATATTTACTTACTCAAAACATAGCTAGGTATAGGTATCTAGGTACTTAATATTATTATATTTTGTGCCTAAACTAATAATAACATTACAGTTTAACCAAATACTTGCAGGTATTGATGAAAACTTTACGGCTGTCTGGCTGCAAATCTAAAAACGACGACCGAACGACAATCGATCACGTAAAAAGATTGAGTAACGCTGGATTTTGCAAACGTTTCGGTAGTACCTACCACAGAATACTTTAGAGATACAAATAGAAGGCGAATGGTAAAAATTCCGAGGGTAAAATTTTTAGACAAATAGGTACTCAGGGAATTCAGAAGACTTTCTAACGTGGTATACCTTGTGGTATAAATGTCGCATCGTGTTTAAACATCTAAAAGTTATAACCTTGGTTTGCTTATAATACTATTGTAAAGTTCACTCATAACAAGGTCTAATTTAGTCTATGGTACATTTCTTTCAAATTGAAAAAAATGTAGCCTGCGTGTCGTCGTTGCTTTCAAATAGGGTCGTATCCCTTTTTTGTTTAAAAATGAGTCTAAAACTATTATTGACTTAATCAAGGCACAGTTTAGAAATATTTAAAAATAAAATTGTCGTTATTGAAAACTTAAAATGGCGACTATTAGTTTAATTTAAGATTTTAAAAATTTTTAGTTAATTTTAAAACATGTTTATTAGATTGTATCCATAAAATAGTTTTATATCCAGTGATTAGTGACGTCCGTTACGCAAGAACCAGGTGTAAGCTTACCCCAAGCTAGATAGTCAAGAAGATAATCGTTAAAAGTAGTTACTATTCAAAGTTTTTAGCATTGAGCTAGTGATTGTTATGTACATTTATTTTTTAACTTAATTTATTGTATGTCTCCGGACACTGGACTTTGCATACAGTTGAAGTTGTTGATTCAATTTGAAAATAACTGGTCTGATTGGTTTGAAAATTTTAAGGTACTTAGGTACCTACTTAAATAATTTTTACGAGCACTGGTGGTCTAGTAATAGTGACCCCGCCTTCCGATGCTAAGGTCGTGGTTTCGAATCCGGACGTGCACCAATGGATTTTTCGCTACGAAAAATGTATGTGCGCAATGCCAGTGCTCTCATACGGTGTAAGAAATTATAGTAAGGAAACCGGCATGTCCAAGAACTAAAAATTCGTAAGAAATGTGCCATCCACCAATCTGCATTAGGTCCTCGAGGTGGATTAAGACCCAATCACTCTCGCTCGAAAGAAGACCAGTGTCCCAGCAGTGGGAACATTAGAAGGTTGTCAAGATGAGGTATATTATGATCATTCATTTTGTTTTTCGAATTTTTTCAAACCTCTGGTTTTTAGTTTTTTTTTCTTTAACTCTTAAGTAAAATAAAACTGTATACCTATGAGCACACTGGACCTAGAAATAGAACGGGTTATTTCAAAATGAACTACGATTGTGAGAAATGGCTGAATTCGGTATAGATTCGTGGGATTATTTTTACGTACGTACCTGTAATAATATGCGTTATCATTAGTTCGTCGACGTCATGCCGTTTTTAGCTTTTATCTAAGTGAGTAAACCAAAAAGTTGTAGGACAGGTCTCTTCTCTTGAGTGTAGCTATTGGAGACCTAGCAGATAAGGTTTTGATGAAGCAATTGACAAGCCTTAAATCCTCCAAACGTTGTTACGTTTTATTTTATTGGCCTTGATTAAGTCAATAATAGCAGATAAGGTTATGATGATGCAATTAAAAAACCTTAAATCCTCCAAAGTCTACTGGGATTTCCCGTTACCTATGTTCATAACATCCTCGAGCTCTCGAGCAAGCTGGCATTCGGCGCCTAGCAGTAAAAAAATTGAAACCGGCTCGTCTGAAAATTTTGAATTGCAATTTATATGAATGTTGATTTCACTTTATATTTGTCATAAAAATTTGATCGAGAGTTAAAACAAGCAAACTTGTTTAATAAATATACTAAATAAAATTTTAGACTAGTAGAGTTCTTCGTGATAGAGCTCGTCTGGGGAGGACTATACCTATTTCTGCCGTCAAGCAGTAATGTTTGTTTTGTTGTGTTCCGGTCCGAAAGGTATGGTTTCCGGTATCACAGGCACATGAGACTTTCGATCTATAATACGTCTCAGGGTGGCAACCCGTGATTGATACCTCTGGTTGCGAACGCTCCGTACGCTTGGTTGCCACTTTAGCTGTATAAAAAATAAATCAATACCTTAGTTTCCGCTCAGCTCTTGCACTATAAATAATATAGTTGGTACTGTAACGTCATGTTGCTATCGTACACCTATGTTTATATTATCGCTGTCAGATACTTTATTATCTAGGTAGATAGTTGTATGTTGATTGTGAAAAAAATGTTTTGTGACAGTGTTTATTTCAGTTTTAAGTTGATACATAAACTTTTAGCATAAATTTAGAAAAAATAAATAAATACTTTTCCTTTTTCGAAGTTGTTACGCCATGACAGAGGCCTTCAGGCAGCCCAGAAACTCTGTCACCAGAGTTGGCCACTGACTCATATGAACTTACTTACTTACTTAGTCCCTAAATTCTAAACAAAGGCTATTTCAATAATTTTGGAAGTTAATAACTACCTATACTTATATAATTTGAAGCTATAAATTATTTTTTGCGATCTAGCAAGCCTGCAAAGAATTAGGTATTCTAATTTCTAATTAGGTACCTATACAAAGGCCATTTTCATACTTTCATACTTTGGAAGTTAATGACTAATTATAATAAAATAGATCAGTAAAATGCATGTTTTACTACAAAACATTTATTCATAAAAGACTTAGGCTGGATTCGACCAACTTTTGGAATAACTATTCCGCGGATTAAGAAACGTCAAATACAAATAAACTGTCAGTTTACTCGCGAATAACTACAATTTACTCTGCGAACAGTGCTTATTCGAGTTTGGTCGAATCCAACCTAACCTAAGTGATCTTGTTAAATAATAATAATATTAAAGCCTTTTATTTTTCCTTAACTACGATATTACATTGCTTAAAAAAAAATATATAGTAATATTATAATTAGAGTCCTATTAGCTAAGACCCCTTTCAGGTATAGGCCTCCTCCAAGTTTTTCCATGACGTCCTATCGTTAGTTTGCTCCATCCAGTTTAATCCTGCGACTTTTTTTATTTCGTCTGAAGACGATCTTGTTAAATAGCATGCAATTATTAAAGACATAGAGAATAATTTGTTTATTTGCTCTGACCATACTATACAAAGAACTGATAGCAACGTTGTAAAATACGATATGGGCAAAATTGTTGCTTTGCTTGCAAATCAAATGATGCAAAGTCAAGTCTATTATTCAATCGCATGCGATGATCCCACTCTTCCCGAAGCGCTCGGACGACGTAGCGGCTAAGTTGTTTTTATCAGATCAACGAAGTCACCAATGGATGGGTGACCGCCATTGTCAATTTCCACTGAGCGCTTCCGTGCTTTGGTGCACCTTATGCAGTCGGTCCCGGCCTTTTGGCCATGTCGGAGACCTTCGGGCGGTCTAATAACTCTGATAACAGACTTACCAGAGTTGACTCATAAGGTGTATTATTGCACTCTTTAGCAAAAGTAATTCACCCCACCTAATTGCTTTTTAAAAATCAACTCTATGTATATAACTTTGAGAGTTTAATTTGGCTCGCTTCGCTTTCATTTTCAGAGGTTTACGTAATCTGTAAAGCAGTCGCTTCGACTCTCATCTCAAGTAGCTACTTGGGTAATTGTCCCAGAATCAAGTATATGAATTGTCTATTCCCAGTCTCCCCACTACACTATTTTATTTACCTACCTACGTTTTTATATTATTTTTTTAAACATGATATAATATATATTTATTTAAAAAAAAAACGCACAATGTCCAAAGCATCTATGGTTAACAAAAATATTATAAATCAAGCAATTCATACATTAATACTTACATTTTTATTTAGAAAATAAAATTGAATTAATTAAATACTTAAGTATTAAAATCTCAAAGAAAGTAAAAATATTCGTCAAAACAAAATCAACTATGACATATACCACTTACTACATAAATAAACTAAGTATGACACGAACATTTTTAATTTTAGGATATTATGGATTCTGGTAGTTGGTAGGAGGTACCCAATCCAACTTATCCACTTAAACTAGCAAACCAAATAACTTAGACGTCTCTTGGAGTTTTACAGGGGCTCAGGGCGTGATTCGCAATGACGCTGGGGGTGCTGACTGCTAGTACCAAGACAAGAACATACCTGCCGTATACGTGCCGCCTGCGTCATCCGCGTTTCACGCCTTATTTGGATTGCGATACTACGAGCTACCTAATTTTTTTTTAGATTTATGAACCGACTGCAAACTAAAAAAAAAGTTCAATGGATTGTGGAGATAAGATATTAAATTATATAGCTTGGTATGATTTTTTCAAAAAACGCTGTACCAATTTCGGTAATATTTATATGGGACTCTGAAGTATTACCTATCAAAGATAAAAAACAGATTAAAAATATCTAGTACTATTCCGCTTAACTTTTTAACTAATGAGGTCACACAGTTAACACACTACACACACAAAAAAAAAAAACAACAAAATTAATTCATAAATTGGCGGAGGAATCGTGTAACTAACACAAAAAAAAACTTATACTTAGTCGAATTGATAACTTCCTTGAAGTCGATTAAAAATATAGCGCTAATTATAAATCTTTTTGTATCTAATCAACAAAAAAAATTGTTCTAGTAAAAATTAACAACGATTATTGCATAACCCGTTGCGCCATACTGCTAACCTAACAATTACCAAGATCCGCCGAACGTAGGTAGGTATTTTCAATCCGCCTAAAAATATTACTTGATAAAAAATAATAATACATTTTATGCACTTAAGTAGATTGAATATAATACCGAGATAAGGAGTTATTTACTTAATTTGTATGTACATACTTACTACTTAAAATATAAATAAGTAGATATCCGGTTCGGAACAAAAGTGCTAGATCGACTTGACTAATAATATGTCAGCGTAATAAAAAAACATATTTTTAGAAATATAATATGCTTACTTTGTTAATTTGAATATTATTTAGGTAGGTACCTAGTAGATAGATAGATAGATAGATAACGCTTTATTGATCACCACACAGAAATAATACAAAAGCAACAAACTTAGATTAAGAGGTAATACAATTGGCGGCCTTATCGCTGAAAGCGATCTCTGCCAGGCAACCTATGCACGGAGCGGACTAAAATTTAATTGAGAAGGTAGTAGTAGTACCTAGTAGGTACCTCAATACTAGATTAAGAACCATAATTACCTAACTACATAATAAGTATAAGTTTCCAATGTCCACGTCAATGTAATTTTCTAGACCACCTGAATAATAATACTACTTATGTACAGATAACAATAATAATAAATTGAGCTGTATTTTTTACACAACGCCATCTAGCCCCAAACTAAGCAAAGCTTGTATGGAATCAGAACTGATATGTATAGGTACACTAATATAATTTATATAGGTACTTTATTTAAAAACATAGAAACATAATAATACATAGTTAAGTAGTTAGATACCTACTTAATTTAAATAACTATCACACGAGTTATTTCTGCGGTTTTTCCTCGATAATGACCTAATTGAGTGTAAAGATAAAGCTACTTTTAACTTGGTACAGTCAGTATCTACAGCAACTTTTATGTAGGTACTGCTGTGTCAGTTATACAATATCGAAAAGAAGGTGTTAGCTGCTTTTGAGAATTCATAGAAAATAAGTCTTGTGCTAAGGTAGCTAAGTTAAGAATTCAATTCAATTAGCGTCACAATCAACCAAAATACAATATATTTAAGGTTATTCTGTACCTATCTAAGTAGATAAGTAGGTATTTACGTAAGTACCTATACCTACCTACTGTTTATTGGCAAATAAAATCCTCAGAAACTCATAATATATCGGGTCAAGGCTTTTGTATGAGAGTAACGCTATTTGTACAAATATTTCAAACAAGTAGGTACGGTGTTTAAAAATATTTTCTAAAATATATTATAACTGAACATAATACCCATTTGTTTCTTCATTCTCTAAAGACAATTGTTTTCGTCGTCGGCCCGATTCACATAACAATAACTCACGAATTGCGTTTTACGTGCTAATTTAATCAATAGCTGTCCTATTTAATAATACTAATAGCAAAAAGTAGCAAAACGCAAGATTAAAAAAAAAATATTATTGATTAGAAAAAAACTGAAACGTTTATTAAAATTGTAATATTTTAAGAGGAAAATAAAATATGTTCAAGATGGCGCGTTTTATTTTTAAACCAGCCGTCAGAGAACCGACTCGGGCTGAAGCTAGCGATCACTGACTATACTTGCGCGTTTCAGTCTGTCGCTTGTGTGACCAAAAAGGTTTAAAACAAAGTCTAGCACAAATTAAAAGTAAAACAGGTTTGGTTGGCACTTAGTTAATAAATTATTTTCATAATAATTATGTAGGTTTGTAATAAAAACAATTCTATAACTGTATGTATTCATAAAAAGCTTTGCAAAGCAAACGAGTACGAAGACGTGGCCATTGTGACTAAAAGTGGTTTATAAATTCTCTTTGTATTGTGCTTTGTGCTGCAAAAATGTGTAAAGTTGGCTAATTACTTTGACTATATACAGAAATCTTTGGATAATTAGTAATAAAATATTCCAACCGTTAATTACAATAGTTAAGTGTGCGTCGGACCTCTCAAAATGAGTCCAGGCGAGGTTCATAAATTATTATATTAACTAACACCAATAAAACACGACCTTCCATTTGTAAAAATTTTAACGTTGATAATTCAACTGGTATTATTTAATGATTTTCATTTGATTTCTTGAGTTCAATAAACTTTACAATGTACATGTATTTATGTTTTAATAACGCTGATGGCTTTATCATAAGTTTATAGTGTTTTAGATTAATACTCAGGATCTATTAGCCTAATTTCTAATATTTCTCATTAATATTTTATCCTAATAATTTATGTTTGTCGAACAAACGATGTGTAACCATTAAAAAAATAACAATTGTTAGAGTACAAATAAATAGGTAGGTATTTCTCCACTTGAGGTGGATAAATATTTTATTTTTATATCCTGTCGACTTGACCCCACATAATAGAATTACCAGCAAAGTAATATTATCATGCAACGGACAGACGGACAGACAGAAACCGAACCAAAGTAAGAGTTAATTTTTTCTAAAATTACCGAGCACTAAAAAAAAGCTTGCGGATAACTTATATACAATTAATTATACATTATAATTACAATTATACTACGTCTATTTCATTCTCAATATAAGTATTCCAAACGTAGTACCGATAACCTACAAGGTAGACTGCACGATTTTTTAAAAGTCAAATCGATATTCTGATCGATTTCGTCTGTCAATTTTTCACAACACTACTGTCACACCGTCCCTGTCTCCTCATTCCTTTTTCGTGCAAGGTAGCGCGCACACGTATTAGACTCAGTCTACAACTTTTAAAAAATCTACCCACATTTATCTTGTAATTACAAGAAAATGCCGAAACGTAAAAATGAACTTAAAATTAAACATTATGAAGAAAAAATACGAAAGTTAGAAGCGAAAAAAGTGGTACACCATCGAAGACGAATAATTTCATCATCAGATTCGTCTGGTTCCGAGGAAAATCAAGGTAAGTTTTACCATTTTATTTTCAATTTTGAAAATGTGCCTGGGGGTTGGTCGAGAATCAACACGAAGGTTATTCTGCCTATGAAAATAGGTATTCCTTATAATAAAGCCTAGGGGTTGGTCGAGAATCAACACAAAGGTTTCTACCTGATCAAATAATTATCTTGATCGATTTAATTATATTGCCTGGGGGTTGGTCGAGAATCGACACGAAGGTACTACTTACGTCTTTATATGATTTTAAATCATTAAGGCTTTTTAAAATAATAATAATAATAATAATAAGAATCATGCTCGGGGGTTGGTCGTGAATCAACACAAGTGGCAAATGATCTAAATATCTAGATCAAATATCTAGTCTAAAAGTTAGATACAAGCTATACATTTACATTGGCATTCCTTTTAAATCAGTCTTCACACATTGGGGGATTAAAGATACTGGGAATACCAACTGTAAGCTACAACGTAGCTCAAGAATTACATAGCATGTTTCATTTATTCTCAGGTGATGGAATACTCGAAATTGTCGAAGATCAGACACTGGCAGACGAACTACCAGCAGAGGCGTCCACAGAAACGCAAATTGATACATCTTTACTTGAGATTGTAGATACAGCCAAAGAAGTACAAGTAGCTATCGAGGAGTTAGATTCTGAAATTTTAACGGCACTGGGTGCTAGTACATCCGACAGCCCTGAATATGGTGAAAAAATCCATGAAAATTTGGCTCAACTATGGCTGCCATTGTTAAAGAAAGGTTTGCCTAAAGAGGAGAAAGATAAACTTCTCAAAGACCACCTCGTGCCACAAAACTGCAACTTGTTACAGGCCCCGAAATTAAACCCAGAAATTTCGGCGGCAATCGCTGAGGGTACCCGAAATAGAGACAAAAAACTTGTAAGCTCGCAGCAACAGCTAGGTGCTGGCGTGACGGCTATAAACAGAGCAATGGATTTGCTTCTGGGTAAAGAATTTGACAAAATAAAGGTTATAAAGCAATTAAGCGATGCATGTCGTATACTTAGTGACCTTCATCATCACGAAAGTCAAACAAGAGTAAAGTTAATAACTCCTAGTCTTGATAAAAGTTTTTTGAATATTGTTCAAGATACTTGTAGAGACGAAACTTTATTCGGCACCAAGTTGTCCGAAAAGATTAAAGCGTCGAAGACTATAGAGAAACAAGGTCTTCAGATCAAAAAGAGCTTCGTAATCCCTACTACTCTCTCGACGTCTGCAACCTCCCGACCTCCACAAATCCGGGGAAACTGGGGAGCCCCTCCTCGCTTTGCGTCCAACCGCGGTCGGGGAGGGAACAGGAAACCGGCTCCTGCGAACACCCGCAAGCCGCCTGCAACGCCATCTGCACAGGCGAAGTACCCAGCCAAGCAACAGACTCGGGCTCAAGCACAGTCATAAGAAAGGTACCACACGCTGGCCGTGTCCAGTATTTTTATAGTTGCTGGCAAAATATCACTCAAAATGCATTAGTTTTGAAGTGGATCCGCAATGGCTTTAGTATACCATTTAGCGAGCACGTAACACAGCAAACTGTCCCACGTACATCTTGGTCTCCAGTAGAAAAGTATGAAATGTCTTTAGCTATTCAAAATTTATTACATTTAGGTGCCATTGCTCCTTGTTCTTCATTACCTGATCAATTTATTTCAAAAATATTTCTTGCGGCTAAATCAAATGGTGGCAAAAGATTTATTTTAAATCTTAAGCCCCTAAACAGGTTTATAACGACGGAGCACTTTAAAATGGAGGATCACAGGACCGCTTCAAAATTAATACCAAGAGATGGATATTTGGCCACAATTGATTTAAAAGAGGCGTATCTTTTAATACCAATAGATCCAATACATCGGAAATATTTAAGATTTGTGTTCGAAAATACCATTTTTGAATTTAAAGCTTTACCTTATGGATTATCGGTAGGACCCCGAATATTCAGTAAAGTCATGAAAGAAGTCATTACTTCCTTAAGAGCTCGTGGTTTTAAATCAGTGCAGTACTTAGATGACATTCTGTGTATTGGTAGCGATTATTTAGAATGTGTAAATAATGTCAAAGCAACTGTAGATGTACTTTGTTGCTTAGGGTTCGTTATTAATTACGAGAAAAGTAACCTAAATCCCCAAAAAGTACATAAATTTCTTGGCTTTATTTTTGATACGCAAAATTTAACGCTATCGTTACCAGAGGAAAAACGCAACAAAATTGCTCAATTAACAATTAAATATATTAGTCTGCCCCGATGTACAATTAGAGAATTTGCTCAATTCATAGGAGTCCTCGTTGCTGCGTGCCCAGCTGTAAGGTATGGCTGGTTGTACACAAAACATATTGAAAGAGAAAAATACATTTTACTAAGACAACATAGCGACAACTATGAGACTAAAGTTTGCTTATCTAGGAAAATCTTAAATGATGTTACCTGGTGGTCAGAGAACATACAAACTGCTTCAAACAGTATGAGACCAGCAAATTACTGTAAAGAAATTTTTACAGACGCCTCAATGACAGGTTGGGGTGCATATAGTGACGGAAATCGCGTTCGGGGAAGCTGGAGTATACATGAAAGAAACTTTCATATTAATTATCTGGAATTACTAGCAATATTTTTAGGGCTAAAAAGTTTGGTTAGCGATAAGAATAATTGTGCAATATTGTTACGCGTAGACAATACTACGGCTATCAGTTATGTAAACCGAATGGGCGGAATACAATATCCCCATTTGAACGACATTGCGCGACAAATTTGGCAGTGGTGTGAGATGCGGCAGATCTGGTTGTTTGCATCTTATATAAACTCAAAAGATAATAAAGAAGCTGACGAAGAATCTAGGAAAATTAATCCTGATATTGAATGGGAACTTTCGAAGTCAGCCTACCAAGACATAGTGAATTGCTTTGGTAGTCCTCAGATAGATTTGTTTGCTTCTCGCACCAATGCCAAGTGTTCATTGTTTACTTC
Source organism: Colostygia pectinataria (assembly GCA_951394395.1). Lineage (NCBI taxonomy): Eukaryota > Metazoa > Arthropoda > Insecta > Lepidoptera > Geometridae > Colostygia > Colostygia pectinataria. The sequence continues at coordinate 5,923,239 of OX596374.1, read as the reverse complement.
TTGGAAGCAAGATCCTGACGCAATGGCCGTGGATGCATTTACATTAGATTGGGATAATTATTATTTTTACGCATTCCCCCCGTTCACATTATTACTGAAATGTATAAGGAAGATTATCGACGACAAAGCGAACGGAATACTAGTGTTTCCTTACTGGCCGTCTCAACCATGGTTTCCTATGCTAAATAGTATATTAGATTCTGAAATAATTTATTTTGGACCTAGTAAAGACCTATTATTATCTCCCTCCAGAGAACATCATCCTCTCTACAAACAACTTACCCTGGGTGCCGCGAAGCTCTGCGGGCGGCGTTCATCCAGCGAGGCTCTCCAGCATCTGCCTTAGAGTTGATGCTCGCATCTCTTTCCGACAACACAATTAAACAGTATGGTACGTCACTCAAGCTTTGGTGGCAATTCTGTCTCGATAAGGAAATAGAACCTCTTGAAGGTCCAAGTGAAATTGTCATGTCATTTATTGCTGAACAATTTAATAACGGAGCCAGTTACAGTACACTAAACAATCATCGCTCGGCTATATCACTATTATTGAATAGCAATATAGGAGATGATGACCGCATTAAACGATTGCTAAAAGGTGCCTATTAGAGCGTGTAAACCGATTAATCGATTAATCGAAAAACCGATTAATCGACTGATTTTACGTCGGTCATTAATCGGTTTTTTTTGTCAAAAGAATCGGGTTTTCGGTTTTTTTAATGAGTAATAAATGATAAATTTATTTATAACCTCGCCTAGCCTAGCACACACAGCCACGATTTTTAAGCGCGTCTTGTGTCCAACTAATTATTTTACAACATTTATTGCGTTAAAATTACAAAAATACATACAAACACCTCTCAGAAATCTTTTTAAAGTTCAAAGTCAAGCGCGTTGCTTTTGACCGCATAGAAAATGGTTATTGAATGTTGTCGTGCAAATAAGCTATTACTATTATTGCATGAACGCATTGGGCGCCACCGTCGCTGTGGTTTACTGCGGTCAGCGGTCGAACTGTCAAATTGTTTGTCAGACGCAGTGCAGTTACGGAGTGAGTGAGACGTTTCAACCTCGCGCTGCGCTCGGCAGTTACTAATCCAAGTAAGTACCTATACCTACCTACAATAGAATACCTACCTACTTTGCAGAATAATAAATTCTCCGTAGGTAATAATCGTATTTATCTACAGATAAATGATTTGTTTACAACGCCTCAGCCAGGTTTTACGCTTTCTTCGGTAGGTTTTTAGGTTTAGGACGGATTTATTTGGGAAAACTTTAACTTACCTACTTATACAACTCTTAGACACAATACAATGAACCGGTTAAAATCAATCCTGTGAGGTTATTTACAAATTGGATTAAAAATTAAACGTCACTATTGGCAAACATTGAAACTAGGAGGAGAAAAATTAATACAAGTCCTGTAGAGATCGCTTAAATACCGAAACAGAGAGTGCAATTAAAGTAAATTACTAACATTTACACTTTTTACCGACTACAATGAGGAGGTTTTATATTCCATTGTATGTATTTTTTTTCTTGTACCTATGTATGTTCACCGATTTCTCCGCCAATTGGGACCGATTTTAAAAATTATTTCTTTGTTGAATAGAAAATGGTTCCGAATTGGTCCCATAAAAGTTTTATGCCCGAGGTATTAGTATTTATCCCGTAAAGCTTAAAAAACAACAAAATTCTCTTGAAACATCACGACTAGCTACAACAATTTTGGTGGTATCTTCGCCAATCCTCATCAGATTTTGATGATTCTTTTTTTGTTGTTTAAAGACTGATTTTGAAATGGTACCATAAAAGTAAAATTCTCGAGGTTTTTATAATGTGCGCCGTAAAACGTATTTAAAGCATTATTTCATGATTATATTTCACTCACTAGTACATAGCATGTTTCCATGGCAACGGGCGTAAACAAGATGTCTGACAAAGTTGACAGACCTTTGTGGCAGAGTGGGCAAAGGTCTCCTGCGTAGCAGGCAGACCTTTGCCCACTCCGTTGCGGGTTCGATTCCCGCTTCGTATCAAATCATCCGTTTTCAGCGAGTTATAATTTATGACAGAGAATCAGAAATTTGTAGTCGGTTTTTAGTTTTTTAAAACGCGAAAAATTTTAAAGAGGCCACTATTTACGAGTTTGGTTTTCTACATCAACATACAGTAAATTATTATTCAGAGCGAAATTAGTTTTTTTATGAGTATTATCATAGTTCTTGCTTAAGGTATATAAAAGAGTTTATTTAATCGGTTTTTTATGGTTTAAGATATAATTTTTCAAGGTTGGTAATACTTATTTGCAGAAAAACATGAAGAGAGCTGTAGACGCAGATTCAGTGCAAACAAAATACGAGGAATATAAAAAATCTACTGATCAATCGTCAGTGTGGTTTTACTTTTTGCGAGCTACGGACGGAAACAGCGCCAAATGTAAGAAATGTAACAAGATTCTTAAGGCGGCAGGCAGCAGCACTTCCAGCTTATGGAGCCATTTGCGCACACAACATTCAATCGATTTAAAAGCTGCACCAGCAGAACCTGCATGTGATTCAACACCATGTTCAAGTCAACAAGACGTCATTCACGATTCCCGAGCCGACATTTCAAAGCCTAAGAAACAAAAGATAACAGATTTTTACAACAAGTTGAATTCGGTTGAATACGTGGTTTCCAAAATGGCTGCTTTGGACGGTTTGCCTTTTAAAACTTTTTGTTCTTCGGAAGAGCTCAGAAAACTATTTTCGAAAAGTGGCCACAAACTGCCAAGCTCGCCCAAAACTATAAAAAATATGGTGATAGAAACCAACGAAAACTTGAAAAAAAGCATAATACAAGAAATCGAGAACTTAAAGTCGAACGAGGTAAGATTCGCAGTAACATTAGACGAGTGGACATCTAATAAAAACCGCCGATATATGAATGTGAATATTTTATCTCCGCATTTCAAGGACCAAGAAGGTTTCAAAAACTTAGGACTTGCAAGAATGAGTGCCAAAGGAACAGCCCAACATTGTTTGGATATTTTGAGGAAGAAATTGGAAAGTTTTAATCTATCATTGGATAAGGACATCATATGTTTGACTACCGATGGGGCTTCAGTAATGACAGCCTTGGGCCAGGCTGCTAAGGTCAATCAGCAACTTTGTCTAGCACATGGTGTGCAACTGGGCATAATTGATGTCTTATACAAAAATTCAACCCTAAGTGAGACTGAAGAACAAATTATCAGAGAGAAAACAAATGAAGAAGCCGAGGACAGTGAAGATAGTGATGATGAAAATGGTGCGTTGGAGCAAGTCAATAGAGAAGATCAATATAAACCGGTTCAGATTGTAGTTTACAAGGCTACTATAGAAAAAGTCAGAAAAGTGGCGAGAATGTTTCGGAAGTCACCAACAAAAAACGATATTCTTGTAAAGTATGTCCTGTTAGAAGAAGGCAAAAAAGAACTCGGGCTCTTACTGGATTGTAAGACTCGGTGGAGTTCAATGGGAGACATGATAACACGATTTTTAAAGCTTAAAGACTCTGTTTCGAAGGCATTAATAGACCTTAAATCGGAGATAAGATTTTCTGATGCGGAGATACAAAACTTAACAGAATTATCTGAATCTTTGGCCATCATAAAAACCTCTGTAGAAGCCATTTGTCAGCGTGACGCCAACCTCATCACAGCTGTGACAGCAATAAAATTTATGCTGAAAAAACTGCGACAAGATTACTACACCATCAGCAATCAACTGGCAGACTCGATTGAGACCCGCATGCTTCAACGACTAACAAAATTAACCGGAATATTACTTTATTTACAAAACCCAACATCGTACTACAGAGATCTACATACAACAGACATTAACAACGCAATAGCTCTGGACAACGACCAAATTCGATCTACAATAATCAGCATCATAAATAAAAATTTTGCAATAGAAGACATAGAACCAGAACCAGGAAACACTAGAGCCATCGATTTATCATTAGACCTCAAAGACCAGCTTGGGCTAGAAATAAGAAAGGCCCATCAGCCCACCTTAAATGCAGCTGATTCAAGTAGACTCGATTTAGACACGCGAGTTAGGGTGGAAATGGCCCTGTATGATGAAGGAGGACACATGGGACATAACTTAAAGAAGGTGTACCAAGCTCTAAAGTCGATCCCTCCCACTTCTGTAGAATCAGAGAGAATATTTTCAGCAGCAGGCCTAATCTGCAACAAAATCCGCAGTTCACTGGGTGACGACTCTCTCAACGCACTTGTGTCACTTCGGTCTCATTTTCAGAACAAAAAGTAGAGATCATTATCTGTGACATAATGTAAACTTTGTGTTTCAACTTTATTTGAGAATAAGAGAGAGTTGAATACTACTAAATAAAAGTAGATTGCAATCTACGTTATTTCAAATATAAATTGTTGATTTTGTTAGTAACTTTTAGATCTGATTTATCATAATGTTTAGGATTAGGTAGGTTAGGTACTTTATTTTAAATTTTTATAACTATTTGAGCAAGAGTGAGTTGAAAATTACCAAATGTTTAAATCTTGTAAAAAAGCCATTTGATTGGTGCTTAAAAGCAATATTAAAAGTTCATTTTTATTCAAATTTGATGTTTTTTCGTCCCTAGATACCTATGTCAAAATAACTTGAAAAATAACCGAAAAACCGGTTTAGCCGGTTATGAAAAAAAAAAACCCGAAAAACCGGTTTTTTAAAACAACCCGGTTTTTACATGCCCTAGTGCCTATAGATTGAAGCCTACAACACCTAGGTATAATTCAACTTGGGACCCGCAATTAGTTCTCAATCATATTGCGAAGTGGGAACCACATAACGAAATAACAATTTCCCAACTCACAAAAAAATTGGTAATGTTACTGGCTCTTTGTACAGCACACAGAGTTCAGACATTGTCTGTTATTAAAGTAGACCAAATTGATATCCAGTCAAATGGTATCAAAATAGTTATCACCAGTTTAATAAAGACATCGGGACCTGGGCGCGAGCAACCCGTTCTTTTTCTACCTAGGTTTGAACAGAATATTAATATTTGCCCCGCTAAAACGCTTCAGGATTATTTAACTCAAACTCAGGATAATAGAAGTCAAAACAGTAACCTGTTTTTAACATGCAAACGACCTTATAAAAATGCCACGGCTCAAACTATTAGCAAATGGATAAAATGTGTGTTGTCGGAGAGTGGTGTGGATACGACGTCTGCGGCGAACGCGGCGGGTGTATCCATAGATACCATACGGAAGACGGCTGGATGGTCTAGTTCCTCATATACATTCGCAAAATTTTATAACCGACCCATTGTCGACGATAGTGAATTTGCTAGATCCGTTTGTTTGCCGGCAAGTAATAGATTAGATTAAGTAGGTATGTTAATCGATAATCATTTAAGAAAATACTTTATTATTTGTTTTTTTTTTCAATAAAGCTGATTTTTCAACGAACTCTACCTATTCATTTTCAAAACTTTCTGCTCTAAACATCTACGTTTGGAATACTTATATTGAGAATGAAATAGACGTAGTATAATATACCGATCAAACGAGCTTCACAAGTGAAGTTCGATCGATATTATATAAGTCATTTCATTCGAAGATATAAGTACCCACCCTCCCTAAACCCAGAAGAAAGTTTTGCAAAAATCTTTAAATAGAATGAGGAGACAGGGACGGTGTGACAGTAGTGTTGTGAAAAATTGACAGACGAAATCGATCAGAATATCGATTTGACTTTTAAAAAATCGTGCAGTCTACCTTGTAGGTTATCGGTACTACGTTTGGAATACTTATATCTTCGAATGAAATGACTTATATAATATCGATCGAACTTCACTTGTGAAGCTCGTTTGATCGGTATATTATATTTTCATAAATGAGAAGGCCTTAGAGTTCTGGTAGACGCGAGTTAATGTTAGGACTTAAATTAATTATTAATTATTTAAAATTTGTAATTTTAGTACTTACTTATTTAGAAAAAATATATTTATTAATTCAAAACTAACGTGTAACAATTATTATCATACAGTACATAACATAACATTAACTATGCAAAAGAAAATAAGCTGGCTTTCGGTTTTTTCTTATGAATCGATTCAACATACCTACCTACGCAATAAATATTATTTAGTCATGGTAATTTCCTTATAACGGAATATATTAAGTATGTTATTCTTGTAAGTTTTTAAAATAATTTGACATGCCCTTTATATGAATATTATTAGTATTTTTGTATTATTCCTCTTTTAAAGTATATAAGCAAAGTGACCTCTCGTGAGTAAGAATTTGTAATTTTATTTAAATGTATTTATTGATTGATTATTTTATATTTTGGGTTAATTTAATTTGTGCTGTGTTTATTTAATTTAATTTACATTCAAATACGATTTATAAATTGTTTAATGAATAAATGAAATGAAATGAAATGAAATAATGAAAAAAACTATACCTACTTAATATAATCATCTTTTTTTATACAAGTACGATAGATATTTTAATAGTAAATAATGTTTATTTAATTATTTATGAGCCTATACCTTCGTTTGTTACGTAGGTTTAAGTACTTACACAGTTTTTGTATGATATTATGACCGGAGCAACGTACCTATTACACCAAGGTCTCTCATTCGTCAAATCACAAGGCACAAACAAAATTTATGTAGGTAGGTACTTACATAGAAATATCTTTAAAAGTTAAAGCAAACATTGCAAACCCGTTCGAAACGATAAGATTTGTTTGTTTGAGGGAGGGGTAATAAGAAAACAAAGATTTTGATTTTTAGCTAAAGAAGCTAGAATAGAGAGGCATTGATAGTAAGTATTCATAATATAAAAATAATTAAGACATGATATTACTGTGTCACTTATTGAAATACTAAAAGTAAGAGATGCAGTAAGGTTTAAAGTTATGTAAAATATTAAAAAAATAAGGAAAAATCAACGCGTACTAGTTGTACGCGTCTGTTTAAAAATAAACTTGTTTTCATAAATATGATAAAATAGGTTTATTCTGATAGAATCGAATTTGCTTATATAAAAATGAAAGATTTTTGTTACCTACTTATAGTTATCTAAGCAGGTACATCTAATTAAATAATTAAAATTGACAGTATAGTGGTTAAAAAAATATGTTGATTAAAATTAAAAATAATTAAAATTTGAAATTATTTAAAAAACCATAGTACCTATTGTTTTATAGAGGGGAATAAATAAAATATATGATACTAGGTCGCTAGTAATAAATATAGCCTATGTTACGCAGGGCTGTGCTCAGGGATAATGTAGCATTCTAATGGTGAAAGATTTTTTTAAACCGGACCAGTTTTTTTTAGTTTATTTGTAACAAACAATACAAATCTTTCCTCTTTATTATATATATTATGGTATAAATTATAATAGAGATGATAAACTTGACATTGCGAGCAAGTTTAAGAGTAGTAGAGTTCTTTGTGATAGAGCTCGTCCGGGGAAGGACTACCACCATACCTATTTCTGCCGCCAAGCAGTAATGCTCGCATTGCTGTGTTCCGGTTCGAAGGGTATGGTTTCCGGTGAAATTACAGGCACATGAGACTTACCATCTAACGTCTCAGGGTGGTAACACGCAAGTTATATCTATGATGTTGCATGCGTACATAGGCTACGGTAACCGCTGACCATCAAGTGGGCCGTACGCTTGGTTACCACTTTAGTAGTATAAAAAAAAAAAAAAAAAAAAGTTTATAGTATTAGGCGACGTGTTTCACATCACATAATTCGTTACTATACCTACATACACTTACCATTCCTATCGCTTCAACAACGCTAAAAGCGGACGGCAAGTGTGACTAAGCTGGTCATAGTTACTACTTCGTAATCAATTGCTTAGTCGTTTATCGAAGCATGCAGACTTGTTTGTCGATGACTTTATTCGTTGTTTCATATTTTTTTAAATAGAATCGATAGGAAATTCGTTACTTATAGCAATAATGGCCTTTGATTTTTGTACTTAAAAATTGTTATAAAAAATATTTATATTTTAAGTAAGTATATATAAAACATTTATTAGAAAAAAAATGTGTTGCAAAATATGTTTTAACAAAAAAGTTTACAAATTATTGTTCACGTAATCCTACGTAAATAATTCTAAGAATGTTTGTGATTTTTTTTTATTTAGAACTGCTTAAAATTTGTGCCTTGTTTTTTATTTACTTTATTTATTTTATAGGTATAGTGAATATCAAGTACCTCTAGCTACTTTTTATATTATGAAGTCCGTAAAAGCACACGCTCCGCTTTTTGGTCATTGTCCTTCCGTTTCGTTCGTAACATTATGATTATGGAAACTATACTTAGGAGAAGACACGTTTATAACAAATGATTATCTACCTGATATAATACGAGTTTAAAAAGTGTAAAAATTACTAATAGATAATAATTAAAATTTAAATGTGTAAAGGAGTTGTTTTACACACTATGGAGCCGGGCCTTGGTCTTTTGTAGGGGTCTAGATAATTAGATAATCATTAAAGAAATCATTTATCACTGTTAATTTATTTTATTTTGGCTTCTTTCATAATCTAAAGTAAGTTTATCTTTGTGAAGGAGTGCAACACAATGCAAAACAACATGGCGGGTTTAACGAACAACTAGATTATTAGGTACTGTCAAAGTCAAGATGCGTCACGATCATTGGCTAATAGCTGTCATGGCGGATCTCTAGTGTTCCCGTTTTAGGAAACCCAACACAATAAACATTTTTCTTTTAGAACTTTGTTTGTCTACTTAAAAATAAAATTGTTTGTTACTGTTAGTCTTATATATTTTCCAATTTTTCTATGGTGTTAGAAAGACCTAGGCCACTATGAAATTGGTCCTTTAAAGTCGTGTCGTTCGTCTGTTTTTATGTCAAACAATTTGCAATAAATCTTTTTCAAAAAACTTTCAAGATAATGGTTAGTGTCAACTTAATTAAGTATTTGCTTTTAAAATAATGAAACTTTAATTTTTATAAATAAAGCTTCATACGTGAAATATGTTTTAAATTAAGTATGAAAAATAAATTGTAAATGGAACATTATTATTATGTAGGTAGATAGGTACCTACAAATATTTTGATTTATGCTGAATTACCTACCTACCTTACCTATCTACCATACTAGCAAAGTAAATTGTGCATTTAGTAAAATTTTGTTTATTTCCTAGGATGACCAACTTTTTATTACTTAACCTTACCTAAAACTACAGAAATAACATAATAGGTTAGTACAAAGATAATTTCATGGTATTTTATTTCATTCGGATTTTAGAAGGTGCGTTAAATTATGTAGAGCTACCTAGCGGTGTAGGACTAATTAGGTAGGTTATCTAAGTCACAGAACAGATATTAGTACTACGTACTTATGTTTATTATTATACCAGAACCCGCGCTCGCTACCAAAACTGGCGAGTGAATAAAACCTGTTTGAGAAACAAAATAATATCAATAAACTCATTTAGATACACCTACCTACACTTATTTCTACTCTTGCTATTAGAAATGTAACTCTACTGTGTCCTATTAAGTATTTTCGTTGTACTATTTCTATTTATGCTTGTTAAAATATGCAAGCTAAGTTTATTCCTGTTGACCCCCCAGTGGGGCGTAGTGGGTTTATCGAGAATGAATGCTACTACCTTTACCTACCTGGTACCTACCTACTCAAAGTTCTACGTGGCACTGGCACTGTAACTGCACTGCGCTCGTCACTCCGTGGCGTAGTTAATAATTATCTTTCGCCCACTAATTTTCCCTTGATACAGACCTACAGCCCTAAACACAGTGCAGCTTGCACAGCCCCCCTACCATGAACTCATAAAAAGATTCAAATGAAGACCTAAACTAAATTGTCAAAAAAAATTGTACCATGATAACAATTAGTGATGAAGAACATGTCATGGTAAACATTTTTTTGACTATTTAGTTTAGGTCTTCATTTGAATTGCTATAAGAGTTCATGATAGGGGGGCTGCCCCCCCTACCATGAACTCTTGAGAACTGCTTGGAGACAGAATATCTGGCACTGCAGTGGCACCAAAACGAACTCTTGTTATAGAGTCTTACCTGTGGTCTTACTTCCTACAACCAGGTGATTTTATATTATTAAATCACATCTTTGAAAATTGTGAATGTTGTAGACCTTAGTTGTAGACAATTTTTCAGAGTTTGTAAATATCGCCCGTATGTGGCTGTCAATTAAAGTTGCCAGACTTTTAGGCCTATCGCGTACGCGGTTGGCAAATATTTTGTATGAAGCACAAATTCACTCGCCTAAGTAATGTAAGTAACATAATAGTAATAGTCATAATAGTCATAATAGTCATTTATTGATAATAGATAATATAAGTCAAATTACATTGGTAGGTATTACCTAAAATAAAACTATTGCCACAACAAAATAGCCCACGTTCACACTGTTATTAACAATGTCAAAATAAAAATCTATGAATTATAATTAAAGTATAAATAATAATAATAAATGTCACAATTAAGAATTACACAATAAAAATATTATGGTCTGAATTCTATGAATTCATCATAGCTATAAAAGGTTTGCTCATTATGCCAGCGATTCAATTTGTTTTTGAACACAGTAAAGCTAAGAGCCTGCTTGATGGTGTCAGGCAGCTTGTTGTACACAGCCGGACCCGTAACATGCGTTAGTCTTGACGACCTCGTAAGTGTCCGCGATAGCGACTCAAGCTGACAACTAACCTATGTTCATATTATTTTTTTCCAAGCAGGTAACCTACCAATAAAATATTTCGTTAGGTGTATCTAGATACCAGTACCTACTTAAGAATGTAATGTACTTACGTTTATAAAAATTCTGAAAGTAAAATTGAGTGCATAGTTCGACCCAAGAATTTTCGACACAATGGGTATTTTGCTCCGTTCGGCCCACAGCACAGGCCAAAACATTTGATTCAAGTTACCCTTATCGTGAACAAGAATCGAAAATCAGAATATTTAATAAACTTTACCTAATAAAATCAAAATTTTGTTTCTACTTTAAGGTAGGTAGGTAGGTAAGGTAATGCATGGAAAAATATAAAACTTACCAGTTTTTATTAAAATCTATCATGAGTTAGTGATATGAGTCACAAGTTGCCACAGCAACCGCTTTCAAATAACCCAAGTAAAAATTAAAAACAAAAAAAATATCTTTTTTAATACATGTAATACAGTAAATGCCTACTTACCAAAGTAACAAGCTGGATAATAAGTACATTCACAGGTAGGTATTTATCTTCATATTGTTTGTGCGTTAATAATTTATTTTATCAAAATGGCACAGTTCCTATACGAAATACTAACAATAGTTAATCGATGATAGCACAACCGTACTGTACATTGGATGTTTTCTTCGCCGTACAATATTGGTTTTCTTATGTAAAACGCTATAGATGTGCGGTTGTTCTAAACCGTACGTAACGTGAAACGTTCCTAAACGGCAATGGATATCTAGATGAGTTACACGGTTGTTACGTGAGGGTAAAACGATCGCATTGTCTCTCTCGCTCTATCTCGGTTGGTTGCCTATCGGTTGACTCACCGCAACATTACCACTGCACTATTTGAATGTTATTCAATTGTTTTCTGTTTTAAATACGTCGCTTCGTCATTATTAATTTCATGCCTTATTTTATTTCATTCTTTTGTATCAACGCAGAGAAATAAGCTATGTTTTTGTAAAGTCCTTCAATAATAAATAAATGAAAACACTTCGATGACCTCGATGGAGCGGTGTGACGAGCGAGTACTCGGGTGAGAAGCAAGAGGTTACGAGTTCAATCCCCGCTGCGGGACTATTTTTTCCATGGTCTGGAAATATTGTGTATTAATAATGTAGTAGGTATTTAGAAAATAATGTATATATTATAGTTAAGTTTTAATTCTTATTGTTATTTTTATTTTTATGTTAATTGTGTGGCGTTAAATAAATATTTTTCTATTCTATTCTATTAATGCACTGTATCAGTTATTGTTATCATAACGGTTTTTTTTTATATTCTATTGCACAGAATATAGTACCTATAGGGCTAGCTCAGAGTACTTATCACGAAAAACTCGTTTGACAATCGTGAACGTAAACTACAGAGCACTAAAGAGGCGCTGTTATAAATCCCATACAAATTGACAGCTGGACGATACGTTACATTTACGATTCTCAAACGGATTTTTCGTGATAAGCACTCTGAGGGCTAGCTAACGTTTTGGAAAATGTCCGCCAATTTATTAATTTAATAATACTTACTTATGATTGAATCTTAAGTATTATTAAACTAGTACCTACCTTTCATTGTATTTTATTTAAGTATTTATTATTGTATAAGTACCTACTTACTTAAGAATCCTATCCATGATAGCCCGTGAAGATCGAACACGATTGTGGCTCGTGTGTTGGAGATATTTTAACGAAAATAAAAACATATTAAAGCTTCATCCCTTAAAATTTAAGTAAGTAGGACAAATATTAATAAACTCAAGACACAACTGATTAAAAAAATAATTAGTAACGCACATTTACGTAAAATGAGCATTTTCAGTCAACTTTCGATCATGATATCTATGAAACAACAAGGTCTAACATATTTCCAAAAATGTAATTCAAATAATCATAGTTTTAAAATTTAAGTAAGTAGGTAAAAAACATCACCTTAGTTCAATATTTTTGAAAAAAAAAGGTCTAAAAACGCGTACTTTTCCCAATTTTACGCTCGTTGTTTCTTCGAAATTAGAAAGTTTATAATAAAAATATACCTACTACATTAAAGTTTTGATATTTATTTACAAAATAAAATTAAAAAAATTGTCTAAAAGTTTTAATTTATTTTTATACGATTTTTTAAAGAATCCTCCGAATCCACTTTATAGCTTGATGCAAAACGCGGCTGCTCTCACTACGCGCTAAGCGCTCGTGGAGGGAGGACGTATCGCTGTTTGTCGCGCGAGCTGTTACGTATAATCATAGGGAGCTTATACAAATTATAAAGCGATCGTGTGGTTTTGATCCGTGATAGTTAAATCTCTAAGTAAGTACCTATGATATAATAATGTAAGTAGTAAACCACACTGGTTCTAGAGAACTAGTGATACGAGTAAGTAGCTTAGAATGTTAGTAGTAGTACATAGTAGTAATACATAGTATTATTAGTAGTAAACTTTTATGACATTATTAAAATTACCTTCTTCGTGGTAGGTACATAATCTAGCACTAAGTAGTAGGTAAAATTTCTACCTAGATACAGATACCTACCTACGTACCTACTTAGTAGCAAAATCGTGGGTATCAGAAACTCTAGTACCAACCTACCATGGTAATACAAGACCCAGACAGAAGAAGCAATTACGTGTCAAGTAAAAGTATTTATTTCATTTCAAGTTCCTAGTAAGTTCCTAGGTGTTTGCAGGACACGTAAACATTTTTACCACTGCAGAATTCGAACCCGCACTTCTTGCATCTCAGCTCAGTTCAGCTGCTCAGCTGAATACTTGCCAGCCACGCCACCAAGATCGTCAAAGTACCTAGGCTCTGTGACCTAGATCAGGTACTAGGTAAATTGTTTTACGTAAGCTTACAAAGGGCACGGATGTGTATATGGGTACCTATACCATAGGTACTTACACAATCTAGCTACCTACTAAGTAGGTAGACACTAAACCTAAACTAAACTTACCAGACCTACTTTGACGATCTCGGTGACGTGGCTGGCGAGTGTCCAGTTGAGACGCATGAAGTGCGGGTTCGATTCTTGCAGTGGTTATTATGTTTGCGTGTTCTGCAAATAGATACCTAGGAATTTGAAATGAAATAAGTAGGTACCTACTTTTCTATTTGCGATACAATTGCATTTATCGATTTACTAACTAGAATCTAGTTAGGAGAGCTGGTACCAACTTTATATAAGTACAGGTAGGTGTATCTGTAGGTAGGTATGCAAAATAATGAACCTACCGTAACTATACAAGTACCGATAGGTATGATGAATAACACGTTATTCGAATGTTAGTTTTTAGACATAGGTACTGTACCTACTGGTTTCCTCACGATGTTTTTCTTCATCGTGTGAGATAGATCATTGAGAAGCGATTCTAAGTTTTTATCTATATATGGTTTTTATCTTTTTATGGTAAGTAGGTAAAGATAGACAATTAAATTCAATGTCATTCCAGCACCGCTGGACTTAGGTTGTCTTTCAAATTTGGACTCTATTGTCACAGGTTATGGTATGTTATTATTTGCACTTACCGAGCTCGCTAACTCTTGATAAAATCAAAACTTTGAATCGCCTCTTTGACCTGATGGCATTGCGCACATTATTATTACGAATAAAAAAATCCATTGGTGTGCGACCAACCGTCTTCAAACCCACGACCTTATGGTCGTCGGTCGGTTCGAAGCGCAGCGCAACTCTGTGGCGCAAGCCAGAAAAAAGCGACCGGCGCGCATCGGGCGGGCGCGCCGCACCACTTCATACAAAATATAGGAGAGGGAGAGGGACGTGGTGCAAAACAGATAGAAGAATAATGTGCGCTGGCCGATGGCGGGGCGCGCCCCCGCGCGCCCGCGCGTCTTCTATCTGGCCTGCGCCTTGATCACAAGACAGGGTCACTCACTACCACTAGAACACCAGTGCTCCGGCCAAATTCTATGTAAAAAAATGTAAACATAGAAACGACCACGGAATGACAAACTCGGGTCAAACCCTTTTTTTTTCACTAGCTGGGGTCTCTTTCCCGTAAATCATGTAGGTAGGTATTTATTTATTATTATATACTTACTAGTGGGTACCTACCTACCTATTTAATTATTATTAGACTTACCTACCAAAGTAACTACTTATGTAAGTATCACCCTCCCTATGTACTTACCTAGGTACTAATAAAATTATTGACAGGATAGATGAAGCAGTTGTATAAGTAGATAGCCTCAATTTCTTTTGAATCTAATAGAAAACAGAATCCTTTATGGTAAAATGCGAAATTTTGTGAGTTAGTGAGAGTGTATGTTTGTCTGCGCTTACTCCGTAACGGCTGAACGGATTTGGCTGATACTTGAAATACACATAGTTTATGTCTTGGAATAATACATAGGGTATGGTATGTTTTGTTTTATGATGGTGTATGGTATGGTAGAATGAATGAGAACACTTACTTAGTTAGTTTAAAAAAAACATAAGCACGACGGTATGGTACGGTATGATCTAGTATCATACCGTACACATAGACGTGTAGGTAACAAAATGTCCCCATAAACCCGAAAGGGGGATATCCCGCCGAAGCACGTATAATACACGTCGTCCTCGTGTATACTTTGACGTGTGCAAAAGTTGAATAGGTACATCATAAATTCGTAATTCATTCATTACCTTACAAAAATTAATGTAACATTATTAATTAACTTGGAGTTTACACAGATAATTTATTTATTATTAATTTATGAATGAAAAATCGTCGTCAAAAGTCGTTGAAAAAACATTGTTCACGAAGACCTGTGGAATAGCCTCTTTTCGAGTTTATAGTGACATTATGATACACCGTGTATGAAGTGAATACCTACTCTCGAACGCCCTTTGTGAGTAAAATCTAAACGGTTTAAGAGTAGTAGAGTTCTCTGTGATAGAGCTCGTCCGGGGAAGGACTACCACCATACCTATTTCTGCCGCCAAGCAGTAATGCTCGCATTGCTGTGTTCCGGTGTGAAGGGTATGGTTTCCGGTGAAATTACTGGCACATGAGGCGTTCTTAGCCTCAAGGTGGCAACCCGCAAGTGATACCTCTCTGGTATTGCAAGCGTCCATAGGCTGCGGTAACCGCTTACCATCTTGTGGGCCGTACGCTTGGTTGCCACAACAGTTGTATAAAAAAAAAAAAACGGCTATAGATATGGAAAAATGTTGTCGTTTAGATTTTACCCTCAGCGGGCGGTTGAAAGTACTCACTCTGTAGATAGTAAAGCAATAAAAGCAAAAAAAGTATAGCATAGTAGTGCATCAAGTAGTAACATACCTATAGCATAAAATATTAATATACATAAGTACTTCTTTCAATAAAGTACAAAGCAGTTGGTATAATGGATTTAAATGAAAATGTAATAATATAATGGATATAGATGAAAATAATTGTCATTTTCTTTGTGAAATTATGTAATTACGTAAATAATAACATATTTATGTTTGTAACTTTCAGATTATTCCGAAAAATTTGGTTGCGTTAAAAGAAAAAAAAGGTTTGAAAAACATATTGAAACTTTTTTTTTATTTTCAATTTATTTGTTATGTACTTTTCGATAATAGTTCGCTGTAGAAGTAGTAGCACTTTGGTGAAACCTTTGTAGTTCAATAAAGTTTATATCAACTTCACAAAAAAAATATGGATCATCATCCAAAGCCCATAAACCACAGCTGAGCTTCCCCATTCATTCTTGGTCTAGTGAGTGCCCAATGCACTTAAAAGCTGTAGTGACCTCCGATCACTTCCAAATTTTCGGAATTTCAGATATTGTACTATAGGAAATAAGTCGGCTGAGTGCTGTCGAGAAGTATAAAAGGCGGCACTCGCAAGCAACCGGGGCCATTCGATCGCGAGACATCGTTGAGGAAACATCGTATTTTTTTCCTACGTAACTTGTCTACCTACCCACATTTTGTATTTACCCACTCAATGTTATTCATTTTTGGTGATTGATTGTTTTTTTGGAAGTAAACTTATTTAGCTTCAGTTCATTTGTTTTTTTTAAGTGATTTTCGGTTAAATACACAAGAGTACCTAACATTTCTGTAGAATTATAGGTAAAATTATAAAACGAATGTTCCTTTATAAAATGCTACTTGTATTACAGACTCTTGGCCCCTGATACTGTGAACTCTATAGCCACAGTGAAAACGTCGTTAGATTGATTATTCATCAGAACAATGATGGAATGGTTTTTGAGAACGACAGTGGATTTATTCACCATAACAATATTGGATTAGTTCAGGAGAAAGATGATGAAATGATCGATGACACGGATGATTATGACACAGTTATTTCGGATGAAGTAATAATAAATTGCATAATACAAGTTGATAGTTATCTGTAATCAGTATATTAAAATCCACTAAGCAAAGGTTTTTTTCGTGTCCTCGATAATATTTTTCAACGTTTAGGTTTCTTCAAGAAACCAACATTATATTGCGTTTTAATAAATACGTTTAATAAATACTCTGTTTATATAAATAGTCTGCGACACAGATGAGGGGTTATTTGATTTTTTGTTTTAGTGTAAAATAACCTTATGAAAGTACAGTCAAACTGTTCTTGTTTATTTATTTTTGCAAGAAAAAAATTCATAATTATTATGAGGTTACCTACTTATTAGAAAAAGAAAATACTCAAAATACAAAATACACAGCGTGTAAAAAAACGACTAGAGATAATTATAAAGTTGTGATCTTATTTTGTTGTACTATGTGTATGAAACTAGAAAAAAAACGAAAAGGACGTAAACAAGACAACATTATTTTTTGCGTTTTTTTCCGCTAAATATTTTCAGAATCATGGTCTGATCTTTCACACCTGATTAATCACGGTAGAAGTCTTTTTACACCCTGTATAAGTACATGGTGTAACCTAATGTCCTCTATGCCCGAAAAGGGGGTATTCACAGGTCTTGCCAAAATTTGGCAAGATCTGTGGAATACTCTGACAGCTTTTGATCTGGAAAGCTTTTCACTCTATACAAAGCACAAGTCCGGTCAGGTATGGAGTATTGCTGCCACCTATGGGATGGTTCAGCTCAACACCAGCTGCCTTAGACTCGATTGAGCGAAGGGCTTTGAGACTTGTGGGTGAGCAACAAGTTGCGGAGACTAAGTTCCAGAGTCTCGAGCACCGCCGCAAAGTTGCGTGCCTATCTATCTTCTACAGATTGCATTTCGGTGAATGTGCCCAGGAACTGCATGATCTTATCCCACCGTCTCCTTTTCATCAAAGGAGTAGCAGACGTACGGCGCAGTACCACCCGTACCTTGTCAGCATACCACCCATTCGCACCAAGCGTTACAGCTCAACATTTATTATGCGAACTGCCAAGGTGTGGAATACTCTGCCGTTTTCTGTTTTTCCTGACAATTACAATCCGGGCCTCTTCAAGGCTAGAGTGAATAGGTGTCTCATAGACCTTCGTGCTCCACCGTCGGCCACATCATCGCTTTCCACCAGGCGAGATCGTGGTCAAACGAAGGTCTATTCTCGATAAAAAAAAAAAATACCCCCAATGTTATTTCAATTACTTTTTTTTATACAACTTAAGTGGCAACCATGCGTACGGCCCACAAGATGGTAAGCGGTTACCGCAGCCTATGGACGCTTGTGATACCAGAAGTATCACTCGCGGGTTGCCACCTTGAAGCTAAGATCGAACGCCTCATGTGCCAGTAATTTCACCGGAAACCATACCCTTCACACCGGAACACAGCAATGGGAGCATTACTGCTTGGCTTCAGAAATAGGTATGGTGGTAGTCCTTCCCCGGACGAGCTCTATCACAAAGAACTCTAATACTCTTTTATGCACTATGACTATTGAAATTTTAAAGTTTTTCATTCATGAAATGCGTACTGTATGCGTAGGTAAATGAAATGAATACTTACTTACTAATTGGACTTTTTAAATACGATATACTAATTCAACTTTTGCACCGTCAAAGTGTTCACGTGCATGGGTGGAATACCCCCCTTTCGGGATTATAGGTACATTATGTTACACGTTTTAAATAATTAGATATCATACATCATCATACCAGATTAATTAAATTAATTAAGAGTAGTAGAGTTCTCTGTGATAGAGCTCGTCCGGGGAAGGACTACCACCATACCTATTTCTGCCGCAAAGCAGTAATGCTCGCATTGCTGTGTTCCGGTGTGAAGGGTATGGTTTCCGGTAAAATTACTGGCACATGAAACTTTCGATCTATGCCTCAAGGTGGCAACCCGCGAGTGATACCTCTGGTATTGCAAGCGTCCATAGGCTGCGGTAACCGCTTACCATCTTGTGGGCCGTACGCTTGGTTGCCACTTCAGTTGTATAAAAAAAAAAAAAAAAATACTAGCATCCGTTCGCGTACCTACCTGGTTTATGTGTTCTTCCAAATCATAAATTATGGCATGTGTATTTTAAAACATTAGTAGGTACTTACATAATAATCAGTACGATTTTGTTTTTATCAAGCGCATCATAAAATAGGTAGGTAGGTAATGAACTCAAATATTTCATGACCATGACTAAAACTGCACTCTCTCAAGAATTGGACTACCAGCGATTCCAAGCTCTATCACAGTTACCCGAAAGTTTATATTGCTCCGCTCGCATAGTACGGCGGCTATAGCACTCGCGCTTTTCAACCGCACTTATTTACTATGCTGCCGCCCTGGCAGGCAGTTGTATACGCTTCAAACTATTTTATCTCGTCTCGTCTCGTCGAGATAAATAGTTTTAGGTAACTACCTAGGTACTTACTGTTAGTGTGATTTCAAATTAGCCGCAAAGTGCCGCGCGGGCACTTTCATCAAGTCACCCTTATTTGTACCTCTAACCACAGAACAGGTATTAGTACTCTCCAACCCCAGCCCTGCCTGTATGGTAGCCGCGCTACACGCGCTAATACAATCTAAAGTAGGTAGGTATCATGTGCTTGTAATTTCACCGGAAACCATACCCATCGAACTAAAGCATCGAACTAGAGCACAGACGCGAGCATTACTGCTTGGCAGCAGAAATAGGTACTACAGGGTATTACCTACCTACCTACCTACCATGTAATGGTTCCTGTTTGAGGACAAAACTGAGAGTAGGTAGGTATAACGTTGAAAAGAGCGTGTGGTCCCCAGTCATAATAATAGGTAAGTAGGTACCTAACCTAGCTAGAGTAGGTACCTAGGTTTTAATAAAAAAAAGTAAGTAGGTAGGTACTTACATATATATTTAATATGTATACCTACCTACCTATTTTTATTCACGTCATTATCTGTTCAACAAGTAGAGTTAGGTAGGAACATAAGAGTATGCAGTAGACATCTATTTTTAAACATAATCACCCAGTCGACATGACAAAGGATCAAATGTATTTGTCCTTTACTTAGTTGTGTAAGTTACTAACGCACACAACGGTGAGCCGCGCACACGTAGAGCCTCGCGTCGCGCGCCCGTAAATACCTAAACTTGACAGCGCTGGATCTTGGAACGGACTCTTAATGTTTTATTTACGATAGACGGTATTATTTCACCGTTGCCTCGCCTTTGATTTATTGAACTAAGTAACAATCGTTTTGTAGAGTCCTTGAACAATAATTAATTATTAGACGGTGATAAAAATGCATTTTAAATACTTTGAACTTTTAGGTTACACAGTTTTTCTAGTTGCCCCACCATTTTTTGGCAATGATTATTTTTTTTACTAAAAACTTTGCCTAAACCGTTTTGATACTTGAAGTTCATCTCTCCAAAGTTATAACAAAAATATTTCTTGTTTATTATTTGTTATCATAGTGGCTGTAATCATAAGTACCTTCCTACCTCGTTGAATAGTATGGGAATGCTATGCCGTACCTATCAGCAAGATAAAATGTAGCGCAGTGACACGACAGCGTATTTTGATATTGTTTAGTTATTCAGACGTCGAGCTTTGGATTCAACAATAGGTACATTTATAATGATCAGTTATTCGAAATAGGATTACGCTACCTACCTAATGATAATTATGTTTATTAAATGATGTAGATAGATAAATGTCGACATATTTAGATAATTTAGCATGCACAGTTACAGTTGATTTATAAACCACCTAAAACGCTGTTGGGTAGCCATTTTGTATTACAGGAAGGTTATTCTAATTAAATCTAATTTGCTGATATTTAATTTTGACTATTATGCTTTATTTGGTAATTTTAAAGAGTTTGAATATTATTTAATTACTTACCTACCTATGTGCCTGTACCTACCTAGTACATTATTGATGCGTATTTAGATACCTACTTATTATATTATTTTACGTAATTAAGTAGGTATATTATTGTGTTGTTTGTATTGTGACATTATAAATCTATCTAATTTTTTTTTTTTACAAACATAGTAGGTACCTACCTAGTAGTTGCGGTTGCCTGCCACTCGCTCGAGACGTAGACTGAAAGTCTCAGTGCCAGCTGTTATTCAATGAAACCATACCCTTCGAACCGGAACACAGCAATGCGAGCATTAGTGCTTGCAGAAATAGTTATGGTGGTAGTGCTTCCCGGACGAGCTC
The DNA here is from genome assembly GCA_951394395.1 of Colostygia pectinataria. Lineage (NCBI taxonomy): Eukaryota > Metazoa > Arthropoda > Insecta > Lepidoptera > Geometridae > Colostygia > Colostygia pectinataria. Next base: position 5,901,918 of record OX596374.1, on the reverse strand, counting down.
AATCAGAAAGAACTTATTCTACTAGACATAATTATTATCTAACTATAAATACTACCTAAACTTATTGGATACCTACCTACTTAAGTAAATTTTGGTGACGCATTGCGGAGAAAATCAATATTTCGATGCTATTTTAATACGTATTGTTTGTTAGAAAAAGGTAATAGGTAAAGTACCTTACTTATTACCTAGTTTACCTACACAGAAATGATAGGTAAGTACATCATACCTATAATATAACCTGTACAATATTATTCCATCTTGGTAACAAGTTTTAAAACTGCCTAGTTTCAGAAAAATAAGGTTGAATTCCGTTATGAATAAAGCAATATTATGCAGCGTACGAACGAACAACCGACCGGGCGATCGTTCGCAAAACGCGATTCTTAGACGCGTTTAGCCTTGAACGAAGATAATAATTCTACTTACGAAGCTACGCTGGTAGAAACTACATTATTGCCGTGATTTATCAAAATAAAAGTATTCGTGTTTTATTCTAGCAGAGGTGATAAAATAGAGGAACAACTCTTAACTATTACTATTAGAAATATTACAATCCTATCATTATAATAATTATATTATGATAGTATGAATGGTGTATTTAAATAGTTAACGCATAATAACCTACGCACGTTAACAAGTCTAACATTTTAAGAAATTTCACTGGTTTTTTATATAATCTTTGGATTTTTGTATCATGATCATGAGCATGTTTAGTTTTTTTTTTTTTTTTAGGTTGTTCATCGACAATAATTTGTAACCTTAAAATATAGTGGTCATATTAAATAAAAATAAGTTTATGTACCTATGCATCGACTTAAAAACCTCCTTTGTTTTTCGTTTGTAATAAAAAAATAATATTAATACTAGCTGAACCGTGCGGATTCACTTGAGTTATATTTCCATATTTTCTAATCGTTTAAACCTTCCCTGGATTCCTAAAAATATTTCAAATTCAAGACCAATATAAGCTAAATTGGTCCATCCGTTCTCGAGTTTTAGCGAGACTAACGCAATTCATTTTTAAGTAATACCTAGGTCAATCAAATACCTACCTTCTTAAATAAAACTGGTCTTACAGATATGTAGAAATGGTTGGAAGGAAGATAGGGCCTTTGCCTTATAAAGGCTAAATGTAATAAAAATTCCTAATAAATTTGATCGAATAAATAAATAAGAAGATTTTATATTTACAAATATTTACTTAAATGTAAAAAAATATACTAACGCAACATTTTAATAGACTACAGAACAAAAAAATATAGAATCTATATTTTTTGTAATTTTTTTAATCTTGTGAAAAACCCTATGCAAAAATTTGTTTTAGGGTTCCTTCGGTTAGCAATAAAAACAAACAGTTGCGGCAATAATTGACAGCATAGCAGCTTTAGAGATGATGACGCTGTTTATTTGTGTCCTAAAGATGATGCAACCCCTTTTTATTAGTTGTACCTACATCAAAACAACTATGTTGTAGATTAATAATAATACACACCCATATCTTTACCTAATTTTAAAAGAGTAGTGAATGCGTAGCATTTGAGTGTACCTAGATCAGAAGGGCGTAACTGCTATGCCCTATATTATTCAAGTAAACACAGAGATAAAACACCTTTTGTATGAAGTGTAAGTAAATGATATTGAATTTATACCTACGTGCCTAAACGTCATATTGTAGGTATCGCAACTGACTCAGAGTGACGCATGCCTCTGATATAAAATAAAAATAATATTATTCAAAGGAAAACCCAACATTATTAAAAAATAAGCAGGTAAAATTATACCTGTTACAAAATGGCCGATTAATACAGTCAAATAAAAATCACGAAAATACACCACGTGTACTAATAATCGGGTGTTAACTGAAACGTTATTTCGAATAGGTACAATTTCGAAAGCAAGTCCGTGCGAACAAAGAGCACGCAATACGCGACAATTGCAGTGTGGCCGAATAAAGACGGCGCAAACTCGCCCGCGCTCTCATACAACCCATTCAAAGCATACACGCATCCCAACTTCAGTCGGTTCACGTACCAGCGGTAAACTTCTCGGACGGACTGAGCGCGCTCCAGCCAGGCACGACACTGTCGCAAACTTCCTCCCAGCACCGTGACTTCTCAGCCCTGTCTCCGTAGCTAGGATCGTTCGAGTCGAATAGGCATGGTCGACTCTTCACCTCGATTATGATCAAACTACTTTTGATACCATCGGCATCTCTGTTTCTGACCATTGCAAAAAAAAATTAAAAAATAAAAAGTTGGAAATTAGTTGCGTGCGGATGATTTTACCCGCGCGGTTTGTAATGAGCGATAGGCGCGTATCAACGTCCGCGTGAAACTGGCGGGCTGAGTGCGGCTGGTGGCGCATCGCATCGTCAACATGGCGGCCGCGGACGGAACAAAATAATAGGTGCGAGTGAACCGTTCGCAATATCGCCCTCTTTGCGCTAATAAATAAATAACTAGCATACATTATCCCGGCCAGTTCTAGTTATATACGTTTAAAAAAATAATTATATATGTTGAACCTAAACTTGCATAATACCTAAATATTATTAAATAAAGCGATCATCTAACTACGTTGCAATTCAGTGCAATAGGTCAAGTCAATGACAACGTTAGCAAATTACGAGTTATTTCAATTGAATTTATAGGTATTTCCTCCCAAACTGTTTTGTTAATAAGACCTACCGAGCTCAGACATAATAATTTATCAGCTAATTAATGCTAGAAACTAGAAAAACATTTGGAAAAAAGACATAATAGCCAGGTTATTTTTACCTATTCTATCTTTTGGTACCTGACCTATCTACCTACACACTTGAAACCATTTTTTTTATTTAGCCAAGTATAAAAGGTACCTATTTTTACGTTACAGAATGTAAGTAGCTTACAATGAAAGATATTATTTTAATAATATTTTATAAACTCTCAATTGTAGGTAAATAAAAATACAGATTAGGTAAGTTTTACTCAGATTCTTTTATTGACAGTGTGTGCGTGCGGGTGTGAATATTTTTTTATGAAGAATTTGAAATATTGCAATGAGTTAGGTACGTAAGAGTGGGTATAGGTACCGATCTGTAGGCAGTAAATACTTATAATAATATACCGCTCGGTATTTTAGTGAACGAGACATTTAATAGTATCGATTGGTATAATTAAATAATAAATCTTACTTATTTTTCAATTGTACGTAGTAAATAATATCTAGGTAATAATTAATCTGCTTACTTAAACATAAATAAAATAAATAAACTTAAACCTTAAAAATTATGCTGATATTCTAAAAACGCACTAAGGTAGTATTCTTCAAGACACGTCAAAAAAGCATGTTAGTTGATTTAAATTGCTACGGAACACACAATGCTTTTTATAAGCGCACTTGACCAGTTATAGGATCAGCAAAGTATCTTGTACCTATTGCATTGTAATAAATGTTTTGAAAAAAAAAAATGGGGATTGGTTTTTTTAAATATTATTTCTAGGCTTCATAATTATGTTGGCCGGACAGACATCGATAGATTTAAAATAAACGTTAGCTAACAGAGGTTTAAAGTACGTTTATGATTAAGCCCTAAGATAGCAAAGGCGCCTGTGGGCGTGGGCGGTGCGTCACCCGCTCAGTACACATGAGTAGGTATTATAATAAAGATATACCACTAGCTACGCCCCGCAGTGTTACCCGCGATTAATAATTTATCCCACGGGAACCAAACATTTTTCCAAGATAAAAAGTAGCCTATGTGCTATTCCGGACTACAATCTATGTCTGAGCTAAATTTCATACAGATCCATTTAGCCGTTCTGGCGTGAAACTCCCACAAACATCTAAACTTTCCACTTCATAATATTAGTAAATAGATAAAGATAGATAGATAGATGTAGTGTATCTACACTATTCTACACGAATAGGAGAGATATTTTGCTCATTTTTTAAAAAGTAATCTAAGTACCTAATAACCGCATCTAATATCTAATGAGATGGCAAAAAAATTGTAGCTGCGTGATCGAGTTTTGTTTGACACTTTAAATAAGGGTAAAGTGTTAAAACAAAACAATTGCAGTCTTGCTGTAAACAGCATTGCACCCTGGATTTAATTAATTTTCCTACATGATAATCTCCCCTTCCGCGGCTTAACTAGAGTATCAGTGGTGATTATGTTATTCAGTTGCAAACGATTTCACTTAGTTGCAATTAAAAACTAACGTATTTTGTATGAATTTATCAGCATATTGACGGTTCGCTGATAGGAAGCGGTTTGCAAGTTGTAAATTGCAACCGAGTTGCGTTATCGCTCTACAGGAAAAAAGTATTCCATGTTCAATTTAGGTATTTCTATCTATATTCATCATTGAAATCGGATCAGCTGTAACGACGCCCGACGTAACTAAGTTTCTAACAAACATCCATACTTTCATAATTATTAAACCCCGTTCAACGGTTGGTCGGCATAATGCGGGCGCGTGGGCTCTGCTTAGAGGTTACTAGCAACAAAACGTCAGCAAAATGATAAAAACAAGTTGCTCGAAATGAGTTCATATCACTACAGTTTCTAATATAGGTATTATTTAAGAGCTACAATACATTAATGTAATGTCTAAAATGAATGTCCTTTGTTGATTTATTTAAGTTTATTTAAAAAAAAATTTAAAGGTTACCTATATTAAGTTATTTACAGTTAAGTTATTGATGCCCATAATAATAGTACAAATAAAAAATTAATAGAAATCGTTCAACTTGTCGGGTCAACAACTCAACTGTCTAAATTACAAAATATTGGCGAAGACTTTACACAGCGCCATCTAGCCTCAAACTTACTAACTAAGCACCAACCCTACTGTACTTCTCTGTTCTGTTACCTCTGTTTAGATGCGTTTGGTAATTCTTAGTCTACAGAAAAACTATAAAAATTAGCAAAGCTTGATGTGTTACCTATCGCTTAACGTGCCACTAATGTCGTCCGTAGAGTCTGCCAATACTTATTTATTAGTATTATTAACAGTTAACAATTTTGTTCTTTTATGGATACATAATGTAGTATGAGTATGTATCCTAGTAGGTAGCTATCGTTATTAAATTCTTTGTAGCTATCTATGACAATATTAAACATCAAGTTATTGCGTCCACTAGAAAAACCAAAAAGAGATTTCATGCAAACACAGCTGACAGGCAGCACAGAGTGAAAGTTGCCATTATTTATAATAATAGTAGGTACTGCATGGTACCGGATTATTGGTAAGTTTGTACCTACCTGTGCTAGTCATAATGAGGGATCATATATGACTAACACAGGCAATGTATGGCATTGAATTGGAGAGTGAGTACTACATTGTGTTTCTCCAAACTCCAATAAAAGGATGCCACGGGCAAATAAAGGATACCACAGAGGCAGCGTGTCCTCTTTATGTAGGTAAATAGAACCCAAGGCCATAGAGGCCCTACGTGCTAAAACTTACATACACATAGCTCAGTTTAGAACAACCCACTGGCAGCACTCTTTCTCCATTCATTTCAATCACAGACTAAATTCATTCTGATTTAAAAAATCGTTCAAAATCGTTCATTCTGTCTGTCACTGTCAGTGTCAAAGCAAAGCACCCATCCAAAATCCAAATCCATCCATGTGTGCGCGTGCGTGTTGCGTGTTTGTTTCTTTCACCGTTTCTGCGTTTCAACTTTTTGAGCGTGAATTTACTGCATTTTTCAACTAAAATAAATACACGTGCTTTCCTTTTTTATCTTTAGAAAACGTGAAAACGTCATACGCACAATTTAATAGTTTTAAAATTAGTTTCTGTTGTGAAAATGGTCGTGGTTTCCAATAATTTTGACGCGCCGGTTAATGGTGTTTTACTTGAGACTCCGGGTACAAAACTGATTGTAAATGATCAGGAATTGGGTACAGCCACTTTATACATAACACAAGAGTAAGAAAAACTATTTCTCTTGACTTTTTTCTGGGTTATAAAACGAGTTTCAATATCATTCTTTGTAACCAAGCCTAACAAGGAAAACACTTTCTTCATAATGTTCACAAACCAATCAAGGCAATGTTCTTGCGAAATACTTTTTAACAAAATTTTCTGTGCTTCCAAGGGTATAATAATGGTGTCGATTGGCAATGAAGAAGGCCTCTGTACAGCTTATAAAATGGCCACTGACAATCATCAAACATGCAACACTTATGTCAAGCTAGTTGCAGGTTTGATCCCTGCTGCAGGGCAAATGTTTGCATGATCTGTTAATATTCATTCTGAGTTCTGACATTATGTTATGGGTTCTGGGTTCCAGTACTACAAGCTTTACATAGTCTCTGGCTAAATCTAAATAGCTTTGAAATGTCAGTACAAATGACAAAAGCAATTGGTAAATAGTTTTAAAAACATTTCAATTGTTATTAATTTATGTGAGTGATTTATTGTTGCAGTAATGTGGTGTGGGGTGGTGGTGTCACTCAGGCTGGCACAGTCGCCTCCACAGTCTCCCTGCTGTACCCCACAATCTCTCTACATGCTATCCAGCGGGATCCTAGCCCTGCTCTGTACCTGCAACTGAGCTACGAACTCAAGTAAGTACTAAACAATGTTTTTTTTTTATATAACTGAAGTGGCAACCAAGCGTACGGCCCACAAGATGGTAAGCGGTTACAGCAGCCTATGGACGCTTGCAATACCAGAGGTATCACTCGCAAGTTGCCACCTTGAGGCTAAGATCGAAAGCCTCATGTGCCAGTAATGTACCTAAGTATAATGCTTAAATACAAGAACGCTACTCAACTAATCAAATCTTAAGTATTTTGACCATATGATTTTGAAAACTATCAAACTCTTAAACAGTTAATTTTTTTTATTTATTTAATTAAAGTGGGAAGTGGCTTATACTAGGAATCTTTTGTTTTTTTTCTTTTTTTTTTGGAGCTTTTGTCATTTTGATCCTCGCTATTGCTATGTATGGATGAGTTGAAGTAAACAACTTTTAATGTTACAGTTTGCCCGAGCTACAGCCATCAGAAGAGAATGTTGATGACTTTGATGGTGAAGACATTGAGCCAGTTAGCCAACTGCGGTAATTACTATTCAACTTTATATGAATTTACTTTGTACTGTTATTCTGCAGCAAGAGTTAGGGCGTTACTCATAATTTACTCATTTTGCATGCGTACATAGGCTACGGTAACCGCTGACCATCAAGTGGGCCGTACGCTTAGTTACCGCTTTAGTAGTATAAAAAAATATATATATTATACTATACCTCTGTTAGCTAATCATGACAGCCTTCTAATGTTCCCACTGCTGGGACACTGGCCTAATCTTGAGCGAAAGTGATTGGGTCTTAATCCACCACGCATACTCAACGTGTATTAGTAGATGGCACATCTTTTGAATATTTGTTTCTTGGACATAATGGTTCTTCACAATGACGATTTCTCACGATGTTTTCTTCATATGACCCGCCGGTATGGCGCTCATAAATTTTTGAGTAGAAAAGTCCTTTATTGTACGACCGGATTCGAACCGACCTTAGGATAGAATGGCGGGGTCACTACCACTAGACCACCAGTGCCAGGAGGCCTATGAAGTAAGAAATCCAATATTTACAGGTTCATACCAGAAAACGAACATTCCCTTCAAGCGATGTTCAACGCACTGACAACTGGGCAGTCTCTGCACCCAGATCCGGACCAGAACCCTCAGGACGATGACTTCATGGACGGCGAGGAGGATGAGGAAGACGGTAGGTTTTGATGTTTGACCTTTGACCTTGACCTCATTTTAACTTCGTCTTAAAAGGACACTGGATCGACGTAGATTAGAAAGATAAATAACTCTTTATTGTTACTTGACATTTGATATTGACCTCATTTTTACCTCCATGGAGGGACCAACACAATTCGTACTCTTGAATGCAAATCTAGCGCTAAATAATAATTTCATTAACATGAATAATGAGTAAACTAAACTCCGATTGGAATTGAAATTTTCTAATCATTTAATAATCATAATCTAACAGCAGTAAATTAGAACCTGTAGAAATATGGATTGGATCGGAATTGTTATTGGATTTAAGAGTATGACCCCTGTGTTGACTGTTTACCTTTGACCTCGACCTGTGACCCTTGACCTTTGATCTCCGATAAGTTCAACAATACTTTTCTCGAGTGCTGTTTATCGACCTTGGGTTACTTTTGAAGGATATTGAAGAAAAAGCAGCAGGATTTCAGTTTCAGCGGGAGTTTATTCAGATGCACAGTAATAGCGTAGCGTGGCGTGAGAAGCAAGCAGAAGAAGGAACGAAAAAATACAAGTGACATTCCATTTATCTAGCTGTCTGACAGATGACATTGACATTCATTTCTATTGAGTTTACATGTTACACAACACTCGCCCTTAAACCAATAGAACTCAATATGTACCTACCTGTCTATTACTACACTACTAACAGTATACAATATAATTTAGTACACCTACCTACGCATGACTTTTATTTAGTCATGAAAACAGAGAACCGCAAAGTTACTGTTACAATACTGTTTTTGCATAACAAACTAAATAGGACATTTTTATTTTATTCTACAAGAAACAATATTCATAAAATGTAATTCCTACCTAGTACATATCTATTTATTTTCTATGCAATAACTGATACATAAATTTTTCATGCTTTTCTCTAGACAAAGGCTTAGTGAGCAAATCTGCTATCATGTCAGCAGTACACAAATATCTTACATCAACATTTCCATTGCAAACATTTTCTCTAATAAAATGATGTCTGATATCTATGTGTTTTGTTCTGGCATGAAACACATTATTTTTACATAGTTTTTGTGCAGACTGATTGTCATTGTAAATTACAACTTTTAGTGTTTTATCAAGAATTTCTTTTAAAAACTTTTTAAGAAATAAAGCCTCTTTGCATGTATCTGAGAGAGACATGTACTCAGCTTCAGTACTTGATAAAGCTACAGTCTTTTGTTTCCTACTTTCCCAAGAAACAATAGATTTTCCGATTCTGAACACAAAACCTGTATAAGAGCGACGATCAGCTTCGTTCCTACCCCAGTCAGAGTCAGCAAATGCAGTTATCTCCAGTCCACCTTTCTGAAAAGTCAAACAACAATCTTTAGTACCCTTGAGATAACGAAGAACTCTTTTTGCTGCTTTCCAGTGAATTTCTGTGTGACAGTCATTAAATTGGCTAAGGTAACTGACTGCATGAGCAATATCTGGACGTGACCCTATTGCTATATACATAAGAGAGCCTATCAAGCCTCTGTAATCATAGTCATAGGTCTCTGACACCTTTGGTTTGTTCAATATAACACCTGTTTCCATCGGAGTGGCTGAGGGTTTACAATCAACCATTTTAAATTTTTGTAAAACCCTTTCTATATAACTAGATTGATCAAGAGTGATCTTGTCTTTGTATTTACAGATTTTCATACCTAAAATACATCTAGCTGCCCCTAAATCTGTAATTTCAAATTCAATTTTAAGTTTATTCTTGATTTCGACATTTTCATTTGAATTAGACATTGAAAACATTAAAATATCATCGACATACAATGCTATTATCAATAATGAACCATTACTTGATTTATAATAGACGCAGGGTTCTGACAAAGACTTGGTAAACATTAGTTTTTGACACAAAACTCTGTTTATTTTCTCATACCAAGCTTTCGAAGCCTGTTTCAATCCATAAATCGCTTTGTGAAGTTTATATACTTTACTTTCCTTGCCTTTCACAATGAATCCTTCTGGCTGCTCCATGTAAACGGTTTCTTCGAGGTCGCCATTCAGAAACGCCGTTTTCACGTCAAGATGCTCCACCATCATGTCGTATTCAGCAGCCAAGGCCAACAGTGCGCGAATAGTCGAGTATCTTACTACTGGGGAGAAGGTTTCATGGTAATCAATGCCTTGCTTTTGAGTGAAACCTTTGGCTACTAATCTAGCCTTATACTTCAGTGTTTCCCCATTGATCAGTTTTCTTTTGAATACCCACTTGCACTTGACCGGTTTCTGACTCTGGACTCGATCACAAAGTGACCAGCATTTATTTGTAATAAATGATTTATACTCATCTTCCATGGCATTTTTCCAGCTATGAGCTTCTAAGCTGCTCAGTGCTTCTTGTACTGTCTGAGGTTCATCCTCATTTCTCTCTACCTCGCTGACCAGGTACGCTGACCATGAAGGAAAGGACACGCTGTCCTCGAAGTTTGAAGTTTCTGATGAAGATTCTTCTTCTGTTGATCCATCTGGAACGTATGTTTTATCCGCAGCATCATTTGTATTAAAGCTTTCCTCATCACTCTCAGAATCATCCACTACTGTGGTTCTGCATCTCTGTGCACCCCGAGTAACTCTACTTCCTCTAAACCTATTAACATTTGTGTCATCAGAGCGTTCCTCGGTAGATGATTCTGTTAGCACAGGAGGCTGATAATCATTCCTACACTCATCACCAATAAGTGGTGTGATTATTTCATTGAACTGGTTATCATCATGTGACACATTGTTGCAATAGAATTTGTTCTCTAAAAATGTGACATCTCTAGCTTTTATACACACTGTTGGATCATCAGGGTTTATTAGTCTGTAGCCCTTGGTATCCTGACAGTAGCCCACCAAAATGTAAGGCTTTGCTTTAGGATCCAACTTACTTCGAATCTGTTTTTGAGCATACGCAATGCAACCAAATGTACGTAAGTGAGAGATGGTTACCTTTTTCTTTGTCCATTTCTCCTCAGGAGTATAGCCTCTGACAGCTATGGTGGGTGAACGGTTCTTCAGATAGACTGCCGTGTTAACTGCTTCAGCCCAGTACTTATTTTGTAGGCCTGCCTCTCTCAGCATACAACGGGTCTTCTCCATGATGCTTCTGTTGGCACGCTCAGCAACTCCATTTTGCTGAGGCGAATGAGGCACTGTTGTCTCATGCCGAATGCCATTTTGCCTCAAAAAGTTCTGAAATTTAGAGTTCACATATTCACCACCATTGTCACTCCTGATTACTTTTAATTTTTTATTAGATTGGTTCTCTGCAAGCGCCTTCCATTCTTTAAATTTCTCAAAAACCTCACTCTTTTGTTTCAAGAAATAAACAAAAGTTTTTCGACTGTAATCATCTATGAATGTTAGAAAATACTTTGAACCACTCATAGAACTGCATGGCATAGGACCACACAAATCAGTGTGTACCAACTCCAATGTATCTGAAGCCCTGCTGAATGACTTCTTGGGGAAAGGTAGTCGGGTTTGTTTCCCCTCAATGCATGCTATACATTGTTGGTAAGTATTACTATCATAAGAAATACCTATAACCATACCTTTTCTAAGTAGCTCCATGCTCTTATGGTTGAGATGACCTAGCCGCTTATGCCAAACCTCTTGTGAAGCCACATCTCCACCCTGTGAAGCAGTCATCGCACATGCCTCTGTCGCTGGATTATTTATTGCAGAGACGCTGTCTTTTTCCAACTCCTTCACTGCATGGCCAGTTTCAGAAACACCTGATTCTGAAAAACTATTAGAAACATTGCCTACCAAATTGCAATTCATTGTCTCGACTGTATCTAATTGATAAACACCATTGCACAAAGTGGCAGTAGCCACTACTATGTTTTTATCAAATATTGTACAGCTGCCAGAACAAAACACTACTTTATAACCTCTCTTTACCATAGCACTAACAGACAACAAGTTTGTAGTTAAATTAGGCACATAATGAACATCACTTATTGTTTTTACTTCATTATTTTTCATTTGCACTCGAACTGACCCTTGTCCGGCTGTGTAAAGTTTTTCACCGTTAGCTATACTCACTGCCAGCTGTCCATCATTAGAGTAGTTGTCCATGATACGCTTATCATTACACATGTGCCCCGTGGCACCACTATCAATATACCATGAGCCGCTGTTGATGTTGACTGAGAGTGCTGTCAGCAAGACTGCATCTGGGTTCTCCTTTCCAGTCTTCTTCTTGCTGGATTTAGGGCAATTCTTGATGAAGTGTCCCACCTGCTTGCACTTGAAGCAACGAGGTTGCTTCTTTGCAATCAATGCAGTAGCGCTCTCCAACTTGTCATCTCTGCGAAGGTTTTCTTGCAGTAGTTTCGCCTTCACAAGCTCACTCGATAGCTTCACACTCGTGTTCTCGATGGCCATGATGAATGGATCATAATCTGCTGTAAGACCGCTCAACATTAGAACAGCGATAAAATCGTCTTCCAGTGGTGATCCAATTTCGGTTAGCTGCTGTGATATCTCAGTAATTTTGTTCACGTAGCATTCCATGCTTTCGCTCTCACTTAATTTTGTTCCAAAAAGTGATCTCAACAATCCAAGTCTACGACACAGACCTTTGTCCTCATAGGCTTTCTGTAGATTGTCCCACGCTTCCTTTGCAGACTTCGCATTCCTGATGTGTGGAATTGCCGTTGGACTGATCGCCAAAGCAATCTTGGCTTGAGCCTTTTGCTTTTTCTTGGCATCGCCAACGTCATCCTCGACGCATTCCCACAAATCCTCGTGAATGAGTATCATTCTCATCATAAACTTCCAGGTTGTATAATTTTCTATACCTCGCAACTTGTCGATCGCGATAAAGTTTGATGATGTTGATGAAGAAGACGCCGCCGTTGCTTCTGAAGACTTTTTATGTGATTCCGCCATATTGTACGCACCGCGTGCGCGTGCGCCGCGCCAGCAAGCTTTTGCAAGTAATTGATTTATGCAAAATAAGCACGAAACTGATACCCTCGCGTAGTCCTGGGCCCATAACCTGAAGGATATTGAAGAAAAAGCAGCAGGATTTCAGTTTCAGCGGGAGTTTATTCAGATGCACAGTAATAGCGTAGCGTGGCGTGAGAAGCAAGCAGAAGAAGGAACGAAAAAATACAAGTGACATTCCATTTATCTAGCTGTCTGACAGATGACATTGACATTCATTTCTATTGAGTTTACATGTTACACAACAACTTTGACCTGTGACGACCTTTGACCTCGAGAGATTTCGACCTCTGAACTTTGATCTCGGCTAAATATAACAAGGTGTATCGTGTGTTCCAGGCGACGAGGCGTTCGAGGACGCGGAGGAGAGCGCGGCGCCGGCGGCGCGCCTGCATAACTTACGCCTCGACTCCAACGGTGACTCACAAGGTCATTATCACTATCTAAATAATTAATTTTAGAAAAAAAAAAGGAAACTGACTTAAAATTAAAAAAGTTTCGGTAAATTGCGGTGATACATTGTAGTTATATTATTAACTTATTAACTAGCTGACCCGCGCGGTTTCACCCCCTTTATTTTTCATATTTTCTCATCGTTCAAACCTTCCCTGCCCCCCCCCCCCCCTACCATGAACTCTTATAGCGAAGCAAATGAAGACCTAAACTAAATTATCAAAATATTTTATACCATGACATGATTGTCTAATTGATATTGGTAGTTGGTAGGTTTGAGGTTCATGGTCATGGACGTATATACATAATTATTTATACATTCTATTTCAGGTAACGGCGATGTAACAGAGAACGGGCCGCAGTAATCGTCACTTCGCTTTGGATGTAACTAGTTTATAACCCTACTTCACTTGGTTTTTACATCAACAAGTCATAAGGACAAACAGTTTGTTGGTAGAGGATTAGAGTGGTTCAACCAAAGTATTAAACAATATCCTTGAATACTAGTTAATGGTCGCTTATATTCTTATTCATAAATGAAACTGGCATTTCAGCGGCTTGCTAAGTATTGACTTTCTTTGTCGTTCTTATGTCAATGAACAAGACAACAGATTTGAAAGACACAGTCTTTAAAAACGTCCTTTAAACCTCTGTTAGCAGCAGTGTTTTTCTAATCCATTGTCTTTGTTCATTGACATAAGAATGACAAGTAAATACAATACTTAGTAAGCCATTAAAATTACAGTTTTGTTTATGAATAAGGGCATAAATTTGAAATCTTGATCAAGACAAAAGATTCAAGATATTGCAAATAAATATCATAAATCTTGAATTATATGTCTTGGTATATTGTGATTTTGATTTCCTAAAGTTGATTACAAGTAACAATAGTGATTAATTTTGAAAATAAAATGTTATGTCTAAGTATGTGTATTTTGGTCGATGTATTTTTCAATTTTGTAACACGATTTTAAGCTTTCCTTTTCACGCGATTAGGAATTTAGCAAGATTTATAATCTCAATTGCATACCGACAAATTTACGTCCTAATACTAAAACGCTATTAAACTTATCAAGGCTTATCTAGATTTTTGAAAACTAACGCCCTTGATCTTAAAATATTTAAATAGCGTTTGAATATTCGGGCATAAATTAGATAGATTTAAGTATGAAATTATTGCAGATATTTGTCAAGATTAGAATCTCTATTGTGTTCAATTTGAAATCTGTATTTCACACTTTTATGAAAGTTAAAACTACTGCCAATATTCTTACATTGTCATATTCTTACTACTACCTATTATAAATGCAAGTTTGAATGGATGGATGTTTGTAACTAAATCACGCCAGAACAGCTGATCTGAGTGAAATTTGGCACAGAGATAGATTATAGTCTAGAATAGCACAGGCCACTTGGATTCCAGAAACATGACCGGTTCCCGTATTCCAAGTGAACGATGTCGCGGGGAACACTAATAATATGAATCATAAAGTTTGTATGTTTGTAGTTCAATCAATAACGGATGAACAGATTTGAATGTAACTTGGAATAGAAATAGTCCTTGACCTGGAATAGCATTTAGGCTACTTTTTATAAGTATGCGAGCGAGGCCGAGAATAGAAGCTAGCCTACTAATTTACAAAACCAATGATATTTTGATATTAAAAAACAGGACTGAAAATACTTTTTCATACAAAAATGTAAGGACTATCTAAACGCAAGAGAGTAAAAGAGACAAAGTTTAGTCACAGAGCGAGTAATATGGAACCTGTGACATTAAATGAAAAAAGCCTTATTCGCTACTAGCGACCCTCCCCGGCTTCGCACGGTATTTCAAACTACGTATAAACCTTCATCTTGAATCACTATCTATTGCTGAAAACTGCATTAAAATACGTTGCGTAGTTTTAAAGTTCTAAGCGTACATACATAAAGGACATACTACGGGGAGCAACTTTATATGTAAAGATGACCAAACGAAAGCTCATTATTTTCACTAAAAACGGGATCTTTACCATGATTTGTGAGTTTGATTGATTCCCGATATTTCGGCGCAGTTACATGCACCATGATCACGGGAGAACTGAAGTCTTTGCGGGTAGCTCTTATAACTATTGACAGACAAATCTGTCCTCCCTCTTTCTTAGTCTTATTGCTAACGATACTACCATCGCATCGGTTTTGATATTAAATAAATAAATAATGCTGGGCAATCCACACAGCATCATCTAGCCCCAAGCTAAGCAGAGCTTGTATTATAGGTACTAGATGACTGCAAATTATGTTATCTGTGACAATATATAAGTATTTTTTATTATACATTTGTCCCAATGCGGGAATCGAACCTGCAGCCTGCAATCGAACGCAGGAGGTTGCGTCGCAAGCGGACCTTCGCCCGCCGCGCCACATTGGTCGTCACATGGGAGATTCTTTGCCAATAACGTGTGACGTAACGTGTTATAAACGCGCCATGTTGTGGAATTGTAAAATGGCATTCCGCATCAGTGTTGTTTAACCCAAAACATGGCTCGACGACGATTACACGCAGATATCGTAACGAGCCTTCGTTTTTTTTCACTAAAAACGGGATATTTACCATGATTTGTGAGTTTATTGATTTCCGATAGGTGCGTGTGAGTGAAACCGATGCGAGTGTTGCCATGTCTGCGGTGTTTACTGTCTTGTCTAGCTTAATCTGAGTAACGTATAAGCTGCCTCATATTTTATATCAGTGATGGATTTAGCCTGTATTAAAATAAGCTGAACGCAGTAGTTAGTATTTGTATTAGGTTTGTTGCTAAATTAAAAATAAAACATATCCCAAACATTGTTTTTTCTTTACTTTCTACTGCTAGAAGTCAGTCTCAATACGTGACAGGATCCGAAATTATTAACATTATTAAGTATGTAAGTATTTACTAAAAAAACATGTCCGCTACACGGAATCGGTCCTAACGGAAGACCAGCGTGGGTTGTTATTTAACAATCCGCATTATGCTGAGTTAGTGTTCATTTTGCAGCATCACAACTACCTATTTTATGATAACTTCCTTATTGTTAACTTGAGTAGGTCAAGTATCATAATTGTTTTAGTTAGATACTATTTCTTTTGATATCATAAGCACCTACTTAATTTGGTTTTATTATGATTATGTTGTTGTGTATTGTTGCAAATAAAAATAATTCTATTCTATTCTATTCTAAATGAGGTAATGTCCAGGAAGACAGTGTGGGAGGAGCCTATGTATAAACGTTCCTCTTAAATCACTACCTATTGGTGAAAATCGCATTAAAATCCGTTGCAGTTTAAATAGATCTAAGCTTACATAGGTAGACGACAGTGGAAGTCGGCACAGGATCGCAGATCCTAGCTGTAAGACGTTTCAAAGTGATCCTTGTGATTCTACTGAAATAAATATTTTTTGATTTTTGATCGCGAGGCCTAAATGCCATTTGCACACCAATTTGATGGTAGAATGTATAGGACTGACAAATTGTTTGATTTTTACCGTACCCAGCAGTGGGTGAAGTCAGGCTGTGGATGATGATGATGTAAGAAAGAGAAGCATATGTAAATGTATTGTATTGTTCCCACAGCTAGAACACTGGGCCTACTCTCGAACGAGAGTGATTGGGTCTTAATCCACCCTGCGGACCTAATAAGGACTGGTGGATGGCACGTCTTTCAAATTTTTAGTTCTTGGACATGCCGGTTTCCTCACGATGTTTTCCTTCACTGTATGAGAGTACTGACATTGCGCACATACATTTTTCGAACAGAAAAATCCATCGTTGCACGACCGGATTTGAACCCACGACCTTAGGATCGGAAGGCCACTACCACTATCACTACCACTAGAAACTAACCAGCCAGCTTCTGTTTTTCCGGTACGTTACAATATGGGGGTCTTCAAGTCTAGAGTGAACAGGTTCTTTCTACCAACGTGCTCCATCATCGACCACACCAACACTTCCCATCAGGTGAGGTAGTGCTCAAACGTTGGTCTATAACCAATAAACCACACCTCACAGAGCGTTTTTTGTTTCTTAGGTGCTTAGTATATTTAATAATGTGTATTATAATTATGTTAGTTGATTATTTTACTTATCTAGTATCAGTATCTATGTCTATGTACCTAAGATTAAGTTTATTAATTTGTATTAGTATTGTGTTTCGACATACAAAATTTATCAATTGTCAAATTTAAAAACTTAATTAAACAAAATCTGTCTCAAAAAGCTTAATATAAAACAACCGATTACCTAGATGATAAAAAAGCTTGGGACGAATGTGCTCCAACTCTACTTGGAATCCATAACAATAGCAAGGGTCATGCCAAAAAAGCGATAGGAACCCAGCCGGTGTTGTTGCCAGTTCTTTTACGGCATGGGCGCGTTGGAACTGGTGTAAATTTTCCTAGCTTGTAAGACGTTTCAAAGTGATCCTTGTGATTCTACTGAATAAATAATTTTTGATTTTTGATTTTTAATCGTTGTTTGTGTGTATCAAATAAATGTATTTCATTTTCATTAAAAAAAAAAAAATTAAAGCAAAGAAAACAACAAATAACTTAACAAATGTTATATTAATCGTCATCATCATCTCCGTCATCGCTTTCATCAACTATATCATCGCTGCTATCATCATCATCGTCTTGGTCCATCTTATCATCATCTTCGTCGGATTTGTCAGCGAATTTGTCGTCGCCCCACGAGCCTTCGCTGTCAGAACGCGTTCTTTCATTTACAACCATTTCATCATCAGATGATGCATCTGAAAACAGAAATAAAATAACTTTATTAAACAAAATAATATGTATAGTTCGCACAGCGGATCTAGGCTTCCGTGAAGTTAGCCGTTTGTGATGCGCAAAGACAATGTAGTTTGAAAAAGCTCCATTGCGCATCGAAACGGCTAATTTCACGACGGCCGAGATCCGTTGTGAGAACTATACATAATTACATTACATTACAAAATATACAAAATACATATGAAACAGTTGAGCCATCTAAAGACCGTTACAAACGACCTATAGATAGTTCAACTGATCCAAATCACTACCAGTAGGAAGCGTTCCCAACATGCTGGCTGCATTGCCACGTTCAGATATGAACCAGCCTTTGGATTACACGTCGCTTCGACCAGACGCCCGGAAAGAATTTTGAAAACGCGGTGAGAAATAAATACATTTTAGGAAAAAAATTTTTTTAAGAGTTGTGGTAATACGGATGTAGTTATTGACACGTTTTTTTTTTATGATTTTGTCCAAAAATTCCTGAACCAGTTCTGAAGGGCAATTTCCGTATTTACCTGAGATCGTAAAATATTAACTGAATCAAGATTATATTATTATTATTATTATTATAAGCCTGTAGTGTCCCACTGCAGGGCAAAGGCCTCCCTTCCTCCTCCCTTCATTATATTATAAATTGAGTAAAAAAAGGCTTTAATATTTAGTATAATCTCGTGACCATCTCTTCTTCTTCTTTTATGGACTCTGTGGCTTATTTGCCACAATTTTGCCAGTGTCAACAAACGAAATTATAACTTTTCTTTCAAAATTCCCTTGGAAAGTCTTTGACTAAATTACCAACCAACATTACCCCTCCATTTCAATTACTTACACTTGCGCTAAGTAAACAAGTTAAATTGGATGAATTGCCACCAAATTTAAAATAATTAAAATGGGAGGACCCATGTCGTTTTGACAAGATAGCCAAAGACAATCCGTGACCATCTCGAAATATGTTTTTGGATAATAATAATAAATAATAAATAGCGATTGGACGCTAACAGAACTCTTATAGCGATACAAATGAAGACCTGAACTAAACTGTCAAAAAATTTTGTACCATAACATCAATTAGACAATCATACCTATTTCTGCCGCCAAGCAGTAATGCTCGCATTGCTATGTTCCGGTGTGAAGGGTATGGTTTCCGGTGAAATTACTGGCACATGAGGCTTTCGATCTTAGCCTCAAGGTGGCAACCCGCGAGTGATACCTCTGGTATTGCAAGCGTCCATAGGCTACGGTAACCGCTTACCATCTTGTGGGCCGTACGCTTGGTTGCCACTTCAGTTGTATAAAAAAAAAAACATGTCATAAAATTTTTTGACAACTTAGTTTAGGTCTTCATTTAATCACCTTGTTACAAAATTATGGTCAAAATTATGGTCTGTTAAACCGACCATCTTAAGTCTCAGATCCTCCATTGTCTTACTGTTTCAACCCTGTCGACATTGACATTGGCAAAATTGTGGCAAACCCGGCCACAGAAGCCACAAATTAAAAGAAGAAGAAGAAGAATCGCTATAAGAGTTCATGGTTGGGCCCCAGGTCTATGTTAGTTGACACGTACCCTTGTACTCCATGATAGGTTTGAGGCCGTCCTTGTTGAGTTTCTCTGACGCGTTTCGCTGCTGAAGCGTCAACGTCAACCGACCCTTCAGGTTCATCAGTTGGCAGAGGTGGGACCGTCTGAAACATTGTTAACTGGCTAAGTTTAAGAGTAGTAGAGTTCTTTGTGATAGAACTCGTCCAGGAAAGTACTACCACCATGCCTATTTTTGCCGCAAAGCAGTAATGCTCGCATTGCTGTGTTCCAGTGTGAAGGGTAGGGTTTCCAGTGAAATTACTGGCACATGAGACTTTCTATCTATGCCTCAAGGTGGCAACCCGCGAGTGATACCTCTGGTATTGCAAGCGTCCATGGGCTGCGGTAACCGCTTATCATCTTGCGGGCCGTACGATTGATTGCCACTTCAGTTGTATAAAAAAAAAAAGTTAGTAATTTGAGTTTTTAGAGTAGCTTTCATATTCATATTCATTTATTCTGCACAATGTACATTTAGCTTAGGTCTAAAATAATGTAGCTACAAGTAAGTACATGAACCCTGTTAGGGCGTTGCAGGTAGTAATTAGTTATAGGTATGTACTTAGATATACTAATAATTAAATTATTATAAAAAATAAAAAAACACATTTACACTAGCGACCCGCCCCGGCTTCGCACGGGTGCTTAAGCTATATAAACCTTCCTCTTGAATCACTATTAAGAAAAACGCATCAACAACTAGTGCAGATGTATTGTTTGATGACCGATGTGGCGCGGCGGGCAAAGGTCCGCCTGCGACGCAGGAGGTTGCGGGTTCGATTCCCGCCCTGGGAAAAATGACTACAATCTGCAAATATTTGTTCCGGGTGTTCTGGGTATTTTCTATAATTAAAAATATCTATCTATGTATTGTATTGTCTCTACTAATATTAAATATTTTGTTCGTTACAAATAAACTCAAAAACTACTCGTCCGATTTCAAAAATTCTTTTACCATTAGAATGCTACATTATCCCTGTGTAACATAGGCTATATTTACAACTAGCGACCTACCTCGGCTTCGCAGGGGCGCTTAAGTTTTCATTGCACCCGTGCGAAGCCGGAACAAGCCGCTAGTATTAAATATATCAGTCATCTACCCATAACACAAGCTCTGCTTAGCTTGGGGCTAGATGATGGTGTGTGGTTTGTTACCTGTTAGTGAATATAGCGAGGAGGTGTATGAGCTGGTCGCTGTGGTCCGAGGTCATGAGCGCGAGCAGCAGAGCCGAGTGCGCGCGCAGGAGAGCCGACAGCCACGTGCACACGCGGAGGCAGCTGGGAGGGGAATCACGTATATTCATTAATAAGGGGAATCATGTATATTCATAAATAAGGGGAATCACGTATATTCATTAATAAGGGGAATCATGTATATTCATAAATAAGGGGAATCACGTATATTCATTAATAAGGGGAATCATGTATATTCATAAATAAGGGGAATCACGTATATTCATTAATAAGGGGAATCATGTATATTCATAAATAAGGGGAATCATGTATATTCATAAATAAGGGGAATCATGTATATACATAATAAAGGGAATGACGTACAAACATCAACATTGTCTAGGGATATTCAACATTTTGTTGATTTTTACAAAAACTGAAAATAATATCTTTAGAAAACTAGGTATGGCAAGAATCTTTATTTTGTGTTATTTATTAATAATAATAAAAGCTTATTAATAATAGAAATTATTAAAAAAATAATTAAAAGAAATTATTTTCAGTTTTTGTAAGAATGTTGAATATCCCTAGACAATTCATAGTTTAGTTTCATAGTTTATTTCACAGAACGGCACGTATTTTTTTTTTTTTTTTTATATACAACTGAAGTGGCAACCAAGCGTACGGACCACAAGATGGAAGTATACTTCAACACAAAGTAAGAAGCTTGCAGCGCCCATGCGGACATCACAGGCACCATGGCTTGCTGCACAATGTTGATGTGTGTATATTAATAAACCAGGGTTAATAAATACCGTCTATGCACCAACAATAACAGAACAAGCATTAATAAATTAAACTACAGTAGTACAATCTGATGATAACAATAGAATAGAAGTACAAATACATTTATTTACTGTTAAAATACATGTAGGTACAGTACACAGAAAAGTAAAGTAAGCGAGCTGCTTATAGATAGAATTACACAGTATGTTACAGGTAACTTAATAACTAAAGTGGTAATATCTGTTGGAATTCTCACTAGGCTCACTATCACAATATCACACTAATATTTGATTTGATTTGATAAGTTGGTCCTCAAGGGGTGTAAGGCGTTACCTTGCCGTAACACAGTTTTTACTCACACGGAAAGTAACATAATTGATAGATTCAGGCGTTACTTTGCGGAAATCCATTACAAAATAAAAAACAGACGAAAAATCTCTAGTACTATTCCGCTTAACCTTTTAACTGATGAGGTCACACAGTTACCACAGTTAACCTCAAAAGAAAAATATCGACACGTGTTTCATCCCTCCACGGGACATCCTCAGGACCATCGACTTGTTCTCCGGCAGACGTGTTGCTCCGTCGAGCGCTGGAGCCAAAGCTTTGGCTCCAGCGCGCTATAGAAAAATCTATCAGTCCACACCGGATTCGAAGCCACGACTTTAGGATCGGAAGGCGGGGTGACTACCACTAGACCACCAGTGCTCTTCCACCAACATAAAGTAAATGGTAAGGGGATATCGCCGTTTTGTTCACAAATCCCATGCCGCCGGCGCCGTTAATTCGATTGTAAGGAGATTTTAGAACAAAAAGTGGCAAAATCCCCTTCGCAGAGGATTAATTAAAGTAGAAGGCAACTCTGGACAGAGTATCTAGGCCGCCCGAAGGCCTCTGTCATGGCCTAACAACTTTGAAAGAGCCGGGACCGAATGCTTAACGTGCCCTCCGAAGCACGGGAGCGCTCAGTTGAAATTGCCACTGGCGCTCACCCATCCAAATGGTGAGTACGCGGAACAGTGCTTAACTTCGTTGATATGCTAGGAACAACTTAGCTAGCTACGTCGCGGAGACGCAGTGTTAGGTAATAAATAAATATAGTTTTAAAAACTATCATGGTTATTAACATAATTTTCACTAAAAACTATATGATATAGATATTTACCATGATTTGTGAGTTTTATTGATTTCGGTGCAGTTACATGCATCGGAGAACTGAAGTCTTTGCGGATAGGTCTTATAACTATTGACAGACAAATCTGTCTACCCTCTTTCTTAGTCTTTTTTTTTTTTTTTTTTTTATACAACTGAAGTGGCAACCAAGCGTGCGGCCCATAAGATGGTAAGCGGTTACCGCAGCCTATGGACGCTTGCAATACCAGAGGTATCACTCGCGGGTTGCCACCTTGAGGCTAAGATCGAAAGCCTCATGCGCCAGTAATTTCACCGGAAACCATACCCTTCACACCGGAACACAGCAATGCAAGCATTACTGCTTGGCGG
This sequence comes from Colostygia pectinataria, assembly GCA_951394395.1. NCBI lineage: Eukaryota > Metazoa > Arthropoda > Insecta > Lepidoptera > Geometridae > Colostygia > Colostygia pectinataria. The sequence goes on along the minus strand of OX596374.1, from coordinate 5,878,888 downwards.
CAGAAATAGGTATGGTGGTAGTCCTTCCCCGGACGAGCTCTATCACAGAGAACTCTTCTACTCTTAAAAGTCTTTTACTGCGGACGATACTACCATCGGTTTCACACACGCACCTACCTCGAATCAGTAAAACTCACAAATCATAGTAAATATTTAGTTTTTAGTGAAAATAGAATAAATATATACTAACGAGGAGGTTTTCCTGAGCGCCATAGCCGCCAGCTCGTTCAAGAGCGCCGGCACGTACTCCGCGGGCAGCGCCGACACCGTGCTGTGAGCTACCTCCACACGATCCTTCTGCAGTACCGTTTTTATTATTCTGAAATATATATTTGCTTAGTTTTATCAGAGAACAGATATCAGTACTAGGTGCAGAACGTACTCGTACCTCTCATCGGTTTTACTTACCTCAGAATCAGAATCAGAATGATTTATTGTCAAACATTACCTATGTTATATTTACAGGGTCATTCGTTATCAACCTGACAAACTTAAGGGATAGGTTCCACATATATGTACCAATATTTTTTTTTTAAATGTGTTTTGTCTTAAAAACCCAAGTAAACAAAAAAAATCGATTACGTTTTTCTGCTCAATTATTATTTATCATTGTTGGGAATCGAGTGAAGCGGCGTAATATTTTTTTTTAATTAAAAAAAAAAAATGTTTAGAAAAAAAAGTACAAGTATTTTTTTTTATGTGTGGAACCTATCCCTTAAGTTTGTCAGGTTGATAATGAATGACCTTACATGGTTAAAGATTATAATATCCCAAAAATTATTTTGTCTCAAGCGGGATTTGAACCCGCAACCACCGCTTGATACGCGGGCGCTCTACCAATTGAGCTATCGAGACATATCTCGCTTGGACGAAATAATCATTGGGATGTCTTTGTCGAAGCGCCGATAGCTCAACCTACAGAGGAAACGTGGCATGCTAAAGTTGTTACATTATTATGACTAGGGTTCACTATGTTACTAATTCTGGTGTACAATTACAATGATGAGGTTTATTACTAATATATTTAATCAGGTCAAAAAGGATTATTAACCTCACACCGAGATCGAGATAGCCGGCACCACACGGCACCTTTCGCCTGCACTGAAGCTAAGGGCTAAGGCACGCGTTTATATTGATTTTGTGTAGGTCCAAGTGCACGCATGCCAGCGCGAGCAAAAGTATGCTATCTCGCTCTTGCTATAATTGAGTGGGGCTAACCATGACACTCACACATACAACAGTACCGTTTACATACACAAACCATGCATGTAATAAATGTTTCAGAAGCTTGGATTATCATGAAAGCCTTCTAATGTTCCCACAGCTGGGACACTGGCCTACTCTCGAGCGAGAGTGATTGACCTAATCCACCACATGTACCCGCCTTTCAAACTTTAGTTCTTCGACATTCCGGTTTCCTCAAGATGTTTTCCTTTCATCGTATGAGAGCACTGGCATTGCGCACATAATTTTTTCGAATAGAAACATTGGTGCACCACCGGGCTCGAGCCCACCACCTTAGGATCGGAAGGCGGGGTCACTACCACTAGACCACCAGTGTTTAGAGGCTTGGTAATACGCTAGTTACTTACTCCTTATCCTTAGAATGTAGCCCCAGCATCAGTAGCTTGGTGAAGTTCTCGTTAACGGCTGTCTGAGTTCGACTGTTGACATCTATCGATAAGTTGGATAGTCTTGTTTCCATTGGCACTTCAATCTGAAAAGTTAATACTTTTTAAACCGACGAAAAACGGAGGAGGTTCAGTATTCAGTATTCAGTATCATTTATTGCATCATAATTATGAGGGTAATACATGTCACAGGTCTTATGTAATATTAAATAATATGAGAGCAGCCAACACATAGCTATATACCCAGTAAGGGTGTTGCACTATACAATTGAGTAGGAGCGGACCGATTTTAGTATTAATGGATAGATACCTAGTTTGTGATAATAATAAAATCAATATTTGGGGTAGCAAGCAGCAAACAACCTATCATTCGTTATTTGAGTCACTGAGAAACTGATCAAGTGTATAATAGCTTTTTTTTAATAGCATTTCTTTTAATTTATTTTCAAAAATATTATCTTTTTCTTTTTTTTTCTCAAGTCTCAAGTCAAGTTATGTTCTCAAGTCGACTCGACGAAAAACGGAAGACTCTCAATACGACTCGTGATTTTTTTTTTTTTATATATATTTTAAGCGCCCATAGGCTGCGGTTGCCGCTTACCATCTTGTGGGCCGTACGCTTAGTTGCCACTTCAGTGAAAATATATGTATATACTAACCTGCCCCCCCGGCACCACTCGCTTCCTACTCGCCACTCCGCCCAAAGCCTCCACAACTTGCACTTGCGAGTTATTGTCAGCTCGCACTTTGCTGGCGTCGCTCTGTTTCTGACTGCTTGTCTGTTTGTTGCCTCGGATCAGCACTTGCGTTTTCGTTTTTATGTCTGGCGTCTGAAACACACATTTACGATTAACTAAACCTTAATCCTCCTTTCCACTACCGGACTCGTGACGTAGCTGGCTAAGTTGTTCTTAACAGATCAACGAAGTTAAGCACTGTTCCGCGGGGTCATCATTTGGGTGTGTGACCGCCAGTGGCAATTTCAATTGAGCGCTCCCGTGCTTCGGAGGGCACGTTAAGCAGTCAGTCCCGGCTTTTTCAAAGTTGTTAGTCCATGACCGAGGCCTTCGGGCGGCCTAGAAACTCTGTCACCAGAGTTGGCCACTGACTCATGCGAACGAACGAACGAACGGACTACCGGACAACTAGGAAATCGGAAAGACGCCACCCTTACACTGTAGAGATTCCACCAATTCGTACGAAACGGTTTCATTCTACCTTCATAATTCGCACTGCCGAAGAGTGGAACTCGTTGCCGGCGTCAGACTTTCCAGAAGAATACAATTTAGGAATGTTCAAAACAAGAGTGAACAGGTATATTCTAGCCAAGCGTGCTCCATCTTAGGCCGCATCGACACTTAACATCAGGTGGTACTTGACAAGAGTATTAGAGTTCTCTGTGATAGAGCTTGTCCGGGGAAGGACTACCACCATACCTATTTCTGCCGCCAAGCAGTAATGCTCGCATTGCTGTGTTCCGGTTCGAATGGTATGGTTTCCGGTGAAATTACAGGCACATGAGATTTTCCACCTAACATCTCAGGGTGGTGACACGCGAGTTATATATATCACGTTGCATGCGTACATAGGCTACGGTAACCGATTACCATCAAGTGGGCCGTACGCTTAATTGCCACTTTTATGGTATAAAAAAAATTAGCAAGATAGAATAGGTAATGTATAACATTTAATAGTTTTAGCATTAGTTATTAAGATGATAAGAGCTTGGGACGAACGTGTTCAAACTCTACTCGGCATCTATAACAATAGCAAGGTCGTGCCAAAAAAGCAATAGGAACCCAGCCGGTGTTGATGCCAGTTCTTTCACGGCATGGGCGCGTTGGAACTGGTGTAAATGACGTTTCAAAGTGATCCTTGTGATTTAAATGATTAAGTCTTTTTGAATTTTGAGTACTCACGACATTCTCGAAAGACATGACAGGTCCTTGACTGTACCCCAGCAGTAGGTCTCCGGAAGGTTGAAGTCTGCAGCAGGTGAGCGGTAATGGTACCGCATCGTTTGTAGCCGCCTGGATGGTTACCGAAGGCTTCATGGGTTTCACTGATGATCTGAAATATGTATTATGGTATTTGTATTATCTGTTCCTGACTATTTTTTGACGACCGATGTGGCGCAGTGGGCGCAGGGCCGCCTGCGATGCGGAGGTTTTTTTTTTCTTTTTTTTTTCATTTTAAATTAAATAAGGAGCGATTTAAAGTATTTTAGCAGCTGTGCTGGGTAAAACCTGTATTACAGCTGCTACACTTCCTATGTCCAGATAATTAAATAACTCCCGTTCTCAGTTCACACTATTCACATAAATATAAGCTTTGCACAAGGTAGGTAATTATATAACTATAGAAAACATTCCAAGTAAGTACTTACTTAGTAGGTACATAATCAAAAAATTAAGTTAAACAAATTATACAAAAACAGGATAAAAGTAGTATATGCTATGTATATGGTTGCGGGTTCGATTCCCGCCTCGGATCAAATGTTTGTATGATCTACAAATATTTGTTACGGGTGTTCTGGGTATTTTCTATATATAATAAAAAATATCTATGTATAATTGTATTGTATTAAGTATATATCAGTTATCTAGTACCCATAATACAGCTCTGTTTAACAGCAGCTTACCTTGGGGCTAGATGACGCTGTGTGGATTGTCCAGCATTATTTATTTATTATTTATTTATTTATTTGGATGGGTGACCGCCAGTGGCAATTTAAACTGAGAGTGTCCTGTGTTTCGGAGGGCACGTTAAGCAGTCGGTCCCGGCTTTTACAAAGTTGTTAGGCCATGACAGAGGTTTTCGGGTGGCCTAGAAACTCTGTCACCAGAGTTGGCCACTGATTTATATGAACTTACTTACTTTTATCATAATTTTTTACGTAAATGTTAAGAGTCCGTTCCAAGATCCAGCGCTGTCAAGTTTAGGTATTTACGGGCGCGCGACGCGAGGCTCTACGTGTGCGCGGCTCACCGTTGTGTGCGTTAGTAACTTACACAACTAAGTAAAGGACAAATACATTTGATCCTTTGTCATGTCGACTGGGTGATTATGTTTAAAAATAGGTGTCTACTGCATACTCTTATGTTCCTACCTAACTCTACTTGTTGAACAGATAATGACGTGAATAAAAATAGGTAGGTAGGTATACATATTAAATATATATGTAAGTACCTACCTACTTACTTTTTTTTATTAAAACCTAGGTACCTACTCTAGCTAGGTTAGGTACCTACTTACCTATTATTATGACTGGGGACCACACGCTCTTTTCAACGTTATACCTACCTACTCTCAGTTTTGTCCTCAAACAGGAACCATTACATGGTAGGTAGGTAGGTAGGTAATACCCTGTAGTACCTATTTCTGCTGCCAAGCAGTAATGCTCGCGTCTGTGCTCTAGTTCGATGCTCTAGTTCGATGGGTATGGTTTCCGGTGAAATTACAAGCACATGATACCTACCTACTTTTGATTGTATTAGCGCGTGTAGCGCGCGGCTACCATACAGGCAGGGCTGGGGTTGGAGAGTACTAATACCTGTTCTGTGGTTAGAGGTACAAATAAGGGTGACTTGATGAAAGTGCCCGCGCGGCACTTTGCGGCTAATTTGAAATCACACTAACAGTAAGTACCTAGGTAGTTACCTAAAACTATTTATCTCGAAAAAGACGAAACGAGATAAAATAGTTTGAAGCGTATACAACTGCCTGCCAGGGCGGCAGCATAGTACATAAGTGCGGTTGAAAAGCGCGAGTGCTATAGCCGCCGTACTATGCGAGCGGAGCAATATAAACTTTCGGGGAACTGTGATAGAGCTTGGAATCGCTGGTAGTCCAATTCTTGAGAGAGTGCAGTTTTAGTCATGGTCATGAAATATTTGAGTTAGTGTTTTTCATTACCTACCTACCTATTTTATGATGCGCTTGATAAAAACAAAATCGTACTGATTATTATCTAAGTACCTACTAATGTTTTACAATACACATGCCATAATTTATGATTTGGAAGAACACATAAACCAGGTAGGTACGCGAACGGATGCTAGTAATAATTTAATTAATCTGGTATGATGATGTATGATATCTAATTATTTAAAATGTGTAACATAATGTACCTATAATCCCGAAAGGGGGGTATTCCACCCATGCACGTGAACACTTTGACGGTGCAAAAGTTGAATTAGTATATCGTATTTAAAAAGTCCAATTAGTAAGTAAGTATTCATTTCATTTACCTACGCATACAGTACGCATTTCATGAATAAAAAACTTTTGAAATTTCAAAAGTCATAGTGCATAAAAGAGTATTAGAGTTCTTTGTGATAGAGCTCGTCCGGGGAAGGACTACCACCATACCTATTTCTGAAGCCAAGCAGTAATGCTCGCATTGCTGTGTTCCGGTGTGAAGGGTATGGTTTCCGGTGAAATTACTGGCACATAAGGCGTTCGATCTTAGCTTCAAGGTGGCACCCGCGAGTGATACTTCTGGTATCACAAGCGTCCATAGGCTGCGGTAACCGCTTACCATCTTGTGGGCCGTACGCATGGTTGCCACTTAAGTTGTATAAAAAAAAAGTAATTGAAATAACATTAGGGGTATTTTTTTTTTTTTATCGAGAATAGACCTTCGTTTGACCACGATCTCGCCTAGTGGAAAGCGATGATGTGGCCGACGGTGGAGCACGAAGGTCTATGAGACACCTATTCACTCTAGCCTTGAAGAGGCCCGGATTGTAATTGTCAGGAAAAACAGAAAACGGCAGAGTATTCCACACCTTGGCAGTTCGCATAATAAATGTTGAGCTGTAACGCTTGGTGCGAATGGGTGGTATGCTGACAAGGTACGGGTGGTACTGCGCCGTATGTCTGCTACTCCTTTGATGAAAAGGAGATGGTGGGATAAGATCATGCAGTTCCTGGGCACATTCACCGAAATGCAATCTGTAGAAGATAGATAGGCACGCAACTTTGCGGCGGTGCTCGAGACTCTGGAACTTAGTCTCCGCAACTTGTTGCTCACCCACAAGTCTCAAAGCCTTTCGCTCAATCGAGTCTAAGGCAGCTGGTGTTGAGCTGATCACAGATCTTGCCAAATTTTGGCAAGACCTGTGAATACCCCCTTTTCGGGCATAGAGGGACATTAGATTACACCATGTACTTATACAGGGTGTAAAAAGACTTCTACCGTGATTAATCAGGTGTGAAAGATCAGACCATGATTCTGAAAATATTTAGCGGAAAAAAACGCAAAAAATAATGTTGTCTTGTTTACGTCCTTTTCGTTTTTTTCTAGTTTCATACACATAGTACAACAAAATAAGATCACAACTTTATAATTATCTCTAGTCGTTTTTTTACACGCTGTGTATTTTGTATCTTGAGTATTTTCTTTTTCTAATAAGTAGGTAACCTCATAATAATTATGAATTTTTTTCTTGCAAAAATAAATAAACAAGAACAGTTTGACTGTACTTTCATAAGGTTATTTTACACTAAAACAAAAAATCAAATAACCCCTCATCTGTGTCGCAGACTATTTATATAAACAGAGTATTTATTAAACGTATTTATTAAAACAATATTATGTTGGTTTCTTGAAGAAACCTAAACGTTGGAAAATATTATCGAGGACACGAAAAAAACCTTTGCTTAGTGGATTTTAATATACTGATTACAGATAACTATCAACTTGTATTATGCAATTTATTATTACTTCATCCGAAATAACTGTGTCATAATCATCCGTGTCATCGATCATTTCATCATCTTTCTCCTGAACTAATCCAATATTGTTATGGTGAAAAAATCCACTGTCGTTCTCATAAACCATTCCATCATTGTTCTCATGAATAATCAATCTATCGACGTTTTCATTTGTCAATATGCGCACATTTTCTGTGGCTATAGAGTTCACAGTATCAGGGGCCAAGAGTCTGTAATACAAGTAGCATTTTATAAAGGAACATTCGTTTTATAATTTTACCTATAATTCTACAGAAATGTTAGGTACAATATCTGAAATTCCGAAAATTTGGAAGTGATCGGAGGTCACTACAGCTTTTAAGTGCATTGGGCACTCACTAGACCAAGAATGAATGGGGAAGCTCAGCTGTGGTTTATGGGCTTTGGATGATGATCCATATTTTTTTGTGAAGTTGATATAAACTTTATTGAACTACAAAGGTTTCACCAAAGTGCTACTACTTCGAACTATTATCGAAAAGTACATAACAAATAAATTGAAAATAAAAAAAAAAGTTTCAATATGTTTTTCAAACCTTTTTTTTCTTTTAACGCAACCGAATTTTTCGGAATAATCTGAAAGTTACAAACATAAATATGTTATTATTTACGTAATTACATAATTTCACAAAGAAAATGAGAATTATTTTCATCTATATCCATTATATTATTACATTTTCATTTATATCCATTATACCAACTGCTTTGTACTTTATTGAAAGAAGTACTTATGTATATTAATATTTTATGCTATAGGTATGTTACTACTTGATGCACTACTATGTTTTTTTGCTTTCATTGCTTTACTATCTACAGAGTGAGTACTTTCAACCGGCCGCTGAGGGTAAAATCTAAACGACAACATTTTTCCAGATTGATCCCAGATTGTTAAAATTGCCCAGCATCAAAGCTCCTGCAGATATTTAACATATGGCGTGCCCCAAGGATCAATATTAGGTCCGTTATTGTTCTTGTTGTACATAAATAACATCACTGAAATCGGCTTAAAAGGTGACCTAACACTTTACGCTGATGATACCAGCTTGTTTTATTTTGGTAATCACATAGACAGCGTGATAAATGACGCTCAAACCGATCTAGAAAAACTAAACTTGTGGTTCCAACAAAATCTTTTAACCTTAAATATTAAAAAAACAAATTATATTATATTTCGAGCTAAAAATAAACCTATTCCCGATTATCCAACTCTAACAATAAATAACCAAGCTATAAACAATGTTAGTCAAGAGAAATATCTTGGTATAATACTTGACAATGGTTTAACATGGACACCACACATAAATAAAATAAAAGCTAAAGTAATGTCACTAACAGGATACTTGAGAAGCATTGTAAAATGTATTCCTCGACATGTTCGATTCATCATCTATAATTCTCTTATTAAGCCTCATGTAGACTATTTAATCGAAATATGGGGTTCTGCAGCAAAAACAAACCTGATTCCACTTCAAAGATCACAAAATAAGCTCATAAAAATTCTTTTCAACTATGATTTTCTTACTTCAACCGAAAAAATTTACAACGAAACGAAAATAATGAATTTAACACAAACTTATAAATATTACACCTGCTTACTAATAAGAAAAATTATAAATAAAGATATACATACACAAATTAGCTTTACTAAAAAACAACAGCATAAGAATTTGATAACGAGACGTGCAAATGATTTAAAACTGCATATTCCAAGAACTAATTACGGTAAAAATAATGTGATGTATGAAGGTGCTCAAATTTACAATAAATTACCCAAACACATAAAACATTCAAAATCAATTCACAGTTTCAAAAAATCTCTTAAATTCTATTTGTATAACAGTAGGTACTTAACATCTTAGGTCATAACGTTCGATGCTCCCGTGCCACTTCCAGCGGTCGCTAAATCTGTGTAATGCGTGGTGCGCTCGCAATGTAGTGTAGTTCGTAGTCAGGTCTACCCCCAAGTCTTGTATTATTTTCTTGTCACTCAATACGCTTTATAAAATATTTTAAGCACTTATTATGTACCTAATTAAGTTTTTTTTTTCTCATGTAAGTGAATGTAACATTCTTTATGGGAAATAAATGTCTATAACCGGAACATTTTTCCATATCTATAGCCGTTTTTTTTTTTATACAACTGTTGTGGCAACCAAGCGTACGGCCCACAAGATGGTAAGCGGTTACCGCAGCCTATGGACGCTTGCAATACCAGAGAGGTATCACTTGCGGGTTGCCACCTTGAGGCTAAGAACGCCTCATGTGCCAGTAATTTCACCGGAAACCATACCCTTCACACCGGAACACAGCAATGCGAGCATTACTGCTTGGCGGCAGAAATAGGTATGGTGGTAGTCCTTCCCCGGACGAGCTCTATCACAGAGAACTCTACTACTCTTAAACCGTTTAGATTTTACTCACAAAGGGCGTTCGAGAGTAGGTATTCACTTCATACACGGTGTATCATAATGTCCCTATAAACTCGAAAAGAGGCTATTATACAGGTCTTGGTGAACAATGTTTTTTCGATGACTTTTGACGACGACGATTTTTCATTCATAAATTAATAATAAATAAATTATCTGTGTAAACTCCAAGTTAATTAATAATGTTACATTAATTTTTGTAAGGTAATGAATGAATTACGAATTTATGATGTACCTATTCAACTTTTGCACACGTCAAAGTATACACGAGGACGACGTGTATTATACGTGCTTCGGCGGGATATCCCCCTTTCGGGTTTATGGGGACATTTTGTTACCTACACGTCTATGATACTAGATCATACCGTACCATACCGTCGTGCTTATGTTTTTTTTAAACTAACTAAGTAAGTGTTCTCATTCATTCTACCATACCATACACCATCATAAAACAAAACATACCATACCATAACCTATGTATTATTCCAAGACATAAACTATGTGTATTTCAAGTATCAGCCAAATCCGTTCAGCCGTTACGGAGTAAGCGCAGCCAAACATACACTCTCACTAACTCACAAACTTTCGCATTTTACCATAAAGGATTCTGTTTTCTATTAGATTCAAAAGAAATTGAGGCTATCTACTAATACAACTGCTTCATCTATCCTGTCAATAATTTTATTAGTACCTAGGTAAGTACATAGGGAGGGTGATACTTACATAAGTTGTTACTTTGGTAGGTAAGTCTAATAATAATTAAATAGGTAGGTAGGTACCTACTAGTAAGTATATAATAATAAATAAATACCTACCTACATGATTTACGGGAAAGAGACCCCAGCTAGTGAAAAAAAAACGGGTTTGACCCGAGTTTGTCATTCCGTGGTCGTTTCTATGTTTACATTTTTTTACATAGAATTTGGCCGGAGCACTGGTGTTCTAGTGGTAGTGAGTGACCTTGTCTTGTGATCAAGGCGCAGGCCAGATAGAAGACGTGCGGGCGCGCGGGGGCGCGCCCCGCCATGCCATCGGCCAGCGCACATTATTCTTCTATCTGTTTTGCACCACGTCCCTCTCCCTCTCCTATATTTTGTATGAAGTGGTGCGGCGTGCCCGCCCGATGCGCGCCGGTCGCTTTTTTCTGGCTTGCGCCACAGAGTTGCGCTGCGCTTCGAACCGACCGACGACCATAAGGTCGTGGGTTTGAAGACGGTTGGTCGCACACCAATGGATTTTTTTATTCGTAATAATAATGTGCGCAATGCCATCAGGTCAAAGAGGCGATTCAAAGTTTTGATTTTATCAAGAGTTAGCGAGCTCGGTAAGTGCAAATAATAACATACCATAACCTGTGACAATAGAGTCCAAATTTGAAAGACAACCTAAGTCCAGCGGTGCTGGAATGACATTGAATTTAATTGTCTATCTTTACCTACTTACCATAAAAAGATAAAAACCATATATAGATAAAAGCTTAGAATCGCTTCTCAATGATCTATCTCACACGGTGAAGAAAAACATCGTGAGGAAACCAGTAGGTACAGTACCTATGTCTAAAAACTAACATTCGAATAACGTGTTATTCATCATATCGGTATTTGTATAGTTACGGTAGGTTCATTATTTTGCATACCTACCTACAGATACACCTACCTGTACTTATAAAGTTGGTACCAGCTCTCCTAACTAGATTCTAGTTAGTAAATCGATAAATGCAATTGTATCGCAAATAGAAAAGTAGGTACCTACTTATTTCATTTCAAATTCCTAGGTATCTATTTGCAGAACACGCAAACATAATAACCACTGCAAGAATCGAACCCGCACTTCATGCGTCTCAACTGGACACTCGCCAGCCACGTCACCGAGATCGTCAAAGTAGGTCTGGTAAGTTTAGTTTAGGTCTAGTGTCTACCTACTTAGTAGGTAGCTAGATTGTGTAAGTACCTATGATATAGGTACCCATATACGTAGGGACATCCGTGCCCTTTGTAAGCTTACGTAAAACAATTTACCTAGTACCTGATCTAGGTCACAGAGCCTAGGTACTTTGACGATCTTGGTGGCGTGGCTGGCAAGTATTCAGCTGAGCAGCTGAACTGAGCTGAGATGCAAGAAGTGCGGGTTCGAATTCTGCAGTGGTAAAAATGTTTACGTGTCCTGCAAACACCTAGGAACTTACTAGGAACTTGAAATGAAATAAATACTTTTACTTGACACGTAATTGCTTCTTCTGTCTGGGTCTTGTATTACCATGGTAGGTTGGTACTAGAGTTTCTGATACCCACGATTTAGCTACTAAGTAGGTACGTAGGTAGGTATCTAAATCTAGGTAGAAATTTTACCTACTACTTAGTGCTAGATTATGTACCTACCACGAAGAAGGTAATTTTAATAATGTCATAAAAGTTTACTACTAATAATACTATGTATTACTACTATGTACTACTACTAACATTCTAAGCTACTTACTCGTATCACTAGTTCTCTAGAACCAGTGTGGTTTACTACTTACATTATTATATCATAGGTACTTACTTAGAGATTTAACTATCACGGATCAAAACCACACGATCGCTTTATAATTTGTATAAGCTCCCTATGATTATACGTAACAGCTCGCGCGACAAACAGCGATACGTCCTCCCTCCACGAGCGCTTAGCGCGTAGTGAGAGCAGCCGCGTTTTGCATCAAACTATAAAGTGGATTCGGAGGATTCTTTAAAAAATCGTATAAAAATAAATTAAAACTTTTAGACCATTTTTTAAATTTTATTTTGTAAATAAATATCAAAACTTTAATGTAGTAGGTATATTTTTATTATAAACTTTCTAATTTCGAAGAAACAACGAGCGTAAAATTGGGAAAAGTACGCGTTTTAAGACCTTTTTTTTTCAAAAATATTGAACTAAGGTGATGTTTTTTACCTACTTACTTAAATTTTAAAACTATGATTATTTGAATTACATTTTTGGAAATATGTTAGACCTTGTTGTTTCATAGACATCATGATCGAAAGTTGACTGAAAATGCTCATTTTACGAAAATGTGCGTTACTAATTATTTTTTTAATCAGTTGTGTCTTGTGTTTATTAATATTTGTCCTACTTACTTAAATTTTAAGGGATGAAGCTTTAATATGTTTTTATTTTCGTTAAAATATCTCCAACACACGAGCCACAATCGTGTTTGATCTTCACGGGCTATCATGGATAGGATTCTTAACGTCCAGTTGTCTATTCGTAAGGATTTAAACACCTCTTTAGTGTGTAAAATTAACTACATAAATTTCATACCAATTGATTACTGGACGATACGTTTATCTTTACGTTAAACCAACGATTTTTAGTTAACAGCGAGGTCAACAACGATATCAACGACGTCAACAACGAGGTCAATAACGATATCAACGACGTCAACATCGAGGTCAACAACGATATCAACGACGAGGTTCACAACGACGTCAACAACGAGGTCAACAATGATATCACCGAGGCCAACAACGATATCACAACGAGGTTCACAACGAGGTCAACAACGATATCAACGACGAGGTTCATAACGAGGTCAACAACGAGGTCAACAACGAGGTCAACAACGATATCAACGACAACGTTAACGAGGTTAACAACAAAGTCAACGAGATTAACAATAAAGTCAGCAAAGAGGTTAATAACGAGATCAACAACGAAGTTAACAACAAATCACTTACCCATTCAACGTGTGCGCATAATAATGCACCACCCCACTCCTCGTAGCCGCTGCTAGACTTAACTTCACTAAGCCATCGACCTCCTTAAGGTCCGCGTCCACTATCCTCGGCGCATCTTCCAGCACAAAGTTATAAGTGGGTGTATTGACAACGGGCACGTCCGTTAATGATTTCTTGCGTTTCCTCTGCCTTTTGCTCGGTGTGGGCTCATCGCCGTTCGTTATTGGCGTGTGGTCTTCCGTTATTGTAATGTCCCAGAATGATAGGAGGCGTTCATTTCTGGAATAAATATTTTACCAGTTAATTTGTGTAACTTTAAAATTAAGTACTGCAGATAATGAAGCATATTTTGTGGCGTAGTAGCTGGCTAAGTCGATCTTAACAGATGCATTGTTTCATGGTGTGGTGGTGTGTGTATAGTTCGCACGGCTATAGGCTTCCGTGAAGTTAGCCGTTTGTGATGCGCAAAGACAATTTTGTTTGAAAAAGCTCCATTGCGCATCGAAACGGCTAATTTCACGACGGCCGAGATCCGCCGTGAGAACTATAAGTGACTACCAGTGGCAGTTTTGAGCGCTTCTGTGCTTTGGAGGGCACGCTTAGCTGTCGAACCCTGTTTTTTCAGTGGTTAGGTTATAAAGGAGGCCTCTGTGCGGCCTATTATCTCCGTCATCCGTCATCAGAGTTGGCAACTGACTCATGCAAACTTACTTTTCACTTCCTTTTTTTTATTACTAGCGAACCCGCCCCGGCTTTGCACGGGTGCTATAAACCTCCCTTGAATTACTCTATCTATTGATGAAAACCCGGTGAGCACCGGTGGTCTACTGGTAGTGACCCCGCCTTCCGATCCTAAGGTCGTGGGTTCGAATCCGGTCGTGCACCAATGGATTTTTCGCTACGAAAAATTTATGTGCGCAATGCCAGTGCTCTCATACGGCGAAGGAAAACATCGTAAGGAAACCGGCATGTCCAAGAACTAAAAAACCGAAGGGCATGTGCCATCCACCAATACGCATTGGGTCCACGTGTTGGAAATAGACTCAATCACTCTCGCTTGAGAGTAGGCCAGTGTCCCAGCAGTGGGAACATTAGAAGGCTGTCATGATGATGAAAACCGAATTAAAATCTGTTGCGTAGTTTAATAGATCTAAGCCCACATACATACAAAAAGACATTAGACGGCGGGACTTTATTTTATTCTATGTAGATGACTTACTGTGAACCTTCAATCAGCCAGCAAACATCGTTTATCCTGGCCAGAGATAATAGAGCAGTCTGTGATGCGTTGTGCCCCAACGTTTTGACAATGGTCGCATCTCCTTTGTGCAACCTCCATAGTCTGACCTGCCATGAAGCTGCTACTAGGTATGTCGCTTCTGTCTCCTGAGCAGATAATACATAAATGAATAATGCTAATCATCTAGCCCCAAGTTAAGCAGGGCTTGTGTTATAGGTACTAGATGACTGATATACTTAATACAATACATAGATAGATATTCTTTATTATACATAGAAAATACACCAGAACAACCGGAACAAATATTTGCAGATCCTACAAACATTTGTCCCAAGGGGGAATTGAACCCGCAACTTCCTTTCGACTGCGACTGCGACTTCGCCCGCAGCGCCACATCGGTCGTCAATTACTATTTTTTTTTAACTAGCTGTGGCTGTTTCGTTCCAAGTGGAACTCGGGAATTATACTTTTTCAGGATAAAAAGTAGTTTACATCATATTCCTGGTCATTATCTATTTATGTTTTAAATTCCAGCCAAATCAGTTCAGTGATAGTGAAGAAACAAACATCTATTCAAACATCCTTACTCATTTATAATATAAGTGTGATAGTGTGATATACTGGCAGATAAGCTGATGCTCTTATCAGTGTGCTGTCTTATAATGTATAACAAGTCTGTTTTTAATAGAGTTCAATGTAAGGGGCGTTTATGCAGTGCCACCTGTAAATTAACGGAATCAGTATTCTGGTAGTTTATACCAGTAATTTAATACATGATTGAGATTCACCAGTTTTAATGAGCGGCCTTGAATGATTTTAGGACTAAATTCAGAGTAATATTAACTTTATGTTTAGTTTGGAGTTTTTAACATTATGACATTTAGGATATTGTCATCATCATCATACACAATTTCACTTCACATAATTTGTTTTTTTTTTTATTTTTTTTATTTATTTATTTATATGTTCAAGAAAAACCAACAGCACATAAAAATTAAACACCAAAAATTGGCCACCTATTGCATAAGATGTTTAATCTTATGCAATAGGTGGCCAATTAGAGGTCTCCACTGATATAACTTAAGTTTTAAGAAAAAACAAAGTGCAAAGCACAAAAAATAATAATTATCTAACAAAGTTAAAATAGTCTAATGCTGGGTATAGGCCTCCTAACCTAAGGAAAGCCAGAGTACCGAGTACTTACAATGGCTATAGAAACATTGGTCATCCACTGGTTTACTCAGTCACCAGAGTTGGCCACTCAATGGAACTAACTTACTTACTGGTCAGATGAAGTTATAGGTCGCAAAATGCATCAGAAGAAAGATCTTTGTACAGTGGTTGGATAATGGCAGCTTAAATCATTCATAGTGTCATTTAGGGACCCAGAACTAACATTTATTAGCTAAGTTAAAGCTTTTTTTATAATCAGCCATATTTAGCTATTTCACCAGTGACCAGCCCCCGATAGCATAACTCGGTTTCAATCCGATTTAGAATAGAATAGAAAAATATTTATTTAATGCCACACAATTAACATAAAAATAAAAATAACAATAAAAATTAAAACTTAACTATTGTGACGAAAAAAAGGCCACTCAGCATGTGCTGCAGACATAATGTGTCTGTAGCGCTGGTTTTCAGTGTAGCCTACGAGTAGTAGTAGATTTATATATAGATAGATTTCAATCAGCGAACTGTCAATAAGCTGTCACATTAATACAAAATAATGTCAGTTTTTGATTGAAACCAAGTGAAATCGATTGCAACCAAATTAGGCAATCGGGGGGCAGGTAACTCATCCAACATTTCCTTTAAATTAATTTATAAGATCACTCACCAACTTGTGTGGAACTATTTTAATTGCACTTATGCTATTTCCTTGTTTATTCTTATTTTCTACAGATATTGTGTATTGATTTCTGGGTCTCCCTTTCTGTATATCCCATTCCGTGACCAATTCCTCTTTGTTGCAGCTGTACAACCCATAATTACGGTTCCAATCTAAAGCAGTCACTTTACCATACAGTCTGCCAGACAAAACTGTATCAACTTTTGCCTGAGCTACAGAGTATATAAGTATTTTGCCACTATGTGTGCCCAATGCTATGCATTGTGTCTCAATTTGAATGCTGCTAACTTTTTTTCTCTTAGATTTTGTCTGTTCCTGAAATAGGAGGTTTTTAGGTTAGGTACATATTTATGTTTTTTGGAACGGTAAAACAGACTTTTGACCCTAGAAGTTACTTTAGGATAGCGATTGAAATTTAGGTGAGGTGGAGAATAATAACTTAAAAAACAGTAAAGAATGTTGTAAAAACCACGTGTTGTACGTACCAAGGACACTGATACGGTTATCCAATGTAAACATGATGGTGGTGAGGTCAAATGGAGGTCTGGCGTGTACTGCTGTTTAAGTTCGTTGGTTTCTGTGTCCCAAATCTTAAGTCTGCCGTCTGTAGCAATGGCAGAATAATATTTTCCATTTTCGGAATACGCGGCCTCTGCCATGTTTCCGTAATACACTGATACACTGACTGATATAATTGACTGACTGACTTGATTGATTGAACTGAGAAACTAAACTTGACAGACTGACTTAACTGACAGTCATTTCTGACAGTATACGTTCCGTTCACCCAATTCACCCAGCGTCTCGTAAGTTCGTGTGAGTTAGTGAAGTGACCGTGCCTGCAAAATCAACAAACGAATACACAATAATTTCTTTTTCATAACATCTCATCATCAATCAAATAAAAATGATTTTTGTTCGTTATTCTCGCTAAAATTTGATACAGCAGGACCAATTTGGCTGAGTGGAAGGAAAGTTAAAACGATGAGAAAATAAGGAAAAATAAACGGAGTAAAACCAGTCAGTTAATATATAATATTAATAAAGATTGACAAAATCGAGGTATTGTGTGTAACGATAAAAGAAACGTAAATTAAAAAATAATGATTATTTTATGAACAATGTTGCCATTTATAATAATAATGTCTGCTCTTTTTTAATATTAAACTGGTTAAGCCATGCAGTTTCACTCGCTATGTTTTCGCATACATTTTTATTTATAAGAGAAGAGATGAAGAGAGAAGATGATCAAGAAAAAGTTTTTACAGGAGAAGGCTGATTTACTTAATACAGTAGCTGGCGTCAGCATCTCTGCATTCTGGCACTGCACTGGCTCTGGCACTGGATCGCGTCGTTTACACGCGTTTAGTAGGTAGTCATTATCTACTTTGTTGCGGTGACAACACTACACGTTTGCATCTCTAACTAAAAATGAGTGTTTCACAAATGTCAGTGGCACTGGATCCGTATAAACACTAGGCACCAGTGATCGCTAACATATCGTACTGTACCTAACCACAACCACGCGTTTTATTTGTACAATAATCGACAATTGTTTTTTTGAAAAACTTAATTTTTAGGATGCAAAAGTGCAGTCACTGCTACAAAGTAGAAATGACTACTGGACGCGTGAAAACGATGCGATCCAGTGCCAGTGCCAGTGCAGCGCCTAAATCTAGTAATTAAAAATTCGTTAGTTACTTATTAGTTATAAGTAACTAATAAGTAACTAACGAAGTCATTACAGTAAACACCAAAGCGCTATATCTATTTAATAGCAATCTAAAAATCTAAAATTAACACAAACACACACCATAATTATAATAATGCTGGCGCCACCTTCTGAATTGATGTAAATCAGCCTTATTGTATAAAAAAGGGAGGTTTAATATAGTTCGCACAGCGGATCTAGGCTTCCGAGAAGTTAGCCGTTTGTGATGCGCAAAGACCATTTAGTTTGAAAAAGCTCCATTGCGCACCTAAACGGCTAATTTCACGAGAACTATACTACTGTGACGTGCGTGACGTGAATGTTGCCATAACACAACAGTATAACAAACAATAAAAAAAAACATTAGATATACCAACTAACCAAAAAGAAAGAAAAACAACAAGTCAGTTTCAATAATCGGACGTCACAAACACCTGTCTCGTCTGACATAATTAATTTTATCGTTTCCCAGTTTTCGAGTCTCTGTGCTGTGTGAACCAAATGTAGGCGGAGCTCGTATTTATTTAAAATTTAATTTTATTATTGCTCTCGTTCCACTTTTCTTAGACCTCCCTCAATATTATAATCGCGCATATGATCGTGAAAGCTTTCTTGCGAGCCAGTGATGTGAAACAAAGGTAGTGAGACACTAATACAGTTTCGTGAAATGTGATTTATGATGTCATTATTCTGCTTGGATCCTTGAAAACATGAGTGTTAGTGCTGAAGCGGACGTGTCCAGTCCTCTCTCTGACGGGCAGAGCGCCTTAGACCTAACATTATCGAAGTCATCGTCTGATAGTCAGAGTTTGAAAACTGACGATATTGTGGTAGGTCAGGATGTTAAATCAGAACCCAGTACTCCGAAAGCGACCCCAATGGCTTTTGTGGTCGACTTTGGGGAAGCTAAGGCGGTAGACAACCGTAGACTTGAAGAACTTGCGAAGAAGTCTCAAGCAAGACATCAGAGGGTACAGTCTATGTCTGCCAGTTTGACACGAACAAGCCCTGCTGCCCAGCGGCCTCCTATGAGCGCGAAACTGCCAAGAAAAGCACAAGGTTACAACTCTGAAGGCTACTTCTCATCAGATCAAGAAGATAGCGGCCTCTCCAACTCGCTAAAACACAGAACTCAAAAAGTTCCCAGTCCTGTAACCAATAGAAACATCAAATCACCTCTATCAGATAGCTTCCAACAAAAACGCGCTACCAAAAGTCCTATAGTTGATAGCATAATGTCTCGAAGCGATAATTTCACCCTTAATCCTCGTCATGGTTTAAACCTGCCGTTGAAAACAAGTTCCTATGTAAAAGACGTTCACTATCAGAAAAGTATGGCTGATATTGTAGATCACAGCCCGGTGCTGCTCACAGACATATCAAGTCCTGAATTAGATATCCTTACACCCGACAATGGGTTATCTACACCTGAAGTGAAAAGTCCGATGAGAAAAAGCCGAGCATCATCAGAAACACCAGATCTGTTCAAGAAGTGCATAGTCAATGAGCCTTTGTATATTGATGATGATGATGATCGACACTCCAACTCCTCAACTGGTACTTATACCATAGAAGGAGACAACTATACCGAAGAGCAAAAAGCCAGAATGAGTATCGATAGGAATTTTGCTGCAGCCGCTTTGAAAGATTCGCTTAAAAAAGCGAACCCTGACCCTGAGCTTATATTTGATCTGCCTGATCGGGTTATAACAAAGGAACCGAGACGTGACACAGCTTTGCGAAGTCCTACAGCTCCAACTCAAACCTTCGACATGCCCAAAGTGTCAAAAGACAAGAATGTCCTAGAAATATCCTGCTGTTACGAGTCACCAACTGAAAGTGATCTAGCTGTTCAAACATCGAAACAGATAAAATCAACTCGAAGCTATTTAGAAAAAATAAAGAACAGAGTAAGGACAATAACAGAAAAAACATTCGCCAAATCTCCTCCAAAACATGATGATGATGAATCTGACATTGGGAGCTTTACATCTGTCACAACTTCCGGTGTCTTGAGCTCCAAATATCCATCACATGTCAAATCTGTCACTACATCAGGAGTCTTAAGTAAACATCACCCTAAAACTGAAATCCCAGTACGAAGACGCTGTAGCTTAACCAAGTCTGAAATAGACCAAACAGATTATATACATCGACTCGCTAGAGAGTCATCAGTCCCCGTATCCGACTACCATATAAGAGAGTCCACAACCCCTGGTTATATGCAGCGGTTATCCAGGGAATCCTCAGTCCCAGTATCACTGCCCAGCACTAAATCTCCATTCGATGACACTAAGTTTGAAAGCACAGCTTTGAGAAACGCACAGAAGGTCCTAAGAGATGATTCTGGGGTTTCTTCAGATGTGACTCCGGAGCAGGTGGTCGGGAAGATGTCTTACTTAAGTTTGAATCGGTGTAGAGGGGATAAGACATGGATCCAGGACTGGGCAGACAGTGTTAAGAAGTACAATAATGTGCTATCGAATGAATTGGATGAAAGACCACCACTCAGTCCTAGGAATTTACCAGGAAGAAGTAAGTTATTATTAATATACTTTTAATTTTAATTAACGAAATAAAATATGTACATAATTACATTACATTACAAAATATACAAAATACATATGAAACAGTTGAGCCGTCTAAAGACCGTTACAAACGACCTATAGATAGCTCAACTGATCCAAATTAATATAGTAGATTAGTTTAGTTACCCAGTTTATTTACTTCATCAGTGCCAAATTTCAATCACACAGTTTAAGAAAACAAACAAAATGATTAAGAAAGTTTTTACAACCAAGGTCCTAGCTGATTACCTTATCATACCTATTCAATAGATTGTATATCACACGATAACAAACTCTAACTCACAGCGATAAGATTTATTATACTTAAAACAATATTATCTGAAGATGCGTCTCACATATCAAGCGATTATGACCTCTACAAGCTTTGCATTGTTCTTTATCAAACTCATTATTACATGCAGTTACATGCGTTTTCTCATTTCATTCGTAGAAAGAAAAGCGTGCTTTTAGGTTGGTGAATACCTTATACCTGTGATAATACGAGACGTAAACACAATAATAATAAAATTATCAAGTACGTACCTACCGAGGTTGCATTCGATGTAATAAAACGTCTCAAATCTAAATCTAAATCTAAATTAATAATATAAAGAGAGAATTAATATTATAAAGAGAGAATTAATATTATAAAGAGAGAAGATTTGTATTAAAGATTATAATATCCCAAAAATTATTTTGGTGGTTGCGGGTTCAAATCCCGCTTGAGGCAAAATAATTTTTGGGATATTATAATCTTTAGTATTCCCTTAGTGTGATGGTTAACACTATAAAAACAAAAATAACCAAGATTTGTATTTTTGTATTTTTGTTTGTTACGAATAAACTCAAAAACTACTGGTCCGATTTCAAAAAATATTTTTCCATTAGAATGCTACATTATCCCTGAGTAACATAGGCTATATTTTATACTAGCGACCCACCCCGGCTTTGCACAAGCAAGTGCAAAGCTGGGACGGACTGCTAGTAATTAACAAAATCTGATTAACAGGTCAACGCTCAGCCCAAACCATCCTAGAAACGTGAAATTTAGAGTGTACATTGCTCTTATGTTGTAGGGTTGCACTAAGTAAGGAATTCCCGAAATTCTTAGAGGATGCAACGGGAAGATGAAGTTTGTATAGAAAACTCAACGTGGACAAAGTCATTGCAAGTGGGACATCACAGACTGATAATACCAATGATAAAAAAAAAATTATGTCATCATTTTTAAAATACTTAATTGTTATTTTTCGAATCAACCAAAATACGACGTTTTCTCTTGTTCTGCCCCCCTACCATGAACTCTTAGAGCGATTCAAATTAGGACCTAAACTGAATTGTCAAAAAATTTCGTATCATGACTTCAATAATTATTAATTTCATGGTACAAATTTTTTTGACAATTCAGTTTAGGTCCTAATTTGAATCGCTCTAAGAGTTCATGGTATGGGGGCTGGACCGCGCGGCCGTCATAAATGCCAGCGGCGAAAATATTCCAAATTCAACTTTATTACACAAGATTACGTTTGAAATCAAAAGTGCAAGCTTCGAGGTGCTAATCTATTGGGAGTTGGCCCATAACATAACAAGTATATAATCTACAGCGCAGTGTTATCGCCCACTGCATGCCAAATATAGCACAGGCAATAATTGCGGCGCAACATGCCTTATAGGTCAGCACTGTGTCACTGTTAGTCTGACCCATGTTTTCAGGGTTCATTACCGCATTTTTCTTTTTACGTCAGCAAGTGACAAGACAATCAAGGCGCCCACCTGATGTTAAGCACCACGCCTGACTATTACATATGCAGTGCCACCCAAAGCTTAAAGTTTTCAAGTGTTTGCGTGGCACTGCACTGCACCCCGAGACATTGTTGTTAAGTCTCTTTCGCCTAGAGCCAGGCGGTGGTAGGTGTTTTAGTACAGTAAAAGACGGAACCCTTGGGAAGCGAGGCTTGCTTGCACTTGACTGTTTTATTTATTACTTAGCACGGACGTCCTATCATCATCTCCTAGGTAATTATTATAAATCGTACAATATTGACCTCATTTTCTGGGTCAATAAATTGTTATCAGTGACATCATAGGGGCGCGTAGCGGTACATTAACATTTATCTATTGTTGGTATTATTAACTGTAATTTAGCTAATTAGATTGACTTTTGAACCTAAGCAATTATTTCGTGAACGCTTTTAAAGTTTCCATAACTAGTGTTTTGTAAATTGGATGTAGACTTTAAAGCTTTGAGTGATACACGGTCAGGGCCCAAGCATGAACTCTTATAGTGATTCAAATGAAGACCTAGACTAAATTGTCAAAAAATTTTATACCATGACATGATTGTCTAATTGATGTCATGGTACAATTTTTTTTGACAATTTAGTTTAGGTCTTCATTTGAATCGCTATAATAGTTCATGGTTGGGCCTCAGGTCAGGCGTGGCGCTTAACATCAGGCAAACGATTTAAACACATGTCATACTGACATAAAAAAATAACCGAAATCACGGGCGAGCGGCAGCTAGTCATTAAATGTAAGTCGAAGAGAATAAGGTTTTAACCATTCAATAAGTATATACAGAGTGATTTTTTTAAATGGGACAGTATGGGGAAATCCGAATCTAAAGGAGATAGAGGAAAAGTGTCTAAGGAGACATTAGGTGTTTTTTTATGTAAACAAATTTGGCTCGTTCAAATTTGTGGTCAAGCGTGAGTTGTTCTTAAAAAATGATAAAGTTGGTCAATTTTTTTTTTGACGCGGATCGACTCTGTTTCATGTAAGGATTATTTCATTGTTTGGAAAGAAAAAAATCTGAACAGCAGAAGTTGGTCAAATTTACTGAAAACTAATCTTAATACAGTTGCAGTATTCGCCTTTTAATATTGTTACAAGTGCCTAGGCGTGTAAAAAAATATTTAAAATTATTCCATTTTTAAATTTTGATAATCGATAAGAGCTCCAGATGATTCAAGAGAAGAACATTTTTTTTAATCTTCGTAAACATCATGGCAACCGATAGTCTTGAAATTATAAAAAAAAGAATTCAAATTTGGAACGTAAGTTATTTCTGCAGCTGTGATTTTGTTTCCAATCAGTTCATGCTTGTAATTTTATTCATCATGGCGTTAACTAATTCACATAAAGTTGATTTGATTGAGGCGTATTTTCTTAATTATCGCAGTAGAGATAATGCACTTAAGTGGTATCAAGAACGCTATCCTGACCGTGTAGTACCGAATCGCAAGATATTTGATAGTTTAATAAAGAATCTAAGACAGGAAGGCTGTTTCAAGCCTAAGCGTAAAAGGCCGACAATAGTCAATAGTGAGTTTATAACTATTGCCGTATTGGGATATTTTGAAGCATACCCAAAAGCTTCGTTACGGGAAGCAGCTGAAACTATCGGTATTCATAAATCAACTGTAAGGAAGATATTGAAGGCTCATAAATACAAGTGTTACATAGAAGGTCGACTTGTACAAGCGTTACTACCTGGAGATAAAGACCGCAGGTTACATTTCTGTAATTGGTATGTGGCTCAGACTATTAGAAATAGATGTTTTCCTAATTTTATTATTTGGACTGATGAATGCAACTTTTCGAACAATGGCATGTACAACAGGAGAAATAACCATTACTGGTCAAAAATAAATCCGCTAAGAACTACAGAAACAGACAACCAAATCCGATTTTCTTTTAATTGTTGGTGTGCGATATTACATAACAGAATTTTTGCTATCAAAATTTACCAAGGAACGCTAAATAGTGAAAAATATCAGGAAATATTGAACATGGCTGCAGATTTAGTGGATGAGACTATTAGCTTAAGGAACTTTGGTAAGATAATCTACCAACAAGATGGTGCACCAGCCCACAACAGTAGGGCAAGTAAACTATGTTTGGACGAGCAGTTTCCAAACCGTTGGATGGGTACATATGGGCCGATAAAGTGGCCCCCACGATCGCCCGACTTAACGCCATTAGATTTTTTCTTATGGGGTTACCTTAAGGGTCGAATTTATGTATCCCGATACAACTCCGTACAAGAATTAAAAGATGCTGTTTACAACACTTTAAACACAATTCACCATAAGTCTCTGTTAAATGCAACTAGAAGTGTCTTGAAGCGTGCTCGTACCTGCATAAGACAAGACGGCGGCCACATCGAACATTTACTCAAGTAATAAACCAACTGTATGAAGATTAGTTTTCATTAAATTTGACCAACTTCTGCTGTTCAGATTTTTTTCTTTCCAAACAATGAAATAATCCTTGCATGAAACAGAGTCGATCCGCGTCAAAAAAAAATTGACCAACTTTATCATTTTTTAAGAACAACTCACGCTTGACCACAAATTTGAACGAGCCAAATTTGTTTACATAAAAAAACACCTAATGTCTCCTTAGACACTTTTCCTCTATCTCCTTTAGATTCGGATTTCCCCATACTGTCCCATTTAAAAAAATCACTCTGTATATATTACATAATTATTGTTATGCGAGGCTTGGTACAGGTTAATGCAATCCTTGTCACACATACCAGATTAAGCTAAGATTCCTGCACCTTAAACGGTTGCAATAGAGGTCATAATCGAGATAGATATTACCATACAATTTCCATAAGACCGTGAACATTGAGTCACATTGTTTCGCCTAATGTAATGCACATTTGTTTCTTAATTTACATAATATTTGAGTTGTTATGTTACTCATGTGTGTAAAGCTGGCTACCGCCATGAACTCATAAAGCGATTCAAATGAAGACCTAAACTAAATTGTCAAAAAATTTCGTACCATGATATCAATTAGACAATCATGTCATGGTATAAATTTTTTTGACAATTTAGTTTAGGTCTTCATTTGAATCGCTATAAGAGTTCATGGTAGGGGGGCTGGCCTCTTTGCTTTTCTTCTAGTAAAGCTAGACGTTTCAAAATGACCCTTGTGATATTATTGAATAAATATATTTTTTACTTAGGTACTTACTTACTTTGAAGGCTCTTTATTCTTTTTGACTTACCGGTTTCCTCACGATATTTTCCCTTCACCGTATGGGAGCACTGATATTGCGCAATATTTTCTCGAAGAAAAATCTATTGGTACACGACTGGGTTCGAAACCACGTCTTTAGGATCGAAAGGCGGGGTCACTACCACTATACCAGTGCTCGTTTTTATTTAGCTCCTTACAATTTAATGTACCTACTATGTATGTAGTCTGATCTTGATTTTGTGCGATCTTGGGTATAAATGGTGGACTATCTGACGGAATCCTACTGAAACTAGTATTTCCTGTGTGGTTATCAACAACTACGATAGCCAAGTATTAGATCCGGATCAAATATTTGTATTGGAAGCCATGCAAACCTTTCTTCTCCGGCGGAATAAGGGGGTCGCAAGTCACACCCCTTAGCTTGGCTCCCACCTGCCACCGAAGTCGTTTTATCTTTAAACTTGCTATGATGAAAATTCTTGTAAAGACTGTCGAATGCTTTATAAAAATCTACGGAAGAAAATGTAAACTTTTATAGCACAGCTTTATTAAAAAGCTAATCCGGCTATGCACCTTATTAATAACATTTGTAACATTTACTTTCCTTGTTTTTAAATATATATTTAAAACAATATCAGGTTAAGTTTTTCTAGGTCGTGCCTCAAGGGTGTTTTCTTGTGTCGTTATTGTTTCCTATTCACATACACGTATGACCGAAATTTTATATCAGAAATTCCTTTCTTAGTGTAACCTTAGACCTTGAAAAGAATCAATATCAAGTTTAGGACTTAAATGAGTTTATTTCAGTACTCTTGATTTAAGAATAGTTAAGAATTAAAAGCTAATTTTGGAGCGTATTGCGATTACAGTATCCTTTCTTATCAAATTAGTAAGCAAGAATATTTAGGAAGACTATCTAATTGATGTTTATTAAATTCATTTGAAGAGCACTGTGGTGGTCTAGTAGACCACTAGTGGTATAGTGGTAGTGACCCCACATTCCGATCCTAAGGTACTGGGTTCGAATTCGATCGTGCACCAATGGATTTTACGATACGAAATATTTTATATGCGCAATGCCAGTGCTCTCATACGGTGAAGGAAAACATCGTAAGTAAACCCACATGTCCAAAAACTAAAAATTCGAAAGACATATGCCGTCTACCAATCCGCATTGGGCTCCGCGTGGTGTATTAAGACTCAATCACTCTCACTCGAGAGTAGGCCAGTGTCCCAGCAGTGGGAACATTAGAAGGCTGTCATTATGATGATGATGATGATTAAATTCATATGTTAACTATGTTTTTGTTTTCTAGCTCGAAGCCCGCTGGGCGGAACACCGAGCAAAATACCAAGTCCTGTCAACACGCTGATGCACCGCAGAACTCCGGTGAGTCATAACATTTAGCTTTAACATTTATCGACCTGTATACTGTATTTGATCAAGTAGACGTAGACTGAACTAATAAACCGCGCAAAAAAAGAAAAAATGGGCAAAAAACGGGCAAATTCAGAATTATTAATAAGGATCATTTTGAAACGTCTTAAAGCTAGGTGAATTTACGAGAGTTGCACGCGCCCTAGCCTAGAAGAATCTGGCGAAAAACTCGGCTGGGTTCCTAGCTTTTTTAATGATCCCTCTTCATAATAAAGCTCCTGTATGGTGCGCCAACTAAACTAGGTTAGGCTTATGCTCATGCTAAAAAAATAAAGTATGATAGATTACTGTAAAATAAACTTAAATAACTCTATACGATTTTATGTAGTCTTTATAAAGCTTATTGCACAACAGCTATACTACACACTAGTGTAACATCCACTTAGGCAATTTAGATAGTCCCTACCCAACTTAACGTACCGTAGTGTAAACAAGATTGTCCATAGCAATCGACGGTAATAAACGAGAATATTGAAGACTAGATGACATGTTAAATTGTGTGTGACTCCTAATTAGGAGTTAAACGAAATTATAATAATTATTATAATTAAACGTTAACGTTTAATACGTTATTTTATATAATGACTTACGTCGCTCGATTTTTGGATTAATTAAAAAACAAGTTTCTATTAAGCGCTTATGTCATCTCATATTCTCATCAAGACATGACTCAACTACCTATTTTCTAAGCTCAGAAAAGGCGTTGGTTTCCAAGGATCGTTGTAAACTTGATACTGATTGCAATAAAGATATATTTAAATGTCTTTAGATTTACCTGACTTAAATGATATCGACTGACTCGTTGAAGCCATTGCAGAATGAATAGTATTTATCAAACCACTTGACATTTCACGTGTATTTGACCTTCTGAGAACGTTACCAAAGTTAGATCCGGCATCAGAGTAAACAAAACTTTAGCCGTGACACCAGGTAATTGCAGACATGTATCAGGACTCAAGACAGACTCTAAAATAAAAGTGCACACATACATATTACATTACATTATATCTATTGTAGATATACCTATAGTATGCTTATTCACATCTAGCGTGACGCCTACGTCACGGGCCGGCATGCATCACCTGCATTGTCGGCAAATGTATTGTCTGTATGTTTCCTCACATGTCAGAGTGGAAGTCGGTGTATGAATGTATCAGCATGCGTACAGCAACAGACAGCGCCAGCGCTGAATAATGAAATAACGTAGTTTGTCTGACGTCTGTGCGTGCTGAGTTGTCGGGCCGTGTAAAGCCACTGAGAAGCCTAGAATATCTGGCTGGCAAGCTGGCACTGAAGGCAATCAGCGACTCGGGTAACATTGTGCCCGGAGTTGACGCCAGAAAAAAGAACTAATGTTCAATTCTTACCCGCACTTCCTTAACCAAGACGATTGAGTTTGGTACAGTCGAAGTGCAGATGAACAAATTGATTGATTGATTGCTGAGTTGTTGATGTGAAAACTATTGTCTATCCGGATCTGCTACGTTACGTGCTGGTGAATCTAGCTTTAATTATTATTTCTTAGTGGGACCTTAAGCCTTGAGTTCGAAAACAAAACTAAACTTGATTTTTATTATGATTGGATTGAAAGGTCACTAATACGTAATGTTTGCATGCTATTAATATAACTCCGAAATTACATTGTCCTGATTCCAACTAGGAATTTCCCGTGTTATATTTCCATATACAATAATAACATCTAGATCTAAAACAAATATAAGCATATCATGCAATTATTCGTTCAGCCGATAGATGGTCCCTCTCTTTAGATGATGTCGTCTAGCTAGATATACATAAAATAGTTCTTTTATGTAAGTAAAAGTTAGTATTTAACAAACTAACAACCTCATTCACTTCTAGGATGCAAGTCCGCCAAAGAATTTAAGAATATTCACAATGTTTGTGCCAATGAACGGTCAAGAATAGAAGCTTTATATTATGTCTCCCATGTTGGGATATAAACTTTTCAAGAGAACGAATCGTATGGAATTACTTTTTTATTAGAATAATGTAGTTTAAATATAAATAAAATGTACACTTAGTTTATAGAAAAACAAAAATTCTGTCGTGTCCGTGTTCTTGGTTTAGCTTATGTCCGTCATTTCTTTGAACTTAGTTTTGTCAAATACATAAGTTGAACTACGATATTTGCCACGATTTTCGTGTGTCGCTTTCAAGAGTTACCTTTAGGTATGATGTCAATCTCTCGATAACATAAACGATCCTAGAGGCCCAAACATTGAATTTTTTTTCTCTTTATAATATTATATTTAAACACAAATTCATGATACGCAGATATCGTAAGTACATAGGTAGATTATAATGTTATTTCGTATTTACTCGATGTCTTCGTTAAAAAGGTTTGTATCGGCGTGAATTGTTTTCTAAAAAGATTTAATTATTATTGCCACTATATTTGTTTGTAGTAATAAAGTTTGTGTTTATACGTTCGCTTCTATTTATAAAGTTGTTAGACCTTGGCGTGGGATATGAATTTCAAACGAGCTTGTTTGCTCTCAATCTGATGTTAGATCTGTGCTGTTTTTTGTCGACGACTTTATAGATTCTTTCCGAGTCACTACTATTAGGTCAATCAACGTGCTTAGAACAGTGAAGGAAAACAAGCTTAGTTAGTATCCTACGTATTAAGCATATCTTTCCTTTGGATGACTTGAGCTGTGAGGATGGTGTTGGTGCTGGGAAAACCTGCTCCATCTAGACCTGAGGGTCTACTCTTCCAGACAAAAGCGATGTATCGTGACAGTTTTCGTGGTTCAACTTATGTCCGTGAATGCTCTGAACTTAGTTGTTACCGACATAAGTTGAGTTACGATATTCGCCACGATTATCGTTTGTCGCTTTCTAGAGTAGACCCACTGTCCCAGGCATTACAACGAGCTACTCCAAACAGCTTGGTATTTTAACATGCCTTGTACTTTTTGGCGGGCATTATAAATATTTGTGACTAATATTTAAATTCTCAAAATTTGACACCTTTCAGGTAGGCAATGGTATGGTTTTCTTAGTGGATTTATTAAATCTCTTTAACCCGGTTTTAACCTGTAGTCAACTCGTTATACCAATTTTAAAAATAATAACTCTTCAATTAGATTAAACTAAAAATAGCGCTCGACCGTCCGCTTTAACCATTGGTTGCGTTGACTAGCTATCTTAAAAAACCCACCCCAATAGAAAGACCTTGTAAAATTCATGCACAGTGTATGCAATTATATGACACAAACGTATGATTATGTATGGCATGAAGTTTAAACCTTACCCAACTTGTTTTATAAATTATTCATGCTAACTTTCATCGAACAAAATATCAAGTTGTGCGAACTAGAAACTGTAACATATAAAAAGAGTTAACTAGCGCAATTACACTGTAATTGAGCATTTAATGACATGAGATAATAAATAATACCTACCTACTCATTGTGTGATTTTTCTTAAAAGTTCGTATGAGTCAGTGACCAATTCTGGTGAGTTTACAGACCGCTTAAAGGTTACCTTCATGGCCGACTGTTACAACCGAGACCGACAATTTAACGTGCCCTCTGAAGCAGGGAAGCGCTGTTTAGTGCTGTTTTTACATGTCTAAAATAGAGTTGCTTGACATTTTAAAACAAAAGAAGCCCATGTCCTTCCTCGAACTTTAAACTATCTCCAAACATCTAAATCAGTTCAGCTTTTTAGCCGTAAAAACGTAACAGACACAGACAGAGTTTTATAGTATATGTATGGAATAGTATGGATTATGAAGGTTAGTTTACACAACAATAAAACACATAAAAACTCTTTTGGGCGTTCATAAAAATACGAAATGCGTCGTAAAAACTTGATGGCCTGTGAATTTGTGGTAGAACCTGGTAGAACAAGATGTTTAAACTTATACTGCTACTAATAAGGACCTGTTGATGAAGTATCATATAGTTTTATAGGTTTTTAATATCAAAAGAGGATGTTATACAATCGTCGTGTTGCTTTGCATCTCTTTAATGTACTCTGTAGAGTGCACAAAGTAAATAAGACCTGACTAAAGAAATTGATTAGTAATTAATTCCTATGAGTGTGTATGAGTCAGTGGCCAACTCTAGTGACAGAGTTTCCAGGCGGCACGAAGGCCTCTGTCATGGCCTAACAACTTTGAATAAGCCGGGACCGACCGCTTAACGTGCCCTCCGAAGCACGGTACCGCTCAGTTGAAATTGCCACTGGCGGTCACCCATCGAAATGATGGCATTGAAAAATGCCAACAGGTTTTATTTCTAGTAATGTAATATGTAATATTATTATATGAAATATTATTTTCCAGTCATAAAACACTGATGTGAAGATAGGTAGAGTTCTTTGTGAACGAGCTCGTCCGGGGAGGACTACCACCATGCCTATTTCTGCCGTCAAGCAGTAATGTTTGCATTGCTGTGTTCGGGTAAGTGTCAAAATCCCCTTTGAAGCTTGAAGCTCGGACTGAAGGCGATTTTGACACAAAACGTCTATAATTTCACCGAAAACCATACCCTTGTATGGTTTTCGGTGAAATTATAGTCTTTCGATCTACGTCTCAGGGTGGCAACCCGTGAGTGATACCTCTGGTATTGCAAGCGCCCATAGGCTGCGGTGATTGCTTACCATCTTGTGGGCCTTACGCTTGGTTGCACTTTAGTTGGAAAAAAAAAAGTTTTTTTCCTTTCTTTAGTTAGTCAGACGGTGGATGCAAGTATGTTTTAACTGATATCATGTAAGAAGATAATTGATAAAACCTTAGCTATGTAATAATAATGATGCAGCTCGTGCTACAAACATTAAGATTAGATTAATAATTATATCTTTAATATTATTCGGAATGAAACTTTCCATCTGTTTCGCTCTGTAAACGACGTTTGCATAATTCGTGTGTGCTTAGCCCACAGAGGAAATTATGACCTGGAAAGATAAAAGATACAAGCGACCAGACCCGGCTACGCACGTATCAGTCAGAATATCTGGAAATATTTATTTTTGAGATAAAATTAGTATTTTTGTATGTTTATAACGAATAAATTAAAAAACATGGTACTGACTCATCCGACTTCAAAATTTCTTTCACCATTAGAATGCTACTTTATCCCTGAGTAACATAGGCTATATTTTTTTTAGTTTTTTTTTTACCCTGGCTTGGCATAGGTGCTTAAATTTAACTATTTTTTTATTGCACCCGTTCGAAGGTGAGGCAGGTCGCTAGTATACAATATTCCGACATCTTGAATTATCGTCATCAACAAATTAGCACAAAACAATTTTAAACTTAATTCCTCTTGAATCACTATATCTTTTGATGAAAACAACGTTAAAATCCGTAAAATCAAAATTTTCTTTAAAAATAGAATTTTTAAATATACAGATTTTTTATATATAGACAGAGGGGCAGACGGAAGCGACTTATGCACCCGTGCGAAGCCGGGTTTGAAATAAAAAAGAGCAAGTCAACGTACACTAACGTAAGGTTATGTAGGCTCTTAACTGCCAGTTGGAACTATTCGAAAGGATGCAATTTTGCAATCTGATCATTAGTTGTGCACGAGGCTTGCAACACTGTCATTGAAGTATCATCATGAATTTTGCTGCAATCAGATACGGTTCTACTAATCTAACTTCGAATGTAACAGCTGCTACTCTCGATACTCTCGTGATACTCTCGTGAGTGATTGGGTATTCCACCACACGGACCTGATGAGGATATGTGGGACATGTCGTCGACACGCCTTAGTTCTTAGATATGCCGGTTTATTAACTACCTGTTATCTTGTATTTGGTCATGGACTAGTGGGTGTTAAGGATTGTGGAAGTATTCGTAGTATCCGAGCCACGCACGACACAGGCAATCGTGTTGTAGGCTATTTAAGTAAAGTAAAGTATAAAATATATTTATTTGAAGGTGTCTGATTCTCCTTAGAGTGGCAAGAACGTAAAACCTCAGAAGACGTTACGTCACTCTGACACAACTACGAGCGCTAGTGCGCAGCACGGGAAAACCGGGACGAGGGGAGATCGAATCGATTACCATGGCGAGGGAACACTCAAGAGAAAGAGAACTAGAAGAATATCCTGGAAGATCCTAACCATGGGCGCTGGAGGCGTGTTACGTGCTCGGCGGAGTGTCTATAAGGAATTGTAAATGAATTAGACGATCCTACAGCAGTCTTGTTTAATGGTCTGATTACAAAGTGTACCCTTGATACTAAAGGTGTCGTTTCATTCTCTTCGCCCGGTAAGCTCACGCCTACTATCTCTACTCTACGTCTACTACTACTACTAGCCTACTGTCCCTCCTGACATTGAAAAACATGGGTGATGTCCCTTTATCAGATATGATATCCCTTTATCATAAGCGAGATGTCCCTTTATCATTGGTGGGTCCTTTACCTTTATATTCAATAATAACACAAGGATCATTTTGAAACGTCTTAAAGCTAGGTGAATTTACGCCAGTTCCACGCGCCCCAGTGTATGTGACTGCTCATTTTGACTGAACCTTTTATTTTGATTTGGAACCACAATAACCGGTTTCGTCGCACTGCTGGTCGAAGGTCACTTCTAAATCCCTCCAACGGTCTCTCGCCTACGCAATGTCCCACCATCCTCATTCGAAGGAGTCGAGATCATTCCGCCAACGTCTTCTTGGCCGATGAAAACGTCGCCTTTCGTCAGACTGCCAAGATGATAATCTCTCTCTTTTCCTGATTATTTATCCCACATGTACAGTCAGCCTTCTTACAACTCTTCATCCATTCTATCCTCGACATCTTCGTCTGAAAAATTTCATGCCACCATATCTGTGCGCAACACGTTTTACCTAGTGGTAGGAGTCTTCAGCAAGAGTCCGTCTTGGTGGGTACCACCACAGTGTCAGATATTCTACCTCCAAGCAGTAGTGTGCAAGCATTACTGTGTTTAGGTTTGAAGGGCACTGTAGCAAGTGAAATTACCGGGCGAAAGTGACTGTCACGGGGTGATAAGCGCAGTGCAGTGCTACGCAAACATTTAAAAACTTTAAGCTTTGGGTGGCATTGCATCTGTAATAGTCAGGTGTGGTGCAGCCTTGATAGTCTTGTCCTTGCTGACATAAAAAAAAAACATTCGTCCATTTAGTCTTGGGTCTCTCTCTAGATCTTCCGGTAACGGGACAGTTTCAGTGCTTGGTTGCCTACGTGGTCTGGGGGTCTCCTTTGAACATACCACCTCAGCCTACTATTCTACTAATTTTAGAAATGCAAAAGTCTGTTTATGTGTGTTACCTCGTATCACCGTGATGATTTAACCGATTGTGTTGGATGTAGATGGTTTAAGCTCTGGAATAAGCCATGTGCTACATACTGCAAAAACGTGGGTAAAGCCGCGCGTGTCTGCTCGTACTTGATACAATTCTAAAATAAATTTACTTTGAATTATATTCGTAAGCTCCTAACATTAATTCTTCTTTTCTTGTCAAAGATTCAACTTTCTTAGATGGTTTTGGACCAGAAAGATATAAATTAATTTATCTTAACAGCCCATTGTTTTTCCTGTAACACAGGGAAGTGTCAGATTGAGTTATTGCCGTGTGTCATTCGATCTAAATGGGCGCATGCGCATCACGCATGCGCGCTCGGTAAATGCCAGATGTCAGGGCGATTTGTCAAGCGTTTCGTGTCATTTATTTTTCTTTTTTTTTCCAAGTGTGTGGTAAATGCGAGTAACGATTGTTTTTGGCTATCTTGTCAAAACGACATGGGTCTTCCCATTTTAATTATTTTTCTCGTGTTATTTTAAGTTTTATTGCGTAAATTTGGTGGCAGTTTATCCAATTTAACTTGTTTACTTAGCACAAGTGTAAGTAATTGAAATGGAGGGGTAATGTTGGTTGGTAATTTAGTCAAAGACTTTCCAAGATAATTTTGAAAGAAAAGTCATCGTTTCTTTCCAATCAATCAATCAATCAATCATTTATATATCCAAATTTCGTTTGTTTACGTTGCTAAGCGACAATCAAACTAATACACTTGACACTGGCAAAATTGTGGCAAACTAACCACAGAGGTCGTAAAAGAAAAGAAGAAGAAGAAATGCGAGTAACTGACGCGCCGAGGATTTTGTAAACTTATGGTTTTTTTAATTAGTACTAGCGACCCGCCCTGGTTTCGCACGGGTGTATGAACCTTCTTCTTAAATCACTCTTTGTGTTGATAGAAACCGCATTAAAATCCGTTGTGTAGTTTAAAAGATCTAAACGTACATACATACATACCTACAGAGAGACAGACGGCGCAAAGCGACTTTGTATGTACTATTTAAATTAAAGAAGTACTAAGCTTAAAAACTTTTTAAGCTTAGTACTTCTTTAATAAAAATATAAAGTCATGCAGGTAAGTACCTATTTACAAAACATTTTTATACATGATGCCCGCGCCACAACATCACAGAATAAATATCACTATGTATAGCGCCACCGCTCCCGCTCCGCTCGCCGCTGCCATTGAGAAAGCGGCCCTACATAATTATATTACATTTCTCTAAAAAGCTGTAAGTCTCAAAATGTGATAAGGCTAGATTTCAGTAAAACTCAATTTTAAGTCACACTAGACCGCGTCGAGTCGCAATAAGTGAGAGAAAGCGAAACATTTTTTGGTCTAATATTGTTTGTTACGTGATTTTGCAAATCGCGAAATGACATGTTTGGATTAAATTGATTAGAAATCGCTAGCAATATTTTAAATTACTAGTTTCTTTATCAGTACCAACGGTTACGATATACAGTCTGCTGCAGAAGTTGATGGTATTTTTGGATGTAGAATTCAAGGCTTGTTTAGCGTGGTTTCACGTGGGTGCAATGAAACCGCACCCGTGCAAAGCCGGGGCGAGTCGCTAGTAATTAATATAACCTATGTTACTCAGGGATAATGTAGCATTCTAATGGTGAAAGAATTTTTGAAATCGGACCAGTAGTTTTTGAGTTTATTCGTAACAAACAAAAATTCAAATAATATTAGTATAGATAAGTTTTTTATTTATGGTAACTCTTTCACCTGGCGGTAGGACTCTTCAGGGAGAGTTCGTCTTGGTGGGTAGCACCGCAGTGCCAGATATTCTACCTCCAGGCGAGGTGTGTAAGCATTTCAGCCATACCACATTTTTGTGTATAGCTTTGACATTAATTTATTGTGACTGCTAGAATGCTATTCAATTTTATAAAAAATGGAATGGGTAAAGTTTCTTAGCCGGATATACTAGCCATCCGGCTATCTATCCGGCACGATTGCTGATCTAATTCAGATCTATAGATACATCCGCACCGGCTTTTCCGGATAAATTAGGTAGATAAAAGTACAAGGTTTTATACAAATTACCAAGGTTGTGACCAATGATCACAAAGTAGTTTAAACAAATGGATAGGACTATTATATCTGAACTAGGAACTCCACAAAAACAAAATTAAATACAAAAAATAAAATAATATACGCGTTGACTTTTTTGGATTAGGTACCTATATTTTTTCCACAATAAACTATTTCACTTTTTCACTTTCACTTGAGAACCTCCTGTTTTCGTCGGTAAAAAAATTGTGTTTTACTACTTGACTTGACTTGACTCATTTATTGAATTGTTTTGCTGACCAAAAGATACATTCGGCTTACCTGTGATAAAAGTAAGTAAGTTCGTATGAGTCAGTGGCCAACTCTGGTGACAGAGCTTCTAGGCCGTTCTTGTAAGCCAGATAATTTAACACCGTATATTGACCTAAAATTATGTTACTAATTTACGCGCTTGACATTTAAAACTGCCTCTATTCAGTAGTTTTTCAACGAAATACTCAAATAAAATTTACGAGCTGTCAACGCCCGGAAGCTAACTAATATCAATGATTAACTGAATCATAAATCTTGTAGTTAACCATGGTATACATAAACAACTAAAAACCTATATTATTTTTTATACCGGAAGTCATCCTTAAACGTTATGCGCGGGAGTCGGGAGCAACGTTCTTAGTCTATGACTCAACGTATTGTCTGTCAGGCGGAGGAGCGTTCGGAATTTAAACGTTCACTTTTGGAATTCAAGGTTTTGAATATGGCTATACTTTTTCTTTTGTTTATGACCTTATAATAAGTTTTCACAAGCTCAGTATTTTTTTTTGTAGTAGTACTAGAGATACCAAGGTGTCTTAGTTCTACTAGTTGTACTTCTTAGTAGAACTGACACGGAAGCGATTTATCCCCTTGCTTCTGGTAGATGGCACATGTCTTTCGAATTCTTTGTTCTTGGACATGCCAGTTTCCTTACGTATTCCTTCAGCGTTTGAAAGCACTGGCATTGCTTTCAAACGCTTTTTTTTAATTATTTTTTTTAATCCACAATCTGGTCGGTTTCGTCGGATCGGTCGGACACAGTTTTCTAAACTTCTGCGAATATTAGCGTTCTTCTTGTGTAGATATTTTACTGTATGTTTTTGTTCCAAAATAAAATACATTTTGTTTTTTTTTTGATCGGAAAGCGGGGTCACTATCACTACCAGCCCCATACCATAAACTCTTATAGCGATTCAAATTAGGACCTAAACTGAATTGTCAAAAAAATTTGTACCATGAAATTAATAATTATTGAAGTCAGGGTACAAAAATATTTGACAATTCAGTTTAGGTCCTAATTTGAATCGCTATAAGAGTTCATGGTAGGGGGGGCAGTACTCGTTCGAGTCCAATAACATTGTATAATTGCCAGTTCGGCCCGCTGGTATCGGCCAGTACCAGTGGGCCGATAACGCATTAACTTGCACGATTGCACGAAAACATTTGCATATTACATGCCCTGGTCGTGAACGTGAGCTTTGTCGTAAGGCTTGGTTACATCATCATTGATCATACATACATACTCGACTCGTATGTGCGCCGTATCGGACGTCAATGTCAAATATGGGCGAAAATCCAATGACATTAAATCTATCAAACTTCTATTATATTCGCGAAGACATTAAATACAAAGCTAATAAAATCCGCTTGCCAATTACGTCATCCGCCTAGTTAAGAATTAGCACAGGCCTAAAATAGTCACGAATTACAAATTTAAACTTTGACCAAAGCTAAACTAACAATACACTGTCATGATATTTACCTTATTATGTTAAGAATAGAGTCTGTATTGCACTAACAGGTTGTTCTCATGTATATTGTAGAGATTCCATCATCTTGAATTATTTAACGGAATGTATGGGAAGAATTCTAGACGTGAAGTGCTCTGTGAAATGCAAGAGGCATTGCATTTCTATGACTACAGACCGTTTCTAAACTATGTACGGATAAAAAGCCGTTTAGCTATGATTAATTTGCTAATTTAAAAAAAAATTGCCGTTTAGACAAATAAGTATAGTTCTCTCGGCGGATCTAGGCTTCCGTGAAGTTAGCCGTTTGTAATGCGCAAAGACAATGAGATGTTTTCGTCTCAAATTATTTAAAAAAAAAACTGTCTTTTTAGATGGCGGTAGCTCAACTGGCGAGCCCAAGAGAATGTAAGCACTACGTTTGGCGAGCTATCTTAGCTAAATTAAAAGAAAACTCGAATTATTCTCATGTTTTTTTTAAATAGAAGATCCACAGAAATTGAAAACTTTATTATTGTTTTTATTTTATTATTAGTATATCATTGTTTGACTTTGTTAATCTGTTTTATTATCTGCTTTTTTTTTTTTTTTTGTCCAAGATACGTTTTATAAAATGCATGATTGATGACTGTCTGCGAAATGACCTGCCTTGTATAACAAACTGTGCTATAATGGGTTAAATAAATGAAATCTGAAATCTGAAATCTACTCTTCAAATATTCATTAAGTACCTTACGATTTTACAATAAACAACCCGTAATTCTGCCAAAACAAGGCAACCTCTCGGAACTTGGCAATTTGGGTAGCATCCAAATTAGCTTCAGTAGCCGTGTCAATTTCTGCATTCGCTAAAGGAAATGGTTGGTTTGGTTCATTTTGAAAATTCATTTTCGCAGTTAGCTATTATGTACTTATACTTAGAGATTCGAATTAGATTAAGAATAATCTAACTTAAAATAAATAAATAAGTAAATAAATAATGCTGGACAATCTACACAGCATCATCTAGCCCCAAAGTAAGCAGAGCTGTGTTATGGGTACTAAATGACTGATATATATTTAATACAATACTTTTTTGTTTCAGTCGTTTCAGTCAGTATTATATTAATATCAAATTATAATGTTGTTTTATGTGTCACGTCACGCACAGTTATTATTATACCGTTTGCATTAACCGAGTTACAAAAAACATGAGTCATTTTATAAAACCTGTCTGTAGAAATTTCTTTAAAATATTATGATTATTTATTTATATGACCTAAGTATGTAGGTGCGGTTCTAACCATTCAAATTTTATTAACACTGCAAAATAAACTTTATATAGGTACAAATAAGGTACGTTTTACGATTGTTATACTAATATTACATGGGCGAGGTGTGGTTATGCGCTGTTCACGATTTGAAAATGGAATTCGCCACTTCGTATTTTAAATTTAAAAACACACTTATTTTTTTAAAATGTTAGTTATAGCTGGCCAGTAATAAATAAAATAATTTATTCTTGGACGAATACCCTACAAAAACCGACTTCAAACGAATAAAAAAAAGGGTCCGCTAGATTTTGGACGAGGAGTGACGAGGCGATGTATTATTGACACGTTTTTTTTTTTTATTATTTATTCAAAAAGTACTGAATCGATTTCGATAAAATTTATATGTGACCACCTCTGACATATTAAACAAAAAAGAAAGAATCATCAAAATTAATTAATAATTGACGGAGAAATCTCGTAAAAATAAAAACAAAAAAATATAAGTACAGTCGAGTAACTTTTCCTTACTGTTTGAAGTTGGTTAAATAATTGTCATCAATACGTTTAGAACCAAAATGTTCTTCGTAAACAAACGGTTTGATACAAATTGTGTTTACAAAGGATGTTTAACTATTATAATTTCCAGCTGGTTGGGTAACTTTCCGTAGCGAATCGGTTAAATTCTTAGGAATGCACGAGTTTTTTTTTTTTTAATTACAAGACAAACTGGCTGACGGCCTGCCTTTTGGTAAGCAGTTACCGTCGCCTATTGACCTCAGCAACACCAGAGGTACTGCTGAAGCGTTGCCTGCCTTGTAGGACCTTTTTTATATTCAAATATATTATGTAATTCTCGCATTGCTGTGTTCCGGTGCGAAGGGTATGGTTTCCGGTGAAATTACTGGCACATGAGGTTTTAGATCTTAGCCTCAAGGTGGCAACGAGTGATACCTCTTGTATTGCAAGCGTCTATAGGCTGCGGTAACCGCTTACCATCTTGTGGGCCGTACGCTTTGTTGCCACTTTAGTTGTATAAAAAAAAATATTATACAACTTAAGTGGCAACCAAGTGTACGACCCACAAGTTATGCAGCCTATGGCCACATGATACGCTGTCTATGGGCGCTTGCAATACCAGAGGTATCACTCGTGGGTTGCCACCTTGAGGCTAAGATCTAAAACCTCATGTGCCAGTAATTTCACCGGAAACCATACCCTTCGCACCGGAACACAGCAATGTGAGCATTACTGCTTGGCGGCAGAAATAGTTATGGTGGTAGTCCTTCCCCGGACGAGTTCTATCACAGAGAACACTACTACTCTTAATTAAAAAAAAGTGAGACGTAGATCGAAAGTCTCATGTGCCTGTAATTTTACCGAAATACTATATTGAATAGGCCTTAGAGAAATGAAAGTGTTGTAATTACACCTGCCGTCACGGCTCGCGGTTCCCGGCGCCTTATCTCGATAATCATCTGTTTCTGTACAGCCTCGCTGGGTTTACTGTAAGGCTGCGTTTCCACCAGAGATGTGCGAGGATATGTACTGCCGTGTTAAAGAGGTCAGCCGTAAGCAGCATTATTGTTTTAATCAAAAAATCTAATCAAAATGTATTTATTTTGAAACAAATACAATATTAACACAACAAGAACGATAATAATCCGATATATTTATAATAATTTAATATATTTAGTAATAATTGTATTCGGAGTTTCATTTTTCAACATATAAAAATTACACCATTCTCTCTGTAATATTTTTTTTTAGATGTAAAAAAAAATAATTCTGTAGACGTAATCGACAACAACATTTAAAAAACTTTAAGCGAAGTTTTCGCGAAACTAGTAAGCGCGGGACACACAGAAAAGACGTAAGACGAAGACGGGGCGCGTACATTTGTCTCTTCCGCGTCCCTTTCATACAAAATGTATAGAAGCGTCACGACGCAAAACATACAGAAGAGACGGAGCGCGGGCGCAACGCTTTTACGTCTGAGCCTTTTGTTCAAAACACACAGGAGAGACGGGGCGCGGACGTGGCGGGGGCGAGGACGGGGCGCGGGGTAGCATGCCTGCCGGGCGGGGCTCGCACGCTCGCACAGTCACGTGTACCGTCTTGAGGTTGAATGGTGTTTTGTTATATTTTTTTTCAAAAATGTGTGACGACCTAGCATTTAATATTCAGTTTTGTGAATTAATTGAGAATCATTCTGTTATTTATGATTACAATAGGTCTGATTATTGTAACAGAAATGTTGCTTAGCATACTGGATGTACCCAGTAACATCTAACCCTCTGTATATTAGCGAGATGCACCAGTGCTAATACATCTTCATCTTCATCTTCAGAAGAAGACATGTCGTCGTGTCAAAATCAGACTGTTGAATACCGAAAATAGTCCTGCCCCCCTACCATGACCTCTTAGAGCAATTCAAATTAGGACCTAAACTGAATTGTCAAAAAATTTTGTACCATGACTTCAATAATTATTAATTTCATGGTACAATTTTTTTTGACAATTCAGTTTAGGTCCTAATTTGAATCGCTATAAGAGTTCATGGTATGGGGGCTGACCGTGCGACTGCGTCGCGTCCGTGCTCCGTCTCTTCTATATAATTTCAAAAGTCGCGTCCGTGTCACGTCTTCGCCCTGTCCGCGACGTGTCCTCGTCTTACGTCCCTTCTGTCTGTCCCGGTAGACATGCACTTACGGCTGACTCCCTTAGCACGGCTGTGTAGCGAAGCGAGGGATGTGTTTGTTAGGAACCAATAGAAACACTACATTTACCTAGCCTCTGACAGCTTTAATGAAGTGATTCTATTGGTTCCTAAAAACACTTTCCTTGCTACACATCCTCGCACATCTCTGGTGGAAACGCAGCCTAATTGTTGGTGGCTATTAAATGTTTAACGAGCTAATATTGTTATTAATTTTTACTGACTTTACTAACGACACGGAGCACTGGTGGTCTAGTGGTATTGACCCCACCTTGCGATCCTAAGTCATAGGTTCAAACCCGGTCTGTACCAGTGGTTTTATATATTCGAGTCAGTGGACAACTCTGGTGACAGAGTTTTAGGCCGCCCAAAAGCCTCTATCATGGCCTAACAACTTTGAAAAAGCCGGGACCGACTGCTTAACGTGCCTTCCGAAGCACGGGAGCGCTCAGTTGAAATTGCCACTGGCGGTCACTCATCATCATTTGGATGAGTGACCGCCAGTGGCAGTGACAACGCGGTACAGTGCTGATCTTCGTTGATCTGTTAAGAACAACTTAGCCAGCTACATCACGAGCTCTCCGGCTATTCTTAAGAGTTTGGTGCAACACTATGTTAGTTACTTTATGCGGGCTCATTTATGTTTTAAACTTGATTTACTGTTACTGATAAAGGTACCTCTATGATCCTTGCACCACACTGGTTCTTTAATTATTAACTACTTTCCATACGAGGGCGTATCCGGATCAATTACGACAATCGTTAACGTTAACGTATCGTCCAGCTGTCAATTTGTGTAAGAGTAGTAGAGTTCTCTGTGATAGAGCTCGTCCGGGGAAGGACTACCACCATACCTATTTCTGCCGCAAAGCAGTAATGCTCGCATTGCTGTGTTCCGGTGTGAAGGGTATGGTTTCCGGTGAAATTACTGGCACATGAGGCTTTCGATCTTAGCCTCAAGGTGGCAACCCGCAAGTGATACCTCTGGTATTGCAAGCGTCCATAGGCTGCGGTAACCGCTTACCATCTTGTGGGCCGTACGCTTGGTTGCCACTTCAGTTGTATAAAAAAAAAAAAAAAAATGTATGATATTTTTGTAGTTCATCATTGAAGCTATGCTCGTATTGCTGTGTTCCGGTTTGAAGGGTATGTAAAGAGTTCATGGTAGGGGGGCTGCCCCCCTACCATGAACTCTTAGAGCGATTCAAATTAGGACCTAAACTGAATTGTCAAAAAAATTTTTACCATGGCTTCAATAATTATTAATTTTTCTCTTGTTACCTAGTTTAAGTATCTATATGATAAAACAGAGACAGATCGACGGGATATCGAGAGATTTTATTAGGTAAAGGAAAATACAAACTGTGCCATTGTATCGTAGACTTGACAGTCTTTCTTCTATTGTCTGTCACTCAAACCATAGAGTGCTCTATCACCTCTATACAGAGTTTAGTTTACACGGAGGTTCCAACACTACCCCTTAAACTTAACCGTATAAGTTAGTCATCCTATGTTGAGTACACACTTAAATATACCAAGCATGTACTAAAGCAAAATACTACTTTAAAAATATAATTCTCATACGATAATTACATTTCATATGAAAAACAAAAACAAACAATATTACGTTACCTACTTACTTGAAAAACAAAGAAACAAACCTAACGTGTTTTTCCCTAGATAATGGTTTAGTTAACACATCTGCTATCATTTTATCCGTAGGCACATAACCTATACACACAATCTTTTCATTGACCAACTGTCTTATAAAATGATGCCTAATATCAATGTGTTTAGTCCTTGCATGCCAAATTGAATTTACACACAATTTCTGTGCTGACTGACTGTCATTCCACAGAGTTACATTACAAGTTATGTTCATGCATTCTGATATAAATGTACGTAGAAACAACGCCTCTTTACACGAGTCAGGGATTGCCATGTATTCTGCCTCAGCACTGGAGAGAGCCACAGTCCTCTGCTTACGGCTTTCCCACGAGACCAATGAGTTACCAATATGAAACACATACCCGGTGTAGGAGCGCCGATCCACTTCATTCGCAGCCCAATCCGCGTCCGCGTAGGCAGTCACCTCATGTCGCCTTTCTCAAACGTAAGACCGTATTCAACCATTATCCTTCAAAATGCCTCATAGCTCTGCATAATACTTGCACCGCCTCTGGAACGCCAATTTCTTCATTCCAGCAATCTGCGCGTATTCGTGTACATCTTCAAACTCCAGCTCATCTGATTCCTCAACTGAAGAATCTGGAACATAAGTAGGATCGGACGAATCTTCTGTTTCATCTACCTGTCTCATCACCCTCCTCTGTCTCATCAGATTGGTGA
Source organism: Colostygia pectinataria (assembly GCA_951394395.1). Taxonomy (NCBI): domain Eukaryota; kingdom Metazoa; phylum Arthropoda; class Insecta; order Lepidoptera; family Geometridae; genus Colostygia; species Colostygia pectinataria. The sequence continues at coordinate 5,834,127 of OX596374.1, read as the reverse complement.
TTTCTCTGAGGTGAAGCAGGAATTAACTCTGTCCTACTTTCAGAGCTTTTAGAATTGATCGGACATTCATAAACACCGACTGAAATGTCTTTGTTATCATCATGTGATGTATCCCCCTTAACAAATACATTCTCCAAGAAAGTTACATGTCTTGCTTTTATGCATTTCTTAGGACATGATAGATCAATCAGCCTGTAACCTTTACTGTCCTCGCAATAACCCACGAATATGCATTTCTTGCTTTTAGAATCTAGTTTTCTTCGATTCTCCTCCAAAGCATAAGCAACGCACCCAAAAATCCGAATATGTCTGACATCTACCTTTTTCGAAGTCCACTTCTCCTCTGGTACAACCCCCAGTACCGCCTTAGTAGGCGAGCGGTTCTTCAGGTAAACTGCTGCATTCACGGCCTCCGCCCAGTACTTTTTCTCCAAGCCTGCATCCTGGAGCATGCATCGAGCCTTCTCCATGATCGTCCGGTTGGCCCTCTCCGCTACTCCATTCTGAGAACTGCATCGCGGGACCGTAGTCTGGTGTCGGATCCCACTGGCTTCCAAGTACTTCTGAAATGCACGGTTGACATACTCAGTTCCATTGTCACTCCTCAAAGACTTTATTTTTCTATCGGTTTGTTTTTCTACTAAGGCCTTGAAACTCTTAAATTTATCGAAGACCTCATCCTTAGTTTTCAGAAAATAAACCCACGTTTTCCTAGAAAAATCATCTATGAAGGTAACAAAATACCTAGCACCACTGAGTGATGGTGTCTGTAATGGACCACATACGTCTGTATGCACCAGGCCTAAAATCTCCTTAGACCTACTCGAAGATTTCTTGGGAAAGGGCAACTTACACTGTTTTCCCTTAATACAGGCAACACAATTTTTATAGTTTTTATTGTCAAAATGCATACCTGAAACCATCCCATTCTTCATTAGGTTCATACTCCTGGAGTTGAGGTGACCCAACCTTTTGTGCCAAACCTCCTGTGTGACCTTGTCCGCAGCTTTCCTGCATACCTCCTGTGACTCCTCACAGGCCTCAGGCTCCACCCTAGAATTCATGGCAACCTCCGACTCCCCAACAGTGTCTAGTTGATAGACCCCATTGATGTATGATGCTGTTGCTACTACGTTATTACCACTACCAAAGATTTTACAATATTTCCTATCAAATTTAACCGTATAACCTTTCCTAGTCAGCTCACCCACCGACAAAAGATTCGTACTTAAATTTGGTACATAGTAAACGTTGCTAATTGTCTTTTCACAGTCCCTTAACCTAACTATCACGCTTCCTCGAACAGCCGTTGCTAACTTTGCCCCGTTGGCAACATGCACCTCCAGCGGTTGAACCGAGATGCACTCACGCATAATGTCTTTCCTGTTGCACATATGATTCGTAGCTCCAGAGTCGAGATACCACCGATTGTCCTTCACGTTCACCGCAAGCGCCGTCAGCAACGCGTCCTTGGACTTGCTGCCTGAATCCGTCGCCTTGCTGGTATTAGTCGGGCAATCTCGTTTGTAGTGGCCAGGTTTCTTGCACTTAAAACATTTCACCGTCTTTTTAACAACTAAAGCCGATGCCTCCGGTGCCTCAAACTTGTCCTCTCGCCTCTGTGTCTCTTGGAGCAACTTTGACTTAACTATGTCCGTAGTCAACTTCATATTCGAGTTTTCCAGCGCCATGATAAGCGGATCATAGTCATTAGTGAGTCCACTAAGCATGATGATGGCCACAAACTCGTCGTCCAATGGTGAGTCAATTTCTCGCAGCTGTTGTGATAGTTCTGTGATTCTGGTAATATACTTTTCTATGCCTTCGGTCTCCCTTAACTTAAGCCCGAAAAGCGATCGTAGCAAGCCAAGCCGTCTACTCAATCCTCTATCCTCATAAGCACGTTGCAGGTTGTTCCACGCTTCGAACGCAGAAGAAGCATTTTGTACATGCGGAAGCACCTCCACACTTACTGACAAGCAGATCTTGGCAAAAGCCTTCTGCCGCTTCTTCTCGTCCTTACAATCGTCTGATGTGACACAATCGAACATGTCTTCATGCATCAGAGTCATTTTCATAAGAAACTTCCACGTACTATAATTTTGAATCCCTCGAAGTTTTTCGATGGAAATCGATCCTCCCGTCGTCCCAGCTGCAGCCATTGCGTATACAAATACTACTGGGGCCAAAACCTGATAAAACAGAGACAGATCGACGGGATATCGAGAGATTTTATTAGGTAAAGGAAAATACAAACTGTGCCATTGTATCGTAGACTTGACAGTCTTTCTTCTATTGTCTGTCACTCAAACCATAGAGTGCTCTATCACCTCTATACAGAGTTTAGTTTACACGGATGTATATATTAACAACTTTGTAAATATTACCGATTGGGCGGTGTGGCACCGGTGGTCTAGTGGTAGTGACCCCGCCTTCCAATCCTAAGGTCGTGGGTTCAAACCCGGTCGTGCACCAATGGATTTTTCTGTTCGAAAAATTTATGTGCGCAATGCCAGTGCTCTCATACGGTGAAGGAAAACATCGTGAGGAAACCGGCATGTCCAAGAACTACAAATTCGAAAAGACATGTGTCATCCACCAATCCGCATTGGGTCCGCGTGGTGGATTTAGACCCAATCACTCTCGCCTGAGAGTAGGCCAGTGTCCCAGCAGTGGGAACATTAGAAGGCTGTCATGATGATGATGATGGGCGGTGTGGTCGCTCAGCGACAAAGCCTTTTATTTATTTAATAAATAAAAAAAAAAAAAAATTGACAATTCAGTTTAGGTCCTAATTTGAACCGCTCTAAGAGTTCGTGGTAGGGGGGCTGGCTTCAATGACGGGTGAATGAATAAATACCATTAGTGATGGTTGGTGATGAACTTCAAAAATCAATCAAAAATCAAAATGTTTATTTCTAACTATTCTATATATATTATACTATTCTCTGTAACAGTTTTACAATTATTTTGATTTGAGCAACAAAAGGTGTGGTCACACTGTTGTGGGGTGTGGTGAAATTAGGCTAATTTAATTTTCGCTAAATGCCATTCAAGGTCAGTCGACGTGTTGTACGGTAGTCCTACTTTGTTTTTGACGTCATTAAAATAATTAAAATAAGTTTTATATAATAAAATCACAAGGATCACTTTGAACCGTCTTATAAGCTAAGTGAATTCACGCCGCGTAAAAGAACTAGCAACAACGCTGGCTGGGTTCTAAATGTTCTAATCGCTTAGATATTGCAACCTTGCTATTGTTATTGATGCCGAGTAGAGTTGGAACACATACGCAAGCAAGCATACGGCCGACCTTTTTGACTTAGATTAGTTGTCACATCAATTTGTAGCACTTCAAAAAGCGCTGAAATTCGCATTTAGTGGCTTTTTAAAAAAGAGCATATGATTATGAAACTCGTAATCGTACTTTAAACCTCTGTTAAAAAAAGCAAGTTTGTATGAGTCAGTGGCCAACTCTGGTGCCAGAGTTTCTAGGCCGCCCGAAGGCCTCTGTCATGGCCTAACAACTTCGAAAAAGCCGGGACCGACTGCTTAACGTGCCCTTTGAAGCACGGGAGCGCTCAGTTGAAATTGCCACTGGCGGTCACCCATCCAAATGATGAACCCGCGGAACAGTGCCTAACATCGTTGATCTGTTAAGAACAACTTAGCTAAGACGACCGATGTGGCGCAGCGGGCGCAGGTCCGCCTGCGACGCAGAGGTTGCGGGTTCGATTCCCGCCTCGGGACAAATGTTTGTACGATCTACAAATATTTGTTCCGGGTGTTCTGGGTATTTTCTATATATATAATAAAAAATATCTATCTATGTATTGTATTGTATTAAATATATATCAGTCATCTAGTACCCATAATACAGCTCTGTTTAACAGCAGCTTACCTTGGGCTAGATGATGCTGTGTGGATTGTCTAGCATTATTTATTTATTTATTTATTTAATAATATGTATTTTTTTATCATTGTCTTTGTTCAATGACTTTAGAATGACAATGAAAGACGATACTTAGCAAGCCACGAAAATGACGGGCATAGCCAACTACACCACGAGAGCTGGATGGGTGACCGCCAGTGGCAATTTCAACTTAGCGCTCCCGTGCTTCGGAGGGCACGTTAAACAGTCAATTCCGGCTTTTTCAGAGTTGATAGGCCAGAAGCCTTCGGGCGGCCTAAAAACTCTGTCACCAGAGTAGGTGGTACTTACTTTACCTAGCTTCAAGGTAACCATTTCCCCTGACGCAGGAAGTCAGAACCACAATGTAGTTAGGCATGGTCCAAGTGGTCCAAACCACGGTCTCTGTTGTCAATGCAACTTGATACGAAGAACAGATTTCTAGACAAATGGTTTATTTTGTTAGCGTTGTGCGGAAACGAAAGCATTGTAAAGCTTTTTTAGAGTAGTAGAGCTCTTTGTGATAGAGCTCGTCCGGGGGAGGACTGCCATACCTATTTCTGCCGTCAAGCAGTAATGTTTGCATTGCTGTGTTCCGGTCCGAGGGGTATGGTTTCCGGTGAAATTACAGGCACATGAGACTTTTGATCTTCGTCTCAGGGTGACCCGTGAGTGATACCTCTGGTATTGCCAGCGCCCATAGGCTGCGGTAACCGCTTACCATCTTGTGGGCCGTACGCTTGGTTGCCACTTTAGTTGTATAGAAAAAAAGCTATGTCCGTGACTTAAACCGCTGGGCCATGCAACGCAGATACGTAAGGACCCTTAGATGCAGCGCCTTCTAAAGCCTACGAACTCGCGATTGGGGTGAGGTAAGTCAAACCGGGGGGAGGGGATGAGTGCCCATTCTGTACGTTGCACTAATATCTGTTCATGTTTAACTAAACACAGTAATGCTTAACACTACTTGGAGGCAGGATATTTGGTACTGCCAGATATACTAGTGAATGTCTGGCAATCTGGTGGTACCCCCTAGAACGTACTCTTGCTGAAGAGTCCTACCACCAAGAAATGATTTAACGTCCCTGTTCTTCTTATATAAGGTCATTCATTATCAACCTGACAAACTAAAGGGATAGGTTCCACACATAAATAAAAATACTTGTACTTTTTTTTTATCTAAACATTTTTTTTTGACCTTGACCTGCGCGTGTCAATGACCCGCTATGGGGCGCGCACACTCGAATATATCATTATTACGCCGCTTAACTCGATTCCCAACAATGATAAATAATAATTGAGCAGGAAAACGTAATCCGTTTTTTTTGGTTTACTTGGGATTTTTAAGACAAAATATACATAAAAAAAAATATAGGTACATATATATTTTAAATATAGGTACATATATATTTTTTTATATGTGTGAAACCTATCCCTTAAAGAACCAATTTCATAGTGGCCTAGGTCTTAGTAACATCATAGAGAAATTGGAAAAAAATATAAAACTAACATTATAATACAATTTTATTTTTATGTAGACAAACAAAGTTCTATATGAAAAATGTTTGTTGTGTTGAGTTTCCTAAAACGGGAACACTGGAGGTCCGCCATGACAGCTATTAGCCAATGATCGTGACGCATCTTGACTTTGACAGTACATAATAACCCAGTTGTTCGTTAAACCCGCCATGTTGTTTTGCATTGTGTTGCACTCCTTCACAAAGGTAAACTTACATAAGATTGTGAAAGAAGCTAAAATAAATTAAATAAACAGCTTAAAATGGTTTCTTTATTGAATATCTAAATATACCTACCCTACCAAAGGACCTAGGCCCGGCTCCATACATCGAGAAACAACTCCTTTGTCAGGTTAATAATGAATGACCCTGTATATACAAAATGAATTGCTGTGCGTTAGTGTCGCTAAAACGTTAACGACTGGACCGATTTGGCTAATTTTGGTCTTGAAATATTTGTGCGAGTCCAGGAAAGGTTTAAACGGCTAGAATATTAAAAAAAAATACGAGAAAAATAACGTGAGTGAAACCGCGCGGGTCAGCTAGTTCTTAATAAACAATTAAATAAATGATTGCTTTGCGATAACGCTAGCGCATGGTCTCAAATCTTGTCTAGTAGCTGTTCGATTGAGTGGTCTTGGCTGTTTCATTATCCGTAGTTCCAGTTGGTCGGCCACGCATTGAATACCGTCATTGTGGTGGAAGGTGGAATTACTAATTAATTGGATGGGGTCTTCGGAATCTGGAACTTATATTAATGTATCTAGCAGTCCGTCCCAGCTTCGCGCGGGATCAATGAAACCGCACCCGTGCAAAGGCGGGGCGGGTCGCTAATAATAAATATAGCCTATGTTACTCAGGGACATTGTAGCATTTTAATGGTGAAAGAACTTTTGAAATCAGACCAGTAGTTTTTGAGTTTATTTGTAACAAACAATAATACAAAAATATAAATCTTTTTATTTTATAATATTAGTATAGATTACAGGGCAAAAGATACTTAACAACAACGTCTCGTGGTGATGAGCGCAGTGCAGTGCACCGCAGAACCACATAACAGATATTAGTACTACGTACAGAATGATATTAGTACCACTCCGGTCGCGAGTTTGCCGGCACCACACTGCACCTTTCGCCGGCACTTAAGCTAAGGGCTAAGGCACGCGTTTATTTTGATTTTGTGTAGGTCCAAGCGCGCGCATGCCAGCGCGAGCGAAAGTGCGCTATCTCGCTCTTGCTATAATTGGATGGGGCCAACCATGACACTCACACATACACGGCACCGTTTACGTATACAAACCATGCATGTGGTGATTACGACGTGTTTGCTTCATACATTTCACTGAGAGTGTCCGGGGTGTGGAACTATGTATATATTTTCAAGGTTATTTAATGTCCTGAAGTGTATACTAGTCACGGTAATGGATTGCACTAACACGAGGTACTATATCGCGTAGATTTTACAGTCGACCGAGCACGCAAGTGTATCCTGCCTGTGTTGTTAGGGCACAGGTTGTAGCGGGATTAACATCAGCAAGAGTCCGTCTTGGTGGGTACCACCGCAGTGTTAGATATTCTACCTCCAAGCAGTAGTGTGCAAGCATTACTGTGTTTAGGTTTAAAGGGCGCTGTAGCAAGTGAAACTACTGGGCTAAAGAGACTTAACAACAATGTCTCGGGGTGATAAACGCAGTGCAGTGCCACGCAAACACTTAAAAACTTTAAGCTTTGGCACTGCATCTGTTATAATCAGGCGTGGTGCTTAACATCAGGCGGGCGCTTTGATTGTCTTGTCTGCTGACATAAAAAAAAAAAGTAAGACTACAGTGAGGTACCCACCAAGACGAACTCTTGCTGAAGAGTCTTACCACCAGGTTAAGGCTGCGTTTCCACCAGAGCTGAGCAAGGATGTATAGCGAGAGATGTGTTTGTTGGAACCAATAGATCATTTCATTAAAGCTAGACGGAGCGAGGCTAGATAAATGAAGTGATTCTATTGGTTCCTAACAAACACATCCTCGCTTAGCTCTGGTGGAAACACAGTCTAGAGCCCGCTGTTAGCTTGTACTCTTTACCAAACGACAGGTTGTCTGCCGGCTCGCCTTACCAGCTGATTACCAGCACCTGTCGTCACGTCCGCCGGCCCTTTGTTCTACAAGTAACCTTTCTAGTATGTTTAAAAGACAAGCTTTCTACACACGTTGAATACTAAATAAAATTAAAAATGCAAGTTAGTACGAGTCTGTGGCTAACTTTCGTGACTGAGTTAAAATGCCGCCTGAAAACCTAAGTCATCATGACAGCCTTCTAATGTTCCCACTGCTGGGATACTGACTCTCAGGACTCTCAGGTGAGAGTGAATGGGTCTTAATCCACCACGCGGACCCAATGCGGATTGGTAGATGGCACATGTCTTTCGAATTTTTAGTTCTTGGACACGCCGGTTTCCTCGCGATGTTTTCCTTCACCGTATGAGAGCACTGGCATTGCGCACATAAATTTTTCGAACAGAAAAATCCATTGGTGCACGACCGGGTTTGAACCCACGACCTTAGGATCGGAAGGCGGGGTCACTACCACTAGACCACCGGTGCTCTTCACTAAAACCTAAGTAAAGTAAAGTAAAAAATATATTTATTCAATAATATCACAAGGATTATTTTGAAACGTCTTAAAGCTAATTGAATTTACGCCAGTTCCACGCGCCCCAGCCTAGAAGAATCTGGCAACAAACTCGGCTGGGTTCCTAGCTTTTTTTTGATGATCCCTCTTCATAATTGCTAACAACTTGAAGAAGCCGGTACCGACAGCGTTACTTGGTTTCCAAAAAACGAAATCTCTTTAAAATTGCCAAATTAAAATGGAAACATTTTCGAACTGTTAGCAGCGAGTCCTGGAGAAACCTTTAAAAAAAAACTTATAAATTGATTGGAAAAGAAAATGTCTTTAAAACTGTTAGAAAAACCTTGATTTAGAACGGGATTTTATATTTAAAAAACAAGTGTTCAGGGTAGAGACTAGATCCAGGCTAAGGTACTTCAAGCCAATCGCTATACTGTTTAGAGCTTAAGAAATGCTGACAATGCCCTACATAAGCCATATTCGTATATTAATGTAGGGATATAACAGAACCCATGATCTTCGGATCGGGAAGCGGGGTCACTACCACTAGAGCCCCAGTGCTCTTGCTAAATCATTATCCACGATATCACGGACATTTTAGGATACACAGTTGTGGGAAGGTAGGTAATATGGAGATGGCATCATCAACACAGCATCGCTGAGGTGTGACGAAGCAAGGTCAAGTTCACAGTTAAAAACTGATCTCCAAACATGGCTGCGTAGCCTTGAGTCATTGATGACTCATGTCATGACTGATGGTTTACCGTAGTGTGATCTAACTATTATAGATTTTCTTTTAATAAAGTATTGAGTCTCCCCCAAATCTCTCCAATCATCTCTCTCCTTCGCAACGTCCCACCATCCTCTTCCGAAGGAGTCGAGACCTTTGCCCAGCAGTGGGACGAAACTTGTAAAATAAAAAAAAGGGTTGAGTAAGACCGAGCGAGCGAAGCGGAGTTTTTATTGTGTAGTAAAAAGTAGGAAGTAAGTGCGTATGATTCAGTGGCCAACTCTAGTGGCAGAGTTTCTAGGCCGCCCGAAGGCCTCTGTCATGGCCTAACAACTTTGAAAAAGCCGGGACCAACTAAATATATTACTACTACTATTACTGTGTATAATATCACTTAAACAACAATATAATAATGTTTCTACCTGTCGAACAAAACCAAACTAAATCGGATTTTATTAGGCGGAGATAACTAGATTTTGCCAGTAAGTCAAAAATACCCGACAACACTATAATATAGAGTTTTTGATTGTTTGTTTGATTGATTGTTGACAACATTGTTTGTTTGATTTGCCAGTAAGTCAAAAATACCCGACAACACTATAATATAGAGTTTTTGATTGTTTGTTTGATTGATTGTTGACAACATTGTTTGTTTGATTTGCCAGTAAGTCAAAAAAAAACTGGTTATCTCCGCCTTATAAAATCCGATTTGGATGGGTTTTTTTCGACATGTAGAAACATTATTATTCTTATTATTATTATCAGCCATTCATGTCCCACTGCTGGGCGAAGGTCTCCCCCCATTCTCTCCAGACTTCTCGATCCTGGGCTACATTGCGCCAGTCTATTGGGAATAGAAGAAAGTAGGAACTTAGGTAAAAATTCCCATGTCCGGAAAATGAGTCTTTGATAGCCACCATCACTGTTTATTGACCATCAGATTATCATTAACCGTGTTAGCCGACCACTGACACCGTTTGGTCACGTTTGGTCACAAGTTGTAGTCAAGGTTGGGCGAAAGTCGACTGTCATTGTCTTAATGTGGTCGTTGGACTGATTCTGTACGGTAATGAGGTGACCGTTCATTATTACTAGCGTAGTTACTAGCTGTTCAGCGAACAGTATACGCAAGCACTTGTAAAAATAAGCAATTTACAGTGTTTTTAAAGGGGCTATTTTGCTTTAAGAGTTCTCTGTGATAGAGCTCGTCCGGGGAAGGACTACCACCATACCTATATCTGCCGCCAAGCAGTTATGCTCGCATTGCTGTGTTCCGGTGTGAAGGGTTTCCGAAATTACTGGCACATGAGGCTTTCGAACTAAGTCTCAGGGTGGCAACCCGTGAGTGATACCTCTGGTATTGCAAGCATCCATAGGCTGCGGTAACCGCTTACCATCTTGTGGGCCGTACGCTTGGTTGCCAACTGAAATGTTGTATAAAAAAAAATTACGCCGAAGGTCCTCATCAGATCTTTACCAAATTTTTATAAGACCAACTTAAAGTTACTACCTTTCGAATAAAAAAGAATCACACGCTTACGGCGCCGGCGGAGATATCCAGTAGTCCCATTTTTGACCCTTTTTGGATAAAGTATCCGTAAATTCACCATATCATATCAATCATCTAGTACCCATAATACAGCTCTGTATAACAGCAGCTTACCTTGGGGCTAGATGATGCTGTGTGGATTGTCCAGACAATGATCCTTTGTGATTTTATAGAATAAAAATATTTTGAATTTTAATTTATTTTTGAATCTGGGGAAGGGATGTCCAGCCATTCATCACGGAGAAGGGAAACTTTATAATTAAAAGAATTAGCAAAAGAAGCCATTTGAAAGAGAAAGCGTTACGTGATGGAATGTACGAAGCACTGATACCACTGCCAAAACATGAGCGGATCGAAAGTAAAACTACATTCGTTTGAATATAGTAAAGTGTCCCAACTAATTGAGACACTTTAATTTTTTTACTGTAAGCGGTTACCGTAGCCTTTGTACGCTTGCAACATCATAGATATCACTTGCGTGTTACCACCCTGAGACGTTAGATGGAAAGTTTCATGTGCCTGTAATTTCACCGGAATCCATACCCTTCGAACCGGAACACAGCAATGCGAGCATTACTGCTTGGCGGCAGAAATAGGTGTGGTGGTAGTCCAATCTCGGACGAGCTCTATCACACAGAACTCTACTACTCTTTAAACTAACTTACTGCTAACAACAGTAGAGTAATCGTAGAACTGAAAAATCATTCATTTTAAAAACAGGTATTTTCTGTACCGGCATAAGAGGAAGGGAAGAGGAAGTAAAGAGGTACCGTCATCGTGTACAGATCGAATCAATTTCGAGAGTCTTCATCAGGGTAGAATGACACGGCGCGCTTCCTCTTCCTCGTCGCAATATGCACTGTTCACCGTTATACCGGTACGTGAAAACACCCGTATTTCAAACTGAAAAAGCATTTTAGAAAAATAGGTACCTATAAAGCAAACCCCCGGGCAGACCCTAGTACTATTTAACATACAAACATAATGTACGGAAATTAATATACACCACCGTAATATGGTGAAACACGAAAACGACTGTTTTGTTCCACATTTTTATTGTAAAACAACTTCCTACACTAACAATGTAAAACGTTTTTGTAGAGATCCGTGGGTAAATAAAGAAACCGTTGTCTTCACAGCTATCTCCGCATTACAGTACCTATGCACATTAATGCAAGTGTCAATTTTTCGCTATTCTTATCTATGAGTGACACGAAAAACTCGTTTGAAAATTTAACTTGGTTCATTTAACGCACTTTAGTGCGTTAAATGAACGCGCTTTAGTGCGTTAAATGAGGCGCTGTTAAAAATCCTATACAAATTGACAGCTAGACGATACGTTTACGTTTACGATTGTCAAAAGTGTTTTTGTGGTACGCACTCCAGGTAAACATTTGTTTCGGAGATGGATCGGATTTCAAATTCGGATGCGCTAGCTGTTGTCAGGGGCCTTACTCTTGAATGCAATGCCAATTCCGATGCAATCACAATTTCAACCCAATTCCAATTTACTGAGCTGCTGTAATTTATTTAAATTTTAAATTTTGTGTAATTACTCTTTGAAAACCAAGTTGAATTTGGCGCTAAGTTTGCACTCAAAAGTACGAAATGTCTTATTTCAATAAGTCAAAGAGAAAGTCAAAAATATCAGGCGAAGGTCCGCCTGCGACGCAGGAGTTTGCGGGCTCGATTCCCGTCTCGGAACATATGTTGGTACGATCTACAAATATTTGTTCCGGGAGTTCCGGGTATTTTTTATCTATACTAATATTATAAAGAGAGAAATTTGTATTTTTCTATTTTTGTTTGTTATAAATAAACTCAAAAACTATATTATATATTACTAAAAATATATTACTAGCGATCCGCCCCGGCTTCGCACGGGTGCGGTTTTATTGTACCCGTGTGAAGCTGGGACGGACTGCTAGTGTAAAATAAATATCTATCTATGTATTGTATTGTATTAAGTATCAGTCATCTAGTACCCATAACACAAGCTCTGCTTAGTTTGGGGCTAGATGATGCTGTGTTGATTGTCCAGCATTATTTATTTATTTATTAATGTAAATGATGCTAATATTTTACGTACGGAACCTAATTTTAAGAATATGACACACACTTGGTCAGCTTAAACGGTGTTGCGGTACAACTACTTTCTGTCATTGTTTTAATCTAGAATAATGAAAAAAAGATAAATAAAGTAATTAAGTGCGAGTCGTACCTCGCAAATGAGTGTTCTGCCTCCCTACCATGAGCTCTTAGAGCGATTCAAATTAGGACCTAAACTGAATTGTCAAAAAATGTTGTACCATGACTTCAATAATTATTAATTTCAGGTACAAAATTGACAATTCAGCTTAGGTCCTAATTTGAATCGCTCTAAGAGTTCATGGTATGGGGGTGCACTCAAAAATCTTTTATAATTAAGGGGTTTTGTTGCTTTGGAGGGAAAACGTTGAAATGTCGGTCCCTGCTTTTAATTTTTATTTGTATTTGTTTATTTACTTTAATTAACACGGATAAACCAATTACATTAATTAAAGATATGAAAATAATATAAAACATCTATATGAACATTAAAAGTCGTTATATAGTGACGGAAAAGGGCAAATAAGTTCTAAGTAGTAGAAGAATAGTAGAGTTCTCTGTGATAGAGCTCGTCCGGAGAAGGACTACCACCATACCTATTTCTGCCGCTAAGCAGTAATGCTCGCATTGCTGTGTTCCGGTGTGAGGGTATGGTTTCCGGTGAAATTACTGGCACATGAGGCATTCGATCTAAGCCTCAAGGTGGCAACCCGCAAATGATACCTCTGGTATTTGAAGCGTCCATAGGCTGCGGTAACCACTTACCATCTTGTGGGCCGTACGCCTGGTTGCCACTTCAGTTGTATAAAAAAAAAAAAAAAAAAAAAAGTGCCATATTACTTTTAAGACCTTTTGTAACACTTATTTGTGCAAATAAATATCTTGAATCTTGAATCTTGAATCTTGGAGGTCTTTGGACGGTCACCAGAAACGGCAACTAACCATAAACAACTTTATTACTATTTAAGTTTAACAAGAACCAATTTAACATGACCTCCCGTTTGTAGGAATTTTAATGATTTTTTGTTAATTTATTGTAAAGTGTAAAATCTTACAAATTGAGACCATAGGTTACGTTTCCAAAGCGACTGAACCGATAAAGTTCATGGTGAATAGGCATTACGGTTCATATCAGCCAATAGACGTCCACTGCTGGACATAGGTGCGGGGCCAGTTCGAGCGGGGCCAGTCGACTAAAGAGCCGCCATGACGACCGATCTACTTATACAACATCCACCGATTTCCTGCGACCGTTTTAATGTAATAGATCCATCGAGTGGGGGACCCTCGTTTTCCAATTCGCGGTCGCCATTAGAGAACCTGTCTTCCCAAGCGGTTATCGGTTCTGCCATCACCAGAGTTGGCCACTGACTCATACGAACGAACGAACGAACGATCGGCTCTGCGAGGTATGGCCACTAAAGTTATACAATTTTAAAAGAGTCTGACCTTCGATATCCCTGAAATAACCTCAAAAGTGGGTCATTCGATTCACTGGCGTTATAACAAGAATATTCTGAGCTGCATTTGCAAGTGAAGTGAGATGACGTAATGTAGCTCGTGGGACGAAACAAACTTTCAATCTTACTGCGTATAATCGATTGATTTTTGGGTGTTATGAACAAAAGTATGTTCAATTATAGAATGTAAAAGAGAGCACCGGTGGTCTAGTGGTAGTGACCCCGCCTTCCGATCCTAAGGTCGTGGGTTCAAACCCGGTCGTGCACCGATGGATTTTTCTGTTCGAAAAATGTATGTGCGCAATGCCAGTGCTCTCATACGGTGAAGGAAAACATCGTGAGGAAACCGGCATGTCCAAGAACTAAAAATTCGAAAGACATGTGCCATCCACCAATCCGCATTGGGTCCGCGTGGTGGATTAAGACCCAATCACTCTCGCCTGAGAGTAGGCCAGTGTCCCAGCAGTGGGAACATTAGAAGGCTGTCATGATGAAAAGAGTTCTTTGTCAGGGCAAGTACTACCTGAATATCTGCCGCTAAGCAGATCATTCTTTTCGTAGGGTATGGTAGACGTTTTTACATCTACAATTTTTTGGGGAACCAAAATATTTTAGTGTTGTATACGCGTTTAAATTTATCGTGTGACGTTCTGCCATGCCGTATCGTTACAGTCTACGACTTATTAATGCTGCTACTGTATTACTTTTTTTTTATATACAACTAAAGTGGCAACCAAGCATACGGCCCACTTGATGGTCAGCAGTTACCGTAGCCTATGTACGCTTGCAACACCATAGATCACTTGCGTGTTACCACCCTGAGACGTTAGATGGAATGTCTCATGTGCCTGTAATTTCACCGGAAACCATACCCTTCGAACTGGAACACAGCAATGCGAGCATTACTGCTTAGCGGCAGAAATAGGTATGGTCATTAGGAAGCTGAAAAACGAAGTAAGGAATTCGCTGAAACTCAAATCCTAAAGGACGCAGTGGAATGAATGAAAACCTTGTTCACCTTAAACATAAAAATGACACATTTTACAATTCTAGTACAATGGGCGGTCGTATCGCTTTGAAACGATTTCTTCCAGGCTACAATTAGTGGAAAACTTGCATGAAAAAAGGAACCGCGGACTGTACTACTAGTAGTCTAATTACTCTACTACTCTTTGATCTCACAAAGTGTTTGGGACGGATGGCGCCATCTAGCGATTAATATATTAATTTATAATTGATGAAACTACCGAAGTTATCTGACAGTTGCTTTGATGCGTCAATCAAATATCAATGTCAACCTGACAGATATGACTGCAACAATCAAGAAGACGACGATGACCAGCACAATAAAAAAAACTATTCTACTCGCAAGAGCTTCCTAACTGTTCTAGAATATAAAAAAGGCAAATATTGTAAATTTTATAATAAACGATTGAAAATACTGGATTTCTACTGTTCCTGCCCCAAACATTGGTCCTCCGAAGCCGGATCAAGAACAAAAGCCGTAAAACGTCGCGAGTCATCGCCAAGCGAACGGTCAGGAAATCCTATCTTTTTCCCATCCATTCCCGAATTTGTGTTAAAAATTACGTGTTTGTGCTTCCAGTTGCGTGACCTAGCGTGAGGTAGCCGGGTGAACGGTGTTGTGGTGTTGCTTACACGTGAGTACCCTTTCCGTTTTCTGTTGAACCACCATTATGTCTCAGGATAACCCCAAATTAAATGTGCCTTCGTCTCATTCTCCTTCTAGAAAAATCACTAGAGATGAATATTTGTCCGAATTGAAGAAACAAAGAGGTCATGTAAAAGGTCGGTTGACTCAATTCAAAAGGTTCGTTGACTCATTTATTGACGCTAGTTTATCAAAAATGCAAGTTGCTGAAATGAAATTGCGATTGAAATCAGCTAGTGAATATTTTACGAAATTCAATAGTTTAGGTAGCGACATAGAATTATACTCTGATGTAGAA
This sequence comes from Colostygia pectinataria, assembly GCA_951394395.1. Lineage (NCBI taxonomy): Eukaryota > Metazoa > Arthropoda > Insecta > Lepidoptera > Geometridae > Colostygia > Colostygia pectinataria. The sequence goes on along the minus strand of OX596374.1, from coordinate 5,818,281 downwards.
GATATTCCCAATCAGTCTGAATATATTGAATCGGTAGAATCACTATATTTCAGCACAATGGCCTCGGCTAATTGTTTAATCGAAAGTTTTGAGACTAGTGATAATTCGAAAATTGCTAAATGTTGTCATGCAGCCAGCACGGAAAGTTCAGCACTGTCACGTGTAAAACTTCCTGTTATCAGTTTACCCACCTTCAGTGGGATGTACGATGAATGGTTAGAGTACCGTAATTCTTACATAACAATGATACATACACGTACGGATCTAGACGCAATTCATAAGTTTCATTACTTGCGGTCATCACTTACTGGTAGTGCATTGCAGGTGATCAGTGCATTAGAGTTCACTGCATCTAATTACAGTCACGCATGGGAGCTATTAGAAAACAGATTCCACAACCATAGGTTATTAATACACAATCACATTAAATCGCTGTTCAATATTGCTTGTTTAAAGCAGGAATCTGCAGTACAAATTAGGAAGCTGATAGATACGATTTTGAGAAATCTTCGATCTCTGAAATCATTGAACGAACCAACAGAGTCGTGGGATACATTAATAATTTATTTAATAGTTTCTAAACTGGATTCTTCCACGGAACGCGAGTGGGAGAACCACAAGGGTTCTCTTGATTATACGCAGGGGTTGAAGTTAGAACAGCTTCTAACGTTTCTTAGGAACAGAGCGGATATGTTAGAAATGATCAACGCAAATCATTCTAAAGCGCAAAGTAAGCCTAATGCATCAAACGATAATAAAAACGCGCATCAAGTTCACAGCTATGTGTCTACTAATGACGGCGCCGGCGCCCCGAAAGCCAATCATAAAGGCAAGCCAGTTAGGACAGACAATAATGCGAAACGTAACTGTGCTATGTGCAACGGCAAGCACAAGCTTTACACATGCTTTAAGTTTCTAAACATATCTGTCAGGGATAGAATTCAATTCGTAAACGATAACAAGTTATGTTCAAATTGCTTGCGGTCAGGACATTCAATCGGTGATTGTCTTTTCGGTCCGTGCATGCAATGTAAGCGAAAACATAACAGCTTACTTCATATAGAAGAGCAAAGCGAGGGTAGTAGCAATGCGAATGCGTGTGCGGAACGACTTCCTACATGCGCTACTACATCGACAGCTTTGCATGCATCAGCTGACTGCGCCGCAGATGCGATTGAAAACACGGGCAGTTTAAGCTTATCAAACCAGGTTTTGCTTTCTACAGCTTTAATCGAAGTAGCCGATGATAACAATCAATTCCATATTGCACGCGCTCTTCTCGACAATGGCAGTCAGCATAGCATAATTACCGAAAATTTAGCTAAACGATTAAATGCGACTTATTTACAGTCCACAGTACGTATATCAGGTGTAGGGCGTAGCCTCACACACTCAAATAACTCATGCGAGATTTTCATGCGCTCTAAAACAAGTGGTTACAAAACGCGAATGACTTGTTTGGTGCTGCCTCTAATAACATCTTGCTTGCCGTCAACAAGCATGACATTCGATAACATAAGTATACCTGACAATATACAACTCGCAGACCCTGATTTCGCCGTGCCAGCCGAAATCGATTTATTAATTGGTGCGGATAAATTTTGGGAACTTTTAGACGAAAATAGGATTCGACTGCCTAATGGACCATTCTTGCAAAATTCTAAATTAGGTTGGTTAATTTCAGGTCCTATCAATACAAAAACTTTTATCGCAAGCGAAGTTCAGTGCAATTTCACTGAAACAATAGACGACCAGCTTCGTAAGTTTTGGGAAATCGAGAACCTGCCTCATAATGTAGATAAAGTCTTCACACTAAACGAACGAAAATGTGAAGAACTATTTATTAATACCACTAAACGCGAAAAAGACGGCAGATTTTCGGTTCGCATTCCGCTAAGTGAATCAGCTGATGCGCTCGGCGATTCATATACGTTAGCGAATAAACGATTTTTGGCGCTAGAACGGAAACTCGAACGCCTACCACTTTATAAACAAATGTATTGTGACTTCATGCGCGAATACGAAGAGTTAGGTCACATGACCCGCATAGGTACCTATAGCGATCCTAGTTTTTTCTTACCCCATCATGGCGTGTATAGGGAAAGTAGTAGTACCACAAAGCTTCGTGTAGTATTCGACGGCAGTGCAAAAACGACATCACAAAAGTCGCTAAACGAAATTCAACTGCCAGGGCCCGCACTACAAAATGATATTTTTTCCATTTTGTTACGCTTTAGGCAATATAGGTACGTAGCGTGTGCAGATGTTGAAAAACTTTTCCGACAGGTACTTATACAACCTGATTTAAGATCACTGCAAAATATTCTGTGGCGCGCTAATCCTACTGACGCGATAAGTATATTTCAACTAAATACAGTTACCTATGGAACTACGTCCGCTCCTTATCTTAGTATGCGCTGTATACGACAGTTAGCGATCGAGTGTAACGATGTTGATATAGCTCGGATTATCAAAGAGGATTTATTCGTTGATGATTTGATCACAGGAAATGATAATTACGAGGCTCTGATAGGTATTTGCGAGAAAACGTCAAATGTATTGCAGTCCGGCTGTTTTCCTTTGCGTAAATGGACCTTTAACTTTGATCCCATACAAAATTCAAAGAAACTTTTTATTGATGGCCTTACGCAGAACAAAACACTCGGATTGGGCTGGTATAACGATAGCGACCAGCTACATTTCACGTCAAAAATAGATAAGAGCTATAACGAATCGAATTTAACTAAACGTGCAATGTTATCGATAATCTCGCAAATATACGATCCGTTAGGTATTCTAGCGCCGGCAGTAATCATTTCAAAAATATTGTTACAGAAGTTGTGGTTATGTAAAATCGATTGGGATACTCCTGTGTCAAAAGAAATCGCTTTGACCTGGAGTCATTTCTTGAAAACATTATTTTGTTTAAACGAGCTGCGAGTACCTCGTCAAATCCGAGGTCCTGATGACGAGCACTTTGAATTACATATTTTTTCCGATTCCAGCCAACACGCTTACGGCGCGTGCGCGTACGCCCGTACTTATACGAAAGGTTCGGAAATTACCGTTAGATTGATATGCGCTAAAAGTAAAGTCGCTCCTATAAAAACGATAAGCATTCCACGCCTCGAGTTATGTGGTGCATTAGTTGGAGCTAGGCTGTACAATAAAATAATAGATTCATTAAGGCTAACCTTCACCAAAGTATATTTTTGGACGGACTCCACTATAGTCATGGGTTGGGTACGCATGTCACCGCACCTACTTAAAACATTTGTGCAAAACCGTGTCACAGAAATAAACGAGTTGACCGGCGATTCCGTGTGGTTACATGTAAACAGCAAGGATAACCCCGCTGACTTGCTATCGAGAGGGTTAAACCTTGACTCATTAATAAATTCTGAACTGTGGTGGACCGGCCCTAACTTTCTAAAACAACACGATTTTTTAGATACATACATAAAAAATGCGAATAATGTCGAAACTACTAGTTCCGATTTACCTGACTTACGTAATGCAACGCTCAGTCATGTCATTAATTCACCGCCAACAAACGTAGATATATTTACTTTCGAACGTTATTCTAGCTTCGATAGGTTAAAACGTATAGGTGCGTATGTACTTCGTTTCATACACAACTTACGAGTGAATCGCAATAGTACAAATAACCTACCCAAAACCGGTTATCTATCTGTGGCAGAATTGAACGAGTCACAGCGCATGCTAGTTAGATTCGCACAAACGCATTCTTTTCCTGTCGTGCATTCGAGGTTAATAAATAACAATGTTTTATACGATAGTAAAGAATGTAAGCGTGTTCTAGGACTTAATGTGTTTTTAGACGAGCATAAGTTAATTAGAGTCGGTGGTCGTATCAGTAACTCTTCTAGTTTTGATTACGATAAAAAACATCCGTTGTTGTTGTGTAGCAAACATCATTTAACGCTTTTGTTGTTTAGACATGAGCACAAAAGGTTATTACACGCAGGTCCACTGCTTCTTCTTGCGAACATACGTGAGTGTTGGTGGCCATTGGGTGCAAGGAACTTGGCAAAGAAAGTGATACATGAGTGTGTGACCTGCAATCGATTTAGAGGTAAAACTTTCTCACCTATAATGGGGAACCTACCGAATGAGCGTTTAGATCCCGGTTTTCCATTTATACGAACAGGTGTAGATTACGCAGGGCCAGTTTATATTTTAAATCGAAAGGGCAGAGGTGCTCAACTTTCTAAAAGCTACATTTGTTTATTCATTTGTTTACTAACTCGCGCTATTCATTTTGAACTTGTAACTAGTCTCACAACAAACGATTATCTCCTAGCTCTCAAACGATTTATAAGTCGACGGGGTAAACCTGAAGTTATCCTATCAGATAACGGAACGAATTTCGTAGGTTCCAAAAGGGAACTTACTTCATTTTTATCCAAAAATACACAAAATATAACCGACTCCCTCGCTAACGATGGAATCAAGCTATGGTTCACACCTCCCTATTCTCCTCATATTGGTGGTTTAATGGAACGAGGGGTTCGCTCCTGTAAGTTTCATCTTAGACGCATAGTTGGTAACGCTAGGTTAACGTACGAGGAGTTCAGCACGGTTCTAACACAAATCGAATCCGTCCTGAATTCCCGTCCTATATCTCCTATGTCCACAGACCCAAACGACTTGACTCCGCTTACTCCTGCTCACTTCCTGATTGGACGGACTTTGGTAGCACCTGCCTGCGAAGACCTGACCGACAAAACGACGACGGCGCTGACGCGATACCACAGAGTCGAACAATTGCGACAACACTTTTGGCAGCGCTGGTCTAAAGAGTATGTGGCGGAACTACAGACAAGGACAAAGTGGAAGACCAACAAAGGCGACCTTGCTACAGACACGCTGGTCCTAATCAAGGATGACAACTTGCCTCCCCTCAAATGGAAGCTTGGCCGCATTATTAAAGTTTTCCCAGGCAACGACGGCGTCTCCCGTGTTGCTGATATACGAACAGAAACTGGCATCATTCGGCGGTCATTTGCGAAGATCTGCCCGCTGCCACAGGAACCTGACGACCCTGTTGGCCCGACGATGACGACTGCTGTGTTGGAACCTGCAGCTTCCAAGGCCGGCGGTATGTTTGGGACGGATGGCGCCATCTAGCGATTAATATATTAATTTATAATTGATGAAACTACCGAAGTTATCTGACAGTTGCTTTGATGCGTCAATCAAATATCAATGTCAACCTGACAGATATGACTGCAACAATCAAGAAGACGACGATGACCAGCACAATAAAAAAAACTATTCTACTCGCAAGAGCTTCCTAACTGTTCTAGAATATAAAAAAGGCAAATATTGTAAATTTTATAATAAACGATTGAAAATACTGGATTTCTACTGTTCCTGCCCCAAACACAAAGATTGTAATGCTTCTTTAAAAAGGCAATTATTTAAAACAATGGCTTGTTAAGTTTCAATACAATAAACCTGTCGTAAAAACAAGCTCAAAGGAATTCCACAAACGTACTAAAGATGATTCTATTGTTTCGTATACCTAATTGGATTTTAGGATTTCCTAGTGGTGTGGCTGGAAATAGAGATATTATACAGCAAATGACCTACTTATTTTGTTTTTGTTGTTACTAGCTGTCGCGCAAAAACGTGTGTTCGAGTCCCGCTCGTTCGAAAATTTTGGTTCGCATACGCAGTGCAACTACAATGCAATTTTGATCACTAAATAAATTGGCATAATTGATCAGTTTCTGAAAATAAGTTTGTGATATATCTTGTTACAGGATCTCATCCCGACCCAAGAGACAGAGTCGTACCTCCTCAAAACGCAGAACGCCATCACAAATCTACAAGCGAAGCTCCATTCATCTCGAAACAACCTCTCGAACATTCCCATCCAACTCACCTCCAGCCTCGTGAGCGAGAAGACTATCGTCTCCCGTCTTCCCGTCGCTCAGCTCAGCAGGTCCAACTCACTGAACTATCGCCTCAGGCGGAAAGACAACTCCTCTGATAGCAGTCCACTGCGAAGTCCGGGGCATTATGTTATCACAGGGTCTGCCAAGATCCCGGAAAGCACAAAGCTTCTACTCAACAACGCGTCTAGATCTTTAGAAGACAAAAGGCGTGATTTTAACATGAACAGCCCGTCTTCCGATCGAGGTAACAGTCACAGTTCCGATGATAAAACACTCTCGAATCGACCACCTTATGATGTGGAAGCTATTTTATCACCACACCGAAAAACACATTCGCGGCACAGGTCTTTCGACAAAACCGACGATATCAATGATATACACAACGCGAACACCGTTTGCTTAAAGACTGTTCTAAAAAACAATGCTTTGGAGGCGCAGTATCTTCCCACCAGGATCGATCGTTGTCTTGGAGACAAGAAACACCAAAGGGTCGCTAGCGATTTCAAGCCTAGCAACTTAGTTTTCGGGACATCGATCAAACGGTCCAGTTCCTTCAACACAGTCAACAGAAACAACAACTTCTTCGAGGGGAGGTTAACCAGGCGTTCAAGCGGACAATCTGACGAGTACAAAGACTCTGATGAATCGGATTACGACAAATCACATAGTCAGGAATGCAGGTACAAACGTCAAGGGCATCGGGGCAGGATCGACTCCCCAGATCTCAAGTCCATCGCCCCTGCGAACTCTCCCAAATGCCCCAACACCCCGGAACCGATGCGAAAGTTTGGACCAGGCTTGGTTCGTAACTCTGTCCGAGTGCCTAACAAAGAGAGGATTGTATCGCGTATGTCGGAACCGCCTGTTTCTAGGGAAGAGAGGAAACCGACTGGACATCAGAGCAGAAGGATCTCGGAGCCGACGCGGCAGGCTGTGCTCAACCGACTGACGAAATCCAGGTCTTCGACACGTGAGGTGCAGCCTAACAAGGCTTTGGATAAGGGTATGTATTTCACTTCTTGGCTTTCTGCGGTTTATGACCGATGTGGCGCGGCGGGCAAAGGTCCGCCTGCGACGCGGAGGTTGCGGGTTCGATTCCCGCCTCGGGACAAATGTTTGTACGATCTGCAATTTTTTTTTTTTTTTTAATATAAATTCGTGGCAAACAGGCTAACGGCCTGCCTGTTGGTAAGCAGTTACCGTCGCCTATTGACCTCAGCAACACCAGAGGTACTGCTGAAGCGTTGTCTGCCTTGTAAGACCTTTTTTATATTTTTTTTGAAGCCGTTCATATTATACGACAGCGAAAAACATCTGAAGGAAGTTCATTCCTAACCTGCACGTTTTTTGTTCCGGGTGTTCTGGGTATTATCTATGTACAATAAAAATTATATATGTATTGTATTAAGTATATCAGTCATCTAGTACCCATAAACTCTGCTTAGCTTGGGATTAGATGATGCGGTATGGATTGTCCAGCATTATTTATGTTTATTTGTCACAATGAGTAGTAGAGTTCTTTGTGAGAAACCTCGTCAGGGAAAGTACTACCACCATACCTGTTTCTATCGCCAAGCAGAACACAGCAATGCAAGCTGCATTGCTGTGTTCTAGTTCGAATGGTATGATTCGCGGTTAAATAACTGTAGTAAATGTGACTATTGTTCTAAATGAACCAACCATATGAGAGCAATAAATGAATTGAGTATTGAATATTGAGTAATGTAACGGAACGCAAATAGGTACAGACCCTTGTAAATGATGTAAGACACCGAGTATTGGAACGTTAACTACAGATGTTTTTCTGATTGTACTGAGTAACAACTACTAGGAGGGCAATGTGGCGTCACCTTGCACTCGAGACACCACAAGTACTGTAATTAATTTTTTTTAATTACAGTACTTGTGGTTAATTTTTTATTATAAATAAAATAGATGTTTTTTTTAAGTTGTTTTTTTTTATACAACTGTAGTGGCAACCAAGCGTACGGCCCACAAGATGGTAAGCGGTTACTGCAGCCTATGTACGCTTGCAATACCAGAGGTATCACTCGCGGGTTGCCACCTTGAGGCATAGATCGAAAGCCTCATGTGCCAGTAATTTCACCGGAAACCATACCCTTCATACCGGAACACAGCAATGCGAGCATTACTGCTTTGCGGCAGAAATAGTTTGTAATCATTTTGCCTACATTGGCATATAATATGAGGCTTTTAATCTACGAATCAAATCGAATCTATCCACATTTCCAGGTCCCAAAAAACTCAGTCAGCACAGGTCATCATCAGCTCTGGCTACCAAGGAAGTGGAGTTCTCAAACTGGAAGAAGCGGTCTTCGTACGACCCCATAAAATCAGCTCAGGAAGCAAAGAAGAAGCAGCTGGCAAAGAGACAGGATTTTAAGGAGGATCTCAGTTCGCCAAGGTAATCAACATCATCACGGTTAGTCTTCATATACACTGGCCTTCTCTCGAGCGAGAGTGATTGGGATTTATTTCTTGAACATGTTTCCTTAATTTGTTGCCATGATTTGAGTAATTTTTAGATCTATTTAACGACCTCTGTGCCGCGGTGGGCGAATGCTCAGTTGAGAAGCGATAGATTGCGGGTTCGATCCCCACCACGGAACAAATGGTTGCAAATACTTGTTCCAGGTCTGGGTGTTTCTATGTAAGTAGGTACATAATGTATTCACAAAAAAAATGTACATGTGTATTCGATTAGATATGTGTTTTTTTTTATACTACTAAAGTGGTAACCAAGCGTACGGCCCACTTGATGGTCAGCGGTCACCGTAGCCTATGTACGCATGCAACATCATAGATATCACTTGCGTACCACCCTGAGACTTTAGATGGTAAGTCTGGTAATGCCTGTAATTTCACCGGAAACCATACCCTTCGAACCGGAACACAGCAATGCGAGCATTACTGCTTGGCGGCAGAAATAGGTATGGTGGTAGTCCTTCCCCGGACGAGCTCTATCACAAAGAACTCTACTACTCTTAAAAGATACTACTACTACTAATACTACTCTGGTGCCCATAGATAGAACAAGCTTTGCTTAGTTTTGGGGCTAGATGACGCTGTGTAACAATGTCCGCTAACAAATATTCTTTTGCAGCCACTCTTCACCAGTTCACCGCTCGCAATCCTTCCACACCACCAACATAGCGACGCTGATGATGGAGTACTCCTCAGAGGAGACGGAGGATGAGCAGCCAGCCCTGCCGCCAGACCCCATGACCACCTCCACGCAATCAGACATCCTGGAACTGAGGCTGCGGAGACCTCAGAACCTGTACCAGGTAATTAGAGCTTATTTCCACATGAAGTGTACCTAAGTAAATAGTTAGAGAGACTTGTGTCGCAGTTCACTACTTAGTAAAAAAAAATATTATAGGACACTGGCATTGTACACATTTAGAATAGAATAGAAAAATATTTATTTAACGCCACACAATAAACATAAAAATAAAAATAACAATACAAATTAAAACTTAAGTGACGAAAAAAAGGCAGCCACTCAGCATGTGCTGCAGATATAATGTGTCTGTAGCGCTGGTTTTCAGTGTAGCCTACAATTAGTAGAAGCAGCAGTTACTATCTAACAAACATTTCTTTTTGTAATAGAAAAAAACTATTAGTGCACGACCAGTTTCGAACCCACGGCCCTAGGATCGGAAGGCCCCACTACCACCAGTGCTCTTAACGTTCATTAATAAAATAAACAGTTTTTTTTGTATTTTTCTCTCTTTTCCAGCCTTCAAAATCAACAGACAAGAAGCGCGCCGACAAACGCAAAACCTACATAGTCGACGACATAACGCCAACCAAAGACAACATAGACTTCCTCACAGACAAACGCAAGACAATCGTCCTAGACAACGATATAGAAAAACGGAACACTTACAATCTAGACAACATTGAAAAACGGAACACTTACAATCTAGACAACATAGAAAAACGAAAAACGTTCATTCTAGACAGCGGCAGCACAACAACTAATGGGAGTAGTCCACGGAATTCGTCTATATTCAGCCATGATAGGCTTACAACGGGTGCGAGCGAGAGCGAAGGCGAGAGCGGGACGGAAAGTGCACCAGTCGTGAGGAGGAGAGAGGGGAATAAGCAGGCTCATGCTAAACAGAGGTAATTTATTTATCTTCTTATATTATATATTTATACTGGGTCTTTCATTTATAATGATTAATGCAAAATATTCAAGGAATATCACACACAAAAAAAAATACGTCCTTACCTAAATATTTTATTTTTATTTTTAGTGTTAAAATCTCGAGTAAATCGATTAGGTATTAACCTAATCTATTCTCTGATCTGGTCAATTATTAGTTAATCTTGTTGGAAATCGAGACGGGCAGCGCGTGGCGCGTGTCAATGACCCGCGCATCAATGATCTGCGCGTGTCATTGACCCCCGTAACCGCTACGGTGCGCGGGCGCTCTAACATTGTATTATTACGCCATTCGTCTCGATTTCCAACAAGGATCTCTCTCTCGATTTGGATGGGTGACCGCCAGTGGCAGTTTCAACAGAGCGCTCCCGTGTTTCGCAGGGCACGTTAAGCAGTCGGTCCCGGCTTTTTCAAAGTTGTTAGGCCTTCGGGCGGCCTAGAAACTTTTACCAGAGTTAGCCACTGACTCCTTTTATAATATATATTGGACGACCGATGTGGCACGGCGGGCGAAGGTCCGCCTGCAACGCGGAGGTTGCGGTTTTGATTCCCGCCTCGGAACAAATGCTAGTACAATCTACTATATCTAATTGTTCCGGGTGTTCTGGGTATTTTCTTTGTATAATAAAAAATATTTATCTAAGTATTTGTAACTTTGTAACTTTGTAAATTTGTAGTGTAGTAACTGTGTGACCTGTTAAAAGGTTAAGCGGAATAGTACTAGAGATTTTTCGTCTGTTTTTTATTTTATTTTGTAATGGATTTCCGCAAAGTAAAGCCTGAATCTATCAATTATCTAAGTATTGTATTAAGTATATCAGTCATCTAGTACCCATAACACAAGCTCTGCTTAGCTCGGGGCTAGATGATGCCGTGTGGATTGTCCAGCATTATTTATTGGTATATTATATTTGCAGGTATAGTGGTGAATATTCAGTATCATCATCTACCACCTCTATAAGCCAGAAGAAGCCGATACAGCCACGCTATATGGACATATCCAAGTACAAAAACGAAAGTTCTCCTAAGAACTTCTTAAGAAGGGATCCTAGCAAGACTTATGTCGGCGTTCTGAGCGATAAACCAGCTGGTGTGAGCAAGGGGAGCGCGCAGCACTATGAAATGGGTGAGTTTGTTACTTTACTACCTGTTTAACACACTACCCACTTTACTATAACACTACCCACTTCACTATAAAACTACCCACTACACTATAACACTACCCACTTCACTATAACACTACCCACTTCACTATAACACTACCCACTTCACTATAACACTCGTGACGTAGCTGCCTAAGTTATTCTTCACAGATCAGCAATGTTTGTTCCGCGTAGTCATCACTTGGATGGGTGACCGCCAGTGGCAAATTCAACTGAGCGCTCCCACGATTCGGAGGGCACGTTAAGGGCATGATGACAGTAATCATTAATCATTAAAATCACGTCTTTACCTTATGAAAAAGGATTCAAGGAATTCAAAAACCATATTTCTTTTTACATTAGATGCGAGATTGATAATATTTTTAATAAAATAAAACTACAAAATACAGCCAACCGCCATAAAAGGTTAAACTACGATCAGGAGAAAATTTTATATTTTAAACTGACATAATGACGTCACCGCTGTCACTCCGCGACTGAGCGCGTTTTAGCGTTTTTAGAGGCCTTCGGGCGGCCTAGAAACTCTGTCACCAGAGTTGGCCACTGACTCATACGAACGAACAAACTAATAATAATAATTTTTTGCCTAAAGTCAATACTTCTGAATAAAAAGACCAGTTTTTCAAAATCAGTCATCATCACAATCGGTAAAGTCGTCACGGAGATACATGGTAACAAACACACACACAGACATTCGCATTTATAATATTAGTAGGATGTTACTTCTATTAGTCAATAATAGTACTCGAAATAAAAAGATTTTATTTATTTACCGACTGCTTAACGTGCCCTCCGAAGCACGGGAGCGCTCAGCCCCCATACCATGAACTCTTAGAGCGATTCAAATTAGGACTTAAACTGAATTGTCAAAAAAATTTGTACCATGAAATTAATAATTATTGAAGTCATGGTACAAAATTTTTTGACAATTCAGTTTAGGTGCTAATTTGAATCGCTCTAAGAGTTCATGGTAGGGGGGCTGTTGAAATTGCCACTGGCGGTCACCCATCCAAATGATGACCCCGCGGAACAGTGCTTAACTTCGTTGATCTGTTAAGAACAACTTAGACAGCTACTTCACGAACTCTAAATAAACAGATATTATTTTTAGTTATTTATTTATAATCCTTATTTATTGGTTAAAGAACAAAAAAAGCAAGAGTTGGAGAAGTGGAAACGAAGAGCTTCATACGACCCCAGGAAGGCAGCCGCGCTCGGGAAGACAAAGGCCCCGCCCAAGACTGCTAGGTAACCCACATCCCTATTTTAAAGACCCATTTTAGTTATTAAGTCTTTATTAAACAAAATAAAATATGTACATAATTACATTACATTACAAAATATACAAAATACATATGAAACAGTTGAGCCATCTAAAGACCGTTACAAACGACCTATAGATAGCTCAACTGATCCAAATCACTACCATATTAAGTATATTTTAGTTTAAAATTGAAATTTAAGGTATTTGATCTCTTATGGTCCATTAACACCACACAATAAGCATGCAAGAGTTGCCTTATCAAATCCATTTTCGAACATTTTTGTTCCAAAATCAATTTGAGAAGGCAATTCTTGCATGCAATTATTGTATGGTGTAAATAGGCCTTTGACTCATTTAAACGGTTTAATAATTGCATGCAAGAATTGCCGTATTAAAATGATTTCAGGGGGGTAACCACAAGCTCAAGAGCATTATTGAAACAATGTTAAACTGACATTTCGGCATACAAAAAAAACAGTGCAATGGTGAACCTGAACAAATGGACAGTTTGCTCCGAAATCAATTTGATAAAGCAATTTTTGCATGTAATTATTGAACCGTGTAAATGGGTCTAAGAGAATCAAATGCCTTAAATTTCAATTTCAAAGTCATGTTTTATTTTGATTGAGCATTATCAATAAAATATATTAATATTTAATGAAACGCTTCATTTCATAATTTTATGCCGATTGAAATCACTGATGTTTTTATTATGTATGTATTAACATTAAATATTAATTATTTTCTATTTGTTTAAATATTATAATTTATTTATTGGACGACCGATGTGGCGCAGCGGGCGCAGGTCCGCCTGCGACGCGGAGGTTGCGGGTTCGATTCCCGCCTCGGGTCAAATAATTGTAAAATCTACAAATATTTGTTCCGGGTGATCTGGGTATTTACTAAGTATATATAATAAAAAATATCTATCTATGTATTGTATTGTAATAAGTATATATCAGTCATCTAGTAACCATAATACAGCTCTGTTTAACAGCAGCTTACCTTGGGGCTAGATGATGCTGTGTGGATTGTCCAGCATTATTTATTTATTATTATTTATTTTTATAATATTTAGATTAAGATTTAACCATTTTGTTGTAAATTCTAGAACGTGACAATGCATGTAATTCAGTGACATGTCCACCGCCATCTTGGTTTGTAAGGTTAGTCAACTGTCAAATTGGCAACTGTGGCGTTTTGACATGCTGTTGACAGCTGTCATATTTACAATAATTAAGATGTTGGGCTTTTGAGCTTTTTCACGGTTTTAGCTGGGATTTTGAGCTTTAATTTTTTATAATGTGTATTATAGTATTTTATTCGAGTAAAAATATTGTTGAATAGTGACAAAATATTAATATCGCTTTTCACATATCACGCTCAATATATTTTTTACTTAATATGTAAATATTTAATTATTTATTTGTACATATTTTTGTTGTATACCTTACCTATATACATACGTACTTTCTATTTATATATTTAAACTACAGTCAAACCAAATAACTCTGACGTCTTCCTGTGAATATACAGGGGCTGAAGGGGTAAAATGCGGGGGCTGCCCCTGGGTTCGTCCAAGTTATATGGTTGGCCTATATTTTATGCAATATGTTGTCTATCATAGAACCTTCATTTATACAACTTTATTATTACAGTTTTTTAAATTTTTGGTCCTATATTCACTGTAAATGAAACAATTTTAATATTAGATGAGTCGTATACTTTTTTACCGCCTTAGGCCTTAGCCCTTTGCACTTTTAAAAAACAAGTTTCATAACCAATGCTGATTCAAAAATTCCTCCTAGAACCCCTAATACTTGCATGTGCAAGGGCAAATAAGTTTTAACTGCTATATAAATACTTTTTAAGACCTACTCTGTTATGTAACACGTCATATTTATGCAAATAAATATTATGAATCATGTAGGGCTTCAAGCTCCAGGGGATTTTGGCACTAAAATTCCCAAAATCCCCTGGGGATTTTGAAACTAACTCTGCTTTGACGGTCAGGCAGGCACAACCTAACAATGATTAAATTAAAAGCTATCTTAGCAAGCACTAACCCAATATCTGGCACATTTGACTACGTCACAGGGATTCCAATTATGAATATTAAATAAGGGTGTGGCCAAACATCATCCGGCAATTTCCCTTCGTAGACCAAGGCACGTGCTTTGTGATCCAATACCTTCATTTAGCTCGAACAGAGAAAACACTTGACATGGTTTTAGACCTCACCGATGAGGTCGATGGCTGCTCCCCCTAGCAACAGCCCAAGTCCAGGTTCGTAGTTCGCACCTAAGTGGTGCCCTTGCGCTTTGCAAATATCTTTGCAGGCAGCGCCTTCTGCGTTCGCCGACTAACGCTGACACGGACCGTCAGAGAGTAAAACATACATTATATTATCTGTGGTCAAACTGTATGCAGTTTACTTATAATAAATTCTCTTGGCACTTGCCGTGCTATGTTTGGTCACACCTTAATAATTCCAACCTACCTATTTGAAGTTTTTTCTATAATAAAATTACAAAATGGCGTCCGTTTCCAGTAGCGTCCTTCGCTCTCAATCGTTCCACGGGCCGATGCTAACTTCAAACCTACGGTACCAGCCGCCGGACAACATAAATGAGAGCTACGACGCGTCGAGCGACAACGACTTTTAACGCGAACGCATACGGTCGAAAATGCCGCGGCATTATGTGATATTTTGTGTATATGATATGCGTGGCGTTCTGTGTTTGGCGGTAAAAAAAAGTTTATGTTAATTTGAAAATTGCTAAAGTTGTTACAAACTTATGTAAATTGTGTAAATTATTGAAGAGATTTTTCTTTTGTCCAATTTTCTTTTAGTTTAATTAGAATTTATGCTTGAGTTGCAAAAATGTAAGCATGCATGAATTCATTCCGTTCCCGCCATTTTTCGTATGAAAACGAGTTCTGTCAAATGTGACAACTGACAACTGTCATGGTTCCTGCCAAATACAGAATGTTTTTTTTTGTGGGTTATACGTTTTTTTTCCTTTAAAATGGTCGACGATTATTTGTTTTTAATTATATGACGATCAATGATTGCTAATGGTTTTTGGGATATTGCAATTTTTTCAGCACAAAATATGATTTTTACTTGTGAATATTGTAAGAACATTTTATTCTCAGTACACTTTATTTGTAGCTTTACTACAATCGCTCCAAAATTAATATTAAGATTTGTTATCATAATTAAATGTGATTTATATTAATTACGGTTATAATATTTAGAGATTGGCAAGCGAGGAACTAAAAGTGTACGATGTACGTTTTATATATTATTATTTGAAAATGAAGTCCAATAATTAGATGTAGATTTAGATAGATGTCATTTTTTATAACGTTGCTCATCTCATAACATCGATGTTCATTTATTATTATTAGTTTTTTTTAGTGCAATATGGAAAGATCACGTCGGAATGAAATATAGTAATATTTACTCCAATAAATTCCTTTAGGTAGGTATGTAGGTACCAACCCTTGTGAAATTAAGTAGCTTTATTTCTTTGTTTAAATATTCCGGTTTCAAAATATGCTTAAAGCTATTATAAAAATGTGTCTCGAAAGTATGTGGTAATAATATGAATTAAGTCATTTAATTAATATTGGCAACAAGTAGTATTATTATTTTTTACATATTAATTGCAAGTTTTCATGAATTTATATGAATAGTTTTTAATTAAAAGCCAGGCTTAAATTTAAGTTTTCAATATAATATAAATATATATATAAAATGTTAAGATTTAATAAACTACCTACAACTATTATTAACTCAATAATCTTAATAAATATACCAAGTAGGTGGTATGTCCTTTTTTAACACGTTCAATGTTCACTTTTTAACCCCAGTGCCGGCGACTCGCTTGGGTGTTTTTCGGTGATGTTCAAAATGTAAATCATAATGAAAATCATAGTGGCATTGAGTAATATGCAAAGAGTTTATAAGTATCTAGCCCAATTCAGAATATTTTCACTTCGTCCAGCGATTTCTCAACGCAGATTCGCGCAAATTTATATTTATGCTTAAATAATAAAAATACTAATACCTATGTTATGCTACAAACTATATTTAGCTATATACATTACCTATGTTTATTCAGTATTCAGTAATTTAAAGAAATTAGCAATTTTTTTTATATATGGTTCATTATCAACCTGACAAACTTAAGAGATAGGTTCCAAACAAAAAAAAAATACTTGTACTTTTATTGCTAAACATTTTTTTTTATATTGAAAAAAAAAAATAATTTTTATAATAATAACGTAATTCTACTCAATAATTAGTTATCCTTGTTAGAAATCGAAAAGGCAGCGCTCGGCACGTGTCTGTGACCCGCGCGTCAATGAACCGCGGGTCAATAACTCGCGCGTCCTTGACCTGCGCATGTCACTGACCCGCTACGGGGCGCGCACACTCGAGTATTTCATTATTACGCCGCTTAACTCTTCCCAACAATGATAAATAACAATTGAGCAGAAAAACGTAATCGATTTTTTTTGTTTACTTGGGATTTTTAAGACAAAATATACATTTAAAAAAAATATATAGGTACATTTATGTGTGAAACCTATCCCTTAAGTTTATCAGGTTGATAATGAATGACCCTGTATACATCCGCCTTTTTTTATTAATGTAGAGGCAGGTGTATAGGCTTTATAACTGCTAAAATATAGTTATAATTATTAAGTGGACGCCTGGCTTTATTAATAATTCAGATGTACTGAACATGTTGTATTATGAATTTGATGTTTAGTGTTTTGTATAAAATATAATTTAAAATGAAAATAATAAAAACATCATCAAACATAATTTTGTTTTAATTTATCTCTACATAACATAACATTTTAAAACATGTTAAAATATTTTAGATTACCTTTTTGTTATGTTTGTAATTAGTACGAAATATTGAAATATTTATCGTAGTATTGTCCCGTTTTCAACATATTTAGTACCTACTAGGTACTCGTAAGACTGGTTAAGGGGGTAAAATTCAAGTAAGTTAAGAGTTGATAGTACTTCTCCTTCTTTTGTTTTATGGCCTCTGTGGCTAGTTTGCCACAATTTTGCCAATGTCAAGTGTATTAGTTTGATTGTCGCTTAGCAACGTAAACAAACGAAATTTGGAAAGAAACGATGACTTTTCTTTCAAAATTCTCCTGGAAAATCTTTGACTAAATTACCAACCAACATTACCCCTCCATTTCAATTACTAACACTTGTGCTAAGTAAACAATTTAAATTGGATAAACTGCCACCAAATTTACGAAATAAACTTAAAATAACACGAGAAAAATAATTGAAATGAGAAGACCCATGTCGTTTTGACAAGATAGCCAAAGACAATCGAGTTGATAGTAAGACTTAACTTAGTAAGACTTAACTGAAGGTGAGGTCTTCTTCTTTTATATATGGCGTTTGTGACTAAGTTAGCCACAATTTTGCAGTCAAGTCGACAAACGATGGAGGTTTGAGTATAAAAATGGTCAGTTTATCAGAGGGAGACTCGACCATAATTTTGAAACTAGGTGATTTATTTTATCCTGCTAAGGTTACTTGAAAGCGACAAACTATATTCTGGCAAATATCGTGGTTCAACTTATGTCGGTGACAACTAAGTTCAGAGCAAATGCTGAACTAAACTGAACTACGGAAACTCACGATAATTATATCGCTTTTTTCAGCCAGATCTTATTTAAATATCGATAAAAAACACTTCTTTATGATATTGTTTCTTTAGATGCAAGTGTTATGTAAAAGTTAAATATTTCAAGACCAAATTTTTAATCTATTACGGGATTATCCAGAGTAAGATTTTTTTTTAATTGCATTGTGCTTTAATGTGCTTGAAAAAAATATAACTTCTGGGTGCACTTTGAATTCGGTAAGTTATATTTTTATATTTATTCAATTATATTAGTCGCTACAGGGAGGCGCGACCGACTAAGAAAATTCCTTGACTTTTTATGGTGTTATTATTGTGATTTAATTTTATATATAAGTAAGTATAAGTAGTAGTAGTAGTAGTAGTAAGTATGTTAGTTTTAAGGTATATATAAATATGGGCCTGTCATAAGTTATGTACTAAGTTGCCTGAAATAAAGATTATATTATATTATAGCCTAGGTACACTGTAGATACTTTTACGAATCATTGATAGAAAACACTTATTAGGACAAATAAAATAACCAACTTTACATTTATTAATAATGATTTTATTTTTGAATATCAATTACATTTTTTTCTTTTATTGTTATTTTATAAATTTTACAATACACTTCTTAGATTTAATTATGAATGTAATATAAATGTGCCTTCCTAATAGCAATGTACAAACTAACATGGATTTAATTTTACAGGTTATAAGTTCATGGTTATGTCAAAGAAACAAGTTTTTGACAGTTTAAGTTCATTTTAATTTTAAACCCAACTTCGTTGTTTTTACATTTAAATTAAAAGATTGATGAATAACATTTCAAAGTCACTTTTTATTTTAAATAGGTAGACAATTTTTAAAGGAACTTTTTCTTGACTTTTCTTGTGTACGTCACTATACTTACCTCACAACCTTATATTTTAAAAGAAAAGTTTATAAAAAGGTAATTTTCTAATAAAATAATACTCCTAAATTGAGCAATATAACATAGAAGTGACAATCAAACGTTATTCGTCTGAAAAAAATATTTTTCGTCGATTCGTAATCGACATAGATTGACGAGATTCCGTAAGTTCTTTTCTATCGAAAGATTAGTACTTTTCAAGAATAAATAAACATTTATGTTACTACACAACTACCAATACAAATATTAGTTTTTTCAAAACAATATTTTTAACAATTTATAAGTCAAACAAAATAAATTTAAAATATTACAGTCCATATATACCTATCTATTTATCTTAAAATTGTTTATTATAGTCCCAGCATTATAACAACTCTGATTGGCATACAATTTACAAATTGTCTCATTCATTGTACAACATTTATGACAATTCATAACTTAAAAATAGAGTTATTATGTGGGACTTTTGAAAATTTTGGCCCTAAGATAGTGTGCAAGTTTAATTCCAAAAAACGTGCAGTTTTTGAAAACAAAATAACAAACAAAATATAATTTTTAATTGTAACACAGAAAGTGCAAGCAATTTAGAGTTTCATATAATGTTATAATTAAAATAAAATTGGTACCTATAAGTTTGGCATTCGCCGTCAAACTGGCAGGTTTATAGTGACAGCTTCAGTTCAAAACAACAACGCAATATACCATGATACCCTGTCATTTCATGCCTCAATACAAAAAATATAAATGCAATTACACACATAGATAAGCAGTTAAAAATTAATAAAATAATATTAATTTGGCACTACTCTGATATTTTAAAATAATAAATCAACTTGTTGAAATTCTTATTCTATCTTACAGTGTATTTAAAGCTTCTTATGTGATAAACACACTTTGTTTCAAAGGTCGATTCATAAAAAATCATTTATAATTATTTTTTTTTAGAAAAAATCATTTATAAAGAAAATATAATTTCAAGAAAAACAGTATTTTTTTTGTCAATAACTTTGGTTTTAATTATTTTGTTATTTACGTGTTGTGCAGTTGTGCTGATTGAAAATAATTTATTAAACCAATCAAATTACAAAATAGTTGAGTTCATAAAATTTATAACACGAAATGAAAATAAAACATACTACAAAATGATATTATGAAAAGACCTTTTTTCGTATATAATAGGTAAACTATTTTTTATAAATTTCTAACCATGCAAGTGAATTTTTATATTTTACATTTTCAAAACTGAATTGGGAGGTGCCCGCAATTGTCAAACTTCAAACATTTTAAATTAATTGTACAAACGGACGAATCTACTTTTTAATACTATTTACAAATATTTTAAGCACTACTTCATATTATCTAAAGGTTGATATTACATAAAGTATTATGACAAAAACCAACGCCTATTTACTATTAATACTTATACAATATTTTTCAAAATAAAATATTGATTTTATAATTCGTATTTTGGCCTTACATTCTAAAGCCTGGTTGAAATGCGCTGTGCGTTCGTTACCAAAATATGTCAAGGTTTTTTACAATTAAATAATCCGAAAATATTCCATCGCTAAAACAATTTTTTTCCATAAAAAAATACGCTACAAAGCGATAAAAAACTTTACAAATACACCTCAAAATGATTTATATTATCTAAGTAGAAAAACTATTGACATTATTTATTATTTCAACATGGATTCATTTGGATGTACTAAGTATGTATTTGCAAAACATTGAGCAAATTGAGCAATAAACTATTTTACTATAAGCATGACGGATAGCGTAAAATTTTCTATATATAAAATTATTATTCGCACCTTCTTTTAACCTTATATTTTCACAAATGACAGGTATAATACTTAATTGAAATATATTTACAACTATTATTATATAACGTTCACTATTAAAAGTTTTTAAAGTTTTGAACGGCGGCACAGACAACAACCGAATTCACTTCACTGACAGGCGTCCATTTTGTTTTTAGCAACTTATTTCAGCTTCGACAGCAAGCTCGGCCTTACCATTGCTACCCTGTTTGCAGACTTTATTCTTACCCTTTCCTAATACAACTTCACCGTACTTATTCTTCTGATTATTTTTTTTATTACTTGCAGAGCTAGCTGACGACGTTGTATCACTGCTGTCGACATACGGAACATCTGTCAAAGGACCGTTTAGCAAGCTCGCAGCAGAATTAGATTGTTTTAATTTACATTTCTCCTCTCTAGGTTCGTTTTCTTTTGGCAAGTCGTCTATGACGGCTTTCTTAGGGTCTATTTGGATGGTCTTTGATTCGGATAGTTTGTTTGGAGTCACAACGTTGATGTAGGGAGGAAGGATGTTCATATTCATTGTGTTCAAGTTAACTGACCCACTGTTTTTCTTGAGAGCGTTTAGATTTTGTTCTAATTGTGCTGCGTCTAAGCATAAAGGTTTTCCTGGGTATGGCTTTGTGTAATTGGGTGGTTCTTTCCATGCGTTGATCCGGGGTGGGTCGGGGGACGCGATTGGGGCTGCTTTTCGTTCGGGAACCAGGGTGTTCTTGTGGTTCGTCTTGTCTATAACGTTTGCTTCAATAGCCTTTGAAAGTGCGTTTTCAGGAGGTTTTGGCGAGGTGGGGGTAATGCTTATTAGTTTATCCACCTACAAAATTAAATAATAAAACATGATTATATCAATTCTTAACTAAATTTCTAAACTCCAAACGAGTTACTAAATGGCGCCCAACATAGTACAAAATAAAGTTTCATGTTTTGTCTGTCTTTAAGCTTACCAACAAATAATAAAACAGGAATAAGGTGAATTCTTAGGTAAATTTCTAAATTGGCGCCCAACATGGGACAAAATAAAGTTTTGCACCCAACGTGGGCCAACTTTATAAGCACTTAAACATTTCTTTGTGCTTTAAACTATTGTTCCAGATCAAGGATGTTCATAATGAATGATTACCTATCTTTTACTATAAATAAGGTCAATTCTTAACGAAATTTCTAAATTGGCGCCCAACATGGTACTCAAATTGGCACCCAACATGGTACAAAATAATTTTTGCACCTAACGTGGCACCACTTTAAAATGTTTTTTTTTCTCAAAACTATTGTTCCAGATGAAGGATGTTCATATCCTTGATCTGTAGCAATGCAACCTATCTGAAAAACTATAGTTATTGAATGCACCTAATTTATTCCCCAAATTATTTTGGCTTTGTTAGCCATTAAGTGTACGATGAGTTATTTAGACTCGTTCTTTCTATACAGCATGCCAGATAGTACTCATTTTAAAAGTTTCGACAAAGTACAGCCTCTTTTTAATTGTTACGTTCGAACAAAGATGGTAACTATTGTTAAGTTACGTAAGTAAGTATTTGGGCATAAAGTGGTTATAAATGCAGGGGTAAGTCCGTAGGTTAGTTAGTGTGGATTCGACCAACTTCTGGTATAACTATTCTAAGAATAAGATACGTCAAATACAAGTAAAATGGCTGTTCAATGTTTTAAATAAATACTTGTGTGAGCACAGTTATGGGGAAGTCACTGTTTTCTGTAATACAGTTTATATGTTAAACTAACGCAGAAGGCAGAGCTGCACAATAACTTGTAAACATGCTTTTATTTGAATACTTAAATGAATTTTGTATTTTTTGTACTACGATTTATTCTGCGAACTACTTTGGTCGAATCCAATCAACCTTTTTCTAGTAACGGTTACTTACAGCAGGTCCTTCCGTACTCTTCTTTCTTATGGGTTCAGGATGCTCCGTGAAAGATGTCTCCCAGATGACCGGGCCGGCTGCTACCTCGGTGTCGGAATCACTATCGATTGACGCGGATCTAAGCAATCTGGAATTGTTATTTGCAGAACTGTGAAAAGGTATCCATGTAATTAGAGTACTGACAGATCTCGGCTAGAAGTGATGCGCAAAGACAATTTATACTTCGAAAAAACTGCACTGCACATCAAAACGACTTCACGACAGCCGAGAACCGTTGGTAGTAGGTTACTAAAAAAGTAAATTCAGAGGGTTTCTTTCTCTTGCGGACAAAAGCTATTAGGTATAACAGTTTTGTGACATTTTTGGTCAAAAACACTCTCTATAGAAAGCTAAAGAAAACGTTGTCCACGATCTCTTGCTAGCCGGACTGATGTTAAGCGCTACGCCTGACCATAACAGACTTGCAGTAGGTACCTGCAGTGTCACCCAAATTTTTAGTTCCTGGGCAAGCCGGTTTCCTCACGATGTTTTCCTTTACCGTATGGTATGAGAGCACATGCATTGCCCACATATTTTTTTCTAATAGAAAATCCATTGGTGCTCACCAAGGTTCGAACCCACGACCTTATCGGAAGACGGGGTCACTACCACTTGACCACCAGTGATCTGCACTAGTGGTGGTTGGTTGGTTCAAAGGGCGGCCTTATCACTAAGTAGTAGAGTTCTCTGTGATAGAGCTCGTCCGGGGAAGGACTACCACCATACCTATTTCTGCCGCCAAGCAGTAATGTGAGCATTGCTGTGTTCCGGTGCGAAGGGTATGGTTTCCGGTGAAATTACTGGCACAAGAGGCTTTCGATCTTAGCCTCAAGGTGGCAATCCGCGAGTGATATCTCTGCGTATGGCAAGCGTCCATAGGCTGCGGTAACCGCTTACCATCTTCTTCTAAAACTAAGTATCTAGTAACGGAACACATAATCGGAGGTAGGTAAATGTTAACCTGTCAGTGGAGTTAGACGGCTGAAACTTGTTGTTCCTCGGCTCCGAGACGCCAGCCGAAACATCCGGCCTCGCGGCGTCGCTCGGGGACGCTATTGGAATGTTGCCATATTCTTGTGATACTGCGGAGAAAGTGTTGCCGTTTACTGCTGTTTCGGAGCTGCTTCTAGCTCTTTTGAGACTTCGCCTATTGTTATGCCCTAATGGGTGCACTTTGTGATCCTTAAATTTTATTTTCACCCTATGTATGACAATAAATCTATTGAGTATTGAGTATTGTAGCCCTACCATGAACTCTTAGAGCGATTCAAATTAAGACCTAAACTAAATTGTCAAAACATTTTGTACCATGACATCAATAAGACAATCAGTTTAGGTCATGTTTAGGTTGCCGTCAAAACAAACCTATATTGACACGCAAACCATGATTTAGTTCATTCAATCCGCACCATGAAGTTTCTTTCATGACCTCGAAGTGAATCCAAACTTGTTCACGGGGCAATTGTACTATTATAGCTACTACATGGACGTAATAGGTCCATTTGCTACTAAAACTTTGACAGTAAAAATACTTCTTATTCTTCGTGTTTTCACGAAAGCGCTTCGTTGAAATCGCCACTGGCGGTCACCCGTCCAAATGGTATCTACGCGGAACAGCACCAACATCGTTGATTGTTATTCACAACTTAGGCAGAAAAGCTTATAGAGTGACTATAAAAGTAAGTAAGTTCGTATGAGTCAGTGGCCAACTCTGGTGACACAGTTTCTATGCCGCCCGAAGGCCTCTGTCATGAAAATCACAAGGATCACTTTGAAACGTCTTACAAGCTAGGAAAATTTACACCAATTCCAACGCGCCCATGCCGTAAAAGAACTGGCAACAATACCGGCTGGGTTCCTACCGCTTTTTTGGCATAACCCTTGCTATTGTTATGGATCCCGAGTAGAGTTGGAGCACATTCGGCCCAATCTTTTTTATCATATAAGTATCTAATCGGTTATTTTGAAGTAACTTTAAGAGACAGTTTTTGTTTAATAAAGTTATTAAATTTGATAATTGATAAATTTTGTATGTCGCTTGTGACTTTACTATAGACACATAGCCTAACAACTTTGAAAAAGCCGGGACCGACTGCTTAACGTGCCCTCCGAAGCACGACTGACTGACTCTGAACAGTTAGAATAGTTAGGCACTAACCTTTCAGAAGATGTTGATATTGTGAATCTTCTAGTTCTTCGGGGTCCATTGCCGCCGTTCGCGCTATGCTATGAAGTCCCAGCGGACCCGTTGAGCTAAAACAACGCTGATGTCAGCTTGGGCTCTTCCCGCGACATTGCCTGACCTCACTAACTCGACCACACTTCACTCGGCTATATGACCCAGCTACATGTTCAGTTTTAATTTGCGCAAGTATGTTGCTACGTCATGACGCACAGATAAGTAAGTTCGTATGAGTCAGTGGCCAACTCTGGTGACAGAGTTTCTAGGCCGCCCGAAGGCTGTAATGGCCAAACCTTTTGAAAAAGCCGGGACCGACTGCTTAACGTGCCCTCCGAAGCACGGGAGCGCTCAGTTGAAATTGCCGCTGGCGGTCACCCATGCAAATGATGACTACGCGGAACAGTGCTTAACTTCGTTGATCTGTTAAGAATAACAGTCTACGTCGCGAGGCACAAATGGTAACACGCCAATTGTTAATTCGTGTCGAGTATTACAACATACTTTTCGGGAAAAGTTCTTTTTGAAGTACGTACGTTATATAGATCAGTACATTATGACATTCAGACCTAACCACCCGTAAGCTTATTTTATACGAACTTTACTCTGCTTACTACTTTATCCTGTTTATTTATAATTTAGATTTAGAGACACTTTGGCCAGTACGTTGCCACAGCACTGTCGTAGCAGACCATTATAGGTCCTAACGTTAGTTGAATTTCAAAGCCTTTGTGCAAGCATGTAGCTGGATCTAAAGGTTCAAGTTCGTATATTTGTATTTTTATAGGTAGGTAGGTATCCTTCCATGGATAGCCTTCAAATAGTGAGGCTTTAAGTTAGTGAAACCAGGCATATAAATGGCAATACAATATTCATGAATATTCTCTCATTTCAAAGTAGGGAACGACAAAAAACTGGTAAATAACTGAGAATTTGAAGACTCAAAAAGAAATAAATGTCGGTAGATTATTTATTTCGCCACATTATGGTGTGAATTAGATATAAAGGAGCGGGCCCTGGTGACCTGTATACTGCAGGTTTTTTTAAAAACCTATCACAGGCACCAGGCTCTCGAAAAACAGGTGCACCTATGAACGCCCTAGGTACTTAGGTAAATAATAAACCTTTCTAAACATCTACTTTGTTTTGCGAGAGAGAATAAATGTACTTACTTTCTTATATTTGGTTTTTAGATTTTGATAACCTAGGTATTTTGTAAGGATGTCGTGACGAACCGATTTTTTTTTTTATTTGACGACTTCGGTGGCACGGTGGGCGAGTGCCCGGTAAAGAAGCGAGAGGTTGAGGGTTCGATACCCGCTGCGGGATAAATGTTTGCATGATCTGCAACGTACAAGCTTTGCTTGGTTTGAGGCTAGATGGCGCGTAAAAGTTCCTCCCTTTTTTTAATTTTTATTGTTGTTTCTTTCAGCCTGTATCATCCCTGCAGAACAAAGTAAGTAAGTTCGCATGAGTCAGTGGCCAACTATGGTGGCAAAGTTTCTAGGCCGCCCGAAGGCCTCTGTCATGGCCTAACAACGATGAAAAAGCCGGGACCGACTGCTTACTTTAGGGCAAAGGCTACCCCATCCCCGTTCTATGTATTACAGTTATGTGATATTAATAACTCAACCCTTGACGAATGTCTAAGTCAAAAATCTCTTTATTCAATCAATATCTCAAGGATCATTTTGAAACCTCTCCTGCGTTTCACCAGAGTTGTGCGAGGATGTGTAGCCAGGGATGTGTTTGTTAGGAACCAATAGAATCACTTCATTTACCTAGCCTCGCTCTGACAGCTCTAATGCAGTAATTCTATTGGTTCCTAAAAACACTTTCCTAGCTACACATCCTCGCATATCTCTGGTAGAAACGCAGCCTAAAGCTAAGTGAATTTCGCCAGTTCCACGCGCTCCAGCCTAGCTTATTTGATATCACTACTCCTTATTTATTTTATATTTATTATATAGAAAATTTGTATAAAGACAGCAATGTGGCGAAAAAATGGTCTACCGACAAAATAGCTGAATATTTTACAGTTTACTTTTAATTTTAGGGAAGATTTAGTTTAAAACATGCTTGTAAGCTCTTCTATGAGCATTATTTCTTGGTTGTTAATTGTCCATCGTTTTTCAAAAAGTCCAAAGGTCCTAAATTTGAGAAAGTATGGACTAATAAAACCACATTTCTTAATAGACCACTATAAACAACATACACTTTGGATAGGGGTGCCATAATATTTTAGTATTTTTTTGTATTAAACATGATAAATAATTAAATGAAGAGGTTGACAGAAAACTTAACATCACGCTAGATAAGTAATATATTATATTATATTATATTGGACAGTCAAATAGTTATAGGTAATTTTCTTTTAAGTAGGTACCTATTGGTAATTTCCTTTGTATATTTTCAATAAACTACGGTTGAATGTACCCTAAGAAAATTATTATCCTAATAGATACATTTAACCTCAACATACCTACAACAACTATCTTTATAAAGATACTTCCGTTTTGACAACTATCTTTTAGACGTATTTATCGGGTTAGAGTTAGTTATTGTTTTAGAGAGTTATTGTGCTGTATCTCTCTCTTTAACGCTTCGCATACTATAATAATTGTCTAATTTAAATATCTCACGTGATATTTTATTTATTTAACCTTTATTTTCTTTGTAGATGTACAACATAAATAGTAATAATAATTCGTCACAATAGTTAAGTTTTAATTTGTATTGTTATTTTTATTTTTATGTTAATTGTGTGGCGTTAAATGAATATATTTTTTTATTCTATTCTATTTTATTCTAATATGTATTAATAGTTGGTTTGTCTATTTATATTTGTTTACCGACTCGATGTCCACTCTCTCTATATTATTATGTTTATGTTTATTTTATTTTAATTATTATGAATCACCAACGAAAGATAAACAGACATACCAATATACAGAGGGTACCTACTCAGGTCAGGTGCTCTCTCAATTAAAGGTGACAATATGTTATTTTAATTATAACTTTACAACTATCTTTTTGACTATAGCTTTCCCAACTATCTTTATGACTGTAACTTCCACAACTATAACTCTCACAACTATCTTTTTGACTATAACTTTCACAACTATCTTTTCGGCACAGTTTAGTTTCTGTCAACCTCATTGGTTACCTAGAGGTAGTCGCGAGATCCAGCGACGAGACCGGCACGAGGTAATCGCCGCCATCGGCGTCGCTCTGCCAACATGCCACGCTCAGTACACGCCGTGCGAGGGGATTGCGGGGATACAACACTACTTCATTTGGGTAAATGCAATCCGTGGCCTTTTTAACTATCTACTAGCGACCCGCTAAAGCTGCTTAAAAACTAGCGCTTTTTAAAATAAGTACTAGTTTTATTTTTACAGCTTTATGAAAATTTGAGTTTTAAAGTTGTTTTAATTTAAAGAGTGGCATTGCACTGCGCTCATCACCCCAAGACGTAGTTGTCTTTTTCGCTCAGTATTTTTCTTTTTCTCTGAGTTTAAATTCAAGAATTGCTTTCTTAGTTTCATAGTCCAGATTTGAGAACTCTAGGACTTACCTACCGTTTTGGCTGTTACTATGCGCGTTGCTGTCATTCAGTCAGTCAGTATCGCAACGATTTTATATATTTAGAGTACTTTTATAGAATAAAGATCTTATTACTTACGTTCATCATTATCATCAATTTTCAGCTTGGTCTTTTGTTAAGTTTTTCAAGGAAGTAATTTTACGGGAATAAAAATTTAGACCACGGATATGCAAAATATTTTTGAAATTCGTTAACTGATTTTATTTAATATTTTTAGTACCATCCCCTCGCACCTTTAACACTACTCGTGCATCACTAGGTTTCATAAAAACACCTAAATTTGAACTTAGCTGCTTTTTTAATTTATAAAACCTAGTGCAAAGGACAGAGGTAAAATAAAGAATAGGTAGGTATCCTCGCTATAGCTACTAGGCAAGTTTACACTCAGTTGAAGTAGGTATTTTCGAAGAGATTCCTTGAAATCAAGCATGATCAACATAAATAAATGATGATTTTTTTTAGAATTGTAGTGATAATTTTAGCTTGCAATGATATAAGTCAATATGACATTTTTTGAGTTGCAATGACATTGAGCTGCAATGAAATGGTAGTATTAGAGTTGCAGTGATATTTTTTAGAGCGGTTTTTAAATTTTATTATGTCGATGACATGCATGGTGGATTGACCATTCCAATGAATCTCTTTCTAAGCTACTGGGGTCTACTCTACGCGGTCATTCTAGGAAAGGGTAAAAATTAAGATAAAACATGCGCCTCTCAAGCATGGGCTCAAAACGGAATTGCTAACACCGAAAAATTATGAAAAAAAATAATTTTGTATATAAACCAGTTACTTGCTTCTAGTAGCCAGAGCGAAAACGTTGGAAGAGAAAAATCTAATTAGTATTTTCGTTTTATTTAATTTTAGAGTTTATTTGTTATGTGAAAGGGGGCCAAATGTAATTACTTTGAGAATTTTGGGGATTTATAAAGGTAGGTACTTGAAGCGTTATTCCATATTGTTTGAAAATCTAGCAGCATTTTTCTTATTAATGCTTTAAATTTTAAGTTTTAATAACATTAAAATTTGTATAATATGACTTTATATTGCATTTATAATTATGGAGCTAAGATTGCTAGTGCTGTTAGTAGTTCAATATGTGGAAAGGTAATAATTTTACTGTAAAAATGTGTTTTTTTTTTCAATGGAATATCGCCTCAATAAAAGTTTTCAGGGGATAGATAAACATAAAATACATACCGAGGTGCCGTTAGGAAAGGTGACGCCAATAGGTAAGGGGAAATGAGCCTTAACCTCTGGCAAAGAGCTGTTGCATATCACTGGATCCTGAAAAAAAAATCCATTACCAAGAACTAAACATTTAAAATTGTGCCATCCACTAATCTACATTGGGTTTGCCTTTTTTGCAGTACGAACCGTAATTCGTTGCGAAAAACTAGTTAAGTAAGTGGTTCTACCTAAACTCATATCTCGTCATTAAGTCGTCAATATAGCAACTTCTGTGCTACTTAATTTCTGCAATATAATTTTTTAGAAGAATTTGATCTTTATTGATATTACTTTATTGTAGTCCTTGAAAACAATATTATACTAGCTGTAATTTAGATAAAAAAACCTTGCAATTACCTAGTACCAACAGTCATAACAGTTTCATATAAAAAGTAAAAAAGAGGATGAAGGATACACATTTGCCGGTACATTTTGCTTGTGTCTCCTACCGTTTGGATGGATTTGCATGGTAATATTTTATTATTAGCAATACTGGCAAATAGCAAAACGCAGTGCCATGCGTCTCTTAAGCTATTTATATTAAACCTACAATGAGTTTTAACTGCAGCACTGCAGTAATAGTGTAGTATAAAACAGAAAACAGTCTCAGTTTTAGTAAGTATCGCAAAAAAGCTTTTGCTTGTAGGCCTGAATGTAAATACAGGATGCGGTAAGACGGGATGTGAGCTAGCGCTCATTTTCCGTGCTGGACGTACCTGCACTAACAGCTGTACCATGTCGAAGAGACTAGCGAAGGAGGGTCGGTCCTCGGGCGCGGGCGCCCAGCACTCGCACATCAGCTTATACACTTCGCTGGGACAACCTGGATAAAAATAAAGGATAAAGATTCATAAAAAAATAATAATAAATAGAATAACCTAAAAATTTTTTCGAATCAAGCGGAATTTGAACCCGCAACCACCGCTTGATACGCGGGTGCTCTACCAATTGAGCTATCGAGACATATCTCGCTTGGACTAATTATCATTGGGATGTTAATAATCATTGTAATTTTGGGGATACCTATTATAATCTTTAGTAGGTATTCCCTTAGTGTGGGGACACTATAAAAACAAAAATTACCTGGAAAGATTCGTTTGTATGTTTGTGTGTTTACTCTGCCTGCTTTGGATGCTGTGATTTCCGATCCGGATGTTGCGGTTTCGAAACTCAGCCGTGCACCAATTAATTTTTCAATCGTAAATAAATCTCGGTTACCAGAGTTGGCCACTGACTCATAAGAACTTACTTTGACGGGACCGACTGTTTAACGTGCCTTCCGAAGCACGGGAGCGCTTAGTTGAAATTGCCACTGGCGGTCACCCATTCAAATGGTGACTACGCGGAACAGTGCTATGATGGTGACTTCGATGATCTGTTAAGAACAACTTAGCCAGCTACGTCAAGAGCACTTTCTGTTTGGTGATGAGTCAGTGAAAGAACTGTTGGTGTACATGGTAACGCTTCTTCGAAGTTGCGGGCAACAGCTACCGAACATCAAAGAATACCTGTAGGCTTCTGAAGTCTTCCACCACCAGAAACCATCTCCATGACCTCTCGGTTGGAGCAGCCGGTATACGGCATCACCCCTAGGGAAAATATCTCCCATAGTAGAACGCCGAATGACCTGAAATTATTTTACTTTGCATCATCATCATATCGATTATCATGCCAACTTTCTAATATTCCCACAGATGGGATGATGGGATTACTCTCGAACGAAACTGAATGCAGTTTTTTTTTATACCTCTAAAGTGGCAACCAAGCGTACGGCCCACTTGATAGTCAGCGGTAACCGTAGCCTATGTACGCTTGCAACATCATAGATATTACTTGCGTGTTACCACCCTGAGACGTTAGATGGAAAGTCTCGTGTGCAGATTATGCAATATTTGTACCGCAGCGGGGATCGAACCTGTCTCAAAATATCTCTGATGTTTCAAGCGTACATAAGCTACGGTAACCGCTTACTATCAGGTAGGTACGCTTTGTTGCAACTTTAGTGGTAAGTATAAAAAAAATATTAATAATGAGCTGACACGTGAGGCTTCACCCTCGTTTATTGCAGTTTTTACGCTATCCCACCCATAAAAAGTAGCATAAGTGTTATACCAGGACTTAAGACAATATCATTACAATCGGTAAAGTTGTCAAGGAGATACGTGGTAACAAACATACACACACACACACACATACAGACTTTCGCATTTATAATATTAGTAGGATACTAGGGTTTTAAGTAGCTCTTACCATACATCAGTCTTGATTGTAAAAACTCCATCAATATAAGCTTCCGGTGGCATCCATTTGATGGGCAGCATGGCTTTGCCCCCCTTCTTGTAATAATCAGCTCGGTAGATGTCTCTAGCCATACCGAAATCTGCTATCTTGACTGTTCTTCCCGGGCCTCGGGAGGACAGAAGGCAGTTCCGAGCTGCTATATCCCTGGAAACATCCAAATCATATATACTACACTACTTAAATCACGGGCGTTGATCATTGAAATTTTTCTTTTAGATCAAATAGCAGTCATGAAAGAAAAGAAGTATTCCTGTGAGTAAGTGAGTTCGTATGAGGCAGTGGCAAACTCTGATGACAGAGTTTCTAGGCCACCCGAAGGCCGCTGTGCTTAACGTGCCCTCCGAAGCACGAGAGCGCTCAGTTGAAATTGCCACTGGCGGTCACCCATTCAATTGATAACTACACGGAACAGTCCTTAAATTCGTTGATCTATTTGGGATAATGATGCAGGGCTACCACAACACATACCTGTGTATAAACCTCTTGGACTCCAGATATCTGCACCCCTTGGACACGTCAGAGGAGCACAGCAGTAGATCCTTCATCGTCAGCGCGCTCGCTCGCTCCGGCTTAGGACGGCTCTCGCGGAGGAAGTTCTTCAAGTCACCACCAGCTAGTAGTTCCAACACTATGAACCTGGAGGGTTATGTAAAAGGTTAAGTTATTGGCATTGGTAACAGAGGTTTCTTCCATGCACGCCTACCAAAGTGCCTATCAATGAGAAGTCACCATAGGTACCTGGTTTTTACCTGGTGGTAGGACTCTTCAGCACGAGTTCGTCTTGGTGGGTACCACCGCAGTGCCAGATATTCTGCCTCCAAGCAGTAGCGTACAAGCACTGTGCTTAAGTTTGAAGGGCACTGTAGCTAGTATTACTGGGCGAAAGTACAACTTTCGGGGTGATAAGTGCAGTGCAATGCCACGCAGAGCTTTAAATCTTAAAGGTTGGCACTGCAACTCATATGGTCGGGCGTGGCGCATAACATCAGTGATTATCTACGAATCTCAATTTTTTTTTTTTTTTTTTTTTTTTTATTCACAATAAGCTTGCGCTTGACCACTATCTCGCCTGATGTTAAGCGATGATGTGGTCTACGGTGGAGCACGCTTGCCTAAGAGCTTTCAATTATCAAACTGGACCAAACTATTAAAACGGATCACACCTTCCAAACTCCAGCTCTTTAGGCGTTACGGTCGTCAGTCAGTCAGTCATTTTTTAAATATTTTTTAATTGGTTTTAAACAAGCGTTTGACCACCACCTCACCTGATGGTAAGTGATGGTGTGGTCGATGATGGAGCACGCTTGCCTAGAAAGAACCTCTTCACTTGAAGACTCCTAAATTGTATTGGTCCGGAAAAACAGACCCCGGCAACGAGTTCCATTCTTTACTCGTGCTAATAAGAAAAGAAGATGAAAAGCGTTTGGTTCGGCATGGGATGTCGACCAGATCAGAGTCAGTCAGTTAAACAGTTACATGCCTACCTGGGATGTCGATCGAAACACACTCCAATCATATGCACAACGTTGGAATGATTAAACTTCGCCATGATAGCCGCTTCCATTAAAAAGTCGTGTTCGGCTTGCAATGTCGACAGTTCCGGTAAAGTCTTGACAGCTACTGGCATCTCGATCGTGTCGCCGTGTCGGTGCTTGTAGAGGCCCTGGTAGACCTCTCCGAAGGCCCCTTGGCCTAGGGCCCTGGTGAGGAAACAGAAGAAAATTGATTGATTCAGGTTGCGGAAATCCATTACAAGATAAAAAACAGACGAAAAATCTCTAGTTCTACTCCGCTTTACCTTTTAACTAATGAGGTCACGACACGTGTTTCATCCCTCCACGGGACATTATCTTATCTTATCTTAATGATTTGTTGCGAAAAAACTCAAAAACTAGTGGTCCAATTTTAAAATTCTTTCATCATTAGAATGCTACATTATCCCTGAGTAACATAGTCTATATTTATTACTAGCGACACCCAGGCGCAGCTGGGATGGACTCCTAGTAGTTATATGAAAAAAAAACCACATCTTTTTAGTTTTTTGGACTTTTTTTTATACAACTGAAGTGGCAACCAAGCGTACGGCCCACAAGATGGTAAGCGGTTACCGCAGCCTATGGATGCTTGCAATACCAGAGGTATCACTCGGTTGCCACCTTGAGGCTAAGATCGAAAGCCTCATGTGCCAATAATTTCACCGGAAACCATACCCTTCGCACCGGAACACAGCAATGCGAGCATTACTGCTTGGCGGCAGAAATAGGTATGGTGGTAGTCCTTCCCCGGACGAGCTCTACCACAGAGAACTCTACTACTTAGCAGTTGGAAACTTACTTGACAAGTTTCAAACTCTCCCTAGAGACTTGGGGTAGTTCCCGAACGTCCACACCCTGAGGAAGGAAGCTCTCGCTGCCGTAGTGGGGGTTGAAAGCCATACTCAGGGGGTTGTCGTTACCCCGCGGGGCTCTCAGACGGTGCAACTGCACCTCTTGTTCTAGGATCTGCTTCGAGCGTTCCTCCGCTTCTTTCCTGCGTTGGTATATGTTATCTGTGGAAGAATTATTTCTATTAGGTACAGCGACATGCCCGGTTTCGAACAGATGCTTATACTTAGCCTCCTCTTGAATCACTCTATTTTTGATGAAATTCATTGCGTAGTTCAAAAGATCTAAGCGTTAAGGGACAGACGACGGCGGGAAGCGATCTTTTTTATAATAATTATGTAGAATAGATAAATCAACATCATCATCCAAAGCGTAACTTCAACCCACCTACACCCAGAAATCAGCTAGTTTTTGACTCTGAAACCTGATTCAGAAGATCGTCTTCTGATCCTAAGTACAAGAGTTGAAAACCGGTCGTGCCTCAATGGGTTTTGTACACTCGAAAAAATTGCGACATTCGCAAATATGCCTTAGATCAGCGTGGTGGATTAAGAGACCCACTCTCACTCAGAAGAAGGACAGAGTTCAAAAAGAAATAAAAGTGCAGTCAAGTTTTTTTTTATGTCAGCAAGTGACAAGATGATCAAGTCGCCCGTCTGATGTTAAGCGTCTCAAAGCACTTCAAAGTTTTTAAGTTCTACGTGGCACTGCACTGCGCTCATCACTCCGAGACGTAGTTGTTAAGTCTCTTTCGCCCAGTAATTTCATTTGTCAAAGTGCCCTTTAAATCTAAACACAGTAACACTTGCACACCACTGCTTGGAGGTAGAATATCTGGCACTGCGGTGGTACCCACCAAGATGGACTCTTGCTAAAGAGTCCTACCACAAGGTAAGAAGTGTAGTAGTTATAATAATAATTATAGTGATAACTTACAAAGATACAAACAGATGCAGAGAACAGCCAGGGCGAACACAAACACAGCAACAGACAACACTATCACCAGCACCCACGATATTCTCGGCCAGGAGTCGTCCACTGCAACATTACATCAGAGCAACATTAAGCTTTTACACTTTCGCTTGAGAATAGGCCAGCAGTCACCCATCGAAATGGTGACACCTCGGAATACGCGAATCAACATAAGAGTGCGTGGGGGTTTCTTAAAATCTTTATTTAAGTTTTTTAAAGGTGGTCTAGTGGTAGTGGCCGCCTTCCGATCCTAAGGTCGTGGGTTAGAACCCGGTCGTGTATCAATGGATTTTACTATTAGAATATGAGCAATATCAGTGCTCTCATATGGTAAAGGAAAATATAGCATCGTGAGGAAACCGGCATGTCCTTGAACTAAAAATCGAAAGACATGTGCCGTCCACCGCACCGCATTGGATCCGCGACTCAATCACTCTCACTCGAGAGTAGTGTCCCAACATCGTTAACATTGAAAGCTGTGATGATAAAAGGTGACTCACGTATGCACTTGGTAGGATCCTGAGCGTCCGTGGTCCAAGTCGCGGGGCAATAACACTTCACTACACTGCGGTACTCGTTCATCGCTACGCAGCGGTAGTCACAACCGCAGTCCTGAAATGTTTATATCGTCTAGATGGAAAGCAGCCCACCTGATGTATAAAGATGAACATGATGCAGATAAAGATGAAGATGTTGAAGATAAAGATGTTGAAGATGATGTAGAATCTATTCTGCTTTTGCAAATAAAGTTAACAACAATAAAACGATAAAACGAGAAAATAAAACGGAACATAAACTAAACGAATACTAGACGAAAAAATTCCTTGGTTCCGTTAATATACCGTTTTTATTACCTTATAACTACCTTTCCTTTCAATCTACATCATCAAATTTGATTGAAAGTGTAATCATCAAGTGTTATCGATTGCAACCCTACTACATAATCACCCCTTTGGACGCCACTTCAATCGTTCTGATGATAATTAGAATGCTTCAGACAAATAACATACACCCCAGTGGTTTCCTTTGGATTATATCTTACATGCAATGCAGGTATGATGATAACTTCCCCCGGCCCAGCCCGGGACGCCACGGTCACTTCGCTATACTCCTTGATAGCTCGAGAATTTTCCGTGTAAGACCATCCGCCTCCACCATGGATGCCTTCGCCGTCGTGTGTGCTGCCGCCTGTGAACCGAACTCGACGTCTATTATCAATTCGTTATTATTACAAAATATCTGATTAGTTCAGGTATTTTTTTTAACCTGATTCGTCCCACTGCTGGGCAAAGGTCCCCCAAATCAC
This sequence comes from Colostygia pectinataria, assembly GCA_951394395.1. NCBI lineage: Eukaryota > Metazoa > Arthropoda > Insecta > Lepidoptera > Geometridae > Colostygia > Colostygia pectinataria. The sequence goes on along the minus strand of OX596374.1, from coordinate 5,781,420 downwards.
TCCAATCATCTCTCTCCTTAGCAATGTCCTACCATCATATTTAATAATTATTATTTGTGTTTCCACAGGCCGATTTGAAGATCACATGAGTGAAGAAGTAATACCACGGTAGCATTATAAAATAGACCATAGCAGCGTATGGGAGTACGCATTGTCTTTTTGTTTTGAAGATCTAAACAGGTGTACAAGACAATCTGAAAGGAACAGTGCTCAATAGCACTGTTCCTTTCAGTGATTTGACACGCAACCCATACAATTATGGGTTGCGTGTTAAATCCGTCTGTCCCTTTCTCTTGCCTTGCCAATATACCTTGCTTGCAGGACCAATCACAGAGTCATCTATATACACCAGTGTTTGATTCCCATCTTTATCCGTGTACGTTTTCATGCTTTAACATTTTTTCTCGCTTGTGGGACCAACCATCGAGTCATCCATATCCACCCGTGTTGCATACTCACCTTTATCGGTGTACGTTTATCATGTTTTGGCGTTTTATCGTGCTCGTGGGACCGACCACCGAGTCATCCATATACAATACCCCATCAGTGTTACCTTGCGAGCCGCCCCCGCCGCCCCCTCGCACGCAGCCCCCGCCCCCGCCGCCGAAGCCCCCGTGCGCGGAGCCCACGCAGGCGGAGCCGCCCGCGCCACCGTCCCGCACCGCCGCGCCGCGCACCAGCTCGAAGCCCGGCGTGCTGGGGCCCGAGCGACCTATCCAACCGCCTCCAGCACCTGCACGTGGGGGACTTATGATGATTTTAAAGTATGGATATGAGTCCTGCCTGGTAGGACTCTTCAGCAAGAGTCCGTCTTGGTGGGTACTACCGCAGTGCCAGATATTCTACCTCCAAGCAGTAGTGTGCAAGCTGCACTGTGTTTAGGTTTGAAGGGCACTGTAGCAAGTGAAATTACTGGGCGAAAGAGACTTAACAACAATGTCTCGGGTTGATAAGCGCAGTGCAGTGCCACGCAAACACTTAAAAACTTTAATCTTTGGGTGGCACTGCACCTGTAATAGTCAGGCGTGATGCCTAACATAAGGTGGGCGCCTTGATTGTCATGCCACTTGCTGACATAAAAAAAAAGATGTCAACAGTCTTAATATCAAACTAAAAGTTTTGATTTGCATGCTTGTATAAGCAAAAGTAAGTAAGTTCGTATGAGTCAGTGGTCAACTCTGGCGACAGAGTTTTAGGCCGCCCGAAGGCCTCTGTCATGGCCTAACAAAAAGCCGGGACCGACTGCATAACGTGCCCTCCGGAGCATGGGAGCTTAGTTGTGGTAACACGCAAGTGATATTGATGATGCAAGCGTACATAGACTACGGTAACCGCTTACCATCAAGTGCGCCGAACGCTTGGTTGCCACTTTACTGGTATTAAAAAAAAACATACCTGATGTCTTCCCTGGCTGTCCATACATGTAGCCGGACTCTGGTGTGTCGTTAGTAGAGGGGCGACCGTGCTGTGAGCCGTCGTCTCTGAAAGCCCCCACGGAAAGCCCCCCGCCCCCACCCGCTATCACGAGAGGATAAGCTATGCCATCGTCGTCCAGCTAGGAAGAAAACGACAGTTATAATTTTAGTTACCAGTAGGTACGTGTGCGAGATACCAGAGAGGCATGTGGCATGAGCCTCACCTAGTTCGATTGGCACCACACTGAAGCTTTATGATGAAGAGGGATCATCAAAAAAAAGCTAGGAACCCAGCCGAGTTTGTTGCCAGACTCTTCTAGGCTGGGGCGCGTGAAACTGGTGTAAATTCACCTAGCTTTAAGACGTTTCAAAATGATCCTTGTGATTTTATTGAAATAAATCATTTTTGACTTTGACTTTGACCCAAGAGAATGTAAGCACTACGTACTTTGACTTTGAGATAAGAGCACGCTTGCACCTGCGTGAAGCTGGGACGGACTGCTGGTTCATGATAAAAACAAAAAAAAGAGCAAAGACATGAGTCTCGTTCGTTCGTTCGTATGAGTCAGTGGCCAACCCTGGTGACAGAGTATCTAGGCCGCCCGAAGGCCTCTGTCATGAGTCTGAAAAGGTTACTTACAACAAAAACATAAGTGGCCCCGCCGCCGCCACCGCCGCCGTCCGTGACGTGAGTGTTGCGAACCTCGTGAGTTTTGCTGGTGAACAGTTGAGTCTCGTTGCGTTTGATGCACTCCTCGCCCTCCTGTGCTGAGAGGGTCTGCGAACAAGTTGGGGATTGAAGAATTCAAGCATAAGGTACTGCCAAAGGATCCTACGATAACGGATACCTAAGACCTATGTACCTACAAACCAACTTGAAGCATTATATAAATGATTATGACTAGGATCTCAGCCATCGTGTAGTTAGCCATTTGTGATGCGCAAAGACTTCACACTATATAATAAATGCGAAAGTTTGGATGTTTGGATGTTTGTTCTTCTATAACTCGACAACCACTGAACCGGTTTGGCTGAAATATTAAAGAATAAATAGATAGTGACCGGGAATATAACATAGGCTACTTTTCATCCCGATTCGTTCGTTCGTTCGTATGAGTCAGTGGCCAACTCTGGTGACAACTTTGAAAAAGCCGGGACCGTCTGCTTAACGTGCCCTACGAAGCACGGGAGCGCTCAGTTGAAATTGCCACTGGCGGTCACCCATCCAAATGATGACCCCGCGGAACAGTGCTTAACTTCGTTGATCTGATAAGAACAACTTAGCCAGCTACGTCACGAGCGCTCCCGATAAATACCGTTAAGAGTACGGTTCCCGAGTTCCACGCGAGAGCTAGTTAGTTCATAAAGCTCTAAAGTGTCAGCAGACTAGAGTCTAGAAATGAACGAAAACTGCTGTCTTGTAAAAGATACTAAGTAAGACTAATAAGTTGGGAATTGTCCATATAGTGTCAGCAGATTAGAGTCTAGAATTTATTACGAAATTCCTGTTCGGAATGAAGAAATGAAGAAATTCTACGTTAGACAGCTGCCTGAAATTTAATACTATCTGATAAGGAGTGTTGCAAGTGGAACACTCTATGCATCAACATTTCTCTTGCGCACCGCCAAGGAATGGAATTCTTTGCCGGAGTCTGTGTTTCCCGATACTTAAAACCTGGGTATCTTCAAGTCATGAGTGAATAGGTTGCTCTTATGCAAGCCTGCTCCACTACCTCATCGCTTAACATCAGGCGAGATAGTTTTTGAACTTGGTTTTACAAACGGGAGGTTTTTTCGACACAGTATTTTACGTCTGCTATTATCATAGTTTTTCATTGTTAATGTTTTATGTTCCAAATAAAGATATTTTGATTTTGATTTTGATAGAGCAAGCGCAAGCCTATTGTGAATTAAAAAAAACAGGAGGTAAGTACTAAAAACACCTATCACTTGTTCCACGCGCAACTCGTGCGTCATTTACGTATTACGCCTTACGCCTCTGCAAATATCCCATTGAGGCGAGTGTACGTCTATAGTTCCGGTGGTTTGTTACCTTCTTACAGGCCTAATCTTCTAGGCTGGGGCGCGTGGGACTGGCGTAAATTCACCTAGCTTTAAGACGTTTCAAAATGATCCTTGTGATTTTATTAAAATAAATCATTTTTGACTTTGACTTTAGCTTTGCCTGCGCGCCTGAAATTCTCATGGAGGAGAAGCGACTAATAGTTCGGTTGTATTACTATTATTTTTATGAAATTGGTGCTAATATAACACTGCTGCCATGCAGGCCTATGTGTTCGCCACTTGTGTTGTTGCCCTTAGGGGGGGTTTACAGTTCACCTTCAAGCCCTGCCGTTACTAAGAACTCGGATTCGCTTGGGGGTGATGTCTCTTAGCTCATCTGGGCTGAGGATGTGCCTACCCAGATGTATGCTACGTTTTTGCATTAGCGGTCCACATTCTCCTAGCAGATGCGCAGGCTCTTTGCACAGTCTGCAGGTTTGTGTGTCACTCAGCCTTATCTTGAACATGTGCTTATTAAGGCGACAATGTCCAGTTAGGGTTCTAACTACAATGCGTAGGTTATTCCTATTTAGCGCTAGGATTTGGCTGGTGTACCGTTTATCGAAGGTTCGGTTGTAAGACCCGGTAGTCACCTTGCAAGCCTGTTTTCCCGGCAGTCCCAGTTCCGCACCAGTGCGTCTGAGTGGATAGGTTCGTGTGGTGTTACCTTCTTGCAGGCCTGCTGGCCCGGCTGCCCCACCAGCAGGTAGAGCAGCTCGGCGCGGTGCAGCGGCAGCAGCGCGCGCGCCACGGCGCCGTGCGACACGCCCGCGCGCGCAGACCCCAGCCCGCCGCTCGCGCCCACCGCTATTATCCTGCGGATTCAACAACGAACATGTCTCTTTACGAACAAATGAGTTACACACCACATTAAGTTGAATTAAATTACAAATTCATGTAATTTCAAGTTTCCAACACGGGTGAGTATGGCCACATCAACATTCAGAGTAGTAGAGTTCATTTAAAAAAAAACGTTAAAGATTCTTCATCAGGGTTGAGTGAAGCGCGCCGTGTCACTCAACCTTGATGAAGACTCTTGAAATTGAGTCGAAACCGTGTCGGTGCCACTTCACCGATATTATATACCCCCGTTTTTAAATTGAATGATATAGTTCACAATGATAGTTTTATGAGAAAAAAGTAGTAGAGTTCTTTGTGAGCTTGTCCAGGGAAGAACTACCACCATACCTATTTCTGCCGCCAAGCAGTAATGTTAGCATTGCTGTGTTCCGGTTCAAGGGGTATGGTTTTCAGTGAAATTACAGGCCCATGAACTTTAGATCTACATCCCAAGGTGGCAACGCGCAAGTGATATCTCTGATGTTGCAAGCGTACATAGGCTACGGTAACCGCTTACCATCAAGTAGGCCGTACGCTTGATTGCCACTTTAGTGGTACAAAAAAAAATTTGATACAGAACAAACAGTGAGGGTTTTTTTTTAAAGTACTAAGCTACTTTTTATCCTAGAAATAGATTTCCCAGTTCCACGCTCCATCTTCTAGTAAGGTCGAGTCTTACGTATGGAGTCCTGCCGGCACCTCCCAGACCTGTAGCCCCTCGTACGTCTCTTCCTGCACCACGGATACACTGACGGAAGTGTTGTAGACAATGACAGGGAATAGATTCCCCAGTTCCACGCTCCATCATTATTTTTTTGTATGTCAGCAAGTGAAAAGACAATCAAGGCGCCCACCTGATGTTAAGCACCACGCCTGACTATTACAGATGCAGTGCCACCCAAAGCTTGAAGTTTTCAAGTGTTTGCGTGGCACTGCACTGATTCTACTGAAATAAATAATTTTTGATTTTGATTTTGATTTTGCTTATCACCCCGAGACATTGTTGTTAAGTCTCTTTCGCCCAGTAATTTCACTTGCTACAGTGCCCTTCAAACCTAAACACAGTGCAGCTTGCACACTACTGCTTGGAGGTAGAATATCTGACACTGCGGTGGTACCCACCAAGACGGACTCTTGCTGAAGAGTCCTACCACCAGGTAAAAATCTGCTAGTAAGGTCAAGTCTTACGTATAAAGTCCTTCTGCCGGCACCTCCCAGACCTGTAGCCCCTCGTACGGCTCTTCCTGCACCACGGATACACTGACGGGAGTGTTGTTGTACGCAGCATCACACATCGTCTGGTTGGGACCAAAGCGACCCTTGGCGCCACATGTTGAGAACTTGTAAACTGGAACAAGCCACGGTCAATATTGTAAAAGCAGAAAGTAAGCAAGTAAGTAAGTAAAGTAAATAAGTAAAGTGAAAACAGGCTTAGGGTAGATTCAACCAACTTTTGGAATAACTATTCCGTGGAATAAGAAATGTAAGGGTGAGAGTAGATGGTGCAACTCGCCCTTAGAGTAGTAGAATTCTTTGTGATAGAACTTTTCCGAGGAAGAACTACCACCATACCTATTTCTGCCGTCAAGAAGTAATGTTTTGCATTGCTGTGTTCCGGTTCGAAGGGTATGGTTACCGGTGAAATTACAGGCACATGAGACTTTCCATCTAACGTCTCAGGGTGGTAACACGCAAGTGATATCTATGATGTTGCATGCGTACATAGGCTACGGTAACCGCTGACCATCAAGTGGGCCGTACGCTGGTTGCCACTTTAGTGATATAAAAAAAGCAGGCTTAGGTTACTAGTAAGTTCGTATGAGCCAGTGGGTGACAGAGTTTTTAGGCCAACCGAAGGCCTCTGTCATGGCATAACTTTGAAAAAGGAGGGACCGACTGCTTAACATGCCCTCTGAAGCACGGTAGCACTGCTGAAATTGCCACTGGCGGTTACCCATCCAAATGGTGACTACGCGGAACAGTGATTAACTTCGTTGATCTGTTCAGAACAACTTAGCCAGCTACGCCACGAGCGCTACTTGTTAGGTAACTAAAACTAGGTCTAACTGGCTGCATAGTGAAAAGTGGTATGGTGACACAGAATAATAGTAGTAGGCAAAAAACTTAAAAACAGTGAAGGAAAATATTTCTAAGAGACTGTTGTTCATGTTCAAGAACTAAAAATTCAAAAGACATGTTGACTCATCTGATTTGAGTATGCGTTTGGTTGGACCTTAAATTCTTAATGGAGATTCGGCTATTGATCTAGCAGTGAAAAAATTAGAAGGTAGGTATAGTTCTCTCGGCGGATCTAGGCTTCCGTGAAGTTAGCCGTTTCGATGCGCAATGGAGCTTTTTCTAACTAAATTGTCTTTGCGCATCACAAACGGCATCAAAACTTCACGAAAGCCTAGATCCGCCGAGAGAACTATACAAAAGATCTACTTACATATTTTATCAACAAAAGAATCGTGGGGATCCGTTTTCTCCTCTAAGACAGGATCGTAATACTTGTAGTCCCCAAGTTCAGCAGGATCTATGTTGAGGCCAAAACACTCCGGCGCCATACTAAAGTCATCTATAGCTGTGTCGGAATAGATGCGCATGCCCATTCGTGTTTTGAACTGGAGAAAGTATCTGAAAATAAAAAAGATAGTAAATCTATAGAAGTTTTAAAAAAATAAGCAACAGACGAAAAATCTCTAGTACTATTCCGCCCAAATTTGTTGGGATCTTGTAATGGATTTCCGCAAAGTAACGCCTGAATCTATCAATTATTATAGAAGTTTTGTAAACTAAAGATTCATCATGAGTTTATAGGTTTAAAATAGTAATTTTTGTGGTGTGAATCAAGGAACTATATTAGGTCCGGTTTCTTATACATACATTTATCAACTATTGCAAGGATAATTTTTAGTAAGCGGGACAATCTCAAAAACTTTATTGGTAGAGCGCCCGCGTCTCAAACGTAAGGTTGTTTCAAACCCCGCTTGGGCGAAACCTTTTTGGGATATCATAAATTTTAGTTGTTAGCATCAAAACTGATTTAAGTAATATACTAGGGTAAAAAGTCTTACCTCCTTGTGATATTAGGCAAAAATATGGCAGCTCTATACCAGTTCGGGCCCTTGTCCTTTGTAGAGAACCAAAGAGAAATAGTGTTGTTCCCTCGGTTAGTAATCTCTACCACCTCTACGCTGAGGGAGCCGTAATTGCGTCCGTATTGGTAATAGTAGAACCTTATCTGGAAGGGATAAGGATGGTTTTCGAAGAGTAACATTGCTTATTTTATACAAGAGACAATCATAGTGGCAGTGATTATTTAGTTGTATTAGCTATGACACCTGATAAGGTTTTTGCGTGATTAAAATAATATAAAAAAAAACATTTAGGTACTAAAAAATTAAACGTATGTAGCCAAGATCATAACAAACATTTGGATGAAACATTTTGTCTATCTGACTAAGCCATACAGAATTCGTTAAACCTAATATGCGCGTTGAATGAAATATATTTGTATGTCGATAAAAAAAAGGTGTCGAAATCATCTAGCCATCTCTTTTAGGGACTGCAACGACATGACGACCAAAGCTTGGGTTCAACTGGCACAAGACCAAGATGACTGGAGAGATCAAGGGGAGGCATTTGCCCGGCAGTGGGACACAACAGGCTAATCGTATTCGTATTCGTAAGTATTAAAGATTGCTTACCATACAACAGTTGTAATATCTGGAAGTGTTGTTTCCGTGCACCTTAGGTGGAGGGTTGAAGATCGATGTCCGCATGGCAGCAGTAGACGCAAAGTCTGCCTTCTCCTAAAATACAATAATATTATCTTTTATCTTTATAAAAAGCTTGTGGAATTCATTACAGTTATCTAAAGAGCTCAGAGATCTAATGGGTATCTCAATTGATCTAGATCACTGCTAGGGATCTGTTTCCAACATGCTAGCGGCATACCGCGAACCTTAAATCGCAATGAAATATTATATAAGATTTGTATTGATTGATTTATTAAAGCCTTACGTATAGAGGTTGTTCATAATTTTCAGATACTTTAACAGACCTCGGTTTTGATAACCGTATCATCGACATAGATGTTGTTTGATAAATTTTTACCTGCTCTTTTTTTTCTAGAAAACTAACACCTGAAATTACGAATTTTAAGTGCTCTCACACCTGGGTACCTAATTATTTAATTAAGTACTTAGATCTTTAGTTTTTTACTCGCTACGATCGCTAGAAACTCACCTTATTCGGACCAGTGACATTCATGTTTACAAAAAAGTACCAGCCGATACAACTGGACAATGTCTGGTTCATATGAGCTGGAATTAGAATTGGGACCATCTTCGTGGGCCGAGGGATAGGCATGCCGCAAGTGTGGTCGTAGTTTGGGCCTGTTTTATCAGTGGGTGTAGGACCACTGTGCCGGGACCATTTCAGTATGGGCCTGTGGAAAAATAATTATTGGTTATATTTAATATCACGCATGACTGAACTAGGAAACAAAAAAGTAAGTTCGTATGTGGCCAACTCTAGTAATGGAGTTAATTTTTCTATTTTTATTTTATGTATGTTTTGTGTTGCCTACAGATTTTGTCTTCTTCATTAATACTATATTCTTTATCAATGGTCTGTCTATGAGTGTTTTAAATTTCCTCGCATCTACGTACAGGTCTCTACCTAGATAGAGCGAGGAACTCAATGCAACACTGGCACAAAGGTCTTTTCACACAGCATTTTTTTACTTACAAGAAACACAATATTTGTTAATATCCTATAAAATAATGTTGTCTAAGACCCTTTTTACTAAATAAAGATTTTTGATTTGATTTGATTTGAAATACTTACTGTGGTATGTCTTCGAAGCCACAAGTGTCCATTTCAAAGTTGCAATACGAACCGTACGGCATTTTGTCTGAAACAATGTTGTTGTTTTTTTAATAATTTTTTTTTTGCTTATAAAAACCAGCAACGATGTTCTTTGGTGCATTGTACTTATATGAAAATCGTGGTTTAGAATAATAAAACTTACCACAATTCTGGTTTTCGTCGCTTCCGTCATCGCAGTCTTTGACAAGGTCACACACTTGGCTTAGCTTGATGCAAGAATCCTTCTGTAAATTTTCACAGACTTACAAGAAGATTGTAATAGTAAAAAAATTAATTACTCCGAAAGGTGACCATCAAGGCAGCAATAAAAATAATTAACTTATTACAAAGACCGCACGTTTTGCGCCAATTGGTTTCGTTAAAATAGATGTTTACATATTGGCGCCCAACGTGGTACAACACGTTTATGTAAAAAAATATGATTATTAATGGGTTTTTAACTGTTTTAAAAATCAATAAGTAGCTACGTACCAAGTTATGTGAATTGTTATGAGAAACTGTTTAAAAAATCAAAGTTACAGACTTAGTACCTAAGTAAGTTCTTATGAGTAAATGACCAACTCTGGTGACAGTGTCTAGGCCGCCCGAAGGCCTCTATCACAGCCTAACAACTTCGTAAAAGCCGGGACCGACTGCTAAACGTGCCCTCTGAAGCACGGGAGCGCTCAGTTTAAATTGCCACAGGCGGTCACCCATCCAAATGATGAATCCGCGGAACAGTGCTTTCGTTGATCTGTTAAAAACAACTTAGCCAGCTACGTCACAAGCGCTCCTAAAAATTATTATTTATTTATACCTTCATAATCTTGCACTTCAGCTGTCCAGGAATACACTCTCCATTATACACTGGTGGTTCCGGCACACACTCTATCATCCTAATGTTGTCTATGGCTATATGCGGGAGTGTGTGTGCCAGGTTCACGTAGTTGGGTCTCGTGATCTCGATGATGATGCGGACTTCTTGGGATATCTTGCCAATCATGAAACGTATAGGGCTCCACCTGACAATGAAACACTACGGTCAAAAAGGCATGCTGACTGATTTTGAGAAACTGTTATTCAGAAGTATCGACTTTATGCAAAAAATAACTTATTATTCTAGAAATTATACAACTGAAGTGGCAACCAAGCGTACGGCCCACAAGATGGTAAGCGGTCACCGCAGCCTATGGACGCTTGCAATACCAATGTAATGTTGTTGTTGTACTATGAAATGTGTGCCAATTACAGGCATGCACAGCATTTTCCATAAATTTAAATTTTACAGACAACAGCTAAAAATGAAAAATACTTACAACTTACAACTAAAACGAAAAAAAAGATAAGAAATATTAATCAATCAATTATAAAAAAACCAAAAATATAATTAAATAGTATAATAATTATGTACTTAAACAAAACTGTAACAAAATTACGTTTATTTACCTACCTATACAAAGGTAAGATGCATACATCACGCAATAATATTATTCAGATATAGGTACCAGGTTCATCCTGGTTCAATACTTAAAAAATGTGTGATTAATTTATTTTTAAAAACAGGTCACGAGTCACCAAACGGATCTAGAAGAATCTTAAAAGTCATAGAATCTATCTTTTCAGGTATGACATTCCTAAAAGCCATTATTATAATAAATGCGAAAGTTTGGATGTTTGGATGTTTGTTCCTCTATTACTCGACAACCGGCGAATCCCTGTGACTTCTCACAACAGGTTTTTTTAGACCTAGTGAGGAGAACAGAGCCTAACCTGTGGTACAATTTTTTTTACACCTGACTCATGTTTGTTACCTTCCTGTTATGAAATGTTATGTACCGATGCACACCATAATGACAAATAAATTATTCTTCTTATTAAAATTCTAACCACTGAATCGATTTGGCTGAAATTTAAACACTGATAATGACAAAAACATAGGCTACTTTTATCCTGAAAAAAGTACGATTCCCGAGTTCTACGCGAAAGTAGTCGCGGGCAGCAGCTAGTTTGGTATTTAACCACTTACATTTCGAAGTTATCACCAGCTACTTCCTGGAGAATCCACTGCACATCAGAGATTGTCGACTCGGACACCAGCTTGATGCTTGCATTCTGCATTCTGCTCTGATGCAGTCTTGCTTCGAACTGTAGATATAATAATAATAATAAGTATTAAGTATATAATATTGTTAAGTAATAATATTATTATAATATTATTGTATTGACGATGTTTGTACGATCTACAAATATTTGTTCCGGGTGTTCTTGGTATTTTCTATATATAATAAAAAATATCTATCTATGTATTGTATTTAGTATATATCAGTCATCTAGTACCCATAATACAGCTCTGTTTTACAGCAGATTACCTTGGGGCTAGATGATGCTGTGTGGATTGTCCAGCATTATTTATTTTATTTATTATTAGTAATATTTTTAAGGGTTAGGTACGAAAACTCGCGGTCGCCGAGCAGAAACAATCCAGGACGATGACCTCTATAAAAAGTGTTGTAAATGTACCTTCCCAGCCCAAAAGCGGAGTTTCCACCCATGCACGTGAATAGGTACTTTGACGTGTGCAAACGTTGAATAAATTTGAAAAACTTACAAAAGTAAAAATTATATTATTTTAGGAAATTGCGATAAATTGTGCGCAATGCCAGTATTCTCAAACGGTAGAGAAAACATTGAGAGAAACCGGCATTTCCATGCAAGAACTAATCATTCGCTTTATTATAAAATATGTGCTATCCACCAATCCACATTGGGTCAGCGTGGATTAAGACCCAACAACTCTCGCTTGAAAGTAGACCTTGAGTTGAGTCCCAGCTGTGGGAACATTGGAAGGTTGTCATGATGATCTAAATGCGTACCTTACAATCTTCCCATAAACTGCGAAATGGTGGTGACTTGATGACCATATTTTCCATCGTTGGATCCACGGCAAGATAGAGAAAGTGACCTGAAATAGATTAAAAAAAATGAAGGTAGGACCTAGGGTAATATTATTTTCAACAATTAATTTCAAACTATCAAATTTGTATGAAAGTTTCAATGAAGTTGAAGAAGTTATGGCGGTGATTTTTACTATTTTTTTTAATATTTTTAGTACATTTATGTATCCTGCTAAGGTAATTTTTAGACCTAAAAAATGTACTCAATGGTTATTGAGAAGAAAAATAGTTTCGATGTTACAATTTACCTAATTACACTTCCTCCACTCCATCCCGCAGACTTTGGACCTCCCCTCGTAAGTAAGTTCGCATGAGTCAGTGGCCAGCTCTAGTGACAGAGTCTTTAGGCCGCCTGAAGGCCTCTGTCATGGCCTAACTTTGAAAAAGCCGGGACCGACTGCCTAACGTGCCTTCCGAAGTGTGGCGTTTGCCGATTAAATGGATGCTTATATAGGACGCGTAGAGTTGCTACGCTCGTGCGTGCAATGCTTTTGGTCGGGGCCGAGCAAGCTAGACGGTCGTGTCGGCACGTGTTTAGAACAATAACAATCGTTTATATTGAAGCCCCATTCCTATCCTGGAGCCTTATTCGCTATGACCAAACGCGGGCTCGTTACGATATCTGCGTAGAATCGTCGTCGACGAGTCATGTTTTAGGGCTCATTTCTGACTGTTTTTTCAAGGTATATCATTCTATCGATAGCGAAACTATCGCTTTTGATACAACACAGATACCGAAAACAATTTTACCTACAATTCAACACCATGGCGCGTTTAGAACATACTAAGTTACACGTTATTGTTAAGGAATCTAATAGCAAATAGCGAACGCCCCTGGAGGCTTATTCGCTATGACATAGAAGATTCCTTACCAATAACGTGTTTTATACGTGCCATGGTGTGAAATAGTAAGATGGTTTTCTGTACCTATCTGTGTTGTTTAATAGCGATAGTTTCGCTATCGATAGGTTTACTTTGAAAAAGAGTCAGACAAGCCCTAAAACGTGGTTCGTCGACAACGATTCCACGTAGATATCGTAACGAGCCCGCGTTTGGTCATAGCGAATAAGGCTCCTATAGGATACGAGGGGAACTTTGCAAAGCATTATGTCTTGTTAGCTTGAATACTCGCAAATGTTTCCACTAACACACATTACCACTACATTATTACCTAGAGGCAGTAAATATTTTTTCAACACACTTGCTTATAAAGTGGCTCTATGGTCATCGCAATTAGGCACAGAATGACACCCATAATCAAACTATGACTTTTTCATTGCTTTATCTCACTAGTGAGATTTTGATGAAGATGATTTTTTTTTGTTATTTTATTCACAAGTGTGTTGAAAAACGTCGTATGATACACGTGTGTATTGATGATTACCGTCCTCGGCTATCTTAAGACCCTCGCCTGCGGCTCGGGTCTCAATGACGCCTCAGCGGTAATCACCAATGTTACACACTAGTACCATAATGTACTAATTTGGGTACCTTCGTTCAAGCTGTGTATATTTCGATTTATTAGAACCACACATTATGAAATATTTAAAAAAATTCGTCCATCCAAATCTCGGCTGTCCCGAATAGTCCCAATGGATATCTAAAACAACTCACAGCCCACTCACACGTCTCTTTAGAGTATCTATACAGAGTGGTCCAAACATAGACGTCAATAAGAAAAAAAATGATTTCTCAGACCCACACCCAGGTATCTTAATGTTTTTGTTTGAGAATGTTTTGTCGGAACGTTTGAAATTGATGAAAAAAAAAATTGAGAGTTTTTTCCGAGATTTTTTTTGTAAAATAATCTCAATGAGTTGTCCAATCACGCATAAAATTATCAACTTCCGAGCATTAGTGCAAGTTACAAAAGTTTTGATGAAAAGTGACGAATTTGTGTTTGAGATGAGAGAATCAAAGTTGAATTTTCAACATAAAATTAAAAATCAAAAAACCATAATCCCTGATTTGTTAGTGTTCTTAAAAACTTTCAAGGACTCTAGCTTTCATAATACCACAAAAAATTGCAACTTCATAGGCTATTAAAAATAAAGTAAGTTCGTATGAGTCAGTGGCCAACTCTGGTGACAGAGTTTCTAGGTCGCCCGAAGGCCTCTGTCATGGCCTAACAACATTGAAAGAGCCGGGACCGACTGCTTAACGTGCCCTCCGAAGCACGGAAGCGCCAGTTGAAATTGCCACTGGCGGTCACCCATCCAAATGATGACTTTTTAACTAGATAGAAGTAGGTATACTTTAAAACCACCCTGTATATAGCAATTAGTTGCTTAAGCGATACGCCTATGTAAGTAGCACATAGTGACTCGAAAAAGGAACAAGGTATCTACTTGTTTTTTTATTTACACTATCGAGCACTTTGCACTAATATGACGTCACTGTAGAAGTCGATAAAAAGTTGTTTATACAAAATATACCTGGCAACACTGCTAGGAGGGAATACTGCAGGCAACACTGCTGACTGTAACAGCGTGGCGCACGCGTCGATTTATTCTAATAGATTTTTATATTCTTTTATATTTCATAATTAAAACTAAGTAAATCATTTACTTGTCGTATTATTTTGAAGAGGGCCAAATACCCAACAAGTTTTGGCGACCGTGACAGGACGAATCTAAAAACTGGCTATCGTTTCAAAGTAGTTATTTCCGTACACTTTCGAGTCACCACAATTGATGCTTCTTGATGGAATATGGAGAAGACAACACAGGATTTTAGACACTTTACACTAAAGATTGTAGGACGGCCCCCCACTCAATTGGACTGATGACATAGCGGTCGCAGGAAGTCGGTGGATGGTGAAGGCTCAAGATCGGTCCTCATTGCGCTCTTTGAGGATTATTAAAATCAAAATCAAAATCAAAATCAAAAATTATTTATTCAGTAGAATCACAAGGATCACTTTGAAACGTCTTACAAGCTAGGAAAATTTACACCAGTTCCAACGCGCCCATGCCGTAAAAGAACTGGCAACAACACCGGCTGGGTTCCTATCGCTTTTTTAGCGTGACCCTTGCTATTGTTATGGATTCCAAGTAGAGTTGGAGCACATTCGTCCCAAGCTTTTTTATCATCTAGGTAATCGGTTGTTTTATAGTAAGCTTTTTGAGACAGATTTTGTTTAATTAAGTTTTTAAATTTGACAATTGATAAATTTTGTATGTCGCTTGGGACTTTGTTAAAGAAGCGTACACATTACCATCTGTCACCTAATTTTTTCTCCTTAGGGTTATCGCACTTCAAAAAGCGCGATCTATCACCCTGTCAGTAACGAAAGGAGGTCTATGTCCAACGGTGGACGTCTATTGGCTGATATGATGATGAGACAAAAGGCACGCATTTTAAAAACACTGTGGGTGCCTATATGGTGCATCGCCAAGCAAATTAAACAATTTGACGTTAGATGGTGCAACTCACCCTTAATTTTATGCTAGGTACTGTAGAGTTAGATATTATTAGAATGTAGTTTTCTTGCTTGATTTTCTGCTCGCTTTGCAGTCGTTTTGGTCTCTTCAGTTTAGTCGTAGCTTTTATAGAGATCGTTTATAAACAACTAGCTGCTGTTGCCCGCGACTTCGATCGGAAATTAAATATTATACTATAGGTTTTAAAAGTAGTAGAGTTTTTTTGCGATAGAGCTCGTCCGGGGAAGGACCACCACCATACCTATTTCTGCCGCCAAGTAGTAATGGTCGCATTGCTGTGTTCCGGTTCGAAGGGTATGGTTTCCGGTGAAATTACAGGCACATGAGACTTTCGAACTACGTCTCAGGGTGGCAACCCGTGAGTGATACTTCTGGTATTGCAAGCGTCCATAGGCTACGGTAACTGCTTACCATCTTGTGGGCCGTGCGCTTGGTTGCCACTTTAATTGTATAAAAAGAAAATAGATAGGTACCTACGTATAAAACCTTCCTCTTGAAGCACTCTCGTACATACATGTTTTCAAGTTTCAAGTTTTCAAGTTTATTATAAAAATGTAACATTACAGAATAAATATCTAAGGCGTTAAATTCATCTTAATTAATAGTTACACAATTACACACATCAAAAATAAAAATACAACATACAACACAGCATCATACACATTTAAAAATAAAGGAAAAAATAAATAACAGCAAAAATTGGCAAACATAATAATAATAAATCTCTATAATAAATAATATTAATAATACAGGGGGAAAGACAACGGAAGGGGAAGCGATTTTGTTTATCTATACTACCTACTGCGAGTTGCATGCACAATTCTGTTTAAATCTGTTTAAATCTGTTTAAATAAGTAGATTATTAGGTAGGTGTATGTATGTTTATATGTGTTACCTGTATTGATAAGTAAGTTTATTGTATAAAAGTAAGATTTACATTGTTCAAAATATAATATTAAATTGTTCTTTGTTTTGTGTACTACCGACAATTTTTGTTATCCATGATACACCAAAGGTTATCTGGAAGATAATGCTTACTAGCATTAAGTTCGCCTTTGTACTAGTTTTTTTAAGTACAATAAAGAATTTCATTCATTCATTCATTCATTCATTCACAATTCCAAATTTCAGGATTCTATGAACCAAGATTTAGGCTGTGCGTTAATCGTTGAATTGTCAGTAGATTTTATAATATCATGACCAGCCTAATGTTCGCAATGCCGGCCTACTCTCGAGCGAGAGTTACTAGATCATAATCCACGTGGACCTGCGGATTGGTGGATATTTATATCCGGATTGAAATGGTTACCAAACAGGCAAAATTTCAATTTTAATTAAACCCTTTTTTTTTGTCAAGGTGCTCCATGTTATTCCTTGTTCCTACTACCTCATTAGACTATAATGCCAACCTAGGTACTTGTAGGTAGTTAAGTACTAAGTCTAGCAGTCTGCCCCGGCATGCTAATTAAGTGCATTCACAAAGGGACGCTAAAAATAGCAACAAAGAGAGCAGACATAAGTTCACTGCTTGGCGAAATGAGTGGGACCATTCACGTCTTAAGTGACGAAATGTTTGTTTCATGAAGTAGCAAAGCTGGCTAATTTGTTCTTAACAGATCAACGAAGTTGAGCTCTGTTCTTTGGGGTCACTATTTTGACTGAACCGCCGCCAGTGGCAATTTTAACTGAACGTTTCCGTTCGGAAGGCACGTTGTTGGTCCTGATTTTTTTAAAGTTGTTAGGTATATCATGACAGGGCGTATTAACTACGTGTATCTAATAGGTTAAACGACCTATTACACACATAAATACATATCTGACCCAACACTAGGATTTCCTACCGTGCCCAGGTATCAGAAACTAGGCGATTGCTAGGTATGGTACCGTACCACAACACTCTGAACCATTTGATAACACCACTATACATTATGAAAGAATTGTAAACAAATACGACGCAAAAGAGTGCAAGTACCACAGATGAACGCTCCAGAATCATTTTCTTTTCTTAGTGTCTCTTGACTTCGTGAATAATGACTAGGTACTTGCAGAACATAATATACTTAGGTACATTATAGTTTTGCAAATCAGCAGGTCCATAAAGAACATTCTCGTAAGATTTGGGCTTTTTCGAATCCATCGATTTGTTGCTATATCGATGCATGAACCACAAAGTCAAAGCTAAAAAAACTTTCATTCAATAAAATCACAAGTATAGCTTTAAAAATCTTACCAAGTGTGAATTTATGCCAATTTCAACGCTCCCAATTCCGTAAAAGAACAACTGACACTTTTAGCTTACGAAATCTGTTCCGAAGACGGCATGTCACAAGGAAACAAATGATGATAATACATCCAATTAAACAAAAATGTGTGTACATCAAGTGCTTCGTATTTCGTTTATATTTTCGGCTCCGAAGTTTCGGATACATTTTCATGATAGGTAGGCCATCGGATCGGATGTACCTACCTACTTAGAGCGCGGTAATTTGACTGGCGGCGATGCCGGCGATTAAGATTATCGCGCTAAGTTGCCGAATTAAATTCAAGTTGATACCATTACGGTACGGTTTTTAAGAAAGTATGGCTTCAATTCTGTGTGATGAATGACAATGACAGGTTCAGAGACAATGACAGGTTCAGAGAACCTAGCTACCTGCTTACTCGCTCCTTTCTTTCTGACAACTACTTAAATATAGTAGAGGTACGACCAACGAAGATAAGCACTGTTCCACGTACCTAGTCACTATTTGGATGGGTGACCGCCAGTGGCAAATTCAACTGAGTGCTCCCGTGCTTCGGAGGGCACGTTAAGCAGTCGGTTCCGGCTTTTTCAAAGATTTTAGGCCATGACAGAGGCATTCGGCCATAAAACTCTGTCACCAAAGTTGGCCACTGACTCGTACGAACTTACTTACCTACTTACCTACTGTATTATAATATGAACTTTTGAAACAAGTGTTGCTTTTGAAATCCCCATAAGCATCTCCAGTTACTTTGGGAAACCATAATTTATAAAGTGTGACAGGATGTATAGGATATCTTAAATTAATTTTGCAAAGTTTGAAAAGCAATTAAATCCGGCTCGAAGGACCAAAACACTGTTCAAAACAGTGTAACATCAAATCATTCGTAACAAGCGGAAACACTTAATCTATCTCAATTCTCACCTCCCACGTTACCGTCTGCGTCCGTCGAGGGCCCCGTGAACCTCAGACCCCTCGTCGAATCATTCAATCTGCTGATATCAGCCGCCGTCACGACTCTGAACCCTAATCCGTGGCTGGAAACAGTTAAATTCCACTGCCACATACACATGTGGTTCAAAGTCGTCTCGTTTTCAAAATTACAATAAACCCCGGCTGCTTGGGAAACGTAATCGTTTAAGTTCTTAGCTTCGTATATTGTTCCTGGGAGCTTCGCTGTACCGTGACGGAGGAAGTTCATTTTGTCGTAAAGAGTATCATTGTCGGGAAGTTTGAGGTTTGTTGTCAGAGCGCCTTCGTTGTCGTTCATCATGTCTTCATTGTTTCTGTTGCGGTTGATCTGATGTATCTTGTTTATGGTTTCTTTCCCTCGTCTGTTCTGTTTTCTATCATCTGTTCTGTTCATCATACTGGTCAGTTTCTGCAGCGAGCCCCGCTCTCTACCAGGGTTTGCGGACCTGGATTTCTCTTTTTCCGTCGCCAGGGCCTTTTTAGTTTTGTCTTCTTTCTGGACTTCATTGTCGCCGACCACTAATACGATAACTGCGAGTATAATGATTAGTGTCCGCAGCGCCATTAGAGATCTGACAACGCACTCAGATGGTATTGAGATCGTACGGTAAAGACCGCACGTACATTTTGTTTTATCTCTAGCACTTTTACTGATAGATTCATAAGTTCGCTTTAATATCGGGGTTACTGAATGGGCGCGTTTTTATCTTATACAGCGGGCGTGGGGGCCGACTACTAGTACGTTTTGGAAGAAGGCCAGCATGTCCGTACGGCCAATGGTCGATACACTAACACAATAGTCACACATTTTACGCCACGATAAACTAAAATTTCGACATTTACACACACATTTCACATTGATTATTTCGCAGTTAAAATCGGATCCACCCGTAGGTACCTACAGCACTGGAAAAACTATGGACGACGATGAAGCTACGTTAGCGCTAAAACGGGCCCACAGATTTGTAAACACATTAAATCTAATATAAACTGTCAGGACGTGAATTTAGAATCTGATTTATTTATCACAATTACAAATTAAATTTCGCGATTTCCATTTATTTTATAATACGTTTCAGTATTCCATAAAACGAGGTACGTAGGTCGCGTTAGAGCCAGCGCCACGGGCGGATGTATGTGAAAACTGACCGAGGACCGAAATAATCATTACTTTTCGGAGAGATGTGATCTCGTGTCTCGTACTGACGAGAGATGAGATGCTGCGCAGGTGGAGTCTCGCCTTCAGCGCGCTCCCGGGCTTTCCGCGCAGGATAATGTAGAGCAACACTCTGCCGGATATCACATTGGCTCAATTAGGATCTATTGCTCACGTCACACCGTCTCTATTGGCCGAAACTACAGGTCGGCTCTCCAATTGGCCGTTCTAAATATTGCCGGGAAAACGCTCGAATAGCGAGTCGAACCGGATATTGCATGAAAGAATTTCCTCAGAAAATTGTTTACGCGAGCGGTGGGCGATCGTCAATTTTCCGATACCTAGCTGGCGGATATTGAATTGGAGTTTTTATCGAGGATCGACTCTATTTCTCATTGAGTTATCGTAAAACGAGGGCAGATGCTCTCTCTCTCATTCAATTTATACCTACTAGTATAACCGCGTTGCAAATATTGCAAAACAGTAAAGAAAAGGAAGACTGGATCGATTTTTTCGTTGAAACTGAGTACCAAGTAGAACATTATTTTCATGTTACCGTGGTTACAAAGATTAGCAGTTGGTCTGAGTAGGTGTTACACATTTTCCATCCAAGTTAATCAAGTTATTAAAAAAAAAACAAAATAAGAATTAGCAAAAACAAAACAACAACGAATACATTTTTGTTTAAAAAAATAAAGATTTGAGATTTCCCAGTGACAGCTCATATAGAGTGCGCGTTCTGAAACTGGAAGTAGTCTATAGTTTGTGTTACTAGTATGTTCTCGACTTCGCGTACGCGAAAGTAAAACAAACTGGATTACATTGCATATTCTATATAAAATGGGATATTCAGTGTTTGTTTGCAACGTAAGCTCTTAAGATTCTACAGGAATACATAAACCAACCAAAAACGTCTAAATTAGAGTCTTCGATAGAATTACAAAGACGAAAATGACAATCAACGCAGGCAGGTTTCCGAACGCACTCAGCACCACTCCTTCGATCAGATGAGAATGATTTTCGTCTGAAATTACAGTTTTATGTGAATAAACTCGTTAGAAACGTGTTCTATTTCAGAGTCAGTGATTAGAAAATACTTGAACATCTGACCCACCAAGAGGACGAGCGACTAATGGGATAATTGCGCAAAAATCCATTGTTTATATTATACGGTGAGTGGAGAGTGCATCTAACATACCTTTGCCCTTATTTTGTAACAAAAAACTAAACGGCGAGACAATGTAAATGTGTTCTTATTTCAAAATCATATCTATGTTGGCCGACGTAAATGTTAGTTTTTATTACAAAGTAGTTTTCTTTCATTACATTTCAGTAAACAAAATAACTGCAGTACTTAGGTGTACCTATCTACTTGCTAAACGACATAACTATTATATTAGCAATGATTATCTACCAAACGTATATCAATCAAGACAAAGGGTTCATAAATAATATGAAACCAAAAAAAATAGAAAAAAGCCAAATGAGTGATCTGTGGCTAGGCTCATAATATTTTCTAGTGTGACTCATTGAGGAAAGTTAATTACATAGAAAGAACTTATGAATCTAATTCGTAAGTTGTGATTACCATAAACTTTATAGTTACCTACCTAATTAAACTCACTTTTCAATGGTATTCTGAAGTTTTATTTTTAGACAAATAGGTACATGAAGTAAACATCTTTTAAAATAAATAAATCAAATAAATAATGCTGGACAATCCACACAGCATCATCTAGCCCCAAGGTACTCTGCTGTTAAACAGAGCTGTATTATGGGTACTAGATGACTGATACAATACATAGAGATTTTTTAATATAATATATAGAAAATACCCAGAACACCCGGAACAAATATTTGTAGATCATACAAATATTTGACCCGAGGCGGGAATCGAACTCGCAACCTCTGCGTTGCAGGCGGACTTGCCCGCTGCACTACATCGGTCTTCAATCAATTCAGGTGTTTTATGTCAATTGGTTTTATCTAAACAATGGACATAAACCAGTATCATATCAATAACAAATAGTAAGTAGGTGACTATGGTACAATGCAGTGTTAAGCAAATTGATCATTTCTTGTATTTGCATCATTAATGTAGATTTTTTTTTTTTTTATTAGATTTTCTTACTAAATTTTATTTCTTTATGTTAATGACTCTTTGTAATCTAATTTTAAGAGTGTATCAATGATGCCACTGTAAAGTAAAGTAAAGTAAAAAATATATTTATTTAATAATATCACAAGGATCATTTTATATATAGCTTATAGCTAGGTGAATTTATGCCAGTTCCACGCGCCCCAGCCTAGAAGAATCTGGCAACAAACTCGGCTGGGTTCTTAGCATTTTTTCTATGATCCCACTGCATCATAACTGCATGGTACTATCTTGTTTCACCAATTTAGCATGTTATTTCTCTCACCAGCTTAATATCTATAAATCATAAACTATTACAGCTGCCGATTCAAGCTGTTTTTTTTTATACAACTGAAGTGGCAACCAAGCGTACGGCCCACAAGATGGTAAGCGGTTACCGCAGCCTATGGACGCTTGCAATACCAGAAGTATCACTCGTGGGTTGCCACCTTGAGGCATAGATCTAAAGCCTCATGTGCTAGTAATTTCACCGGAAACCATACCCTTCACACCGGAACACAGCAATGCGAGCATTACTGCTTTGCGGCAGAAATAGGTATGGTGGTAGTACTTCCCGGACGTGTTCTATCACAAAGAACTCTACTACTCTTTCCATTTTGCTAAACAGTTTTACCCTCATCGGTTAGAAGTTAGATGTTGTTAGTAGTTAGAATCGCTTGAGATGTAGCTGATTAAGTTGTTCATAACAGATCAACGAAGTTAAGCACTGTTCGGTGTAGTCACCATTTGATGGATGACCGCCTGTAGCAATTTCAAGTGTGTGCTTCCATGCTTATGAGGGCACATAAAGCAGTCGCGCCTTTTTAACATTGTTAGGGCATGGCGGAGGCCTCCAGGCAGCCTAATAACTCTGTCACTAGAGTTGGCCACTGGCTCATATAAACTTACTTACATTACCCCATAGGTAATATCATAGAGAGGTGACCAATGAGGAGCAGCGGGCGCGGTCCGCCTGCGACGCGGAGGTTGCGGGTTCGATTCCCGCCTCGGGTCAAATGTTTGTACGATCTACAAATATTTGTTCCGAGTGTTCTGGGTATTTTTTATATTTATTAAAAAATATCTATCTATGTATTGTATTAAGTATAATATATCAGTCATCTAGTACCCCTAAAACAGCTCTGTATAACAGCAGCTTACCTTGGGGCTAGATGATGCTGTGTGGATTGTCCAGCATTATTTATTTATTATTTATAGGTGTACTAGACAATATTAGAAGGTGGAATGGTCATGCATGGTGAAAGACATGGCTAGATTTAGGCATAGGATTGAGGCAAGATTATTTCAACATTTCAAGGTTGTTTACACCGTCAAGGTGGTTTTAGTGGCATGAAACTTATTACAAAAATCTTTCTCAATACAGAGGCCTTACTCTTCACCGCGATCTCAAATTATTTACTGCTGTCAAATTGAATACAAGGTTGAATTTGGCGCTAAAGTAAGTTCGTATGAGTCAGTGGCCAAATCTGGCAGAGTTTCTAGGCCGTCCGAAGGCCTTTGTCATGGCCTATCAACTTTGAAAAGCCGGGACCGACTGCTTAACGTGCCCTCCGAAGCACGGGAGCGCTCCGTTGAGGTTGTCATGATGTCATCAATACTTGTCCAACACCGATCCGCTCAAGAGTAAGTCGTCGTCCCCCCCCCCCCCCCCCAGGTAGGCATGCCTACTTGACTAAGGGGCTGGCCACACCGAAAAGACAGACGAGGACGCGGTTCCGCGCCTCTTTCATACAAACTGTCGGGACGCAAAACATTAGAAAAAAGACGAGGTGACGACGCTTACTCGTCTGCGTTGTATTGCAAAACATAGAAAGGGACACGGCCGCGACCGGGGGGGATACGGGACGTATAGTGGTACCTACCTGCCCCCTACCATGATCTCTTATAGCGATTCATATGAAGATCTAAATTAAATTGTCAAAAATTTTTGTACCATGATATCAATTAGACAATTATCAATAGTTTTCATTTGAATCGCTATAAGGGATTGTCTTTGGCTATCTTGTCAAAACGACATGGGTCTTCCCATTTTAATTATTTTTCTCGTGTTATTTTAAGTTTTATTGCGTAAATTTGGTGGCAGTTTATCCAATTTAACTTGTTTAATTAGCACAAGTGTTAGTAATTGAAATGGAGGGGTAATGTTGGTTGGTAATTTAGTCAAAGGCTTTCGAGGAGAATTTTGAAAGAAAAGTCATCGTTTCTTTCCAAATTTTTTACAAATATATATAAGCGACAATCAAACTAATACACTTGACACTGGCAAAATTGTGGCAAACTTGCCACAGAGGCCATAAAACAAAAGAAGAAGAAGAATCGCTATAAGAGTTCATGGTTGGGCCCCTGAAATGAATCGAACTGGCAACCCTTCGCTTTGCCCACTGCGCCACCGTCGTCATATTGTTTGTTGACTCATAAAATCCTTATTGAAGTTACAATGGTGACGCGCACTATATGATCCTTGATCATTATCTAGACTTCAACCAATAGAAATAAACATGTTATCATATCAGAATATTCCTATCACTCGAATTAGATTTTAATTATAAACTAGCGGACCCGCGCGGTATCACTCGCGTTATTTTTTTTATCGTTTAAAACCTTCATCAAATATTTTGTTACTGCACAAATATTTTAAGACTAATATTAGCCAGCCGGTCCAGCCGTTCACGAGTTTTAGCGAGATTAACGAACAGCATTTCATTTTTATATCTATGTAGATTATAATCTAATCTCTATCACTTTAGTGATGATTTTATTTGAATCTCAAAAATTCAATACATTTTTTATTATTATTTCTAGTGTAATTGTGTAAAAATCACAGTTTTTAATATTGTGTAATAAAGTGATTGAGTAACAAACTTACAAGTAGGTAAGTAATTACCTGGTGGTACTAACTAGCTGGTCTTCAGCAAGAGTTCGTCTTGGTGGGTTTTTTTTATACAACTAAAGTGGCAACCAATAGTACGGCCCACAAGATGCTATGCGGTTACCGCAGCCGTTGGCCGCTTGCAATACCAGAGGTTTCACTCACGGGTTGTCACCCTGAGGCATAGTTCGAAAGTCTCATGTGTAATTTCACAGGAAACCATACCGTTCGAACCGGAACACAGCAATGCTTAAGAGTCCTACCACCAGATTAATACTAAAATGTGTGGTCATCTTTCAACAGAACCATGCCAACATAACCATGTCCGGAGGAAACTCTTCAAAATACAAAGCCAGCAAGCGGCACTCCGGCTGGGAGGAAGCTGGTGGGGAGTTCTACCAGGAGCTGTACCCTGGGGGTGAGGGAGAACTCTTCGAGAACCTCCAGAGGGCAGACGCGGCTAAGCTGGCGACCCTGCTACCTTCTAAACAAGCCAGAAACAGTGAGTTTAACTATTTTACTGTACATTAATGTGGTGGGAGTTTGTTCCAACTGAGAGAGATTACCAAGACAAGTCACGTCACATCACGGCACGTCACTTCAAGTTATGTCACGTCGGGTCTCGTCACATCAAGTAATGTCACGTCACGTCACGTCACATCACGCACGTCATGTCACAAGTAACGTCATGTTATGTTACGCCACGCCACTTGGTGCTACTTAAATGGGCGAGCCGTCTCAAGAGTTAATAGTGAATGACGACCGATGTGGCGCAGCGGGCGCAGGTTCGCCTGCGACGCGGAGGTTGCGGGTTCGATTCCCGCCTCGGGTCAATGTTTGTACGATTTACAAATATTTGTTCTGGGTGTTCTGAATATTTTCTATATATCATAAAAAAATATCTGTCTATCTATGTATTGTATTGTATTAAGTATATATCAGTCATCTAGTACCCATAATACAGTTCTGTTTAACAGCAGCTTACCTTGGAGCTAGATGATGCTGTGTGGATTGTCCAGCTTTAAATTTATATTTATTTATACAACTGAAGTGGCAACTAAGCGTACGGCCCACAAGATGGTAAGGGGTTACCGCAGCCTAGGGACGCTTGCAATACCAGAGGTATTACTGGGTACTCTACTCGCGGGTTGCCACCTTGAGGCTAAGATCGAAAGCCTCATGTGCCAGTAAATTCACCGGAAACCATACCCTTCACACCGGAACACAGCAAAGCGAGCATTACTGCTTGGCAGCAGAAATAGGTATGGTGGTAGTCCTTCCCCGGACGAGCTATATCACAGAGAACTCTACTACTCTTATTTATTTATTATTAATAGTTATTGTTTATTTCAGCGACGACAGTGAAGCGCGCGCGGTCACAGAATGACAGGCGTCAGTCGACCTTCGCTCGCACTATGCAGAGCCGCGACATACACCTTTCTATGCTGCCTGACCTGTCGGGTGAGTACCGTTCATAGGCTACGGTAACTGCTTCATCATCATCAGCATATCAGCCGATATACGTCCACTGCTGGACAAAGGAAAAAGCTAAAGAGCGCATGACGACCGATTTTGGCCAACTTTTTATTTTAGATTTTGGTAACCGCTTAGTAGATCTAATCACCTAAGCTTTTAGGAAGCCACGGCTTCAAGACGTACTATCTATGTTTAAGTACCTAGCTATAATCACCTAGCTTTAATTCGTTTCAAAATGATCCTTGTGATATGAATAAAGATATATTTTAACTTACTTTACTTTATCGGGAGGGTTGCCATTTTAGTTTTCAGGCGGACCTTCGCCCGCCGCGCCAGATGTGGCGGGCGGGAACGACCTATGGGTCGTCTTTAATGTAACCTAAACCAACTGTTGCAACTGTTATTTTATTTTTATTTTATTTATTTTAGGTACAAAATTAGCTAACAAACCAAAACATTAATTAAGAATAGGTATACAGTTAGTAGAATAAGTAGTGTAAATTCGTTAACCGTTATGGTCAGGCGTGGCGCTTAACATCAGCCACAGATATAAGTACTAGGTACAGAATGGGCACTCCCTACCTCCCACCGGTTGTAGTTACCCCGAGAGTTGCCGGCACCACACCCCACCGCACATACCCACTACAGCTAAGAGCTAAGGCACAACTTTATTTTGATTTTGTGTAGGTCCAAGCGCGCGCATGCCAGCGCGAGCGAAAGTGTGCTATCTCGCTCTTGCTATAATTAGGTGGAGCCAACTATGACACTCACACATACACGGCACCGTTTACGTACACAAACTATGCGTGTAGTGATTGCGACGTGTTTGCTTCATACATTTTATTGAGTGTCCGGGGTGCGTCAGGTGAACGGCTTAACCGTGACCTATCTAGGCCAAGTATCAATGACCCTAAATTACTAATATTATTGACTACATACTAACACGCAAACCAATTCACTTATTACTGTTAGGCTCGCGTTATAACGTTAACCAGCCGTTAAAGTTAACTAATCATTGTCATCCACAGGCTCCACAGCCCGATTTCACCCACTTTCAGTACTGACCCGACATCGTTTTTCGGTCAGTAGCGGATCAGCTCGAATTTGGAGTCAGCACTGACTTTGATACTGCCTCAATGTAAATCATACTTAAGAGGCCTTTCCAAGATTTAGCGATATAATTCATGAAGTTTGCGTTAATGTATCTTTATATAGTAGAAGTAATAGCGCGCGCGACGAGGAGCGATACGTCCTCCCTCCATAAGCGCTCAGCGCGGTTTGAGAGTCGCTGCTTCGATCGATATGATTATAAGTGCGCTAAGGTGTGATTTTAAAAAATTCGTATTAAAAAAAGTCAATGCTATTAGACTATTTTCTTCGTTGTATTTATTTAATAAAAAAATAAACTTTAATTAAGTAGGTGTGTTTTTATTGTAAACTCCTTACTTTAGCAGAAATAACAAGCGTAAAATTGGGAAAAGTACGCGTTTTTTAGACCGTCTTTTTTCAAAAATATTGAACTAACATGCTGTATTTTTCTCTATTGACTTAAATTTTAAAACTGTGATTATTATAATTGCATTTTTGGAAATATGTTAGATTTGGTTATTTCATAGAAAAAATGATCGAGAGTTGACTGGAATTGCTCATTTTACGAAACGTGCGTTACTAATTGTTTTTTTAATCATTTATGTCTTGAGTTATACTGATATACTGAGTTAATTAATATTTGCTCTGTTGGTTTACATTTTAAGGGATAAAGCTTTTTTTTTTTTTAGTTAAAATATATTCAACACACGAGCCACAATAGTGTTCGAAACTTCACGGCCTACAAGAAAATTCAAGGATTGTCAAGGATAGAGCTCTTAACAGTCTATGACGCCATGACTATGGCTGTCAGACGGTCTTTTAACATTAACAGGAAAAATTTAAACAATATTATTGAACAAAGTAGCTCAGATTTTCCCTGTATCCATAAACAATTTTGATGTGAGCTTAGAATTATTCATATTTAGTATTTTATACAAGCTGACCCGCTGCTACTTGAGTTTTTGCAGTTTTTCCCGCTTGAGGCGAAATAATTTTTGGGATATTTTATAATCTTTAGTATGCAAACAAAAATTATCGGGCTACTCCCAGTAGTCTTAGCGAGTTGTCTTACCACTAAGACTAAGGGAAAGAAGTTGTTTCACGCAGTATGGAGCCGGGCCTTGGTCTTTTGTAGGGGTCTAGATAATTAGATAATCATTAAAGAAACCATTTATCACTGTTTATTTATTTTATTTTGGCTTCTTTCATAATCTAAAGTAAGTTTATCTTTGTGAAGGAGTGCAACACAATGCAAAACAACATGGCCGGTTGAACAATTAACATAAAAATTCATTAATTAAACCATACCTATTTCTGCCGCCAAGCAGTAATGCTCGCATTGCTGTGTTCCGGTTCGAAGGGTATGGTTTCCGGTAAAATAACAGGCACATGAGACTTTCCATCTAACGTCTCAGGGTGGCAACCCGTGAGTGATACCTCTGGTATTACAAGCGCCCATAGGCTGCGGTAACCGCTTACCATCTTGTGGGCCGTACGCTTGGTTGTCTTGGTGTACATATTTTTGTTAATTTAAAGGTGATAAGGACCAGATTGCTTAGCACGAAAAACTCGTTTGACAATCGTAAATGTAAACGTATCGTCCAGCTGTCAATTTGTATAGGATTTTTAACAGCGCCTCTTTAGTGCGTTAGGATTTCTTCTTATAGGTTTTAAGTTGTTGCTTTGGCTTTCTTAGCAAATCTTTATAAAATGTACCTAAGTAAATTGTTAGATAGTGAGAGACTCGTGTCGCAGCTAATTGCTGCTACTACTACTCGTAGGCTACACTGAAAACCAGCGCTACAGACACATTATGTCTGCAGCACATGCTGAGTGAGCTGCCTTTTTTTCGTCACAATAGTTTAGTTTTAATTTGTATTTTTATTTTTATGTTAATTGTGTGGCGTTAAATAAATATTTTTCTATTCTATTCTATTCATTAAATGAACTACCAGAATTCCTTACAAATTGACAGCTGGACGATACGTTTACGTTTACGATTGTCAAACTAGTTTTTCGTGCTAAGCACTTTGTCTGTAAATTCTTTCTTGACGACCGATGTGGCGCAGCGGGCGCAGGTCCGCCTGCGACGCGGAGGTTGCGGATTCGATTCCCGCCTCGGGTCAAATGTTTGTACGATCTACAAATATTTCTCCCGGGTTTTCTGGGTATTTTTTATATATAATAAAAAAAATATCTATCTATGTATTGTACTGTATTATGTATAATTATATTAGTCATCTAGTACCCATAACACAGCTCTGTTTAACAGCAGCTTACCTTGGGGCTAGATGATGCTGTGTGGACTGTCCAGCATTATTTATTTATTTTATTTCTTGTTTTTTGAATAAATAAATAAAATAAATAAATAAATAGACCACAATCGGTAAAGTCGTCACGGAGATACGTAGTAACAAAAATTCACAGACTTTCTCAATTATAATATTAGTAGGATTCGGGGAACTGATTCTATACAAATAAAAAACTTTATTTGTAAACGACGAGAGCACCGTGGTCTAGTGGTAGTGACCCCGCCTCCTAAGGTCGTGGATTCAAACCCGGTCGTGCACCAATAGTTTTTTCTGTTCAAAATATGTATGTGCGCAATACTCATACGGTGAAGGAAACCGGCATGTCCAAGAACTAACTTTAGTAAAATAAAAAATGACTAGTTTAACTTTAACTAATGGTTAATTTGTTGGTGAACTGTAGCTTATACGATTAGTAAACAAAACATGTATCAAAAACAAACATTACTCATTCATTACTCACATTTTGTTTCGTTCAGTGCTGTGATGAGTGGAAAAGGTAAAATAGCTTCTATTGACGGCTTCGCTCGCGTAGTATAAAGGAGCTTAACGTCGTTTATTTCAGATCTGGAACTATTTACATTTCAAGTTTCATTCAAATCCGTTCAGTCGTTTTAGCATAATTAAATATTTTATGTTGCGTTCAAACCCTTTCAGTCGTTTTAGCATAATTAAATATTTTAAGTTGCGTTCAAATCCGTTCAGTCGATTCAGCATATAACACAAACATACAAACATATTAGCTTATGCACTTATAAATATTACAAGCTATTGCCCGCGACTTCGTTCGCGTTGAACTCGGGAACTGTACTTTTTTCTGGGATAAATTATAGCCTATATCATATTCCCGATCATTATCTATCTTTGTTTTAAACTTTAGCCAAATTGGTTGAGTGCTAGTCAAGATATAGAGGGTCAAACATCCAACAAAACATTCGCAATTATAATATTAGTGTGATTTGAATTAAACTTAGAATTAATATTACCACTTTAGTTATTAGGTTACCTGTAAAATACTCTTCTACCTATAAGCAGCTCGCTTACTTTACTTTTCTGTGTACTGTACCTACATGTATTTTTACAGTAAATAAATGTATTTCTATTAGTATGTACAGTCAGCAAAAAATGTGGTCTACTACTAAGGTCGAGATTTGTTTGAACGTCATAGATTTCACAGATTTTTTTGTCAAAAGTGGTAAACCACTTTCTTTGCTGACTGTACCAGGAGCGAAACCGCGAGTGACAGCTAATTATTGTGTATTTGAAAGTTTTTTATGTTATTTCAGAAAATCTATCAAACGAAGAGAGAACATGGGAGGAAATTATGCAGATTAAGGCCATGCCGGTTCCAATGCATCAGAAAATAGAGCTTAAGGCAAGACTACAGGTAAAATATACAACTGAATCATAGTAATAAATGTAATAGATGTCCGATGTGGTGCGGCGGGTGAAGGTCCGCCTGCGACGCGGAGGTTGCGGGTTCGATTCCGCTTCGGAACAAATGTTCGTACGATCTGCAAATATTTGTTCCTTACTTGCCGGAACCTCCTTGCACCTAATTATACGCAATATAAAAACCATATTTATTTGCATCAAAGATTTGTAGTTTTACTGATACTGATACTGTTAGCCTACTGGATCCCAGTGTTGGGCAAAGGCCTCCCTCCCATTCCTCCTGGATTTGCGATCCTGGGCAGTTGTTCGCCAGGCTTTGCATATACCAGCAATCTGCCATAAAAGGTTGAACACCAATCACAGCAAAAGACTACGTTTTGGTTCTCTAATTGCTGGCACCAAACTAAAGTTGCAGAATTTTGAACCTAATTGCTCAAATTTTACAGTGAAACCTGAACTATGGACCATTTTTTTTTTTTTTTTTTTATGTCAGCAAGGAACAAGGCAATCAAGGCGCCCACCTGATGTTAAGCACCACGCCTGACTATTACAGATGCAGTGCCACCCAAAGCTTAAAGTTTTTAAGTGTTTGCGTGGCACTGCACTGCACTTATCACCCCGAGACATTGTTGTTAAGTCTCTTTCGCCCAGTAATTTCACTTGCCACAGTGCCTTTCAAACCTAAACACAGTGCAGCTTGCACACTAATGCTTGGAGGTAGAATATCTGACACTGCGGTGGTACCCACCGAGACGGACTCTTGCTGAAGAGTCCTACCACCAGGTATTTTGAAGTATAGGTAATACTTCAGAATAGGTCCAATATACATTTTAATTCAAACAAAAAAACATACATCAAAATCAATTCATAATTGGCGGAATAATCCCGTAACAAACATACAAAAAAACATGCAAATTTATAACCTGCTTTTTTTTTATACAACTGAAGTGGCAACCAAGCGTACGGCCCACAAGATGGTAAGCGGTTACCGCAGCCTATGGACGCTTGCAATACCAGAGGTATCACTCGCGGGTTGCCACCTTGAGGTATAGGATCGAAAGCCTCATGTGCCAGTAATTTCACCGGAAACCATACCCTTATCACCGGATCACAGCAATGCGAGCATTACTGCTTTGCGGCAGAAATAGGTATGTACTTCCCCGGACGAGTTCCATCACAAAGAACTCAGCTACTCTTAAAACTTTTTTGAAGTCTGTTAAAAATAAGTTACTGTTTAATTACTAAATTATTAACGGCTATTTACCACATGAATTTGTCATTTATGCTGACGTTTCGTAGCTATTTAAAAGTTCTGCTTGGCGAATAGCAACCGAACGAACGCGATAGCGGGCGATGCTCATGAAGAAGAGCTTCTAAATAGCTTCGAAACGTCAGCATAAATGACAAATTCATGTGGTAAATAGCCGTTAATAATTTAATGATTTCTAACCACTATAGTTTTAACTATTTAATTCCAGAATGCTACAAAACTTCGTCTCCAAGGCTTCGAGCAGCTGCAATGGAAGCAACGTAAAGTCTGGCATCGTTTTAGAATACGGCTGTCCGAGCTCCTCGGGAAGCTGGCTCTTTGGCAGTCACACCTTCGAGAGATCGAGGGGAAATTCGGCACAGGCGTTGTCTCCTACTTCCTGTTTCTAAGATGGCTACTATTCCTGAACATAGGTATATCCGTTCTGATCCTCCTGTTCCTAATCCTACCAAAAACATTACTAGCTGAGGAGAATTTTAATTGTGATTACGCCGAAAACTCGACTTTATGCTGCTCTTTGTACTATTTCGAGAAAAATGATTCAAATACGAACGTTTTTTTAGATGTTATCCAAGGAACTGGAATCATGGAACGGACCATATTGTTCTACGGGGTTTATTCCGATCAGATTTACAAATACAACCTGAGGAATTTGTTCGATTCTGACCTTTATTACAATATGCCGATGGCGTATATTCTCGTGCCGATAGCTTGGGCTCTATTTTCACTTGTTGCTATAGTCAAAACTGGGGCAAAGGGTTTTAAAGAGCGATTGATTGAAAGCGAAGGACAATTCTATATGTATTGCAACTTGGTGTTTGGGGGTTGGGATTTCTGTATACATAATGATAAATCAGCTAAAATCAAACATAAAGCTATATACAACGAGATGAAAGGTTGCCTGGAAGAAGAGAAGTTTAAAGAGGAGAAACAGTCTAGAACCAGGGAAGGTTTAATATGGTTAAATATTAAAAGAATACTTATTAATTTCGTAGTGTTTTTCGTGTTGCTAGCGTCTGGTTTATTGATTTATGTCGCGTTTAACTATTCTATGGACGCTTTGAATGAGCGAAGCGAGGCAAATGTAAGCGAAGCGAGCATGCCAAATGATGAAAATATAACTCGTACTGAAAAACTAACATTCGGAATGTATAGAAGAGAAATGTCTTTCGGACAGATCGAAAATATGTTTCTGGAATTCCTCCCGTTTCTAACTATAGTGGTTCTCAACTTGATTGTCCCTGAGGTATACAGTTATTTGATAAAGTTTGAGAACTACATGCCGGCCCGAGTTCTTCTAGTAACTTTGCTTAGAACTGTATTACTAAGGCTGTCTTCCCTAGGCGTGTTGCTAAGCCAGCTTTATATATATGTAAGTGAGAACGGGCATGTCTGTTCGTTGACTAATAACGACCCTTCAAAGTTCGAGTGTTGGGAGACTTTTGTTGGTCAACAACTTTATAAGTTGCTACTAACAGATTTCGCGGTTCAATTCGTTACTACGTTTGTTATAAACTTTCCTAGAGCGTTTATAGCGAGGCATACAAGTAGTCGCTGTTTCAAAATCGTAGGCGAACAGGAATTCTATTTACCCAGACATGTGTTAGATATTGTTTATATACAAACAATTATATGGATGGGTACGTTTTTCTGTCCGTTTCTACCGATAATAGGTACTTTATTCTACTTTATTATGTTTTACGTTAAAAAATTCACGTGTTTAGTCAACTGCAAACCGTCGCCAGTTGTATACAAAGCATCAAAATCGAAGTCTTTATTCATGTCGGTATTGTTACTAGGGTTTCTAGCATCAATAACTCCTGTAGCATACTCTATAGCGGAAATTTTACCTTCTATGAACTGTGGTCCGTTTCGATACTACAACACAGTTTGGGAATATGTGGTATACACTTTCGATGGTTTCCCATATGTGTTGCGTGAAATACTATTTAAACTAGGCACATCAACGTTTGCTGTGCCAAGTTTTGCTGTTCTACTGTTCTTTTTGTATTACTACTGGGCTGTGGCGGCGGCTAATAGGCATATGGTGGTGGTGTTGAGGAATCAACTGGTTCTAGAAGGTCATGACAAACAGTTCTTGTTAAACAGACTTAGTGCATTCATAAGGCAACATCAGAAAAGGTGTGAGAGGAAAAATCGCGCTAGTTTTGCTGATGATGAGTCTGTGAGGCAGAGCTCTAGATAGAAGATGATAGAAAAGATACCAGTGGGGTGATTACGTAGGTGCGTAAACGCATTCTTTCCAACCGAGAGTGACCCTAAAATCCCCCAAAAAGATATACTTAACACTATTGATCAACACACAAAATAAATGCAAACAATTGTATTGCAATCGTCCATAGGCTACGGTAACAGCTTACCATCAGGTGGCCCGTACGCTTAGTTGTCACTTTAGTGGTATAAAAAAAATACTTAGAAGGCCTTATCCCTTACAGTGATCTCAACCAGGCAACCATTGGACTGAAATAACAAAAGAGGGGTATGTTGTCAAAGTTTCAAGCTTTAACACAGTCGCGAACAGAAACTGTTTGTGAATATGGGGGCATTGGGGTAAGAACCACAAAGAACATACCCTCCAAATTTAATGTTTCTAGGTCGTAGGCGTTCTAGGTCAGTACGTCACCTACTCTTATAATTATGTATTGATATGGGGGTATTATGGGGAATGCACACTAAAACATAGAATGTTGTGAATACGGGGGTAAAATATGTAGAAAGCTGTAGTCACAATTTAAGAGATGTCATGTCAAAACAATTTATAGAGGTTATATTACTTTACTATTAAAAATATAAATAACTTAATGTTGTTTAGGGCCTATTTCACGACTTAGTGTGTGTCGAGTAAGCTAATTGTCAGTTAACTGTTTGTCTTTCATTTGGTATTCGAGAATCGTGAAATAGGCCCTTAAAATAGTTCTCTTTCGCTCATTTTAAGTGCCAAATTGTATTTAAACTAATTTTTACTAGCGACCCGCCCCGGCTTCGCACGGGTGTTAAAGCTACACTTATAAACGTTAATCTGAAAGAAACTGGCAACATCACCGGCTATCCTATCGCTTTTCAGGCATGATCCTTGCTATTGTAATGCCGATGACTAATTCGTACAATGCTTTTTTGTCTTTAAGTAATCAATTATTTTATTATAAGCTTATTTTTCAGTCTAGTAAGTTTAAATTGATGCACAAAATAGTGTCCAAGGCGACAAATTGTCGTTTATAAATTGCACGATATAATCGGTCAATGTTTCATCGCGTAGTGTCTGGGAAGTTATATATGTAAATATTGTTCGTCTGTAAATGTGTGTTGTATAAAATGTTTCCAAGCACAAATGCATTTCTAGATCGTAGTTTAGCAGGTTTTAGTCAATTTAGTTTCGGAGCGCTCGCGGCGTAGCTGGCTAAGTTGTTCTTAACAGATCAACGAAGTTAAGCACTGTTCCGCGCACGCATTTGAATGGGTGGTGGAATTTAAACTGCGCGCTCCCGTGCTTCGGAGGGCACGTTAAGCAGTCGGTCCCAGCTTTTTCAAAGTTGTTAGGCCATGAGAGAGGCCTTCGGGCGGCCTAGAAACTCACCAGAGTTGGCCACTGACTCATACAAACTTACTTTTTTTTAGTCAATATAATAAGTTATTTTGATAAATACGAGTATTGTTTTTTTTTGTGAAATTAATATTTTACTCGTTGATATAAATATTTAATGCCAATTGCACCAACATAATAATAGTTAGATTAATAGCTTGTCAATCAGGTTTTACTTTTTTAGTCAGACGAGCGATTATGTAATTCGGTTGCAATCGATTTCACTTGGCTTCCATCAAAAACTGACGTATTTTGTACGAACATGACAGCTTAATGACAGTTCGCTGATTGCAATCGGATTGCAACCGAGTAGCGTAATACCCCTACAGGTTTATAACAAAAACCCAAAATAACATCGGTAAGGTTAATTATGTAATCCTGTCGCTATCGTGTCTGTCTGTCCTACGGGCGAATCACGAAAATATCGTTTGACAATTGTTGACAGCTGGACGATACGTTTACATTTACGATTGTCAAACTAGATTTTCGTGATTCGCCCGTAGGACAGACAGACAAACGATAGCTACAGGTTTACCATGCGTATAGATATACTACGAATCAGTCAATCAAAATAATTTCCACATAGACATAGACATATTTTTATTTGCTATTAAGACACACATAGACAGTACATACAAAAAAAAAAGAAGAAAATCAGCAGTACTCGTAACAGCAACAATTGACGCTGTCATGTATTTGTGTGCCACAACAGCAAAAAGGCGTCGACTCAGCATTGTGCCTTGCCACTAGGAAGAAGCTAGGCGCTGATATTCTGTCGATACCTTTAGCCAATAGACCCTGTGAGATAGTGTGTAGTGTTGTGTGTTAAATTTGTTCTGATTGGCTATTCGCTATAGCTTAGTATGCCAATACACAATGTATGCCATTCACTGTTGATTGTAAAATAGGCCTGAAACCACTGATACTAACCATTTATATGGCTATGAGTAAAATAAAAATATAGTTATGGCAGTTATTGACTGATTGTAGAAAAATAGAATAAGTTAGCAAATTAATAATGTGTCAATAAAACCTATTGAAATATCAAAAACAGTGCGCGTATTGCTATTAAATATCTTTTTAAATGTATTTAATTTGTGGTGTACATTATTATGTAAATACTAAAATGATATAGCATTTATTATGTTAATTTTTCTCTTTGTGTGTTGTGTAATGATAAGTGATCTCAATTATAAAGGCACGGTTCCAACGCAGCGCACGCAACCCACAAAGTACACACGTTTTCCGACATTTAGAACAGATATAAGTACTAGGTACAGAATGGGCACTCCCTACCTCCCACCGGTTGTTACCCCGAGAGTTAGCCGGCACCACACCCCACCGCACATACCCACTACAGCTAAGGGCTAACGCACGCAGTTATTTTGATTATATGTGTCAAGCGACCGCATGCCAGAGCGAGCGAACGTGTGCTATCTCGCTCTTGCGTTAACTGGGTGGAGCCACTCACACATACAACGGCACCGTTTACGAACACAAACCGTGCATGTAATTGCGACGCGTTGGCGTCATACATTTTATTGATTGTCCGGGGTGTGTAATATGTAAATTCCTTGGTAATGTGACAAATTGCGTACTGTGCGTAGCGTGCGCAGCAATGTAACTACGCCCGAATCCTATACCTATTGTTTAATATTTATTTAGACTACATACGTCACCAATACATATTATTATTATCTTATTAAGTAGGCTTGTTTTTTTAATAAATATCTATCTAAATGAATCCCATAAAGCCCGCACCATTATTATGTAGGTCTCCGATCGCTAGTCGATCCCTTTCACGCTTATGGTACACACTGTAGGTGTAAAAGAGATGAACAGACGCAACAACAAGCGATAGACTTAATAGCCCTGTTTAATGAATTATTTAAGTACTCACATGGTACAACCATCTAAATTTATATGCGGATTTGCTCAATTTACTCAAATTAAAAAAAAAAATTAAAACAATGAGCAAAACTAAATTATTAAAAGTTGTTTTTGTAAAATAGTCGTTATTTCTATGAGTATAAGAACTAGAAACATTACGAGTACACTGCCATAGTAAATGTTATGATATCGTATTGTAATAACATGGAAATAAATAATTAATTATACATGAAATTGGTTTTGATTATTTATAAGTTTGGCCTATTCTCAGTAATAAACGTACCACTAATAAGTTCTGTTTATTAGATTTGTACTTATACTTTGTAAACGGAAATATTTTACAAAGTTTAAGTACAAATTTAATAAGCATCACGAAAATTTGTACTTATTTGTAACAACAAATAAGAATTAATGTCAGAGCGAGACCGGTAAATGAAATAATTCTATTGGTTCCTAACAAACACATCACACTCTACACATCCTCGCACATCTCTGGTGGAAACGCAGCCTAAGGCCCCTGGACCGATTTAAAAAAAAAACACCATTAAAATGCCTGCTGAGTAACAGGCTATATTTAACTAGCGACCCGCTCCGGCTTCGCACGGGTGCGGTTTCATAGCACCGCACATGAAACTGGGACGGTCTGCTAGTTGCAAATAAAACTAAATATTCCAAAAGTAACTTTTATTTTCAACTTTAGGTACACAAAATACAAAACTAAATGCTATTCTTAAAACATTGTATTGCGTATATGCCGTATTCACAAACAACTAAGTATGCCCTCTAAGGAGGCCTACAGACGAATGGTGTATACGAGTACCTACGAGTACATCTTTAAAGGGGTTTCTATAATATGCGAGCATCCGTTAATCATTTGTTTTTTATATTGTTTGCCACCACACAAAGGGAATATTACTAAGTTAAGAATGTTTTTGCCTCAAACGGGACCAACAACGTTCTACCAATTGAGCCATTGAGACATGTCATTCGTGCTCGAATAATCAATAAGTGAAAAATAGTTTACATTTTCATAGAAAAATTGTCTAACAACGGTTACTAACGGATACTCGTACATTATAGTAACGCGCCATAATTCAACTAGCAAGTAGACAATTTGTAGGTTACGTGGAATAAATTCATTTGAATACCTTGTTTTGGTATTAGTTCAAACCTAGATATAACAAAATGTTTAACAAAAATTTAGTGTTATATTCTAAAACTAATTTCCACCCGCGGCTTCCTATTCTAAAACCAATTTCCACCCGCGGCTTCCTTCGCACTGTCTATGTCATCATTTATTCATCAAAATCAGTTCAGTTACATCCTGTAATCTTACGCGGCAGAGTTAACAGACATCCGTACAAACTTTCGTTTTTATTATATTTCTATTCTAAAATACTATTTAACAGTAATAAGAAAACGTTTTATTTTACAAAAGATCTCAAGTACCCTGTTAATTCTAAATCAATATAAAGCTTATATTCAGATACGAGCGGCACACCAACGCGGCAACGTTTCGCTTTTGTTCCAGTAGAAACACTCCACCTTCAGCTCTGAGTGCTTAGCACGAAAAGCTCTTTTGACAAGACTTTTTGGGACCCTAACAGGACACTGTCCCCTGAACAAACACCTCTTTAACATCGGAGCCACAGACAGTCCACTCTGCAGAGGCTGTCTAGCCGAAGAAGAAACAGCTGCCCACGTAGTCCTGGAATGCGCGGGAGTAGCCACCCAACGAACACAAATCCTCGGCACACCGAGGTCACTCCTCGAAGCCTGTGAAGATCCCAGGAAGCTTCTGTGCTTCTGGGAGGAGTTAGGCTGGTTACATTCGTAGCCAGTACCCACGCATAATGGACCAACCATCGAGTCCAAATGCGGAAAAGGGAGTCCCCTCAAAAAAAAAAAAAAAAAAAAAAAGCTCTTTTGACAATCGTAAACGTATCGTCCTGCTGTCAATATTGTATGGAATTTGGTAGTTCATTTAACGCAGTAAAGAGGCGCTGTTAAAAATCCTATACAAGTTGACAGCTGGACGATACGTTTACATTTACGATTGACGTCTATCGTGCTAAGCACTCAGACTGTATCCGAAATAATGCTTTTGACAATCGTAAACGTTAACATAATATTGTTTACCAAAACGAAACGATACCGCGATTATAGTACCTACTGCTGATCTCGGCCGTCGCGTCGTGAAGTTAGTTTCGATGGGAAATGGAGCTTTTTCAAACTAAATTGTCTTTGCGCATCGCAAACTTCACGATAGCCGAGTTCGTATCTAAACAGGCATGTACATAAGATTTTAGTATCCTAAATATGATTTCGCCTCAAGTGGGATTTGAACCCACAACCCTCTTGATACGCGGGTGCTCTATCAATTGAGCCATTGAGACTATATAAGGTCATTCATTACCAACCTGACAAACATAAGGGGTAGGTTCCAAAGATTAAAAAAATACTTGTACTTTTTTTTTAAACGTTTTTTTTTTATATTTAAAAAAAATTACGTAATTCTGCTTAATAATTAATTATCCTTGTTAGAAATCGAAAAGGCAGCGCTCGGCACGTGGGTCACTGACACGTGCCGAGCGGGTCACTGACACGTGCCGAGCGCGTCAATGAACCGGGTCAATAACCCGCGCGTCCTTGACCTGCGCGTGTCCTTGACCCGCTACGGGGCGCGCACACTCGAACTCGATAATGATAAATAATAATTGAGCGGAAAAACGTAATCGATTTTTTTTGTTTACTTGAGATTTTTAAGACAAAATATAATGTGGAAACTATCTCTTAAGTTTGTCAGGATGATAATGAATGACCCTGTATATTATAATCTTTAGTAACTATTCCCCTAAAGTCTATTTCACATAGGTAGGGTGCTGCTGACACATTTCTGTTTTTCATTTTTTGCATCATTTATTCGGCAATGTCCCAATATAAAATACAAACAATTAACCACAAATTGTAAAGGAGTTGTTTCACGCAGTATGGAGCTGGGCACTGGTTCTTTGTATTATATAATCATTAAAGAAACCGTTTAACACTGTTTATTTATTTTATTTTGGCTTCTTTCATAATCTAAAGTAAGTTTATCTTTGTGTAGGAGTGCAACACAATGCAAAATAACATGGCGGGTTTAACGAACAACTAGGTTATTAGGTACTGTCAAAGTCAAGATGCGTCACGTGATCATTGCTAATAACTGTCATGGCGGACCTCTAGTGTTCCCGTTTTAGAAAACTCAACAAAATAAACATTCCTCCTTTAGAACTCTGTTTGTCTACTTAAAAATAAAATTATTTGTTACTGTTAGTCTTATATTTTTTCCAATATTTATATGGTGTTGCAAAGACCTAGGCCACAATGAAATTGGTCCTTTACGTATAGTTTGTTTCAATTTGCAAATTATATTTTAAACTATTATCTAAAACCATGTTATACCAAATCTGACAGCACCCTTCCTATGTGAAATAAACTGAGTGCTTAGCACGAAAAACTCGTTTGACGACCGTAAACGTATCGTCCAGCTTTCAATTTGTATGGAAATTTGGTAGTTCATTTAACGCAAAAGAGACGCTTTTAAAAATCCTTTACAAATTGACAGCTGGACGATACTTTTAGGCTGCGTTTCCACCAGAGATGTGCGAGGATGTGTAGCGAGGGATGTGTTTGTTAGGAACCAATAGAACCACTTAACTTACCTAGCCTCGCTGAGAGCTTTAATGTAGTGATTCTATTGGTTCCTAAAAACACATTCCTCGATACACATCCTCGCACATCTTTGGTGGAAACGCAGCCTTACGATTGTCAAACGTGATTTTCGTGTTACGCACTCTGTAGTGTGATGTTTAACACTATAAAACAAAAATAGGCCTATACAAATTATTGAGGCGTTTGCGTTATTGTCTTCGTTTTCGGTTGTTTTGAGACAACTTTCTGTAACAATAGAATAGAATAGAAAATAATATTTAAATATCGGTGTCGCGGTACACGAGTGCCGGAAGCGAGAGGTTGCCGGTTCGATCCCCGCTGCGGGACTAATATTTTCATAATATGACTGCTTTTACGGATTTCGATTCGAACACGTAGTGAAACTCCTAGCATTATTCTTATAATAGCTGGTTGAGTAACTTTGAGCTTGTGAATAAGACCAATCGACCACGTCTCAGTGCCATAAGTCATCACTGGCAACACGCACTGATTGTAGTCGTGTTATTATTTGTCTTATTTTATATTTACATCAGCAAACGTCGAGACGATTAATTCGTTCGCTGTGCATAACAATTGCAGTGCCAACCTTATTGTGCCAACCTTATTGCCACAAACCTTATTGTGCTGCGTGGCACTGCACTGCGCTCGTCACCTCGAGACGTTGTTCGACGAAGTCTCTTTCGCCCAGTAATTTCACTTGCTACAGTGCCCTTCAAAGCTAAACACAGTGCAGCTTGCACACTACTGCTTGGAGGTAGAATATCTGGCACTGCGGTGGTTCCCACCGATACTAACTCTTGCTCAAGAATCTTTCTGCGACGCAAGAGCTTGCGGGTTTGATTCCCGCCTTGGGACAAATGTTTGTACGATCTGCAAATATTTGTTTCGGGTGTTCTGAGTATTTTCTATTTATAAAAACTATGTAAGTATTGTATTGTGATAAGTATATCAGTCATCTAGTGCCCATAACACAAGCTCTGCTTAGCTTGGGGCTAGATGATGCTGTGTGGTTTTTTTATACAACTAATGTGGCAGCCAACAGTACGGCCCACTTGATGGTAAGCGGTTACCGTAGCCTATGTACTAGCTAGCTTGCAACATCATAGATATCACTTGCGTGTTACCACCCTGAGACGGAAATTCTCATGGAAAGTCTCATGTGCCTGTAATTTCACCGGAAACCATACCCTTCGAACCGGAACACAGAAATGTGAGCATTACTGCTTGGCGGCAGAAATAGGTATGGTGGTAGTCCTTCCCCGGACGAGCTCTATCACAAAGAACTTTACTACTCTTAAATTGTCAAGCATTAATAAGTTAATTAATTAATTATTATTACGTGTAAGTTCAGTTGATGGTGTGTGCGTGCTCGCAGTCTCCTTTGTCGAGATGACGTTGTTTCGGCTCGAACACTAACATGGACATGCGCTCCGGACTCGTCTTGTTGCGTTGCATGTCTGTTGAATACCACATAATACATTAACACATCTATATCTTGCTAATATTATAGAGGCAACATTTTTATTTTTGTTATAGCGATTAACCTCAAAAACTACTGGTCCGATTTCAAAAACTCTCACACCATGAAACAAAAAAAAAAAAATATATATAAAAAAAAGAGAAAAAAAAACCCTACCTACATCCTAATTTTAATCTTACATTTTAGTCTTACATTTACCTACTTACCTGACTTGTCGTCATCCCCCTCCCCTTAATTCCATACGACCAGACGCAGATTGTGCTGATCGCTCAAATTATCAGATTAAACGTGTGATTAAGTTTACAATATGTTAGCCTAAAATGTCTCCAACCTTCATGTCGGAGGAACAAACGGCGGAACAAACAAAAAAAAAGTGAAGTTCCAGCATAATACTTTCATTAGGCACAGTTCAAGTATGTTTTTTTTTACACTGCTTTTCGAAGATCATGCCGGCGGGAGGACTTGAAATATCGTTGGATTTTTATGTTAATAAACATTGGCAGCCATTTTTTTATGTTAATAAACATTGGCAGCCATGTTTTTATGTTAATAAACATTGGCAGCCATGTTTTTACACAGCGCCATCTAGCAAAGCTTGGTACACATGAGGCTTTCGATCTTAGCCTCAAGGTGGCAAAACTCTAAAAGTGATTATGATACATGTGACTGGTATTGAGTTATATGGTCCAGTCAGCGACAGATGTTCATGAATAAATTAAGAATTTCATGTCGCTTTTTCTTCACGTTATGTTGTAAAGTTGAGTTTAAAAAAAGCAAATAAACTACGGATACCGAAGATATTTAAGATGTAAATACATCAAATGTTCATAAACTTCGGACGCTGACCGTACATGTGAGGGGTATAAGTAATATGGTACATGTGAGGGGTATAGGTGATATGGTACATGTGAGGTATTTATGTGATAAAGTAAACGTATAGGTACAGTAGCATTATACTGACATCTAAGGCTGAGGCGGCGCTTGTGGCTGGCGCTGAGCTCGAGCTGCCGGCGCAGCGCGCGCGAGGCGGAGGCGGGGCGCGGCGCGGGGGGAGCGGGGGGAGCGGGGGGAGCCCCGCCCCTCTGCAGCGTCACGTCCGAACACGCCTGCTTCGACGTATACTCTGGAACAACCAGTTGTAAGTAGGTAAGTCAGCAAAAAGCTGCGTTTTTGCAGTTTTAACGCTATCCTACAGGCACAGTCAATTTATCCGGGATAAAAAGTATTCGTTATTCCAGGACTTAAGCCAAATTCCATCACAATCGATTAAGTCGTCACGGAGATACGTGGTAATAAACATACACACACACACGCACACAGACTTTCGCATTTATAATATTATGATAAGATAAGATACATTTTTAAAGATATTTTTATTTCAACTCAATTTGATAACAAATAGCTTAACAAAA
The DNA here is from genome assembly GCA_951394395.1 of Colostygia pectinataria. Classification (NCBI taxonomy): domain Eukaryota; kingdom Metazoa; phylum Arthropoda; class Insecta; order Lepidoptera; family Geometridae; genus Colostygia; species Colostygia pectinataria. The sequence continues at coordinate 5,736,795 of OX596374.1, read as the reverse complement.
ATAGGTAGGTAAAATTAATTAATTAATCATTAATTAATTAGTTGGTAACATACCTAGTTAATAATAATAAAGATAATGAGTAGGTAACTATATGATGATAAATAAGATCCCTCATAGGATTTGATCTTACATCTATAGGATATCAGGCCTTACCTCTCTCAGTGAGTACAATCTCCCGATGCGTCTGCGCCATGTCCACCTCGCTGATAGTCACGCGGTGCTTCCGGTCCACCGCGCCGTCCCAGGTTCGATTCCTGTCGCCGTAACTGTCGTCTTGCGTTGACGAGTTGCTGAGAGGCTCTTTCTGTGAAACAAACAATAAAAATATAGGTATGTATGTATAGTTCATTCGGCGGATCTAGGCTGCCGTGAAGTTAGCCGTTTGTGATGCGCAAAGACAATTTAGTTTGAAAAAACTCCATTGCGCATCGGAACGGCTAACTTCACGGAAGCCTAAATCCGCCGAATTTAGGGCCAGGCGTATTTTTTATTTTACACTTTTTACCTAGGTTTCAGTTTACTGGTTTGAAAAATCTAAATCAACGCGTAAGCATTTAAAAATAAGAACGTTGAAAGTGATGTGAGATTACCTTATTCTTCTTATAAGTGGGACTCGATTGCGGCCGATTCATAAAATCGATATGCTGGTTCCCGCCACTTTTATTCTTAACAATCGGCGACAGTTTCCTAAACTCATTCCTCGGCTCCAACTCTATTCTGACAGTTTCAGTGACGGTGGAATTACTGGACCTTCCAAACAGCGGCGATAACTTCGGCTTCACACTAGTGTTTTCAGAATCGATACTTTCGATAGTTATAGTCGAGTCGACGCTGTTCGTAATCGGTTTCACGATAATAAGACCTTCGATGTTATTGGTCGTTTTATCGAGGTTGTAATTGGGATTTTCAAAGCCGGTCTGCGTGGCGATTTCGTCGCTAAAGGAGGTTGTATTCGATGCTTTGTTTTGCATACGCTTGCGGCGTTCTAAATCCGCATGTATGTCTGTCTGTACTCGTAAGTTTAAGTCTCCGTATCGGCGTATAATGTAGTTTAGCATCCAATGATAACCCTTGCGTAAACCTGGATCTATTTTTGGCTTTTTCGATTTGTTTTCGTCCATACAAGTGTATGACTCGACTAGTGTTGGGCAGCGGTATCTGAAAAAAAAAATTGTTAAGTACTAATTTTTTTATCTTGACTTCACGATAATTTTATTAGTAAGACCGTTACTTACTTGTTCACTAATGGCTCAATGTTGAGTTTATCAACCACGTCGATGTCATCTAGGGCTCCAGACTTGTCCTGTTTGTTCGCTAGGACCAACACTGGTTTACCTGAAGATTCACATCAGAACTGAATAGTATGCAATACTGTCAGTACTAATTTTTTTTAAGTGTCAACCAAGCGTACGGCTTACTTGATGGTAAGCGATTGCCGTAGGCTATCTACGCTTGCAACATCATAGATATCACAGTAAGTAATGTTATCCACATTACTTACTGTATCACTTGTGTGACAATGTTGTGTGATGTTAAAATATTTCACAGTAAGTAAAATATTTTAACATCTGGTTCGAGTTGACCTGAATTCTACTAACTAAGTTTTAAACCAAATGCCAACGAATCGTAGCTGAAGGCATAAATTATGTTTTAAGAGGTTTTATTACTTAAAGTTAACTAACGATACAGCTACGGTTACGTTTCAGCTAAAGTCAAATTTTCCATTCATCATGACAGCCATTTTAATGTTCCCTGCTGGGATACTGGCTGCTCTCAAGCGTTGAATGATTGGGTGGAATGGTTGGGTCTTAATCCACCACGCGGACCCAATGAGCATTGTTGGATGGCACATGTCTTTCGAATTTTAAGTTCTTGGACATGCCGGTTCTCTCACGATGTTTTCCTTCACCGTATGAGAGCACTGGCATTGCGGACATAAATTTTTCGAATAGAAAAATATTGGTGCACGACCGAACCTTACGACGACCTTAGGATCGGAAAGCAGGGTCACTCACTACCACTAGACTACAAGTGCTCTGCACATTTTTTCATTATTAGTAGTTTTTTTTATGATCTGTGAAAAACTAAGCAAGCGACCACAATTAGTTTTATAAAAACCCATAAACAAACCATTACAACGAAAATACATTGTTATCAGTTTTCATAGCGTCAACTGATACGAAAATGTAATTATAAATTACCTAACAGCTCAAAGTTTTAATAAACTCGTTGGAGCGTAAACTTGTCGATAAGATTACAAATAATTGCAATACGCTAACGTAGGTAACTATGTATTGTAAGCTAGTAAATAACTGAAAATAACTATAGATGGAAAGTTAGTACGGTCGATTCTATGTAAAAGTGAATAATTTTATTATAAAACATTATCTAGACATCATTGTACCTAAACATATTCTTAGATAATCAAAACCGATGGCTCATGCACCAATAGTTCGATTTTTAAAAATGACTCACTAATTCGATTGGTTTTTCTATCGATTGCATATTCAACACAATTAGGTAATGTCTCCTCACTACAGATATGTTGCTATGGCGATGTTGGCAAAATAGGTACCTACACAAATTACATTTCAATTCCCAACATACCTGATATTTTATCGTGCGATAAGACCTCTTCTAGCACGGCTCTGCATTCATCCAACCGTGTGAAATCGCTGGAATCGATTACAAATATCACACCATGAACTTCACTATAATACTGGGACCAAATCTGTCGAAAATGCGGTCCCCCACCCAAATCGTATATAGTTACGGGCGTATCCTTGTGCACTAGATTCACAGCTTTGAACCCAACGGTGGGCAAAACTTTGTCGTCCTTTTCACCGGCTAAATTGTTCACAGTTTGTGTTTTTCCCGCGTTGTCCAACCCGATTAGAATTAAAACGATGTGACGACGCACCTTTCGCCGCCTAAAAACACTCCCCCAACAATTACCCATAACTTTAACTATTCTACCGTATTTCTAGAATAAAAATCACCAATTCATTGCAAAATTCTGAATTTATGTCAAGTAGACATTTGTAAACAAAATAGTTTTTTGTTGACACTACGGTTGCTAATGACAATTCTATGTGGCCAGTCGTAAACTGATTCGTTCTTTTTACGATACCTCACTGAAGGTTGTATTAAAAAGTTTATATGCGCGTCAGACAGAGCTGGCAGAATGAAATAAAAAATGCGCTGCCAACAAATAGTGGAATACATACCTTACCTTAAATTTAAAATAAAATATAATAAATTGGGGTACTAAAAGATACCTATAGTGTATACATAGGTATTTAGTGAGAATTTTTTATGGAATTTAGGTACCTATGGTATCAGTAGGTATTAAATTAATTACATTACGATGTTTTATAAAAATAAAATCATATCACCTTACAGCTGTTGTAAATCATGATGTTTATGGTCACAGGTGTTCTTTTGTACTACATAAATAACGATTAATAATATTTTGTTACGCACTCAATTGAGCATGATTACTATTTGTTACAATTATCAAAACAGCTAGCTGTTGCCCGCGACTTCGTTCGCGTAATAAATAAATAAATAAATATAAATAATGCTGGACAATCCACACAGTAATACAATACATAGATAGATATTTTTTTATAATATATAGAAAATACCCAGAACACCCGGAGAAAATATTTGTAGATCGTACAAACATATGACCCGAGGCGGGAATCGGACCCGCAACCTCCGCGTCGCAGGCGGACCTGCGCCCGCTGCGCCACATCGGTCGTAACATACGTACAACTCTTCTTCTTGAATCTATCTATTGATGGCATTACAATCCGCTGCGTAGTTCAAAAGATCTAAGCGTACATACATACATACATACATACGGAAGGACAGACGGCGGTAAGTGATTTTCTTATCATCTAGGTACTATGTAAAAAAGATACTTGGAAATTTTTATTGTTATTTCAAAACTAACGATATATAAAATATAATTCTCGTTTGTATTATATATCTAAATATAACAAAAACCGCACATAAAAATAGATATTCGGATTTATTCTGAACCGCAATAAATACAGGTACAATTTATTATTTACAAGCTCTGTAAAACGAAAATGCGCGCCATTTTGAACAGCCATCTTGAATTGCCAGTTTATCTGAATCTAACGAGAATTGTGTCGCCATTTTTTATTGAGAAATAAGCTAGATCCTTCATATTGTTATCAAGGAGTATTTCCGCTCCCTTCATTTGCTCATCCAGTAGAAGTAAATCCGGGGTTCCGCGATGACCAAACTTCGAGAACAGTCTTTGGGCAAGTGTGACCAGTTTCTGGACAGCCATGGTTGAGGGGAATTTCTTCTTGAATATTTTTCCGTTTATATCCGTGAGGGTTATTTCCAAGAGTTGTGAAGTGAGGGTGTATACCTTGGACTGTTTGACGAGCAGGCTATCGTCTGGTATACCGTACTCTGGAAAAGAAAATAAATAATTATGGTTGGAAATTTTTACATAGCGTCATTTTTTTTATATATACCATTAAAGTGGCAACCAAGCGTGTTGGTACCCACTTGATGGTAAGCGGTAACTTTAGCCTATGCACGCTTGCGTCATCATAGATATCACTTGCGTGATACCACCCTGAGACGTTAGATGGAAAGTCTCACGTGCCTGTAATTTCACCGGAAACCATACCCTTCGAACCGAAACACAGCAATGCGAGCATTACTGCTTGGCGGCAGAAACAGGTATGATGGTAGTCCTTCCCAGGATGATCTCTATCACAAAGAACTCTACTACTCTTACATCTAGCCTCAAACTATGCCAAGCTTGTACTATGGGAACCAGAATACTAATAAAATACTTTGTATATTTTTTTTGTAAATGTATACTTATAACATATGTACATAATTACATTACATTACAAAATATACAAAATACATATGAAACAGTTGAGCCATCTAAAGATCGTTACAAACGACCTATAGATAACTCATAATAATTATAATAATTGAGCGATATATGGAATATATAATAAAGCGCTCGTGACGTAACTGGCTAAGTTGTTCCTAACAGATCAACGGAGTTAAGCACTGTTACGCGTAGTCACCATTTGGATGGGTATATTTATTATTATTTTATCGTATGACTTATTAAGTAGGCGTATCAAGAAAGTACCTAATTAAAAGTTTAAACATATTACTAAACAAAACAAAAAAACTACTGAAACTAAAAACAAATCACACAGTTAAAGCTTAAAACTAAAATAAAACCTAAACACTAAAGTAGGTAGACTACAAATATAGGTCAATATTAAGGTCCCTAAACCAAGCGATCGCTTCATGGGGTAGATCCACTAGGTCATTCCAAGGTCCTGGAGGTCCTGAGTGCGAGTGGATAGGGCAGCTCTCAATGATGTAGCAATATTGAAATAATATTACACTGTATTTTTTGTATTCTTATTTTAAACAACTGAAGTGGCAACTAAGCGTACGGCCCACAAGATGGTAAGCGGTTACCGCAGCCTATGGACGCTTGCAATACCAGATGTATCACACGCGGGTTGCCACCTTGAGGCATAGATCGAAAGCCTCATGTGCCAGTAATTGTATGGCGAAATAACAGCCTAACATATTCCCAAGATCTACGCGAACTTACCTAATTAAATGCTGGTAACGGCAATGCTCTAAATCGAAGAGTCTCTATGCCTCTGCTTTTTGTCGAGAAACCTTCCACTCCGCTCCGAAACGCTTAGATACTCATATTAAATAAAGAAATAAAAAAATAAAGCTTACTGTTCATTGAATGCCGGAAATAGTTAGCGACCACATCTCAGTGCCGTAAGTCGTCACTGGCAACACGCACTGTCTTGGCTCTGCGGTATGTGTAAAATAAAGCTTACTGCTGATTAAATGCTGGAAGCGGCAATGCTCTAGATCGAAGAGTGAAGCTGCCTCTGCATCTTGCCGAGATATCTTCCACTCCGCTCCGAAACGCTTTAGATAGTCATACTCTGCGCCGCGACGGAGTTCCGCCGTTATAAGAGATCCGTTCAGCTCCTGAAACAATATCAAACATGGTTTTCAATAAACATTTATAGATAAACCATAATTTGTGAGTATTACTGATCAGTTGCCCGGAGCACCGGTGGTCTAGTGGTAGTGACCCCGCCTTCCGATCCTAAGGTCGTGGGTTCAAACCCGGTCGTGCACCAATGGATTTTTCTGTTCGAAAATGTATGTGCGCAATTCCAGTGCTCTCATACGGTGAAGGAAAACATCGTAAGGAAACCGGCATGTCCAAGAACTAAAACTTCGAAAGACATGTGCCATTCGCCAATACGCATTGGGTCCGCGTGGTGGATTAAGACTCAATCACTCTCTCCTGAGAGTAGGCCAGTGTCCCAGCAGTGGGAACATTAGAAGGCTGTCATGATGATGATGACTGATCAGTTGAAAATCCTGAAATATCAGGAATTAATAATAGACATGATGATAGTAACCAAAAATCACTAAAATTACGCCTTCACTATATGAAAAAGGATTCAGGGAATATAAAAATCTTAATAAAAAATTTACATTCAAAACTACTACACCATGCTGACTTATCATTTAAGTCAACCAAATTTTTTTTTATACATCTAAAGTGGCAACCAAGCGTACGGCCCACAAGATGGTAAGCGGTTACCGCAGCCTATGGGCGCTTGCATTACCAGAGGCATCACTCACGGGTTGCTACCCTGAGACGTAGATCAAAAGTCTCATGTCCCTGTAATTTTACCGGAAACCATTATTTTTTTTATACAACTGAAGTGGCAACCAAGCGTACGGCCCACAAGATGGTAAGCGGTTACCCCAGCCTATAGACGCTTGCAATACAAGATGTATCACTCACGGGTTGCCACCCTGAGACGTAGATCGAAAGTCTCATGTGCCAATTTCATCGGAAACCGTACCTCGGACCGGAACACAGCAATGCAAACATTACTGCCTGACGGCAGAAATAGGTATGGTGGTAGCCCTCTCCCGGATGAGCTCTATCATAAAGAACTCTACTACTCTTTTTGTCAACAATAAATGGGAATATATTTTTTAATACAGTTGCTCAAAAAGTAAAATGAAATGAAATTCGGTTTATTTGACAAACACACAGAAAGAAAACAAAAAAAAAATAAGAGACTTAAATAATAAAAAGAAAAGAAAATAGGTAGGTAAGTAGGTACATAGGTTAGACAATATGACATTTTTTAAGCAAGATTACCTACTAACTAAGTGGCGTATTGCAGGGACGTATAGCATTCGGGATGTGGGCTATTACATACTCGTGCTTTTTTATCACCTTTCCCGAACTCGTGCGTTCTCTTTCGCAAATGTCAAAATAATGTCTATTAAAAAGAAAAACCAACCATGAAGTTTTTACTACCGCACTTGTAATGAAATATACTATACCATAAGTGTTCCAATCTTCGCCATAATCATCTGAGATCCGGTATCATAGTCCTCGATGCTCTGTATCGGGTTCTTGAGGAAATACATCTTCTTCAATGTCTTCAGTTTGTTCAGTTCGCTGAGTGATCTCCACTGGAACATTATTTATCAAATTGCAACACATATTACTGGTAATCATCATGACAGCCTTCTAATGTTCCCAGGACACTGGCCTACACTCAGGCGAGAGTGATTGGGTCTTAATCCGCCACGCGGACCCAATGCGGATTGGTGGATGGCACATGTCTTTCGAATTTTTAGTTCTTGGACATGCCGGTTTCCTCACGTTGTTTTCCCTCACCGTATGAGAGCACTGGCATTGCGCATATACATTTTTCGAACAGAAAAATCCATTAATGCACGACCGGGTTTAAACCCACGACCTTAGGATCGGAAGGCGGGGTCACTACCACTAGACCACATTTGCATTTTTGTTTGTTACGAATAAACTCAAAAACTATTTGTTCAATTTTTTAAATTCTTTCACCATTATGGGTATGGTTTCCGATGAAATTACTGGCACATGAGGCTTTCGATCTTAGCCTCAAGGTGGCAACCCGCGAGTGATACCTCTGGTATTGCAAGCGTCCATAGGCTGCGGTAACCGCTTACCATCTTGTGGGCCGTACGCTTGGTTGCTATTTCAGTTGTATAAAAAAAAAACACCATTTGAATGCTATATTATCATTGGGTAACATAGGCTATATTTATGCAATGAAACCGCACCCGAGCGAAGCCGGAGCAGGTCGCTAGTAATAAATATAGCCTATGTTACTCAGGGTTAACGTAGCATTCTAATGGTGAAATAATTTTTGAAATCGGACCAGTGGTTTTTGAGTTTATTCGTAACATACAAAAATACAAATCTTCTCTCTTTATAATATTAGTATAGATATACTATGTAAAGACTTTTAATGCGAAAGTTGAATCAAAGATGGATCAATCTCGCCAGAGCGGCTAAACGGATTTGGATAAAATTTGGCACAGCGATAGATTATAGTCTGGAATAGCACATAGGCACATTTTATCGCGGAAAAAAATAATGTGGGATAACATACCACTAGTTTTAGGGCCGCTAGTATTAATATGAGTAAAATTACTTACATCATTAATCCTATTCCGGTTCAAAAATAGCACCTCCAAATGTTCAAAAACATCAACTTTTTCACCATCACCGAATCTTATCTCCTCGATGAAGCAATCGTTCAAGCTCAACACCTTCAACCGGAGACGACCAAGCTTCATCACCTCAGTCCAGGAGCTGATTGGATTCCCATCCATCCGTAGAACTGTTAAACTCCTCAGACAAAGGCCAGGGTCTGCCATAGCGGTGATGCCGTTGTAAGCAGCAATGAGTTCTGTTATGTTAGGCCAGAGACGGGATAGAGTTAGGATGTCTTGGAAAGTGTAGTTGCAAACGGATATGTTTAGTTTCTCGAGTGCCTTGAAGTGAATAGATAGTTGGGTGAGGGTTGTCTCCGGGAAGTCAATTGCCATTGGATTTTTGCTGGAATTAAGAAATATTCAGTATTCAGTATTCAGTATTCAGTAGGTTTATTCACAAAAGACATGGTACATTTTTACATTAGGTGGAAAATATAAATTTTAGAGCTGCATATCTCGCCCGAGTACAGGCACGTGAACATCATAATTATTAAGTACTTACACATTATATTGAAGTTATTAATTAATTTAAAAAAATTTTAAACATAAATATTAAGTTACAATGAATGAATTACCAATATCTGAATTAAATGTCATTTACAATACCTACCTATTAATTAAACATGTGTATTAATAAATAGTTATTAATACACATGTGATAATAATGAAGGAGTGTCAGAGCGAGTCACTGTGACCCCCAATGAACAGGCTCAATAGAGACCTAGTGCGGGGGACAGAGCTCATCTGGGTACTGTATATAAAATAATGTATTAGATATAAGTACTAAAAATAGTATTTATTAAACAAAATAAAATATGTACATAATTATGTTACATTACAAAATATACAAAATACATATGAAACAGTTGAGCCATCTAAAGACCGTTACAAACGACCTATAGATAGCTCAACTGATCCAAATCACTACCAGTAGGAAGCGTTCCCAACATGGTGGCTGCATTGCCACGTTGAATGGCAATGCTGATACGTTGAGCCAGATATGAACCAGCCTTTGGATCACGCGTCGCTTCGACCAGTATTGTATTAGATATAAGTCAACCGGCAATAACATCCACCTACCTACACGTACCCTATCAGACCACTGTTTTATTACCAATAAACTTTATTTGTATTTATTTATTTAAATAATTAATAATAAAACGAGATGTTGAAGGTTTATATTTTTAACTAGCAGTCAGTCCTGGCAGGTTTCATTGCACCCGTGCGAAACCGGGGCGGGTCGCTAGCAATCAATATAGCCTATGTTACTCAGGGATAATGTAGCATTCTAATAGTGAAAGAACTTTTGGCATCGGACCAGTAGTTTTTGAGTTTATTCGTAACAAACGAAAATTAAGATCTTTCCCCTTATATTAGTATAGATTTCACCTAAAACGGTTTAGTGGTTGTCGAGATATAGAGGAACCAACATCCATACATCAAGTCATTTGCATTTATAATATTAGTGTGATTCATCATGACAGCCTTCTAATGTTCCCACTGTTGGGACACTGGCCTACTCTCAGGCGAGAGTGATTAGGTCTTAATCCACCACGCGGACCCAATGCGGATTGGTGGATGGCACATGTCTTTCGAATTTTTAGTTCTTGGACATGCCGGTTTCCTCACGATGTTTTCCTTCACCGTATGAGAGCACTGGCATTGCGCACATACATTTTTCGAAACAGAAAAATCCATAGGTGCACGACCGGGTTTGAACCCACGACCTTAGGATTGGAAGGCGGGGTCACTACCACTTTGGATGGGCGACCGCCAGTGGCCATTTTAGCTGAGCGCTCCCGTGCTTCGGAGGGCACGTTAAGCAGTCGGTCCCGGCAGCTGCAGCAGCTTTGTTCAGTAATCACGTTCCATTTAATTTCATGATGTTCCATCGTCCTTAATGAATGAATGCATGAATAATACCTGACATCCAGGTCCGTGAGGTCCGGCAGCTGCGAGGAGAGATGTATGATCTCCCTCCAGCCGCAGAGGAGGTTGGAGGAGAGGTCGAGAGAGCGCGCGCGCGGGCACAGCGCGGCCACGTGTCCCGCGCGCGCCACGCCCTGGTCGTGCACGCAGATCTCTAGCAGACGGTCCAACTTTCTGGAAATGTCACAATAACCATACCTATTTCTGCCGCAAAGCAGTATGCTCGCATTGCTGTGTTCCGGTGTGAAGGGTATGGTTTCCGGTGAAATTACTGGCACATCCCGAAAAACCCTCCCTTCACGATTGTACAAACATTATGTATAGTTCGCACGGCGGATCTAGGCTTCCGTGAAGTTAGCCGTTTGTGATGCGCAAAGACAATTTTGTTCGAATAAGCTCCATTGCGCATCGAAACGGCTAACTTCACGGAAGCCTAGATCCGCCGTGCGAACTATAACACCGTGTATTATCAGTTTTCTATGTAAAATGGGATCACCTATGAAGTATTAAACGAAGACTATTTAACATGATATTTAACATGCGCTCTTTGTGGTCGAACTTTTAGCGCAAAGAAAGGATATATTAGCCATACGCGGGCTAAACACCCAAGCCCATAAATATAGTAAAAAAAAAAAAAAAAACCCAAGTCCCTGTAGCCGAAACCGGCTAGGATGATTACTATTATGTGCGATGCAGCTTATGCTGAGCCAGGACCATTGACCCACACTCACTTCTTTGTTTTAAAAAATAGATATTTATATAAGTAGTTTTAGGTATTAGGTACATAAACCTACATACTATATCTTTCATATTTCATTTTTATTTTTACTTTGTCTTTGTACCTACTTGCCTACTTTTTTTTATCTTTGTATTTCTTCTATGTGTGTGTCAATAAATAATTTTTCTTTCTTTTCTTTCTTCTATTATTATTTATGTGTTTTAATTTTCATCTCTCGCAGAGCGAGGTGTTTACGTTTCCCGCGGGCTTTTGGCCAAACGAAAAATCGTTACGATTTTATTGGTTTAGGGATAAAAACTTACGGACAATGCGGCAAGTGTTTAGGATGACAGCTGTTTAAAGTTGAATAAAAGTTAGTTTGTGAATACTTAAGGTTTGAAGACTAGTGTTTAAGCTGTATGGGATGGTATGCCTGTAGATGAGATGATTATGGGTATGGTTTTAACAGTTTCTACTCTCCACTGGGTTTTGAGTTCTATTGCTAAGTCTGTATATTTTTTTATTATTAAACGAAGAAAGAATGATCAAAATCATACAATACAAATACGAGTACAACATGACTGAGAAATCGCGTAACAAAAAAAAAATAACATCAGTCTAATTGAAAACCTCCTTTTTTGAAGTTGCATAAAAACTCACTGTTTCTGATGTATCTTCTCGAAGCCCACCATCTCAATAAAAGGAGCTCCCATCTCCCTTTTCCACTCATTGATCACAGTTCTACGATGAGCTGCTACGGTTTCATCCTGAAAGATACATTGTAATAAATGTTTTAAGCTAGAGTGATCTCCATTGAGCACTGGTGGTTTAGTAGTCCGCCTTCTCGTCGTGGGTTCGAATCCGGTCATGCACCAATGGATTTTTCTATTTGAAAAATTTATGTGCTCAATGCCAGTGTTCTCATTAAGTAAAGAACATCGTGAGGAAACTGGCATGTCCGAGAACTAAAAATTCGGAAGACATGTGCCATCCACCAATCCGCATTGGGTCCGTGTGGTGGATTAAGACCCAATCAATTTCGCTTGAGAGTAGGCCAGTGTCCCACTATTGGGAACATAAGAAGGCTGTCATGATGATGATAAAATTTTAATCCACCAATCCCAATGTGGATTGGTGGATTAAGAACTGCAAAACATACACTGTACCCCAAAAGCATAAAGAAATCATAAAAAAGCATCTTATATATATATAGAAAAGTCTGCAAAAACTCTTCTAAGACCATAACCATAGTGCTTATAAATATAAGCAATAACAATAATAATTTTTTTTTACGTCAGCAAGTGACAAGACAATCAAGGCACCCACCTGATGTTAAGCAGCCTGACTATTGAAGCCTGACTATTACAGATGCAGTGCCACCCAAAGCTTACAGTTTTCAAGTGTTTGCGTGGCACTGCACTTATCACCCCGAGACATTGTTGTCTCTTTCCCCCAGTAATTTCACTTGCTACAGTGCCCTTCAAACCTAAACACAGTAATGCTTGCACACTACTGCTTGGATGCAGAATATCTGACACTGCGGTGGTACCCACCAAAACAGACTCTTGCTGAAGAGTCCTACCACCAGGTAAAAATAATACTTTAGGACCATACCTTTATGGTATGGGTAGGTTGGCTTTGTTTAAGTGTAATTGTAGAGCCTGCACTAGTTGACTTGGCTACGTAAACATATGAGTACATGATTAGCTCATTCTATCAAAAATATAGTAAAATAAATTGGTACTAGAAGTTGCGCTTGCCAACTCTCATTCGGAAACTTGGAATTTTTTCACATTTAGAAGTTACTTATGTAGGTAGGTAGGTACTTAAATAAGTAATTTACCAACAGTACATGTAATGACTGTTACTGTTTCTGTTCTAACCAATATACCATATAAGTAAAGGAAAACAATACATTTACTCCCACTCATTCACAAGCTGTGTAGGCAGTGCCTTCGAACTCTACTAGAGTTTATTGCTGTTTATGAAGCCTTAAAATAAAGCTGTTACTTAGTTAATATAGGAAACTTACCTCTCGGTCTCCGTAATATCGTCTGATTGCCTCAGCGCAAGTTCTAAGAGGAGAAATCTTGTTGGGGCGGACAAAAGAGCCTGCTCCTGGTTTGGAGGTTTTAAAGTAATGGACACCTTCCACACTTCCATCATGTTTTCCCCTAGCCGCGTCATCCCATTCCACACCGTACCAAAGCCCCTTATACCCAGAAATTTCACCGATAAACTTTACGGTACCAAATTCTTCTCCACACTTAATGCGACTACCAATATTCACTTGTATCTCGTTTTCTTCAATCCCGTTATGGCTGTCCATGGTACCGTTGAAAAATTTGGGAATCAGATTTACAGGCATTGCGCCCACCATTATATTGTATTTTCGAAAATAGAACTTTTTAACAAAATTAAAACAGGCTGAAACAAATTTTTATTTTACGAAAACCTCTACCTGTCTGTCAGCTTTGTTGTGTGAGTCAACTTGTGTCAAAATAATCTTTGTGTCAAATACAAGCGCACGCAAAACAAACAATAAAACAGTGATGGGCGCTAAGTCATTTCTGATGTGGAGTCGATGTTTCATTTTTATCGATAATCAAATCGAATCAAGAAAATCAGCTGACGCTAGAGTGGTATGGTAAACTTATCATATTAGAACACAATATTTTTTGAAGCTACTACGAGACTACGAGTGAAATGAAAGGTTTATAAAAAGGTAAATATAAAGGTTTGACATTTTAATTTTTGATTTCTTTGTATATTATGACTAATTATTATTTCCTTGGATTTAATCTGTTAAAATTATTATCATTAGTATTCTATAACAATGTACTTAGCATTTATTTATTATTATTTTCTCTTCTTTTTCTTCTTTTTTTGTCTTTAATTATTCTAATTAAATGGGGATTAAATCCGTTTTAATTAAAGTTAATAAATAAATAAAATAAAATATCCAATTCTACAGACTTCAATCACAGATTCCTAATTTAGCATATTAACAATTTTACAGATTCTCAGTTCCACAGATTCTCACCTCTACAGATTCTTAATTGTATGGATTTACAACTCTACATAATTATTCTTAAACTGTACAGATTCGCAACTCTACTTACGAGGGACTTTGCACAGTTGTGTTACACATATTTACATTTACATACCATAAAAATGCGATGTAATACTTGATTTTTTCCCGTGACGCTTGCGGCGGTGAGTCGAGAACGAATGCGAATGCAATACGTCTACGTGTATGTATCTCCGTGACAAAACAGTTTCTTTTGTGTGCGTGCGATGGTTGTGGGCCGTTCGCGGTAGAAACATCGCGTGAAGATTCAAAACCTTCACAAGATTGAGCGTAATTAACACACAAGTAAAATTACCCTGTGTATATTACTACAAATTAGTTATGCAACGCCAAATATATTTAAAAAATAATAAAAATGACGCGTATGTAAGGAAACAGCGTAACCAGCAATGTTTATCGATAACTTAGTTGCACGCAAAACCAACACTATAAACATCTAATGCACATCACTAGAACTTTTTAACTGTCATTGTCATGATCATCCATCTGTTTTATCACTCATGAGTTATTGTTAGAAAAAAGAACTAGATGGCGTTAATAGTATAGTTTTCAAACCATATTCTAAACGCTGATTGGTTGAGGCGCCAGGATTATTACACGACCAACTATGGAGGTAGTACAGTACCGAATAAGGACGAAAAATCAAAAAGTTATTGTAAGGCAGGCAGGCAGTTCCGATTCGCACTTCACCAATGCCGCTGTTTCTGAAGACTGACTGACTATTTTTTTGCCGTTTAGATAAACTAACAGTACCCATAGATTATTCGTAACAGAATTATGAATTAAAATGCCTAGTGCCATACCTAAAAGTGATGATCAACAATTTTAATTCGGCCTGGGTGCAACAATGAAACTTCCATTTCCATTCGTTGTCTCGGTGTCGCGCTAGCGTCATCTCGCTCTCAGCTTTTCGAAATCGGGAAATCGGGAAGTCTCGGTCCTGTGAAGTGTTTTTTTTTTACCAAAAATGGCTACCGACCGGACGATCCCAGACGTGTACGCTAAATTCTAATGAAAATAATGTCTGTGTGCAAACAAAAAATGGATTTTTTAAGTGAACATTTGTTTTGTGCTGTGTAATCATGAATACGGATTGATCTCAACAAGGAAGCTTCAAAATGAGGTAAGTCTAAGTTCATCGCTCCAACGAGCTTTATTTAGCAAAACAAATAAATAATTACTCTGATCATGCACGCGTCGATCTATTTACGTACGCAGATAATTTACTGCTCTGCTGGGTTCCTTTTTTGCTGTCCAGCATGTTCTTTTTACCACCGATACAACAACGTAAACAGACGGTGCGGTAGTTACGGTTCATCGATTATTCAATTGTATGTAGGTACTTATAATCATTTACGGAGATTTATGAATGGGATCGTTATCAGAAGTTGTACACGCACATTGCCTTTGCCATCGTGCAAGAGTTCATATAAAAAAAACAAAGCTGAATATTTTAAAATTCGAACGCAGAACATGCGATTCATCGCTAGTATCTCTTTTGTTTGTTTCGTACACATTTGTTTTTCACGGCTATTTGCAAGGGCTGAGTAATTTGCTAAAAGTAGGGCACGTATCCTACAGGGATGGTATAAATACCACATGCGTAATGTTTCGTTGAAATAGGGTGGCCTGGGACCCCCTACTAGGGTGTAACTTCTAATAATGTAAATGACTAATACCCCACACATACACACCCCAGTTATCTACTACACACTTATTGCGGAAAGCAAAAAATATTTCATTAATTCCTAGTAAGGTTGATAATAACTTCATTACGATAACAGTACCTATGTCAATAGATAAGCCAGTGCAATGATTTATTTAATGTGGGTTTTATGAAATGAATTAGGTAAGTACAGGTAAAAATAAGGTTTCTTCTTATCAGTCATGCAAAAATATACTTAGAGCCTTTGAAGGAAGGTAGATATTTGTGGAAACAAAGTAAGCCATAGACCTATACAAACAGGTAGGTACCTACTACTCCTGTGAAAACTCTAAAGCGAAAAGTACCTAAGTTCCTTATTCATAGTCATACAATAAGCCTCTGTTAGCTAATGTGTTTTTCTTATATTCTTTGTTCATCGACATGAGAGTAATAAGGATTGACAATAGGTACTTAGCAAACCGCTAAAGTGACAGTTTTTTTATGAATAAAGAAGTAATTCTCAATCAATCTATGTAGAAAGTTAAGAACTGCTCCATGTTGATAAGATACCGGATAGACTGATGGTCTGAGAGCACCGATGGTCTAATGGTTGTGACCCTGCCTTCCGATCTTAGGTTGTGGGTTCAAACCCGGTTGTGCACCAATGGATTTTTCTGTTCGAAAAATTTATGTGCACAATGTACTTTACTTTTACCAGTACTTTCATACGGTTAAGGAAAACATTGTGAGAAAACCGGCATGTTCAAGAACTAGAAATTCGAAACACATGTGCCATCCACCAATCTGCATTGGGTCCGCGAGGTGGAATAAGACCCAACCACTCTTACCCGAGAGTAGGCCAGTGGGACCCACTGTGGGAACATTAAAAGGCTGTCATAATGACTATTTGGATGGGTCTCTAGTGCTTCTGAGGGCACATTTAGCAGTCAGTTCCAGCTTTTTCGAAGTTAACCTTCAAGCGGCTTAAAAAGCTGTGTCACCAGAGTTGGTCACTGACTCATACGAACTTACTTACTTTTTAGTCTATGTACAAGATTGGAAGAGAATGTTAGCCTCAGGGACATGGAGGCTTGAAGTAACAATCATTTAAAACCATTTTGCAACCAGATAAAAGTTTTATGGTGAATTTATGGCCCATCTTTCATCAATAACTGGTTTGTTCAAGGTTGGCTTGAAAGGCAGATGTTGGATTGCCTAATTGTACCTACATATTGCATTTTACATCACAAATAAATGGTCACCATATAAATGTATCAGAATAAATAAAAGACTTGTGACTGACAGACAGAAGATAGATAAATCTTTTATTTGTATCTTCGAAACACAATACATTTTAAAGTTTTGCACTTGCACAAGGCAAACCATACAATTTCTTAACACTAACATAAATCAGGTAGGAATGTATTTGCCCTAAACATTGACCTCGTAAAAACAAGCTAGGCACCTACCTATGTATGTTATTTAAAACCTAAAAGCACGTGTGTGTTGCAGTTGAATAGGTTATAGCTCAGCGATAATATTGCTCAAGGAGCAAACACAGATCAACATACTTACGTCTAACTACGTCCTAACGTCCTTACGACTAACCTTACGTCCTAGAAACATGAAATTTGGAGGGTACATTGCTTTTAAGGTGTAGAGTTGCACTAAAAATTCAACTAGAGGATGCAGTAGAGAGGAAACTCAATGCGGACAAAGTCGCGGGGATTTCCACTAGTTTTTTTAATATAATGTAGATAATTAATTTTAGGAAAAAAAAACAAAATCCGACTTTTCAACCTAAAAAAATGTTCCAAAAAAAAATGTGGTTGTACGCGACAATGTAGTTATTGACACGTTTTTTATGATTTACTAGCAGTTCGTCCCAGCTTCGCACGGGTGCTCGTGCGAAGCCGGGGCGGGTCGCTAGTATAAAATATAGCCTATGTTACTCAGGGATAATGTAGCATTCTAATGGTGGAAGAATTTTTGAAATCGGACCAGTAGTTTTTGAGTTTCTTCGTAACATACAAAAATACAAAAATACAAATCTTCTCTCTTTATAATATTAGTTTAGATTTAGATTCATAAAGTATCAAACTGATTTCGATAAAATTTAAATGGGACCTATTCTAAAGTATTACCTATGAAACAAAAAAAGAACCATTAAAATTAATTCATATTAGGCGGAGAAATCGCGTAACAAACATATAAAAAAAAATACAGTCGAATTTTATTGATAAGCTGATAACCTTCTTTGAAAACGGTTCAAAGGGACCTTCCACAAAAAGTATAAACCACCGCTAAGCCACAGCAGTACCAACAGCACGATAATTGCTTCAATTTACGCCCTACCGGTGGAAGCGACATTTAATTTCGGATATTTTTGTAACAAACATGATATTATTTCAATGTCATTGTGTTGAAAATGTTAACAGATGTCTGTAAAACAAATAAACTAATAAGTCTGTATGAGTCAGTGGCCAATCCTAGACGAGTAATAGACCGCCCAAAGGTCTAGGTCTCTACCAAAGGAACTTTGAAAAAGCCGGAACCGGCTTAACATGCCCCCCGAAGCACGGAAGCGCCATTTATTGCAACTGGCGGTCACCCATCCAGATGGTGATTACTCGTAAACTTATCCAGCGATGTTAGAAGCGCTTCCAAGTAGACTTATGCAGGTAGATAGTATTGTGTAGTTTACTCATTGCTCTAGGTATTGGTAGCAAGCCAATCTGAACTTTAACCTCTGCGCGTAAAGATCAAATCTTAATCTTTGATCTTGCGTGGTAATCTATCAACCGATGATAAAACTGATAGACTTCCGGTCTGTATGACGTGATGCATTCCAGCTTTATTGTTCACTATTTACCGAGCACCGGTGATCTAGTGGTAATGACCCCGCCTTCCGATCCTAAGGTCGTGGGTTCAAACCCGGTCGTGTACCAATGGATTTTTCTGTTCGAAAAATTTATATGCGCAATGCCAGTGCTCTCATACGGTGAAGGAAAACATCGTGAAGAAACCGGCATGACCGAGAACTGAAAATTCGAAAGACATGTGCCATCCACCAATCCGCATTGGGTCCGCGTGGTGGATTAAGACCCAATCACTCTCGCCTGAGAGTAGGCCAGTGTCCCAGCAGTGGGAACATTAGTAGGCTGTCATGATGATTTACCGCGCCACGGTTTGGTCTGCGCTGGTCTCTACATAGTATAAAACAAGGTCGCTTCTCGTCGTCTGTCCCTCCTTATGATGTAGTACGCTGATCTTATAAACTACGCAAAAGATTTTAATGCGGTTTTCGTCAGTAAATAGTGATACAAGAATCAAGACGGTTATACATATTGTAAGTACCGGTGCAAAGCCGGGGCGGGTTGCTAGTCACCCTATCACACTAGTATTATAATGCGAAGTTTGGATGTTTGTTCTTCTATAACTAAAATAAAGAGTAGTAGAGTTCTCTGTGATAGAGCGTCCGGGGAAGGACTACCACCATACCTATTTCTGCCGCCAAGCAGTAATGCTCGCATTGCTGTGTTTCGGTGTGAAGGGTATGGTTTCCAGTGAAATTACTGGCACATGAGTTAGCCTCAAGGTGGCAACCCAAGTGATACCACTGGTATTGCAAGCGTCCATAAGCTGCGGTAACCGCTTACCATCTTGTGGGCCGTACGCTTGGTTGCCACTTTAGTTGTATAAAAAAAAAAAACTCGATAACCACTGAACTGATTTGGCTGAAATTTAAAACATAGATAGATTATGACCGGGAGTAGAACATCAGGCAATTTTTTTATCACGGAAAAGTGTACCGTTCCCGAGTTCAGGTTTAAGAATAGTTATTTCTCAATAAGAATAATTTCACTTACATGAGAATTTCTTAAACTTTCTTAACATTTGCTGGACTTTCATAGGTACACTAAATGTAATACAATACTAAAACTACTTAAACAAAACAAACAGATAAAATAAATTGTTAGTACCTAACAAATATGATTGTTAAAATCATTTTTTTTTACGCAAATCTTCATCTACAAATACTTAGCATAAAATGTTATGATAGTTTGACCGCTCACTCACTCACGCTTAGCTTGTTGAACTACACAGTTATACGCGAACGGGCAACAGATAGTAGTCTGTCTGACGACTACTTTAAACGAGCCGCAAGTTTTTATGAGTGCATAAAACTGCAAAATGACAGTTTGTTTAAAAATCATTTCTTTTTGATGAAAATGCATTCTCATTCTAAAACTGCATATTCAGTAATCTGTCAGCAAGAGCCATTCGCAGCCTCTCGACTGACGATGGAAACTGCATCTTTTATTCAAGAACCTCTAGCCCGTAGCTAGGACTGCTACGGGCTAAACTTTTGTACGCGTTATAACGCTGAACTAGACATTTTGTAGGCGTCAAAGCACAAACGCTCAAATTTGCTTCAAAATGATCCTTGTTATATGATTGAATAAAGAGATATTTGACTTTGACGCTGAGATCCAAAGTTTCGAACTCAAATCCGTATTCTTTTAGAATATGGGTATCAGTCTTTTTCTTACTCTTTTCCTCAAGTGCGATTTACTGTGATTCAGTGACTGACTTCAAGTGAAGTCAGTGCTGACTTTGAGAACTGACTTTATCTGTTTACAAAGTACGCGAGAATATTGAAGTCGGGACCCGGCAACGTTTTACTGACTCCGAATCCATTTACTTTAGGTCAGTAGCGGGTCAGCACTGACTTTGCTACTGACTCAATGTAAATTATACATCACTCTTTTCGTAGCACGCTATAACGCTTTCTATATGGCAAGGCCTTTAGTTTCAGCCTCAGCAAACCAGCTCTATTGTCTACCTCCGTACTGGTATCTATTCTGCGGTACTACGTAAGAAACAGTTATGTAATCTATGCACGTGCATAGTAGTACAGTCAGCATCATAAAACTATGACCTTTATGGAATCGATTGGCATCACGCTGAAGATTATGTAATACGTAATTGCTGAGTTGTATTTAGCGGTAATCTTGACGACCGATGCGGCAGGCGAAGGTCCGTCTGCGACGCAGGAGGTTGCGGGCTCGATTCCCACCTTGGGACAAATTTTGATACGATCTGCAAAAAATATCTAACTATGATGTATTGTATTGTATTAAGTATATCAGTCATCTAGTGCCCATTACACAAGCTCTGCTTAGCCTGGGGCTAGATGATGTTGTGTGGGTTGCATTATATATTACTTTAAAAACAAAAATAGCCAATTGAATAAGCAATGAGATACCTCTCGTCAATGAACTAAGTCATTGAACAGGCTTGGATAACTGCAACGTTTCCCCTGTAGGTGGAGCTATCGGCGCTTCGAGCCGAATAATCATTGGGACATCCCAATGATTTCGTCCAAGCGAGATGTCTCGATAGCTCAATTGGTAGAGCGCCCGCGTATCAAGCGGTGGTTGCGGGTTCAAATCCCGCTTGAGGCAAAATATTTTTTGGGATATTATAATCTTTAATAATAATAAATCTTTATAACATTGAGTAACCAACTTTCCACTAGACGCGTATATCGTAATCGTCGTCAATAGATGGTACGAAAGTTCATGTGAGACAGTAGTCAACTCTGGTGACAGAGTGTTTAGGTCATTTTTTTTTTTATACAACTGAAGTAGCAACCAAGTGTACGGCCCACAAGGTGGTAAGCGGTTACCGCAGCCTATGGACGCTTGCAATGTCAGAGGTATCACTCGCGGGTTGCCACCTTGAGGCTAAGATCGAAAGCCTCATGTGCCAGTAATTTCACCGGAAACCATACCCTTCACACCGGAACACAGCAATGCGAGCATTACTGCTTTGCGGCAGAAATAGGTATGGTGGTCCCTTCCCCGGACGAGCTCTATCACAGAACTCTGCTACTCTTAGGTCGCCCGAAAACCCCCTGTCATGGCCTAACAACTTGAAAAGCCGGGACCGACTGCTTAGCATGCCCTCCGAAGCACGGCAGTGCTCAGTTAAAATTGCCACTGGCGGTCACCCATCCAAATAGTGACTACGCGGGACAGTGCTTAAATGTTGATATGAACAACTTACCCAGCTACATATGGTAAAAAGCCTTGTTATTTTGATGTGGACTGTACCTCCACTACCAGATAGGCTAACTTAACAATTTGTTATTATTTGTTAATCTATTGTTAGATTATGGGACACATATCTGTAGTGGCGTAAGTAGCTGACCCAATTGTTCTTACTTGATTGCAACGTTTATAGTGGTCACCGTTTTGAACGGGATTCGAACCCACTTGCTTCTGGCAATAGACTAACCTAATACGGCATAGTTCGACGGTAAGGGCGTCATTCATAATCATACTTTATACCTCTGGTAGCTATTACGTCTTCTCTAATTCAAAAGACATGTGTCATCCGCATTGGGTCCGCGTAGTGTATTAAGTATGAACCAAACATTCTCGCTCGAGAGTAGGCCAGTGTCCCAGCAGTGGGAACATTAGAAGGCTGTCAAGATGTCTCTTTCTAATTTATATCATCTTAAGTTGCTGTCGATTCGGACAAAATTTATTAGGACACAGTGTCCCAATTGACATTTTTGATTTTAATCTTTGTTCAACACAATGACATAAGAATGACAAGGGAAGACTGTACTTAAACTAGCCGCTAAAATGACAGTGCTTTTATGAATAACCGCGTGTCGGATGGATATATATGTTACGTAATGACCCTTGGCTTCAGGGCCGTAAGTGCCCACGAACTCTCGATCGGGGTGAAGGAAGTTGGATCGGTGGGAGGGGATGAGTGGCCATTCTGTACTTAGTACTAATACCTGTTCTGTGGCCATGGTTCGACTGTATAAGGAATGTCAGAAAAACACTCATTCAAGTTATAATTAAATGCCTAATCAGATATGATCGATACCGCTTTGGTGCGCGGTATTGTTTCGCTTTGGTTTCGCAGCTGTCTTATACCTTGGTTATCAAAACATACTAGTTCTCTACATAGTAAAAAACAGAGTCGGTTCCTCATTGGTTAAAAGGTTAAGCGGAATAGTACTAGAGATTTTTCGTCTGTTTTTTATCTACTAAGAGGATGGATTAAACGGAAAGCCGGGGCGGGTCGCTTGTACTTAAAAAAGCGTGAAAGGCAGTACAGGATCTGATAATCTCTTAGGATTACTGTAATACTCACTGTTATTAATTGATTTTATTGACCAATGACTAAATTATTATTATTCATATTATTATGACATACTTATTATTATTATTGTTATTATTTACATCAATTAATCTCAAATCCAAAAAAAAAAAAATTACTAGTTTTGCATGAATATTATTTTATAAGCTATCATTATGAATCGTCACTAACAATTTTATATATTATTAGGTACTAACAATAGCATTCAAGTCTTGACATACTTACCTATCCATCTACTTTTTCCTTTCTCCATGTTGCCATACCCTAATAACAGGGTTCTTGTGTGATACTACCAATTCTGTAACAACTACATAATGTACCATATGACACCAATAAATGTATTGATTGATTGATTGGATTCGACTGACATCCGCGAATATCTACCGCTTATATCTTATTAGATCTTGAAATACCAATGACTATGAGTCTGCAGAATGACGCATTGAAGAGAAAAAGAAAACGTCACTGCATTAGTAGTGAAGATACAGTGTTACTAACATGAAAAATGGTTTGTATTAATTTGTTTTTTAAGCCTTTCAAAGTGATCCTTGTGATTTTATCGAAAATATTTTGTCGCAATCACCACATGCATAGTTTGTGTACGTAAACGGTGCTTTGTATATGTGTCATGGTTGGCCCCACCCAATTTTAGCAAGAGCGAGATAGCACACTTTCGCTCGCGCTGACGCGCTTGAACCTACACAAAATAAAAAAAAACGCGTGCCGTAGCCCTTAGCTTCAGTGCCGGCAAACTCGCGACCGGTGTGGGGTATAAAACCGGTAAGTAAGTTCGTATGAGTCAGTGGCCAACTCTGGTGACAGCGTTTCTAGGCCGCCCAAGGCCTCTGTCATGGCCTAACAACTTTGAAAAAGCCGGTACCGACTGCTTAACGTGCCCTCCGAAGCACGGGAGCGCTCAGTTGGAATTGCCACTGGCGGTCACCCATCCAAATGATGACTACGCGGAACAGTGCAACTTGAACTGTTAGGAACAACTTAGCCAGCTACGTCACGAGCGCCGGTATAAAACCGGTGGGAGGTAGGGAGTGGCCATTCTGTACGTAGTACTAATATCTGTTCTCTGCCTAAAAGGTCTTGCAGTTTTATTCGATCTGGCAGCTCGCCCGGTGGCAAATGGTAACTTCAGCCAAGTCTCAAGCAGGATTAAGAGAATTAATTGCTCTATTATACGTATAATCATGCTTTAGAAATGACTTGATTTGACTGGCTTCTGTGGTTTAGAATATTGACAGAGCGAGCGAAGCGTCAGCTTCAAGTCCTGGCAAAGTTTTAATGTCAGTTTGTTGATACTCCTCTGTAGGTTATTTTGCAACTGATCTATACTCTGGTTTTTAATTCAAGGCCAAAAAGGTAAACAATGGTGATACCACTGAAAATAAATATTTTCTTTTTGATAGGGAACTATGCTACGCTAAATTACTGAGTAAGAATAAATACTTGCACCATTATTTAGTACTATTGATTAGTAATTATAGTTTCTGATATATGGACGCTTGCAATACCAGAGGTATCACTTGCGGGTTGCCACCCTTATGGCATAGATCGAAAGCCTCAAGTGCCAGCAATTTCACCGGAAACCATACCCTTCACACCGGAACACAGAAATGCGAGCATTACTGCTTGGCGGTAGAAATAGGTAAGGTGGTAGTCCTTCCCCGGACGAGCTGTTTGTTATGTAAATATTTAGAAAAACAATATTTTTTTTGGGTAAATATTTTATGGTACTTGTCACATTCTGGGGTACGGTAAGGTTTTGCAGTGCTTTTACACATTTGGTTCATTTTCATTCGTTTATCGAATGTGCTTGTCGGAAGGTTTCTCGTTGTGTTTTCTTGTCTTGTTCACGTTTTGTCCAGTTGTTCTATGGGGTTGATATAGGTAGAGATAGATTACTTAGAGTAAGCTATTCATTGAGATGCAGATGAAAATATTTACAAAGAAAAATCATAGAATAAAATATCTTTTTACATCAAGTTATTAGTTCCGAGCCAAGTGACAGTTCTTGACATTTTACTTTCTTCCGGTAACCATGGTGATGAGTAAGCGTTAATGAAGTTAAGTTGATGAAATGAGTCGCCACCAAGGAAGTCGATAGATAAAAGAGCCCTGTGTTGTTTCTGTTGATCTTTGTTGGTAGACAGGTAGTAGGTAGTAGGTATATCGATCCAAAGATTTTGCTTTTCTGAGATACACAAAATTGACATTTGACAATGACATTTGTTTGTTTACCTCTTTGGACTTGAATTAAAAACCAGAAAAAGCTGTCTCTTGAGCTACCGCCATCTAAAAAGACAGCTTAATTAATAACTTGAGACGAAACCTCTCATTGTACAAAGAATATGTAATAAAAAGGGAAGGTATACTTGACAAAATACGAGTTTATAACTTAGCTTGGTAATTAGGGCTTCTATGAAATTGTAATGTACATAAGAGAAATAAACATTTTAATTTTTTTAAATAAATTTTAATCAGAATCGTTATTCCAAGTTTGGTTCATCATGATCATGACAGCCTTCTAATGTTCCCACTGCTGGGACACTGGCCTACTCTCAAGCGAGAGTGATTGGGTCTTAATCCACCACGCGGACCCAATGCGGATTGGTGGATATAATGCCAAGTTTGGTTAAATCCTACCAAAAGTGGCATTACATTTACAGCATGTTAAAAATTGATTTTATTTTAGTAAACATTAAGTTTAACTATAACTGTCTGACCATTGGTTAATTAGAAAGGTACCGCCATCAGCTGCCCTTTTGGCCTTGGACGACCCCTCATTTTGAACAGAACCCCAAAAACTTGAAATACATTTAACTGCAATTTAGTTCGTACTCCAAGATGACTAACTTTTACGCATATAAATCGGAGTGCCCTAACATCTTATATATATAAAAATGTATTAGTCTCTTAGTGTATGTTCGTCATATTCTTTCTTTCTTTAAAACTAGTCATTTGCTGACATAAAAGAATCCGCCATCACCATGATTAGTCTTTTCTGAACACAAAACACGACCGTCCAAGTCACTTTCTTTAAAAGCGTTATCATCAATCATACCTTCAACTCTACCAACTACCATAGCTCACGCGGACAAAGAAAGGGTCGTGACGTAGTCGTGAGCATTGTTGCTTGAACGCCTGTCGTTTCTGAAGCGTTCATTTAAAAAATTTTGTTTTACTTTCTAGAATTGAAGTTGTTAGTGATTTTTTTTATACAACTGAAGTGGCAAACCAAGCGTACGGCCCACAAGATGGTAAGCGGTTACCGCAGCCTATGGACGCTTGTAATACCAGAGGTATCACTCGCGGGTTGCCACCTTGAGGCTAAGATCGAAAGCCTCATGTGCCAGTAATTTCTAATTTCACTGGAAACCATACCCTTCACACCGGAACACAGCAATGCGAGCATGGGTTGGCGGCAGAATTAGGTATGGTGGTAGTCCTTCCCCGGACGAGCTCTATCACAGAGAACTCTACTATCAAGATATATGGTCAGAAGTTGTTTTTAAAATTCAACGCCAAGACATATTTTGACTAAAACGTTGACTTTGGGAAGTTAGGGCTTGTAAAAGAGTTAGGCCGTGTAAAGTTAGAAGCTTGGCTACATAAGGGGTGAATACGCTACAGTTCTAGTCCATTTTTTTCGAATCCTATTTATACTCGAGACTTCGAGAGTGATAATCTTCTGATTAATAATAGCCAAAACACGAATTACTTATTTTATTTAAAAAATTACAACCTATTTTCCATAATATCCTACATTTCAAGGAATTACTTGACGATGTTCTATATACATAATTATGAATTTATTTGAAGAAGCCGTTTTTAATAAACGCTGTTTATATTTAAATAAATCGCTTTTTGTAGTAGAATCAGTGTTTATAAAGTGAACTTGAATTTTTAACACTCTGACATCTCATCATGACAGCATTCTAATGTTCCCACTGCTGGGACACTGGCCAACTCTCAGGCGAGAGTGATTGGGTCTTAATCCACCACGCGGACCCAATGCGGATGGATGGCACATGTCTTTCGAATTTTTTAGTTCTAGGACATGCCCTGGTCCTTTGTAGGGGTCTAGATAATAAGATAATAATAAATAAATAAATAATAAATAAATAATTCTGGACAATCCACACAGCATCATCTAGCCCCAAGATAAGCTACTGTTAAACAGAGCTGTGTTATGGTACTAGATGACTGCGGACAGAGCCGCGGAGAGTTTGCAAACGGTCCCGCAGCTCTGTCCATAAACCGAGGATGATGGAACATCGTGGGCTTTTTTAGTCGGTAGGACGTCGCAGTTTTTCTGCGACGGGGAGTCCGACATAGCCCGTCTGCTTCCCCCGCAGTCGGGTATGCGTAAATGCATTTTTTGCCAACGTTAACAAAAAAAAAAAAAAATGGTACTAGATGACTGATATATACTTAATACAATACAATACACAGATAGATATTTTTTTATTATATATAGAAAATACCCAGAACACCCGGAACAAATATTTGTAGATCGTACAAACATTTGACCCGAGGCGGGAATCGAACCCGCAACCTCCGCGTCGCAGGCGGACCTGCGCCCGCTGCGCCACATCGGTCGTTTGTTTATCTCTGTGAAAGAGTGCAACACAATGCAAAACAACATGGCGGGTATAACGAACAACTGGGTTATTCGGTACTGTCAAAGTCAAGATGCGTCACGTGATCATTGCTAATAGCTGTCATGGCGGTCGATTGTGTTTGGCTATCTTGTCAAAACGACATGGGTCTTCCCATGTTAATTATTTTTCTAGTGTTATTTTAAGTTTTATTGCGTAAATTTGGTGGCAGTTTATCCAATTTAATTAGTTTACTTAGCACAAGTGTAAGTAATTGAAATGGAGGGGTGGTGTTGGTTGGTAATTTATTCAAAGACTTTCCAAGAGAATTTTGATAGAAAAGTCATCGTTTCTTTCCAAATTTCGTTTGTTTACGTTGCTAAGCGACAATCAAAATATTACACTTGACACTGGCAAAATTGTGGCAAACTAGCCACAGAGGCCATAAAAGAAAAGAAGAAGAAGTCATGGCGGTCCTTTAGTGTTCCCGTTTTAGAAAACTCAACACAATAATTATTTTTCCTTTAGAACTTTGTCTACTTAAAAATAAAAAGGATTGTTACTGTTAGTCTTCTATTTTTTATATATAGTCTTATATTTTCTATGGTGTTCCTAGGCCACTATGAAATTTGTCCTTTGCTTGTCCATTAGTAAAATCTTCGATCAAATATACCATTGATATTGTATATGAAATTACAGGCACATGAGACTAACCATCTAACGTCTCAGGGTGGTAACACGCAAGTGATATCTATGATGTTGCATGCGTACATAGGCTACGGTAACTGCTGACCATCAAGTGGGCCGTACGCTTGGTTACCACTTTAGTAGTATAAAAAAAAAATACCCTATATATATATTGGGGTATATTTGATCGAAAAGTAAAATAAATAAATAAGTAATCCGACACTGACAAGATATTTCCCAGTACGTCACGTGACGCCATAAAAAGCTGTCTCTCGTCTCCTCGTCTTCTCGTGTGAAGCGTGCAGTGTGCACGGTTGGACAGTTTTTTTGCCACTTACCGTTCAACGCTCAGTGAGCTGCAATTACACGGTGGTAGGCGCTAGCGAGAGCGATAAGCGGAAGCGATTATCATATTTTTATGATATGTATATTTTATGACTCTGGTGGCAGTTTTTTTAGACCGCCCGAAGGCCTCCGTCACGGCCTAAATACTTTGAAAAAACCGAGACCGACTGCTTAACGTGCCCTCCTAAGCACGGGAAGATTTATGATATCATCTACTGACTGATCAACGCGGTAGGTAATGGCTTACTTCTTCTTTACATCTACTTAGATATAAAAATAAATTGCTGTGCGTTAGTCTCGCTAAAACTCGAGAACGGCTGGACCGATTTGGCTAATTTTGGTCTTGAAATGTTTGTAAAAGTTCAGGGAAGATTTAAACGGTGAGAAAATATACAGTTTACAAAAAAAATAATAACACGAGTGAAACCGCCCCGGGGCAGCTATTCTTCTTTAAATATGAATTGCTGTGCGTTAGTCTCGCTAAAACTCGAGAATAACTAGACCGATTTGGATAATTTTGGTCTTGAAAGGTTCGTAATAGTCCAGGGAAGGTTTAAACGGTGAGAAAAATTAAGAAAAAAATTACGCGAGTAAAACCGCGCCGGGTCTACTATAGTATCAAACAAAGTCGCTTAGTCTTAGAAAAAAATATTAACCCGCTTCCGCTCAGGACTTGATCCACAGAGTTTACAGTTAGGGTCCCTGACCAAATAAAGGCATCCGCCCGCCGCCGACCGGACATTACTACGCGGTATGGCGTAATACAACCAAATAACAATAATTTGTTGTCCTTTTGTAAATAAATAAATACCTATTTTACACCACACCTATTTCTGCCGCAAAGCAGTCATGCTCGCATTGCTGTGTTCCGGTGTGAAGGGTATGGTTTCCGGTGAAATTACTGGCACAGACAAAATGTTAAAATAAAAGAACATGTATATTTAAAGAACATATTTTTCTTTCTATATTGACGGCCTCCCCACTTAATGGACCGATGATATTAAAGCAGTCGCAGAAGTCTGGATGGTTGTTGAAGGCTCATGATGGGTCGTTACTATTTGGAAGCAGTAGACGTCTAGGCTATTATATTTTTAACACAACAATTCATCCAGTTTGACAGATTGTCTCTGTCAGTGGCGTCAGTAATGTTACGGCTGTCTTATGACTGTGGCTATTTTTTTTTTATACCACTTAAGTGGCAACCAAGCGTACGGCCCATTTGATAGTAAGCGGTTACCGTAGCCTATGTACGCATGCAACATCATAGATATCACTTGCGTGTTACCAGACGTTAGATGGAAAGTCTCATGTGTCTGTAATTTCACCGGAAACCATACCCTTCGAACCGGAACACAGCAATGCGAGCATTACTGCTTGGCGGCAGAAATAGGTATGGTATTAGTCCTTCCCCGGACGAGCTCTATCACAAAGAACTCTACTCTAATATTTATATTTCTTAAAAACCAAAGCTTTATTGAGGCGAGGTGATGTGAAGGGCTGTAGGTGTTACCAGCTTCAAGGCGATGAAAGAACTTTCCCATAAAGCATCCGATACCGGTAAAGACAGGTGGTAGTTAAGCTACCTGATACCACGTCACATGGTACGATCAGTCAAATGAGGTGGAAAAATTATAATTTAGAAGCCCTTTTGCATATTTTTAAAACGGCAATTTGTGCTCAACCGGTCTACTCCCCGCGCCCCGTAAATTGGAATGAATTAATATAGATTATTCTCAATGTCTTTGACTGGGTAAAAAAGTAAGTTCGTATGAGTCAGTGGCCAACACTGGGACTCTGGTGACGGAGTATATAGGCCTTCGTCGTGGCCTAACAACTTAAAACTGAAAAGGCCGGGTGTTGCCGTGCCCTGCGAAGCACGGAACGCTCAGATACTTATTTCTTAGTAGGTTAATAAGTTATGGAGCAGACTTGAAGGAATTTAATCGTGCAATTTAGTTTTATATTATGAACTCTGTATTTGAAGAGGGTTCGTCGCCTAGGCTTATTCAGATATGAGCGGTTTATTTATAACCCACGCGGTAAAGTTGTAAAGCGCTGCGCTGCGCTCTGTAGCGTGAAAAATAATGAGCCAATATTTCCACACTCTGAATTTTACAAATAAATAATAAATAATGCTGGACAATCCACACAGCATCATCTAGCCCCAAGATAAGCTACTGTTTAAACAGAGCTGTGTTATGGTACTAGATGA
The DNA here is from genome assembly GCA_951394395.1 of Colostygia pectinataria. Classification (NCBI taxonomy): domain Eukaryota; kingdom Metazoa; phylum Arthropoda; class Insecta; order Lepidoptera; family Geometridae; genus Colostygia; species Colostygia pectinataria. The sequence continues at coordinate 5,705,742 of OX596374.1, read as the reverse complement.
CTTAACTTAATACAATACAATACATAGATAGATATTTTTTTTTATTATATATAGAAAATACCCAGAACACCCGGAACAAATATTTGTAGATCGTACAACATCCGAGGCGGGAATCGAACCTCTGCGTCGCAGGCGGACCTGCGCCCGCTGCGCCACATCGGTCGTCAACAAATATTTTATCACATCACACTAATATTATAACTGAGAAAGTTTGAATGTTTGTTTGACAACCACTAAACTGATTTGGCTAAAATTAAAAAAATTAAAATTAGATAATGTCCAGGAATAGGACATAATACAGGTTACTTGTTATTCCGGAAAAAAGTACGGGAGAAACAATACGCGGGCACAGAACAAATGAGTACATGAAGTGGGTACGCGTAGGTATACCGCGTATATTTGCATAGGTGTTTAAATGAGGGACGTATCTCGAAACTGGGCCATCGTCCGCGACTCCATTCCACGGTGCAGTGTAATTTCCGCCTTATTATCCGCTCGCCTTTTCACATACGTCATCATCATCATCATCATCATGACAGCCTTCTAATGTTCCCACTGCTGGAGGTCCTTCGGCGATTCGCACCGCGAGCTATTCGAACCGTGGTGCGAATCGCCAAGAGCTCTTGAGAATGGGTCGATTCGGACTGCATTGCGAATCGACCAAGAACTTTTTGGTATGGGTCGATTCGTACCGCAGTGGGGATGGAACACTGGCCTACTCTCGAGCAAGATAGATTGAGTCTTAAACCACCACGCGGACCCAATGAGGTGCGGTGGATGTGCGGTTTTTATAGTGTGAACCTTAGGACAACAACACGTGTTATTATTCTAAGGTGTGAACGATTTTTAAGCTATTTTGAATATTGTTAATATCTACTTTAAAAAAAAAACATAATTTGACACCAGACTTACTAATTAATAATTTTAAATTGTTTTTAGTTGTATATTTGCATGCCGGGTTAAACGGTGAAGTATGTGAATACGTTACCAAACAATAAGACCTGTGTTTATAACTGTACTTCTAGCTAAATAAATCATTTCATTTCATTACTTACTGCAGTACTTTAGTTACAATAGTACGATCCGTGGATTTAAGCAGGTCGTGAAGTTAGCCGTTTCGATGCGCAGCCCCCCTACCATGAACTCTTAGAGCGATTCAAATTAGGACCTAAACTGAATTGTCAAAAAATTATGTATCATGAATTCAATAATTATTAATTTCGGGGGTACAAATTTTTTTGACAATTCAGTTTAGGTCCTAATTTGAATCGCTCTAAGAGTTCATGGTATGGTGGCTGGAGCTTTTTTGAACTAAATTGTCGTTGCGCATCACAAATATTACCTCAGGACTGTCTAGATTCGCTAAGCGTATTATAAGTTTTAGCTTGCGGTGTGGCTGTAACAGTTGTGTTTTATTAAAAAATACATTTAATATTCCATATTTATTTAAATGACGCTATAAAAATAAGGGCCTCAAGAGTCAAGATGCACAGCTTTTAAAATTGCAGAGTTATGTCCTGTGATTACTTTTGATGGGTACGGCAGGAAATCTGCCAGCCATTATGAAGTTTGCTAAAAGACCTCGGGCGTGCTGTGGCCTCCGTAATTTAGCGGATAGATTAATTTTTCAGTTTTTTTTGTTTTTAAATGTGTAAAAATAGTTCGCATAGTCAAGAGTCTCAAATATAAAAACATTAGGAAAACTAATCTGTTTAATCTCTAGTCGAAGTTTATTAAAGAATTTGACCAGTCAATTTGTTGGTAGGTAGGGTAAAACCTAGATATTGTGAAAAGTTTAAAATTTTACCCAATCTACATTTGTGCTAAAACGATTAAGTATAAGATTTTAAAATGTAGAATTGTTAGGCGGTACTAGATTTAGATTTATTGATTGCCAATATGTACATTATTACAACTTAGGTCTAAGGTAGCTTTAAGTTAGTAGTACATATACCACCCTGTAGGGCACCGCAATTATTGTAAATTGTAGTTCGATTTACTATGAATACGATTACTATGAATTAATAAAATAGTATCTCTAAAATCTACCTAGAGTTACCATGCCTCGCTGCCGCCATATAACAGTCGACTTTGTGAAACAAACTACCAAGACATTATTAACACAAAAGCTCGTAAACATTTAACTTTAAAAATATTTCACAAAATCACGAGTTGCATAACAGCGCCATCTCTATAGCTCTTTCAAAAACTAAAAGAAAGGCTGCTATAGAATCCTTGTGATTTTCAACGGACGCTAGAGGCGGTTTCTGAATTACTTCCTACCCTTTGACGTGGCTTCGGTTCTTGGGTCTGCCCAAGTAGGGTGTACTACTGAACGCAAAACTGTATGTTTGACGCGATTTCTCCGCCAATGAGGAGTTTTCGATTCGAGATTTAAAAAAAAAAGTAGTTCCGATTGCTTTGACAGATAGCGCTATCTGCCCTACTGCCATACTGGGAAAGGTTATCAAAACAAGAAAAAAGTTGGTAACTCTGTTTTTGTTTCGTCTCGTGTCAAGCTGAAGGTTGTGGGTTCATGTCCTGCTTGAGGCAATATAATTTAAATCCAGTACGACCAAAGTTAATGTACTACGTAGTACGTACTAGACTTTGAAACCAGCCAGAGGTATCACAGACAGTAACTTGAGACGAAAACTTCTAAATAGGAATTGATTTTGATGATTATTTTTTGTTTGATAGGTGTTCCAAAATTGAATTTTTTTTCTAAAAAAATGTTATTACATAGAGCAGATATTTGTTGTAAGTTATGTACGGTCTGGCCACTCACTGTGACTTCTCTCTCACCTCGATCGGGAGTTCGTGGGCACTTTCTAAGGCTCTGAAGCTATGGCCATTACGAACGCGTTTATTTTGTTATAAATAAAATAATAATAATCCAAAAAGGAACTAACCATTCCTTATTGGATTGGTAAGTTTTAAATCAGGGTCTGAAGGTAAAAGAAACCTGTAGTCCAGTAACTGAACCGTTCCTTTGGTAAATAAATGCAAATCCTGGTCGTGGCCCAGATTACTGACTTTTTATTTGCATAGTGAAATATAGTCCGTTCTAGAAAATGCTCTTTGGAAATGCAAGCTCTATGGTAATAATGGTCTTTTACTAATTTTAATAAATTTAGTTGGATTTAATTTAAGTGAACACTGGTGGTCTAGTGGTAGCTTTCCGATCCTGAGGTCCTGGGTTCGAACCCGGTCGTGCAATGGATATTTCTATTAGAAAAAATATGTGCGCAATGCCAGTGTTCTTATAGACAGTGAAAAGAAAACATTGGAGGAAATTGGCATGTCCAAAAACTAAAAATTAAAAAGACATGTGCCATCCACCAATCCGCATTGGGTCCGCGTGGTAGATTAAGACCCAATCACTCTTGCTTGAGAGTAGGTCAGTGTCCCAGCAGTGGGAGGCTGAGAAGGCTGTCATGATCATGATGAGTGTTTTAATAGTTCCGATATCTCGGAGTAATGAGCATGCTGCAGTGACACGCAGAACTTTTGTGTCAGCAAGTGACAAGACTATCAAGTTGCTTGCCTGGTGTTAAGCACCACGCCTAACCATAGCAGATGCAGTGCCACCCAAAGTTTAGTGTTAAAGTTTTGCGTGGCACTGCACTTCTTTTGCCAGATTCTTCTAGGCTGGGGCGCGTGGAACTGGCGTAAATTCAGCTAGCTTTAAGACGTTTCAAAATTATCCTTGTGATATGATTGGATAAATATATTTTTTATTTTACTTACTTTACTGCGCTCATCACCCCGAGACGTTGTTAAGTCTCTTTCGCCCAGTAATTTAACTTGCTACAGTGCCCTTCAAACCTAAACACAGTGCAGCTTGCACACTACTGCTTGGAGGTAGAATATCTGACACTGCGGTGGTACCCACCGAGATGGACTCTTGCTGAAGAGTCCTACCACAAGGTAACTTTACGACTTTGGGTGACACTGCAATGCAACTGTTATGGTCAGGCGTATCATCGTATCATCAGGCGAACGATTTGACCTTTTCGTCATTTGCTGATATAAAATATTTAAATGTTATGGTTTTTGAAGTGTCGCTTAGGTTTTTCTTGGTCACCTTACTAACTTTTTTTTTCTTTACAGGTAAGAAAAGAACATCTACACACTTCTGTAGGTAAGTAAAGAGTCAGTGGCCAACTCTGGTGACAGAGTTGTTAGGCCGCCCGAAGGCCTCTGTCTAACTTAACAACTTCTGAAGGTATATTTACACCTGCGAGTGCCTTCTCACATTCACACGGTTTTCGTGTTAGAGCCGGTTTTTTGATACTCAACTCTCTAACTATATCAAAATATCTAACCATTTCTCAAAATAGCTACTTAACCATTTTTCAAAATAGTTAACCATTTCATTTCAGTGCCTACAAAAGCGATATCGCGTGGGTATTCCGCTTTTAATCAAACACCTTTGAGGAGACCGCCCACCGAAGCTATTCTAAGAATTGTATCAAAAATGCGTGTAACTTTAATATAAGCTTTTCTTAGTTTTGGGATAGATAACATCCGCCAATAATTAATTAGTATGTTATGTTTTGACACAATTCTGTTAGTTGGTTCTCCTCCGCTCCGGTGGACGATAGCCCTTACTGTGTGGGACAGTGGGACACAGTAAACGCCATTTCTATCCGTACAGCAAATTGCTGGTCCAATTATGATGTAATCTGAGGATACGTCGCTGCATCCCACCGTTGCCGTGTCGTTGACCTACTTATCAAGGTGCTACTGTGAAACGAGTGGTTGCTTTCTGTATCGTTTGGTAAAACCATCTTCATCATCATGACAGCCTTCTAATGTTCCCACTGCCGGGACACTACTCTCGTCGTCGCCAATGACTCTCAGGCGAGAGTGATTGGATTTTAATCCACCACGCGGACCCAATGCGGATTGGTGAATATAAATATACAAAAGTAGCCCATTTAGCGACGGCGACTTCATTGGCGCCTCAAGTGGAACTTTTATGTACTCTTACGATGCACGCGCTTGAAATCATTGATGGCGTTAGTATTAGACTGATGAACGTACAAAATGCAGAAACACCAAAAAGGTTATTTTCATTCGCAATTATAATCTTAGCGTTGCAACAATTGTTTCTTACGCAGTAGCACCCGTTAACACCTACTATAATTCTGAACCCTATTATCTAAGTGTTAAGGGTCAACCTTTTATTTTTATTATGTTCTGAGCCGCCTACTATTTGTCTAGGGTTATCGCTTTGTTAATGTAGTTTTAATTGTTTGGTTAGTTTTGATTTGATAAGAGTTATAAGTTACTAGCTGTTGCCTGCGACTTGTCGGTGTTGTGTGAGAACTAGGGCATGCAAACCGATATCGATAATCGGTAATTTATCGGTAATCGATCATTTTTCACAGCGATAATTATCGAAAAATTCGATAAGAATACCGATAAACGATAAAATTAATTCAAGATTTTATCCAACCATTCTAACCGTTGTTGCCACGAATTTTGTTGTTTTTTGTTTTTTGTTTAATTTTGTGTTTCTCCAAACGCCCGTGCCCATGCCCTCTTACGAATTCATTCCTAATAATGCCAAATATGTTATCAAAATGTAAGTAGATCATTTTATGTTACATAATTATGCGTATATTTTAAGTTCGTGCATAGTTTTAATTTGTTAATAAAGTTATTTTATAATTTGATTCATACTCGTACATAGAAAACATACTTAAATGATGACCTAGCAGAGAACTAAAACAAGTCTGTCCCACGGAAACTGTACATTTTCCGAAGTAATAAGTAGCCCAGTGCTATTACAGACCACCCTTACACTGTAGAGATTCCACCGATTCGTACGAAACGGTTTGAATCTACTTTCATCATTCGCACTGCCAAAGAGTGGAACTCGTTGCCGGCGTCAGTCTTTCCAGAAGAATACAATTTAGGAATGTTCAAAACAAGAGTGAACAGGTATATTAGAATAGAATAGAATAGAATAGAAAAATATTTATTTAACGCCACACAATTAACATAAAAATAAAAATAACAATAAAAATTAAAACTTAACTATTGTGACGAAAAAAAGGCAGCCACTCAGCATGTGCATATTCTAGCCAAGCGTGCTCCATCTTAGGCCGCATTGACACATAACATCAGGTGGGATAGCGGCCAAACGCTTGACTATCACTTATAAAAAAAAAAGACTAATCAAACCGTGTGCCAAATTTCATAGAGATCCGCCGTTCTGGCGTGATACTTCCACAAACATACTAACGGTGAGTTGTTCGACGACGATTGAACAATTTGACGTTAACGTTAGATGGTGCAACTCACCCTAAGACTTTCGCCTTTACAATATTAAGATTGTTGAACTGTAAAAGTGCTAGTGATGTAGCTTACTGCAACACACATTAATAAGCATTGTATCGACATCGCCTCGTCCAGGCATACGTCGTGTATAGGTAGCACAGCGGATCTAGGCTTCCGTGAAGTTAGCCGTTTGTGATGCGCAAAGACAATTTAGTTTGAAAAAGCTCCTTTGCGCATCGAAACGGCTAATTTCTCGACCGTTGTGAGAACTATAGTAGTAGTAGTAGTAAAGTTCTTTGTGATAGAGCTCGTCCGGGGAAGGAATACTACCATATTTATTTCTGCCGCCAAGCAGTAATGTTCGCTTTGCTGTGTTTCGGTTCGAAGGGTATGGTTTCCGGTTTGATGGTCAGCTGTTACCGCAGCCTATGTACGCAAGCAACATTATAATATCACTTGCGTGTTACCACCCTGAGACGTTAGATGGAAAGTCTCATGTGCCTGTATTTTCACCGGAAACCATATGAACGAAACACAGCAATGCGAGCATTACTGCTTGGCGGCAGAAATAGGTATGGTGGTAGTCCTTCCTACCAGGTAGGCTGTCATGATGATGAGATGGTGAAGGTCTGGGTACTGTGATTCTGATTACATAAAGTCTCGTGTGACAGCTACTTCCACCGCAGATCCATCTCAATATGCTACGTTAGTTGTAAACATGCCCATAGAGTAGTCAATGCTGTTGTAAAACAGATGGGTCACTGCCGTTATTAACTCATATCCAAACAGCATCATCTAGCCCCAAGCTAAGCAGAGCTTGTGTTTTGGGTACTAGATGACTGATATACTTAATATAATACATAAATAGATATTTTTTATCCCCATAGAATATACCCAGAAATACGGAACAAAATGTGGCGCAGCGGGCGCAGGGTCCGCCTGCGACACGGAGGTTGCGAATTCGATTCCCGCCTCGGGTCAAATGTTTGTACGATCTACAAATACTTGTTACGGGTGTTCTGGGTATAAAAAATATCTACCTATGTATTGTATTGAATTCGTGCGTTCGTTCGTTCGTATGAGTCAGTGGCCAAATCTGGTGACAGAGTTTCTAGGCCGCCCGAAGGCCTTTGTCATGGCCTAACTACTTTGAAAAAGCCGGGACCGACTGCTTAACGTGCCCTCCGAAGCACGGGAGCGCTCAGTTGAAATTGCCACTGGCGTTCACCCATCCAAATGATGACCCCGCGGAACAGTGCTTAAGTGTATTGAATTAAGTATATATCAGTCATCTGGTACCCATAACACAGCTCTGTTTAACAGCAGCTTACCTTTGGGCTACATGATGCTGTGTGGATTGTCCAGCATTATTTATTATTATTTTATTAGCTGACTTCAAACAAGAATGAAAAACATGAAAATTAGTGTCTTTTAGGAATATCAAAAAGTACCCCTACTGTTTTCCTTGTTTTTCTGTCCTGTCTATCCTTACCTACTCTATAGTAAATGCATCAGCAAAAACAAAACACTGGCCGTCTCTTTCACACATGTTCCTCCAGACCGCAGTGTACAATCGGCGCGCGCGCATGCCGACGTGCCGAGTGATCGGTGCTGAATGGTGTAGACAATAGTGTATTGTGAACTAATTACGGTAGTGCAGTGCATTCCAAGTGGTTTTATTGATGGTTACCTACATGGTAGGCGATTGTTTTACACTGCTGTTGGTAGCTAACTACCTAGCAATTTTATTGTCTCGACTAGTGGAACTCCCGCAACTTTGTTCACGTTTAGATGATTTTTCTTACTAATATCTTTCCGATACGCCCTCTAGGAGTTGAATTTCGGAAATCCGAAAATAAGAGGAATATTACCCTCCAAGTTCCACGTTCCTAGGTACAGTGGTTCAGGCTCTGCGTCGTAGGTCAGTATGTCACCAAGCCTTTAATATCCAAATATTAGATTTAGATAACCAGACCCGAAACAAATATTTGCAGATTATGCAAACGTTTGTCTCGCAGCGGGGATCGGACCCTCGACCTCTCGCTTCATAACCGGGCACTCGCTCACCGCGCCATCAAGAATATGTATACACTAGCCGATCTGCCCCAGCTTCGCACGGGTGCAATGAAAAAGAATGCACCCGTGCGAAGCTGGAGCGGGTCGCTAGTAATCAATATAACCTATGTTACTCACAGATAGCATTCTAATGGTGAAAGAATTTTTGAAATCAGACCGGCCCCCATACCATGAACTCTTAGAGCGATTTAAATTAGAACCTAAACTGAATTCAAAAAATTTTGTACCATGAAATTAATAATTATTGAAGTCATGGTACAACATTTTTTGACAATTCAGTTTAGGTTCTAATTTGAATCGCTCTAAGAGTTCATGGTAGTAGTTTTTGAGTTTATTCGTAACAAAGAAAAATAAAAAAAATTTTGTATGTTTGTATTTTACAAATCTTTCATCTTTATAAATATTATTGTATAATAAATTAGCATAAATAGACGTCCAGTGTCCGTTCTATGCTAAGGTTCTACACACATCAACATTGTCTGTCTTAACATTTTTGTTGATTTTTACAAAAACTGAAAACAATTTCTTTTACTTAATTTTTTTAATATTTTTTATTATTAATAGGCTTTTATTATGATTAATAAACAACACAAAATAAAGATTCTTGCCATACCTAGTTTTCTAAAGATATTATTTTCAGTTTTTGTAAAAATCAACAAAATGTTGAATATCCCTAGACAATGTTGATGTGTGTATATCTATTTCTCTTTGGTACAGATAAGACTAAAAACTAACATTGACTGAACCTGCATACCTATCCTATCTAAATGTTTGCCCTCTAATTAGCTGTTAGGTTGTTGTTACGTCAAGTTATGTTGCTACTGTCTGAGTAAATAGAATAACGAGCAACACATACATATACACTATTATTGGTCTCTTTGCAGTACATATATACATTTATATATACTGCAAAGCACATATAAGGTCATTCATTATCAACCTGACAAACTTAAGGGGTAGGTTCCACACATAAAAAAAAATATACTTGTGCTTTTTTTTTTTCTTAACTTTTTTTATATAAAAAAAGAAATCGTAATTCTGCTTAATAATTACTTATCCTTGTTAGAAATCGAAAAGGCAGCGCTCGGCACGTGTCAGTGACCCGCGCGTCAATGAACCGCGGGTCAATAACCCTAAAAAGTTCCACACATAAAAAAATGTGTTTTTTTTATATGTGGAACCTATCCCTTAAGTTTCTCAGGTTGATAATGAATGACCCTGTATATAATACTTCGTGGTAGGACTCTTCAGCAAGAGTTCGTCTTGGTGGGTACCACCGCAGTGTCAGATATTCTACCTCCAAGCAGTAGTGTGCAAGCTGCACTGTGTTCAGGTTTGAAGAGCACTGTAGCAAGTGAAATTACTAGGCGACTAAACAACAATGTGTCGGGGTGATAAGCGCAGTGCAGTGCCACGCAAACACTTGAAAACTTTAAGCTTTGGGTGGCACTGCATCTGTAATAGTCATCAGGTGGGCGCCTTGATTGTCTTGTCACTTACTGACATAAAAAAAAACATATATTTAAATAGTTGATTGATGAGAAAACAAACTTTATTAAACAAAATTAAATGGTAGTGTATGATTACATTACATTACAAAATATACAAAATACATATGAAACAGTTGAGCCATCTAAAGACCGTTACAAACGACCTATAGATAGCTCAACTGATCCAAATGAGAACACATTAGGAACACTCTAGTAGTTTTTTAAGGCATTTACTTTTATCTATGTGCCATACGAGCGAAACCGCGGGCAGAGACTAGTGATTTACAATTTTAGTTGTACTTTGTATTTTCCATAGGAAAATATGCATGATGTGTTAAAACCTACTAAATGTTTTTAAACAGGATAATATTATTAATAATTACTTAATAATAATAATGGTATTCTATTTCGGAACCACCAGTCCATATGAAACATACATATTTCTACCATCCAGACTGTAATAAGTTTCTGTGCGAAAGGAGTTGTTTCACGTAGTATGGAGCCGGGCCCTGGTCTTTGGTAGGGGTGTAGATAATTAGATAATCATTAAAGAAACCATTTATCACTGTTTATTTATTTTATTTTGGCATAATCTAAAGTAAGTTTATCTTTGTGTAGGAGTGCAACACAATGCAAAACAACATGGCGGATTTAACGAACAACTGGGTTATTAGGTACTGTCAAAGTCAAGATGCGTCACGATCATTACCTAATAGCTGTCATGGCGGACCTCTAGTGTTCCCGTTTTAGGAAACTCAACACAACAAACATTTTTCCTTTAGAACTTTGTTTGTCTACTTATAAATAAAATTGTTTGTTACTGTTGGAACCTCCGTGTAAACTAAACTCTGTATAGAGGTGATAGAGCACTCTATGGTTTGAGTGACAGACAATAGAAGAAAGACTGTCAAGTCTACGATACAATGGCACAGTTTGTATTTTCCTTTACCTAATAAAATCTCTCAATATCCCGTCGATCTGTCTCTGTTTTATCAGGTTTTGGCCCCAGCAGTATTTGTATACGCAATGGCTGCAGCTGGGACGACGGGAGGATCGATTTCCATCGAAAAACTTCGAGGGATTCAAAATTATAGTACGTGGAAGTTTCTTATGAAAATGACTCTGATGCATGAAGACATGTTCGATTGTGTCACATCAGACGATTGTAAGGACGAGAAGAAGCGGCAGAAGGCTTTTGCCAAGATCTGCTTGTCGGTAAGTGTGGAGGTGCTTCCGCATGTACAAAATGCTTCTTCTGCGTTCGAAGCGTGGAACAACCTGCAACGTGCTTATGAGGATAGAGGATTGAGTAGACGGCTTGGCTTGCTACGATCGCTTTTCGGGCTTAAGTTAAGGGAGACCGAAGGCATGGAAAAGTATATTACCAGAATCACAGAACTATCACAACAGCTGCGAGAAATTGACTCACCATTGGACGACGAGTTTGTGGCCATCATCATGCTTAGTGGACTCACTAATGACTATGATCCGCTTATCATGGCGCTGGAAAACTCGAATATGAAGTTGACTACGGACATAGTTAAGTCAAAGTTGCTCCAAGAGACACAGATGCGAGAGGACAAGTTTGAGGCACCGGAGGCATCGGCTTTAGTTGTTAAAAAGACGGTAAAATGTTTTAAGTGCAAGAAACCTGGTCACCACAAACGAGATTGCCCGACTAATACCAGCAAGGCGACGGATTCAGGCAGCAAGTCCAAGGACGCGTTGCTGACGGCGCTTGCGGTGAACGTGAAGGACAATCGGTGGTATCTCGACTCTGGAGCTACGAATCATATGTGCAACAGGAAAGACATTATGCGTGAGTGCATCTCGGTTCAACCGCTGGAGGTGCATGTTGCCAACGGGGCAAAGTTAGCAACGGCTGTTCGAGGAAGCGTGATAGTTAGGTTAAGGGACTGTGAAAAGACAATTAGCAACGTTTACTATGTACCAAATTTAAGTACGAATCTTTTGTCGGTGGGTGAGCTGACTAGGAAAGGTTATACAGTTAAATTTGATAGGAAATATTGTAAAATCTTAGGTAGTGGTAATAACGTAGTAGCAACAGCATCATACATCAATGGGGTCTATCAACTAGACACTGTTGGGGAGTCGGAGGTTGCCATGAATTCTAGGGTGGAGCCTGAGGCCTGTGAGGAGTCACAGGAGGTATGCAGGAAAGCTGCGGACAAGGTCACACAGGAGGTTTGGCACAAGAGGTTGGGTCACCTCAACTCCAGAAGTATGAACCTAATGAAGAATGGGATGGTTTCAGGTATGCATTTTGATAATAAAAACTATAAAAATTGTGTTGCCTGTATTGAGGGAAAACAGTGTAAGTTGCCCTTTCCCAAGAAATCTTCGAGTAGGTCTAAGGAGATTTTAGGCCTGGTGCATACAGATGTATGTGGTCCATTACAGACACCATCACTCAGTGGTGCTAGGTATTTTGTTACCTTCATAGATGATTTTTCTAGGAAAACGTGGGTTTATTTTCTGAAAACTAAGGATGAGGTCTTCGATAAATTTAAGAGCTTCAAGACCTTAGTAGAAAATCAAACAGATAGAAAAATAAAGTCTTTGAGGAGTGACAATGGAACTGAGTATGTTAACCGTGCATTTCAGAAGTACTTGGAAGCCAGTGGGGTCCGACACCAGACTACGGTCCCGCGATGCAGTTCTCAGAATGGAGTAGCGGAGAGAGCCAACCGGACGATCATGGAGAAGGCTCGATGCATGCTCCAGGATGCAGGCTTGGAGAAAAAGTACTGGGCGGAGGCCGTGAATGCAGTAGTTTACCTGAAGAACCTCTCGCCTACTAAGGCGGTACTGGGGGTTGTACCAGAGGAGAAGTGGACTTCGAAAAAGGTAGATGTCAGACATATTCGGATTTTTGGGTGCGTTGCTTATGCTTTGGAGGAGAATCGAAGAAAACTAGATTCTAAAAGCAAGAAATGCATATTCGTGGGTTATTGCGAGGACAGTAAAGGTTACAGGCTGATTGATCCATCATGTCCTAAGAAATGCATAAAAGCAAGACATGTAATTTTCTTGGAGAATGTATTTGTTAAGGGGGATACATCACATGATGATAACAAAGACATTTCAGTGGGTGTTTATGAATGTCCGATCAATTCAAAAAGCTCTGAAAGTAGGACAGAGTCCATTCCTGCTTCACCTCGAAGAAATCGCCAATCTGAAGAGACAGAGGAGGGTGATGAGACAGGGGTAGATGAAACAGAAGACTCGTCGGATCCTACTTATGTTCCAGATTCTTCAGTTGAGGAATCAGATGAGCTGGAGTTTGAAGATGTACACGAATACGCGCAGCTTGCTGGAATGAAGAAATTGGCGTTCCAGAGGCGGTGCAAGTATTATGCAGAGCTATGAGGTATTTAAAGGGTACGGTAGAGTACAGTCTTACGTTTGAGAAAGGCGACATGAAGGTGACTGCCTACGCGGACGCGGATTGGGCTGCGAATGAAGTGGATCGGCGCTCCTACACCGGGTATGTGTTTCATATTGGTAACTCATTGGTCTCGTGGGAAAGCCGTAAGCAGAGGACTGTGGCTCTCTCCAGTGCTGAGGCAGAATACATGGCAATCTCTGACTCGTGTAAAGAGGCGTTGTTTCTACTTACATTTATATCAGAATGCATGAACATAACTTGTAATGTAACTCTGTGGAATGACAGTCAGTCAGCACAGAAATTGTGTGTAAATTCAATTTGGCATGCAAGGACTAAACACATTGATGTTAGGCATCATTTTATAAGACAGTTGGTCAATGAAAAGATTGTGTGTATAGGTTATGTGCCTACGGATAAAATGATAGCAGATGTGTTAACTAAACCACTATCTAAGGAAAAACATGTTAGGTTTGTTTCTTTGTTTTTTCCAAGTAAGTAGGTAACGTAATATTGTTTGTTTTTGTTTTTCATATGAAATGTAATTATCGTATGAGAATGATATTTTTAAAGTAGTATTTTGCTTTAGTACATGCTTGGTATATTTAAGTGTGTACTCAACATAGGATGACTAACTTATACGGTTAAGTTTAAGGGGTAGTGTTGGAACCTCCGTGTAAACTAAACTCTGTATAGAGGTGATAGAGCACTCTATGGTTTGAGTGACAGACAATAGAAGAAAGACTGTCAAGTCTACGATACAATGGCACAGTTTGTATTTTCCTTTACCTAATAAAATCTCTCAATATCCCGTCGATCTGTCTCTGTTTTATCAGTTACTGTTAGTCTTAAATTTTTTTAAATTTTTCTACGATGTTACAAAGACCTAGGACACTATGAAATTGGTCCTTTCGTCCAAATCCGCTCAGCCGTTCTGGCATTGAGTTACAAACATCCCCTAAACCTTCGCATTTTATAATATTAAGTGTGATACTGTGATGGTGTGATTAACCTTAATAAATAGGTACATACTTAGCATATAGCATGTATATGTATAAAAATACTAAAAAAATTTTTACCTACCATGATATCAATTAGACAATCTTGTCATGGTATAAATTTTTTTTACAATTTAGTTTAGGTCTTCATTTGAATCGCTATAGGAGTTCATGGTAGGCAGAAAGAATGTCATGAATGGCCTTTACAAAGAATGTATAGCCTTATATGACACAAATATGTAGGTCCTCGAGTATCTTACTTATACGCATCAAGCTGCAACTTGTGGTCGGGTAATTCAAGTTATACCAAACTAGCGACCCGCCCCGGCTTCAGATACTTTTTTTTTATACCACTAAAGTGGCAACCAAGCGTACGACCCTCTTGATGGTCAGCGGTTACCGTAGCCTATGTACGCATGCAACACAATAGATATCACTTGCGTGTTACCACCCTGAGACGTTAGATGGAAAGTCTCATGTGCCTGTAATTAACCATACCCTTCAAACCGGAACACAGCAATGCGAGCATTACTGCTTGGCGGCAGAAATAGGTATGGTACTAAAACTATACGTATAAACATTCCTCTTGAATCACTCTATTGATGAAAACCTAGAAAAAAAATGTATGTTTGTATTTTTGTTTGTTACGAACAAACTAAAACTACTGGTCCGATTTCAAAAATTATTTTACCATTAGAATGCTACTTTATCCCTGAGTAACATAGGCTATATTTATTACTAGCGGCCCGCGCCGGCTTCACACTGGTGCGGTTTCGTTGCACTCGCGCGAATCTGAGACTGCTAGTTCTGTGTATGTAGAATGTAGATATCAATTAAAGTTGTTTAAGCTCTGTTTCGTAAGTCAACTCCTATGGCTTCTCTAAAACCAGTCACTCGACACTTTACCATATTTTTTGCGAATATACTTTGGTAACAAAATTCAACCCCATATGGTAGGGTTCGCTTGCCACCAGGCTTACCCTTTGTCACAGAACAAAATAATCCTCTACATCTACATCTTAGTTAAATTAGTTGTAAAATCGATGTTATTGCAATAACTCGACATTGACCTAAAATGCATGTTGAAGTATTACCCAATCACGGTCAAGTAAAAAACATACGAAAAAGCATTGTGATGCATATAATTAAGTATGTTCTTGATAGCCTTGTAATGTAAACGACAAATCGGAACTAGCTTACTCTCGTGAAAAGCGAATTATCGGAACAGATTTCGTTTACTGTTCAGTTTTTTTTTTATACAACTGAAGTGGCAACCAAGCGTACGGCCCACAAGATGGTAAGCGGTTACCGCAGCCTATGGACGCTTGCAATACCAGAGGTATCACTCGCGGGTTGCTACCTTGAGGCTAAGATCGAAAGTCTCATGTGCCAGTAATTTCACCGGAACACACACCGGAACACAGCAATGCGAGCATTACTGCTTTGCGGCAGAAATAGGTATGGTCGCCTTCCCCGGACGAGCTCTATCACAGAGAACTCTACTACTCTTGTTCTTTCAAGTTTATGTCTGTGAATGCAGAGCAACCTAGTTCACACCGACATAAGTTGAACTGCGATATTTGCCACGAGTAAACCCCCAGAGTGTACTCTTGAAAGCGATAAACGATAGCCGTAGCGAAAATCGAAGTTCAACTTTATACTATCGTTGACAAATTAAAATTAGAGCATTCACGGACATAGCTAAACCCTAGAACAGATATTAGTGCTACTGCCAACGAAAACTGTGACGATATATCGCTTTTGTGCCCAAGTGAAGACCTTCTTAGGTTTACGTTTACTATGTACCTATGTCATACAAGGTTTTCCTGATTCGCCGCCTGAAATGGCTAGAATAGGCTAGAATGAGCACCGGTGGTCTAATGGTAGTGATGGTGTGGTAGTGACGGTTCAAACAGGAGAAATGTTGATGCATATCGCTTAGAGCGCATTAGCGGGATCACGACCATGAAGCGATGACGCTATGCCGTATGTCTAGTTCTTGGACATAATGCCGATTTCCTCACGTCACGTTCCCATCACCGTATGAGAGAACATTGCGCACATAAATTGAATAGAAAAATTCATTGGTGCTCCCGTATAATTACAGCTTCAATGTCTCTTCCTGTCTCGTAAATGTATACACAATTATAGGAAAAAAATCGCTATGCGGGCGGAGACCACCCTACTCGAATTTGCGCCTTAAAAGCTCAATTACCTTACAAACTAAGTTGAAATCCTGAAACTAGATTGTAAGCGGTTAATTCTAGCCTATCATCATGACAGCCTTCTAATGTTCCCACTGTTGGGACACTGGCCTACTCTCGGGCGAGAGTGATTGGGTCTTAATCCACCACGCGGACCCCATGCGGATTGGTGGATGGCACATGTCTTTCCAACACGCCGGTTTCTTCACTATGTTTTCCTTCACCGTATGAGAGCCCGGGCATTGCGCACATAAATTTTTCGAACAGAATTTTTTTTTGTGCAATTTTGGATGCAATGAAACCGCACCCGTGCAAAACCGGGGCGGGTCGCTAGTAATAAAATATACCCTATGTTACACAGGGATAATGTAGCATTATAATGGTGAAAGAATTTTTGATATCGGACCAGTAGTTTTTGAGTTTATTCGCGTAACAAACAAACAAATCTTCTCTCTTTATAATCATATGCATTTTCTTAACTTAGCTAACTGTTATCGTGGTCCTTTGTATTTTAATTCATTAGAAAAGGACGGCAACAATTTAAGTTAGTTTATTCCTTTTATAATAATCTGTGGTTTAGTTTAGTTACAACATAATCGACACCAATAATAATGAAATGTTTCTAATTCACCGAAGCATGGAACACGCAATATTTATATAGGTTTGGTTTTTATTTAATTAATAGTCTACTTTATATAGATTAGCACATCGCGTCACTTGGCCTTTCTATTTTTAAAGTAACTTTAACTTTGTAACAAAGTTTTTATAATTTAACAAAGACTTTGTTACAAAGTTAAGAATGTTAAAAGAATGCGCTTCGAGGTAGCATTTCATGTCAGCAATTAAGCAAATGACTAGGTCAAGACGTTCGCATGATGTTAAGCGTAACGCCTACCATAACAACTGCAATTTCACCTAAAAAATATATTTTAAAGTTCTACGTGGTACTGCATTGCGCAGGTCGCCCCGATACGAATTGACCGTCTTGTCTTGTCATAAGCCGACGTCTTCCGTTACAATGCCGCCGTCATATACCCGCACCGTTTAAACCCGTAGACAATCGTTCAAGGTTATTAAGGTCACTTGTAATCAGTTCATGTGTATCCGAGCCGTGGGAAGCCATACCACTTACCATTATTGAGGCCACCACACACTGATGCTGCAGCACTGCAGAGCACTGGTGGTCTAGTGGTAGTGACCGCCTGCCAATCCTCAGGTGCACCAGTGGATTTTTCTATTCGAATTTATGTGCGCAATGACAGTGCTCTTAAATGGTAAAGAAAATATCGTGAGAAAACCGGCATGTCCAAGAACTTAAAATTTTCAAGACATGTGCCCTCCACCAATCCCCATTGGGTCCGCGTGGAAGAGAGAGATCCAATAACTCTCGCTCGAGAATAGGCCAGTGTCCCAGTAGGGAAAAATTAGAAGGCTGTCATGATGATGATGTAATACAATAAGATATAAGACGTTTCAAAGTGATCCTGGTGATTTTAAAAACTCTTTTGACTTTGATTTTTAACTATACTGACATTATCACGTGAATCGCTGTAGATTCATCAACATAATTTCCATCAATTGATTGCTACCACGCTATCCATTATATCAATTGAATTGGTTACAATTTTCACTAATTGTACTTTTATTACTGCAATGTCAACGGGGACGAGCCACGGTAACGACAGCCTTCTAATGTTCCCACTGCTGGGACACTGGCCTACTCTCGAGCGATGGTATTTGGGTCTACCACGCGGACCGAATTAGGATTGGTGTATGGCACATGTCTTTCGAATTTTCAGTTTTAGGACATGTCAGTCCTCACGATGTTTTCTCTCACCACTTTTATGTTATTTTTAGGAGGGCACGTTAAGCAGTCGATCCCGGCTTTTTCAAAGTTGTTAGGCCATGACAGAGGCCTTCGGGCGGCCTAGAAACTCTGTCACCACAGTTGGCCACTGACTCATACGAACGAACGAACAAATCAATTTTATAATAGTCTACAATCTCAATCATCAATCAATCTCAAAGTGGAACTGGCGTAATAAATTCACCTAGCTCCTTGTGATTTTTTTGAAATATATCATTTTTTACTTTGACTTTGACTTTGACAATCTCAACCAAACCTCTATCCTAGTATGGTTATGAACCTTGTCACGATGATAATTAAATGACGTCAAAAATACAGTTTCTTTTCTACTATTGTCGTTTCAAAAAAGCGTAGAAATGGTCACTAACCGATGCAAATAAAGAAGACGCTAATCTTACCCCACGCGTATTTTTATTTACCTATGTGGGTAGTCGATAATCGAATTCGAATTTCGAAGGTGAATGTGTCAGACGTGCGTTGGCGGCCAAAAAGGCGAGACGCTTTAAATATTCGCTTATATGGCTTTTAATAAAACACAAGTCGATTTCTAAGGCTAATTTCTAGCTGCTCGATCTATTTGCCAAAAAATGCTTAAGCAACAGTTGCTCATCGGCGCTGCCCATCTAGAGCATCTTACTTTTCTTAGCTATTTGTTCCACATGATGGAAGAGTCAGCCTTTCTTAACTTCACTTTATCCTCGACATCTTCATCCGAAACATTGCATGCCACCTTTTCTTTGCGCAAGACATCAATCAATCTCGCACGAGAGTAGGCCAGTGTCCCAGCTGTGGGAACATTAAATGGCTGTCATGATGATGATATCCTTGGGCACACATCCGTCCATGTGGTCTTAGGTCTCCCTTATGTTCTTCTTTCAGGAACGGACAGTTCCAGTGTTTGGTTGTCTATTTGGTCTGGTAGTCTCCTATTGGAATATCCATACCATCTCAGCCTATAGACTGCTATATCAGCCGAAAGACGTCCACTGCTGGACATGTGCCTCCCCCAAAGAGCTCCATGACCATCGATTTTGAGCCTTTACCACAGAACAGATATCCTTTACCATCTCAGCCTTCTTCTTCTTAAAGTGCCAACCATCAGTCATCCTTTTAAATTTTCTTTGTCTAGATTTACCTCATATCTCAGCCTACTCGCATATTAATATCCAAAATTGGTTTTCTCGGTATCGATCGAATGAAAATTATGACGAGACTTGTTTATCTGGATCTGTAATATATTTATCGAATCTCTTGAGTTATTGGAAATCTCAAAGTCGATAACAAGATAATTTGAGGCGATCACAAATATTTGTGCCCAACAAAATAAATTACGTGTATTTCGAATTCTTCCTTTCTACTCTTCTAATCAAGTTTTTTTAGGTCTAAATTAGCTGCCGCCTGCGGTTTGGCTCGCGTCGTACATACTACTATAAAAAAAGTTATGAGTGGTACTTGTATTTTTGACGACCGATGTGGCGCAGCGGGCGCAGGTCCGCCTGCGACGCAGAGGTTGCGGGTTCGATTCCCACCTCAGGACAAATGTTTGTACGATCTACAAATATTTGTTCCGGGTGTTCTGAGTATTTTCTATATATAATAAAAAATATCTATCTATGTATTGTATTAAATATATATCAGTCATCTAGTACCTATAACACAGCTCTGTTTAACAGCAGCTTACCTTGGGGCTAGATGATGCTGTGTGGATTGTCCAGCATTATTTATTTATTTGTATTAGACATAATCTTATTCCCAGAATAGTTATACCAGGAGTTGGTCGAGAACCAAGATAAGAAGCAAAGTATCAAATACCTTTCAGCTCGATTAAGATGTCTAGACTTTAGACACAGAAGAAACCGCAACGAAATCACAATACGCTTTTCAAAGCATCCTGGCGGATTACAATGGGGGTATTACCGTGTGACTGTGCGTTTAGATCCAGAGAAAAATCAGCCTTATTCTCTAGGCTATAAAGCTGGTGTAACCAGCGCTACTTGGACGATATCTTGGAATATCTGTAGCGTAACTGAAGTCTGTTGAATCTGGAGCATTCGAGCGGAACTGAGCTGGTACAATTAATAGGAGAATCTTTTAGTTTTTAAGTGTTTGCGTGGCACTGCACTGCGCTTATCACCCCGAGACATTGTTGTTAATTCTCTTTCGCCCAGTAATTTCACTTACTACAGTGCCCTTCAAACCCTAACACAGTAATGCTTGCACACTACTGCTTAGAGGTAGAATATCTGACACTGCGGTGGTACCCACCAAGACGGACTCTTGCTGAAAAGTCCTACCACCAGGCAAAATGATTGAATGAGTATCATCTACCCAAACTATTTAGAAGCGATATCAATTCATCTACTGCAGCACAACCTATAAAAAAAGTCATCTATATATATAGTCATATATATATATATCATAAAATATTAGTATAGAAGTATAGATATCTACCTCCATGGGATGCATATTTGGGGTCAAAGTTTTTAAGAAAAACGCAGACAGAAATTAGTAGTTTACTCGTAAAAACTAAAGTAAGTTCGTATGAGTCAGTG
The DNA here is from genome assembly GCA_951394395.1 of Colostygia pectinataria. Classification (NCBI taxonomy): domain Eukaryota; kingdom Metazoa; phylum Arthropoda; class Insecta; order Lepidoptera; family Geometridae; genus Colostygia; species Colostygia pectinataria. The sequence goes on along the minus strand of OX596374.1, from coordinate 5,684,858 downwards.
GCCAACTTTGGTAATAGTAATAGACCGCCCGAAGGCCTCCGTGAGGGCCTAACAAATTGGAAAGAGCCGAACCGACTGCCTTCCTTTCCTATGCACGTTTACTTTACGTAATATACAACCCATTCCAAGATTTAGTTTCGAAATAATTGCTCGTAGCTTGCACCGTTATTGTAGACAATGGAGTCTTTCCCATAGCTTTGTAACGCGCTGGTCACACTGGATTCTTGTGTTACGTTTACCAAGCCGTGTCCAAGGAGTCTATCTAAATTCCGTAATATTACTTCCGGTCCATCCGTAGCACAAATGCTTTATATTTTATACTTACTAGTTTCAGCCCGCGGCTTCGCTCACGTATGGAGACAATTGTATTAAATTAGTGGAAAGAGTATTAAAAACATTGTCTACTTAAAAATTATAAGAATAATTAATATTACCTTTTTTATTTATTTATTCAACTGAAGTGGCAACCAAGCGTACGGCCCACGAGATGGTAAGCGGTTACCGCAGCCTATGGACGCTTGCAATACCAGAGGTATCACTCGCGGGTTGCCACCTTGAGGCTAAGATCGAAAGCCTCATGTGCCAGTAATTTCACCAGAAACCATACCCTTCACACCGGAACACAGCAATGCGAGCATTACTGCTTGGCGGCAAAAATAGGTATGGTGGTAGTCCTTCCCTGGACGAGCTCTATCACAGAGAACTCTGCTACTCTTAAACTCTTACCTTACCGGACACATCACACAACGAATTGAATTTCCGCGCCATATCTTAGTGGACAAAAAATACAACTACAAAGTAGAAAGACGCGGAAATTTTAACGCAGTTTTGTAACAAAAATAAGTGTTTCCAACTCGCTATTTCTTAGCGGACAAAACAAAACACAACAACAAATGCTTATGAAAACGAAAATTATGAAAAGGCAAGCAACAAATCTACGAAGTTTATTGTTGAAGTTGTCAAATCAAAATCTATTTTATTTCAGATTAAAAGGGATATGGCATCTTTTGTAAAACGATGATTTTGATTATGTTTCATTTATGATTTTCCATGACTGATATTTTGTTAGTGAAGGATGTATTTCAATATCCAACCGTCATAGGTACCTAACCTACTATATCCCATTTCAAGGTTTAATGAATCGTATCGTTACTTTCGATTCGAAACTCTTTCATCTTCGTGTGTTTAATTTGTTAAATAAATACGTGTTTGATAAACTTCATTTGCTAATCACTTATTCACGCCTTTCATACATTCTTGCTTGATGTTCTGACAAGATCATAAATTATGTTGTTAAATGTAAACAAGCTTTTGGCCACATTATTGTGTGGTATTCATATAAGTAAGAAGTACCCTTGATATAGGCTACCATCATCATCATATCAGCCGATAGACGTCCACTGCTGGACATAGGCCACCCCAAAGAGCGCACTGACGACCGATTTGGAGCCTTCACCATCCACTAACTTGGTTTGAAATTTTTAAAGGGTCGGCAACGCGCGAGTGATTCCTCTGGTATTGCAATGGTAACCACTTAACATCAGGTGGGCCGTATGCTTGTTTGCCACCTTGGTGGTATAAAAAAAAAGAAAAAATGTCAGGCTACCTATATTTACCATGCTATTAGTTCTGGGGGTCTACTCATGCTGACAAAAGCAATATATATCTTGACAATTTTGTTGTTAAGCTTATGCCCGTAAATTCTTTGAATACATAGGTAAAGTTGATCTACGATATTTGCCACGATTATCGTTTATGTAGCTTTTAGGAGTAGACATTGTGATCCGGACAATTAATATCTATCCCAAATTTAATCAGGCGTTAAAGATAAGTTTTGTTTTCAAACACGTGGCGCTTTGTCTTATTATAGTATTGATTTTATTCTCTCAGCTTTTAGAGAGGAAGGTAGTGGGTAAACCTACGCACCACATGTACAAATCATACACACACCACACTTATACGCTGACTTGTCTAGATATACAGAGATACACAGATTTAGAATTTGCGCCATCTATCGGAAATGCACTAGAATTACTAATTGCATGCCTGTGCTTTGGTTATGGTATTTTGTTCTCTTTTCCTGTATATTTATTTAGTTGCATTTCATTCATTTTCAATAAAACTGACAACTATCTATTTGAATATGAAGGGGTATTGACATGTTTTTCTATGCTAAGTTTACCGCACTGATTTGCCTATTGCAGTAGTCTAAAGTAGTAAATCACGCCATCTAGCAGCTGGCTAGGGGCTAACATTGCATCCGTAGAGTGCATGCTAAGAGTTAGTGCTTCCAAGGGTTCTGTATTTCCTAAAAGAAACGCCATCTACACGCCCATTTCTTAAAAGTTTGCTAGCTCATTTAGTTCTAGAAACACAATCATTGCATGGACCATACAAAAATGTAAAATTTTTGGTAACAAGCGTAAAAGCCACAACAGCCATAAACAAAGAAGTGAAGTGAAAGTCAAGAAAAAATTAAAAAAACTAGTTTTGTAATAACACGAGAAGATAGCGTTTGTTTTAGTTATTGAAATCAAAGATGTTAAAACGCTGCGCTACTTATAAAATAAGAACATGCTACATACATCTCTTCTTGAATAATTTATAAATTAGAACAAGCACAAACTTTAAAGGCTCTTTCTGTAATAATAATAAAGTTATGCTTCACTCATGCATTAAGGATCAAAATTAAAATGCCCGTGGTCCACCTTTAATCAACCTAGGTGTACCACGGGCAAATAAATGTGCCCGTGCAATAGGTGTGAACTAACAAGATGGACCACGGGTAGGACCGATGCATAATAACCTTATCACACTCATTTAATTGTTTGGTAATTTGTGGTTATACGCCATCTAGTAACAGTCGCTAAACTAGTTTTTTAAACGGTTCATTTATGACCTGACATCGCGCGTAAAACTGAGAGCGGATGTGATACGCATTTACAAAAGCACATCCAGTTAATTACAATCCTATGGAAGATTGTCGACTTCCTGCTCTGGTTTCCTGCTTGTAATTGTCACTGTCAGGTTTAGCTTATTGACTGGCCATTGCTCATTACGATGGGATGGGATGGGGGAAAAAGTAGTACCTTTTCCGGTGAGTGCTGGTTTTTTCAAGGTGTGAGGTGTTTTATTTAATGGAAGTAAGTTATAATCATGACATCCGTATGAGTATGATACAAACTTACTTACTATACATATTGGTTGGGTTTTGGTGTGCTGACCACCCTCTTTCGTTTTCGGTAGTCGTCTTTTTACACCCTGTATGTAGAGAAAGGTACAATAAAACGAATTCTCTAATAATTTATTACTTGTTCATTGCGTCCTACCTAGAAGACGCAACGGGTACAAGAAATTTGCATTAATAGTCGTCGCGGACAAAGTTGCGGACCTTCCACTAGTCGATAAATAATCTAACGCTTATCGTATTGCCTCATTTGATTTCCGCTTGTGCCGTTTATGATAACAAATATGACACAGCTACATACAAACTACAAAATAACACTTAGCTACTTAGTTTTTATCATACGAACAAAATTTTATTGACATATTTTACATTATGCTTTTTAATTAATTTAGGGGCTACCCTGGTTTCGCGGATGGCCGTTACATACCCTCGCGCGGTTTTTTTTTTAAAGTTGTGTTTTGTTTTGTCCGCTCAAAAATGGCGCGTTCGGAACCTTTCTATTTGATACGAGTACAATGGCGCGAAACACGCAGTTTTTTCCAAGTTTTTTAACATTTGGCTAGCGGCGTGATTTCAAAAAGTTTTTTAGTTTGAAAACTGCTTTACAAAAAAAAAATTTTTTTCTTTATTGATTAGATGTTTTGTCACACAATTTTAATGTCACTCCCGTAATAAGAACTTACTCTATATTATATTGTTTTTTCTTGTTAGTAACTTCTGTATCACGGTAGTTACTTCCGAATTCCGATCAACTGAGTATGATTCATGGATATTGATTCCGGAATGACGTGTGTCTTCGGATTCTTATTAAGTACTGATTGGATGGTGAGGGAAACATCGGCGTTTACTCAGAATAGATAATACCTACCTTATACAAATACAATACAAGCCATATATATCGAGATAGTAATATTATCTTACTGTTTACTAATAATATATGTACTGTGTCACAAACGGTGAAGGAAAACATCGTGAGGAAACCGGCTTGGCAATAACTATTGCGCCATCCTTATCCAGCAATCCGCATTGGGACCGCGCTCGCTTGAGAGTAGGCCAGTGCAGTGTCCCAGCACTGGAGACATCTGTCATGATGATTAGACCAAATTAAAGACTTTTTATTACCTATCTATACTAATATTATAAAGAGTATTGTATTTTTGTTTGTTACGAATAAACTCAAAAACTACTGGTCCGATTTCAAAAATTCTTTCACCATTAGAATGCTACATTATCCCTAAGTAACATAGGGTATATTTTATTACTAGCGACCCGCCCCGGTTTTGCACGGGTGCGGTTTCATTGCGACCGCGCGAAGCTGGGGCGGATCGGCTAGTCCAATAAATAATTAATTTTTAGAAAAAAACTAAAACCGACTGGATAATAATATGTTTCTGCAGATTTTGATGATTCGCGACGATGTTACTGACACGTTTTTATGATTTATTCATAAAATACTGAACCGATTTATATAAAATTTAAATGAGACCTATTCTGAAGTTAGTATTACCTAGATCAAAAGAATCATCAAAATCAATTCATAATTGACGGAGAAATTACGCAACAAACATACAAAAAAAATACAGTCTTTTTGTTATGTCCTCGTTCTTTGCAGTCGGTTAAAATATATATAAAAAATGTGATAATTACATTACAAAATATACAAAATACATATGAAACAGTTGGGCCATATAAAGACCGTTAAAAACGACCATATATACTGATAGTTCAACTGGTCCAAATCACTAATTTATATATAATGAACAAAACACTATTTAAAAAATAAGTTTTACTAGACCGATATCCTAAGGTCGTGGGTTCAAACCCGGTCGTGCACCAATGGATTTTTCTGTTCGAAAAATGTATGTGCGCAATGCCAGTGCTCTCATACGGTGAAGGAAAACATCGTGAGGAAACCGGCATGTCCAAGAACTAAAAAATCTAAAGACACGTGCCATCCACCAATCCGCATTGGGTCCGCGTGGTGGATTAAGACCCAATCACTCTCGCCTGAGAGTAGGCCAGTGTCCCAGCAGTGGGAATATAAGAAGGCTGTCATGATGATGATGAGACCGATATCTTCTAAACGAGAAACTCAATGCAAACAAGTAATAAATTCCTCTATCAGTTCGCCCATCGCCATTTGGCCTAATTGCCGGGGATCTTAACTGTTGCCTTGATTAGGACATCAATTAGCTCGATACAAAGCGATTCAGACGATGAATTGATAATGTGAAAGTGGTTGCAATTTATCTATACAATTACTCCCACTCTAGAGTAGGCCAATAGGACAAATGTTTGTGCGATCTGCAAATATTTTTGTACGATCTGCAAATATTTGTTCCGGGTGTTTTGGGTATTTTCTATGTATAATAAAAATATCATCTATGTATTGTATTAAGTATATCAGTCATCTAGCATCCATAACACAAGCTCTGCTTAGCTTGGAGCTAGACAGTGCTGTGTATTTATTTAAAAAATAAAGTAACATTATGAAAAAAAAAATGAACTTGCATAAAAAAAAAGGAAATAAACAGTTTGCAAGTACAGCAAAAGAATAATAATTGAGACTTCCTCAAAATACGAAAGCTTCCGAACCAATAACCTAGTCATATTTCATTCATCAATCCCAATTCAAACAAACGACTTTCTCAGTAAATCCACTAATCTGGCCACTCATACAATTACGCGAAAATATACTCTAATACCATGGATTATGAATCATAACATCGCATAACAACTTTGCAACCGATCCATCATCCTCCCTTCAAAAAAATTCGAATTGTTCTCCATAGCGTTTGTTTTCAAGGTGGTAAGGTGTAGAATCACAGGCTATACCGTATACCCTTATGTTCTGTGTGGTAAGATGTAGAATCGCGGTGTCGTTTTGCACTTGAAGTGAAAGATAACGGATGGAGCATCAAGGCAACTTCAAAGAAAATAAAACTAAAGCATTCGCGCTGCGTCTTTCGGCGCGCGCGCACGTCGATTTCCTGCTCGATATTACGAAAATTTATCGCTCGTTTGCGTAATAAATACCAGTAAATGTTGGCAAAAGTAGGTTTAGTTTCGCGTAGGTACCATCAATAAATCACTGGTTTATTTGTGAAAGTGCAGTGATTTGTGATAAAAATTACACACGATGCGTAGAATGAAGATGAACATAGACCCAGACCTTGGAGATTTGGAGGAAATGCTCGCCCACGTCCAGACCCAGTTGGAATACGAGATCGACCTTCAAAAAGACAAAGACAAGATGCCTTCTCTAACCAGCGTTCAGGAGTCTCCAAACATGGTGAAAAGAACCTCGTCTTTCAACAAAGCTGATACCTTTTCCTACCGCCCGAAGAACCGGCCAGCTCTTATCATGAACGATGATCATTACTCGAACGGTAGCGAGTATCAACAGCCAGTACTCAACGGTCGCGGCTCCCAAACCAGCTTGAAGTCTGATGAGGTCGGTTCCCAATGTTCTCTGCAGTCGTTCCGTTCTGAGCCGAGTCAGAGGCTCTCAATGGCGAGTCTGCCGGAGAAGCGAGGGTCGAACTCGTCCTCAACGTCCCTCAACGGGCGAGGTCGGACCGCGACCCTGCCCAGGGGCTACGGATCTAGTAAGAAGCAGGAGGAACCGAAGAAAACCTGGGAAGACTATTGGGCCCAGTAAGTGATTTTGAACAACCTACCTGACTTACCAGTAACAGTAACTGCCTGCGACGCGGAGGTTGCGGGTTCGATTCCCGCCTCGGGTCAAATGTTTGTACGATCTACAAATATTTGTTCCGGGTGTTCTGGGTATTTTCTATATAAGTATAATAAAAAAATATCTATCTATGTATTGTATTGTATTAAGTATATATCAGTCATCTAGTACCCATAATACAGCTCTGTTTAACAGCAGCTTACCTTGGGGCTAGATGATGCTGTGTGGATTGTCCAGCTTATTTATTTATTTATAATATCCAGTTATCAATAAAACACTATGAGCTTTACTATGAACTATCGAACACAACTTCTATGTATTGAACCCGCAACCTCACGCTTAACAATAGGGCTTGGCCCATCGCGCTGCCACCGAGGTTGTCATTAGATTGCAATTATTGAAAACTTCAAAATGTCCCCTGTGTTGTTAAATAGGCTGTTTCAAAACATAATGTAGTAAAAACTTACGTTATTTACTCGTATGGTACAGTCAACAGGAAGAGCTCGTATTAATATTTTTTTATTTAAATATTAAAATTGTAAAACAAGGCATAAAACATAATATCTTATGGTTTGGTGATTGAACACACCACTGGACATAGGTCTTTCATAATGCCAGAACGACATCTTGAACTTCTTACTATCCACCGACTTCCTGCGACCGCTACAATTTCATCGGTGCGTTTAATCGCCAAGGCCGTCTATGATCGTATTGATCTACGATTAGCCTGTTGTCCCACAGCTGGGCAAAGGCCTCCCCTTGATCTCTCTAGTCATCTCAGTCTTGCAACTTGGATCCAAGCTCTGATAAAGGTGTCGATATCATCTCGCCATCTCTTTTTGGGTCTTCTACCACGACGCCGGCGCCGATTAGCTTTCTCAAGACCAGTATGTATTGATCTACGAAACCAAATTAAAAAGTACATTAGTTGTTAAACAAGTAAACAAATTGGTTCAATTTGAATCGGATATCATTTATTACGCGTCGAAGAAAGTTATTTTCTAAGCCATTTGCTTACTTTTTATAAATAAGTATAATATTAATTTGAGGCAATTTGATTTATAGCCGTTTTTTTATTATTAATTATGATTCTTAGTCCTATGGCGTGTTACGTACAGTTACTATCCTTTAAGGTCATTTTAATTTTTGAGACATTTCGCAAACCACGTTAGAGATATCCATTTGAGGCAATTTGCCGGTGTTTTAAATGTGAGAGTAATCCTTCAAATTCATTTCGCGACGCACGCGTTGTGACCAAAAAGGGTTTAAAGTAGGTCATATAAATGTAACCTACTTGTCTGTCGAACGCGCTATCTAAAGCAGGTATATCCTCCGTTGACATAATAATCTTATCTTTATAGTAAGGAAGCCACTTAACAATTGTCCATTTAACCGATTGTATTACCGACCTTGGGAAGATTTTTTTACGTCAGCAAGTGACAAGACAATCAAGGCGCCCACCTGATGTTAAGCACCACGCCTGACTATTACAGATGCAGTGCCACCCAAAGCTTAAAGTTTTCAAGTTTTTGCGGGGCACTGCACTGCGCTTATCACCCCGAGACATTGTTGTTAAGTCTCTTTCGCGCAGTAATTTCACTTGCTACAGTGCCCTTCAAACCTAAACACAGTGCAGCTTGCACACTACTGCTTGGAGGTAGAATATCTGACACTGCGGTGGTACCCACCGAGACGAACACTTGCTGAAGAGTCCTACCACCAGGTAAAGATGCTGTGGATAAAGCTATACAAAGGTCCATGATATACTCGTACATACAAGCGTTTCGGGGTTATGTCAATGGACGTCTAAGCCAGTCCGGGCCTTACTCTTGAACGCAATTGTAATTATTATTCTTTAATTAGTCAATTAATTTTAAAAAAATGTGTGTTTTATATAATATGTGCTCCCACATTATTCATAGCAAGTGTTGGATCGTTTTCCGAATAAATTGAAATAATTTTGATTATCATTTTTATCTTAGTTCATGCATTTTTTGACTATCACAAAACTAAAACTCATTCGTCATTCCCTTCGATCCCACAGACTATATTATCTCCTTCTTCTTGTTCCCGTCAAATCCGTCAGACGTCACAATTTGACAGTTCAACGAATGACATTGAAATCCTTTAAACAATGAAATCTTTCTACATTCTCTTGGGTTCGCCAGTTGAGCTACCGCCATCTAAATAGACAGCTTTTTTTTAATTACTTGAGACGAAAACACCTCATTAAAAGAAGAAATCTTTCTGTGTTAGATAAGCCACAGAAGCCGTATAGTTTAATCGTCCAGGCAAAGCCCGGGGCAATTCCCTATTACACGAATAATAGAAGGTACCTTTTCCAATTAGGCTACACTGAAAACCAGCGCTACAGATACATTAAGTCTGTAGCACATGCTGAGTAGCTGCCTTTTTTTCGTCACAATAGTTTAGTTTTTTGTTATTTTTATGTTTATTGTGTGGCGCTAAATAAATATTTTTCTATTCTATTCTATTCTATTCAATTAATAACGTGTGTTATACAAGCCACGTATAGGAATGTTTATATATTAGTCCGACCGAGATGATCTCAACTGCGTCTGCAGATGTTATACAAATCTTCTGTTATGTTAAACAAATCGACGAGCTTACAATCGAAAGTACGAAGCGCTCGTGGCGTATCTGACTAACCGCTTAACGTGCCATCCGAAGCACGGAAGACGAAAAGCTTAGATTAAATTGCCACTAAGTTAGTTCGTATGAGACTCCTGGTCATGAAGTTTAGAAGACATCATGGCCTAACTTTAAAAAGCCGTAACTGACTGCCGTGCCCTCCAAGACACCGCGTGTCCGCACTGTTGAAATTGCCACTGGTCACCCATCCAAAAGGTGACTCTTCGATTGAGATTTGAAAAAAGGTAAAGAGTAATTGATTATTGATTTTTATCGTAGTATAAGACTGCTTAAAACTAGTTTGGACGAATCCGCCTTTAGCTAGGTATGTCACGAGTGTTAAAACACAGAACAGCTCCCCATGATTGCGTAAAACGGTTGCAATCAATTTCACTTGGTTTCAATCAAAAAGTGACGTATTTTGTATGAATCTGACAGCTTATTGACAGTTCACTGATTGAAATCGGATAGAAACCGTGTTACTCAATCGAGGGGCAGATATTAGTACTACGAGGTTAAAAGCAAAAATGCAACTTGCGGGACGCTTCCTCATCCAAATGATGACCTCAGTGCACTTTCCCTTTTTTTTACATAGGTGCCTACATATATTCTTGGCATGAGCCTCACCTAGTTCGATTGGCACCACACTGAAGCTTTATGATGAAGAGGGAAGAGGGATCAAAAAAAAGCTAGGAACCCAGCCGAGTTTGTTGCCAGATTTTTCTAGGCTGGGGCGCGTGGAACTGCCGTAAATTCACCTAGTTTTAAGACGTTTCAAAATAGTATTTGTGATATGATTGAATAAATATATTTTTTACTTTTTACTTTTACTTTTTTAAATTGATTACGACGACTTACGACGAGTTCCTATCCTAGGACGCTATCCTAAATGACCTAAATATAATGTTCTGACTTACTGCGACAGCTTCGTTCAATGTTTTCGGACCATCGAGTAGTGGGCCGTACACTTCGTACAGGTCGCGTTCGCCATTTGAGAATCTTTTCCCCAGCGGTTATCAGTTCTGCGAGCTATGTAGCCTGCCCACTGCCACTTCAACTTGCTTATCCTAAGAGTACTCGTGGTTGAAGCAGTCGTAATTATTAGTGATTGCACTGTTCCGGTGTGGAATCAAGTAATTCCGGTTTGAGGGTCAAAGTCAAATTAACTTAGTCGACGCACGTATCAGTGAAGGCAATAATGTGTCATAGCAAACACAGTATAGTACTACATACGTCTTTTTTTTATACCACCAAGGTGGTGGCAAACAAGCATACGGCCCACCTGATGTAAAGTGGTTACCGTAGCTGATTGACGCTTGTAATACCAGAGGAAACAATCGCGCTTGCCGACCCTATAAAACTCCTTTTTTGAAGTCTGTACAAAAATTCCGAAAATTCGGGCTGACATCTCGTGCAAATCATACCATGAATTAATAATGCAGTCAAAGTCAAAAATCTTTTTATCTCAAGGATCATTTTGAAACATCTTAGAGCTAGGTGAATTTACGCCAGTTCCACGCGCCCCAGCCTAGAAGAATCTGGCAACAAACTCGATGAATTGCAATAATTTAGAAATAGAAACTGCAACTTTTCCCCTGTAGGTTGAGATATCAGTGCTTCGAGTCGAAGACATATATTATATCGAGTAGCGTAACATTCTCAATGGCTCAATTGGTAAAGTGCCCACGTGTTATGCGGAAGGTTGTTGAGGGGATATTAAATAAACCTTAGTATTCCGTTGGTCTAGTGGTAGTGACCCACGCCTTCCGATCCTATGGTCGTGGGTTCGAATCCTGTCGTGCCCAATGGATTTTTCGCTACGAAAAAATTATGTGCGCAATGCCAGTGCTCTCATACGGCGAAGGCAAACATCGTGAGAAAACCGGCATGTCCAAGAATTAAAAATTCGAAAGACATGTGCCATCCACCAATCCGCATTGGGTCCACGTGGTGGATTAGGATCCAATCAATATCGCTGGAAAGTAGGCCAGTGTCCTAGCAGTGGGAACATTAGAAGGCTGTCATGATGTGCGTTAGAAGACTATGACAAATGGTTAACAACAACGGGACCTATCATAAAAACGGGACGTCTCGGCGTCATCCCTTGGGATTGTAAACCATTGTTCATCCAGGTTCTCTCATTACGAACTGGAGATGGACCAAAGAATTCTCAGAAGGTTCGGACTATTACAAAGAATATTTTCTACAGTTACGTGGTAATTATAATATTTTATTTTAGTTTTTACATCTCACATTTAAAATTATGTCAGTTATTTACTTTAGTTTATATATTTATTTACTTCAGTTATTTGAAGTGTTCATTTTAAAACGAATGCTGTTGCGTAACAAGTGTAACAAAAAACCCAAGATAACAAACGATCTTCACTTCACCGATCACACTTCACCGGTGGGTTCGAACACTTTGAATCCAGGACCAATACTGGCGGATATTTTTACACAGCACTAACGCACTAATCTAGCACTAAACTGAGCGAATCTTGTACTTTAGGAACCTGCCCCTGATTGCGTTATTCAGTTGCAAATTTGCAATTTATTTCACTTGGTTTCAATCAAAAACTGACTTATTTTGTTTGAATGTGAATGTGACAGCTTATTGACAGTTCACTGATTGAAATCGGATTGAAACCAAGTTACGCAATCGGGGGCAGATGAAAGATATTTGCAGATCATGCAAACACTTGTCTCGCAATGGGAATCGGCACTCACTCACCGCGCTGGTCGCTGGAGGTCATGACTCATGATTTATCATTTGACATTATGTGCTCAATGCCAGTGCTCTCAAGGAAAACATCGTGAGGAAACAGGCATATCCTATAGCTATAAATACGAAAGACAAGACATGTCCTCCACCAATCTGCTTGGTGGATTTGACTGGATGACATGATGAGACTTCGATTCTGCGAATTCTATGACGCGCAAACAATGCACCGAGTTTCAGGCAAGCCTGACTTCTCAACCCTAGTAATTTTTGAATGAAACGCCGCTATTCCTTCAAAATATAACCTGTTCATGTTATAAGCGACAATTTAATTAATTATTTGACACTACAGAATTGAGACAAAGGAAAAAATTTAGAGTTCTTTGTTATAAAGCTCGCTCTGGAAATAATAGTTCTTAAAACTGCTTAGCAGTAACTAGCATTGCTGTGTTCCGGTTCGAAGGGTATGGTTTCCGGTGAAATTGCAGGCACATAGACTTTAGATCTACGTCTTAGGGTGGCAACGCGCAAATTATATCTCTGATGATGCAAGCGTAGTAGGCTACGGGCGTGTGGGCCGTACGCTCGGTTGCCAGTGTTGCCACTTGTAGTGGTATTGAAAAAAACTTTTCTAAAATTAATATCGGCAGCATCAGCCCTTTATATCTTGAATACCTATTGACATAAAAGCGAAACGTAGACAAACAAAACAAGGGGCGGGTAGAGGAGAATCAAATTAGTCTAGACGTATCGACCGCCCTTCGCGGCAGGACGCAGCATCCGAAATTTGCTTCCGAACTTCCGAACACATCATCAGCATGATCAATCTTCATCTGTTATGGTACTTTCTTTTTTTGTGTGTCAAAAATAAACATACTCTTATGATTACCCACTGCTGAGATGCTGGCCTACTCTCGAGCGAGAGTACTTGAGTCGGAATCTTCGCGGACCCAATCCGCATAAGTGTAAGGATGGCACCGGTGTTCTCACGATGCTAGATATATGCGTAATGCGAGAGCGCATATATATCTAATAAATCCATTTAAGTATATTGCTAAAAATTTGAAGCTTCTATCTAATGGCAAGCTTCTTATTACTGCACTATTGTTATAGACCTCTGTAACTATCTTTTTAACTACTTAACAAAAATACACTCTTGCTTGACCAGATTTGGCCAGTGGCCCAACAGTGGGAAGATTAAGGCTGACCTAGAAGGCTGTATGTACGTAACGTACGTGTGGTGTTACTTAAAAGTATTTGTTAAGAGCCACCCTTCGATGCGAAAATCAATAGTTGCATTCATGCGCTTTGAAGTGCCTTGCCTTGCCATGCCTTGGGTGCGACGGCTACAGCTTTTGGCCAGATCTAACGACTTTTCGTTAAGAGTCCGTTCCAAGATCCAGCGCTGTCAAGTTTAGGTATTTACGGGCGCGCGACGCGAGGCTCTATGTGTGCGAGGCTCACCGTTGTGTGCGTTAGTAACTTATACAACCAAGTAAAGGACAAATACATTTGATCCTTTGTCATGTCGACTGGATGATTATGTTGTCTACTGCATACTCTTATGTTCCTACCTAACTCTACTTGTTGAACAGATAATGACGTGAATAAAAATAAGTAGGTAGGTATTTCATATTAAATATATTTAAATACCTACCTACTTACTTTTTTTTATTAAAACCTAGGTACCTACTCTAGCTAGGTTAGGTACTTACCTATTATTATGACTGGGGACCACACGCTCTTTTCAACGGTATACTCTCAGTTTTGTCCTCAAACAGGAACCATTACATGGTAGGTAGGTAGGTAGTACCCTGTAGTACCTATTTCTGCTGCCAAGCAGTAATGCTCGCGTCTGTGCTCCAGTTCGATGGGTATGATTTCCGGTAAAATTACAGGCACATGATAGGTACCTACTTTTGATTTACCTCTCAGTTCTAAAGCGCCTCGCTTAGAGCATATGTATAAACAAATTATTCTCAATGTCTTTAGCGCCACGCTTCAAACTATTTTGTCTCGTCTCGTTGAGTCGAGATAAATAGTTTCAGGTATAGTTCGCACAGCGGATCTAGGCTTCTGTAAAGTTAGCCGTTTGTGATGCGCAAAGACAATTTAGTTTGAAAAATCTCCATTGCGCATCGAAACGGCTAATTTTACGACGGCCGAGATCCGTTGTGAGAACTATAACTAGGTACTTACTGTTAGTGTGATTTCAAATTAGCCGCAAAGTGCCGCGCGGCCACTTTCAAGTCACCCTTATTTGTACCTCCAACCACAGAACAGATATTAGTACTCTCCAACCCTAGTCCTGCCTGTAACGTGGTCGCGCGCTACACGTGATACCTAATACAACTGCCTGCCAGGGCGGCAGCATAGGATAAATAAGTGCGGTTGGAAAGCGCGGATGCTATAGCCGCCGTACTATGCGAGCGGAGCAATATAAACTTTAGCGGAACTGTGATAGAGCTTGGAATCGCTGGCAGTCAATTCTTGATAGAGTGCAGTTTTAGTCATGGTCATGAAATATTCGAGTTAGTATTTTTCATTACCTAACCTACCTATTTTATGGTGCGCTTGATAAAAACAAAATCGTACTGATTATTATCTAAGTAGTAGTACCTATACCTACTAATGTTTTACAATACACATGCCATAATTTATGATTTGGAATAACACATAAACCAGATAGGTATGCGAACGGATGCTAGTAATAATTTAATAATCTGGTATGGTGATGTATGATATATAATTATTTAAAACGTGTAACATAATGTACCTATAATCCCGAAAAGAGGGTATTCCACCCATGCACGTGAACACTTTGACGGTGCAAAAGTTGAAATATCGTATTTAAAATATCTAATTAGTAAGTAAGTATTTATTTCATTTACTTACGCATACAGCACGCATTTCACGAATGAAAAACTTTGAAATTTCAAAAGTCATAGTGCATAAAAGAGTAGTAGAGTTCTTTGTGATAGAGCTCGTCCGGGGAAGGACTACCACCATACATACCTTGACACATGAGGCGTTCGATCTTAGCTTCAAGGTGGCAACAAAAAAAAAAAATACCCCCAATGTTATTTCAATGACTTTTTTTTTTATACAACTGAAGTGGCAACCAAGCGTACGGCCCACAAGATAGTAAGCGGTTACCGCAGCCTATGGATTACGCTTGCAATACCAGAAGTATAACTCACGGGTTGCCACCCTGAGACGTAGATGGTAAGTCTCATGTGCCTGTAATTTCACCGGAAACCATACCCTTCGGACCGGAACACAGCAATGCAAACATTACTGCTTTGCGGCAGAAATAGGTATGGTGGTAGTCCTTCCCCGGACGAGCTCTATCACAAAGAACTCTACTACTCTTAAAACATTCCACAGATCTAGCCAAATTTTGGCAAGACCTGTGAATACCCCCTTTTCGGGCATAGAGGGACATTAGGTTACACCATGTACTTATACAGGGTGTAAAAAGTCTACTACCGAGATTAATCAGGTGTGCAATCAGACCATGATTCTGAAAATATTTAGCGGAAAAAAACGCAAAAAAAAATGTTGACTTGTATAAGTCCTTTTCGTTTTTTTTTATTACATACACATAGTACAACATAATGACTTATTACTCGCTGTGTATTTTGTATCCTGAGTATTTTCTTTTTCTAATAAGTAGGTACCTCATAATAATTATGAATTTTCGTTTACACATTGCTTGCAAAAATAAAACACATTGCTTGCAAAAATAAAACACATTGCTTGCAAAAATAAATAAACAAAAACAATTTTAATGTACTTTTCAAAAGGTTATTTTACACTAAAACTATAAATCAAATAAATAAAATAAAAAAATAAAATTAAACACTAAAACGTAACATCTCTAAGAGGCATAGATCGAGCCTTGCGGGAATCAACTATTTCAGGTAACATGCAGGTATAATAAAAGTTGATCAATTTTTGCTCCATGCTGACTACCCAAAACTGATCATCTCTTTGAATTAATTCTACCCTTAGTTCATATTCAGAGCCAGTCCACACGGCAAACATACATTCGGTTGCCTGCGTAATATGTAACTGACCCTGAACTTGGAAATACCAGTCACATTTTTTGTTTAAAACAATGTTGTTACCCTCCATTTTCCACATTTGCAGTTTTTTTCTGGAAATTGCCTCTTCAGATGTCATGCCATAAGCTGTTTTGGGGCATTTTATTTCTATAATACCACCATCATACACACCATCCGGTGTAGCACCCAAAAAATAGTGTGTTTTATCTATATGTAGTCCGCATTTTTTTATTTGTACATTTTCTTGTTTTGCTAGTTGTTCCAAAGCTACTATTTCATTGCTTTTTCCATGGTGAATAGCTGGAACGTTGTCTAAAGAATAGCTATACAACATAGCTTTCACTAACGGTGCGGAGCTTATGTTGCTACGTCTTTTGCATACTTTTGCAAAGTTTGACGCAGTCAACAAACACCTTCTCAGTTCAAGCCATAAAGCGCTTTCTGCCTGCAAAACTGTTTCTCTTTCTATAGAGTTTTTATCTTTAACTTGCTCTTTTAAATTTTCAAGATAGAGAATCTGAAAATAAAATTCAATTAGAATAAAGTTAACGAGAATAAATCTACCTTCTTTTGCTTGTAAGATCACCTTTGCTCTTTGATAAGCTTCATCAGTCATGTCGGGTTTCTGACATGATTCACCGTAGTCTTTATTATTATCTGCAAAATTAATACGTCCTTTTGGTTTCCACTTTTTTTTTTTTGAGTTGAGAACCCTTTTGCGCGTCTCAAAAGCTTTCGTTCTAGCCGATGGACTTTTTTGCCCTATTGTTTTATGCAATGTGTAAATGGGTGTGCCCGAATTAAAGGACACTACTGCTGCATAACATCTTAGTGCATACGAGTTTTTGAGCGCGTAATTAACCCTCTTGCCTCCAACATACTTTGCCACAATGGCGTTGAACTGTTCGGCTCGGTTGTTATTTAAATTATACAACAGGCTTCGAGCGTGGTTTGCCAACGCCATTGTGTGTGTCATCATCTTAGCCATCAAAGCTGGAACATGTGGGACATTATTCGGTTCGTGCTTTTTTTCCGGAGGGCAATAATAATTCGCGCAGTTCGAATGATCGCCGAACACGTGCTTTGGGCTATTGTGTATATCATCTCGTAGCATTTTTATTGTTTCATTAAACGGCAAGTTTTGAGCTTTTCTATACCGAACAGCTGCTTTTACTGCAACTCTCAACCGATTTATGCGATCAGAATTTAAAAATTTTCGCTGTGGCAAAGGGATAGCAGTGTCTTTAGCCAAACTTAGGTTTTTCCCGTTGTAATTCCGCATCAAATGATTTGAACACTCAATTTTCTGAACGGTAACGTTTGGATAGGGTCGACTTTCTAATATGTTTTTATACGTGCTTGCGTCTCCGTCGGCTATAAGTTGCGAATAAATTAAATTATGTTCTTTCTCCGAATTTTTGAACCCTTCCACGATTGCTGCTTGTTCCATACTAGTGGAGGAACCTTTGTGGTTAATATTACACTGGTGCTGACGGGGTTCATTTCCTTTATTTTTGGCTCGCATACATATGACACAGTACTTGTTTTTCACACTAATATGTAAAACTTTTCCGCTATTCAAGCCTATTATCGTGCCTACTCCAGCCAAAGAGGAATAATTGCTTTTATATGAGCGTTTTGACCAGCAAGCATCTGCTGTAACAGGGATCATCGGTTTTCCAGTTGCACTTTTTTCAGTAGCTTTATCCGCTTCCTCTTTGGCTGCGTCGTTCATTGTAGATTTGGCTGTTGTTTTCCACCAATTAAATAAATTATTGTGACAGTAGGTGTACAGACTTTTAGTTATTCCAGGTAAATTAATAGAAGCAGCTAGTTCGTTAAAATTTGAGAGACCACCTCCGATTAGAATTGTCCCAGTAACTACAGAGTGATTGATATCACTAACACTTTCTTCTTCATCAGTCGTTTTCAGTTGAAAGTTACTTCCGCATAACGAGCAGCTTAGAACAAATGTAGACATCAGTCCATTTCTCGTTTCTTTATTAATTTTTATAGCATCTAGTTGACATCCGAACCTTACAGAATGCTTAGATATTTCTATAAATTGATCGAAAACATATTGGAAATCAATTATTCTTCTACCATCAATTCGTAGCAACGGTTCTGAAACAACCTGAAATTTTATAAAATAATATTTATGAATTTCTTTGTGTTACCACGTGGTTTTTAAGAGCACTAGTAGTGTAGTTGGAGTAACCCCGCATTCCGATTCTATAAATTCGTACTTACGACTTTGATTAAAACGTATTTATTAAAACGCAATATTGTTGGTTTCTTGAAGAAACCTAAAAGTTGGAAAATATTATCGAGGACACGAAAAGAACCTTTGCTTAGTGGATTTTAATATACTGATTACAGATAACTATCAACTTGTATTATGCAATTTATTATTACTTCATCCGAAATAACTGTGTCATAATCATCCGTGTCATCAATCATTTGATCATCTTTCTCCTGAACTAATCCAATATTGTTATCGACGTTTTCATTTCTCAATCTGCTCACATTTTCTGTGGCTATAGATTTCACAGTATCAGTCAAGAGTCTGTAATACAAGTAGCATTTTATAAAGGAACATTAGTTTTATAATTTTACCTTTCAACTATAATTCTACAGAAATGTTACAATATCCGAAATTCCGAAAATTTGGAAATGATCGGAGGTCACTACAGCTTTTAGGTGCATTGGGCACTCACTAGACCAAGAATGAATGGGGAAGCTGTGGTTTATGGGCTTTGGATGATGATCCATATTTTTTTTGTAAAGTTGATGAAAACTTTATTGAACTACAAAGGTTTCACCAAAGTGCTACCTACTATTTCTACAGCGAACTATTATCGAAAAGTACATAACAAATAAATTGTATAAAAAAAAAAAACCTTTGCTTTTTTGTCTCTCTTGCTCGTTTCAATATGTTTTTCATATCTTTTTTTTTTCGTTTAACGCAACCGAATTTTTGATTTTTTGTTTTTTTCGTCATTGTTATCTGAAAGTTACGAACATAAATATGTTATTATTTACGTAATTACATAATTTCACAAAGAAAATGAAAATAATAATCCATTGTACCAACTGCTTTGTACTTTATTGAACAAAGTATGTATATTAATATTTTATGTTATAGGTATGTTACTACTTGATGCAATACACTACTATGCTATGCTAATACATATATAATAAAATCTAAACGACAACATTTTTCCATACCTATAGCCGTTTAGATTTTACTCACAAAGAGCGTTCGAGAGTAGGTATTCACTTCAAACACGGTGTAACATAATGTCCCTATAAACTCGAAAAGAGGCTATTCCACAGGTCTTGGTGAACAATGTTTTTGAACGACTTTTGAAATTTACAATTTTTTCATTCATAAAATAATAATAAATAAATTATCTGTGAAAACTCCAAGTTGTGCTTTAATTTTTGCAAGGTAGTGAATGAATTAAGAATTTATGATGTACCTATTCAACTTTTGCACACGTCAAAGTATACACGAGGACGACGTGTATTACACGTGCTTCGGCGGGATATCCCCCTTTCGGTTTTATAGGGACATTTTTTTACCTACACGTCTATGATACTAGATCATACCATAAGATACCGTCGTGTTTATGTTTTTTTTTAATAACTAAGTAAGTGTTCTCGTTCATTCTACCATAACATACACCATCATAAAACCAAACATACCATACCATAACCTATATATTATTCCAAGACATAAACTATGTGTATTTCAAGTATCAGCCAAATCCGTTCAGCCGTTACGGAGTAAGCGCAGACAAACATACACTCTCACTAACTCACAAACTTTCGCATTACCTTGTAGGATTTTGTTTTCTATTAGATTCAAAAGAAATTGGGGCTATCTACTCATACAACTGCTTCATCTATCCTGTCTGATATAGATATAGGATTCATACATCTATGAATCCTACTCTACTATTTTCGAATAATAATAATGTCATAATAAGTACCTAGGTAAGTACATAGGGAGGGAGATACTTACATAAGTTGTTACTTTGGTAGGTAAGTACTATAATAATAAATAAGTAGGTAGGTACCTACTAGTAAGTATATAATAATAAATAAATACCTACCTACATGATTTACGGGAAAGGGACCCCAGCTAGTGAAAAAAAAAACAGGTTTGTCATTTCGTGGTCGTTTCTATGTTTACATTTTTTTACATAGAATTTGGCCGGAGCACTGGTGTTCTAGTAGTAGTGAGTGACCCTGTCTTGTGATCAAGGCGCAGGCCAGAGAGAAGATGTGCGCGCCCCGCCATCAGCGCACATCATTCTTCTATCTGTTTTGCACCACGTCCCTCTCCCTCTCTCCTACATTTTGTAGCGCATCGCGCATGGGACGCGCCGCGCCCGCTGCGCCGCCGCGCCGCGCCGCGCCGCCGGCGCCGGCGGCGCCGGCCGTTTTTTTTTGGCTTGCGCTGCGCTTCGAACCAACCCACGACCATAAGGTCGTGGGTTCGAAGACGGTTGGACGCACACCAATGGATTATTTTATTCGTACCTAGTAATAATGTGCGCAATGCCATCAGATCAGAGAGGCGATTCTAAGTTTTGATTTTATCAAGAGTTAGCGAGCTCGGTAAGTGCAAATAATAACATACCATAACCTGTGACAATAGAGTCCAAATTTAAAAGACAACCTAAGTCCAGCGGTGCTGGAATGACATTGAATTTAATTGTCTATCTATACCTACTACCATAAAAAGTTAAAAACTTAGAATCGCTTCTCAATGATCTATATCACACGGTGAAAAACATCGTGAGGAAACCAGTAGGTATCTATGTCTAAAAACTAACATTCGAATAACGTGTTATTCATCATACCTATCGATACTCTTATAGGTACGGAAGGTTCATTATTTTGCATACCTACCTACAGATACACCTACCTGTACTTATATAAAGTTGGTACCAGCTCTTCTAACTAGATTCTAGTTGGTAAATCGATAAATGCAATTGTATCGCAAATAGACTCTACCTTAGAATAACAACACGGTGTCAAATAAAAGTAGGTACCTACTTATTTCATTTCAAGTTCCTAGGTATCTATTTGCAGAACACGCAAACATTATAACCACTGCAAGACTCGAACCCGCACTTCATGCGTCTCAACTGGACACTCGCCAGCCACGTCACCGAAATTGTCAAAGTAGCCAGTAATTGTAAAGTCTGGTAAGTTTAGTCTTGGTCTAGTGTCTACCTACTTAGTAGGTAGCTGGATTGTGTAAGTACCTATGGTACCCATCTACGTAGGGACATCCGTGCCCTTCCTAAACTTACGTAAAACAATCTACCTAGTACCTGATCTAGGTCACAGAGCCTAGGTACTTTGACGATCTTGGTGGCGTGGCTGGTAAGTATCCAGCTTAGCAGCTGAGCTGCGTTTGCGTGGCCTTCAAACACCTAAGAACTACTAGGAACTTGAAATGAAATAAATACTTTTACTTGACACAGTGCTTCTGGGTCTTGTATTACCATGGTAGGTTGGTACTAGAGTTTCTGATACCCACGATTTAGCTACTAAGTAGGTACGTAGGTACGTATCTAGATAGGACTATTACCTACTACTTAGTGCTAGATTATGTACCTACCACGAAGAAGGTAATTTTAATACTGTCATAAAAGTTTACTACTAATAATACTTACTAGTATACTATGTATTACTACTATGTACTACTACTTTCATTCTAAGCTACTTACTCGTATCACTAGTTCTTTAGAACCAGTGTGGTTTACTACTTACATTATTATATCATAGGTACTTACTTAGAGATTTAAATATCACGGATCAAAACCACACGATCGCTTTATAATTTGTATAAGCTTCTTCGGATAATACGTAACTGCTCGCGCGACAAACAGCGATACGTCCTCCCTCCACGAGCGCTTAGCGCGTAGTGAGAGCAGCCGCGTTTTGCATCAAGCTATAAAGTGGATTCGGAGGATTCTTTAAAAAATCGTATAAAAATAAATTAAAACTTTTAGACCATTTTTTTAATTTTATTTTGTAAATAAATATCAAAACTTTAATGTAGTAGGTATATTTTTATTATAAACTTTCTAATTTCGAAGAAACAACGAGCGTAAAATTGGGAAAAGTACGCGTTTTTAGACCTTTTTTTTTCAAAAATATTGAACTAACGTGATGTTTTTTACCTACTTACTTAAATTTTAAAACTATGATTATTTGAATTACATTTTTGGAAATATGTTAGACCTTGTTGTTTCATAGAAATCATGATCGAAAGTTGACTGAAAATGCTCATTTTACGACAATGTGCGTTACTAATTATTTTTTTAATCATTTGTGTTTTGAGTTTATTAATATTTGTCCTACTTACTTAAATTTTAAGCGATGAAGCTTTTATATGTTTTTATTTTCGTTAAAATATCTCCAACACACAAGCCACAATCGTGTTCGATCTTCACGGGCTTTCATGGATAGGATTCTTAAGGGAAGGCCCAATTTGTTTTTCAGATGCATTTATTTTATTACATTAATTAATAATTATGTATTTACAATGTGTAAACGGCGTTGAATCGGAACATGTAGTTGATTTTTTTTTTATACACTATTATAGTGGTAACCAAGCGTACGGCCTACTTGATGGTCAGCGGTAACCGTAGCCTATGTACGCAACATCATAGATATCACTTGCGTGTTACCACCCTGAGACGTTAGATGGAAAGTCTCATGTGCCTGTAATTTCACCGGAAACCATACCCTTTAAACCGGAACACAGCAATACGAGCATTACTGCTTGGCGGCAGAAATAAGTATGGTGGTAGTCCTTCCCCGGACGAGCTCATCACAAAGAACTCTACTACTGTTATATTAAGGTTAGGGTTTTATTTTAATATTTTATCTCATTGAAGGTTTTATTGAATAAACTACTGTCATGGGGTAATCTAATGATAAATCTGTAGTTATCTGGCACCTGATTAAATAAATATATAATTAAATACCGGCGAAGATTTATACACAGTGCCCATCTAGCCCCGAACTAAGCAAAGCTTGTACTATGGGAACGTACATTATTATGTAAATACATACTTACACTGAAACACCCAGATCCGGAACGAATATTTGCAGTTCATGCAAAAACTTCTCCCGCAGCGGAGATCGAACCCGTAAACTCGTTCTCAACCACAGCGCTACCGAGGTCGTTAAGGAGAAAAGATCTAGCGACAAATCCGGCACGTTAGATGGCAACATCTCACCACCCCGCCTAGTCTCAGTGCATCCCCGTGCGGAATATAGAACGCGCGCGTCTATTGCCTCCCGATTGAAATATAATGTGGCCAAAGGATATGAAAATATGCGATATTAAATGCAATTTCTACATATACCTTAAAAAGTGGGCTTGGAAAATTTTTGAAATAGACTTGAGTTTCTCGATCGAAACGGAGTAATTAAAGCATGTTAGTTTTTGAAGTATGAATTAAAAATGGATGGGAAGCCGCCTCTGGATCCGCAATCTCCAGATCAGAAGCCATCTCCAAATCAAAATCCATCGCTAGATCAAACCACGGGATCTTTGAGAAGAACAGCATCTATAAGCATTGAATCTACTTCGAGTGCACTCACTCCGCTAAATCCGGAATCTAGAAATGAAACTTCACCATCAAGTGAAAGTTCAAATCAAAGACGTCTAAGATACTTTAGCGTAACACTAATAAGAAGACCAGTCTTCTCTCTCGCAAATGGCGATACCTGCCAGTTAAGAATGGTTGTTCGAGGAGACATACCAAGAAGAGGGCCACAACCGCAAACAGAAACAGGTGAACAAAATGGCAGAAGCAGCCAAGATAATGGCGGAGGCGGCAATGAAAATGGCGGAGGTGACCAAGAAAATGGCGGAGGTAGCTCCATTGTAAGTTTTGTTTTAAGTCTACTTATTTTTCAGGTTCATTTGAACCTGCAATAAAGCAACAGGTTGCGTCTTATGTTATTCTGAAATACGTGTTTTAAAAAACTACGTGCTAAATGCCTTCGGCGAATAGCAAGGCCATTGTTCACATAAAATAATCGAATTCATTTTCACTTTACGACATGCGCCATTTTGGTAAGACGCCATTTTGTGTAACCAGAAGCGGTGGGTGGGCGGTTTCGTCTCGTTTTGACGCGCACGGTGTTATATCTACCTGTCTCTTGCGCTCTATCACTGCAATCAATCATTTGGTGCATACGTGGCAGCACTAGCGTCATGACCTAATTCTAGATTTATCTACATGGTTCACCCGCGTGACTCCCGCTCCATTTGCGTTTTACGCCCCGCACTCTTATAAAACTCGCAGGGAAATGTCAAAGTTACATAATATTTTTTTTATAAATTTAACATATTTTTAAATATTTTAAGTAGTGCTTGTGACGTACTGGCTAAGTTGTTCATCATAACAGATCAACGAAGTTAAGCACTGTTCTGCGTAGTCAGAATTTGGATGGGTGACCGCCAGTGGCAATTTCAACTGAGCGCTCCCGTGCTTCGGAGGGCACGTTAAGCAGTCGGTCCCGGCATTTTCAAACTTGTTAGGTCATGACAGAGTCCTTTGACTGATTCATACGAACTTACTAAATATTTTAAATACACAGCATCATCTAGCCCAACGAATCTAGACTTACTGACACTTCCCTCTCCCTCCTCGCTATTCCCGACCCCTATTAGGCGTAGGGGAATCCCCCTACCCCCTTAGCCCCTACCTCTACGCTGTACCGCAGTCGGGCGCCATCTTAGTTCAATGCATAAATCAATCACCGGATGCATGCGCGTTGGAGTTCATCTCGCCGGGGAGTCAGATAGTTCCATTATACGCTCAGTGTTAACATGTAGTTCATCTGTGTTGCGTAATTGTCATTATACGCTCGGTTCTATCTTCTCGGTGTTAACATGTAGCTCATTTAGTACATGTTGCACATTGTAAACAATGTTTTCGTTACATATCAGAAGTTATGATACTACATGCCGGTGTTCACCTTTTCCATACAATAACGCACGACTATCAGATTTGAACAACAACACATTTAATGTAAGTTTTATTTGTAACGCTCAGTGAAATTTCCATTTAATTTTGTTTACCGTAGTGTACAGCGTCTTTTTTGTGCCTAGCAATAGTTTCACGATACGTCTTGCCGAATATATAAGCAATGCGAATCTGTAACTGTCATGCATGACGTATTGAATAGAAGTCATGGCAAGAAGCTAATAATCATAATCATAATCATAATAATCATTTATTTAACGAAACATGGGTTACAGGAGGTGACATCATATTTTATAAAAGTTCAGCCATGATCAGCTTTACAGCATGTTAATTTCTGTAAGATCGATTCAAAACAGTCAAACACATACCTAAAATTAAATACTTAGCGTGCATGAGTCAAAAACAATATGAATATTTAATAAAATTAATTATTCAACTAGATATATTATAGATAAAATAATAATAAAGCATTGTGAACATTCCAATCAATTAAATATTGTCATTTAAATAGTCGTCCACACTGTAATACACCTTATCAATGAGAAATAGCTAGCTAAAATTGTTGCTAAAATTGACATTCAGACTAATAAATAATAGATAAATATTGGCGGACATCTTTACACAGAGCCATACCTATAGTCCAAAAGCAGATATATGATAAAAACATTTTTGTTTGTAAATTAAATATTTATTTGATCATTTATTAACTAAACAAAATAAGTATATAATTACATTACATTACAAAATATACAAAATACATATGAAACAGTTGAGCATATACAGGGTCATTCATTATCAACCTAACAAATCTAAGGGACAGGTTCCTATAATTTTTTTTAATGTAAGTTTTGTCTTATAAATCCCAAGTAAACAAAAAAAATCGATTACGTTTTTCCGCTCAATTATTATTTATCGTTGTTGGGAATCAAGTTAAGCGACGTAATAATGAAATATTCGAGTGTGCGCGCCCCGTAGCGGTTCAAGGACATGCGCAGGTCAAGGACGCGCGGGTTATTGACCCGCGGTTCATTGACGCGCGGGTCACTGAAACGTATCGAGCGTTGTCTTTTCGATTTCTAACAAGGATAACTAATTACTAATTATTAATTATTATTATTTAAAAAAAAAAGAATTACATAATTTTTTTTTTTAATATAAAAAAAAACGTTTAGAAAAAAAAAGTACAAGTATTTTTTTTATGTGTGGAACCTACCCCTTAAGTTTGTCAGGTTGATAATAAATAACCTTATATAAAGACAATAAATACATACCTAGGTATTTATAATAAATAGAAAACCCCAAACCAGAAAACATACAAAACAACTCAAGGAAGAATCTTATTCCAAATAACTCGGCCGTCACCTTGCGAAATTTCAAGGGTACGAAGGGGGCGGATGACGCGGAAAAGGTAGGTTCCTAAAGCCTGCCGCTGCTTCCCAGTGCAACCACTGCGTCATCCACGTACAACACGTACAGTTTCAAAGGGCTACCTTGAAAATGTCTGTCCGTAACTTCAAAGCCGAACGAACGCGAACGAAAAACGAAACAATTAACTACTACGAAGTTTCATTACAATTTATGTCACTGTCACGTGCCGTCTTCGGGACTGATTGCGGGCCCTCCACAAATTAAAAGAAGATTGCGGGCCCGAATTTCTGAAGTGATGTTTCATGGTTGGCCTACCTGGGTCCTTACTCTTGAATGCGATCGGTATTGGAAAATTATTAAATCAATCCGGGTCTTCTACTGCTCTTGTAGTGAGCTGCAGGTGAGGGCCTCGGGAATAAACCCATTACCCTGGCATCTACTCGCCGGAACCACAATTCCCGGGTCGCTGGGCTCAGTCTTCATGGTGCTTGCCTTCCTGGGTAGGCGGCTCCTCCAGGCTTTTCGCTGGTCGTTCTGCGGCTCTGTTGCCGCGTCCTGATTCGACGTTGGTTCTCCCTTTACGATGGTTCTCCCTTTAAGACAATTATTGGAATATGACATTTCGTACTTTTGACAGCAAACCAAGCGCCAAATTCAACCTTGTTTTCAAGAGTACAAAAATTTTACAGCAGTATAGAAATTGAGATTGGATCGGAATTGTCATTGGAATTAAGAGTAAGGCACCTGTTTTGTGTCCACGTTTCACCCCCCGAGCCCTTGTAAAACTCACAGGACACGTCAGAGTTATTTTGTTTCTCATAAAGCAGGAAGAAGCAGATTCGATCAATGATGCAAATAGATTTTCCTGGAATCTTCTACTTGTAAACGATAGGGGGTGTAGCTTGCACAAGGTTGGCTGGGTGGTGTGGGGTAATAATAGAAGGAGTGGGTACGAGCGATGCGTTTGACGGGAGGTAAGCCCGGGCGGGGTGAAGGGCGGAAACCATCGGGTAGTGTTCGGGTAGTCTCTGAAATTACGAAATATAATCCTGTGATGCACGATGGCATGGAGTTTTCTAAATATAACAATAATAAAATAGCGTTAACTAAAGATTTTTTCTTGGTAGTTATCTTTTCATAGGTTAAAATCAAGTCTTTCTTTCTTTGTAACAAGTTTTAGAAATGATAATTGTTGGATGATTACGCAATTCTGTTTCAATTCGATTTCAATCAGTGAACTTTCAATAAGCTGTCATTCATATTCGTACAAAATAAGTCAATTTTACATTGATACCAAGTGAAATCGATTGTAACCGAATTATATAATCTAAGGCCTGGACTAGGAAAAATATTAATTAGAAGACTACGCAGATAAAAAGTGCGTTCGGCTATTCTCGGATATAAAAGACGAGCGGTTTCGAGTGGTAGAGAGCAATAGCTTTTGAAGGAAGGAATTAAATGAAAAGCAGTGGCTGGCTCAGTTGATTACGTCGCTTACGCGAGAACAGACGTCTTTCGTTTAAGACTTCTTCGCTCAGGTTCTAAAATTTTCTAGTTGAACTATTTTTATTCAAATATTAATATAGTCAAAAGACATGTGCTTTATGTTTTTTAATATTCTGATTCGTTATGTTCGACGAATGCAAGAATTGAAGAGAGAGGAAAGAGAGAGAGTTTATGTATGTATATTATCGTGATTTTCATACGCTTAATTATTTTTGCTTGACGCTTAAAGTTGTTCTTAATTTGGTTTGCTATTTCTTAAACAAGCTAGGAAGCTAAATCATAGTCTACTCTAGGGTTGTTTAATCAGTCCCAGACGAGGGGAGCGGAAACGAGGTCTTTGTAAAAGCTGGAGGGGTATGTGAGCCCCCGGGAGGGATGAAGGGAAGGTATATCTCGGGTCGCGTTTGTGTGGGCTCGATATTGCTATCTCGCGCAGTGAGGGTAGTATGGCGGGGTAAAGTGTCAGCGAGTCCTGGAGCGGGAGGGGGGGATGGTACGGCAAGCAACAGGGGCTCAGTCGGTGGCGACGCTTGCGCAAGAACAGCCGTGTCAAAAGCTTTTCTTGTTCAAGGCCCCCAAAATTTATATAGCCGATTCGATAGCGATACTGATATTATATGTTGTTGTAAACGAGTATTTCAAGTCGAAATGTGTACGATAGTCATGATTATTATAATTTCGGTGCTTTCTCTTTTGCTTTTAGGACCACTTCGTTGTACAGTTACTTATCTGTTTATAAGATTGTGTATACGGTCCCTGCGGAAAAAAAATAAAAAATTGAAAAAATAGACACTCAGTGAGTAATATTATTTTTTTGCAATTAAAACTTTTGTAAAATAGCTGATGATTCGTTTTTAAAATTGTAGAAGTTGATGTTATTTTTTAATGAATGAAAAATGCTTTATTTGCTTGAATATTTTGATTTCTGAAATGCTAAAATGGTAGTTCTAGAGTAGTTGTTAGGCTACATTGTAAGTATCACTAACTCACTAACTAATTTTTAATATTTGCTGTCCTAATATTACATCTGAATAGTCTAAAATAAAAAATAAAAAATTGTTTTAAAGTTAATAACAAGGTCGGGTACTTAAAAAAAGTATAAAATTATGTCGAAAATCTTCTTTGGAACTGAAACATTTTTTTATTAAATTGATCTGTCACATTAGCTAATTACAAAACTTGTCCATTTTAAACTACATACCTACCTACTCTTCCTAAGCGGGTAGTAAGGGGTGAGACAAAGAAAGTATTTTATGGGGAGTCTGTTGCGTTGGGCTAAATTTATACCGTTTCACCCGTTCCTCCTCGCGGTTTGGAAGAGGAACGGGTGAAACGTGAAATTTCTTTAAAGAGCTAGTTGCGATTTCGGAAATAAGACTTTATTATTTTATTATTTTTATTATTATCAGCCTGTGGTATCCCAGTACGAGGCAAATGCCTTTAATCATCCTTCCAATCATCGCATTTGCTTCAGAAATATTATTGCGCTTAAAAATTTTACGATCAAAGACATGCGCAATAAACATGCCGCTTGCAATCAATAATGCAGGTGTATTACAAATAGACGTCTAAGTCCCGGGCGGAGGGTCGGGAAGTGTGCAGGGTAGTTGAGGGTGGCTTGGGGTGGTGTACGAGAGAGGTGGTGGGGTGATAACCCCCACTCCTTTATAAGCCTCTGTAACACAAACAGTCGTGAGCGCCGTTTTCTCGCTAGAATTTCATCTTTGATTGTAATTTTTATTCATCTATCAGCCGATAGACGTCCACTGCTGGATATAGGCCATGACGACCGTTTTTAAACCCTCATCATCCACCGACTTCCTGCGGCCGCTTTAATATCATCGGCCCATCGAGTGGGGGGCCGTCATAAATGTTCAAATCAAAACTAACAGGGATTTGATAACCGGTGGTTTTGTTCAATGTCAAATCGATTATGCTTAAATAACTATTATCATAACTAAGTATATCATCATTGAAATCTTCTGTATCAGATGATATTATAATTTCTTATAATTTCTTTTTCTTGGTATTGTATGGATTTTTTTATTAAACAAAATAAAATATGTACTTAATTATATTACATTACAAAATATACAAAATACATATGAAACAGTTGAGCCATCTAAAGACCGTTACAAACGACCTATAGATAGCTCAACTGATCCAAATCACTACCAGTAGGAAGCGTTCCCAACATGCTGGCTGCATTGCCACGTTGAATGGCAATGCTGATACGTTGAGCCAGATATGAACCAGCTTTTTTCTTGGTTATATATTTACCCCCCTACAGGTACCATACCTACCCGTAGAGCATCGATGGCGCTCTTTTTCAGTGCTTTACCAGCCTCGGTTTCTCTTTCACTCACGCTCGAAAGCTGTTTGCTCTCTCATTCGCACTTGCATTTCATAGTCTCTATCGTACGCGTGTTGTGTTACATAGACGCTTCCTCTCTCTTACTCTATATGATTGATATGAGTGAAAAGATCGGCACTATCGATGCAATCAATAACCCCGGGGCAGCTTTCAACGCACCACCCCCAACCCCATCGGATGCTGTTACTCAATTATCTGTATGTTCAACACCCGTGCCTAATTAATATTACAATGCAGTACAGACTACTGGTGAGCACTAGTGGGTTCGAAACCGGTCGTGCACCAATTTTTCGCTACGCTAAATTTATCTGCGCAATGCCAGTCAGTGCTATCATACGGTGAAGGAAAACATCGCGAGGAAACCGGCATGTCCAAGAACTGAAAATTCATTGGGTCCGCGTGGTGGATTCAGACCTAATCACTCTCGCTTGAGAGTAGGCCAGAGTCCCAGTGGGAACATTATAAGGCTGTCATGCATCATCAAGCACTGTACACTGTATCATATCATAGTTATTTCAACGGTAGGTGTATTATTTGGGATGTCTTAGATACATGTTAAACGATAAAGTGGTTTTAGGAAAGTGAAAGAATTTTTGTAATCGGACCAAATGTTTTTGAGCTTATTTCGTAACAAATTCAAAAATATTGTTTTCTTTTTATAATAATAACAATAATAATAATAAAATCTTATGCCACTATGCAAAAAGCGGCTATCTTAAATACATGCCGAACTGTTCGAAAGTTTTTACAAGAAGAAGCGTAATATCCTTTCATTTCTTAAAAATGTTATTCACTTGGCTCTGGCCCGTGAATTTCATAATTACCGAAATTCTCTATTTCGTGAAAAAGAAAACACAAAATAATAATAATAATAATAAAAAAACGTTTATTTTGTTACCAACTAAAAACATTACATCAGCTATTACTAAGAATATAGAGTAACAAAAATGGCCACCACTCAGCATGTGCTATGGCAGAACAACGCATGCCATAGCGCTGGTTTTCTGTGGTTGCCGTAAAATTATGTGAGAGTGCATAATAATATTAGTATTACATCACCATATTTACGTCGCGAAGTATAATATCAAAGAATACGTCTAACCTACCTTCCTTAGCTACGGTAGTTTATACCAACGATCATATAAAATACATCCATAACTTTTGTTTTCATTACCACATGTTTTGTCTCTGGTCATCCCACATGAGTGTCAGTTTCGCAAACTAAGACGCCACGCGTGGGCAAATATCCATTAAAAACCATTGGTAAATACGCCTACGTGTTTCGTAATCTTATTTGTACATAAGTTGATGATAGGTATAGTTCGCACAGCGGATCTAGGCTTCCGTGAAGTTAGCCGTTTGTGATGCGCAAAGACAATTTAGTTTGAAAAAGCTCCATTGCGCATCGAAACGGCTAATTTCACGACGGCCGAGATCCGTTGTAAGAACTATAATACTTGTTGAATAAGTCTATTGTTTCTATAACCGACATGATAAAAGGAATCAATTCGAATGTAACATGTTTTTTACTGTATATAAGTTACGCGATTTCTCCGCCAATTATGACCTGGTGGTAGGGCTCTTCAGAAAGAGTCCGTCTTGGTGGGTACCAGCGCAGTGTCAGATATTCTACCAAGCAGTATGTGCAAGCATTACTGTGTTTAGGTTTGAAGGGCACTGCAGCAAGTGAAATTACTGGGCGAAAGAGACTTAACAACTATGTCTCGGGGTGATAAGGGCAGTGCAGTGCCACGCAAACACTTAAAAACTTTAAGCTTTGGGTGGCACTGCATCTGTTATAGTTATAGTCAGGCGTGGTGCTTAACATCAGGCGGGCGTCTTGATTGTCTTGTCATTACTGACATAAAAAAAATGAATTGATTTTGATCCTTCTTTTTTTGTTCAGGGTCCCATTTAAATTTTATCGAAATTGGGTACTTTTTGAATAAATCATATAAAACGCATTAGTTCCAAGGCGGGAATCGAACCCAACCTCCTGCGCCACATCGGTCGTCACAAAGCTCGCGAAGTCTATCTAGTTTATAGTTATCATAATACCACAACACAACAGCAATAAACCACCTGTCACTATTATAATAAACATGGTTTTATTATCGTAGCTTCCTTCCCGTCGTAACACTATTGATTATGTTCTCGTAAACAGTTTGTGGCGTTTCAGTAAACATGCTTTGTTTAGTTAAATAACAGATGATGATGTTTACGTTATTGGTCTCAATGGTCGCTGAGCCATTTAGGCTAGAGACATATTGCTGCGGAAAGTCCGCGCGTATTTTGTGGTCCATACAGACAGAGAAGGTTTTTTTTTTATAAAACTGGTAAGCGGTTACCGCAGCCTATGAACGCTTGCAATACCAGAGGTAACACTCGCGGGTTGCCACCTTGAGGCATAGATCGAAGCCTCATATGCCAGTATTTTCACCGGAAACCCTTCACACCGGAACACAGCAATGCGAGCATTACTGCTTTGCGGCAGAAATAGGTATGTGGTAGTACTTCCCCGGACGTGTTTTATCACAAAGAACTCTGCTACTTTTTAATGAATTAGGTTTAATGAAAGGGAGATATACTATATGTCATTATATCATTGGCGCACAACTGAGTTCGAACCTTAGGATCGAAAGGCGGAGTCACTCCCACTAGGCCGCCAGTGATCAAAACAGTCTTCAACAGTCAACCAAACAACCAGGCTCATTTAGCGTAATGACAAAATCGCCGGAGATCATAATTTGCATGTGATTTAGGTTAAACGCCTACTTAACCTAACCCTACTTACCAATACCCACACGGCCTTATAAATGCGCTCATACACGAACAGTTGAAACTGCTCCATTTATGGCAACACCATGAAGTTTTAACAAATTGTGTGCAGTTTTGGGAATAAAAAGTGTGCACTAGAATTCTGTGCAGTTCGCGTTGCGGACGCAGGTCCGCCTGCGACGCGGAGGTTGCGGGTTCGATTCCCGCCTCGGGTCAAATGTTTGTACGATCTACAAATATTTGTTCCGGGTGTTATGGGTATTTTCTATATACTTATAATTAAAAATATCTATCTATGTATTGTATTGTATTAAGTATATACCAGTCATCTAGTACCCAAAACACAGATCTGTTTAACAGCAGCTTACTTGGGGCTAGATGATGTGTGGATTGTCCAGCATTATTTATTTATTTATTTACTTCCAACTCACGATGAATTATACACAATTCTACTGATCCCATGCATCAAGGCCACATCCCGGACACTCAATAAAATGTATGAAACAAACGCTTCGTAATCACCACATGCATAGTTTGTGTACGTAAACGGTGCCGTTATGTGTGTGTCATGATGGTTGGTGTCATGTTTTTTTTTTTTTTAAGTAAGTAATAGCACTTTATTGAGGACACAAGAGTACAAAGTGTAAACAATACTAAGTATGTAGTCCTACAAAAGGTGGTCATGATAAATTGCCACCAAAACTCAAATGAACTCGAGAAA
Organism: Colostygia pectinataria; assembly: GCA_951394395.1. NCBI lineage: Eukaryota > Metazoa > Arthropoda > Insecta > Lepidoptera > Geometridae > Colostygia > Colostygia pectinataria. The sequence continues at coordinate 5,650,760 of OX596374.1, read as the reverse complement.
AACAATTAAAATGTGTTGGACCCATGTCGTGTTGGCATAATGGCTGAAGTAACTCCTGCCCCCATACCATGAACTCATAAAGCGATTCAAATTAGGACCTAAACTGAATTGTCAAAAAATTTTGTACCATGAAATTAATAATTATTGAAGTCATGGTACAACATTTTTTGACAATTCAGTTTAGGTCCTAATTTGAATCGCTCTAAGAGTTCATGGTAGGGGGGCTGGCCTGTTTATAAATATGAGTCTATAGATGACGCATTAATTACTTACGTGATTAGAGAATAATATAACCCTATTACGCTAATTCTATTGTTTTTTCTGTAAATAACTGTGTTACGGACATACCTTTCGTTATTATTACTAAGACTGTTTTGCCTTGTATTATTCGGAATGCAGTTATAAATGCATACGGAAACAGGGACTTCCCAAGTTTAAAATAAAATTGTACTTACGTAAGTAATCATTTTAGAGTAGTAGAGTTCTTTGTGATAGAGCTCGTCCGAGGAAGGACTACCACCATACCTATTTCTGCCGCCAAGCAGTAATGCTCGCATTGCTGTGTTCCGGTGAAATTACAGTCACATGAGACTTTCCATCTAACGTCTCAAGGTAACACGCAAGTGATATCTATGATGTTGCATGCGTACATAGGGTACGGTAACCGCTGACCATCAAGTGGACAGTACGCTTGGTTACCACTTTAGTAGTATAAAAAAAAATTGGTGTGTGTACTGCTAAGGCACAAGATTCGGCTGACTCGTAGCGCAATCAGCCGAATCGTAAGGCGTAAATTCAAAGGCTGAATCACGTAATACATACAACATGAGAAAACTTGACTCCTTTTAACCTGGGTATGATCATTGATCAAACATTTTACGAAATTTTACTTGTAAGGTTTAGACATCCATTTCCCTTACTTATTATATTTTTTTTGTCTGATTTTATCTGTTCTTAGAAATAATGATATTTATCAAATTAAAATTGTGCATAATTACTTTATTAGCTGATTTTGATCTGTTCTTAGAAATAATTTATTAACAAATTAAAATATGTACATAATTACTAATTACATTACAAAATATACGAAATCATAAAAAATAAAAAAATAAAACAAATATCCATAGATCGTAACGGTCTTTAGATGGTTCAACTGTTTCATATGTATTTTGTATATTTTGTAATGTAATGTAATTATGTACATATTTTATTTTGTTTAATAAATGATTATGAAATTAAAAAAAAATTATATATATAAAATACATATAGAACAGTTGAGCCATCTAAAGACCGTTACAAACGATCTATAGATAGCTCAACCGGTCCAAATCCTTCTCTTATAAATAAGGTCTTGTGAAAGATTTTTAAACCACTGCTCAATTAAACATTTGTTTCTGTTGTCAACAGCGAGCAATCCATCAGCAGTGCCCGTGCGTCGGTGATGGTGTACGACGACGGGCAGAAGCGATGGGTTCCCTCCGGCACCAGCTCGGGTCTGTCGAAGGTGCACATCTACCACCACACGCAGCACAACACCTTCCGCGTGGTGGGACGGAAGCTGAACGATCACGAGGTAACAATCTGGAAGCTTTAAGGCAGAGTCAGGCTGTGGATGATGATGGTGGTGGTGTAGAGGCTTGTACAACATCTGTGCGTCTAGGGATCTATGCCATGCTTACGGCTTAGCCAGTCTAATCAACGATGACGACCTCATTATTTTTGACCATCTTTCTGATTTTCTGTACTGGGACACTGATTCTTCTCTTGTGTTATTTGATTCTAGTCCACCAAGACCCTATACGGATTGCTGGATAGCACACGTTTTTTCCTTCACTGTTTAGCACAACCATTACGAATTTTCATAGTACCCTGGCGCAGGGAATCATTTTAGGGACTCAATGATTATTTATTTATGACGAACAGGATTTGAAGGAACTAAAACCGACCATGAAACCAAAAGAACCCGCATTTTTTGCCCTGGATCGGCAAACCAACGCTCGAAATCTCTGTCGAAAATCCGGTATGGTATAAATATAGACTGTTCTGCAGGTGGTCATCAATTGCGGCATAATTCGAGGGCTGAAGTACAACCAGGCAACAGCGACGTTCCACCAATGGCGCGACGCTCGCCATGTCTACGGACTCAACTTCTCATGTCGCGAAGACGCAGACAGCTTCGCGCGGGCAATGATGCACACGCTGGAGGTAACTACAGCACCTGACAATACTCAACACTCAATTTATGCTCTCATATGGTTGGTACATTTACAGTTGTTATATAATTAGGTGGTAGTATCACATATGAAACCTGAAAAAGGGTATGACAACATGGAGATAGGCCGAAGTTTAAATAAGTAGGCAGCACTGGTGCACCCACGTGTTCTTTTACGACGTGTTGCCCGTTATCAGAGTCCTTATTAGCTAGTTACATACACTCTTGTTTTTAAGTCTCGGAACAAATCATTTTAAAAGGATCAAAACGAATATGACACATTTATTAGACGACCGATGTCGCGCAGCGGGTGCAGGTCCACCTGCGACGCAGAGGTAGCGGGTTCGATTCCCGCCTCGGGACAAATGTTTGTACGATCTACAAATATTTGTTCCGGGTGTTCTGGATATTTTCTATATGTAATAAAAAATATTTATCTATGTATTGTATTGTATTAAATATATATCAGTTATCTAGTACCCATAATACAGATCTTTTTAACAGCAGCTTACCTTGGGGCTAGATGATGCTGTGTGGATTGTCCAGCATAAAAAAAGAAATGTATCTTTTATTGAAAGAGGGAATTAAAGACTTACCCTACCAAGTAAGAGATTTTTATTCATACATTTTCTTCCAGATTCTAGCGAACAAGCCAACAGGCAACGCACCCCCTCCCCCACAACCAGCCAATGCGCCCGCACCCTTCAATGGCCACAACAACAACGTACACTATGACGAAGACATGGGGTACAGGTATTGTTAGAATTATTTAGTTTCAACATTGTTACTAAATGTTGGGTTGTTAAAAACTAAACGTACTATAAATGATTATATTGCTGATAGAAACGCTTGGACCGATGTGGCCGCTCATCTGCTCCCCGACATCTAGCTAAATTAGTATTAAGTATTGCAATGTCTGGCACTGGTGCACTGGTGGTCTAGTGGTAGTGACCCCGCCATCCAATCCTAAGGTCATGGGTTCAAACCCGGTCGTGCACCTATGGATTTTTCTGTTTCGAAAAATTTATGTGCGCAATGCCAGTGCTCTCATACGGTGAAGGAAAACATCGTGAGGAAACCGGCATGTCCAAGAACAAAAAAATTCGAAAGACATGTGCCATCCACCAATCCGCATTGGGTCCGCGTGGTGGATTAAGACCTAATCACTCTCGCCTGAGAGTAGGCCAGTGTCCCAACAGTGGGAACATTAGAAGGCTGTCATGATGATGATGATGATTGCAATGTCTATACTATTGTATCCTTGTCTTTGTTTTTCGATTTTTCGATCGATCGATTCGATTATTTAGAATTACTTAATACTGTGTCCTCATCAACCGTAGCATGTATTTCTATAGAACTTGGACTCTTAATTGTATATTTTCCTTTGTTACATGAGCATTTTCTTGGCATGAGCCACACCTAGTTCGTTTGGCAACACACTGGAACTTTATGATGAAGAGGGATCATCAAAAATAAGCTAGGAACTCAGTCGAGTTTGTTGCCAGATTCTTCTAGGCTGGGTCGCGTGGAACTGGCGTAAATTCATCTAGTTTTAAGACGTTTCAAAATTTTTATTCACATCACAAGGATAATTGATTAATCCTTGTGATATGATTGAGTAAAGAGATTTTTGACTTTGAATTTGACTTTGGTGATGATATCGTCAAAGCAGCTTGAAGAAACGGTCACACGTATAAGCTTCTAGGCGCAACGTATTAATTTTTATATGACCAGCTGATTAAAAGGAGTTATGATACCCGAGCCCAAAACAGAATTCAAGTGTGGGTTTGGAAGTTAGAACAGAACACAGATATTACAGATTGACTAATGGTAACTGCAGAAAAGGATTTTGAGTCTATTTCAAATTGAGAACTTAACTATGACCTTTTTGAATTGAAAATGAGGATCCTATTTAGAGCATTCATAATTTTCTCCTTTGTTACTTGAGCTCTATAATCTGCACAAAACATTATTTCAACAAAATAATGCTAAGTAAGTAAGTAAGTTCGTATGGGTCAGTGGCCAACTCTGGTAGAAAATAAAAATGCTCTAAAAATTGCCAAAAACGATAAAAGTAGGTGAGTTTTTTTGTGTTTTTGCCATTTCTACCTTATCTATATCCTAAGCACTTGGAGGCTAGTTGGCTTTTAAGTAAGCGTCGTTCTGCGCAGACATATTTAAGAAGTGCTTTAAATCTAACCGCTCCCGTGCCTCAGAGGACACGTTAAGCAGTCGGTGCTTGTTACAAATGCTTGCAATGAGTATGGGGCTCAATGTGGTAACCTTTTGTTCAAAATGTACATGCTCACTGCTTTTTGTATGTACCTATGCCTTTGTATCCATAAATAAACGTATTTTCTTTCTTCTAATACGAACTTACTTACTCAGGACGATGACGCGCGAAGACGCGGCCATTCTCCAGCAGCCGCAATACCACGCGCCGCAGCCCCACCACCAGCAGTACCACGTGCCGCACCCCCCGAGCCAGTACCACGCGCCGCAGCATCAACATCCTCAGCACCACCCGGTAAGAAATAGAGATCTGCTAAGATCTGCTATTCAATGGAACGTCTAGTAGTCCAAGGCAGGATGGAAGGCAAGAGAGCACGTGGTCGTTCTCCCACCCGATGGTCTGACCTCATAAAATCCATCACACAATCAACCACTCCGTCAAGAGTGTCCGACTGAGAAGATTTAGAAGCTCGGAAACATGGAAAAAAATACCTAGCTCTAGTTTAGTCATAGTCGTGCATCAGGAGATTTTCCAATCGCCTAAGCTCTAAACTGGTGTTTTCTGTGGTGAAGAGGCACCGATTCCGAAGACTCTCGAAATCGAATCGTGCCCTTTTACTGATTTTAAAATGAATGATAATACGATAGTTTTATTAGTAAAATATCTAAGCTACTATTGAAAGCAGCAAAGGATTCACTGTTAGAGGTGTAGATCATTGAAGAAGTAAGTAATTGTAAAAACGCTTCATTTACATACTACTTATATGATATGCCTAAGTTTGGTTACCAATTTTGATGAATTATGAAAGAGAGAGCTAGGAGCACAGAAGTTCTCAAGAGTTCGGTAAAAACTAGAAGTTGCACAATTCCCAGGTCCAACAGCCGACGCCCCCCGCGCCGCCTCCCCACGGCATCGTGCACCACAACACGCACACGCTGCCGCACCAGCCGAGCCAGCCGACGCCCGGCCACCATCGCACTAATAGGTTGGTCCACTGTTCTGAACCTCGATTCCTCTAATGTATTATAATAATTTTAGAAATTTTTGTTAAAATATATTCGACCATGAGTGAGATCAAAATAAATTTGGTGATTAAAATGTATTAATAGATAAAAAAAAAAGGTAATAATTTAAAAATTGCAAAAGGTCTAAAGCAAAGCTATATTAATTTTTATAAGCTTAGTAAAAATTGTTCGCTAAGATGATTATAAGCAGGAGTTTCTAAATAATTTAGAAAATCTTGAAATGCTATTTTGTATTATTTGGTTAGGTGTGGATAATTGGCGGCAAATTTACGAATAGGACAAAATTAATAACAATTATAAAGTAAGTAGATACCTAACCTACCAAAGTATTTTTATTAATTATTATTAACGTAACTATCAAAATATTAAAACGTAATTTTATTTTTTATTCTACGGTTGACATACTACTTGGTTTCAGCAGGTAGTTCTTTAACAGCATGGGCGCGTTGGAATTGAAACTGTCGAAAATTTTCCTAGCTTGTAAGACATCCTTTGCTACAAGCTTACAAGCTAGGAAAATTTGCGACATCCTTGTGATTCAACTGAATGAAGCACTTTTGACTTTGACTTTGACAGCTGTAGTTTAGTTTCGATCGCAGTTTGGTTTTTGCTCAATACCCAATTTAATCGTCAAATAACAGAATAAGAAAAAACTAAAACAGCTACGTTGCGTTTCGTTTACGATAATCTGTCAAAAGTTTGCTAACTGAATCGCCGCACTGTTCTATGCATTATGATTATGCATTTATTTATTTTAAATTTATTTAAAACTGCACCAGGAAGGAAGTTCTTAGAGTAATTCAAGCGATAATACATAATTCTATTAGTTTAGTCGTGTTTGCCTGTGGATACGATGCAGATGTTCAGACAAATCAAAGTTACATCGTACTGCATTTCAAAACGGTTTTCATCTCTTTCTCGTGCTTGGGTTTTCGTTGTTGTCAGACAAAGACTATAGAAAGACTCAATAAATTGTCCGTCTACCAGGAAAGGAGTTGGAATTACCATTAACACTGTGTAAGACTAGTCGGATATTACATAAATTTTACTTAGACGATATACTCGCAAGGATCAATGATGAATGAAAAAGAATGATTTATGATAATTAATGAATGTATGATGTATTTGGTTATGCAGTGCTCCGATGGCGCCGAACATGTCGCTGTCAGCAGCACCGCCCGCGCCCGCGCCGCCGCCCGTGCCGCCTCACCAGAACCTTCCTGCGCCTGCTAATGTGAGCACCACCATCTTCTACTGCTTTTATATTTTAACTTTATCATGTTTTTTATACGACTGTTAGATGCAATGGTTCTTATTCATAAATCTAAAGCATCACGCCTAAACGACTGAACGGATTTATAAGGCATAGATTGTGGTCTGGAATAGCATAAGGCTACTTTTCAGAATGATCCTTGAGATTTTATCGAATATTTTAAAGATTTTCAATGATTTCAAAAGATTTATTCAAGCAGACAGAAAGGGTTTACAGACAGTCAAGTGTCCAAAGCACCTTTAATATGTATTTTGACTTTGACTTTTGATTTTGACTACTTTGTACGGCGCAGCTATTGGAATATAAACCAAATGTTAGCTAATGTGTCTTTCAAGTATGTCATCGTCATACATCACAACATATGAATGACAAGGTAAGACAATACTTAGCAAATCGCTGAAATTACAGTTTTTTTAATGAATACCTAAGGGCATTAGTTTTAAAAGTCAAAGCTACATACCAAGGTTGTTTGAAAGAGATCGCTTCTTCAGCGATATGACCCATTGTGCATTAAATATTAGTTCAAAGACTATTCTTAATTTAGTTTGTAAGGTGTAGGTGTCAAGTATTTTCATTCATTCATTCATTCATTCATTCAAAGCCTCCTCGCTGTTGAATATTAGATTATAGCTCGTTGATATAAGTTTGTTTATTCCAGGGATCTCAGGCGCCACCAACGCCACCGGCAGCGCCGCAGCCACCGCCTATGGTATGTTAAAATCACTAATAAATTGTTCGTTTAAAACTTGTACATAATATTTTATAGAGAAAAGATTTGTATTTGTGTATGTTTGTAACGAGTAAACTCAAAGGTCCGAATTAACATGTTTGGTGATTGCAGCAGGCTCAGCAGCCCGTGGCGGTGGCGCCAGCGGGTCCCCCCCCTCCCCCCGCGCCCCCCGCTCCCCCCGCGCCCCCCGGGTGCGTGGCGTCCCCCCCGCCGCCGCCCCCGCCGCCCGCCGCCCCCGCGCCCCCCGACCTCTCGGGTCTGGCCGCGCAGCTGCAGCAGGCTAGACTGAAGAGGCAGGCTAAGGTTAGTGTATCTCGTATAGTATATATAAAAAAAAAGTCTTAGATCTTGCGGCAGTGCTATTATAACATGCGTATACAATTGCTTAGTTATTGATCCTGATCTCACTCTCCAGCAAGCGGTGTCACAGCCACCATCCGAAGCAGCGTCTCCAGGCTCCGGCGGAGCGGAGCACCAGGGGAACAGTGCTGGGCGTCCCACTTTACACTGCATGATGAACGAGATGGCGCGGACACTAGCGCGGCGACGGGCGCACTTGGACAAGGCGGAGGTTAGCCAGGTGAGACATACTGCCTGGGGAGACATGCTACCAGGTGAGACATGCTACCAGTGAGAAATACTACCAGTGAGACAAGCTACCAATGAGACATGCTACCAGGTGAGATATATTACTACGTGAGACAAACTATCAGGAGAATAGAATAGAATAGAAAAATATGGCACGGACACTGGCAGGCGGCGGGCGCACTTGTACAAGGCAAAGGTTAACCAGGGGAGACGTACTACTAGGTGAGACATTGTACCAGGTGAGACATTGTACCAGGTGAGACATACTACCAGCTGAGACATTGTACCAGGTGAGACATACTACCAGCTGAGACATACTACCAGCTGAGACATTATATCAGGTGAGACATACTACCAGCTGAGACATTGTACCAGGTGAGACATACTACCAGCTGAGACATACTACCAGCTGAGACATTATATCAGGTGAGACATACTACCAGCTGAGACATTGTACTAGCTGAGACATACTACCAGGTGAGATATTGAGCCAGGTAAGATATTGTACCGGCTGAGACATTGACTTAAAGGAGACATTGAACACGTCTAGGTTAATCAAACGAGTCTTTAGCCAGGTGTATTTTTTCTGTCCCTTCCTACTGCAGTGCAAAAATTATAATACTAATTAACAATAATTTCAGGAATCGTCAAACGACAGTTCTGTTAACAACACCCCTTTGAAGACGTGGGAGCGATCGGCGACGCTGCCGCACCGTCTCCCGGCCGCATCGTGTAACGGCAACAACTGTAAGTCGATTCTAATGCTTTTTTAGGTAAAATTTTTTTCTACTGTTACTAGGTACTTTTACTTTTACTTTTTTTTTTTACTTTTTTTTTGTACAACTGAAGTGGCAACAAAGCGTACGGCCCACAAGATGGTAAGCGGTTACCGCAGCCTATGGACGCTTGCAACACCAAAGGTATTACTCGCGGGCTGCCACCTTGAGGCTAAGATCGAAAGCCTCATATGCCAGTAATTTCATCGGAAACCATACCCTTCACACCGGAACACAGCAATGCGAGCATTACTGCTTGGCGGCAGAAATAGGTATGGTGGTAGTCCTTCCCCGGACGAGCTCTATCACAGAGAACTCTACTACTCTTTAAACTCTTGAGAGCACCGGTGGTCTAGTGGTATTGACCCCGCCTTCCGATCCTAAGGTCGTGGTTTCAAACCCGGTCTTGCACCAATGGATTTTTCTATTCGAAAAATGTATGTGCGCAATGCCAGTGCTCTCATACGGTGAAGAAAAACATCGTGAGGAAACCGGCATGTCCAAGAACTAAAAATTCTAAAGACATGTGCCATCCACCAATCCGCATTGGGTCCGCGTGGTGGATTAAGACGTAATCACTCTCGCCCGTGAGTAGGCCAGTGTCCCAACAGTGGGAACATTAGAAGGCTTTCATGATGACTAGGTACTTTGTATAGAAATATTTGGCTATAGGAGAATAATCTAAGGACCTTATTCATAATCGTACTTTAAAACATGTGCCATCCACCATTTCGCATTGGCTCCACGTGGTGGATTAAGATCCAATCTCTCTAGCTCGAGAGTAGGCTAGTCTCCCAGCAGTGGGAACATTATAAGGCTGTCATGATGATAATGATGGTTATATTTTTGCAGCGAGTTCAGATTCGCCAGTGCTGGCGCAGGCGCAGTCGCCGCGCTCCGTGCGCAAGCGATTCGGTTCCGCCAGCGAGGAGACCATACTGAAGGTGAGTTCTACTCTACTGTGATGTACATGTATGATGCTGTGTGGATTTGTCCAGCATTATTTATTTATTATATATTATATATTTTATTATATATTTATTTATTATATATTATATATTATAAGCTCAAAGTCGCCCAACGAGCTATGGAAAGAGCTATGCTGGGAGTTTCACTACGCGATCGAATCCGCAATGAAGAAATCCGTAGAAGAACCAAGGTCACCGACATAGCTCTTAGAATTAGTAAGTTGAAGTGGCAATGGGCAGGCCATATAGCTCGCAGAACCGATAACCGTTGGGGAATAAAGGTCCTTGAGTGGCGACCACGAACTGGAAAACGAAGTGTAGGACTGCCCCCCACTCGATGGACCGATGACATTAAAGCGGTCGCAGGAAGTCGGTGGATGGTGAAGGCCCAAAATCGGTCGTCATGGCGCTCTTTGGGGGAGGCCTATGTCCAGCAGTGGACGTCTATCGGCTGATATGATGATGATGATTTATTTATTTATTTATTCGCCATTAACAATAACAAAAGACGTTGGTGGAATACTGCGAAGGTGAGATGGTTGAAGAGATTTGTGGGAGATCTTTGCCCAGCATTGGGACGAAATAGGTTCAGGAAAAAATATCTTACTATTATAAATAATGCGAAAGTTTGTTTTAAAGATAGATATATAGATATATATCTCTTTATTGTACACCTTAAAAATAAAAACAGAAAGAATAAAAGCATTTTCATAAAAGTGTAACAATGGGCGGCCTTATCACTAAAAGCGATCTCTTCCATGATCTTCTGTTTTATAGTATGTTAAGAAGTGTGATTTTCCTACAGCAAGTGAACGGCGGCAATGAGGGAGGCTGTGTCTCCGCGGCGGAATGGGACGGCTTCAAACAGGAGATGATGAGGGAGATGAGACAAGAGTTCACTAAGATGAAGAAGGAAATATTAGACGGTATGTTAAAAGTATCCGTCACCTATTGTTATGCCCTAATTAAGGCTGCGTTTCCACCAGAGATGTGCGAGAATGTGTAGCGAGGAAAGTAATTGAACCAATACGAAAATACAAATAATAATAATAATGTAATTATTTATTTAGACCACCATTATAAACTAGTAGCTATAACATAAAATAAAATTATAATTATAACTATTGTAAATGAGTAGGTAGGTATAGTTCGCACAGCGGATCTAGGCTTCCGTGAAGTTAGCCGTTTGTGATGCGCAAAGACAATTTAGTTTGAAAAAGCCCCATTGCGCATCGAAACGGCTAATTTCACGACGGCCGAGATCCGCTGTGAGAACTATACTTAACCTTCCTATTCATAATTAAAAACTAAAACGTTAAAAAAAAAAATTAAAGCTGTCAGAGTGAGAATAGGTAAATATATTATATATATTATTCTATTGGTTCCTAACAAACACATCCCTCGCTAGACAGCCTTCTAATGTTCTATTATGTACATACATTATCTACTAATATCTACACTGGCCTATTCTCGGGCGAGAGTGATTGGCTTAATCCACCACGCGGACCCATTGCGGATTGGTGGACATGTCTTTCGAATTTTTTGTTCTTGGACTACCGGTGTTTTCTTTCACCGTATATGAGCACTGGCATTGGTGCACGACCGGATTCGAGCCCACGACCTTAGGATCGGAAGGCGGGGTCACTACCACTAGACCACCAGTGCTTACTGTACTATTGTGTAAATATAAAAATTGTAATAGTACATTATGGTACTAGTGTGTAACATTGGTGATTACCGCTTAGGCGCCATTGAGACCCGAGCTGTAGGCGAGGGTCTTAAGATAGCCGAGGACGGTAATCATCAATACACACGTGTATCATACGACGTTTTTCAACTCTTGTGAATAAAATAACAAAAAAAACTCATAATAAAATAACAAAAAAAATCTCACTAGTGAGTTATAGCAATGAAAAAGTCATAGTTTGATTATGGGTGTCATTCTGTGCCTAATTGCGATGACCATAGAGCCACTTTATAAGCAAGTGTGTTGAAAATAATATTATTTCATTACAGCAATGAAAGCGGAGTTCGCGCGTAGGTAAGCAACTATCTCGCACAAGAGTGTTCTAGTCGACAGCTGACGAACGAGTTACAATAGTTACTAGTTTAATACGAGTTTAATATTTAGTTAGTTATCTGCGTTTAACTGAACTTTACAAAAGTGGGGTTAGATTTGTTTAATATGCTTTCAGACGGCGCGTTTTATTGTGTCATATTGACAGCTCTTATGACATTTTGTTGGCAGTAGACTAAACATAAGTACTGTAGTCTTCCTTCGGTCATAATGGTTTTTCTCGTGTTGTTTAATTTTTTTTGTGTTTTAGTTGCAGTTTATCTAATATAAATCGTTTTCTTACACCTAAAATTTACCATATATATATAGATAATCACCCGACTGTATTAATAGCGCACCGTCTGAACGCTCCTTCAACGGATTTCCTAATGTCATTTGTCAAATTGACAGTGTGATGTTTTAAATACAGTTATTTTAATAACTTGATATTATTTCGGCTTGCACAAGGGTATTTTAGTTTGTGATTAACTCGCTCAATACAATTAGTGAGTTGTGAAAGCATAGAAAATATACAAATATGTTAAATTTCATCAGAATTAGCTACAAATCACAATTAAAAAATCATGTGCAAGTCGATTATTGGGCAGTTATTTCGCCTTTGCTATGAAACTACGATTTTTGAATTATTTATGTATATTTAGTAAGTCTACTATATCATGAAAACTGCCAATATGAATTTTCTGAGCAATTCTACAAAATGCGGTACTTAAATTTCCTTTATTTGTATAAAAATATGATTTGTCGACGACCCCATTGTATAATTTTTTGATGTCTTTATGATGTTATACAGATTTGATGTATTTAATCGATATTAGCTCCAGTTTGCTGTTATGTTTTATCGACTGAAGGCGCGAAAGTGATCAAACTGTCAAAGTGACATTGACAATGACAGGTGTCATAGTGACATTAATCAACAGAAGTGTGGACTTCAATGCAACGACATACGAACAATTACTGCAACTAAAGTGTTGTGGAAAATCGGTCTACCAATGATTCGATTGTAGAATCGATTTTATATTCGATATTAACGCACGAGCAATCGAAACATAACGTTGTGTTTTCTAATTTTATACATAAATAAAATACGTAAAGTTCATAGTTGTAAGTATTATATTTGGCTTGGATTTTTACATGAAAATATTATGTACAATTTTATGTAGGTATGTACGCAAACTGGAATATTATACAGTAGTAATAGTTAAGTATTTATCCAATCCTTCCTAAAAATAAACTATTGTCACTTCGAGTATCTTTCTACTAAAATGTTCTAAATAAGTTAAAATGTAAAAATCAGAAGCCAAAATCAATGTTTTTATGTAAGTATTTAACTTTGTAGTGACAAACTAGTATTATTAAATATTACCTAAATGTATGTATTAATCCTAAGCTATAATATAATAATGTACATTAGAAAATAATAATACTATTACATAGTTCATTTTAACCATGTCCTAAATGATCTTATAAACTGATCTCAAAATGAGTAGTTTGACATAATTTGGACATGCACAGTTTGGTCCTTCGAGCCTATCAAGACTAAAAAAAAAATATTAGATGGTACACAAATATACTGGGTCATTCGTTATCTACCTTACAAACTTAAGGGATAGGTTCCACACATAAAAAAAAATATATGTACCTATAATTTTTTTTTTATGTATATTTTGTCTTAAAAATCCCAAGTAAACAAAAAAAAACCGATTATGTTTTTCCGCTCAATTATTATTTATCATTGTTGGGAATTGAGTTAATAATGAAATATTCGAGTGCGTGCCCCGTAGCGGGTCAAAGACACGCGCAGGTCAAGGACGCGCGGGTTATTGACGCGATTCATTGAGGCGCGGATCACTGACACGTGCCGAGCGCTGCCTTTTCGATTTCTAACAAGGATAACTAATTATTAAGCAGAGTTACGTAATTTTTTTTTAATTATAAAAAAAACATTTAGAAAAAAAAGTACAAGTATTTTTTTATGTGTGGAACCTACCGCTTAAGTTTGTCAGGTTGATAATAAATGACCTTATATATTACTAATAACTATTATTTTTAAAAATATGTGAAATAATAATTAATATTAATATATCATAAATACATCATAAACGTTTATTTTATGCTATGTCAGAAATATAACCCCGGTAAAAAGTTAATTTAGTTTTGTTTTTGCTAAATGACAAACGTTTATTTACGCTATGTCAGAAATAAAACCCCGTAAAATAGTTAATTGTATTAAAAATTATACAAAATAATTAATAAAACAAAAGGCTAACATTTTGTTTTATATAAAAACGTAATAAGTTTAAATAATACACCACATTACATAACGGTATTGTGGAATAAGTATGTTTATTAGTATTATTATGATAAATGTATATTAATTATTATTATAGTAGGGACACTTTATAAATAGGAGTAATGATTTTTACTGTATTAATAACAAACTAAGAATGGATATAAGAATTATTAGAACAGAATTAAATTTATCTTATTCAGGGCAACTATTAAAAATACTCACTTTATCATTCCGTTTTAAAAAGGCTTAAGTACCATACACATTCTATAAAAACGACTGAAAATCTATTGTAAAAATTCCGCTTCTAAATTCCAAATCAAATTATTTTGAGCTACTCAATAATATAGTTTTTTTTTATTTATGGTTTTACAAACCCAAGCCTAAACATAATAAATGAATTAATAAGAAAAACTTAATGTACACCGAAAATAAAACTTAAAATGAACAATTTATAAATTAAGTTCAGTGGGCAGTCTTATTGCTTACTAGCCGATCTGTTCCAGCTTCAGGGTGCAATGAAAACTAAAGCACCCGTGCGAAGCCGGGGCGGGTCGCTAGTAATAAACATAGCCTATGTTACTCAGGGATAATGTAGCACTCTAATGGTGAAAAATTTAATGAAATCCGACCAGTAGTTTTTGAGTTTATTAGTAACAAACAAAATTACAAATCTACTGCCTTTATAATTTATAATATAAATGAGCGATTTCTACCAGACAACCATATTATTGACTTCCTCAAGCCGACTCGATATGAAGTGGATTCAGGTGGTAGGGTCTTAGTGCAAGCCCGACTGGGGGGGTACCACCGCCCTGCCAATTGCTACCACTGACCGGTATGCTTCTTATTACCGGTCCGGTAGCAAGGTAGGGATGCCAGCTACAATCACTACTGCACATTAGACTGACCAACTAAGTCTAGCTCGATTAACTATTTATAAGTGGATCAACTAACTTTTATGTGATGTATAACGCCTGCGAAACCTAAGTCTATTTCGTGATTGCCAGCGTACTAGGCTTGGGTTTTGTACAGCGAAATACACTCAAAAACTAGTTTATCCATTGATGAAAAGTTAGTTGAGCCGTGGCGAATTCTATACAACGCCCTCTAGCGTTGTAGAGCAGAGACGGACACCGCTGTTTGTGTTTGTTATGATTTAAAAGCGCGCCATCTTCTGGGGGAATTCGTCACTATTTGTTCAGTTTGTTTGATTTTGGGTGTTTTATGGGTTGAAATAAGCCTCCTAAATGTATATTCACAATTAGTTCTTAGCCTCTGATTGCGAATAAAGGTTTTTGGGAAGTCAATACTGTTCGTTGTGTATTTTTGGTTTGCAGTCAGAAAATACACATAGAAACGGCTGACTCTGGCTAAGTTCAACCAAATCCGAACTTGATGCTAGTTTTATGCTCCTTTTTGGCTAATTCTCGCGATTATACTGACGATTATGATCCAATTGAGCTAGTTTTAGTTTTCACAAGATGTGGTCATAGTTTCGGAGCTACACAGTATTATTGCAATTAAATGATTTGGCACAAACAATATAGTTTGAGCGAATACTGAATGGCTTATGGGCTTTCCATTAGTATCTTGTAGCTAAGATACTAATGGAAAGCCCATAAACCATTCAGAATCATTCGCTATAACTGTATGTTTGTGCCGGTTCGCTTGGTTGACTTTTCAAGTTACTCCTTTAAACTCTAGTCCATAATACAACATCAAAAACTTCAAAGATTAATGTCTTGTCTTTTGTATGAAATGGCAAATTTTTATTAATATTTTTATACTTTGGCGGATATTTTGTTATATACTTAGTTCTCTTTTTTTTGCGTTGACTGTTTGTCTCATTTTATTTATTTTTGTATTTTAATATGTGTATTTTTATTATTTTTCTTATTATCTTATTGTTCTATTATTGTTTGTTCCCGCTATGTTGCATAACGGGTTTTTTTTCATCAGTGTTATAATTATTTATGGATTTGTTTATTCACATCAGAACGAAATACCGCTTTACGAACGTCACGTTTTGCGTTTGCACCGTCATCTAAATCGTGTTCGGAATAAAAGCAAAATGTTTGAAAGCGTTATTTCGCTCTGATTAGGAAAAACTTATGCAATAACATTTATGTTTATTTTGACCACTGTATCAATGTCGGTTTCTCATACGATTTTGTTAAAAAAGTCAATGAGAATCGAAAAGGTGCTAGCTGGCTAAGACCCATGAAGTTCATTAAAAAACAAATAGTTTTTTTCTAAATTAAACATCAGGATTTGAGGTTGCGCCCTGATTCTGTAAGCAAGGGAGGCACTCAGTAATGGAAATTAATTTCACCATTGCTAAGTTTACAAAATGAGGAAGCAAAGTAAATTTCTTTGGTTTAATTCGATTAGATTTATACTCGTCAGTATAATCACCTTTGGTGATTTGATGTTAGCGATATTCGTTTGACAGCTAAAAAGACAGCCAGCCACTGATTGGTCTATTTTGTTTCTAATCTTGAGCACAATTTTGTTTATGGACATAAATGGCAGCGTCGGAGAAAGGTCATGTTTGTCCGCTCAAATCTAAACAAAACTTTTCCGTGCTCTGGTTAATTACTTGACCGGACCAATATCAGTGGTTTTTTTTAACTATCAAACAAAACTTGCTAAGCTAAACAGATACTTAACACATCGGCTGTAAGTCTATTGCTGTCGATCTCTTACACGCTTATGGTACGTACTGTAGGTGTGAAAGAGACGGCTAGACGCATTAGAGATAGACTTATATAAAAGATCTGCCGGACATGTCAGATGACTCACTTGACTGCAGTTTGGCCGAGGTTTTGTGAGTAATTTGACATACATTTCGCCATGGCATCCCTGTGTGTTAAGACTATACAAGTTTTAATCTAAAATAATTCATGTAGTCATAATTTAGAACTCGCCGTCATAAGCGAATTCTTGGCTATGAACGAGCGAGGAGGCGAGGCTTAAGAGAGCAGAGTAAGAGACTCAGTTAACATCAGTGATATTGATTTGGCATCACCTATTTCGTTGGTCATCTCTGAATTTACTGAAGAAACAGTTTTTTTAGGCCAAGAAAATCAAAGATTTCTTCAGTGAATAGATTCTTATTTCGCCTTGTTTAAGATTGCAACTTGTTTATCACGGTATCGGGTTCGGGTTCCAAGTCTAGGGGTTCTTTAATAACCAAACCCTACCTACAGTTCCAAACTGTCACACAAATAGTATTCAATTAATACTAAGTGAATGGATAATTAATTCGGTTTAAAACCTGTCGGTTCCGAACTTTGGTTTATTATTATTAAAGAACTCAAGGTAAAATAAATGGCATGTTTTTAAAAAAAATATTAAACATGTAAAAAATACAACATCATCATTTTCATCATTTTGATGATGTTGTAATGTAAAAAATACAACATAAAATTATAATTATGTTCTAATAAAGTGACTGATTTTCATAACTCTTTAGAAGTTTGAACACTGATTCCATATTGCATTCTTCATTATTAGTTATTACTTTACAATGTTTGTTGCGCAAGAAAGTGATTAATAGTAGTGATATGTATTTATACTATAATAATAGTTTAATTATTATTGACGTAATGGCGTAAACTAACCAAATTTTAGAATGATTTAACTAATAAATAAAACTAAAGGTAATAAGGATGTGTATTGGTCTCATTACGTCAAAGAATGTATTTAATCGTGATGCATAGAGAAAGTATGTCGATAATCTTATAATAATTACGCCTAATTTATAATGTGCTTATAAATTATTATAAGAATTACTTAGAACTTTTATAACGTTTAATAATAATTAGTGTTATAATGTGTAATTTATAAAAATGACTGTGCAACCCTGAATTTTGGCAGTAAGTAGTTTAGTTACTGTCATGAGAACTAATTCTCTAAGTATCCATGTAATAACTTTAAGATATTTTAATTAATAATGATTAATATGCGAGTTATTAATGTATGTTTTTATTTAACTCAAAATTTAGAGAAAAAAGTGGTGCGATTATTATCAGATTGGTTGCCAAAATGCAATCCATAACCAATAATAATATTACTAATAAAATATTATTATTATTAAAATTTATATTAAAATTTATATTAACCGGGCACAGCTGTTGCAAAAAGTTCTTATA
This sequence comes from Colostygia pectinataria, assembly GCA_951394395.1. NCBI lineage: Eukaryota > Metazoa > Arthropoda > Insecta > Lepidoptera > Geometridae > Colostygia > Colostygia pectinataria. Next base: position 5,632,434 of record OX596374.1, on the reverse strand, counting down.
ATTTTTTTTTGGTTATATTTGCTTATAGAATGTACAATTTTTATTTATTTACAAAGATTTTGTAGTAAAAACTAGAATATAGGTTACCAATTACGCATATAGTAACTGATAATATAATTAAATAGTCACGTAATGTATATATTTTTTTCGAATTATATTTTTGTGAACGTGTCCATTTATGTTTTTTTTATCCTTTTTATATATAATTTGAGAGTTTTTTTTTAATAATATAATAAATATTGACATACCATGTCATTATTGTATTTATTTTGATGGCTAGATGTCGCTATGTGAAATATCCGCCAATATTTATTTATTAATTTGTGACGCTGTTTATTATTATTTTTGACATGATGGAATTTTCAAGGAGTGAAAGAATGTGTGTATGTATTGAGTGGATTGATTAATTATAATACATTAGAATGAAACATCTAATAGTATTGGAATGGCTGTATTAGGGTAATTTATGAAGTTCCATAATTGTTAAAAATGTACGAAACACGTGTCAGTGTCAGAGTGTCAAAAATTAAACAATTAAAAAAAACTTAAATTAAAACGAAGTTTCAAATATTTAAACGTTGAATATTATAGTACAGTTTTGTTTTTTATTTTTATTTCTTTGTATTTTTTTTTAAATCTTACTTAGATAATCAATTAAAGTTGTAAGTGAATTAAAAAATAACGACCTATCTATGGCTAAGCATAACAGGTATCTGGTAGATTTTTAACTGTGTAATTAAAATAAATATGTTAAGATTTATGTAATTTTGCATGAAAATCAAAAAGGTTTAGCTTATGTGTAAGTGTACAGTATAACAGCAAGACAATCAATAAACAAATTTAAATGTGAATTTATAGTTTTATTTACATACCAGTAGAACGCGACTTTGTCCGCGTTGATCTCATAAATTGATGAAGATGGAAAAAAAAACTCTTATAAACTAGATCTCTCTCTTTCTCTCTCGCATATGAAGTTTTTATGAGATTTTTTTCTCATTTAAACTTCAACAACATTATCTTCTATCTTCAACTTGACATCAAGGATCAGTGGCGCGACTGCTCGGTTGAAAAGCGTGAGGTTGCGATTATTTTTTTTACATGACCTGTATATATTTGTGCTGCGGTTCGAAGAAGCCATTTACATTTACATTTAGGGTGCCAACTTCTGGAATAACTATTCCGCAGAATAAGGAACGTCAAATACAATTAATATGTCAGTTTACTCGCGAACAACTACGATTTACTCTGCGAATAGAGCTTATTCTTATAGTTCGGTCGAATCCAACCTTAGGAATATAGGTTTTCGTGATTAGCCCTCAGGAATACGGTTTTAAAATACTTTTTTATGCCATTCAGATTGATGCCTCCCCGGGGAGACACAGCCAGGTATACGGGTAATGGTAAAACGTAACATAAGCCCGAACAAGTTGGTAGCAAATTTAGTGTGCGACAAGTTGGAAGCCTCGCAGTGTAATTTGGTGTTATTAACTATGCCAAAATGTTGTCTTAGTTAATTAGTGCCACTATAACTTCTGAGATAGGTAATTGAGGTTTCCAACTTATTTTAACTTTTGTACAGAAACTTTTAAATACGATGTATGCAACTTGAGCATACGTCAAAGTATTCACTTGCATGGGCGGAATAACCTCCCTTCGGGCATATTAAACGGTCATTATGTTACACGTTGTAGTTGTAGAGTATCTACGTATTCAGATCTGGCATTTCCATTTGGCTAATTTAGTTTTGCCACGTTTTGCTTATTTCAAAGCCAGTTAGTCAAAGCAGACCTACTGGTTGAATTAGAGCTTATATAATTTATTTTAGAATCTGCTAAGTTAGCGCACTAACTAAGCAACATTAAATTAGCCAAATGTAAATTAAACTTTTAAAGGGCTTTAAAAAAACAGCATAATGAAAAGGCCTTTTTTTATTAAAAAAGAAGGAAATAAAATTACACAAAACACATCGCGCAACATTTATATAAACAATAAAAATAATATATCAAATTATTACCATACGGAACCACATAAAGTTATGCGTTAACAATCTTAGTATAAGAGTACAAATATTTATTATGTCATGTAATATTAATAGAACCATTATATTTAAATGCTACAAACATAAATATTTACCAATAAATTTGATTATTCTGATTATTCTAATTATTCTTAATTAAAAATATATCGATGCTGTCTGAAAATAATATTATAAGAAGGAATATAAGTATTATAATAATACGGTAAATAATTTTGTAAAAGGTAGTAGGTAAACATGTGTTTATAATTTTTGGAAAATAATTTATATTTTGTAGCATTATTTTAACAATGTCAGTCACTCACAAACAAAAAAATTTTTTTTTCCGCTTTTTCATCAAAACAGTATTTCTTAGAAATTATACATAAAAATGTAAACAAACTATAATCCATTATGAATACGACCGTTAACCCTAAGATAGTAAAATTTTTGAAAGCTCAAAGCGCGTGTCGTTAAAAAATTATTGCACATTTTATTTAAGATCACAATTGTGCAAAAAAGCACTTATTTTTAAAAATAAATAATTATTCGTGTCAATTCCAATGTTAAACTAACAAAAAAGAGGTAACAACTAAGATTATGGTAACGTTTTTATCTTTGAAATGAGGTACAAACCTCTGGATTTAAAATTATATTATAACCCAATTATTCATAAGCATTTTTTATAATGAATAAGGCTAAAATGGCGTAAAAACATTTTTCTCACTGACGTTAGGCAAGAGCAGACTGCATTTTAGCGTTTTAAAATTGCTTATGAATAAGAGGGTACGAAGTATTAAACATTTACTGGCTTCAAAAAATGGTGGGCTCTAGCGATACCTACACTAATTACTACGCCAATCGCCTATCTGTGACAGAAAGCTTATACTTAAGTACAATTTTTGAAAAATCGGCAACATTTTTAGAACAACTACCTCTTAAAACTAGGTTTACAAGTTATATTATAACGTTATATAAAAGCCTACATATTGTATATAATGTAGTTAGCGGATACATTGTACTTGGAGAAATTTGTATAGTTTTTAATATAAATTAAGTAAGTTTTAAAAATGGCGCACCTTTTGTTTAGGTACTTTGTGCACTAACAAAGTCTTCAGTTAACTCTACTGTTATGGAAACTGCTTTCTCTTTATTGGTCAGATTTCAGTTCGTATTTCTAGCGTAGGTATATTAACCCTCTTATTTACAATCATTTTATAAGTCAAAGTTAATTTTGTATCATAGCTAAAAAGGCGTTAAAAAACGTCTGTTGCGTTAAAATGGCAACCAAGGACGTTCTGTACTTCCCGCGAAAGTGACAGGTTATTATAAATAAGTGGGTAAGTGTTTATACAATTATACAAATCTCGCTAGCGACTTCAGTAAGTACTACGGTTAGGGTAATGGTCCTCAGCAATATACGATGCAATTTCGTAATACTGTCTGTGAGGCACTGAATCACAACATCCTTATGTTTTTGTCGCTGAACGGGGATGAAATATAACTTCTGAAACAGAATAAATAGACAACTTTAAAACGAGTTATGCGTTATTCACTGTTTCAGTGTAATCTTCGTTTTACTAGCATCGATGCACGACGTGTTATCTGTGGAGATTTACACAAGCCAGTGTTTTTAATAATAATTGTATTATTAAAAGCTAAAATAGTTAGTTTATACAAGTTTTTTTTCTATCTGCATACGACATGATTGTATAGTACAGTCAGCGAATCTCGGCCGTCGTGAATTTAGCCGTTCCGATGCGCAATGGAGATTTTTCAAAACTAAATTGTCTTTGCGCATCAGAAACGTACACCACTAAGTACTACTTATTGCAACATTTATTTAGTACCACTTCAACTATCTACGACTTTTTCGACTCTTGGAAAAAGTTAAATAAATATTGATTTATGCAATAAATAATGTAAAAAGAGAAAAAGCAAACGTCATATTTTATAGAAAACGAAATTATTAATAATACATGCAGGTTAAATTTAAAAATATTACACATTACGTACCTACTAGCAAGCAGCATATGCCGTTTAAAAAAAAACTACAAACATGCGGGTTAAAATAAAATACTTATTCTGAGTAAAATACTTAACTAAGTAGGTACTTTTATAAAGCAGTGAACAATAAAACTGATTTAGAGTTAAAAAACAACTAAACTACTTTTTATAGCAGTGACCAACAAAACTGAGTTAAAAAAAGTGCTCCACACATAAGGGCAAAGCTAGACTACAAATTTTGTAACTAGAAAAACCTGAGTAGATATTGCTTGTACTCGTATAATGTTTTAGCAGTCTTCTCACTTAGCACGTCTATTCACTTAGCACTGGGAGCATGGATCTAGAAAATAATATGTTATATTAGTAACAAATAACATAAATACTAGTTTTAAATACAATATTATTTTATGCCAGTGATTCGGACCAGCCCGCGGGTTGATCACATAACTCTGTTAGCGACCAATCTACATTGATCTCCATCTCTTCTTCTTTTTCTTTTTACATTTTTGCCAGTGTCAAGTGTATTATTTTATTGTCGCTTAGCAACGTAAACAAACGAAATTTGGAAAGAAATGGTGACTTTGTGACTTTGGCCAGAGGGGCGTGCACATGAACTATGAACTAGGTAGCCGCGCGGCTAAAACGTGCGGTCGGCACCTACCTTATGAATGACTAGCGACCCGCCCCGGCATAGCACGGGTGCTTAAGTTTTTATTGCACCTGTGCAAAGCCGGGACGAGCCGCTAGTATATAATATCCCCCCTTCGGGCTTAGTTATGATGACATTTACAAAAATGTCATGTAACATAATATTAGGGAAATTATGTTACACTGTGTAGATCGTTTGTAACGGTCTATGGATGGCTCAACTTCTAATGTAAATATATGTAGATACTCTAGGTAATTATATACTTACTTATGTTACATTATTTCTATAATTTTATTGTGTAGGTATATATAAATAACAATTATATATCGTTCGTTATTGTTCTAAACTTAGTGCTTAAATAATTTTTTGACTGTAGATTTTTATAATGATTTTAGAAATTTTAGTTAATATTCGACCATGAGATCAAAATAAATTTGGTGATAAAATGAATTAGATACTAGAAATAGATAAAAAAAATTGCAAAATGTCTAAAGCAAAGCTAGGTAAGTTATTTATTTTACAAATCAAGTAAAATTTATGCATTAAGATGATCTAAGCAGGAGTTTTTAAATAGTTTAGAAAATGTGAGATGATATTTTGCATTATTTGGTTAGGTGTGAATAATTGGCGGCAAATTTACGAATAGGACAAGATTAATAACAATTTTATAGTAAAAAGTTCTTTCGCCGAGCGCTATCAAACCGTGATCCTACACCTCTTCATATTTTTTTTTTGTGTCCTGTTCGTAAAATTTTATAAAACTTACACTAAATAAAATAATAGACTAAAATACCTTCCATTTCCAAAGCTATGGGAATGGGACCTGGGCAGCGTAAAAATAAATAACGATTAAGCGTTAAATAGCATAAAATAAGTTTTACTTATTATGTTCTAAAGTTTATTGAGGACATTACCGCTGGATAAACAGAAGTGACTCAACATACAAGATCACAGACCCCCCTACCATGAACTCTTAGAGCGATCCAAATTAAGACCTAAACTGATTTGTCAAAACATTTTGTAGCATGAAATCAATAATTATTTATATTTCAGTATTGACAATTCAGTTTAAGTCTTAATTTGAATCGCTCTAAGAGTTCATGGTAGGGGGTAGAAACTAAAGAAGACTGGAGCCGTTCTGCTGGTGTCATACATTTTTAAAGGAAATGGCCGCAATTTTTAAAGGAATTAACGTAGGTACATACACCATTTACTTTAAATATAAATATGATTAATCTACATTGCTGCATAGCCTTTATTTTAGGTTGGCTACGTTTATCGCGGCCCTTAAAGGACGACTATCATTTAGAAACGTTGAGTAGGTACTTAGCGAATACGTAGATAATTTCGTATATAATGTTCCTCAATGAAACTTTATGTAAAGCTGTTTTATTAGAAGCTTAGTTTTCATAAATTGCTATAATGACATGTAATAGTTACAAATCTAGAAAGCTTAATAACTAAATGTGTTGTGTTGTAGACAAACCAAATATTTTGAACGTCTGCCTTTGAATTTACAATGGCTTATGGGGCGTGAGATGTAGACGACTCAAACACCGTAATGTGCCTTCATGAGCTAAACAATAAATATTTCCTTATTCTTATTCTTATTCTTATCTAATATAATGTTTTTGATAATCGTAAACGTTCACGTATCGTCAAACTCTCGATTTGTATTGGATTTCCTCATACAAATTGACAGCTGAACGATGCGCTAAAGTTTACGATTGTCAAAAGCTTTATTCTGGCTACGGCGTCGATAAAATGTTGTTCAAAAGTTATCATGATTAGAAAATGTTTTTCAGTACCTATATACAGGGTCATTCATTATCAACCTGACAAACTTAAGGGATAGGTTCCACACATAAAAATAAAAATATATGTACCTATTTTTTTTTTTATGTATATTTTGTCTTAAAAATCGTAAGTAAACAAAAAAAATACGATTACGTTTTTCCGCTCAATTATTATAATCGAGTTAAGCGACGTAATAATGAAATATTCGAGTGTATGTAGTAGCGATAGGGTAGCGGGTCAAGGAGACGCGCAGGTCAAGGACGCGCGGGTTATTGACCCGCGGTTCATTGACGCGCGGGTCACTGACACGTGCCAAGCGCTGCCTTTGTGATTTCTAACAAAGATAACTAATTATTAAGCAGAATTACGTAATTTTTTTTTTAAATATAAAAAAAACGTTTAGAAAAAAAAAGTACATTTTTTTTTATGTGTGGAACCTACCCCTTAAGTTTGTCAGGTTGATAATGAATGACCTTATATAAATATAGGCACGTTAAGCAGTCGGTCCTGGCTTTTTCAAAGTTGTTAGGCCATGACAGAGGCCTTCGGGCGGCCTAGAAACTCTGTCACCAGAGTTGGCCACTGACTCATACGAACGAACGAACGAGTACCTATATCCCGGTGTGACATACAAACGACAATATTATGCAATCGTTACACTTGGAGATCGCCTTTTAGTTTATTTCGACCTAGTGGTAGGACTCTTGAGTAAGAGTTCGTCTCGGCGGGTAGCACCGCAGTGTCAGATATTCTACCTCCAAGCAGTAGTGTGCAAGCTGCACTGTGTTTAGCTTTGAAGGGCACTGAAGTGAAATTACTGGGCGAAAGAGACCACTACTTCTTGGTCATGAGCGCAGTGCAGTACCACTGCACTACAACAGTTATGGTCGTAGCACAAGCAGCAACAGCCTTTTGGTGCTAACAACAACATCTAGTGTGAGCAAAAATAGTAACCAACATGCTACTAGACCTTTATGAAAGGTTGTTCAAGTGGGATTCAGAAATAGAAGGTCAATTATTTTGCATACTCAGTTCTGTTCTATTTGGCAATCGTTATGCGGTACATTTAAATTCAATACGACATTGGCCAATACAGCTAGGTATAAAAATTAGATTAGGCCGTAACGGTAAAGTAAAAATATCTTTATTTATTTAATCACATCACAAGTACCTGTATAAACCGGGTACATAATTCACCTAGCTTTCAAAATGATCCTTGTGATATGATTGAATAAAGATATTTTTACTTTTCTTTTACTTTACACCGTAATTTAGTACTTAATAATGAACAATAATGTTGGTGCGACACTAACAGGAACTTGCAATAAAATTGGCATCAATTAAACTTTATCAGAAGTATAATTTCAAGCAAGGTGGCCTGATGAAATTTCTCAGATGTAGGTATAGGTCGCACAGCGGATCTAGGCTTCCGTGTGCGCAAAGACAATTTAGTTTGAAAAAGCTCCATTGCGCATCGAAACGGCTAATTTCACTACGGCCGAGATCCGTCGTGAGACCTATACCTACCGCCACTCGAGCTATCACCCAACTTCAAATGCTGTTAAATCATCGTAGCTACAAAACGTTAAACGTCCATCATCGCGATAATTAATGGCGTTTCCCGTTAGTGTGGCAAACATGAATCATCTCCAAAGAGCGTACTGTCGCAAACGACAACCCCCCGATTGCGTAACTCGATTTCAATCCGATTTCAATCAGTGAACTGTCAGCTTATTGACGGTTGCAATCAATTTCACTTGGTTTCAATCAAAAAGTGACGTATTTTGTATGAGATATTCCGATATCAATCAGTGAACTGTCAATAAGCTGATTGAAACCAAGTGAAATTGATTGCAACCGTTTAACGCAATCGGGGGGCAGAACACGCCTCTTGTTCGGGGTTTAGAGTTACTAAGCGCTCCTGGCATCATTATCATCGTGTGATCTGTTTGCTGACCGATGGACGACTGTGTGTAGAGAATGTCTGAGGTTTTGTGAGATGATTGACAGTGTTATAATTACTTCAATTCATATATTACCTACTGTTGCATTTTTTTTAATATTTTTGAATGAAATGAAAATGTATCTATTTCCCCTTCACAAAAGTTTTCTTTTAAACTTGTAGGTAGTAGCTAAGGTACCTACGTAAGGTAGATACTGTGTAGGTACTTAATCTAGGTAAACATAATATAAACCTATTTGGTGAGGGGCTGGTGCCTGAAAAAGGTTCAAAAGAACCTGTAATTACAGGTAACCTATTATTACTGTTTTTATGTTAATTGTGTATTGCATAGCGCCTTGATGTTATGCTGTAATGATAAGTAATTATAGTTTATATATATACTAAAGTAATTACTCACAGCTCCATATTGTGAACAGAGGAGTGCGGGCAGGTGGAGGGCACTCGAACGTGGCAGTGCTTGTGGCACTTGAGCCGGCAGTCGCGGCACTCGTAGCCCTGCTTGCCGAGTCGCCGGGCTATCGTCTTAGTGCACACCTCACAGACTGTGCCGCTGGGGACAGACTGTATTGTTAGGTATAGTTCGCACGGTAGATCTAGGCTTCCGGGAAGTTAGCCGTTTGTGATGCGCAAAGACAATTTAGTTCGAATAAGCTCCATTGCGCATCGAAACGGCTAACCTCACTACGGCCGAGAACCGCCGTGCGAACTATAATGCGAATGTTTTTTTTTTTATTGGTTACAGACCAGCGTTTCACCACCACCTCACTTGATTGTAAGTGATGTTTGTTGAAGGTCAAATTCATTAACAAATGAGTGAATAAGAGAATAATGTAGGCAGGTAATTAAATAAAATAACTATATAAAGCTGGACAATCCACACAGCATCATCTAGCCCCAAGATAAGCAGAGCTTGTGTTATGGGTACTAGATGACTGATACAACACATAGATAGATATTTTTTATTACACATAGAAATACCCGGAGCACCCGAAACAAATGTTTGCAGATACAAAAAAAAAACAAAAAAAAAAATACAAATACAAAAATATTTATTAACTGACGCAATAACATGGAATTAGGTTACCATTGGATCCCGCACAAGGCTGAGCCTGAATCGCGGGAAGCAGGATAACAGTTACAGATAACCGTATAACTAAAGAGATGACACAGTAACATAGAGAGCAAAAATAATATTAAAAAAAAAAAAAACTATCAAATTAAAAATTAAAAAGATTGTACAAATATTTGTCGAAAGGCGGGATTCGAACACGCAACCTCCTGCGCAGCAGACGGACCTACGCCCGCCGCGTAGGTCCGTCTGCGGCGTCGGTACCGGTATCGGTCGTCTTACATAAAGTTACATATTTGTGTGAATAAGTAAGTAAATGAATGAATGAATTATTGAATATAAATTATTTATGTTCTGTGTAAGTACAATAGGTACAGTAACTAGTCAGTGCTTTCATACTATGAAGGAAAACATCGTGAGGACTGAGGAAATCGACTTGTCCAAGAACTAAAAATTCAAAAGTCCACCTATCTTCATTAGGTCCGCGTGGTGGATCACTCTCTCTCGAGAGTAGTTCAGTGTCCTAGCAGTGGGAATATTAGAAGGCTGTCAGGATAAGTTTATCAATAGAGAAGCGAGGTCTGTTTATTTCGTTTCAATTTAGAAGGCTGTCAGGATGAGTTTATCAACAGAGAAGCGAGGTCTGTTTATTTCGTTTTAATTTAGAAGGCTGTTAGGATGAGTTTATCAACAGAGAAGCGAGGTCTGTTTATTTCGTTTCAATTTAGAAGGCTGTCAGGATGAGTTTATCAACAGAGAAGCGAGGTCTGTTTATTTCGTTTTAATTTAGAAGGCTGTCAGGATGAGTTTATCAACAGAGAACCGAGGTCTGTTTATTTCGTTTTAATTTAGAAGGCTGTTAGGATGAGTTTATCAACAGAGAAGCGAGGTTAGTTATTTCGTTTCAATTTTTGAGAAAAACACCCTGAAGCGATATCTATACGGTTGACTATCGTAAACGTTAACGTATTGTCCAGCTGTCAATTTGTACGGGATTATTGTATTTCATTAGAGGTACGCAATAAAGAGGCGCTGTAAAAAATCCGATACAAATTGACCTGGAAGTTTTTTTTTATTTTTTTATACTATCTACTAAAGTGGTAACCAAGCGTACGGCCCACTTGATGGTCAGCGGTTACCGTAGCCTATGTACGCATACAACATCATAGATATCACTTGCGTGTTACTACCCTGAGACGTTAGATGGTAAGTCTCATGTGCCTGTAATTTCACCGGAAACCATACCCTTCGAACCGGAACACAGCAATGCGAGCATTACTGCTTGGCGGCAGAAATAGGTATGGTGGTAGTCCTTCCCCGGACGAGCTCTATAACAAAGAACTCTACTACTCTTAATACGATACGTGAACATTTACTTGACAAATGATTTTTTAGTGATAAAACTATCGTGAACTATAACATTCATTTTAAAAACGGGTGTTTTCACGTACCGGTATATCGGTGAAGAGGTACCGACACTGTTTCGACTCAATTTCGAGTCTTCATCTTCATCAATGAATGATTTTTCAGTGATTCACCCTATAAATGACTCACCCGCTCAGATGTTTCGCGATGAATGTATGCTCATTGTAAATGTGCAACTTGACTCCCTTCCGCCGCCATCTAGACCGTTGAGCTATCGTCAACGGTACGAGGTAGTGTTTCTTGATCCCAGCTTCAATGGTCTCCAGGACCAGGGTCGAGGCTTCATGGATGAATGTCCTGGCTGATGCTGTACTGAACCCGGACATTTCGCTGAGAGAGGACCTTTTTTATTAATTTTAAGAGCGAATAAGGTTGGATAGCAAAAAAAAAAGGTTTTTAAAAATATTATGGTTTTAAGTTGGATATAATTGGCAGGTTGAAAGTTTCAAAATATGAAATGGATGGTCCAATAAAAAAAATTAAGTTCGAATGATATAGGATTCGTTCAGATTTCAAAAAGTGGTAAAATTTATAAAAAAAGAATAACAAACATGCAAAAACGATGATAAAATTACGTGCGTAAATGAAAAGCAAAAGCATGCACGAAGCATAGAAATATAATAATAATAAGCGTTGTCATGCAAGCGTAAGAAATTGTATCGTAAAAGAAATTTAGTGTGAAATACCAGTGTTACCAGATTGCAGAGTGCCAATACCCCCAGCGAATGTGAGTGTTGCCAGATGAAAAAAGAAAAATACACCATTAGTGCCGGTATTGCCATCGGTTTAACAAAATCTCCCAGAAATCGGGTAATATTGATCTAAATGGCAAGACAGCATTAAGAAAGCTGGAGATTTATTTATTCTTTGAATGTGGTTAGTATTTAAATGTATATTTGTTGGATTAGAAGCTAGTTAATGCAGTCTTGCCACACCAAACATTTGGACTGCACAATGTGAAACTTTACAATGAATTTATTCTATAAATTTTGTTACAATCTGCAAAGTTTTTTTCTCGCTCATTATTCAGTAACAAAGTTCTAGCTATTTCTCAAATCAGCGCGAGAAATATTGTAATTTGAATTTTATAACAATGAAAAAATGTCATTGGACGAACAGTTACAAAAAGTTTATAAGTTGATTACGCTAAAGTGTTTGGGACAAGTAGGCATGCCCAGCAACTATCGCAAGTAGCAATCATGATATAAGTGCTGGGCTGGTGGGCAAGCCTTTTTCATCTAAACCAGTCCCAAGACAACAGCAAATGCACTTCACACACCCAGTGTGGGCAACATGTGTAGCTAACTTGCCACTGGATGCTGTTTATAACATCTTCAATAAAATGCCTTAAAGTGTATAGTTCTCACGACGGATCACGGCCGTAGTGAAGTTAGCCGTTTCGATACGCAATAGAGCTTTTCCAAACTAAATTGTCTTTGCGCATCACAAACGGCTAACTGCACGGAAGCTTAGATCCGCTGTGCGAACTATACTTGTCTGTTTGTCTGTCAGCATTTAAGTGTAGATAGATGATGACGTACCTTCTTGAAGTCCTCGATTCGTCGCCGGATTGCGCGGGGGACGCACCAGCGGAGTATACGTTTCTGTTTGGGACGGCTAGGGCTTTTTCTGAAATCGAAATAATAATTGAGTAAACAATCAACATTTGGACTGTAAATATAAGTAAGTCCGTACGAGCATGTGGCCAATTCTAGTGACAAAATTAATAAACAGTACGAAGGCCTCTGGCCTTTCTATGATTTTTTATGTAGATAAATATAAAAAAGATACGCATGAAACTAAATAATATGTATTACGTATAACTAAATAAATAAATAATGCTGGACAATCCACACAGCATAATCTAGCCCCAAGCTAAGCAGAGCTTGTGTTATGGGTATTAGATGACTGATATACTTAATACAATACAATACATAGATATTTTTTTATACATAGTAAATACCCAAAACACCCGGAACAAATATATTCAGATCACAAACATTTGTCCTGAGGCTAGAATCTAACCCGCGACCTCCGCGTCGCAGGCGGACCTGCACCCGGTACGCCACATCGGTCATCTACTAACTATAAAGTCGTAATAACTCTTGCTCGAAAGTAGGCCAATGCTTAGTGGGAATATGGGCATATTAAAAAGTTTGTCATGATGATGAAGAGGTAGGCAGAGCTAGTGATGGTACTGACCATGGTTATTCCTCTCAGCGCTGATGCTGCGGATCCTGTGGTTCTCAGCCTCGGAGTCTGTGAGGTCCAGCGACGCGCCTCTTGCACGAGATCGACCCAGTCTACACGCAAAATTGATATTTAAAAAATGTAAGCTCTTATTCATAAAAGAAACTATCATTTCAGTAGTTTGCTAAATGTTTGTCCTTGTCATTCTTATGTCAATGAACAATGACGATGATATTACACATTATCCAACAAAGGTTAAGAAAGAAAAATTTATTAAAAAGCTGTTACTTTCCTACTTAAGAAAACAATTTGATATCAATTTACCTTCTCTTGATAGTACCGAAGAAGTCTCTCTTCCGTTTTCTAGGTGCCGGCTCTGGTGGTGAATTCTCGCTGTTCAGCTTACTCACGTAGTCGCCCTGCTGAAAGAAACAAACACCCTGATGAAGACTCTCGAAGCTCAGAGTGAAAGCTTTTCCACTTATGCCCGAATACTAAACGCCACTTAACCAATCAAAGCTTAATTGATGACTTTTTGACGTTTCTATAAACGATTTTGAAAGTTAGTGACCTCATAAACGGTATATACTATACCTGAAATATTTAAATAGTGTTCGAGTATAATTAGTCTTATTGAAATTGTGCAATCAGATTAGCACAGGATCGCGGTAGATGGCAAAAACTAAGGAAGGCCTATATCCAGCAGTGGGTGAAGTCAGGCTGTGGATGATAAAATTGTGGTGTTTAAATAAGTGAAAACATCTGAATTTACAAACTGTGAGTGTAAGTGAGATATGCTGTGACCTGTGGCTGGGACGGACGAATATATCAATTGAAGTGTTCTTAATTTTTCTAAAAAAGGTGCTTATAGACTTCAAATTAAAGTGCAAACAAAAATCTACTTTGTCGTTAATAACATTAGTAAGAGGTCACAAAAAACCTTACCGCTTCGCCATTATCTCCGTTCATTTTGGCGCCATTTTCTTTAATTCTGACAGTTTTGCCAGGCGACTGACTGGGAGAGGCACTGACCGATTTAGCTATCTCACTCTTTAGGCTCTCGTCATTGTCTATCGTGCTTTGGTCTGTGTCTTCCTTCAGATCGTCTGCGTCTTTGACATCTCCATTTCCGTTTTTGACGTTTCCGTTTCCGGTCTCTAGGGCTTTGTCTGCGGCCTCACGCTCGATTTCGATGAATTTGCCGCAGTCTGTTAGTTCCACCTTTTTTGGGAGGTTTTGTTAGTTGGCAACACAGCAAACACATTTGGAAGATATTTTAAATTAATATTTTTGATTTTAATAAAATTCCAAAGAGCTACTACCTAAATAATATGGTAAGTTTAAAAAAAATAACACCATTTGATGATATTTTTATTTTTTTAAAGATTATCATTTTTTTGAATATTTATAAGTTAGTTTTAGCATCATATAAATATTAATAAAAACTTTTGAAATGTTTTGTATATCAAGAAAATATCTCCCAAAATACATGCAAATGAATAATTACAAATTATTATTTCAATCAAACACTACAAATTATTTATCTATACAACTTTCTTTTAAAAAGCTTTAAGTATGTAAAATAAATAAAAATGTACCTTTATGGACTTCTTGGGCTCCTAAAGTTTGTGTCCAAATGAGCACACACAGCAAACGCACGCATAGGGGAAAAACCAAACGTTTTTTAGGAACATTGAATTTGTACATGGCAACACTGCAGATGTATATTTGCAACGGATGTAGGGGGCAGCAAAAAACATTTATCAAAACCTTCTTCAGAATCTTGGTTGTCACTAACATTTTCACTAACCGTTTATATATTAACTTGTAGAAACAAAAAAATAGGAAAGCAATAAAATCATTACAAGTAAATTGCAATCGTTCAAAATATCAATACTTAATTCTTTCAAGCGCCGAATATCTTTTAATTAATGTTAAAAATGAATTTTCGGTTAATGAAAACGGTAGTTGATTGATAGGTAAAACAAAGTAGGTCCTAGTATTGTTTGTTTTTTTGTATTATCATAAAGTAACTATTCAATATAATCGAAGCACTGATACTTTCTTAGTCACCTGAAGTAGCTAGATCACTAGGATCACCATTCCCCAAAATTGAATTACAATGGTCCTACTATGGCATCCAATGGCAACGGAAATTGCAGCTTTGTAAATTGAGAAACTATTTTAGACCAACATCCACATAGTTTTTTTTTTATAAACAACTGAAGTAGCAACCAAGCGTACGGCCCACAAGATGGTAAGCGGTCACCGCAGCCTATGGACGCTTGCAATACCAGAGGTATCACGGGGGTTACCACCGATTACTAAGATCGAAAGCCTCATGTGCCAGTAATTTCACCGGAGACCATACCCTTCACACCGGAACACAGCAATGCGAGCATTACTGCTTGGCGGCAGAAATAGGTATGGTGGTTAAAACGATTGCGTACCACTGCCATTTTTCTTGGGACAATACCATTAATACTACAGACTTTTAATCGGCCGACAATTGGTTGCCTATTTGCTGTGAAAAAGCAACCGATTAGAAATCGCTGAGTTGCGCAACAAATGTCGATAAATAAAACTGTTGGCTGATCAAAAGTCTGTCTTTAAAAGCCGTATTCGGAATAATGCTATTGACAATCGTAAGCGTTAATCTAATGTCCAGCTGTAAATTTCTATGGGAATTTTATTTATTTATTTATTTATTATTTATTTATTTCAATAAAATCACAAGGATCATTTTGAAACGTCTTAAAGCTAGGTGAATTTACGCCAATAGTATGCACTACAAAAATCCCATACAAATTGACAGCTAGACAAAAAGGTAGGTACGTTTCATCATGACAGACCTTTTAATGTTCCAATTGCTGAACACTGACCTACTCTCGAGCGAGAGTGTTTGGATTAATCCAATACGCGGACCCAATGCGGATTGGTATACGTTTACGATTGTCAAAAGCTTCCGGATACAGCCTGGGGTTTTAAATTGGTTGTGGTATAATATCCGGTGACCATGAAAGAACCAGTGTGTTGCGTGGATTTATTAATGCTTACCCGTTGCACGGAGTGTATGATGAGGGTAGACTTGTTGGCTGCTGAGGCAGGACTTAGCTCTAACTCACGAAGTGCCGACTCAGTTAGCTCAGAGTTTTCTAAACCTTGAGGAAATTCAAAAATATGAGTTGGCAGAGCAGGTTCTAGGAAAAAATCAATCCTGGTGTATTTCCGATGTCCCCATGACTTTGACCCCATCAATGGGGACAGTGGGAAGTCAAAAAATAACTTCCTGTTAACCCCATTGCGCTTTATCTTCAATGGGGACAGTGACACGTTACAAATTGTTAAAATTACTGGAAGTATTTGATATGATAGTATTTATTTCTCTTTAGACATGTTACATGTACTTAGATTCGTCTTAGACCTAAATAAACATACTTTTAATAGGTAAGTATTAGATAATTATAGTTTAACTATATTGCTAGGTACCTTCTACACTATAATGATGATGATGATGATGATAGTGTGAAGATATTTTTTTTTTTTATACCACTAAAGTGGCAACCAAGCGTACGGCCCACTTGATGGTCAGCGGTTACCGTAGCCTATGTACGCGTGCAACATTATAGATATCACTTGCGTGTTACCACCCTGAGATGTTAGATGGAAAGTCTCATGTGCCTGTAATTTCACCTATAACAATATATAGTAGCAATGGTACCAGTCGGATGTAGGTACCAGAGTAGGCCCAAGTAGGTACGTTACAATCCCTTTAGCCCAACGACAACAATGTAAAGGGCTAAAAGTAATAAGTAAAAAATATATTTATTCAATGTTATCACAAGGATCATTTTGAAACGTCTTAAAGCGTGAATTTGCGTGCCGTTTTCGTTAGCCGTTTCGATGCGCAATGGAGCTTTTTCAAACTAAATTGTCTTTGCGCATCACAAACGGCTAACTTCACGGAAGCCTAGATCCGCTGTGCGAACTAGAACTAAGGTATAATGTCAAATACAATAAAAGCAGTAAACAAAACTGTCAGTTTACTTGCAATTGGTGTAAAGGTCCTTTACACAGTTTACACTAATTGCAAGTAAACCCGTTTACACGGTTTAAACGTAGAGCTTAAATTCTCTTGGCACGGTTCAATAATTGCATGCAAGGCAAATTTCAGAACAAATGTTTGACCTAACTTTCTTTATGTTCCTACAGTCAGGACAAATTATAGACAGAATTCGTTTGTCATAAGAGCTTCAAACTCATTCAACCTCTTAGTAAAGGGACACGTTGAGGTTGATTTATTTAACACTTCTTCAAACAAGATTAAGTTACTTTAGCGATAGTTACTTTAATAACGTTTAGATTAAGTACTCAAAATTAAGTCAAATATCGTGTGTGCGTGTATGTATTTCAGTTAGGGTTTTCATTTTTATTTTCTGTTCTAACTGTCCTCTATTGTACCTGTTTATTCATATCTACTGTTCTACTATCTGCGGAAACTTATAATTGGCCTTCCCATAAGTGTAGCTCTAGTTACATTTATCTATATAATTTATCTATAGTTTTCCTAAAATTTATAAAATAAAATTCTCTTGACAAAGCAATTTCTGCATACCAACATAATAGAACCGAGATAATTTCTATTAATCTATGCGCGAAATATTCAAACAGCATCGAACCGTGTAAATGGGCCATAATTCTCACCGTTCTGTTTGAGTGGTGATTCACACGGTTCAATAATTGCATGCAAGAATTGCCTTGCTAAATATATTTCAGAACAAATGCAACATTTTGCTTGAGAAAGCAATTCTTGCATGCAATTATTAAACCGTGTTAATGGGCCACAATTCTCACCGTTTTGTTTGAAGATGGTCTTGGTGGTGGTGGTGAGATGTCCCTGAGGAGACAGCGTCCGCAGACTCTCCTTGATCTTGACGGGCCGCGAGCCCAGGTCCGGAATGTCAGCACCCTCGATGAACAGGAACTGTGGATAATCATCTCTACAGTTCATCATCCAATTGAAAATTCAAAACACCTTGCAGTAAAAAACAACGGTTTTACCTACGTAATTTTAGTCAGGTAATAGTACATTATGGTACTAGTGTGTGATTACCGCTGAGGCGGCATTGAGGTGATCATCAATACACACGTGTATCATACGACGTTTTTCAACACACTTGTGAATAAAATAACAAAAAAAATCTCACTAGTGAGTTATAGCAATGAAAAAGTCATAGTTTGATTATGGGTGTCATTCTGTGCCTAATTGCGATGACCATAGAGCCACTTTATAAGCAAGTGTGTTGATAACGATTTTAAGCAACAGAAAACAATGAGACAAAATAATGGGACCACGAGAAAACAACAAAAAAATGCATCCTCTCCGTCTGAGATACCACATCACACTATCACACTAATGTTATGTTATTATGTTATTTGTTATTATTTATTTTATTTTATTTTATATAATAAATGCGAAAGTTTGGATATTTGGATGTTTGTTTCTCTATGACTCGACAATCACTGCATCGATTTGGCTAAAATTTAAAACATAAATAGATAATGACTGGGAATAGGACATATGCAACTTTTTATCCTGGAAAAAATTACGGTTCCCGAGTTCCAAGCGAACGAAGTCGCGAAGGGCGACAGCTAGTAAATAAATAAATATTTTCATAAACATTACAAACAGCGCCATCTTGCCCCAAACTAGACAAAACTTGTACTATGAGAACCATTAATAGTACACACATAAATAAAAAATATAAGCATTGTGAGTCGCATATGTAGAAATACCTACTATGTAGATCGTTACCTATTCCGTGCAAGTAAAAAACTGCTTGAGTACCAATCAGGGGCCTTACTCTTGAATGCAATCGGTATTGGACAAGTACTGGAATATGACATTTTATGACAACCTACGCCAAATTCAACCTTTTTCTTCTTCTTCTTTTAATTTGTGGCGTCTGTGGCCGGGTTTGCCACAATTTTGCCATCAACCTTTTTTCCAAGAGTACAAAAATTTGACAGCAGTAAACTAGAATGAGGGGTTATCGATTCGAGATTAAAAAAAAGTAGTTCCGATTGCTTTGACAGATGGCGCTATCTGCCCTACTGCCATACTGGGAAAGGTTATCAAAACAAGAAAAAAGTTGGTAACTCCGTTTATGTTTCATCTCGTGTCAAGCGGAAGGTTGTGGGTTCATGTCCTGCTTGAGGCCAAATAATTTAACTCCAGTACGAGCAAAGTTAATGTACTACGAAGTACGTACTATGACTTTTGACACCAGCCAGAGGTATGACAGACAGTGACAGCAGGAGCAACCAATGTTGAATTCCCTACACATTCACCATAGCTCGCCAAACGTAGTGCTTACATTCTCTTGGGCACGCCAGTTGAGCTACCGCCATCTAAATAGACAGCTTTTTTTTTTAATAACTTGAGACGAAAACTCCTCATTGGATTGAAATTGGGACTGAGATTGCGTTGAAGAGTAATGACCCAGATCATTTTGATTTGATGTTTAATTTTTATAATATTATTTATTTATTTATTATTATGGATATGGATATGGATAATATGAAGAGCACCGGTGGTCTAGTGGTAGTGACCCCGCCTTCCGATCCTAAGGTCGTGGGTTCAAACCCGGTCGTGTACCAATGGATTTTTCTGTTCGAAAAATTTATGTGCGCAATGCCAGTGCTCTCATACGGTGAAGGAAAACATCATGAGGAAACCGGGATGTCCAAGAACTAAAAATTCGAAAGACATGTGC
This sequence comes from Colostygia pectinataria, assembly GCA_951394395.1. Classification (NCBI taxonomy): domain Eukaryota; kingdom Metazoa; phylum Arthropoda; class Insecta; order Lepidoptera; family Geometridae; genus Colostygia; species Colostygia pectinataria. The sequence continues at coordinate 5,612,544 of OX596374.1, read as the reverse complement.
CATCCGCCAATCCGCATTGGGTCCGCGTGGTGGATTAAGACCCAATCACTCTCGCCTGAGAGTAGGCCAGTGTCCCAGCAGTGGGAAAATTAGAAGGCTGTCATGATGATGATATGGATAATAAGGATTATGTATCACCAACGAAAGATACACAGGCATACACATTTATAAATCACAGAGGTATAGTTCGCACAGCGGATCTAGGCTTCCGTGAAGTTAGCCGTTTGTGATGCGCAAAGACAAATTGTTGTGAATTAAACTAAAAACTGACTCTAAACATTACTCTTTTAGGAAAAATAAATATAAGTCTAAAATAATGTATTAACTTAATAAAGTAAGTAAGTTCGTATGAGTCAGTGGTCAAATCTGGTGACAGAGTTTTTAGGCTGCCCGAAGGCCTCTGTCATGGCCTAACAACTTTGAAAAAGCCGGGGCCGACTGCTTAACGTGCCCTCCGAAGCACGGGAGCGCTCTGTTGAAAATGCCACTGGCGGTCACCCATCCAAATGGTGACTACGCGGAACAGTGCTTAACTTCGGTGATCTGTTAGGAACAACTTAGCCAGCTACGTCACGAGCGCTCCCGTATTCATCATTATCATGACAGCCTTCTAATGTTCCCACTGCTGGGAAACTGGCCTACTCTCAAGCGAGAGTGATTGGGTCTTAGTCCACCACGCGGACCCAATGCGGATTGGTGGGTGGCACATGTCTTTCGAATTTTTAGTTCTTGGACATGCCGGTTTCCTCACGATGTTTTCCTTCACCGTATGAGAACACTGGCATTGCGCACATAACTTTTCCTAGCGAAAAATCTATTGGTGAACGACCGGATTCGAACCCACGACCTTAGAATCGGAAGGCGGGGTCACTACTACTAGACCACCAGTGCTCCCGTAATTACAAGAATAAAAGTGTGTTACCTCGACAGTGAGAGTCCCACTGACGTCGTGTTCCTCCATGGGTCTGGTCTGCAGCGCTATTTGCTGCCGCTGGGAAGGAGCCGCTAACAGCTCGTCGATGCCCACCAGACCTAGCCCGAGGAATCTAGAACATTCCCCCAAATATTATTCACCAGCTACATTATCCCGAGGAGTTTGGGGGACTGTTTTTTTTATTTTTTATACAACTGAAGTGGCAACCAAGCGTACGGCCCACAAGATGGTAAGCGGTTACCGCAGCCTATGGACGCTTGCAATACCAGAGGTATCACTCGCGGGTTGCCACCTTGAGGCTAAGATCGAAAGCCTCATGTGCCAGTATTTGTACCAGAAACCATACCCTTCACACCGGAACACAGCAATGCGAGCATTACTGCTTAGCGGCAGAAATAGGTTTGGTGGTAGTTCTTCCCCGAACGAGCTCTATCACAGAGAACTCTACTACTCTTAGAACTGTCCTAAAGAACATTTCCCAAAAGCTATAAACTAGCTACATTATCCCAAAGAATTTAAGGGACTGTCCTAAAGAACTTTCCCAAAAGCTATGAACTAGGTACATTATCCCAAAGAATTTGGGGGACTGTCCTAAAGAACTTTCCCAAAAGATATGAACTAGCTACATTATCCCGAAGAATCTAGAACATTCGTTTAATCAAGGAGCTACATTATTTTTCGGCCAACCGGGGTAAAGCAACTACTACTAGTAGTTTCTAACAGAAGACATCGCAAGCGCAAACTTTTAAAAGTGATTTTGAGGAGCTATTCTGCACATCACGCTGAAGATTCTCATCAGATCTTCACCAAATTCTTATGCGACCAAATTCTTATGAGAACAAATTTTTATGAGACCAACTTAAAGTTACCTTTAAAATAAAAATTAACAATCGTATTCATATCTCATAAGACAGTGATATCCAGTAGCCCCGTTTTTTTCTCTTTTTGAAGGATTAAAAGATCCCCGATAACGAACAAATTCAATAGAGTCATAAAATCTGTATTATCAAGTTTCAACTAGATCGGTTGACAAATGCGACCTGTAGACGAAAACAGACAGACAGACAGACTGTATAAAAAAAATCTCTATTATCAAGTTTCAACTAGATCGGTTGAAAATTGCGACACGTAGAACAAACAGACAGGCAGGCAGACAGACTGTATAAAAAATTGTTTGATGTGGGTACCTGTGCTGTCCTGAACCCCCGCCGGGCGAAGCCGTCGCTGTGCGGTCATACACCTCGAAGAGAAGCTCGGCTGTTTGTGGGGATAGGTCACTGGAAACATTCAAAAGTTGCAGTGTATACTATGAACGGTGTGGGCCCAAGCAAAGGTCCTTGCGGCAAATTTTTTTATTGAACAAAACTCTTATAAACTCTTTTGACTTTTTAATCATTGAGAAATTAGCATAAGAGAAATAAGTTAACGATCTCGTGTGCGCAGTGGGCGAAGGTTTTATCAGCAGGGATGCGATTACGGGTTTTATTCCCGTAGCAAGTTAAAATGTGCGTGTAATCTGTTATCATTTCTTCAGTTGCAATATAATTTTCTCTCTGTAGGATACTCTTGTCTTTTTATAACAAAGTTAAATTTGGTTATTTTGTATAGGTTTATTGTTTACAACCATAAAGTGCATCTTGTACACAATAAAATAAACAAGACCAAAAATCGACCCTTGAGTGACTCCAAACAAAATTCCACAAACTTACAATAAGAAGTGCTCTTCCCACTGCGGACTGACGGTGTCTTTCTTAAAAGCCGTCTGGTTCTTCTGTGGGGGTTCGTCCATCTCCACTACACAGTATGGCGCTATACAGCCGGATTTGCCTGCAATCGAAGGCTTATGGTAAGTTGAAACATTATATTTTTAAAACAATGTTTGATTCAAATGATTTAAAGTTTTGAAACAAATCATGATTCTGATTGCAGTGAAGAAGCAATAGAATTTGATTATATTTTTTTATACATTATTGAAAGCCCTGCCACCTTTGACCAGCAGTCTCTTGTATGTCTCTTGAATGTATATTTATTGTTTTGTTTAGACCAGCAGTATCTTTGAGGAGTACTTCTATCTTTAGTATCTGTCTGTTTGTCTGTGCACTTACCTCCCAAGTCCTTCGCAGCCACCACTTTAACCAGCAGTCTCTTGTCGCCCAGCAGTTGCACGCTGCCGGCTGTCGAATTGGGTGTGGATGTGTACATCTGTCTGTCATGCTGTAACTGTAAATGAAGAATACATCATTCTTCCACGGTTTTTTCCTTCGTTCTCTTATTACTAGAACTTTGCTTTACTTAAACTCCCATTTGTTCTGTAAGACTGTGACATCATAGAAAGGTACGGGATAAAGATAATAATATCCCAAAAATTAGACGTTACTTAATCATCTTTAATAGATGTTATAGGCCACTGATGATGATGATTATGATCCCAAAAATGATTACGCCTCAAGCGGGATGAAATAATGTTTGGGATACTATCGCTTATATAGATACAAAAAAAGTAGAAGTCTTACCATTGAATCATAATGAAGGGGTAACCTAGGAGCGGCGGACTCGACGTAGCGACGGAGACGCGGGCAGGTCGGGTAAGGAGAGAGATTGAACTGAAGGTTGGAGCTTCGTAGCGCGTTCACCACTATGTCACTGCAACAAGAAGATTTTCACTGTTGGACTGTGATCTACTCTCAAGCGAGAGTGTATATACCTCTGATCTCGAAAAAGAGAAGAGAGCTAAACATCAACACATTTTAATTGTTGGCTTTTGCTGACCGCATCTGGATTGTTCAATAGTAGAATAGAGAAAGAAAATAAAATCAATTAAAAAGTTGCCTTTCTGAGGGGCGTGTAATACGGTTGCATGCAATCAATTCCAGACTGACGTATTTTGTATTAATATGACAGCTTATTGACAGTTCGCTGACTGAATCGGATTGCAACCGTTACCACTTTAGTAGTATAAAAATATATATTATATATAATATATGATATGTTAGCTAGGTACCTAATGCATAGTTTAATTGCATGTTTTGTTAATTTTCAATATCGATTTGGTATAACACTGTTATGATAATTGTAAATGTTAAATAAATAAATACCTGACAGTTTGTTGAAGGTTGCTCTCAGTGGCGTTGGGCCGGAGCGCGCCCACTGGCGCCAGTGCTATCTTCACCTCTGGCCAGCCGTCGCACTTCAACTCGCCCGTCAGCTTGTCAGTGATGCACGTGATGTTCAGACGAGCTCGGAATCTGGGGAATTACAGATTTAAAGTGACAAGTCAGTCGCCCGCCTGATGATAAGCACCCTCCTGACCACAAAACCTGTAGCTGTCCCGGCTTTTTCAAAGTTGTTAGGCCATGACAAAGGTCTTCGGGCGGCCTAGAACCTCTGTCACCAAAGTTGGCCACTGACTCATACGAACGAACGAACGAACCACAAAAACGGCAATTTTCACGCTTGTGAACGGTATCCCCGGACACTAGCAACACAAGAGTGAAAATTTCTATATCTACTCAATTCTATAGTGCAACACCCTTAATGTGTACCTATATCTCTGATTATAGCCGCGGTTTCACTCGCGTTATTTTTTTTTCACTATTTATCCATAATTATTTCATAGACTGGGAGGAACAAGGAAATCCACATGCACACACTCTCTTACACACCCACACATAACCTTGCTTTCACACATTCACACACTATACACACTTACACTATACATATTGTTTTTGGAATTTTTTTTTTTTGATTCAATAAAATTTTCCTAAAAAATTACATCTGGCTATCTGTTTTGTATTTAAGTTGTTATTTAGTTTATTCCTAAGAGCTGTGGATTTTGTAATAAATAAAAAAAAATAAAAAAAATAAAAATTCTCACCGTTTAAACCTTCCCTGGAGGCTGCGGTAACCGCTTACCATCTTGTGGGCCACACGCTTGGTTGCCACTTCAGTTGTTACCCATGGACGTTCAAGTGGATAAAAAAAATGCAATAAATGAATACTGAATACCAATAATGCTTACTTATTAACGTTCACCCTGTAGTGTGACACCTCCACCTTCTCCCCTCGCTGGCTGAAGGCTTTCAGTTGGAAGGCAGGTGTAGCATCACAGTCACACGTGATCGTCTGAAAATACACATAATTTCTAATAAATTTTATTGTAATATTTGTATTAGAATTTAACAAAAATTTGGTGTCGATTTTCTTATAGCATTTTCTAATTCAATTCAGTTCAATTCAATTCAATTCAAAAGAATTATTCCATCTTGATACATTTTGTACACTTGGAAAAGTCACATCTTTACATTTGTGGATACAGGTACAATAATACTAGGTACCTTTAAACTTATTAAAAGTATTGCGGTCCTCTGTATTTTAATTCATTAGAAAGGACGGCAACAATTTTAGTTAGTTTAATTTAGAAAATGTTACAACAGAATCGACACTGTTATTTCCTATTAAGTGCACATTTTATCTGTCACTACTTAGTTTACTCTCACTTTCTCCATCCATGGTTGCCTGGAAGAAATCGCTCTTAAATCGCTGATAAGGCTAGTCCAGCATTATTATTATTATTTTCAATGTTTTTTTTTTACTCTCGAAATATATAATATTTCGGTTTAATGAGACTCACGGGCCTAAGCCAAGTGCGAATCATGTTGAGTGAGACTATTATTGATCTCCACCTCAAACTGTCTAAAGAGACAGTAGAGCTGTGCAATCAAACTGCCTTCTTAGCCAGTTTGAGATGGAGATCAATGAAGATTGGCCGCTAACAGAGTTATGTAATCAACCCGCACAGCCGTATAGGGTAATTTTATAAGTATATCAATACAATACAATACAAAATATATATATGAAAAAGAACCATCTAAAGACAAACGATCTATAGATAGCTCAACTGATCCAAATCACTACCAGAAGCGTTCCCAACATGCACCTCAACGTAGTTAGAAGTTGTCCTGACGGGAATTAAAACCGTGTTCTCCTATCCCATCAAGGCACTCGCTTATATAATCGTATATTTAACCAAAGTCTTTCAAGTCTATAATCGATGTTGTTAATAAAAGGAAAGCTTAGCAAGCCGCTAAAGTTATTTTTTTTTGTATGATTTATTAGGAAGAAAATAAGTTCATATAACTCGTAGAGCCCGCGTAGCAAGCTCGTAGCAAAATCGTAGAGGCACAAAAAGTCTAGGGGACACCCGGATTTGAACCGGGGGCCTATCGATCTGCAGTCGATTGCTCTACCACTGAGCTATATCCCCGTGTTGTAAAATGTTGAAATAGTGAATAGTAACACGCCTCTAAGCACGTAGGCGAGTGATAAGGAGTCAATTTGTTTAGGTTTGTTAAGACCCAGTTTTTTTATTGATAGTTAGCTAACCTTTATTAAATAATTAAACGTATTTATACAGGAATAAGGTGATGACTTGAGAGCACCGGTGGTCTAGTGGTAATGACCCCGCCTTCCGATCCAGAGTCGTGGTCTAATGGATTTTTCTGTTCGAAAAATTTATGTGCGCAATGCCAGTGCTCTCATACGGTGAAGCAAAACATCGTGAGGAAACCGGCATGTCCAAGAACTAAAAATTCGAAAGACATGTGCCATCCACCAATCCGCATTGGGTCCGCGTGGTGGATTAAGACCCAATCACTCTCGCCTGAGAGTAGGCCAGTGTCCCAGCAGTGGGAACATTAGAAGGCTGTCATGATGAAGGTGATGACTTGATGAGTCTAATAAGAAATAAATAAATAATGCTGGACAATCCGCACAGCATCATCTAGCCCCAAGCTAAGCAAAGCTTGTGTTATGGATACTAGATGACTGTTTTTTATACAATCCAATAAATAGATAGATAGTTTTTATTATACATAGAAAATACCCAGAACATACGGAACAAATATTAGCAGATCATAAAAACATGTGTCCCAAGACGGGAATCGAACCCGCTACCTCCTGCGTCGGACACGCTCGCCGCGCCACATCGGTCGTCAATTAGTTTCGGTTTTGTATGACCCGGTTTTTCTTATCGATAGTTAATTAGTTATCCTTTGTTAAAATAATTAAAAGTAAGTATACCTATTTCTGCCATACCTATTTCTGCCGCCAAGCAGTAATGCTCGCATTGCTGTGTTTCGGTTTGAAGGTTATGGTGAAATTACAGGCACATGAGACTTACCATCTAACGTCTCAGGGTGGTAACACGCAAGTGATATCTATTATGTTGCATGCGTACATAGGCTACGGTAACCGCTGACCATCAAGTGGGCCGTACGCTTGGTTACCACTTTAGTAGTATAAAAAAAAAGGTACATGGTCCGCCTACACTACTACACTACACTTCGTTTTCCAGTTCGTGGTCGCCATTCGAGAACCTTTAGGCCCCAGTGGAACCTTTATTCTGTAAGCTATGACCTCCCATTGCCAATTCAACAATATTCCCATTGCTAGGATTTTGGCATACTCTCGAGCGAGAATGAATATAGGGATGACCCTCCCGTAACCGCTTCGGGGCGCGCGCGCTAGAATATTCTAGTACGTTGCTCGTCTCGACCAGATAAGTTTATCTGCTAATAATTGACAATATAAACTTGATCGATTTACTCGAGATTAAATTTTTCTGGTCATTTATTAATTATCCTTGTTGGAAATCGAAAGGGGAGCGCGCGGCGCGTGTCAATGACGAACATTAACGACATTATGGTGTGATGCCCGGTAAAGAACCAAGATATTGCGGGTTCGATCCGTATGTATTTTTTTTTTGTCTATTCCTTGAATATTATGCAATAATAATGATGATGAGATGGTAACCCTAACCACATACCACATCATCCTTGGAGTCGCACTCGCAGAAGACGTTGGACACACTGGGGGGCTGGCTGTCTAGAGCACGCACCAGCTCTACGCCGATACCTTGCTGAAACAATAGCATAAAACACGTTATACTGATTGAAACCTTTCTAGTCGTGTATAAAAGTTTTAAGAGTAGTAGAGTTCTTTGTGATAAAGCTCGTCCGGGGAAGGACTACCACCATACCTATTTCTGCCGCCAAGCAGCAATCCTCGCATTGCTGTGTTCCGGTTCGAAGGGTATGGTTTCCGGTGAAATTACTGGCACATATGGCTTTTGATCTTAGCCTCAAGGTGGCAAACCGCGAGTGATACCTCTGGTATTGCAAGCGTCCATAGACTGCGGTAACCGCTTACCATTTTGTGAGCCGTACGCATGGTTGCCACTTCAGTTGTATAAAAAAAAAAGTAACATACTCTGTAATTACCTGTAACCCATGTTGTTTATGGTGTAATTACAAGCACATGAAACTATTGATGCAAGTGATATCTCTGATGTTGCAAGCGTATAGGCTACGGTAACCACTTACCATAGGTGGGAATAATAATTACCGGTAAGTGGCATTGAGCTTAATTACTTATGTTCAAGTTACTAATTGAAATGGTTACGGATGAAGGGTTTTGAAGTGTTGTTTGTGAGCGTGTCTTTAAACGTTAAGAGGGGCCCGAACCTCTTGATATTGGCATTTTGAGTTTTTTTGTAAATTTCGCATTTTTAACAGACTTTAAAAAGAAAGAGGTTATTAATTCGTTTTTTGTTTTTCGATGTTTTGGTTACGCGATTTCTCCGCCACAGCACAGCAATGCGAGCATTACTGCTTGGCGGCAGAAATAGGTATGGTGGTAATCCTTCCCCGGACGAGCTCTATCACAAAAAACTCTACTACTCTAGGTAAGTTAATATTACACATTTTCGAAGCAACGGAGCATATTAATCGATTACACTCAACCCAAGGTCGCGGTGTCATAATAATTATGTTATATCAGGGACAGCCGACAAACACGTGCTTATTATGTAGAGTTCAGCTTAGATAAGCGAAATAACGCGTACCGGAGCGGTATGTTTTGTTAAATTAGTCAATCTGTCCGGGCACAAACTAGGTGGCACAAGTAGGTGAAGTTACAGCTTAGGATGACAGATTGGACTAAGAAATTCGCCTTTTGTTCGCCTCTGCTAGCGGCTGTCACCCTTTTTGCGAGAAGGATGAATTTAACTTTTTTGGGGTGATTTTTTTTCTTTGTGTCACAAAGGATTTTAGCCATAGAAATATATTAAGTAAGAAAAAATGTTTATTTTCATAAAATGTTTACATATTTGCGCTTATCTCGAACTTATTGTAGATATGTCTGTCTGTTTACATAGGTATCCAGTTTCTTACTTACTTAATTGTTCTATTTTGTATATACCTATTAGGAGTACAGGTAAGATTGGGTTGACAAGTTCGAGAACATCCTACCCTTCAAACTAGTTTGGGACTGTTTCTTGTATTGAAGCCCTACAGTGCTCCAGTCGCTTATTTTATTTTATTTTATTTTATTTTTACATGTTTGGAAAACTAACAGTTTATATCATGATGAGAATGGTAATGCTTACAATATAGAACAGGATTAACCTAAACAGTTTTCACTAATAGTTCACTTATACTTAACAAGGTTTTAGTTGTCCACAAATTATAACAGTTAGTGGGTTTTAACAATTAATAATTTTTAGAAAAAATGAATAAGAAAACAATGATTACATAATTAATAGGTACCTACCTAACAGAAAAATGGAAACCTAAGAATACATGGGAGTCACTCACTATTCCAATTGAAAAAGGTCATGAAGATCATCATGATGCTAATTAGCCATATAAACTCATGTAAAGAAATTTTGTGCTATTAACTTTTTGAAAAAGTTTAGCCTTGCTTCAAATAAGTCTACATACATTGAATAGTTAGTGTTGAAGAGATATATAAATTAAATAATATAATATATAATATAAATTGTGTTCACGTTAAAAGGAGTGAGCTCACACCATTCGCATCAGTCGACTAGACTAGCAGACGCGGACCGTTGCGCATCAGACGAAGTTGTGGAAATAGGTAAAATGTCGAATAAGCAAGTGCTTGTCGTCAATGAAATAAATTAACTTAATAGTTATTGAGGCTGGGATAATTGCAACAATTCCTCTGTTTCCCCGAAGACATCCCAAGACTTATTTCGAGCAAACGAAGCTTGACTCTAATGTCCAACTGGTAGAGCATACGCTATATGATTGCGGGATGAATGAGGTCCGTGTGTTGATATTTCTTATGATAATTAATACTTTATAACGATTATAAAAAATAAAATGTTTAATTTAAATTACAGTTTTAAATTACAGGGTTTGGGAGTCTTCAGTTAAGTTTTGATAACCTGTGTGAGAAGAGCACCCTCTTATCTGTGGGGATTATCGCTTGGGAACGCGTTTTTCGCGTAGATCTGAATGATCCTTGTTTTATCGAAGACCCTGAGGACCTGTGAACTATGTCAGCGGTATTTTTATACAACCAAGCGTACGTGTAAGTGTAAATGCTCCTTACTCACCTACAGGCAAAGATTTCTATACGAATAGTCAAAGCCTACAGGTTTGAAAGACGCAGTAGGTAGGTAACTAGCAGCGGTTGAAAGTATGTTTATGAATAAGGCCCTTCTGTATCTGCTGCTAAGTATATTATAAATGTGTATAACTATTGTGCGCTGTTTGTTGTGCGTGTGTCCAGAATTTATAATTTTTTAAAAGCATTTTCTTTCTTTCTTATTACTATTCTTTATTGTTCACACAGTAATAATATAAACAACAAACTTAAAAGAAATGACATATACAAAGGCGAGCTTAACCCTAGCAAGAGTTTTCTTGTTAGGGTTAAGCTCTTTTTCTTAGACGATGAAAGAAAACATCGCATAAGAAAACCGGCATGTCCAAAAGCTGAATTTTTTAAAGACAGGTGCAATTCTTCTTCTTCTTCTTAATTTATGGACTATGTGGCTTATAACAATTTGCCAGTGTCAAGTGTATTAGTTTGATTGTCGCTTAGCAACGTAAACAAACGAAATTTGGAAAGAAATTATAACTTTTCTTTCAAAATTCCCTTGGAAAGTCTTTGACTAAATTACCAACCAACATTACCCCTCCATTTCAATTACTTACACTTGTGCTAAGTAAACAAGTTAAATTGGATAAACTGCCACCAAATTTACGCAATAAAACTTAAAATAACACGAGAAAAATAATTAAAATGGGAGGACCCATGTCGTTTTGACAAGATAGCCAAAGACAATCCCAGGTGCCATTCATTTGGTCAACGTAAGCCATTGGCATATGACAATTAATATAACATTTTCATACACTTCAGTGCAAACCTAACGCCAAATTAATCTTAATAACGTGGACAATAAATGAACTAAACTCCATTGGAATTGACATTGTATAAATCCGTTACGGACTAAAATTACAAACACACAGTAAATTAGGATTGGATCGGAATTGTCATTGGATTCAAGGGTAAGGCCCCATATCTGTGGGGGTGGGGGGGCGCTAGCTGGGGCCCGGATGGCAAATGCCACTATATTGCCAGTCCGACCCTGTACTGTGCCTGAACTTAGGTCCACCACACCATAACAAGGAAATAATAATATAAGCCATAAAAATAAATATTTATAATTATACAAAGTGCAATTATCATAAAAGGCTGGCCGATTGCATATTTATTTAATGAGGATGATGTCATGAGCCTAAATAAACAAGGTTATTTTGGTTCACACACATGATTCAATGTTTATCTATAAGTAAACGGGTGGTTGTCTTAACCGGTAGGTAGTCCATGAGTCGATGACTCATCAAATGACTTTTAATAACTAAAAGATAAGTAAGGAACTACGAAGGAACAGATAAAATAATTTTCTACCACCATAATTAGATAAATTTTAAAAATCATTAAAAACAGAATGAAAAATGGAACTCTTATCCTTATAGAAAAACTTTGTTGTTCGTCTGCCCGTCTATCTGTCACGCACGAGTCACGACTTTTTCTCAGGAATGGCTCTAAAGATATGAATTTACCAAACCTAATATATACAGGGTCATTCATTATCAACCTGACAAACTTAAGGGATAGGTTCCACACCTAAATAAAAAATATATGTACCTATAATTTTTTTTTATGTATGTTTTGTCTTAAAAATCACAAGTAAACAAAAAAAAAATCGATTACGTTTTCCGCTCAATTATTATTTATCATTGTTGGGAATCGAGTTAAGCGACGTAATAATGAAATATTCGAGTGTGCGCGCCCCGTAGCGGGTCAAGGACACGCGCAGGTCAAGGACGCGCGGGTTATTGACCCGCAGTTCATTGACGCGCGGGTCACTAACACGTGCCGAGCGCTGCCTTTTCGATTTCTAACAAGGATAACTAATTATGAAGCAGAATTACGTAATTTTTTTTTTTTTATTTAATAAAAAAAAACGTTTAGAAAAAAAAAAAGTACAAGTATTTTAATTTTATGTGTGGAACCTACCCCTTAAGTTTGTCAGGTTGATAATGAATGACCTTATATATATGAGCTTTATTTCGAACTTGATTTTTGATTGGATGATTTTTGTATGGAAATGGCAAAAGTTTAAAATGTCTATTGCTGTTCCAGTAACCTCACAATTCCGAAATATGAAATGCTGCGAGTCTGTGATCATAATAGAGTAAGAAGTTATTGAGTAAAACGTCTGGTTAAACTAACAATTAATTATTAAACCTTATTCACGTTGAGTTCTTTCCTTATCAATATTTTGTTCGGTTGCGGTTTAAAACAGTTAAAACCATATTTGCAAGGTCATGGGAATATTATGATAAATAAACCACTATTTCTATCAAAGCGCTGGCGCGACGACCTAGACGTCTTCCACAAGGACTGGCAGGAGATGGCACAAGACCGGGATAAGTGGAGGGATGCAGGGGAGGCCTTTGCTCAGCAGTGGGACAGTATAGGCTAGATAAAAAAAAAAAAAAACCACTAGGGGCCTTATTCATAATCATATTATTATTTGTGTCTCTCAAATCGTGCTCAAGTCATATTCTTTGTTTATTATTTAGAACTGAGGGTCAGTGTCAAAATCCCCTTTAAAAATCCACCAAATCACCAATCCAAAGGGGGGACCTTTAAGAGAGAAAATGACAGTTTATTCAATAAATAGAGAATTAAATAGGTAGCAAACAGGGTTTATTTGTAACAATCTGCCGCAAAATTTAAAGGTGTATGATTTTTTAATTTTATATTTATGTATGACTTGCTGACCTGCGCGGTTTCACTCGCGTTATTTCTCCATAATTTCTTACCCTCCCTGGGGGCTTATTCGCTATGACCCACTGATAACACAATGTACCTGAGCCCGGTCGAACCTCGCGAACTGTACCTAATAATTAAAAACTTAAAAAATAAATACAGCAGTGGAATAGATGAGTTGCCTCCAGTACTAATAAGACACTGCGCTAAAGAACTGACCCTCCCGTATTATCTATTAATTAATCAATCGTTCCTCGAAAGTACTTTTCCTGACTTATTAAAAATATCTTTAGTAAAACCGGTTTATAAAAAAGCATCAAAGTCAGACCCGAATAACTACAGGCCAATAGCACTACTACCTACCTCATCTAAGATATTTGAAAAGGCCATGCAAATACGCTTAAACTCGTTTTGCGAAAAGTTTAATATTTTTGACGAATCCCAAAATGGCTTTAGAAAAAATAGATCGACAGTATTGGCTGTTTATAAGTACATTCAACAAATTCTTAATTTAATTGATGAAAAATATTATGCAATAGGAATTCTTCTGGACATGACGAAAGCGTATGATAAAGTCCAATATAAAATCTTATTAGATAAACTATATGGAATAGGAATTCGCGGGAACTCACACGAATGGTTTAAATCCTATCTCTATGGCCGTGAACAAATTGTAGAAATCAAAAACTATGACGAAGGATGCGGAAAAATTAATTATGCTAGATCTAAATCAATTAAAATAAATAATTCAATCCCCCAAGGAAGCGTACTTGGATGTATTTTATTTTTAATTTACATAAATGACTTACCTAAGGCTATTAATCAATCTACTATTTTATTTGCTGATGATATTTCTCTACTGACATCTTGTAAAACTGACATAAATTTGAATCAAAATCTTACTGACATTTTTGACAATATTGCTAATTGGATGACTGACCACAACCTTGACATTAACTATACAAAAACAAAAATAATGCAATTTAGACCTTATCAAAAAAAGAACATTAACATAAATTTGACATATAATAACATTAAATTAGAATGCGTTAATACATTTACACTATTAGGACTAAATATTGACACACATATAAACTGGAAAAATCATATTCACAAAATAAAAACTAAATTGTCAAGCTTCTCATACGCACTAAGAGAACTGCGAAAAGCAACCGATCTAAAGACGTCTATGTCGGCTTACTACGCGTATGCCTACTCCTGGCTACGTTATGGCATTATACTATGGGGTAACAGTGTTGACGCGCAGGACCTGTTTATATCCCAAAAAAAATGCATTCGAATCTTGGCTAATATAAAAGAACCTGACAGTTGTAAAACACACTTTTGTGAATTAAAAATTTTGACAATGATCTCAATATACATTTTAGAAGTATGTAAATTTGTTAGAAAGTACACTCAATTATTTTCAAAAAAGATTGATCAACCACGTCGCTTCGAATGTAGATACAAGCATAAATTAATAATACCTACTTCTAAACTAAAAATGCACAGCTCAAGTCCGTATACAATGGCTGTTAAAATATATAACAAAGTTCCTGAATGTATTAAAAATATAGAAAAAGATAATATTTTTGAAAATAAATTAAAAGAAATTCTATTAAAAAAAAGCTATTATACACTTGATCAGTTTCTCAGTGACTCAAATAACGAATGATAGGTTTTATTGCTACCCCAAATAATGATTTTATTATTTTATTATTATCACAAACTAGGTACCTATCCATTAATACTAAAATCGGTCCGCTCCTACTCAATCTTATAGTGCAACACCCTTACTGGGTACATAACTATGTGTTGGCTGCTCTGATATTATTTAATATTACATAAGACCTGTGACATGTATTACCCTCATAATTATGATGCAATAAATGATACTGATACTGATACTGACCTAGGAGATTCCTTACCAATAACGTGTAACTTAGTAACGTGTTCTAAACGTGCCATGGTGTGAAATTGTAATATTGTTTTCCGTATCTGTGTTGTTTCAATAGCGGTAGTTTCGCTATCGATAGGTTGACTTTGAAAAACAGTCAGACGTGCCCCAAAACATGGCTCGTCGACAACGATTCCACGCAGATATCGTAACCAGCCCGCGTTTGGTCATAGGCTGCTGGACTCTAAATATTTTAGGATCAAAAGCGAAATCGGTCCAGCCGTTCTCTTACAAGGACTTACGCACATCATTTTTTTTTTTTATATACAACTGAAGTGGCAACCAAGCTTACGGCTCACAAGATGGTAAGCGGTTACCGCATGGACGCTTGCAATACCAGAGGTATCACTAGCGGGTTGCCACCTTGAGGCTAAGATCGAAAGCCTCATGTGCCAGTAATTTCACCGGAAACCATACCCTTCACACCGGAACACAGCAATGCGAGCATTACTGCTTGGCGGCAGAAATAGGTAAACAGCTTTTAATTATTTTATAAAAAAATGATATAGTAGAGTTCTTTGTGATAGAGCTCGTCCGGGGACCACCACCATACCTATTTCTGCCGTTCGAAGGGTTTCCGGTGAAATTACAGGCACATGAGACTTTCCATCTAACGTCTCAGGGTGGTAACACGCAAGTGATATCTATGATGTTGCATGCGTACATAGGCTACGGTAACCGCTGACCATCAAGTGGGCCGTACGCTTGGTTGCCACTTTAGTGGTCAAAAAAATGAACTTTTATATTTAAGTTTACTTGATATTGATCAAGTCCCACTTGGCTCGGTCGTGGTCGGCCAAGAAAGACCTTGGCGGTATGATCTCGACTCCTTGTAAAGAGGATGGTGGGACATTGCCAAGGAGAGAGATGGATGATCTTTGGAGGTCTTCGCCAGCTGTGGGACGAACGTAGGACGAAAGAGGTTAGGAAAAAAAACCAATAGAAATCTTCTTCTTCTTCTTCGTTTATGGATTCTGTGGCTTTTTGCCACAATTTTGCCCGAAGAGAAGGTAAGCACTACGTTTAATTTTGCCAGTGTCAAGTGTATTAGTTTGATTGTCGCTTAGCAACGTAAACAAACGAAATTTGGAAAGAAATTATGACTTTTCTTTTAAAATTCCCTTGGAAAGTCTTTGACTAAATTACCAACCAACATCACCCCTTCATTTCAATTACTTACACTTGTGCTAAGTAAACAAGTTAAAATGGATAAACTGCCACCAAATTTACGCAATAAAACTTAAAATAACACGAGAAAAATAATTAAAATATGAGGACCCACGTCGTTTTGGCAAGATAGCCAAAGACATACCTATTTCTGCCGCCAAGCAGTAATGCTCGCATTGCTGTGTTCCGGTGTGAAGGGTTTCCGGTGAAATTACTGGCACATGAGGCTTTCGATCTTAGCCTCAAGGTGGCAACCCGCGAGTGATATCTCTGGTATTGCAAGCGTCCATAGGCTGCGGTAACCGCTACTTCAGTTGTATAAAAAAAAAAACTAATAGATATCATATTCATTCCGTGACACATATGACATTGATCGATAAGGTATGTCAAACTATTCTAAACAACGGTAGGTCGTCTGCCAATAACCTCAAATATCTGGCACAGCATCCGATTACTTCACTATGTATAAAATACATGTTCTGTCTGTTTTGGAATCACTGCCTATGTGGGTTTGAATCCGGTCGTGCACCAATGGATTTTTCGCAACAAAAATGTATGCGCGCAATGCCAGTGCTCTCATACGGTGAAGGAAAACATCGTGAGGAAACCGACATGTCCCCAGAAATAAAAAAATCGAAAGAAATGTGTCATCCAATCCGATTAGGGTGGATTAGGACCCAATCACTCTCGCTCAAGAGTAGGCTAGTGTCCCAGCAGTGGTAACATTAATGACTGTCATGATGACACAAACTCTACTATTGATTTAATGTAGTAAGTAGGTACTTTAAAATACTTCAAATATACAGTTAACTTTAATGTTAGTGGTATCAATAAACCGCTAACAATATTTTAATGTTCGTTCGTCCGTTCGTATGAGTCAGTGGCCAACTCTGGTGACAGATATTCTACGCCGCCCGAAGGCCTCTGTCATGGCCTAACAACTTTGAAAAAGCCGGGACCGACTGCTTAACGTGTCCTCCAAAGCACGGGAGCGCTCAGTTGAAACTGCCACTGGCGGTCACCCATCCAAATGGTGACCCCGCGGAACAGTGCTTAACTTCGTTGATCTGTTAAGAACAACTTAGCCAGCACGTCACGAGCGCATTTCAATGTTAAGACTTCGCCTTCATAAATAACATACAGTAATCTTTAAACCTAAACACAGTGCAGCTTGCACACTACTGCTTGGAGACAGAATATCTTTTTTTTTATGTCAGAAAGTGACAGGACAATCAAGGCGCCCACCTGATGTTAAGCACCACGCCTGACTATTACAGATGCAGTGCCACCCAAAGCTTAAATTTTTTAAGTGTTTGCGTAGCACTGCGGTGCTACCAAGAAGGACTTTTGCTGAAGAGTCCTACCACAAGCTTAAAGTTTTTAAGTGTTTGCGTGGCACTGCGGGTGCTACCAAGACGGACTCTTGCTGAAGAGTACCACCAACTAATCCCAAGTAAAGTCGCCGGCAGTGTGTATAGTTGGCTCCGTGCCAGAACAGCCGATCGCGCTCATCCCATTGTTATAACAATTTATGATTCCGGGATAAAATGGAGATTTCAGAAAAGCAAGTAAAGCTTTTCTTTTTCGAGCGCTGCCAAGAATGGAATTTGTTTTTTGATTGTATTTCAGAACTAGCTGTTTTTTTTTTTTTATACAACTGAAGTGCAACCAAGCGTACGGCCCACAAGATGGTAAGCGGTTACCGCAGCCTATGGACGCTTACAATACCAGAGGTATCACTTGCGGGTTGCCACCTTGAGGCTAAGATCGAAATCCTCATGTGCCAGTAATTTCACCGGAAACCATACCCTTCACACCGGAACACCGCAATGCAAGCTTTTGCTTTGCGGCAGAAATAGGTATGGTGGTAGTCCTTCCCCGGACGAGCTCTATCACAGAGAACTCTACTACTCTTTTCGTATAAACTGAGTGTATTCATCTTTTCTTAAGATTATTAAGTGTTAAAACCTACTAAGTGGTAGTACAATTATTTATTATGGACAACTTAATTATTAGAATGTAAATACTCTCTGTCGTATTTAGTTTTTTTTTTTTTTTTTTTTATACCTCTAAAGTAGCAACCAAGCGTACGCCCACTTGATGGTCAGCGGTTACCGTAGCCTATGTACGCATGCAACATCATAGATATCACTTGCGTGTTACCACCCTGAGACGTTAGATGGAAAGTCTCATGTGCCTGTAATTTCACCGGAAACCATACCCTTCGAACCGGAACACAGCAATGCGAGCATTGCTGCTTGGCGGCAGAAATAGGTATGGTGGTAGTCCTACCCCGGACGAGCTCTATCACAAAGAACTCTACTACTCTTTAGGTTTTTTAGCCTGTGAAGAAAGAGTTGATAATAATAAAAAAAAAGTGAACTATTTGTGAAAACTGTTTTGGTTAATCCTGTTCTACAAGCATTACCATTCTCAAATGATATAGGCTGTTATTTTTCCAAATATGTTAAAATGAAACAAAAACAAAAATAAACCTTTAAAGATAAAGATAAAGATAATTTATTTGCAAAAAAACATGTGAGTTATCTTATCTTCTTGAGTTACTTTATCTATTGTTGAAAACCAATTTTGAATCCGTTGATTAGTAATAGATTAACTTTGTTTTAAACTAGGTACTAGACTAGGGACTTGGGGGAAGCCTATGTCCAGCAGTGGACGTCTATCGGCTGATATGATTAAGATGATGAGGTAATGGTAAAGATTATGTTTAAGAGCCTTAAGCTACTGCTGTAAATGTACCCATCTTATTAAGCTGAAATAAACTAATTGAATTGAATTGAATTGAACTAAGGCCCATTTACATGATACAAGTTTCTTGGCTGTTGCATAAAATTAAATTGAAGTAATCAATGAATTGCATGGTATAAACAACAAAATGTCATCATTCATTGTTTCAATTAAATTTTATGCAACAGGCAAGAAACTTGTATCATGTATATGGGCCTTTAGAATCGCTTCTAGGGTTCGAACCAACGACCAATTATACAAACTACCACTAGACCGCCGGTGCTCCTAAACGACATGTCATCGATATGTTTATTGTTAACCGATAAAAAAGTAGCAACCTGACCTCTTTGTTAATAACTCATTAAAAATGTATTCGATCCGATCACATTGCCACTGGGTGTAAAACTGTGCTACATATTATTATCTTAATTAAGCGCGTGGAACTGGCGTAAATTCACCTAGCTCTAAGACGTTTCTTCTTCTTCTTTTGTTTTATGGCCTCTGTGGCTAGTTTGCCACAATTTTGCCAGTGTCAAGTGTATTAGTTTGATTGTCGCTTAGCAACGTAAACAAACGAAATTTGGAAAGAAACGATGACTTTTCTTTCAAAATTCTCCTGGAAAGTCTTTGACTAAATTACCAACCAACATTACCCCTCCATTTCAATTACTTACACTTGTGCAAAGTGTAAACAAGTTAAATTGTATAAACTGCCACCAAATTTACGCAATAAAACTTAAAATAACACGAGAAAAATAATTAAAATGGGAAGACCCATGTCGTTTTGACAAGATAGCCAAAGACCCTAAGACGTTTCAAAATGATCCTTGTGATTTTATTGAAATAAATCATTTTTGACATTGACTTTGACTTACGTAAGAACTGTAGAAGTTCAGTGGATACTTTTTTGTGTTCGTTTTTAAACTTTCGCGATCAGAACTCATAGTTTTTTTTATAATATTAGCGGGAGTTTATTTCTACGTTACCTTTTTATTTCTCCCGACGACGTTTCGGTTGTGTTGCAACACTTACCACCAGGAAAAACAATAAAATCCCGCTAATATTATAAAAAAAAGATTTCTTAATAGCTGTTTCCCGCGAATTCATTCATGTATTACTGGAAAAACCCATAAAAAATTGTAAGTTCGTATATGAGTCAGTGGCTAACTCGGGTGACAGAGTGTCTAGGCCGCCCGAAGGCCTCTGTCATGGCCTAACAACATTGAAAAAGCCGGGACCGACTGCTTAACGTGCCCTCCGAAGCACGGGAGCGCTCAGTTGAAATTGCCACTGGCGGTCACCCATCCAAATGATGACTACGTGGAACAGTGCTTAACTTCGTTGATCTGTTAAGAACAACTTAGCCAGCTACGTCACGAGCGCTCCTAAATTCCGTTTCGTACTTAGTTAATAAAATAAGTACCTAGTTATACATATTAGGGTAACCCGACCAGAGCCAGAGCGGTCGCTATTACGAGTGTATGAAGTCGAGTGTTCTGGGGGTTCCCAAATAGCGTTCATTCAAAGATTATTTTATTGTAAACTTGCTAGTTTAAAATAAAATCATTAATATTATAATCATGAATATAATTAATATAATTAATATTATAATTATAATCATAGTTTACGTCCCAGCTTCGCGAATGTGCAATGAAACCGTAACCGTATGAAGCCGGGGCGCGTCTCTAGTAATGAATATAGCCTATGTTACTCAGGGATAATATAGCATTGTAACGCTAAAATATTTTTAGAAATAGGACCAGTAGGTACCTAGTTTTTGAGATTATTCGCACAAACAAAAATACAAATCTTTCCTCCATAAAATAATAGTATATATATATATTAATAATAAACATAAGGTTATCATAACTTTATCAGAGTGACATTTGAATGTCAGACTGGTGAGTAACCGAAGTTAACTACTAATTTGAATGTGTAAAATATTGTACTAAAGTTTAGTATCTAAAAAATAATTAGTATTAAATAACGCACGCATCACAAAAACCCCTGCCGCAACTAAATTCGATTGTCAGGGGATTTTCGAACAAAAAGTTCAGAAATCCCCTTCACAGGGGATTTATTAAGGGGATTTCCGAACCAAGCCAACCGATGTCGAGTGTGTAATCCAGTGGGCGAATCACGAAAAATTCGTTTGACAATCGTAAACGTAAACTTATCGTCCAGCTGTCAATTTGTATGGGATTTTTAACAGCGCCTCTTTAGTTCTTTAGACTTACTTTACTAGTGCGTAAAATGAACTAACAAAACTATATGCACCGATGTGGCGCAGCGGGCGCAGGTCCGCCTGCGACGCAGAGGTTGCGGGTTCGATTCCCGCCTCGGAACAAATGTTTGTACGATCTACAAATATTTGTTCCGGGTGTTCTGGGTATTTTCTATATATAATAAAAAATATCTATCTATGTATTGTATTGTATTAAATATATATCAGTCATCTAGTACCCATAATATAGCTCTGTTTAACAGCAGCTTACCTTGGGGCTAGATGATGCTGTGTGGATTGTCCAGCATTATTTATTTATTATTTATTTATATTTATTTATATACAAGTTGACAGCTGGACGATACCTTTACGTTTACAATAAATTGTCAAACGAGGTTTGAGTCAAAATATGTTTAGAAAATTCATATCAAAATTTAACATTTACTATGGTTCCCCAAAAATGAACACGATTCGAAAAACATTTGTGATGATTTACTTTGACGGGCCCGTCGGCGTCGGCCGTTAATATTATTTTCAACACACTTGCTTATAAAGTGGCTCTATGGTCATCGCAATTAGGCACAGAATGACACCCATAATCAAACTATGCTTTTTCATTGCTTTATCTCACTAGTATTTTATTCACAAGTGTGTTGAAAAACGTCGTATGATACACGTGTGTACTGATGATTACCGTCCTCGGCTATCTTAAGACCCTCGCCTTCGGGCGGCCTAGAAACTCTGTCACCCAGAGTTGGACACTGACTCATACGAACGAACTAACGAACGGCTCGGGTCTCAATGGCGCCTCAGCGGTAATCACCAATGTTACACACAAGTACCATAATGTACTATTTCTTTTGTTTTATTTATGGCGTCTATCATGTTTGTCAATATTGTCAGTGTCAAGTAATTATTGTCATTGTGAACAAACAAAATTTTTATAAGAAATGGCGGCGTTCTATAAAAAAATCTAGTTGAGTATATGAGCAAATTACAAACCAACATCACCCTTCCCACTTCCATTTCAATAACCTACACCTGTGCCAAGAAGAGTCATAATTATTGGATAAACTGCCACCAAATATACACAACAAAAATAAAAAAAACAATACTTACTATAATTTACATTGAGTCAGTAGTAAAGTCAGTGCTGACTCCAAATTCGAGCAAAGCTGACTCGCTACGCTACTGACCTATTGTAAATGAGGGGTTTTCGTCTCAAGTTATTTAAAAAAAAAAGCTGTCTATTTAGATGGCGGTAGCTCAACTGGCGAGCCCAAGAGAATGTAAGCACTACGTTTGGCGAGCTATGGTGAATGTGAAGGGATTTCAACATTGGTTGCTCCTGCTGTCACTGTCTGTCATACCTCTGGCTGGTGTCAAAGTCATAGTACGTACTACGTTGTACATTAACTTTGGTCGTACTGGAGTTAAATTATTTTGCCTCAATCAGAACATGAACCCACAACTTTCCGCTTGATACGAGATGAAACAAAAACGGAGTTACCAACTTTTTCTTGTTTTGATAACCTTTCCCAGTATGGCAGTAGGGCAGACAGCGCCATCTGTCAAAGCAATCGGAACTGCTTTTTTTTTTACAATCTCGAATCGATAACCTCTCATTGATTTGGAGTCAGTGAAACGCTGCCGCGCTGTCTATGTCGGGGCAGTAGGTACTTACTTCAATATTCTCGCGTACTGACCCTGTGTAAACAGAGCAAGTCAGTTCTTGAAGTCACCACTGACTCCATTTGCAGTTGTAAATCATACTAAAATGAGAGGACCCATGTCGTATATTGGCAAGATGGCCAACAAACTCAAACTATGTTCCACTGTTCTAAAAGCAAATTTTTATTATAGAAGACCAGTGTTCATGTAAAAGGTGTATGAAAAAGTGAGTTCTCAAAGCAATTTTCTCCAATCACTCATGCATTAGTTCCGATGATAACACGCAAGAGCACGCGAGAATGTATGACTCACGCGTAAATCTATTTATTTACCTACATATCAATATGTTGCATAGTCGAGTGAACCAGATCTATTCAATTTAGTTTCAATTTCATTTGCAAACGTGCGAGCAAACTCGCAAAGAAAAACCCAAGGTTACCGACATAGCTCTTAGCTTAGAACACCGAGAAAAGAAGTACGCGCAGGCAAATTGTAATCATTCAAGAGGGGACAAAATTGACACCTTTTTGTCGTGTTATTATTCTATAAGCAAGTTGTTGTTGACAGGTAGGTAGGCCATATAGCTCGCAGAACCGATAACAGCTGGGGCACAAAGGTTTCTCGAATGGCGACCGCGAACAAAGTAGGACGGCCCTCCAGCCTTTACTCGATGGACCGATGATATTATAACGGTCGCAGGAAGTTGGTGGATGATAAAGCCTAGATATCAACACTGAGTCACTGACTGGCACTAACGCAAGGCTAGAAAAAAATTGGCAGTAAATAGAGAGCCAAATAACAAACTATAAAAACATTTTTGGAATGGAACCAAAATCTTCATATTCTGTGAACAACCCCTTCAAATCTACTAAGTGCGTCTCCTCCCTAGACAGGTCTAGACTGTTTTCTATGTACCTAAGTAATTTAAATTCAATTTACATTTGAACCACTTAATTAAACTAAGAAAAAACAAGTAGCATGACAGAAAAGTCATTGAATTCGACCGGGCCTATAACACAAACAAAATCTTAATTCTTCATTCTTTACTTATCTTATTTTTATATACAGGGTGGTCCAAACATAACATAGACGTCATTAAGAAAAAAAAAGATTCCTCAGGTCCAGGGGTATCCGAAAATACCCCATGTATTTTTTGAGTTATGATATTTTAAGGCATTATTTGAATTTTAAATGTAAATGGTACCTAATTTTACCAACAATTTCAATACAGCTTTAAGTACCTTATACATGTAATTTAAAAGACATGTCTGTCTCTCTGCTAGTGACGGGGCGACAGAAGTTTTATTTTTCTTTGAGTCCAGGAAAGGTTTAAACGGCGACAAAATAACGCAAGTGAAACCGCGCGGCTCAGCTAGTAAGTAAATATCGGCGGATATTTCACACAACGAAATGTCTCCAAACTTATAAATGGCCCTAAAATAACACTATATTTATTTCGAGGCTATTTCGACGGCGCGGTGTTGGAATGATGTCACTATGACGTCACGAACTGTCAGTGATGTCATCAACTGTCAGACAGAGCGGCTCAGTGCTCCGCCCGATTTTAAAAATAAAACTAGGGTTGCCAAAACATGCCGAATATAAACTCCACTCAATAGATTCATTTCATAGTCTTTGTTAGATATAAAATTGAATTGCTGTGCGTTAGTCTCGCTAAAACTCGAGAACGGCTGAACCGATTTGGCTAATTTTGGTCTTGAAATGTTTGTAGAAGTTCAGGGAAGGTAAACAGTGAGAAAATATGGAAAAAAAACGCGAGTGAAACCGCGCCGGGTCTACTAGTCTGAAATAAAAATCTGACCGAGCAAACAAAGCGTCTCTGCCCCGAGTTCTCTCGGCGGATCTAGGCTTCCGTGAAGTTAGCCGTTTCTGATGCGCAAAGACAATTTAGTCAGAAAAAGCTCCATTGCGCATCGAAACGGCTAACTTCACGGAAGCCTAGATCCGCCGAGAGAACTATACTCCCTAGTCGTATTTTACAACCAATCTGACGAAACTTGGTAGACAGATTTGACGAATTTAGAGAACTTTTTTGTCGTCGGAGATTTTTGATTGGAGAGGGAGCTGAAGAATCAAATAGTTGGCTAGCTACTGAATATATAAAAGTTTTTTCTTTCTTTCTTTCTTTCTTTCTATAATAATATGCTTATAAAAACCGATTTCGTTTTTTTTAAAGGTTTAAGTTTTAGTATTTTACTTAAAGTTTAAACTTTGAGTTGGTTTCGAAAAAAATTGTGATAATTTCATGAGGATCTATGGCGTGTTGAGCAAAATAGCTTCTCAAAATGCAATAAATTTTACTAATAACGTAGAAGGACTTTGTGTTATGGCTTAGGGTAACTTAGCTCGTGCGTGAGTCGTGACAGCGAGTAAATAAAGAGGTAGCCCTGACATTTAAATCATGCCAACAAGCCTGAGTCAGCAATGACATAAATTGTCGCTCAAATTATGTTTTAATATAACCCAATTACGCTAAAAGGGTTAGCTCGTTATGTCAAAAGTGGTGACCCCGCGCCCGGCAAGTTCAGTAAATGTCAAACGCGTCGAATGAAAGGTGAACTGTCAATGTCAAAAAGAGATTTGGATTGTTTTTGGAAGTAAATGTCAATGTTAAAAGTATTTTTTTTAAATATTTTGCGCAATTTGGAAAGATATAGTGAGACTTAAAAAAAAATAATAACGTAGAAACCAAGAAAAGGCAGATTAGCTGACTTTTTTTATATTTGACAACTTTTCTCACCATTTAAACCTTCCCTGGACTCGTACATACATTTCAAGACCAAAATCAGTCAAATCAGTTCAGCCGTTTTCGAGTTTAACGAGACTAACGCACATCAATTCATTTTATATAAAAAAAAATAAGATATAATCTGTAATTACTGGGCAAAGCTGTGTGTGTGAAGACGAACTCTTGCTAAAGAGTTCTACCACCAGTTGAGTACCATTACCTCATATTATAAAAATAAGCTATTTTTTCTATGGGAAATAGAACTCTAAATGACCTGCAGTAACCCAAATTACTATTTCGCCTGCATTGCGAACTTCCATGGAACGCCATTACGGATGTAAATCAAAATGGCGTCGCTTATACAGCTGTAAACCCAGTTTTAAACAAATTGGTTTAAGCTATAGTCTAAAGGATACGACGAACGCTAAATGTAAATTATGATAGCGGAGAAGCATTATTTGACCCAAAACCTACAGGTTCTAGAGATCGTTATAGGTGTTTGGGTGCACTGTTAGGAGAATTTTCGAAAATCAACTCCTAGAGGACGAAGTCACGGGCTGGGATATGATAAAATAATAATAATAAAAAAAAATATTGAAGACACAATTTGCATGATTTTGTCATAACATACATAAATATAAAATATACTAGATACAAATGGTGGTCTTATCGCAGATAGCGATTTCTTCCAGACAACTCTAACCGAACCTAGTTCGTTCGTTCGTATGAGTTAGTGGCCAACTCTAGTGACAGAGTTTCTAGGCAGCCCGAAGGCCTCTGTCATGGCCTAAAAACTTTGAAAAAGCCGGGACCGACTGCTTAACGTGCCCTCCGAAGTACGAGAGCTCTCAGTTGAAATTGCCACTGAACTAACCAAGCTACCGATACTGTTAACTAATAGACTTGTCATCGACAACGGGCTGACTGATAGTCCTAAAAAAAACTCAACGCAGAGAAAGTCGCAGGAGGGCGATTCTCGTGCCATAGATAAATGGTCACATATTATATTTATAAGGTCATTCATTATCAACCTGACAAGCTTAAGATATAGGTTCATAAAAAAAATACTTGTACTTTTTTTTCCCTAAGCATATTTCATATTTCATTTAAATGTGGAGGACAAGCTCTAAACAAAATCAGTTCCAAAATTAAACATAAATAATCATTTTGTAACGGTCTGCAAATAGTGTTTACTATTTTGGCAAACATGCAAACAATTTATTATGCAATTTGCGCTTTACATGCTATAATATTAGATATAATGTTATATCCACATGCTATTTATAGATAAACAGGATTGTTCATTATTTCGAACGTTTAACTTTACCGATTTACAAACTCAGATGAATCACCTAGATACCATAAAATGGAAAAATCACTTTAAAAATAAGTGAACCGCGCGATCTGCTAGTAATAAAACCTCCTTTTAAATAACAATGAACTGCTTTGCGTTAGTCTCGCTAAACTCGAGAACAGCTGGACCGATTTGGCTAATTTTAGTCTTGAAATATTTGTAGGAGTCCAGGGAAGGTTCATACGGTTAGAAAATATGGAGAAAATGGCGAGAAAAATAACACGAGTACAACCGCGCGGGTCAGCTAATAATAAAAAAATAATAAGATTTTTTTATTTAAGGGAGATAAAAAGTAATGTTTACGGCTACTATTTTTAATGGTCTAAATACATTTTTATACAAAAGACTTCAACGCACTCCTTGCTACGAGACCTCTACGAGATATATCTACATAGTATAACAAAGTAGTTTCCCGTCGTCTGTCCTTCTGTATGTATGTATGTATAGTATACTGTATGTATGTACGCTTAGATAATTTAAGTTACGCAACGGATAGCGGTTTTTATCAATTATCTATTATTATTTTATTATTTTATTTTTATCAATAGATAGAGTTATTTAAGAGGAAGGTGGTCGCTAATTAAAACGGAAGACGACCGATGTGGCGCAGCGGGCGCAGATCCGCCTGCGACGCGGAGGTGGCGGGTTCGATTCCCGCCTCGGGTCAAATGTTTGTACGATCTACAAATATTTGTTCTGGGTGTTCTGGATATTTGCTATATATAATAAAAAATATCTATCTATGTATTGTATTAAGTATATATCAGTCATCTAGTAACATAACACAGATCTGTCTAACAGCAGCTTACCTTGGGGCTAGATGATGCTGTGTGGATTGTCCAGCATTATTTATTTTTATTTATTTAATTACTTTTAAACATTTGAGCTCGACTTAGACCCAGCACAACATAGAATTAGGTTTTGATTGAACCGATTCCCAAAAGAGGTTATCAATTCGATTATGTTTTTTCATAAAAGAAGAAGAAGAAAAAAGTTAAATCTAGAAGTTGAAATCCGTGAATTATTTTGTTATTGCACCTTTACACTTAGACACCCTGAAACTGCTTTGAAAATCATAAATGTTACGATATGTTAATGTTTACGATTGTCAAAAGCATTGTTCCGACGGCCACTAAAATTTTTCAGATGTCAATTGGATTTTTACAGAGCTTCTCTATAAGGCGTAAAATGAACTACAAAATTCCCATACAAATTGTCAGCCTAATGTTTATAGTTCGCACAGCGGATCTAGGCTTCTGTGAAGTTAGCCGTTTGTGATGCGCTAAGACAATTTAGTTTGAAAAAGCTCCATTGCGCATCGAAATGGCTAATTTCACGACGGCCGAGATCCGTTGTGAGAACTATACGAGTCAATCACTCACTACTCAGTCAGTCAGTCGATCAACAAAACAAAACTTTGAAAAAATAAAATTATAATAAATAAAACAAAATTGTATTAATTTAGATTACCATGTACGCATTGTTATATTGTCTAAATAAATAAGTACTGTAAATAAACGTAGTAATAATATGAAAGGTCATATTATTGTAATAAAAAATCATAAATTTCACACGCGTCACGCGATTCACCTAGGTATATTTTTTTCTGGTGAATCATGTAAATTTAGATATTTAATAGAGTAGCTTATTTTAGATTTAGTAAATTTATACAATCGACTAGCCACGCTGCCAAGCAACACTGATACATAAACAAACGAACACAAGGTCGTTATTAATAACATTTGTTTATATTTTTTGTCCTTACACTGTGTTGAGAAGTTGTTTTTATTTTGAAATTCAATAATGCCAGTATAAAATATAAGTATTTGAACTTCGAATAAGGAAAGCCATGACTCTACAGATACCAATAACATAAAAATAAGCACTATTTTAATCACGTGTGTCAATGAGACGTTTTTTAAATGTCAAAAATTAGTATTTTTTTAAGATTAGGAAAGTTAGAGCTAATTTGACTTTGAAATCAAACAAATTATTTCTTGAATAAGTTAATAATGTAATATTGAGATTAGTCAGAATGGTTAGTTTGGCATGTTTTACATAATTACACAAACGAAAACATTATTGACCAAGCGAGCGTAGCGAGCAAAGCGTCTCAGTTTTAAAATGACCAAAAAAATATCCCGTTTTAAGTGAAAATTAAGCTTCTTAATGTAGTAAAATGCTCACTTTTAAAGTTTGTGCTTGCGATGCTTCTGTTCGCAGAACTAGTTACCAGAACTTAGTTTTAGCATCCGTGCGATCCCGGTGCTGATCGCTAGTTTACTAAGTAAGTAGATAGATAGATAATATATTTCATCACAAAAAAACTTTTTACAATACTGATTAATAATGCCTAAAAACCTATATAGACCTATATAAGAGTAGTAGAGTTCTCTGTGATAGAGCTCGTCCGGGGAAGGACTACCACCATACCTATTTCTGCCGCCAAGCAGTAATGCTCGCATTGCTGTGTTCCGCTGTGAAGGGTATGGTTTCCGGTGAAATTACTGGCACATGAGGCTTTCGATCTTAGCCTCAAGGTGGCAACCCGCGAGTGATACTTCTAGTATTGCAAGCGTCCATGAGCTGCGGTAACCGCTTACCATCTTGTGGGCCGTACGCTTGGTTGCCACTGCAGTTGTATAAAAAAAAAAAAAAAAAACCTATGTTAGGTTTATCTAGACTCTAGGTTCTCGATAACATACAAAACAAAGTAATACGCCTTTAAAGACGATTCTAAGTGATCCTTACGATTGCATTGAATAGGAAAGAGTCGTGGTTTCAAACCCGGTCGTGCACCAATGGATTTTTCTATTCGAAAAATGTATGTAATGCCAGTGCTCTCATACTGTGAAGGAAAACATCGTGAGGAAACCGGCATGTCCAAGAGTTAAAAACTCGAATGGCATGTGCCATCCACCAATCCGCATTGGGTCCGCGTTGTGGATTACGACCCAATCACTCTCGCCCGTGGCCAGTGTCTCAACAGTGGGAACAAAGGCTGTCATGATGAGTTTCGATTCTAATCAACGATCTTCCAGTAGTTTTCAAAATCTTTTAAAATCTGCTTTTCAGAAATAATAAGAAATTAGAATTCCCAGACAACTATCTTTCTGATATCTGAATTTCTATAGTTTTGTGCCAACCCTTTACCTATAATCTACAAACTTATTGACACGGTTCACTAATTGCCGGCAAGAATGATTGGCTTGTCAAATTGATTACGGTGACCGGTTATCTATTACATTTATCTTCTACTAGGTATAGGTCTCACAACGGATCTCGGCCGTAGTGAAATTAGCCGTTTCGATGCGCAATGGAGCTTTTACAAACTAAATTGTCTTTGCGCATCACAAACGGCTAACTTCACGGAAGCCTAGATCCGCTGTGCGAACTATACATGTATATAAATAAATAAATAAATAAATAAATAAATAATGTTGGACAATCCACACAGCATCATCTAGCCCCAAGATAAGCTACTGTTAAACAGAGCTGTGTTATGGTACTAGATGACTGATATATACTTAATACAATACAATACATAGATAGATATTTTTTATTATATATAGAGAATACCCAGAACACCCGGAACAAATATTTGTAGATCGTACAAACATTTGACCCGAGGCGGGAATCGAACCCGCAACCTCCGGGTCGCAGGCGGACCTGCGCCCGCTGCGCCACATCGGTCGTCAACCGATGTGGCGCATTATATACGACAAATAAGCTACAGAAGAAGAGAACAAGGAGTTTAAAAGTGTTTTTTTTATGTCAGCAAGTGACAGGACAATCAAGGCACCCACCTGATGTTAAGCACCACGCCTAACTATTACAGATGCCACCCAAAGATTAAAGTTTTTAAGTGTTTGCGTGGCGCTGCACCGCGCTTATCACCCCGAGACATTGTTGTTAAGTCTCTTTCGCCCAGTAATTTCACTTGCTACAGTGCCCTCCAAACCTAAACACAAATGCTTGCACACTACTGCTTCGAGGTGGAATATCTGACACTGCGGTGGTGCCCACCAAGACGGACTCTTGCTGAAGAGTCCTACCACCAGGTAGTGTTTTTAAGTACTTGCAAAAGGCACGGAGTGGACATCGACCTATGCCAACGATAATAAGCTATCAAATACTTATTCCATGTAAGAGAAAAGTAGTTTCTTCGGCTATCTTGCCATACAACATGGGACCTCCCAATTTAATTGTTTTCTCGTGTTATTTTGATTTTTGTTGTTTTTTTTTTTTAATGGCAGTCTGTCTGTTTAGACAATATTGCCAGTGTCAAGTAGTGTCGACGTATACATCAAAGACGAACAATTTCGAATTTTGAATTTGACGAACAACATTTTGAAAGAAATGATGGCGTCCTTTCAAAATTTTCTAGAAGAATCTTCGCCCAAATTACAAACCAACATCACCCTTTCATTTCAATCACTTACACTTGTGCCAAGACTACGAGTCGTATTGGTTAAACTGCCACCAAATAAAACATGTCACAATAAAACTCAAAATAACTCGAGAAAAACAATTAAAATGGGAGGAACATGTCGTACCGGCAAAATGACCGAAGTTTATCCAATGACTCGTTGTCATTGCGACCGATGTGGCGCAGCGGACCTGCGCCACATCGGTCGCAATGGACAGTATAAAATGGAGTGTCATTGATAAAATGAGAAAAATTTGACTGAAAATGGAAGTAGTGTTGTACAAAGTTTCATGAGTAAGATAAAGTTAATTTAGCCATTGATAGCGTTGACTTGTGATCAAAAATCAGAACTATTTTTACCTTAAAAAACTTTTTAAGAGCTACTCACAATAGTCACAATACCGACCTACTGATTACTTAATCTATGTGCCTACCGCGTCACGCAATTCACCAGTTCACCACATTTTTAGTTCTCTAATGAAGTTACCAACACGAATGTTATTTAATTCCAATTTCCAAGTTAATTACCAACGACTGTAAATCTTTCGACCGCCATTTTCTTTTATAACGTGACCTATTTCGATTTCAGAGACATCATCAACCGGAAACAGAACGTTTTGCTTCGCGACAGAGTTCATTACCGCATACCTTCAGAGGGTATTTAAAAGCATAGTTTTTCAGCTGCGTAAACGCACAGGAAACGACCCGAGTTATATGGTTTTTGACTCAGTGTGAATGTTCATTGAGTTTAATTCACCTTGGCAGGTTAGGGGTTCGTCTATTTTAATAGTTTTCTTGCGTTGCAGCTTTCCTAGGTATTACTAAAATTCCTCGCGATACCATAGAGTTTTAGCCCTGTCATTTATTTTTGTGAAACATTTTTTATTTGACCATAGATAAGTTATTATACGGATAAAGTCCTTAGTTAGTCCTACTGCATAACAAAATCGGAATTATTATTTGTTTTTAGGACTATACCGCTGTTAGGTGAATTTCTATTACAATTTCGAATTTTTACTATTGGAAATAGAATTTCAAATAATGTAAACTCACGAGTTCACGACTGCGATGATCTACCAAAGCATGTTTAAGGCCAATATCGACTTAACAAAGGGAAAGAATGTCAACTCAAATACTAACTAAATTATTACAGTTGCTGTGAGCCTAGAAATTCTTTGTTTTAAATCCTGTCAGATGTCATTTTGACAAGTATTATTTTATTGCTTGACTTGGCATCACTCTACTCTCCACGTTCCACGGCACGCGTCAAGCCATACCGGTCTCTATGTCAATAAAAATAAAGATTAACTTACCTCCTCCACAGATTTCTTCGAAAACTCGTTCATGGACACAATCCATTGCTGCACAAGTTCATTCACAATAACCAAATCGTTATATAACCACGTCAGTAGATCGTTAACCCACTGCACTGACGGAGGATCGGGGCCCAAGCATGTAGGGACGGAAATCGACTGGTGTTTTTTTAAATTGAGAGCTTCTGGACCGGGTGACATTCTGCCAAGGCGTTTTTTATTTGGCGGAGTCGGAGGCACGAAAGAGGACGGCTTAGAAGCCTTTAATGTTGCACTCCTAACTTTGGCACTGGTCGCCAAAACACTGTCAGCACTGGCGACGATTTCGTTCGCTGGTTTTTTCGGTTCATCGTTCGTTTTTGGGACTTCGGTGGTTTTCACAAATCGTCCGTACGCCCATTTTGCGATCCCAAGAAGGACGAGGGCGAAAAGGATCCAAATGAAAATAAGCATGACTAGATTGTCCATAGCTGTGTCCATATAATCGAAGCTGCAGATGAGGTCGTCAACTGCTTCGGCCAAGTCCGCCATAGTAGTCCATGCTTGCCACCATTTGGGTGCGGGTGGTGACGCCGACTCGCTTTGCACTACTGAGCTTGCCATTTGTTTTGTCTATTTTTGTACGAACTATTTCGGGAAAGCAGCTCTGTCTCGCTCTGGCTTATGAGATGCGTTTAGAATTCATGAGGAAAACGGCGGAAATTGAAATAAGAAAAGTTGCTGTCCTTGTTCCTCAAACTCTTTTGCATGCGTTCATCAATGCTCTAGAAAACATAAATGTATTCTGTCAAATTTTTCAATGTTATTGATTTAAATTTTTAGTTTTATTTATAATTTCCAATTTTCAAATAACCTCCTCATCACATTAAAGGCTTTTAGTTTAAAAAGTGCGTTCAATTTTCACAAAAATGGAGGGAAAATGATGTATGCATTCACTCTATCTACTACTCTATGAAAGGGTTCGTTCGTTCGTGTTCATTCGTGGTTTAGCGCTGCGTGTTTTGCTACTCTGTTCCTATGCACCATGCCTTCGAAACCCTGGAACAAACAGAAATCACTTTTAGATAACTGGATTCAGAAGTGGAAAATTAGTTGTAAAATATTCAATTTAAAATTCGCCTCTGAATCAGTGGTACTACTAAGAAGTGCAACTGGTAGCACAAATGACACAGATTTGTATCTCTATTACTACTTTATTTATTCGTATGGCGTTGCATGCAATCGTTCAATATTACAATATTATTTTCAAATTCTTTATCCATTGGATAGCGTCATCTTCAAGGGCAAACAAGTCTGCTGGGCTGCCATCATATTTAGTAAGTGGGCAGTCTGTTATAATGTGTGTTACTACTACAAAAAATACAAGTAAATTTACTCGACTTTAGTAAAAATGATACAAACTTGTAATTGTCTAGTATAAAAAAAAGAGAACTTTAGCTCTACAACAGAAAACTCATGACAAAACGCTCGCTGAGTAGCTCGTCTTATTGACCATTTTTTTATTATACAAAAGGCCCACTTGATGGTAAGCTACCGTAGCCTATATACGCTTGCAACATCAGAGATATCACATGAGAGATCAAAAGTCTCATGTGCCTGTAATTTCCCCGGAAACCATTGGTACCCTTCGAACCGGAACGCAGCAATGCGAGCATTACTGCTTGGCGGCAGAAATAATATGGTAAATCTAAATCTATGCATTTACAAAACTTAACCAATTTTAACCCACCAGTCACATAGAATTCCTCGCAAACGAATTCGCGGGCGAGAGCTAGTGTAAAATAAAAATGTACCTAAATGCATTTCACTTTTTTCACGACAAATGTGTAGCTTTTGAAATGTTGTTTTTTTTTATATCGTTCGTAAGATCGTTCGTCATGGCGCTTTTTTTTATACAACTAAAAATAGCAACCAAGCTTACGGCCCACAAGATGGTAAGTGTTTACCTCAGCATATGGGCGCTTGCAATACCAGAGGTACACTCACGGGTTACCACCCTGAGACGTAGATCAAAAGCCTCATGTGCCAGTAATTTCACCGGAAACCATACCCTTCACAGCGGAACACATCAATGCGAGCATTACTGCTTGACGGCAGAAATAGGTATGGTGGTAGTCCTTCCCCGGGCGAGCTCTATCACAAAGAAGTCTACTATAAATAGCAAATAAATATATATATTTCATTTCATTTCATTTCATTTCATACTACTCTTACTTCTCTCGACTTTTGCATTTTTGTTTGTTACGAATAAACTTAAAAACTTTTTTTTTTTTTTTTTATACAACTGAAGTGGCAACCAAGCGTACGGCCCACAAGATGGTAAGCGGTTACCGCAGCCTATGGACGCTTGCAATACCAGAGGTATCACTTGCGGGTTGCCACCTTGAGGCTAAGATCGAAAGCCTCATGTGCCAGTAATTTCACCGGAAACCATACCCTTCACACCGGAACACAGCAATGCGAGCACTACTGGTTCGATTTCAAAAATTCCATTGCGGGTCAGAAGGTTCTAGGAGCTAAATGTACTTGCATATTGACCGTAATACATATAAAATGCTCTGAGAGCAAAACGTCTTCAATTTACAATGACAACTAGTGCTCAGATCACTTAATATTCATCATTATAATACTGAATTTCACCATTAGAATGCTACATTATACCTTGACCTACCGTCAATTGTTTTTACTTAGGTACCTATGTGCTGTAATACTATCGTACTTATTATAAGCTTCTAAGTACCTTTTGTTTCACAAGTTTATATTTTGTCAAAATAAAATTATTCTTATTCTTATTCTTATTATCCTAAATGTTTATATAAGTTTATAACTACTACTAATGGTTATTTTCTTTAAAATACGCAACTCGACTTATCTCAATATCTGTTTCAGTTTTCTCCCAACAAAGTAGCCAGTTATCTAGTTAGCCATATCCATTCATTACAACGAGAGCCTCGAAGCGTGACCAATCAAACTCAACAACGCATGAAGTAAACAAAGATAATAAAACGGAACTAAATATAGAATCCTATACCACAGTTAATACGTTTTTTTTTATACAACTGAAGTAGTAATCAAGCGTACGGCCCACAAGATGGTAAGCGGTTACCGCAGCCTATGAACGCTTGCAATACCAGAGGTATCACTCGCGGGTTGCCACCTTGAGGCATAGAGAGAGGCCTCATGTGTTAGTAATTTTATTTGTATTTGGAAATGAGGAAACTCTCAAGTCATTCTGATCGCTACATGTTTGTCCTGGGTGGGAATCGAACCTACAATCTACAAAGCAGAAGGTAGAGCAATTACCTACTGAGGCCGTATCGAACTATGCATTCGAAAATCATATAAGTTTTTTCTGTTTTACCGGACCAATACAATTTGGGAGTCTTTAAGGCTAGAGTGAAGGTTCTTTCTAGGCAAGCGTGCTCCATCATCGACCACACCATCACTTACCATCAGGTGAGGTGGTGGTCAAATGACTATAATCAATTAAAAAAAAAACAAGGTTATCCTATCATCCAGGCACAGAACAAATAATAAGTATTCGTTTATTTTTATAATACTATGCGTTATTACATCACTCTCGCTTGAGAGTAGGCCAGTGATCCAGCAGTGGGAACATTAGAAGGCTGTCATGATGATGCGTTAATTATTTAAATAGTTTTTATCAAATAAAAACTATTTAAATAATTTATCGCATAACTACCTTTTTATTCCGCAAAGTATTATAAAATATGTGTTTTAATTGAGAAAGTTTATGAAAGACTAACGTGTCAATAAAATTTACGGGGTTTTTGTAGTTCGTATTACGCACTAGAGAGGCGCTGTAAAATCCCATACAAGTTACGATGCGAAACGTTAACGCTTACGATTGGCAAAAATATATTCCGGATACGTGCTGGATTCGATAGCTTCGTTATGTACGCAAAGTCAGAGCTCTCAAATTGTGAAGGAAGATTAATTACTAGCAGTTCTCCGAACAGTAGACCTCGCAAGCACAAACTTGTAAAGTGAGCTTTGAAAGTGAGCAAAAGAACATACTGCATTTTGAGGAACTATTTTGCTCATCACGCTGAAGATCCTCATCAGATCTTCACCAAATATCACTTAAAGTTAATACTTACCTTTCAAATAAAATGAAAATCATCGAAATCAAATCACATTACACGGAGATATCCAGCAGCCC
This sequence comes from Colostygia pectinataria, assembly GCA_951394395.1. NCBI lineage: Eukaryota > Metazoa > Arthropoda > Insecta > Lepidoptera > Geometridae > Colostygia > Colostygia pectinataria. The sequence continues at coordinate 5,575,665 of OX596374.1, read as the reverse complement.
CCTTTTTACCCTTTTTAAGAGAAAGTACGCCCCCTATCAAAAATCCCCGACGACAATCAACTTCTATAAAGTCATAGAACCTGTATACCAAGTTACAACTATATTGGTTGAAAAATGCGACCTGTAGGCGAGAACACAAACTGACCGGACAAACTGACTGACAACCAAAAGCATTTTTGGCCAATCTCGAAACTGAGACGCTTCGCTTGCTCGGTCACTTAAAAACCCGCATAAAGATAGTAAATTCGCAACCACCATGATTCTACACACCATGGTATCAGGTATCTCGTAACTAAATTCAGTGCATATAATTTAATTTTAGGGTCAGCTTATTTTTAATTTAATTGTAATCAGAAAAGTCTTAAATTGAGTGTTAAGTAAGGTCAACTAACGTACCTATGATCTAGGCTACCACGGCTAGACCAATGAAAAATACGTTATATCTGTCTCTGTCACTGCCTCTGTCTGTCTTTTTCTACGTTTTACACACAGTCACAGGAGGGCGATTCTCGTGCCATAGATAAATGGTCATTTTCTATGCATTTTTGACAGTTTTGACGATATATATCACATGTAACCATTTATTTATGCACGAGAAGCGCCCTCCTGAATTAGGACTACAAAGTGCAAGCTGCTAATGAACTTGAGGTGAGGACAAGTATTTATATTTTGCAATTTAAGGGTACCGTACACAACAGGATAAAACGGAACCTTTATAAGATATAATCCAGCTAATGGTACCGTAGCCTATGAACGCTTGCAATAACAGAGGTAATATTACTCACGCGTTGCCACAGACGTAGATCAAAAGTGCCAAGTGCTTGTAATTTTACCGGTAACCATGCCCTTCAAACTTGGACACAGCAATTTGGGTCATTTCCAGTAGTACTAACGAGTAGTTATACCAGTTGAACAGCAGGGAATTTTCTTCCCAACAGACTTACTAGTAAGACTACTGGGAATGCGGCAAAACTCTACAATGCAACTATAATTTTTGCGGTCATTTTACCTACTTATTAGTAGAATTGGGTTGGGTGCCTCTCCATTAATGTTCCTAATTAGACTATTCCAAGGATATTCAAAACAATGGGTTCGCAATTAGCAGGATTGGCACACAGTAATAATGACGTAATACAAAATGCTTATGCATTCACAATGTAGATAGGATGTAACGTCTAAGTGAGGTCATGCACAGTTTTGGTATTGAGTCATCATTAAAACAAAGCGGTCGTGGTGAAGCCGGTCTACCCTAAGGAGCTGACCACACAGAATGGACGTAAGACAAGGATTTATGTTAAAATATATAAAGATATCTCTCACTCATGACAGCTTTCTAATGTTCCCACTGCTGGGACACTGGCCTACTCTCCAGCGAGAGTGATTGGGTCTTAATCCACCACGCGGACCCAATGCGGATTGGTGAATGGCACATGTCTTTCGAATTTTTAGTTCTTGGACATGCCGGTTTCCTCATGATGTTTTCCTCACCGTACCGCACTGGCATTGCGTATATAAATTTTTCGAACAGAAAAATCTATTGGTGCACGACCGAGTTTGAACCCACGACCTTAGGATCTGAAGGCGGGGTCATTACCACTAGATCACCGGTGTTCTTTACATTAAATATATAAATAATGCTGGACGTAATGGCGTAAATTTGGTGGCAGTTTATCCAAATAAACTTGTTTACTTAGCACAAGTGTAAATAATTGAAATGGAGGGGTAATGTTGGTCAAAGACTTTCCAAGGGAATTTTGAAAGAAAAGTCACCATTTCTTTCCAAATTTCGTTTGTTTACGTTGCTAGGCGACAATCAAACTAATACACTTGACACTGGCAAAATTATGCCAAATAAGCCGCAGAGGCCATAAAATAAGAAGAAGAAGAACTGACGTCATTGTGGTTTTCGGTTCGGGGCACATTCGTATTCCGGTGTCGCCCGTGTCCTATTCTTGCTGTTTACCGTCGCGACGCTTTTGCATGAAAGGGAGATGCGTCCACTACGCGTCCTTGAAATGAAATGAAATATTTATTTGACACGCGACACAACACGTAGTATTGTACAAAAGGGAAAGAGAAATAATGGCGAGACAGGATTAACATAAAGTTATTTAATAGGTAGGTATATCTTTATGCATTCTATATAAATATTATTATATATCTATATATGTATTGTATTGTATTACATATATATCAGTCATCTAGTACCTACCCATAATACAGCTCTGTTTAACAGCAGCTTACCTTGGGGCTAGATGATGCTGTGTGGGTTGTCCAGCATTATTTATTTATTTATTATTTATTTATTTAAAAAACATTATTCCGGTTACGGTCTCTGTTACGAGTCAAAAAAGAGAATGCCTCAAGTGGAAATCATATAGCGAATAAAATTCATTCAAATTGGACACAGTAAAAGTTATGCGGGGTAAAAAAATATATACAGGGTCATTCATTATCAACTTAAGGGATAGGTTCCACACCTAGAAAAAATAATATATGTACCTATGATTTTTTTGTCAGGTTGATAATGAATGACCACTTATATAGTAACGTCTTGATACGACTTGAGAATTTTCTCCGTTTTTTATCGGTTAAATAGCTAAAATCTAGTCATACATCATTGACAAAAAATATAGATAGATAGAAGATAGATAGAAAATACTTTATTGAACACCACATTATAACAAATTTGACAAGAACAATCTTAATTACTAACAGGTATTACAATGGGCGGCCTTATCGCTAAATAGCGATCTCTACCAGACAACCTTTGGATGGATAGGATTGAATGGTAGTTGACAAGGGTTTTTAGCGATGTGTGAATATAGTCAACTCAAGATAAAAAACAAACGAAAAATCTCTAGCAGGTACTATAATTCGCTTAACCTTTTAACCAATGAGGTTACACAGTTAATACAGTGAAACTCAAAAGAAAAATATCGACACGTGTTTATCTCTCCACGGGACATCATCAGGACCATCAACTTGTTCTCCGGCAGACGGAGCAACACGTCTGATGATGTCCCGTTTCGTCTGTTTTTTATCTTGTAATGGATTTCCGCAAAGTAACCCCTGAATCTACAAATTATTTTAGTCAACTCAATGTCAGCAGGTAGGTATAGTAGGTATCTACACTCTCGTAAACTCTTATTCATGCGTAAACCTGTTAAACCAGTAACAGATAACAAGTAATGGTTTACGATAAGAACTTTGATACTCGGAAAATGCTTTGAAGTTGTGTTAGAAAATGTTTACCTACCTCAAACTCAACTAGATAAGTGAACTAGCTGCGCCTTGCGGAGTTACTCGCGGTTTTACCACATGTTTTACACTAATTTATCCGAACCAAACATTTTTTCGGGATAAAGGTAGCAATGTGCTATTCCAGATTTTTGTTTTATGCCTGTGCAAAATTTTATAAAGATCCGTTCGGCCGTTTAATACAAACTTCATTTTCCCGCTTTTTTCATAAGGTTTTGTGTTGTCGTGTTCTTTTTAATTTGTATTTTTATATTTTAAATTTGTATTTTTGCATGCCGAGTTAAACTGTGAAGTGTGTGACACTTATACTTACGTAAACAATAAGACCTTATGTAACCGTACTTCTATCAAAATAAATCATTTCATTTCATTTCAAGGGGTTTAAAGAAAAAAATACATACACAAACCATTATTTAAAAAAGAATACTAAGGACAAGGAAAAAAACAACTGTTACACTTAATACATAAAAAATAACGTAATCCTTCCTTAGTAGCCTATAAATAATTTTCTTAAAAAACAACTGTTACACTTAATACATAAAAAATAACGTAATCCTTCCTTAGTAGCCTATAAATAATTTTCTTACATAGTTTAAATTTAGAGTAGTACTATCTATAATATTCTTTGGTATAATAAAGTATTTAATAAACCTCTGTCAGCTAATAATGCCTTTCAAATCTCTTAGAGTCTTTGTTCGATAAATTCAATAGCTTGTAAGACATTTCAAAGTGATCCTATTAATTGTATTGTAAAAACTCTTTTAACTTTGCCTTTAAAAAACCGGGGCTTAACGTGCCCTCTGTAGCACGAAAGCATAATACGCGTTTACAAATAAGTAAAGCTGTTATACAATTTAAAAACCTTTAAAAATGACAACTTAAAACTTATATATAAAAAATCAAATACTTATCATTAAAACTCACCTAAACCTAGTAATTTCAATCGTAACATTTTCCATCATTAATATAACAATTTTATGGAAAAACACTAAAAATATCACCGAATTTTAATTTAAAACACCGATTTTTAACTAAAACACAACATGTCCGACTCGAGCAGGCAACGCGCATGCACTGATTCACATAACAGGATATTTTAGTGGATTTACATTATTATTCGTTCATATTGCTCAAGGTTAGGAATATCGTCAGTTCATACTCAAAAGCTTATAAGTCACGTTTTGATAAAATGCAGCATTTGTCACACTGCAACTCACTTTGTATTATATCATTGTGCAATTTTGCAGTATTTTACAGTATTATTGGAGAAAAAATATTGCTTGGAAAATCTGTCAAAATTACGCCTTAACTCAAAAATAAAACATTTCATAAACAAATATTTGAATTAAAAACTTGATAAAACATTTCATAGAAAAACCTAATTTTAGTCTTGAAATGTTTGAAGGAGTCCAGGAAAGGTTTAAACGGTGAGAAATTATTGAAAAATTTCGAAAATATTACGCGAGTCAAACCGTGCCGGGTTAGCTGGTAAGTTATAAAGATAATTAACTAACATTTACTAAAAAAAATACTTCAGCAAAACTATTGACAAGCAATGTACAAAAAATAAAATATACTTCTTCATCATTTTTTTAAAGTTTTTTAGCGCGGTTTTTAAACTTTTATAAAAGTTTCAACATTAGTATTTCTTTGGCCCATAATATGTTTTTAGTTTTTCTGGAAAGTAACATTTTACACTTATGACATTTTAGATTTAGATCGTCGATACGTACATTCACAAGCCAGCTTCAACGGCTTCGGATTGTCGGAAGAATTTCCGGCTGTGGGAGAAGAGAGTCCCAGGTTCAATTCCAGTCGCAATTTTGTATAGATCATCCACCACGTTATCATATAACTACAGCTACGGTCACTCCCGTCTTTTCAATGTTGTTAGGCCGTGACAGAGGCCTTCGGGCGGCCTATTTTTCCAAAGTTGTTAGACCATCGCAGAGGCCTTAGGGCGGCCTATTAACTCCGTCAGAGTTGGCCACTGACTCATACGAACTTACTTGGGTACTATTAATACAAGAGCTATTTCCTGTGTGCAATTCAATGGTTTTCAAGATACAAGATTTTGCAAAATGTTACCCCAGCAGGCAATTGAATATCTCGAAAAGGGTTACATTAGGGTGCACATATTTTATCTTTGGCGCACATTCATGCACAAATATAAGCTATCTGAAACTATATTATATTGAAGACCGATGTAGCGCAGCGGGCGCAGGTCCGCCTGCGACTGTTTAACAGCAGCTTACCTTGGGGCTAGATGATGCTGTGTGGATTGTCCAGGATTAAAAAAAAAACTTCTTTTTTGCGTTTTATTTAAAAAAAAAAAAACATTTTTTTTACACGTACAAATTATTTTTCTTTGTTGGATGGAACTCATTTCATTCAATTTTAGGACAGGAGGAGGAGGGAGACAATTTTCTGGGGTAACGCACACCTATTTCCTGACGTATTCATCAACCAACGAATAAATATTCATAGTCGTGATTCGTAAATTAAGATAGTAATACCTAAAACTCAATTCTTTCTGAAAATTCAGCAAGAGTCCGTCTTGGTGGGTATTACCGCAGTGCCAGATATTCTACCTCCAAGCAGTAGTGTGCAAGCTGCACTGTGTTTAGCTTTGAATTGCACTGTAGCAAGTGAAATTACTGAGCGAAAGAGGTAACTATATCCCATGGTGACAAGCGCAGTGCAGTGCCACGCAGAACTTTGAAACCTTATCCTTGCTCTATTTAATATTCTATTAGACCTATTAACACTACCTTTAGCCCAATTACAGTTCTTTAGTATTAAAAAATCTCAAATGTGTCTGTTAATTCGATTATGACCTTTAATGACCGGAATCCGGCTCGAAGGACAAAGCTAATGAGGTCGATTACGCATGAATAGGCCTATTATATATACTACTATGGCTCATTTATAGCGCGTGAATCCAATAAAGCTGCGTTGCCACGGTGCATGTTACTTGCGCATGTTGAAGCGCGAACTGTGTACTGAATCGAGCAATGCGTCAAGTGGCTTACATAATAGCAATGAACATGCTCATTACTAACAATGCTTTGACACACATGCCACTAATTTACTCATTATTGGCATGCTTTCGTGCTTGTAATAAGCATGTGTGTCAGTGCGTCAGTACCGTCATGCGTTTTATCGACTCTGTAGACGTCAAGCAAGAGTTATTTCCTCCATGAAACTAAATGTAGCGCTTATTGTCTTGGCATGGAACTAATAAGTAGGTACTAGATACGAAGGTATAGTTCTCACGGCGGATCTCGGCCGTCGTGAAGTTAGCCGTTTCGATGCGCAATGGAGCTTTTTCAAACTAAGTAAATTGTGTTTGCGCGTCACAAACGGCTAACTTCACGGAAGCCTAGATCCGCCGTGCGAAATACTACATTCAAGACTGAGTTACATATAAATTATGTACTTGATTTCCTCAGAATAATAATACCACGTTATTTCTATGGTTGACCATAGATAAAAAACCAGGACACTACTATGATCGTGATGAATACTTTTTACCGACGAACCTAATTATTCTTTGTAGAAATAGAAAATACAAAAACTACTTCGTGGCCTTCAAAGTAGTCACACTCTGTTGCTTATTTTCGGCTTAAAATAGCCGAATATTCGGTTATTCTTTTGGGATACAGAACTACTCTAGAGTGAGAGTGATTGGGGATATCCACGGACCTATTGCAGATGTAGTTCTTGTGCTTCCTCACTCATGACGCAACGCTATGTACTTTCACTGTTTGAAAGTATAGGTCGCACAGCGGATCTAGGCTTCCGTGAAGTTAGCCGTTTGTGATGCGCAAAGACAATTTAGTTTGAAAAAGCTCCATTGCGCATCGAAACGGCTAATTTCACTACGGCCGAGATCCGTCGTGAGACCCGGATCTAGGCTTCCGTGAAGTTAGCCGTTTGTGATGCGCAAAGACAATTTAGTTTGAAAAAGCTCCATTGCGCATCGAAACGGCTAATTTCACTACGGCCGAGATCCGTCGTGAGACCTATACATTAGGCACACACATTTTTCAAATAGCAAAATCCAATAGTGATTTGAAGCCACGAGTTCTAACTAACGTCTAAGGGATAGGTAATTAGGTACACCAAAAGATTGTAATTATTTATAAATTAGAGTTCTTATTTTAATAATCAAATCGAAAAAATGAATTTATCGAATAATTTGACCGAATACTCAATACAACTCTAAGTAACTACCTACTTCAGAGGCCGCTGACCCCTGTTATATTGTTACGTCATTGCTATGTTTTTTATGTCACTAGGTAGGTAATCTATAATTCGGAACTCGGCGATGTAGGTACCTACTTAAATTTTTTCATCAATTATGTACTACCTATGCTACGTCATAAACCACTAAGTAACAAAACTGTTAGTGGTTTTTAGGTATTATACCTTTATCAAGTTATAGAAATAAATGTATTAAAAAACTTCATATTCATCATCATCATTATATCAGCCTTCTAATGTATAGTTCGCACAGCGGATCTAGGCTTCCGTGAAGTTAGCCGTTTGTGATGCGCAAAGACAATTTATTTTGAAAAAGCTCCATTGCGCATCGAAGCGGCTAATTTCACGACGGCCGAGATCCGTTGTGAGTACTATACCTACTACTACCCACTGTTTCAATCTTGTCGACATTGGTAAATTGTGGCAACACTGCCACAGAAGCCATAAAAATATAAAATATGAAGTGATTACTCCTCAGAATTAATTATTTCATTCAGATCACAGACTACTAGGATGCTAACGCATATTCAGATGCATCAATATAGGTACTTTGATGAACAATTATAAAAAAAAAACATAAAACCTAAGAAGAGGCGGTATGGTCTGACTTGTCTGTCCTGAGTAACATAGGCTATATTTATTACTAGCGTCCCGTCCAGATCGGCTATAAGTTTGTCCCTGGCATTCTAAAAGCAACATTGTGTGGCAAACAAATTACAGAAGACATAGCAGAAGCCATAAAATAAAAGAAGATTATGAGAGTCACAGTCAACAGACATTATATCGCGCCATTAATTTATAGTTACCTACGTTACGTAGATACTAATAATAAAATTAACCTTTTTAAACAATACCATGTTATATCAAATTCTTCGTAACAATTCCGCTTTTAACAGGAAAACTTAAAATAACTACTTACATAAAGTTTGTAACTCTGTTGATCTACCATGAAAATATCTGTCCGTAACTTGAGAACCAAAAGAAACACGATAGAAAATGAAGCATTTTTACCATGAAGTTTCATACAATTGATGTCACTGAAATAAATAAATAAATAAATAATGCTGGACAATCCACACAGCATCATCTAGCCCCAAGGTAAGCTGCTGTTAAACAGAGCTGTATTATGGGTACTAGATGACTGATATATACTTAAGATAGATATTTTTTATTATATATAGAAAATACCCAGAACACCCGGAACAAATATTTGTAGATCGTACAAACATTTGTCCCGAGGCGGGAATAGAACCCGCAACCTCCGCGTCGCAGGCGGACCTGCGCCCGCTGCGCCACATCGGTCGTCAAACTTAACTTGCAGTCTTCGGGACCGATTGCAGAATTATATGCAGAATTTTATTAGACTACATAGAAAGAAAAGTAAGAAATAAAATATATTTATTCTGGACACACACACAACAAACAGCGCACAATAATTTATACACATAGATACAATAGGCCGGATTGTGAGAGGTCCAAATTAGTTCGCGCTGAGTTATGTGAGCCAGAAATGGTTACATTTCAGCTTTAATACCGCTCCATGTAGATGTAGCGGCGCTGATTTTCAAATCATAGGTTTTGAATTGTGAATTGAATGAATTGAATTGAAAGGTGGTACTGAGTGACCCCTGCGCCTTTCGATCCAAAGGTCGGGTTCAAAACCGGTCGAGCACCAATGGATTTTTTAATTAGATGGATCTGGGTCACTACCACTAGACCACCAGTGCTCTTCAACACCGTTTCTATTAAAAAATCATGCACAAAGCCTCATGCAGTGAAAGAAAACATTGTGAGGAAACCGGCATGTCCGAGAGCTAAAAATTCGAGTCATGTCATCCATTACCCGCAGTGAGTCCAAGTGGTGGATTAATATTTAGGACCCAATCACTCTCGCTCGAGAGTGGACCAGTGTCCTAACAGTGGGAACATAAGGCTGTTATGAAGGCTGTCTTTACTGTCACCATTGCTTACTACCAGACGACATCATGGTCAAACGAAAGTCTTCATGATTATTTTTAAAGAATATTATGAATTTTATGTGATAGAGCTCGTCCAAATAAGAACTACCATCACACCTATTTCTGCCGCCAAGCAGTAATACTTGCATTGCTGTGTTTCGGGTCGAAGGTTATGGTTTCCGGTGAAATTACAGGCACATAGACTTTAGTTCTACATCGCAGGGTGGCAACGCGCAAATGATATCTCTAATGTTGCAAGCGTACATTAGCTACGATAACCACTTACCATCGCTTGGGTGATTTCCATGTCAGTAGTACTTATAAAAAAGTATTTGACAATAACAAAAAAATGAAAATGTGATCCATGGTATAGTTCTCACAACGGATCTCGGCCGTCGTGAAATTAGCCGTTTCGATGCGCAATGGAGCTTTTTCAAACTAAATTGTCTTCGCGCGTCACAAACGGCTAACTTCACGGAAGCCTAGATCCGCCGTGCGAACTATACAAATTCGAAGATGGGAAGAAGATTTTAATACGACAGCAGGACCGCTATGGAGGAGAATAGCTCATGATTGCATACTCTGGAAACGTCTGGGGGAGGCCTATGCTGAAAAGCAAAACAATCGTATCAAACTGCCATTACCGATGTCATAGATAATATTATAATGTGTAAACTTAGTTTATGATTGTTAAATAAAGGCTTTTGAAATTGAAATTGAAAAAACAATAACAAAAATATAAAAATGTGATTCATGGTACGAATTATAAAATTTCGGTTCGTACAACTTCGGACTTCGGGATAATGTTTCATGGTAGACCTGTGGCACCTCGAAGGTCGTACATAATTACAGTAAGTAAATAGTTGTTATGTATTTAAGTTTGGGTCACGGCAATCACTGTTTTCTTTGTATGTAGGTATTTTTAGGACGACCGATGTGGCGCAGCGAGCGCAGGTCTGCATGCGACGCAGGAGGTTGCGAGTTCGGTTCCCGCTTCGGGACAAATGTTTGTACGATCTACAAATATTTGTTCCGGGTGTTCTGGGTATTTTCTATATATAATAAAAACTATCTATCGATGTATTGTATTGTATTAAATATATATCAGTCGTCTAGTACCCATAATACAGCTCTGTTTAACAGCAGCTAACTTGGGGGCTAGATGATGCTGTGTGGATTGTCCAGCATTATTTATTTATTTTATTTTTATTTTTTGGAAACGCAATAAAACATTTGGATTTGAATTTTATTATTTACTAAACTATAGCTTTTGTGAGCGGCTTTGCTCGCGTCGTACATGGGTATAAGTAAGTTAGATACCTACTTATAATTTAGAAAGACATCAAAACTAAAGATAAACTAAAAGTGTGTGTGAGATGTGTGAGGTGAGGTTGAGAGGTGTGTACATACAAGCCGTGCATTTGTTGTACCAACTGAAGGAAAATCTCTAATGCTACCAACATCATAGTCAGTAAAACACCTTTGTCTTTCGAGTTCCCAAATCTAGTCTCTATGAAGGACCAACCAAGCTAAGCAGAGCTTGTGCTATGGGTACTATGTAGATGACTGATATATTTAATAAAAATACATTAAATAGTTAATATTTTTTAATAACATAGAAAATACTCAGAACACCCGGAATAAATATTTGCAGATCGTACAAACATTTGTCGCAAGGCGGGAACCGAACTCGCAACCTCCTGCGTCGCAGGCGGACCTTCGCCCGCCGCGCCACATCTATCCTCTATAGATAAGCCATGCATGTATGATGGAACTACCTAATAAATAAGTGCATTTAACCAATTCTCAGCATGTACCAACCGAATAAAAATCTCCAATGCTACCAACATTTTAATTGCTAAAGTCTTTCGAGTTCCCAAAACTAGTTTGTCTCCATGAAGGTAGGTAGGTAAACAACCTCGAGAGCCGTCAATGTACATGGTGCTGACCTTTCTCACGTGACCCACAATTCTGTCACCAACACCGCTGACGTCATGACTTTTGCGAAAATCAGGTATATTATATCACCTACATCAAAAATAAATTGTTAGTCTCGCTACAACTCGAGAACGGCTGTACTGATAGATCGATGTGCTATCAAAGTCGTCAATGTAAAAAAAATATGACTGTTCTCTCTCCGACACTTGAATTCTACCGTTTGTTACACTGTAAGTTACTGGTGTGTTAGATAACATAAGTGATCAAGTTACACTGTTAAATCGTAAAGTTAGTGTTAACTTGGACTTTTAACTTAGTTATTGAACTGCACTGTTAACGTTACTCTGTAAGGTTACAGGTTCCCGATGACTCCCAGTTTACGCCCCTACTGGGGGGTCAATGGAAAAAAACTTGTGTTAACTTAAGTTACAATCATTCTACTACAAACTAAGTGTGATACAATTACAGTATCAAAGAGTAGGTCCACAAAAAGCGTTATAGGTACAAAAAGTAAGATCCATTACGCTGTATAGCCAACTTAAAAAACGAAATATCTACGACTCATTGCAATGTAATTGACTGTAGGTACAAAATCGTGGGTACCTAAAGAATATTACCTCACACGCAAGGTTTCAGTCATGTCAAAAGGATTTTTTATGGTTAAAAACTAGTTGGGTACATAAAACTTAGTTGTTAGCTGGTAAAAACCAAAAAAGGTCGGAAATATTTTTAATTAATCGCAGATCCATTAATGCCGGTCTGCAGAATTGATTTTGAACCCACGACCTAGGATCAGATGTCGGAGTTTACCTTTAAGGTCACTAAGGGTATCGGTGCTTTATAAAAAAAATTGTAAAACATCTGATTAGCCGGATAAATACCTAGTGATTGAATAATAATAATATATTCTTTATTTTCAGCCATCGAGGTCCATAGTAAAAACACACAAAATTACAGGTTATAAGCAACATAAGCAACATAGGTACATATTGCACATTACATCGTACCTAATACAAGAAATATTTAATATTTTAAAATAGCCGGCTTTTTGCCCACTACACTATTATAATTAGGTAGGTAAGATAGGTAGGTAGGTACTTTATTAGATGGCAAATCACCATAAATAATACGATGGTTTGCGGACTGTTAGACCGGTTATAATGACGCTGGTAACTTATTTATGTAGGTATAGTTCTCTCGGCGGATCTAGGCTTCCGTGAAGTTAGCCGTTTCGATGCGCAATGGGGTTTTTATAACTAAATTGTCTTTGCGCATCACAAACAGCTAACTTCACGGAAGCCTAGATCCGCCGAGAGAACTATTTATTAATCTGAGTCGTACGTCTATTTTATTTTTCCCATAAAGCGCTGGATAGAGTTTGGTTGACGCAGGTTCGATTCTGCCTGAAAAGTTACCCCTAGTCCTAGGTGCACCGAATCAGGAATCGAACCAGCACAAACACTTTTAATGCCACCCCTTCACTTTTACAGAAATGCTAAAATACCATGCCAAAAACAAATAGGTACCGGTTCCAACCTACAAAATCCAATTTATTGAAATATTCAAACAAGGACCAAAACAGAAACAGTCATTCCATGCATGGTATCGGTTAGATACCGAACGGGTGGCAATTTTTTTTTTTTTTAATTAGCAGATTAGTCAACAATGTATAAATAAAGCATATTATGCAAGGCTGAACTGAATTTATATGAATATGTAGGTACCTGCAGAAAACAAAATCTAATAATCTTTTGAAATCTACATATTTTATCTAAGATTGCAATAAATTATCTACAATAAAAGAAGTAGTAGGTAGATATTTCCAAGTATTTAGACATTACATTGTAACGTATACATAAATAAGTAACTAAAAAGCATGAATAAAAGCAGAACCTACCCTAGACCTACTCTACATTTTATTAACCTAGGTAGTGTTGGGAAAACCCTACCATTCCTAAAGATCGATATAATCCCTCACTACAAAAAACATCGACACACGAAAAGCCAAATGACTACCTATACAACATCAGATGTTCTCACCTCTTTTTACTTCCAAAAACAAAACACATTAAAAAACAAGCACTATTGTAAAACCACGACAACCCGCGAACTAGTGATGTGACACGCGTTATTTGTGAACTTTTTCGGAAAAAACATTACAATAACACAATGTCACCATGAATGATAGATCGATAGAGGAACGCGTAGAAACGTCTCTCGTACACGTTTGTCGTTGCCGCACTGAACAGAACATAGAGGGTATGAAATGGCATGAGTTGTAAGTACTTCTCTGTTGAGTTTGCGCAATGGGTTACCGCTTACCGCAGACTGGCATTTTAGTACCTTTTTTTCTTGTAGTAGTCATTACAATCCGAATTCTACATCTCAGTTAATTATCTACCTAGCTAAGTACCAATTAGCTAAGTAATACCTTATTTATTCTGTGGTAATATCTAGGTACTTAGATACTACTTACTTAGGTACTAGGACGTACCTAGGTAGAATACCTACCATTGAACAGAGGTACTCTTTGGTTAACACAAAGGTGTTGTTTTGATGCAGCACAAAGTGTCACTGACCTCTTAGTTATCATGAAAGGTTCTCTAAACACAGTCCAATGTACATACTTACCTATAAGGAACTCCATTCAAGTACCTGGTACCTATGTACCTACCTACCTGCCTAGGTAGAAACCTATCTACCGATAACGGCTACGCGAAGTTATGTATGATTAGTATCATATTAGTAGTAAAGCAACGTTTATCCTTTTGTTCTATTTTCCTACCTACCTACATAATTTATAATTTTTTTGGTACCTTCTATCTACATTTCTTCGTAAATAAAAAAATGAATCGGTGTGCGTTAGTCTCGCTAAAATTCGAGAACGGCTGGACCGATTTGGCTAATTTTAGTCTTGAAAGGTTTGTAAAACGGTGAGAAAATATACAAGATGTAAAAAAAAAACGCGAGTGAAACCGCGCTGGGTCTACTAGTAATTTATAAAAATGGTTTAGGTAGATAGTAGAGAAACGAAACTCGAGTGACTCTACCACTACAGACTCTACCACACAGTTTGTAGGTAGCAATGAAAATGACAAACAAAGACAATTTTTTTTCTCCGAGAAAAACAAATGTCAATGTCAAAATTATGTGATGTTAATTTTATTGTGTCAGTGTCAACCACAGAACAGCGAGACGTCATAAATTAAAAGAAGAAGAAAATTTGTTTTTGTTTGTAATACGGACGGTCTCTAAAAGTTGTTATACAAAGTTATTTAGTTCTAGCAAGACAAAAACTTATATAAAATGGCTGAGAAACTCGAGGATCTGAATCTCCCACTGACAGTTGTAGCTAGAATAGTCAAAGAAGCTTTACCCGAAGGAGTTTCCATATCAAAAGAAGCGCGAACCGGCCTTGCTAAAGCTGCATCAGTTTTTGTGCTTTACGTGACTTCTGCTACTACGAATATAGTTAAAAATAAAAAGAGGAAAGCTCTAACTGGGCAGGATGTGCTGGATGCGATGCGTGACATAGAATTCGACAGATTTGTGGAACCTCTGAGCGAAGCGTTTGAGCAGTACAAACAGATTGCAACGGCGCGAAAATCTGGTGCTGGTAAGAAAAAGGAGGATTCAGAAGAACCTGAAGTGATTGAAGACGAATAATGTGATTTTAATTGATAAGCCTGTTTTTGTAAGTTAATTTGTTAAATAAAGTTACTAAGTACATTCATAAAATTTGAGTTTCTAAACTATATAACCTCTTGGAAAGGGTTGTCTCAGTTGAAATTAATAGGCAATTTTGTATTGGGATTTTTTGTATAGATGGACCTCATTTGCCATAGCTTACTATTCAGGAACCAGATAGGTGGCATAAATTCTACAAAGCACTGATCCAATGCCAGAGCAATCACAATATAGAAAGTCTATTGTGTAGGACTTCAAAACACTGAGTCAATGGATTAATTTTATAGCTATAAATAATACACAAATATTTATATTATCACTTTATTCGGGAATAAAACCTGTTCTGAAATGTTGACCGTCAACATTGGATCACTACAACATTAGGCTGCCATTTGTATCGAGAATATGCCAAGATGTGTATAAAATTCCATAAAATTGTTTTAGGATAGCCAAAGATGCGCTTTGCCATTTAGTTGTTTATTAAAGATCTACAAAATTACAATTTGGATAGGAGACAGCCAGTGGCAATTTCAACTGAGT
The DNA here is from genome assembly GCA_951394395.1 of Colostygia pectinataria. NCBI lineage: Eukaryota > Metazoa > Arthropoda > Insecta > Lepidoptera > Geometridae > Colostygia > Colostygia pectinataria. The sequence goes on along the minus strand of OX596374.1, from coordinate 5,560,015 downwards.
GCTTCTGTGCTGCGGAGGACACATTAAGCAGTCAGTTCTGGCTTTTTCAGTGTTAGGGCAACCTCACCCTTATTACCATATTACCACACAGAGTGCACATCATCAATGCAAAGACAACCTAAATATGCTACATCTAGCTACCTATCCTATGTACATATTGTACATTATCTGATGGATTCTTACACTTTCTGGTACCGAAAATAAATATTATCCTCCAACTAGCATCTAATTTATAACTCTTTTATTTTATTAAGTTTATAAGAGAAAAATTGGAAAGACTTATAGCTAAGCAAAGAAAAGAAAAAAATCTGATTATTTAATTTCATGGGATTTATTACAGAAGACATTTTAGTGACCAAGAAAAAACCTAATGGAATACCTAGTAGAGGTAGGTAGGTTTAACAGAAATAACAAATTCTCAAAAAAAAGTACAGACTAGGTAGATAGGTACCTACATGAACTATAATACACAAAATACCTACATTTTTCGAATAGAAAAAACCATTGGTGCACGACCGGGTTCGAACCCACGACCTTAGGATCTGAAGGCACTACCACTAGACCACTGGTGCTCTACCTTGTATAGTTTTTTATATAACGTTAAAATACGTAAATTATGAATGCCTTTTGTAATAAACTACTCCCATAAAATCGCAACAAAAACTACAGCATTCCTTTAACAGCAAAACACACATACCTAGCTACCTACAAAGGTTTCTATAATATCGCAATTTCGCATCAAGCTTTCAGACAGGCAAATATCGCGTACCAGAGCGGTATAGTATCGTTTATATTTTGTTTTGAAAACATACAGCTTCTACAAAATACTACACGATCTTGGGAACGCGGTATTCACGTAGGTCTGAATGAGCTAATATACAGGGTGACCGGTTTCACATTTCCTTGCACACCCTGTATAAGTTTTTGCATCCTTTGAATATTCTTGTCTAATAAGTTCACCTAAAAGAATATCTTAAATTAGCGCACGCACACCTCTTAATTTTAATGAAACCATACAACCAATATTCTATTGATTCTAATCAAGAAAAATAGCATTTTATGCCATCTGCTAATTTCACAAACGTTATGCCAGACTTTAATTATTTATTTAAATCTTTTAGAATCTAAAGAGCAGGTAGATAGTCATTTATTATCTGATACGTACCTAATTATTAATAATTCATTTTTTATATCTAGATTTTGTTCGTGACATTTAATTTATATTATTGTTACTACCTACATCAATTCTATAGTTTTTTTTTATAGTTAAGTATGTAATAAATATCAGAGTCTACCATGATTACCGACTTACCCAAGTCCTATAATAATAAATATATTTCATTTCATTTCATTTCATTTCCTATAGAACTGATAAATATTAACCCAAATTAAGTACTAGCGCGTTTTAAAATTCTTTGAATTTTATTTATATTAATTTATTTTACCGGACTTACTAGCGACTAGCTATAGTAAAACTACGTAGTATGTACTAAAATCTTTTCTGCAGCAAGAATAAATCATTAAACTTTTCTTCATAGTAGATAAGTGCTGCGTTCGCTCGTCCGAGGAGCGCTCGTGACGTAGCTGGCTAAGTTGTTCTTAACAGATCAACGAAGTTAAGCACTGTTCCGCGGGGTCATCATTTGGATGGGTGACCGCCAGTGGCAATTTCAACTGAGCGCTCCCGGGCTTCGGAGGGCACGTTAAGCAGTCGGTCCCGGCTTTTTCAAAGTTGTTAGGCCATGACAGAGGCCTTCGAGCGGCCTAGAAACTCTGTCACCAGAGTTGGCCACTGACTCATACGAACGAACGAAGTGCTCCGTTTTTCGCTCGGCTCCAAATTTATCGTTTGACATCATGGTAAGCCAACTAATTCTGCATTGCGAGGTTAGTATTAGTTCGCACGGCGGATCTCGGCCGTAGTGAAGTTAGCCGTTTCAATGGAGCTTATTCGAACAAAATTGTCTTTGCGCATCACAAACGGCTAACTTCACGGAAGCCTAGATCCGCCGTGCGACCTATACTTACGTAATAGTACTGCCAGCGTATCTCGACCATCGTGAAGATAGCCGTTTGCTATTGCGCATCGAAACGGCTAGTTTCACGACGCCGACAGTCGAATTCCGCTGGCAGTTTACTACAATCGCCTAACGCGCCTCCCGACACAACTTTTTAAACCATCCTGAAGAAAATAGTTTAGTAAGATAATTTAAATTAAATGTCACGAACATTCATATTAATATACTGGTGTTCTAGTATTATTATGACTAAATCTAAATACCTACCTACTATACGATAAAAACTAGGTAAGGGACACAACAAATTTATTTTCAATTAAATGTAAACTTAGCATTTGGTACGTTAACAGCCATTCTCAGTCCAATTGCCAGTAATTGTAGATTTGGCAATGATTTCAAGATTTGCTTTGATTAGCGCTAAAGCCTTCTTCTAATCAAGGAAGTGTCAAGTAGGTCAAGCTGTCATACTAATGCTGAGCCCATTATATTATTGTGCCTGCAGTAGAACGACATTCACTTATGATTGTGAAATAGGCCCTTAGACTTGATAGTAGGGTCGTACGAGCTAAAAATTGTATAGTATAACCAAACTACTAAGGTACTAACTATTATTTAAAAGAGATACGAAAGACAAACACAGACAAGAGTAAAAATTGCTTATGACGACTTTCTCACTTGAAAACCACTAAAATTCACGAGAGCGAGGAAGTATTTACCAATAATAAAAAAACTATCGCTTACGAACACATTAATTAACAAAATATAAGAAAAATTAAATAGGTATTTTAAAAAAAAGTACCTACCTACCTACAAAATACAAACCAAAAATAGTAATTGAGTTTATGATAAAACTAAAAAAAATAGAAAACAGTGCAAATGTAACAAAAAATATACAGGGTGTACAAAATAAAAACGAAAAAATTTACAAAATATTACGTTTATTGGGAGATGTAAATAAAAAATATGCAGCGAGTTAAAAAACAGAATAGTGAAATAGAACGTAACATAAAAGTGATATTTACAAAATCATAGAATACTTTTATGGGTTATTTTACAAATGTACATAAAATCAGATGCCCTTATTCATAAAAAAACTATCATTTTAGCGGCTTGCTAAGTATTGTCTTTTCAAATCTGCCAACGTCTTTTCATTGACATAGAAAATACATTAGCTAACAGATGTTTAAAGTACGTTTATGAATACGGCCGAGTTTAGAAAAAAAAGGTGATCGGAACCAGGTATTCTCTCGAAAGTTATGAGCTACTTGACGTTAAATTTATCTCAACAAATCAGGCATTTAAAAAAAAATAGTTTCACGACAATCACTAAATGGCGTTGTAATGGTCACAAGTGCAAATAAACGCGACCGCTTTGAATAAAAATAACCTTAATCACAGAAAGAGGCGATGATACTTTAAAAATATTCGTATTTCATGAAAAAAAAAAACGTAGAGTATTCTAGCAGATTGTCGCCATTTTGGTAAGTAACGCAGTGGTACGATTTGTTTTAAAACTAACGCCATCTATCGTGATTTAGACTAACAGCAGTTTTTTTTAATCGGCTCTTCAACTTTAGCAGCATAGGAGAGATTACAACAATCGTAAAGGCCATTGTAATTTTGAAGTTGAATATTTCTTTAGCTAAAATACATATGATTTTCAATTAAATATTGTCAATAAGTTTTGAAAAAATGGGCTAAACTTAAGCGTATTTGCCCTTTACCCTGCTATTGTTTGATGGAAAACTGACAGGCATCAGTAAAGAGGGTAGGAAGGACAGGCGTTTTAAAAATGCTACGTAAATATAATTCAAAGTTATTTACAAAAATTAGATTTTGATTAATATTGGTGTGAAGCTAAGCACATTGTTTTCAACAATTCAAGTATTTCATACTAAGATATATAAAAAGATAAAATTGTAATCCAGAACAAAATAATTTTGTAAGTATTCATAAATAATGAGTAAGCTAAACATACGACAGTAGATATATAGTTTATATATTTAAATATTGATCTATATTGACGACATAAGGGACCAATTTTGAGATATAAGAGTATTAAAAAAATAATAAATACATTTTTGATTTCATTATATCTAACGATAATTATAATACAATTGACTAAATACTAACTGGAATTATTAATTTATTTACAAAAAATATTTAATTTGAATACACAAGCGTTCCACTAAAACTATATTACTTTGATAATTGTCTTTTTTTAATTATATTATATTATAATATATTGTTAAACCAAACTAATCACATTTTGGTTTGTAAATATTTTGTAAAGTTCTTATATTAATATTTATTTATTGGGAAGTACATAGGTACATACATGGTCATTCTTTAACTACTATTGAAGAAATAAAACGTGAATTTTCTATATTATATTTCTGATAAAGAGACAGAAAATTAATACCTGAAAATCTTTTCTAATAAAAAACCAGAACTGCAACTTAAACTCAAACAACGCTCATACATAGATTTTTTGTCACTTTTCATATCATACAAAATACAATAAAAAAAGAAATAAAATTTGATCAAACACAAACGTCATTTTAATGCACTTAAAAAAATGAGATTTGGTTAATCACAAACGTCATTTTCCTCTACTTTTCTAAAAAAACAACAAAATCGAGTCTTGAGTCTAAATACAGTTCTGGATGTGAGATTTCTTACTTTCACTAGAATCAAAGGTTTATAAGAAAGTATTCATATTACATCTACTCGCTATATTATTCAAGGTACATTATTGTTTGTTAAATTATGTATTTATTTATAGGGTAAATACTAAATTGGTGTTTCAATAAAGGTTGCACCAAAAATACTTCAATTTAAATACATAAAAAGCAAATATATTATACAGGGCGTATTAAAAGCACAGTTATAAGAATAAACCCCGTATAATATATCACCAAATTTATAACACAAAATAAAAATTCGCTGCATTATTATTGCTTTAGGACAATCATTCAATGGAATGGTCGTTTTAAATGGCAGTGGATTTAAGGGCACAGAATACCTAATAGTAAAAGTACAGTACCCTAAACATGACACTATCGTTTGACCAGCATCATCCAGCTGTCAATTTCTATAAGATTTTTTAGAACGCCTTTTTAGTGGATGAAATAAACTATCGAAATCTAATAAAACTTAACAGATAAACGATACGATAACGATACGATTGATGTGCCAAGCAGGTAACAAAGGCTCACTTTATGTCAAAAAACTAATTATTTGTTATTTGCGACTTGAATCCTTTATGCAATGGATGGAAAAGGGTTGACATTGAACTTGAACCCACTTTACGATCAGAATTAAACATTTTTTATAATTTATATTTTAGGGGTTTAAATACCAAAAAACTCTCATGTTGAAATTAAATTAAAAAAACTGTAATTACTGTAATTATTTATTTTCTGGTTACTACAGGGCACCATGTAATCGTTTTTACGGTCTCTGAATTTATCGGTATTCATACCCAGTATATTAGAGCATACTGTAATGTTCACACATAACTAAACGTTTGTTTTGACATTTAGTTAAACACAAAATGTCAAACGCAAACGTCATTTTCTGTACATTTTAAACATAAAAGAAATAAGATTTGGTCAATCACACTGTGGAAATGTGTGGACTGTGGAAATGGTATTATCTGTATCAACTCTTTGTTTCTCATTACATTTATTAAAATAGAGTATTTCCCGTGGTATTATAGAAATAATGTTACCCATGTTTTTACTTTTAATGTTCATTTGCATTAAAAAGAAATATAGTCATTTCAAGCGGTTTTCTATATGGTATTAGCGACTCAATATTATTACCCATAACGTTCAGTGGTATTATAAACTCTGTGTATCAACCAATAAGGTTCAGTATGACGCCTCGTGCCCTGCAAGTATGTATAGATCGTTACCATCCTCGCCCGTGAGTGTGTTTGCCTGCAGCGAATGCGATTCTAAGACGACCACTCTGAAATTAAAATTGAAATATTACCCAAAATGTGTCAGTCCAGAGTGTGCTTTTTGATGTGACACCAAGAAAGAGCTCTAGCAGAGATCCGTTATTAAAAATAGAATTAAAAAGAAAAACCAATTATTCGACACACCTATTACTTGCGTGAGTGTGGTCTCCTGCGTTACTAGCGATCTCTTACGTGACTGGCAATCTCCCGCGTGACTAGCAATCTCCTGTGTGACTAGTGATTAGCTGCGTGATTATTGCTTTTGAGTGTGCTTTCTGATGTGATATCAGAAAGTAGCTCTAGCAGAGATCCGTTATTAAAAAAAGAATTAAAAAGAAAAACCAATTATTCGTCACATCTATTACTTGCGTGAGTGTGGTCTCCTGCGTTACTAGCGATCTCTTACGTGACTGGCAATCTCCCGCGCGACTAGCGATCTTCTGTGTGACTAGTGATTATCTGCGTGATTATTGAGTGTGCTTTCTGATGTGAAACCAGGAAGTAGCTCTAGCAGAGATCCGTTATTACTTGCGTGAGTGTGGTCTCCTGCGTGATTAGCGATCTCCTGCGTGACTAGCGATCTCCTGTTGCGTACTCACTTGTCGTGCGGCAGTAAGCGGTAGCTGCGACTGCGGTCCGTTATCTCCTGCGTTACGTCTGCGTTGCGGAGCGACCGACCCTGCACCCCGTGCCGGTGGAATGCTAACACGCTATCCGCTAGGCACACTGTATATAAAAAAAAATATATATAACTAAAGTGGCAACCAAGCGTACGGCCCACTTGATTGTCAGCGGTTACCGTAGCCTATGTACGCTTGGAACATCATAGTTATCACTCGCGTGTTACCACCCTCGGACGCTAGATTGAAAGTCTCATTTGCCTGTAATTTCACCGGAAACCATACCCTTCGAACCGGAACACAGCAATGCGAGCATTACTGCTTGGCCGCAGAAATAGGTGCGGTGGTAGCCCTTCCCCGGACGAGCTCTAAAATGTGTCTTTATGGTAAGTAAGTTCGTATGAGTCAGTGGCCAACTCTGGTGACAAAGTTTCTAGGCCGCCCGGAAGCCTCTGTCGTGGCCTAATAACTTTGAAAAAGCCGGGACCGACTGCTTAACGTGGCCTCCGAAACACGGGAGCGCTCAGTTGAAATTGCCACTGGCAGTCACCCATCCAATAGGTGAGGATGCGGAACAGTGCTTAACTTCGTTGATCTGTTAGGAACAACTTAGCCAGCTACGTCACGAGCGTTCATGTGTCTTTATAAATTGTCACTTTGTACTGTGCTGTATCATCTACTAATATTTGAGAGGAATGATTTGATTGTTTGTTTGTTTGCATTGAATAAGCTCCAAAACTACTATATAGATTAGAAAAATTCTTTCACCATTAGAATGCTACATTATCCCTGAGTAACATAGGCTATATTTCTTACTAGCGACCCTCCCCGGCTTCGCACGGGTGCTTAAGTTTTCATTGCACCCGTGCGAAGCTGGGTCGGACTGCTAGTATGTATATCATCAAGACAGCCTTCTAATGTTCCCACTGTTGGGACACTGGCCTACTCTCGGGCGAGAGTGATTGGGTATTAATCCACCACGCGGACCCAATGCGGATTGATGGATGGCACATGTCTTTCGAACTTTTATTTCTTGGACATGCCGGTTACCTCACGATGTTTTCCTTCACCGTATGAGAGCACTGGCATTGCGCACATACATTATTCCAACAGAAAAATCTTGAACCCACGAGCTTAGGATCTGAAGGCAGGGTCACTACCACTAGACCACTGGTGCTCGCTAGTATGTATATAATATACTAGCCGATCTGCCCCAGCTTCGCGCGGGTGCAATGAAACCGCACCCGTGCAAAGCCGAGGCGGGTCGCTAGTAATAAATATAGCCTATGTTACTCAGGGATAATGTAGCATTTTAATGGTGAAAGAATTTTTGAAATCGGACCACTAGTTTTTGAGTTTATTTAAAAAAGAAAAAAAATACAAAATACAAATCATCTTTCTTTATAATATTAGTATAGATGACTCACATATGCTATCAATATTGAAGTTGAACTGTATCCTGGATACAAGCCTGCCCCGCCGTTTCTCTTCCTCGCTCTGTCCCCGGTACCGTCCGTCGCTGGTAGGTGGCAGCACTGGGATTATATCTACCACATTCTCATGACACAGTAGCACCTGGCAAAAATAATAATCGATTAAATATAAGGTCATTCATTATCAACCTGACAAACTTAAGGGGTAGGTTCTACACATAAAAAAAAATACTTGTACCTTTTTTTTTTCTAAACGTTTTTTTTTATAAAATAAAAAAAAATGACGTAATTCTGCTTTATAATTAGTTATCCTTGTTAGAAATCAAAAAGGCAGCGCTCGGCACGTGTTAGAGAACCGCGCGTCAATGAACCGCGGGTCACTAACCCGCGCGTCCTTGACCTGCGCGTGTCCTTGACCCGCTACGGGGCGCGCACACTCGAAGATTTCATTATTACGTCGCTTAACTCGATTCCCAACAATGATAAATAATAATTAAGCGGAAAAACGTAATCGATTTTTTTTTTTTACTTGTGATTTTTAAGGCAAAACATACATAAAAAAAAAATTATAGGTACATATATTTTTTTTAGGTGTGGAACCTATCCCTTAAGTTTGTCAGGTTGATAATGAATGACCCTGTATATAAATAATGCTGGACAATCCACACAGCATCATCTAGTCCCAAGCTAAGCAGAGCTTGTGTTATGGGTACTAGATGACTGATATACTTAATACAATATAATACATAGATAGATATTATAAAAATTGAGGAAACTTCACTGGTTTATGTAAAATGCTAAGATGTTTAAATAACTGTGTAATAGTACTGTTTGTTTTCCAAATAAAAAATAAAAAAAATAAAAAATTGTACTACGAACAGAATGGCCACTCCCTACCTCCCACCGGTTTTACTTACCTCACCCCGAGAGCAAGTTTGCCGGCACCTTTCGCCGGCACTGAAGCTAAGGGCTAAGGCACGCGTTTATTTTTATTTTGTGTAGGTCCAAGCGCTCATGCCAGCATAAGCGTGCTATCTCGCTCTTGCTATCCAACCATGACACTCACACATACAACGGCATCGTTTAAGTACACAAACCATGCATGTTGTGATAGCGACGCGTTTGCTTCATACATTTATTGAGTGTCCGGGGTGTGACAATACAATACATGGATATATTTTATACATAGAAAATACCCAGAACACCCAATATTTCCAGATCATATTATTATTATTATTTTGTTTTTTATATACAACTGAAGTGGCAACCAAGCGGCCACACAAGATGGTAAGCGGTTACCGCAGCCTATGGACGCTTGCAATACCAGAGGTATCATATATGAATGAAATAGGACAACCCCCTCGATGGATCGATGACATTAAAGCGGTCGCAGGAAGTCGGTGTATGGTGAAGGCTCAAGATCGGTCGTCATGGCGCTTATTTTTTATACAACTAAAGTAGCAACCAAGCTTACGGCCCACAAGTTGGTAAGTGGTTACCTCAGCATATGGGCGCTTGCAATACCAGAGGTACACTCACGGGTTACCACCCTGAGACGTAGATCAAAAGCCTCATGTGCCAATAATTTCACCGGAAACCATACCCTTAACAGCGGAACACATCAATGCGAGCATTACTGCTTTGCGGCAGAAATAGTTGTGGTGGTAGTACTTCCCCGGGCGTGTTCTATCACAAAGAAGTATGCTGTTCTTCGGGGAGGCCTATGTCCAGCAGTGGATGTCTCTCTGAAATGATGGAACTAACCGCATCTTTGTTCAGTTGGTGCACGGCTCTGAGCGTGTGTAATTTCTCCGGTCGCGGCAACACGGTGTTGGAACCACCTACAGCCGCATCCAACTCCTCAGAATGGAACCATGTTGCGCCTGAAAGCAATCACGTATTGTAACACCAGTGATAGGTGTTCTAGTGGACCCCGCTTATAGTAATCGTGGGTTCGAATCCGGTCACCGATGGACTTTTCTATTCATCATCATGATCATCATGAAAGCCTAAATGTTCCCACTGCTGGGACACTGGCCTACTCTCAAGCGAGAGTGATTGGGTCTTAGTCCACCACGCGGACCCAATGCGGATTGGTGGATGGCACATGTCTTTCAACTATTTAGTTTTTGGACATGCCGGTTTCCTCACGATGTTTTCCTACACCGTATGAGAGTACTGGCATGGCGCACATATTTTTTTCGAATATAAAAATCCATTGGTGCACGACCGGATTCGAACCCACGACCTTAGGATCGGAAGGCGGGGTCACTACCAGTAGACCACCGGTGCTCATTCAGTTTCTATTCATAATCATAATCATTTATTCGCCGGAATGTACACAATTAGTTATTGAATCAAAGTTAAAATGATCTTTAACATTCTGCTTTATCAAGGCGTGCAAAGTCAATTCGAAAAATGTATGTGAGAATGGGGAAACCGGCATGTCCAAGAACTAAAAATTCGTAAGACATGTGCCATCCATCAATCCGCATTGGGTCCGCGTGGTGGATTAAGACCCAATTACTCTCGCCTGAGAGTAGGCCAGTATCCCAGCAGTGGGAACATTAGAAGGCTGTCATGATGATGTTAGTTTGTTAGGTTTACAAACCATACATTTTATTGTTATTGGGTGCCCGGAATCTCTTTATCATCATGACGTTTCCGGTCGGCTAACTTCACGGAAGCCTAGATCCGCCGTGCGAACTATAATGTTCTAACTTACAATACTTATAAGCAGTAGGGACAGATATAAACAATGTCAAAATACAATAATCAGATGAGTAGTTATTGAGTTTATATTATTATTATTATTATTATTTTGTGTTTTCTTTTTCACGAAATAGAGAATTTCGGTAATTATGAAATTCACGGGCCAGAGCCAAGTGAATAACATTTTTAAGAAATGAAAGGATATTACGCTTCTTCTTGTAAAAACTTTCGAACAGTTCGACATGTATTTAAGATAGCCGCTTTTTGCATAGTGGCATAAGTATTTTCTGGTAGATCTATTGTTTTGAGGGACTTAATTAGGTGCTTTGGAATCACTCCCGTGCTGGAGAGCACCAGTGGCACAATGTATACCTTGTTCATTTTCCATATTCTAGTAATTTCATCTTTGAGTTCTGTGTATTTTAGTATTTTTTCGGAAATAGTTTTTTGAATGTTGTGTGTATTAGGGACTGCGATATCTATTATGTGAACTATTTTGTTGTGTTTATCTATTACTGTTATGTCAGGTCTGTTATAGTGTATCGTCTTGTCGGTGAGTATAGCTCGATCGAAATACATTTTGTAATTCATATTTTCTAGAACGGGTTTCGGATTATATTGATAGTAAGGTGTGAGTTTTCCTGAAATTAAGTCTAGTTTTTTGGCAAGTTTTTGGTGAATAACATGAGCAACTTGATTGTGTCGATGTGTGTAATCAGTTTGAGTGAGGCTGGGACATGCACCTGTGATGTGTTGAATTGTTTCAGAGTGGCGGTTGCATTTCCTGCATCTATCATTTTGAGAATTTGGATCCTTTAAAATAAACTTTTTATAATTCTTAGTATTGATGACTTGATCTTGAATAGCGATTATGAACCCTTCTGTTTCCGGAAAAAGAGAACCAAATTTAAGCCACTTATTCGATGCTTGTAAATCTACATGTTGTTGTTCAAGATCTTGTAGATGCCTTCCATGTAGTTCTTTGCTACGCCATTTTGTCATTTTTGTAGCTATGTTTTCTTGAGAAGTTTGAAATTCTCGAACTTTGTCGCCCAAATTTAGAGGTGTAAAATTTTGATCCGATTCTGCAATAGCTAAATGAAGTTCACTATTAGTTGCCTTTTCATAGAAGAAAACTCGTAGACTTTTAACTTGTTTCTGCCACAGTTCTTTTATATCAATTAATCCCCTGCCACCTTTATCTCGTTGGATAGTCATTCTTTCAATAGCTGATTTAGGGTGTAAATTGTTATGCTTGGTTAGAGTAGTGCGCGTTTTTGTCTCTAGCTTTTTAATATCGGTAGCTGACCATTTCACTACTCCAAAAGAGTAAGTGAGAATTGGTATAGCATAAGTATTGATCGCCTTGAATAGATTTTTTGAGTTTAGTGGTCGTTTGCAAACCTGAGTCAACCTATGGATATATTCTTTACGTAGATCTTTTTTTATTTGTGTATGGTTAACAGTTCTTCCCTCATGCAAGCCTAAATATTTATATGTCTCATCTTCACCCATTATAGAAAAATGTTGTTCCTGTCTATCATCATTATTATTCCTACTTGCTATTTTACCTCTATGCAGATGTAAAGTTTTACATTTGTCTAACCCAAAAGTCATGTTAATATCTTTGCTGAATTGTTCTGTTAAATCTATTAGTTTCTTAATTTCTAATTCGGACTTTGCAAAGATTTTTATGTCATCCATGTACATGAGGTGATTAACTCTAGTGTTTGCGGTTATTCTATATCCCTGTTTTGAGCTGTTAAGTAGACTAGACATTGGATTAAGAGCCAGACAAAACCACAGAGGACTAAGTGAATCTCCCTGGAAGATGCCATTTGCAATTGGAATTTCATCAGTAGTGATGGTAGTAGTATTATTAGTAATTGTTAGTGTAGTCCTCCAATTGCTCATAGCATTCTCCAAGAAAGTTATAATGTCCGGGTTGATTTTGTAAATCTGCAGCACACGAATAAGCCAGGAATGTGGAACACTATCAAAAGCTTTTTTATAATCGATGTATGTAAGATGTAAGTTACGGTTATGGGTAGTGGCATGCTTCAGAATAGTGGAGTCTATGATTAACTGTTCTTTACATCCCTTATGGTTTCGCCTGCAACCTTTCTGTTCCTCAGCTAAGACATTGTTTTGATTAAGATGATCATTAATTTTATTTGTAATGCAAGATGTTATTAGTTTGTATATTGTAGGCAGGCAAGTAATAGGACGGTATTGTGAAGGTTCAGATGTGTTATCATTTTTGGAGATCATGTACGTTATACCTTTCGTAGCAAACGTTGGTAGTTCTTCTGTTCCTTTAAGAATATTAGAGATGGTTTTTCCTAGTATCTCATGAAGCACGTGTAACTTTTTATACCAGAAGTTGTGCACTCCATCAACACCAGTAGCTTTCCAGTTATTCATTCTTCTTGTTATTGTCTCAATGTCATCTTTAGTCACATCTGTAAGCTCCATTTGTTCTATGTCTTTTACACTCTCTTCTTCTTCTTTTATCCAGTCAGCTTGATCATTGTGGTCATTTTCTTTTTTCCAAATATTAGCCCAATAGTTTTTAAGATCTTGTTCAGTAGGTACTTCGCTATTAGCATCATTAGATTTGCTTTTTAAGTTTCTATAAAACCCTTTTTCGTTAGTGATAAATAATTTGTTATCATTTTTTCTCTGCAGTGCTTTGTTGTATCGTGCTAACCTTTGTGACTTAAGTGCTAATTTTTGTTTTAAAGTATCGAGAAATTCTTCTGGTCTATTGTTGTTATTTTCATGTGTAGAATGAACTTTATATTTGTCAAAAATTATCTGTACTTTTTTTACTAAATTTATATGTCTGTTATTGTTAACGTAGTATTGTGTTAGTCTACCTATTTCAGAACGCAAAATTTTGATGTCATTTTCAAGACGAAATTGCCAAGGTGGTTTGAAGACTTCTTGTTTTTTTTTGGTATTTTCTTTATTAGCGTTAATTTTATATCCTAACTCTTGACATATTACGACTGCAGAACAGTATACTAGCGTGTGTATATGTATTAAATCAGATGCGTCTGAAAAGTAACTACTCAAAATCTCATAGTTGAAGGCATGTACCAATTGATATAGTTTTTTATTTTCTCTTAAACGGGGTAGTGTAGGTCGAGAGGTCGGGTCCAATTCTGCATATAATGTAAGAGCCTCATGAAATTTATTTTTGAGGTCTGTTACAGATTCGTTTGATATAGGCTCTGTGTTATTTTCGCTGTTTCCAGCAATCTGTGAGCTGGAGAGACTAATTGGCGTATCATCAATAGGTACGTTGTTTGTTAGTAGGGTCTGTGGTTCTGAAGGTGACAGTGGTATGTCAGCTATATTATGTAACTCTAAACTCAATGTTCTACTGTTTAGAGATTCTACTGTTTGTGTGTGTATTTGATGTTCGGGAGTGAGTGGTAATGACACAAATATATTGTTAGGTTCTTTTTCAGCTTGCAGTTGCTCAGATATTTCTTTTTTTATGCTGTTAATTTGTGTCTCTGACAGAAGTTTGTTTCTAACAATAGCTCGCCTTTGGTCAGCTACCCTTTGAGCAGATACATTTAAATCGGGGTATTTTATTTTGAACTGGTCGAATAGTTTTTTGCAATACATTGTACGGTCTGTCTCTAACCTTGTAGTATATAAATATGTACGCATGATGAAAGTATTTAACTCTTCGTTCCACTTCATGCGTACTCGAGGTTTGCCAGCTTTAGTGGTCGCGGGTTGAGTGGCCGTAGCCTCCTGCGAAACATCCTCAGCTGGAGTAACTGCTCTACTATTTTGTTCGACTATCGAATGTGCTGATAGTCTTCTAGGTCGGCTAAATGTAGCCGGAGCTTTCGGTGAAGGAGGTGAAGAAAGGGAAGAAGTTTCATAATAAGCGTTGAAATATGAAGGTGGGGAAGAAGGAAGTGAATGAAAAAGAGAAGTAGGTGAGGAAGTAGATGATAGGGCTTCCTGAGCCTCTTCAGCCCTATCAGTTTGGCTATATTGGCTCCTTTCCTCGATTGGAGCAAGCCGCATACCTTTCGCATCGTTGTTCGTCCTGCTACACTGGACAGTGCCAGTTTGAGATGTTCTCCGGCTTCTAGTCAGTGGTCGTAGGTTATACCTTCTGTTGGACTCACATTGTTCGGGTTCCCCGGCAGAGGGCCGCCCATTACCCTCGCCACCGATGGCTTGCATGCTGTAGCGCCCAGCATCGGCTCCAGACGCGCCCCGGCGATCGCCCCCGGGAAGCGATCCTATACTTACTTTTCTTTTACGACTCTCCATGTTGACGGGTTTGCCATTGCCCTTTTTAGTCACTCGCTTGGTTATTGCATTGCGAGTGTCCGCCCCTCACGTGGCATAGATGGTCAGCACGGACGTAGGGTTGGGCTTTGAGGGGCTTATTATTATTATTATTAACAGCCTGTGCTGTCCCACTGCAGTGCAAAGGCCTCCCTTTCTTCCTTCCAATCATCTCTATTGAGCGCTAGTGTAGGCCAGTCCTCATAAAGGCATCTAGTTCGTCTCTCCATCGTCGCCGCGGTCTGCCGCGTGGTCGTTTTCTGTCCCGTGGGATCCACTCTGTAGTGGTTTTCGCCCACAACTCATCCGACATGCGACAGACGTGACCTGCCCAGTCTCACTTTAAATTGCCAACTTGTTGCCCAAGTTATTGAGTTTATTAAAAATAAATTGATGTGCGTTAGTATCGCTGAAACTCGACAACGGCTGGACCGATTCGTCTAATTTTGATCTTGAAATGTTTGTAGGAGTCCAGGGAAGGTTTAAAGAAACGATGAAAACTTAGGTATGTAAAAATTGCGAAAAATAACACGAGTGAAACCGCGCCGGGTAAACCAGTAGTTAGTACTATTATTACAGATATGGATAAGGGCACGAGAGTCGAGAAAGCTAAATATACATTATTCTTATCATCATAGTTAAATTAATAAAATTAGTAGCTGTAAAAGGAGCTACTCTCTAAAAAATAATTGTTTTGTAATAAAACAAAACATACTGTCAATGTCATCAATTAATGCGCTTTATGTGCTCTGACACAAATTGGTATTGATACTACTCCCATGTGTTTTCATCAGCGCGATCTAGCTTTAGTACCATTCTACAAGCGACATCTAGTTATAAATTTAGTACTAATTGAGTTAGCTACCAACCGATGCCAATTAAAAAAACAATAATAATGAAAAAGAAAAAATGTTTTTAGAAAACTATTTTTTTTAGAAAACATATCATAACTCGCTTGTATTTTTTTTAAATCAGTGTATTTAAAATGCACGAATGAATGAATGAAACCTTTGTTTGATACGACACAGCACAAAGGAGGAAGAGAAATAATGGCAAGATACAGCCGATAGCATGACGATTTCATCTCTACTCTACAGTAGAATAGACAACACAGTTTCTTGTCTTCTGATTTTCTCTTTCGCGCGAGCATGGCGTTACAGAAGACAAGCCCTAGAGAAAGTTTCTACGTAGACAAGCTCTGTCTATAGCAACGGGAACGAAACCACCCAAGAGATTATTAGCACGTGAAACCACAGAAAAAAATGATATGGACCAATTAGTTCATTCTTTGCATTCCGTTACTAACAAGACATGACATAATTAATGTAATTGGTTTTATAATCGTTTTAATTAATGTAAAATAAATAAATACAAAATAAGACTAATAATATTGGTCCCGATTCCCTAAAACGAAACGTTTTATGTTGACAGTATTCTAGTAATCACTTTGACAGATACAAACATGTGATATGAAGGTTTTTTTTTGCGGAGAATAAATTGCAGCTTACAGACCTCACTACAGACTCATGTGACTTCTCACTTTCATTCTCGACTTTTAACCGAAATGGACGACTATAACAGTGTATCGGCTTGCTTTGGTATTGTTTGCATTAGCAAACTATAATTTCGTAATCTATACTAATATTATAAAGAGGAAAGATTTGTATTTTTGTATTTTTGTCTGTTACGAATAAACTCAAAAACTACTGGTCCGATTTCAAAAACTCTTTAACCATTCGAATGCTACATTATCCCTGAGTAACATAGGCTATATTTATTACTAGCGACCCGCCCCGGCTTTGCACGGGTGCGGTTTCATTGCACCCGCGCGAAACTGGGACGGACTGCTAGTCAGAAATAAAATTAAGAAAAAGAAGACAACATTTTCACATTTTACGCTTCTCGGGTGTACTCGGGTTTCAAGGGTTCCCGACGTGAGTCTGGAGACATACTTAGAGAAACTTTTTGTGTCATTGGAATTTACCTCAAATTCATTTTTAATTACATTTAAATTCATAGTTTATTATTTAATAAACAAGGGATAATAATTATGATCTTTTTAGAAAAATATCACTAAAAAAATTCCCCACCCGCTCATACAAACATAAACACGTTTTTCATTGCTGTCATCTCGGACCGGAAAAAAAAGGGGAAAGTAAAATGTCGGTCGGTAAAATTACGTGTAGAGCACAAAATCGTATATAAATTTGTAGCGTGCCATAACGGACCGTAAAGAAACCGTAAAAACCGTAAAAATCAAGACTGCCGGACAGTAAAATTCCTTGTACTGCCGGCAGTCTACAGAAGCGCTTTTCCTGTGTACTTAAAAACTGTTTTTTTTTAATTACTAGTGAGTTATAGCAATGAAAAAGTCATAGTTTGATTATGGGTGTCATTCTGTGCCTAATTGCGATGATCATAGAGCCACTTTATAAGCAAGTGTGTTGAAAAATATTTTTTCACCACACTAACTACTAACTACTACTTTAATAATAATAATAATAATATAGTTATTTATTCAGACAACTGTAGTCCAATGGTGTTAGTGAAGCTTACAAACTATCTTAGGCTAAATTAATTTTTGAGACAGTGACAGATTTACACAATAAAAACATAGGTACCTACTACTTAAAACAAGTGTGTTGAAAAACGTCGTATGATACACGTGTGTATTGATGATTACCGTCCTCGGCTATCGTAAGAGCCTCGCCTACGGCTCGGGTCTCAATGGCGCCTCAGCAGTAATCACCAATGTTACACACTAGTACCATAATGTACTATTATTATTTCGACGTCAATGTTCGGACCCTGTATATTCAGTACTAGATGTCGCTAGTAAAAAGGCACTAAAGCTAGATCGCTGACGAAACACGGAGTATTATCAATACCTAATATTATTATTCTTTAGCAACAGACAGAACATTGTTGTTAAAATGTAGCTCCTACTTTGAGCTAAATTAAGTACCCAAATTATATGTATGCCAGCGGCTAGTCCCAATCTAGTTTTAACTTTCAGACGGTTCGGACGGATCGACATAAAATATTTATATACTCCGAAGATTTAGTGAGTTAGTCGTTTTTACCTTTAACGAGACGACATACAGATACAGACAGACAGGGTAGAAAAAATATTATGGGCCCTGAAGGGAAACTGGGAAACCACTTTAAATTATATTTATTAGAAATATTATTTTACTCAAAGATAACGGTTTCTTTATTTTTAAAATTCCTTTTCTCATTAGCACGTGTAAAGAATGGAACTCGTTGCCGGGGTTTTTGTTTTTGGTTTTCCGGACCAATACAATTTAGGAGTCTTTAAGGCTAGAGTGAACAGGTTCTCTCTAGGCAAGCGTGCTCCATCATCGACCACACCATCACTTACAATCAGGTGAGGTGGTGGTCAAACGCTTGTCCCAATAAAAAAAAAGTAGTTGATGTTTATGATGATAAGGTTGAATCTCGCGCATTTAAATTAATGCTGTAAATACCTGAGTTAATATTGATAAGGTTCAGCCTGAGGGGTTTCCTAGTGGCGCCGACACACAGCAATGGGTACTCCAGTTCAGGGGTTATGACCAGCTCGAACACCAGCAGCGGAGTGGGCAGCACACATTCTATATTCTGTAACAGGTTATGGGCCCAGTAAGCACACATTCTATATTCTGTAACAGGTTATGGGCCCAGTAAAGATACAAAAAGTGCTATCATGCCGAAATTAGCCTGTTTTATTGACACTGCATGGCTGATAGTAAGTAGTAAGTAGTTAGTAGCTGCCTATATAAAATAGGCAAATATTATAGTTTTTATTTATTACTTACCTCTACCTAACTGTCTACTTACTATATTTGTCTGTTTGTTCCGTATATATCGGTTTCTTGTAGTGTGTGTCATAAGGTATTTCATTCTCGCAGGTTTAGTGGTAGAGACTTCGCCGTCGGTTCCAGTCGTGGGTTCAAACCGGGACGTTCACGAATGGTCTATTTTTAGTTCTATAAAATTTATTACATACCTTAAGTAGCATGAATTTTCTGAGTGGATCATACCACTGCATAAGGAACAAGCCAGCAGGGGTCGCGCCACACAGGTACTTGTAGCCGTTATATGGGTTACGACCCACGGCGCAAACCGTGCATCCTGGAATACATTAAGTAAGTAAGTAAGTTATATATGTATGAGTCAGTAGCCAACTTTGTTGACAGAGTTTTTAGGCCGCCCGAAGGCCTCTATTATGGCTGAACAACTTTGAAAAATCCGGGACCGACTGCTTAACGTGAACTTCGAAGCACGTGAGCGCTCAGTTGAAATTACGCTGGCGGTCACCCATCCGAATGGTGAGTACGCGGAACAGTGTTTGACTTCGTTGATCTGTTAGGAACAACTTAGCCAGCTACGTCACGAGCGCTTCTCTGTACAGGGTCTTTGATTATAAGTGCGCGATATTCAAGGAACAGGTTCCACCCAGGAATAAAAAAAATAATGTACCTATGTTTATTTCTGTATATTTTCCCCTCAAAATCTCGAGTAAACCGATTACGTAAGTAAATCTGGTCAATTATTATTTATTATTGGAAATCGCGTAATAATAAAATATTCGAGCACGCGAGCCCCGTAGCGGTTATAGGGGGTCATTGACACGCGGTTCATTGACGCGCGGGTCATTGACATGCGCCACGCGCTGCCTTTTTTATTTCCAACATGGATAATTAATAATTGACCAGAAAAACGTAATCGATACTCGAGATCTCTCACTCGAGATTTTTCAGAAATGTAAAAAAAAAGAACATGTTTTTTTTGTGTGTGGGATATATTCCTTGAATATCCCGCACTAATATAATCAAAGACTTATAAAAAAAGACAATAGTTATTTCAGTATCATAATTATAATATTATGATTTCATATTTGTATTTTATGGTTCATAAATATATCTATACCTCTGGTGTCAGGCACTCTGGTGGTCAATGCAAACCGCCGCGGCAGGAGACGCGGCGGTAGAACTCTCAGCGATTTGTTGCCGCGCGCACTCAGCAATGCCAACAGCTCGTGACGGTATAGCGATGGAGTTTTACCTGAAATTAGAAATAAACAAATACCTACTTCAAACTTGTTTGTAATTTAAATCCAACTCCTACTAATAATATTATAAATGCGACGACTTAACCGATTAGCATGTTTGGAATGAAGATAGTTTAAGTCCTGGAATAACACATAGGCTACATTTTATCCCGGAAAATTGAACTGTTCCTGTGGGAATCGAATCAATGCCAGTGCGCAATGCCAGTGCTCTCATACGGTGAAGGAAATCATCGTGAGAAAACCGACATGTCCAAGAACTGAAAATTCGACACTGCCATCCACCAATCCGCATTGGGTTCGCGTGGTGGATTAAGACCCAATCACTCTCGCTCGAGAGTAAGCCAGAATCCCAGCAGTGGAAACATAGAAGGCTGTCATGATGATGAATGATTTATTAGCAAAATCAAAATTAATTCCGAGAAATCGCGTAACAAAATATAAAATAAATACAAAAAGTTCCCCCTGACGGGGATCGAACCGGCAACCTCCAGAAGCACTTACCGGAGAGCGACATAAGCACGTCCTTTATAACGTGCAGCCATATAGTGCGGCGCGGACACAGCTGGTCCATCGCCGTCTCGTGCAACTCGTTCAGGTTCAACGTGTAGATACCCTCCTCGGCACCTGACCGACCACAGTAAACATTGCTTAATCTTAATCTTTATATATTCATCTTGATCTTATTAATATAATTAAATCTTAATATATTAATTTGAATCTTAATTAGATTGATCTTAATATAATTTTATGAAGAATAATAATTCGGAGGGCACGTTAAGTAGTCGGCACGATTATTTACAACAGTCATCTTCATCATCATCAACCTATTGCAGTCTACTGCTGGACGTAGGTCTCTCCTAATGCGCGCCACTGAGTCCGATCTTCGGCTTTCCTCAACCACTTTCTGCTATATTCCGCAAGTGATCGCTCCATCTAGCCGGAGGGCGTCCTACACTACGCTTGCCTAAGCGCATCTCCACTCTAGAACACGTTTGCCCCAGCGGCCATCAGTTCTCCGGCATATATGACCAGCCCACTGCCACTTCAGCTTGCTTATCCTTTGAGCTATGTCGACCACCTTGCTTCTCTGTCGGATAATCTCATTTAGAAAGAAAGAAAGAATGAAAAGTATTTATTCGACAGCACAAACAAAAAAACACAGAGCAGAAACAGACTGGCAGGTAAGTACATCACAAAACAATAAACATAAACATATCCATAACAAAAAAAAAAAATATTTAAATGTAATGTATAGTTCTCACAACGGATCTCGGCCGTCGTGAAATTAGCCGTTTCGATGCGCAATGGAGCTTTTTCAAACTACATTGTCTTTGCGCATCACAAACGGCTAACTTCACGGAAGCCTAGATCCGCTGTGCGAACAATACCTACCGCTATAACATAGGAGAGAAAACTATTTTTTTTTTTTTATTGAGTGGGTAGGTAACCACCTTCTCAGACAACAAAGCTAATACACACACCTACATATCAGGTGGCAACCAGTCCCACCCCGTGCCAAAATGTGTGCGTCGAACAGGTGTGACTCAGCATATTGCTACCTATCATGGTAACCATGATAAGTATTTCATTTCTGATTCTTTCCTTTAGAGACACCGAGCATAGCTCTCTCTATAGCTCGCTGAGTGACTTTCAAAATCAGTCATCATGCTTATTCAACTCCTAGACTCCTAGATGACGCAGCGGGAAGATATTTAAGCGGTCCTTAATTTAGCTGTTTGATAGATTTTTAATTATTTTGTCCTACCGATGAGTATGTGTTGATCTCGTGTGTCCGGATGTATCCAGGATGCTGTGCAGTTTATCCGGAGAGGGCAGCCGTTAAACACCTGCAAAAAATAGGTTAAACTCCCATTTATAATCAATTTAGAAAATATACTGGTGAGTACTCTCGATCTGACGGGAACTAAACATCTATAGTTAAAAATGTTGTTTGAAATCACGGGCTCGATTTTGATATTAAGAGCTGCATTTAAAAATATCAAAAAGTAATTTATTTTCTAAATAAAATATAATAAAAATAAATATAAAAAATAATGCTGGACAATCCACACAGCATCATCTAGCCTAAGGTAAGCTGCTGTTAAACAGAGCTGTATTATGGGTACTAGATGACTGATATATATTTAATACAATACAATACATAGATAGATATTTTTTATTATACATAGAAAACACCTAGAACACCCGGAACAAATATTTGCAGATCCTACAAACATTTGTCCCAAGGCGGGAATCGAACCCGCAACCTCCGCGTCGCAGGCGGACCTTCGCCCACCGCGCCACATTGGTTCGACAATCGAAAGCGCTCAGCAAGTTGGTTAGTTCCTGGTTCAGCACCAAAGCAATGCCCTGAACCAAAAATGACCCAAAAATAGGTGATGGTCACTGTTTGGTGGTCTAGTGCGGGTGTAATTCACCACAGCTCTTTAAAAAACGGCATGAGCATTACTGCAGATGTGTACTGTGAAGAACTGGAGACAATGATGGAGAAGCTTGCACATCGGCAACCAGCTTTGGTCAATCGGTCGTCCCCACTGCTCCTTCACGCGCGACCCCATACTGCACAACAGACAGTCTCAAAGCTGCAAGAGCTGGGGTTGGAAGGTCTCCCTCATCCGTCATACTCACCAGACCTTGCACCTACCGACTATTACTTTTTCCAAAAATTTAGACAACTTTTTAGTGGGTAATAAAATCAATTCCCGAGAGGCAGTACAGAATGCCTTTGAATAGTTTGTTGCCTCCAGCGGATTTTTACAAGAAGGGCATCAATAAACTGCCAATGCGTTGGCAAAGATGCGTCTATTGCATGGGTGATTACTTTGAATAATAGAAATAAAAAAGTCATATTAATAAGTGTGTGGAACCTAATCCTTGAATATACAAGGTCATTCATTATCAACCTGACAAACTTAAAGGATAGGTTCCACACATAAAAAAAATATATATGTACCTATAATTTTATTTTTTTATGTATATTTTGTCTAAAAAATTGATTACGTTTTTCCACTTAATTATTATTTATCATTGTTGGGAATCGAGTTAAGCGACGTAATAATGAAATATTCGAGTGTGCGCGCCCCTTAGCGGGTCAAGGTAACGCGCAGGTCAAGGACGCGCGGGTTATTGACCCGCGGTTCATTGACGCGCGGGTCACTGACACGTGCCGAGCGCTGCCTTTTCGATTTCTAACAAGGATAACTAATTATTAAGCAGAATTACGTAATTTTTTTTTAATAACAAAAAAAGTTTAGGGAAAAAAATACCTATCCCTTAAGTTTGTCAGGTTGATAATGAATGACCCTGTATAGACCCTGCATAAAGTTATATAATAAATAGATAGATACCTTGGAGAAGCAGGCGCCCATGTGCACCTTGGGCGTGGGCGGCAGGCCGTTGGGCGCGGGGCGCGGGGGCGTGCGCGCGCGGCGCCGGGCCCGTCGGGGGGGCGCGCGCGGCCCGCACCCGCTCACTGTGCCATACCACACCACATTACACAACAATACATAACAACACACACATTACATTATATAACAATACATTTTTTTTATCTAGCCTATACTGTCCCTCTGCTGAGCAAAGACCTCACTGTATTCCTCCACCTATCCCAGTCCTGTGCTATCTCCTGCCAGCCCTTGTGGAAGACGTCTAGGTCGTCACGCTAGCGACCATACAGGCAAATCATGCAGGCACATGAGACTTTCGACCTACGTGGCAGGATGGCAACACGAAAGTGATATGTTGCGAGCGTCGTAATCTTACAACTTTACGGTAACCGCTAACCATTAAGTACGCTTGGTTGCCACTTCAGTGGTATAAAAAAACCTTACGTAACAATACATAACCTTAGATAACAATACATAATCTTACATAACATTAACACTTACACATTACACACTCATCAGTTAAAGAATAGTCGAAAAAACTATTAATTTGCAGATCATTTGGCTGAGAACGAAGTAAAATCAAACAATAAAAAAGGCGGGACCAACATCATGTCGTGACTTCGCTGAACAGTGCTTAACATTCCGTTTAAAACAACTTAACCAGCCAAAGTCCTATGTGATTTTTGAATATTGCTACGCTATTTTAAACCTTAAAAACTCACCAGTACTATCAGCCTTGGCTTTATCCCTCTGACTGTCGGAGAGACTCCTTTGCCTCCCGACTTTCTCTTCTTCGACATCTGCAGTAACCTCTTTGCCGTTTTCATCCACCATATTGAATATTTCGTCAACAGAAGACGTTTTTCTTTTAACCTCAAGCTCGCATTGACAGAATTGACTAAGATCTATACCTGAAATTGTATTGAGGAAGTTTTTTATAGTTGGTAACCATTTCTAAAAATAGCTAAGATGGTGGACGTGAGACGTATGAATAACCATAAAATCAAAATTGAAAGAAACCCCCGACACTCTTATGCTGATAACCTTGAAACGGCTGAACCGATTTCAATAAATGCCTGAGAAACATCGCTAGAGAACCTGCTTTCAAATAAAAGAGAGGTCTATAACCGTGACCATAAAAGAGCACTGGTGGTCTATTCGTAGTGACCCCGTCTTCCTATCCTAAGGTCGTGGGTTCGAACCCAGTCGTGCACCAATGGATTTTTCTATTCGAAAAATATATGTACGCAAGTGCTCTCATACGGTGAAGGAAAACATCGTGAGGGAACCGGCAAGTCTAAAAACCAACGCGCATTGGGTCCGCGTGATGGATTATGACCCAATCACTCTCGCTCCAGAGTAGGCCAATGTCCCCAGCACTGAGAACATTAGAAGGCTGTTGATGTTGTGTCATGATGATGACCACAAAATGACCAAATGACCCCTTACCTGCAGTAACAGAATCGGAATTATGTCTATTATGCTTCTTCCTATGTTCCGTATCTTCCATATTCAGACTCATATCAATTTTCCTATACAATTCTTCGTCTGATGCCGCGCCATTCGATATTTTTTCGTCCGCTATTCTCAAACTATTAGCTATTTGCAACGCTTTGAAGTTAGATATAGATATCTTCTGCTTTTGACAAGTTTCACAGATAATTATACCGGATTCTGAATTCTGATTCGAACAGTTCCGGTAGTAGCTTAAGATATCACCATTGGAATTACAAGAGTCGCAAGAACATTTCAGAGCTACGGATCTTTGGAGATCTGACAAGGTATTGTTGTCTCGCGGCTCTGGTTGGGGGCAAAGACCGCACTCGCAATTCGTGTTCCTGGTTTCTTCATGATCTACATATAGAATATCCTCCCCCATTTTCCGACAGAGCGGGTCATCGATGGAAACTCGGGAAGCGCTAGAGAAATTCGACGCGAGATTTTGGTAGATATTCGTGTTCGAGTTATTAAGATAATTCTGCTTCAGTTGGATGCATTGCGATAAGTGTTGGTCGTGGATAGAGGTTCCGGTGTTGCCAGCATGCTGCATCGCTACCGTTTCCGCAGTTAGCGGCAGTGTTGCCCTGTTGAAGGAGATTATTAGCGCCGGTTTTTAGGGAGATTTTAGTAAGCTGGGGAGTGCTGTTATAATGTAAGCTTTTGTTAGGCACAACATTAGTGGCCGTACCAGAAGACACTATAAACTAAAACTTGAAATATTATCTAAAAATTTTTTTTTGTTTATCCCTGCATGTTTAGATATTATAAACTACACAACATATTTCATTTTATTTTATTTATGTGGTTTTCATTATCAAAGATCATCATAACAGACTTCTAATGTTCCCACTGTTGGGACACCTGCCCCTCGATTGCGTAAGTCGGATTCAATCCGATTTCAATCAGTGAACTGTCAATAAGCTGTCAGATTCATACAAAATACGCCACTTTTTGATTGAAACCAAGTGAAATTGATTGCAACCGTTTTACGCAATCGGGGGGCTGGTCTACTCTCGGGAAAGAGTGATCGGGTCTTAATTCACCACGCGAACCCAATGCGGATTGGTGGATGGCACATGTCTCTTGATTTTTTAGTTCTTGGACATGCCGGTTTCCTCACGATGTTTCCCTTCACCGTATGAGAGCACTTTCCGGCGCTCTCTCTTATCAAAGATAGAATGATTCAATATAAAGGTTTACACATCAAAAAACATCGTGAGGAAACCGGCATGTCCATGAACTAAACATTCGAAAGACAAGTGCCATCCACCAATCCGCATTGGGTCCGCGTGGTGGATTAAGAACCAATCACTCGAAAGTAGGCCAATGTCCTAGCAGTGGTAGGCTACACATTAGAAGGCTGTCATGATGACACATCCAAAAAGATTTTTACTGATTATGAAATGTTGTTAA
Source organism: Colostygia pectinataria (assembly GCA_951394395.1). Classification (NCBI taxonomy): domain Eukaryota; kingdom Metazoa; phylum Arthropoda; class Insecta; order Lepidoptera; family Geometridae; genus Colostygia; species Colostygia pectinataria. Next base: position 5,533,548 of record OX596374.1, on the reverse strand, counting down.
TTTAAGAAACTGTTTTAAGTTTATTTAGACAAACGGATTATTAAGATGATATAAAATCTTGGGACGAATGTGTTCCAACTCTCCATAACAATAACAAGGGGAACTCTCTACCCGCGTCGCGTTGGTGTTTCCTTCCACTTATAATTTGGGTATCTTCAAAAGAAGAGTCAATCAGCATCTTCTGGGAAAGCGCGACTAATACTAGGCCTCATCTACGCTTACCATCAGGCGAGATGTAGCCAAACGCTGACCCATTTTTTATACAAAAAAAAAAAAAGGGCCTATGGCAAAAGAGTGATGGGAACCCAGTTGTTGCCAGTTCTTTTACGGCATGGGCGCGTTGGAACTGGTGTAAATTTTCCCAGCTTGTAAGAAGTTTCAAAGTAATGCTTGTGATTCAAATTTTTGAATTTTGAATTTGAATTTTGAGTTTGTTACGCAGTGTCTTCTGGTAAGAGGGCAGGTATTATCTATGCAAAGTTATAGTTTGTTACAATAACAAGTGGTGCTTGGTGGAAATAAATATGTTTAAATCCTTTTCGTTTTTATTTATTTAAGTTTATTATATTTATTTAAAAATGGCGGAACTAGAAGCTACAGGATAAATATCGATTACATACTACATGCTATGATTATAAGCTGGGGGGAAATGCTGCTAAAACAATGAGAGCAAATTTCAATTGCTATGTAGATTTTTTACACTCGCTATACTAAAGTTTCATATAATACGCATTGGGTCCGCGTGGTGGATTAAGACCCAATCACTTTCACTTGAGTTATCAATGTTATCAAAATTATCAAAATTCGATGCAATTAAATTCTGCTGTCATCGAATTAGTAGGATTGCGCCCCAGACTAACTAATAGAAAAAACTATTTAATGCCATTGCTTTATGTCATACAAAAACATGAATTTATATTTATTTATTTCTAAATCATCCAACGGCTGATTTCCAGGTTAAATAAATCTTGATCAAGTTATTTATATACAAAAGTCAGTTGTGACTTACAAGGAATTTTCTTTGACTGGCTTAACAGCTCAGTTATTATGTATTCTGCTGTTGTGGGTTCGATTCCTACCCAAAAATTGTGAGACTAACATAGTTGTTTGACAGTGTCTGAAACTTATAACGTACTAGCAGTCCGTCCCAGCTTCGCGCGGGTGCAATAAAACCGCACCCGTGCAAAGCTGAGGCGGGTCACTAGTAATAAATATAGCCTATGTTACTCAGGGATAATGTAGCATTGTAATGGTGAAAGAATTTTTGAAATCGGACCAGTAGTAGTTTTTTAATTTATTCGTAACAAAAATACAAATCTTTCCTCTTTATAATATTAGTATAGTTGACGACTGATGTGGCGCAGCTGGCGCAGGTCCGCCTCGGAGGTTGCCGGTTCGATTCCCGCCTCGGGTCAAATGTTTGTACGATCTACAAATATTTGTTCTGGGTGTTCTGGGTATTTTCTATATATAATAAAAAATATCTATCTATGTATTGTATTGTATTAAGTATATATCAGTCATCTAGTACCCATAACACAGCTCTGTTTAACAGCAGCTTACCTTGGGGCTAGATGATGCTGTGTGGATTGTCCAGCATTATTTATAGCCATCCAGCTAAAGTACAAGCTTTGCTAAGTTTTGTGGCTAGATGACGCTGTGTGAATTTATAAAAGAAGCCCAGCTCGGATTAAATCGATTTTGAAGTTTTTAAATGTATCTGCTCAAACAGCGTTTGATGATTTAGTAGCATTTTAAAATTATTGTGAGATAAGTGATAGTTATTGCATTGGTTTTCCAAAATTCTAAAATATTATTGCTAAAATAAGCTAGGATATTAGTATAATCAAAAAGGTTGTAACTCAGTAAAACAAAAATAAGTTTATATATCGGGCTGAACAAACCCAAATGTAGTAAACCAAAAAAAACCTGTTTTTGGATTGGGGATTTTTCTATTTATGTACATTACACGCAAAGCAACTACGTAACACATACATTCAATAATGTACATGCAAAAACCTCATTTTTACCTGAGCATTAATTCTTCGTCAATATATTGCAAGAGGCTCCTAAAACAAGAAAGACCACTTACATACATGTGCGATCACACTGCACGCTGATTCCAACTTTGTGGTGGTGGAAATAAGGTCTAAACTTCAATCTGTTATTTTTAAGCTACAAACATGTGCGACAACACTGCACGCTGATTTCATCTTTGTGGAGGAAAAAATAATGTCTAAGTTTCCATATGTTCGTTGTTTTTTTAAGATTGGCTTAGATTTATTGTTATCTGGCTATGAGTTTTGGGTTTTTTTTTTTAATATGGTCGAGAAGAGGAATTTTATACATTATATTTGGCATATAAAAGATAAAAATTTAGCCCTTATTTCCCTAGGTTGTACTTCACACACTTAAGGCAGCGGAAACAATTAGTTGCTGCATTAAAAATCTTACCTTATATGAAATAATTACAAAAACTCCCAAAAAAACTTTAAGCCAAACATTTTCGCGTCCCAAAACCAACATGCATAAGTCAAAAATCGTGAAACTATACTATTCTTTCACTGTGCAAACACCCATTTTGATAAATTTTGATAAGACCGGCACCGAATTTTGTTAGAATGAGAACCAAAAAAACACGTTAATAAAATTTTGATTTTGTCCGAATACCTTAAGCTCATATTCAATATATCATCACCAGTAATCACCCGACACCACTTGCTACAAAATATAATAAATAAAATAAAAAAAAAAACATAAATAACAAATTATATAATTACATTTTATCACCAGACATTAAAACTTTGATATTGATGTGAATTTGTTAACACAAAAGCGAAAGAACGAAATAATTCTAAATCAATAAGCTTTGTTAAGAACAAAACGAAATATACGCGTACCAGAGCGATATCGTTTGATTTTCGCTTCTAAAACATACAGCTAACCAAACAAATTCATCACAAATTTTGCTCAGAATCGCAGGTATCTCGTAGGTTTGTATGAACTTTTGAATTTACAGATCGAATGGTTTTAGCCACGCAATATAGCAGACTGTGTTTGTCACTTTCTAATAATGTCGTTTGTACAGTAGTCAGAAAGTGACAAGAACATTATAGAAGAATACGACACTTGGTTAGACTTAAAGCTATAGTATAACAGCAATATTACACTTTCGTCACATTGAACTGTTATTTAAATTAAATCCCATAAATTTGATAGATAGGGTACAAAAAAAATTATTAAATAGGGTACAAAATTTTTATTATTTTTTAAAACCCATAATGACAACAGGAAAAAAACCCACACTAAAAACTCTTAAAACCTATCAATACCAAAGTGACATAAATATAAAAGCACATAGACCTTTAACTCCTTACAACCCAAGCTAATGTTTACAACCAAGCTGAAAAAAGGCAAATTTATGGGTTACTCACTTTTCGCTTTGGGGCAAGGTGTCTGTGGTCAGTTCTGTGAGCGGGTTGTGTTTTGGACAAGACATGAGAGAGGCTACGCTCCAGTCCTCACTCGACTGTCTGTGGAACGCTGTAAGGAAAATAAACCTTATAATCTAAGCAGTTAAGTTTATAATTAAATCGTTTAAAAGTTTTCACTCGACTGTCGGTGAAACGCTGGAGTTAAAATAAACCTTATGTTCTATGCAGTTAAGTTTATAAATAAACAGTTCTTTTAAATTGCGAATTTTTTTAAGAAATATGTGACATACACCAATCTGCATTGGAACTGCGTGGTGGATTAAGACCCGATTGTGTTTTAATCTCCATCAGTACGCCATGGCTCTTAGCTATGGACCTGATACTGAGATCATCACCAGTCTATGACAGTCATTGTAGATACATAATTAAATACAGTTGTTCCTCTTAATGGTGTCTCCGTCACACCTGTTGATCTCTGTCAGTGCTCCATGACTCTTAGCTATAGACCTGACACTGAGATCATCACGTCTATGACAGTCATTGTAGATACATCATTACATACCGTTGTTCCTCTTGATGGTGTCTCCGTCACACCTGTTGATCTCCGTCAGTGCTCCATGGCTCTTAGTTATGGACCTGACACTGATATCATCACCAGTCTATGACAGTTATTGTAGAAACATAATTTGATACAGTTGTTCCTTAATGGTGTCTCCGTCACACCTGTTGATCTCTGTCAGTGCTCCATGACTCTTGGCTATGGACCTGACACTGAGATCATCACGTCTATGACAGTCATTGTAGATACATCATTACATACCGTTGTTCCTCTTGATGGTGTCTCCGTCACACCTGTTGATCTCCGTCAGTGCTCCATGGCTCTTAGCTATGGACCTGACACTGAGATCATCGTCTGCGTCTAAATCGACTATGGGTGAGTCGTCGTAGACCCCGGACTTTCTCGACTCTCGAGAGTCGGTTGTTAATCTGAAATATAATGATATATTTCTATTGTTATTATAATGACAAGATAATATAATTATCTAATAACCTTAAAGATAATCTGTGGGCAACTCTAATGGATCGCCTAAAGGCTAGGTATTTTATAATTTTTATTTTTCTTTGTTATTTTTATCCTTGTCAGTTCTGTGTTTCTGTGTTGTCAAATTAATACTTTCTTTCTTTTTTTGGAAGAGTTCTACTAGCAGTTATTGTGCTAACCTGACGACATCATCCTAGGTGGTATCAACGAGAGTGTGGTCGCGAGTGAAATGAAACGAAATGATTTATTTGCTTGAAGTGCGGTTGTTTAGATGTTCCTAAAACTATTGTCTCACACACTCACTGTAGACACAGCATACAAAAATTAAAATAAATTAAAACTAATAATATCATGCACCCGCCTCTGCCTTGCGTCAGCTTAGACGCTATACGTTGTACCAGCGGGTATAGTACTAACCTGACGGCATCATCCGAGGTGGTATCCACGAGGGAGTGTGGTCGCGAGCGAGGCATCACCCTGCGCCCGCCTCTGCCTTGCGTCAGCTTAGACGCTATACGTTGCGGCATGTTGGATATAGCCTGGAAAGTAACACAAGTTAGCTGTTGCCCGCGACTTCGCTCGCGTGGAAATTTAGCATTATGTACTTGTGCCATGTCCGTGCGTTAGTTAACACAGGTCCATGCTGAAAACCAGCGCTGCAGTTCACTGCAGCATTATGCTGAGCACGGACCTTTTTTGACAAATTACATAGGCACATTAGGCATTCTTTTTTTTTTTTACTTAGTCTACTGTATCTACCTACTGTTATACCAATGTACTTTTTTACTTTTCAACCTGTATGCACACATGACACATCATAATTTGTCAAAATAAACGTTTACTTTACTCTCGTTCGTTCGTTCGTATGAGTCAGTGGCCAACTCTGGTGACAGAGTTTCTAGGCCGCCCGAAGGCCTCTGTCATGGCCTAACAACTTTGAAAAAGCCGGGACCGACCGCTTAACGTGCCCTCCGAAGCACGGGAGCGCTCAGTTGAAATTGCCACTGGCGGTCACCCATCCAAATGGTGAGTACGCGGAACAGTGCTTAACTTCGTTGATCTGTTAAGAACAACTTAGCCAGCTACGTCACGAGCGCTCCTCCACTTTACTCTAATATTTACCTATACTTCTATCTCTATTTATATCTCTTTTTCTTGAATACTTTTTTTTTCGTACGGCCCACAAGATGGTAAGCGGTTACCGCAGCCTATGGACGCTTGCAATACCAAAGGTATCACTCGCGGGTTGCCACCTTGAGGCATAGATCGAAAGTCTCATGTGCCAGTAATTTCACCGGAAACCATACCCATCACACCGGAACACAGCAATGCGAGCATTACTGCTTTGCGGCAGAAATAGGTATGGTGGTAGTCCTTCCCTGGACGAGCTCTATCACAAAGGACTTTACTATTCTTTTTTTTTTTTTTATTTATTGAATAAAAAAAGGCTTTGTCGCCGAGCGTCCACTCCGCCCAATCGGTAATATTTACAAAGTTGCGAAATAAAAATGAAATAAAAACTTATCTCTTAAAATAATTACCTTCTGAAATATACATGCATCTCTACTGCTCTTAAATCAATTTATCAAACTCAAAAGTGCCATACTACCAGCAGTGGAATCATTAGGCTGATCAACTGTCATAATACGTCACTTACGTCTTCGTCGAGCTCCTGTTGACAGTTGGTAGGCGGGTTGGAGTACTTGTGTAGGAGGTCTATCGCGAGACGCTTGCACATCTCTTGCTGGAAGAATGGATGCTGGAACAGAGATAACATTATCGCATCTATTTATAATGACAGCAAAATTCTTCTTCATCTATGGCACACCCCGGACACTCTCAATAAAATGTATGAAGCAAACACGTCTCAATCACCACACGCAAAGTTTGTGTACGTACGGTGCTGTTGTATGTGTGTGTCATGGTTGGACCCACACATTTTTTTTTTATACAACTGAAGTGGCAACCAAGCGTACGGCCCACAAGATGGTAAGCGGTTACCGCAGCCTATGGACGCTTGCAATACCAGAGGTATATCTCGCGGGTTGCCACCTTGGAAAACACAGCTCTGTGCCGTGCGTGACTATATCATACATACGAAAACAGTGTGCAGTGGCCTTTACTATTCCTTACTTGTAAAAGCTTGTGTGCCGTTGGTCGTTTTTTCGGGTTCTTAGTTAAAGCTATCTTAACGAACGCGTGGAATAGCGGCGACCAGCGCTCCCGTTCCCGCAGGGACGGGGGTTTGAATCCCGACTTGGACATTAGGAAGAGAACGCGCATCGGATGTAGCTCGAACATCGGCGGTTGTAGCTCTGCTAGCTCTGAAAATATAAAAATCAGAATATATAAAAGGCTTTTGTGACTGACTGACAGATCGCCTAATATGTCATAGGAATGAAAGTTGGGAGGGTATAGTTTTCATGGCGGATCTAGGCTTCCGTGAAGTTAGCCGTTTGTGATGCGCAAAAACAATTTAGTTTGAAAAAGCTCCATTGCGCATAGAAACGGCTAACTTCACGGAAGCCTAGATCCGCCGAGAGAACCATACACCTTACGGTGTAGAGGTGCACTAAGAAATGACAATTTACTAAACACTGAGTGACAGAGGCCTTCGGGCGGCCTAGAAACTCTGTCACCAGAGTTGGCCACTGACTTATACGAACTTACTTTACTTTTACTAAACACTGGCGAAAAAAGATTTGATTTTAAAATTCACGCCAAAACGCGTCCAAATCACGGCGTAACAGTAGTGACGTCATAGGTAAGTTTTCAATGCAAAATTTTAGCAATAAGGTTCAAAATTCTGCAATATTGTTTGATGCCACCAATCAGAGAACCAAGATGCTCTGATTGATGTTCAACCTTTTATGGCGGATTGCTGTATTTCGTAGTTTTATTATATTAAAAATATTATCTCAATCTCACATCTAATGTAAAAGAAATATGGTTTTTATATTCCTTGAATCCTTTTTCATAAGGTGAAGACGTGATTTTAGTCATTCTTGGTTGTCATCATGCCTAGAAAAACTTAGCGAGCCGGTAAAGTTGAAGTTTGTTTTATAAAATGAATAAGTAACTAAATAATGCTGGACAATCCACACAGCATCATCTAGCCCCAAGGTAAGCTGCTGTTAAACAGAGCTGTATTATGGGTACTAGATGACTGATATATATTTAATACAATATATAACATAGATATAAAAGGGGGTTAAATTAAATAACATTAATCTGATGACTTTTTGACTATTTGACTACTCACCAATAGCGGTGATGCCACAAGCCCAGATATCACACAACTGATTGTAACCACCTTTCCTTTCCACTGCCGCTACCTGGAAAACGATATTTGAAAAATAATTACATTTTAAATATCAAATATTATATGGTTTTTAGAAAAAAAAATGTTTAAAAAAAATATGCTTTTAGACAAAAAATAATTAAAAAAAATTAAACTCAACATCAAACTTAAAAAAAGCGTTTCGTTAGTTACGATACGATGTGGTTATTGACACGTTTTTTTTATGATTTATTAAAAAAGTGCTAAAACAATTTTGATAAAATATTCATGGGACCTCTGACCTCTGAAGTATAGATCCTTCAAATTAGATATAGAAGTACTTAAAGTGCATATCGCGACGCGGAGGAGGAAGCGCACCGTGTCACTCAACTCTGATGAAGACTCGAAATTGAGTCGAAACTGTATCGGTACCTCTTCTACCGGTACGTGAAAACACCCGTTTTTTAAATGAATGATATAGTTTACGATAGTTTTATTTGTAAAAACTGTAAGACTTACCTCAGGCGCCATCCAATATGGAGTCCCAATAAAGGACTTCCTCTTGTTGATAGTCGCAGTGATCTGAGCGGAAACGCCGAAATCTGCCAGTTTCACATCCCCACAGTCAGTCAGCAAGATGTTAGCACCTTTTATGTCTCTGCAAATAGTCATAGTCATAGTATTTATTTAAAAAAAAAACATTTTTTTTTGCTGGACAATCCACACAGCATCATCTAGCCCCAAGGTAAGCTGCTGTTAAACAGAGCTGTATTATGGGTACTAGATGACTGTTATATATTTAATACTATACAATACATAGATAGATAATTTTTATTATAATATTTATAGAAAATGGGATAATGTAGGATTCTAAAATAAAATATAGCCTATGTTACTCAGGGATAATGTAGCATTCTAATGGTGATTTTTTGAAATCGGACCAGTAGTTTTTGAGTTTATTCGTAACAAACAAAAATACAAACATACAAATCTTCTCTCTTTATAATATTAGTATAGACTAGCGACCCGCCCCGGCCTAGCACGGGTGCTTAAGTATTTATTGCACCCGTGCGAAGCCGGGATGAGCCGCTAGTGTTAAATAAAGAACTTTAAAAACAAACAATTGAGTGTTCGGGGTGTGCCCCAGGTAAATTAGTTAATTACCGATGCATTTTCCCCATACTGTGTAGATACGAGAGACCGGTCAGCGTTTCACGGCACATGTAGGCTATTTGCAGTTCTGATAGAGGACCCGTCACATGGTATATATCCTGGAACACATTAAACAGAGCAAAGTCAAAGTCAAAGTCAAAAATGATTTATTTCAATAAAATCACAAGGATCCACGCGCCCCAGCCTAGAAGAGTCTGGCAACAAACTCGGCTGGGTTCCTAGCTTTTTTTGATGATCCCTCTTCATCATAAAGCTTCAGTGTGGTGCCAATCGAACTAGGTGAGCATTATTCATTATCTATTTTATTCATTAATTTTATATTGGTTATTTTTGTTTTTGTGTTAACCATCACACTATGGTTCTACATCAAACTAAATTAACTTTAACCATTGAACAGGTTTGGATAACTGCATCGTTTCCCCTGTAGGTGGAGCTATCGGAGCTTCGAGCCGAAGACATCCCAATGATTTACATTGAGTAGTTAGTATTTTCACTCTCGCTTGAGAGTAGGCCAGTGTCCCAGCAGTGGGAACATTAGAAGGCTGTCATGATGATGAGTTAGTATTTTTAGGTTTTATAATAAGTTAGTATAATTACATGTGCCCTGTTAGGGCGTTGCACTTGAGTTAAATTTACATAATTATTTAGTAAGTAAGGTACCCAAATTTGTATTTGAATGTGAAATGTAGAACCATAGTGTGATGGTTAACACTATAAAAAACAAAAATAACTAACACAAATAAATGTAAGTAAGGTAAAAAATCTCTATATTCAATCATATCATAAGGATCATTTTGAAACGTCTTAGAGCTAGGTGAATTTACGCCAGTTCCACGCGCCCCAGCCTAGAAGAATCTGGCAACAAACTCGGCTGGGTTCCTAGCTTTTTTTTGATGATGTAATAAATGATTGAAGTTGAAATAACTCTGATATTTACCTGTAAACTTCCTCCCCCACAGTACTCCATAGAGATCCACAACTTGTCCCTCCTCAGGTATGAGCCGTAGTACGCGACGATGTTCGGATGCCGGCAGTCCTTCATCATCAGGATCTCTTGCTGGATGATCGCGAAGTCATCACCCGGCTCCAGCTTGATCACCTTGATGGCGGCCAGTTCGCTGTTGCCGTTGAGCCTTTTCGCCTGGGGAATAATGTTGAGAATCGAATGAGTTTATAGTTGAAGTTATGGTAAATGGGCTAACAATTCTGTAGATAGTATGGCGGTTAGCTCGTTGTAGCCGTTGAGCCTTTTCGCTTGAGGAATAAAGGTGAGGATTGAATGAGTTTTATCGTTGACGCGATGGTAAACTGGGCTAACTCTGTAGATAGTATGTCGGCCAGCTCGTTGTAGCCGTTGAGCCTTTTCGCCTGGGGTGAGTGAGATAAGGGTGTGAGTTGAATGATTTTATGGCAGAAGCGATGGTATAACTGGGCATAAAGCTCTGTAGATGGTAGCTCTGCCTTCTGTACCACATCGCAGTATCAAGCAGTAGTGTGCAACCATTACTGTGTTTAGATTTGAATGGGATCACGTGGTAGATCAAGACTCAATCACTCTCACTCGAGAGTAGGCCAGTGTTCCCGCAGTGAGAACATTAGAAGGCTGTAAATAAATAAATAATAAATAATGCTGGACAATTCACACAGCATCATCTAGCCCCAGGTAAGCTGCTGTTAAACAGAGCTGTGTTATGGAGACTAGATGACTGATATATATTTAATACAATACAATACATAGATATATATTTTTTATTATATATAGAAAACACCCAGAACACCCGGAACAAATATTTGTAGATCGTACAAACATTTGACCCGAGGCGGGAATCGAACCCGCAAGCTCCGCGTCGCAGGCGGACCTGCGCCCGCTGCGCCACATCGGTCGTCAAATCGGCTGTCAAATCGGCTGTCACAGTGGTGATTGAAAGATCAATCAAATAGAGGTTAAAATGACCAAACAAATATAAAAGTAAACCCTATATCTATAGACAAATATAATTCGAAATATCGAGGTATTTATGTGATGATTCAGAAACCACGAGGTAACTAACCAGTTTTTACCTAATACGAGGATGACGAGGTAAGTTGAGAAGCAGCTAAGAGCCTAAAAAAAATAATCTGTTGGTACATTTGTTTTTAGATTTTTGTCATAAAAATCTCGAGTAAATCGATTAAGTATGTTTTCTGGTCAATTTTTATTTAATTAATACATTGTTGGAAATCGAGACGGGCGGCGTAATAATAAAATATTTGAGCTCGCACGCCCCGTAGCAGTTCATTGACGCGGCGCCGGCGCCGCGCTTTCGATTTCCAACAAGGATTAACTAATAATTGACTAGAAATACGTAATCGAGATTATTAAAACAAAATATGTATAAAAAAAGGTACGCGTATTTTTGAGGTTTTTGAGATTCTATTCTTAACCTACAACGCGCAAGTGATATCTATGATGTTGCAAGCGTACATAGGCTACGGTTACCATCAAGTGAGCCGTGCGCTTGGTTGCCACTTTACTGATATAAAAAAGAAACCTTTGTCCCGCAACGGGTATCTCGCAACCTCTAACCGGACAGCCACCGCGCACCGCGCCACAAAGGTCGTCAACGTGACCACAGAAGTGGCTGTTGGAATCAGTTAACCCACAGTCGGTACTAGTTGATTGAATAACCGTCTTGTTTCCGTCTCGGCGGTTCGGATCAATAAAACAATGGCCAGGACTTGGCAGACGCACAGTCTGCCGTGACTCAAGGGATCAACACTCGACTTTATACTCTACTTGCAACATTTAGTTAATATTGTACGTCCAAAATGGATAGCTGAGCACTGGTAGGTAATACCAGTGCCATACCTAGTATTAAATAAATAAATAAATAATGCTGAACAATCCACACAGCATCATCTAGCCCCAAGGTAAGCTGCTGTTAAACAGAGCTGTATTATGGGTACCAGATGACTGATATATACTTAATACAATACAATACATAGATAGATATTTTTTATTATATATAGAAAATACCCAGAACACCCGGATCAAATATTTGTAGATCGTACAAACATTTGACCTGAGGCGAGAATCGAACCCGCAACCTCATGTGGCGCAGGCGGATCTGCGCCACATCGGTCGTGCCTTCATCAGCTAACCAATAAATATTTTCTTATTCTTATTCTTTAAGTAAGATAAGGAATCAAAATGGTGATAAGGGTGAGAGTTCGGTTGAACAGCTACTTCCTGGTTCGATTCCCCATGCCAGATAAATAATTATCTTCATGGCAGCCTTCTAGTGTTCCCACCACTGGGACACTGACCTACTCTGAAGCGAGAGTGATAGGGTCTTATTCCACGCGGACCCAATGCGGATTTGTGGATGGCACATGTCTTTCGAATTTTTAGTTCTTGGACATGCCGGTTTCCTCACGAAGTTTTCCTTCACCGTACGAGATCACTAGCATTGCGAACATAAATTTTTCGAAGAGAAAAATCCATTGGTGCACGACCGGATTCGGACTTAAGGATCGGAAGACAGGGTCACTACCACTAGACCACCAGTGCTTTAAAATTCCCTAAATATTTGTAAAATCTGCTAAAATACACATAACAAATATTTGCAGATCATGAAAACATTTGTCCCGCAGCGGAAATTGAACCCGCAACCAAGGTCGTCGTAGGAGCCCACGAGCAACCCAAAGTCATAACGAGCAAACTCATATAGGCCTTGCACAGTTACAGGTCCGTGACCCGAGTGGCTAATTAGATCTGCGAGTATTGCGTGCAGTACCCGACTGATGTGTTGTATGTTCGTATGAGTCAGTGGCCAACTATAGTTACGGAGTTTATAGGCCGCCTAAAGGCCTCCGTCATGGACTAACTTTAAAACTGGTGTAAGTAGTAAATGGTGTTATAGTAGCCGAGTTTGTTGCCAGATTCTTCTATGCGCGCGTGGTACAGGCGTAAATTACCTAGCTCTCTGACGTTTCAATAATCTTTGTGATTTGAATTTGTGTTTCGTATGAGACAGTGCCCAGTGGTCAACTCCTGTAACGAAGCTAAGTTGCCAGAAGGCCTCTGTAATGGCCTTAAAAATCTTATCTTATCTTATTAAATACTAACAACCCGTTCCGGCTTAGCACGTGTGTGCAAATTATATAAACCTTCCTCTTGAATAACTATCTATTAATAAAACTGCATCAATATTCGCCACGCCGAAAGCTACTTTGTTATAAGTAAATAAAGATTAATAATAAAACATTTATACCTACTGTATTTAGGTAAATTAACATTAAATAACAAATAAATAATGCTGGACAATCCACACAGCATCATCTAGCCCCAATGTAAGCTGCTGTTAAACAGAGCTGTATTATGGGTACTAATGACTGATATATTATATTCTTAATACAATACAATACAATACATAGATAGATATTTTTTATTATATATAGAAAATACCCAGAACACCAGGATCAAATATTTGTAGATCGTACAAACATTTGACCCGAGGCGGGAATCGAACCCGCAACCTCCGCGTCGCAGGCTGCGCCCGCTGCGCCACATCGGTCGTCAAAACCACTTAAACATTTTATGAAAACAATATAAAAATGGTAAGTAGCGGTATGGCAACCATTCAGCAAGTGCGAACAATTCATGCTATAGCGCTGGTTTTTTTGCCTCGATTATCATTTGTCGCAAGAGTGGAGACTGTGTCTCACTGTCAATGGCACACCGGTCGTCGGCCAAGCAACGCCGCTGCGCGTGACCATAATGCAGAGAAAGTAAACAACACCGGTACGACGGCGTGGCGTGCCGACTAGGTTGACGTCTTTGCACCGGTAAGATGATAAATCGATAAATTATGCTTCACACAAAGATTTCAAGGTTTTACAGGTATGTTAGTTCAGAGTTTTTAGGCCGCCCGAAGACCTCTGTCATGCCTAACATCTTTGAAAAAGCCGGGACCGTTTATGTTTTGAATGTGTAGTGTGACCCTGTGTTGGGTGGCCTAGTTTTATAAAATAAATAAAAAAGAAAAAGTTTTTATTCATGACAGCACGCTAGGACAGCACAAAGTGACATTTAAAACAGTAGTTAGGGGAGATAGTGAGGTAGAATAGTATGCTTAGGGCGAGTTGCACCATCTAACGTTAACGACAAATTGTTCAATCGTCGTCGAACAATTTGACGTTAACGTTAGATGGTGCAACTCACCCATATAGCATATTATAATAGGAGCAAAGAAAAAAATAAATATTAAAACGGTCGCAGAAGTGTGGACGCAGGATGGTAAAGGAAGGATCGAGATCGGTCGTCATGGCACTCCTTGGGGGAGGCCAGTCCATCAATTGACGTCTTCACACGACATAGGTTTGTTGAACGTGTTTTCCTCAAAGCCAAACTGGCAAATACAGACAATAAACCACTTTTTTAATTACAATTATGTTTTTTTATAAATTACTTTTATATTACACCAGAGAAGGTACATTTTTAATTATAAATGTTGTTTTACAATTACTAAATAAAATTGTATTATTAACGAGAATACAATGTCGATAGCTTGCCGACATCGGTAACGAATTTTACAACGCCGAGAATCGAGAAATAATTTTAAAGTACTTGAGTATTTTGTCGACAGTAAAATAAGTTCGTATGAATCAGTGGCCAACTCGGGGCCTTACTCTTGAACACGATCGGTATTGGACAATTATGGGGATATGACATTTCGTACTTTTGACAGCAAACCTAGCGCCAAATTCAACCTTATTTTCAAGAGTAAAAAAATTTTACAGCAGTAAATTAAAATTGGGATTGGATCGGAATTGTCATTGGATTCAAGAGTAAGGCACCTGATGGAGTTAAATACAGTAATGGATTTCCGCAAAGTAACGCCTGAATCTTTTTATCTTAGCAAAGAAACGCACAGTTAAATTTGCTGGCGGCTACCAATGGTGGCCCCGCGGAACGTGTAACTGCTTAGCACGGTCTATGTCGATACCTATACCTAGGACAGAGTTGAGTCCAAAGCTTTTATCAATCAGATTATAATTATGTAAATTTAAGATATCATTAGAAAAGTTAAAATGCAACTTTCACGAACGGACTGAGGAATCATAAAATGCAAACAAAACGAATGAATAAATGGTCAAGTGCGAGTCGGGATCGCACTTGATGCGGGTTCTGTCACAATATTGGAACATTGTCTTTCGAATTTTCATTCTTCAGTTTTGAACCCACGCATAATCATTAGATTGGAAGACGGAGTTAATACCAATAGAACATCAACTGTTCTACAACGGGTTGATCACATAAACTCTGTTAGCGACCAATCTCTATTGATCTCCATCTCATATGACCTCTCTACTGTCTTATTATACAGTTTGAGATGGAGATCAATTGAGGAAACCCGCAGGAAAACCAGTTAGTACAGGGTAGTTAGGGTCTCTGGTCGTCCATTTCAGCAAACCCGGGAAGGGCGGTAGCACAGGGGTGGCTCTGTGCTGCCGCAGCACTGCGAGGTGCTGGGGCTGACTTTTGTTTGCCCCGGGAAGTGCTTTGAGCGCGATGCGAGAGGGGCACCACTGATAGTCCTAGGAGACCGTGGAGCCTCTTGACATGCATCGAGGCCACCGGGGATGGTTTAGTGAGTCGTCGAGTCCGACAACCCCCGTCGTACCCTTATGCGACGGGATGTCTGATTGCAGGTTCCTCCCCGTTAACAAAAAAAAGGGTAGTTAGGGTAGGTAGTTAGTACAGGAAGTACAGGAAGTACAGGGCCCTACAGATGAAAATCGACGCAGAGGTCGACCAAAAATGCGATGGTGGACGCTGCAGGATTGACATTGGACTAAGAGAATTGAAAGGGGGATACGTTTGTCCCCGTAGTGAGACAGCAAAATGGTGTGTCTAAATTTCAATTTAAGATTTAAGTTTGAAGTATATCCGAAGAGATTCCTCTAACAGACGGACCACCCAAGCGAGGTTCATTTAGACTTTTTTGTTACGGAACCCTAAAAATCGAGACAAGTCCGCTCCCCTTTTACTAAAAATACAAGTTATGACGTCAATGCATAATTAATATCTACCAGTAATAACATTACCATGTCTGGGACCCACATGTTTTACTTTTTTCAAAATGATGCATCTTTTTTAAGTTAAAAATTAAGTTCGTATGAGTCAGTGTTCAAGTCAGTTCGTATAAGCCGTGTTGGCTCAGTGAAATGGGCTCCGACTTCTGATCCGGAGTCGTCGGTTCGAATCACGGCCATGCACTAATGAAGTTTTCTATCGAAAGATTTATGTACGCGTGCTGAGAGTTAAGAGCACTGGTGGTCTAGTGGTAGTAACCCCGCCTTCCGATCCTAAGGTCGTGGGTTCGAATCCGGTCGTGCACCAATGGATTTTTCGCTACGAAAAATTTAAGTGACAGCCTGACTGGGTCTTAATCCACCACGCGGATCCAATGCGGATTAGTGGATGGCACACGTCTTTAGATTTTTTAGTTCTTGGACATGCCGGTTTCCTCACGATGTTTTCTTTCACCGTATGAGAGCACTGGCATTGCGCAAATAAATTTTTCGAATAGAAAAATCCATTGGTGCACGACCGGATTCAAACCCACTAGATCATCAGTGCTCTTACTTAGCTATTATGTACAAAGTATTAAATAATAAAAACCTACATAGGTTTGTCTAGGTACTCACATTCGTCGTAATTTTATTAATTTTATCATACAAATAAATGCTAAACATACATAATTACATACATTTGGAATTTTTAGATGGTTAGGACATTGGTTTTTTTTATGAGTCTATGGCTAATTCTCGTGACGGAGATAATAGTGACATAATAACGCATCACAAACTCGAGATTTTCCTTGTTTTATAGGCATTGCAAGGTATGTGATAAATTAAGGCGGGCCCTACACCTACAATAACATTGCGCAATATCACGAATTGCGCAATACAATTGATCGTCTAGGGTTAGTATTGTAGAAGTATTGAATAATAATAATACAATTGAAGTTTGCGCAATGTTTGAACGAAATTTGAGCGAGTTTATTTTTTATTGCACCATATTTATCATTGCACCGTGTAGGATCTGCATTGCGCAATATTTTTTAGTCTGTGCGTCGCCTTGACGAAGATCTGACCATGCTCGTAGGTATATTTTTGCCTTTTCTTGTACCAGTTTTTCGATTAGTGACGTATTTTCTTTTTATTTTTAGCCACAAGTAGTAACACTATAAGCTACAGCCAAATCTTAGTCTGACATCTTGTTCACGGAACAGTTCCGTTTGCTCCTGCTCACGCGAAAAAATTGACGCATATGAGTCGTCAATGATTGCGTCAAAATAATAATTAATCGTTTGAGTGAGAAGGCCGATTCAATCATATTGCGCAATAAAAATATTGTGCAAGCTTATTGTAGGTGTAGGGCCCGCCTAATAATAACACTGTTGTTGCACGCGAGTCCAAGGTCACGCTAATAATAAATAACAAAAATTTTAAAAAAAACTACGCTCATAGCTTTAGGCTGCGTTTCCGCCAAAGACGTGCGAGGATGCGTAGCGAAGAATGTGTTTCTTAGGAACCAATAGACTTCATTTACCTTAACTAAGTGATTCTAATGGTTCCCAAAAACACTTACCTCGCTACACATCCTCACACATCTCTGGTGGAAACGCAGCCTTAATGAGGTAAGAGAGTTCAAATGAATTGCAGTGAACAATTAATAAATATGTGCGGAGGAAGCGGGTTCGATCCTCGCTGAGAGACAATAATTAGCTTTTTCCTTTTTACTTATACTTAAATTCTTGGCATGAGCCTCACCTATTATAGTTCGATTGACACCACACTGAAGCTTTATGATGAAGAGGGATCATCAAAAAAAAGCTAGGAACCCAGCCAAGTGTTGCCAGATTCTTCTAGGGCGCGTGAACTGGCGTAAATTCACCTGGCTTTAAGATGTTTCAAAATGATCCTTGTGATATGATTGAATGAAGAGATTTTTCCCTCTTTTTTTTACTTTGCTTAATTTGAAGAAATATGTATGGCAATTATATCTTACTAGCTGTTGCTCGCGGCTTCATTTGTGAGTGTTATAGTTCGATTATCTTCAATATTGAATCCAAATCGGTAGTGATTTAAAAATGAATTACAATTCATAATTTATCATAACAGCCTTCTAATGTTCCCACTGATGGGACATTGGTTTGCTTTCTAGCGAGAGTAATTTGGTGTTAATCCACCACGCTGACCCAATGCGGAATAGTAGATGGCACCTGTCTTTCGAATTTCTAGCTCTTGGACATGCCGGTTTCCTCACGATGTTTCCTTCACCGTATGAGAGCACTGGCATTGCGCACATCCATTTTTCAAATTTTCAAATAGAAAATCCTTCGGTGCACGTCCAGGTTCAAACCCACAACCTTAGGATCAACAGGCGAGGCCACTACCACCCAACAACAAGTGCTATTTAAATTTTAATTACAAATACTGTATAAAACGGTAGAGGTTCGGCGCGCTCTTAAGAACCCCATAACCACGGGTGAAATAACCATCACTTTCATGTTTTTGCAAATGCTTAAGTCAAACACATGTATACAATTTTAAGAGTTCTCTGTGATAGAGCTCGTCCGGGGAAGGACTACCACCGTACCTATTTCTGCCGCCAAGCAATAATGCTCGCATGGCTGTGTTCCGGTGTGAAGGGTATGGTTTCCGGTAAAATTACTGGCACATGAGGCTTTTGATCTTAGCCTCAAGGTGGCAACCCGCGAGTGATACTTCTGGTATTGCAAGCGTCCATAGGCTGCGGTAACCGCTTACCATCTTGTGGGCCGTACGCTTGGTTGCCACTTCAGTTGTATAAAAAGAAAAATATACAAATGTGTATACGTGTGTCATGATTACTGCTTGTATCTAAACAGAAAATAACAAGCAAACTAATGAATGAGTCATATCGTAACATCTAAACATGCTATGTCATCAATAGCTACATATTTGCTTTCTGATTTCATTGGAATTCTTAAGTTTACCTTAGTACAGATTAAGGCTGAATTTGACCAACTTTAGGAATAATTATTCCGTGGAATAAGAAAGGTCAGATACAAGTTAACTGTCAGTTCACTCGCGAATAACTTCGATTTATAAAAATTTATTCGGATTAGTTCGAGTTTGGTGGAACCCTAAAGATACTATTATCAAGTGACATCAATTTTGATGAAACCTGACAAACTGAGAGAACCTCTTTTTGAAACATCAAATTGTGATTTTATGGGATATTTTACTAGACTTTATTTTCCTTGAAATAACTTTGATTTTTAAATCAATTTTAATTTGTTTAGTTTATCCTTCTCTGATCCTTGGAATTTTTTTGTAATTAACTGATTTTTGTTTATTATATATTTTGTAATAAATTGATTTTTGTTTATTATATAAGGAAATGAAATATATTCATAGATTTTCAGCAGAGTTAGTTTTGATGGTGGCCTAGCATTGGAAAATTTTGGATCACATTTAAATTAGGTAACTTTAGTAACTTGCTTGATTTTTAGGCCTGTATTCAAGAACCATATGTAAGTGTAAATCGTGACTCAAGCATCAGTTTTAAACATTTCGAAAAATCATGTCAAATCAATGCTTGAGTCACAATTAGAAATAGAAACAGAAAAACACTTATTCGACACAAGCTACAAGAAGATTAAAACAAATAAAACCAATAAAAAGTAAGTAAGTAAGTTCGTATGAGTCAGTGGCCAACTCTGGTGACAGAGTTTCTAGGCCGCCCGAAGGCCTCTGTCATGGCCTAACAACTTTGAAAATGCCGGGACCGACTGCTAAAAACAAACATGTCTACTTAATAATAAAACAAAAAGAAAATCTTTGCATTGATTAGTCCAAGCCAGTAGGTACCTAGGTACATTTCTATTTGCCTTGTGCCGAAAAGGGGTTTGGCTCAGCATGTACTGAGTGGGTTCCACATAGCGCTGATTTTCAGTCAAAAACCTACAGTAAATGATTCACACTCTTCTCTTGCCAATCCAATGCCAATGCCAATCTTGAATATTGAACCTGACAAATGTATTCTATATTGTTTATTTCTTATCATTTAGAGCTTGTTCTTTCTTGAATTACCTTAGTTACATTATTAGTTCACAGCAAACCAACTTGTGTTTATTATGAGCTGTTAATAGCATCCTAACATCAACAAAACTATGAAAATAAGTATTGGTTAAAGATTTGTAAGAAATTCAATTAGACTCTTGTAGTATTGCAAGTATGTTGAACGATCTAATTATAAGGATTATTTTGATGCTGAAGTAGAAAAGTAACTTAAAATATTTAAGTTTTTAATGAGTTGATTATTATTTTGATTATGATTAATTGTACATAGATAGTACAATCTATTATATACCCTAAGAGACAAAGGATAGGGTATGTTATGTTTTATGCTTTATTGGGTGTGTTCACAACATAGATCTTTTATGTCCCACCTTCAAGGTCACATTGCACATGTTTATGTGTAGCTAAATAACATAAGCACGTTTTAAGTGGAATTAGATATTTTCTACGGCAATTTTACGTAAATCCGAATAGTTTTTCTTTAATTTTCAGGTAAGTTTATCGCGAAATCAAATATTATGATTTTTTTTATGATTTTGTGTATGATGTGTGAGAGGTATTTGGTGATTTTTTGAACAGAGAAAACATAAATAAAACGTTAGAAGACCCCCTACCTTGTAGACATCGCCATAGGTCCCTGATCCAATCCTTTGAATGAGTTCGTACTCATCTTGGGGGTTCCGTCTCGATATATCAGAACTTAAAACACCACCACTATGCGCCATAATCACTAAAACACACTATACTAACATTTATCTACACTTTCATCTCATTATTCACATAATTATTTGAACAAAAAGTCAAGAAATAATTAATTTTCCAACACAAAACCCGACATCGCCTGATTGATGTGACGTTTGTATATTTTACTCGTATTTTACTCTGTGGCACTCTATATTAATCTGTGCCATGCCACAGTGCCATTCGCGGTGTTACTATCAACATCATTTTATTTTGTACCATTTCCGTCTATTTTTTTTATCCAACATTACATTATGGAGTTTTCGTCTCAAGTTATTAAAAAAAAAAAGCTGTCTATCTAAATGGCGGTAGCTCAATTGGCGAGTCCAAGAGAATGTAAGCACTACGTTTGGCGAGCTATGGTGAATGTGTTGGGAATTCCGCATTGATTGCTCCTGCTGTCACTGTCTGTCATACCTCTGGCTGGTGTCAAAGTCATAGTACGTACTACAATACATTAACTTTGGTCGTACTGGAGTTAAATTATTTTGCCTCAAGCAGGACATGAACCCACAACTTTCCGCTTGACACGAGACGAAACAAAAACGGAGCTACCAACTTTTTTCTTGTTTTCATAAAGCGGGCCCTACACCTACAATAACATTGCGCAATATCAGGAATTGCGCAATACAAATGATCGTCTAGGGTTAATATTGTAGAAGTATTGAAGTTGATGATGATTGAACGAAAGTTTGAGCGAGTTTAATTTTTATTGCACCATATTATCATTGCACCGTGTAGGATCTGCATTGCGCAATATTTTTTAGTCTGTGCGTCGCCTTGACGAGGATTAGACCATGCTTGTGAGTATATTTTTGCCTTTTCATGTAGCAGTCTTTCGACCAGCGACGTATTTTATTTTTATTTTTAGCCACAAGTAGCAACACTATAGCTGCAGCCAAGTCTTGGTCTGACATCTTGTTCACGGAACAGTTCCGTTTGATCATGCTCACGCGCAAAGATTGACGCTTATGAGGCGTCAATGATTGCGTCAAAATAATAATTGATCGTTTGAGTGAGAAGGGCGATTCAATCATATTGCGCAAAAAAAAAATTGTGCAAACTTATTGTAGGTGTAGGGCAGGGATGTTAGATGGCCACTCGGAAATCCTTGTACAGAGCTGGCTAAAAGCTGGTATTTTAGCACGGAAAACTGGTACTCCCAGTTTTGCAATGCAGCGCTGCCAAACAAACACTGTTTTGTACAAAATGTATCGGGTTTGATCAAATATCGAACGTCGAAGTAACTTTCTTTAATATACATACAGAGTGTAAAAATACTAAGTACTACCGAAAACGGAAGGGGGTGTAGGCAGTGCAATCAGACCATGATTTTTAAAATATTTAACGAAAAAAACGCAAAAAGAATGTTAAGGTACCTATAGATAGTACAACATGTTAAGACCACATCTATCTAATTATCTCATTCAAAAAGCATAAAAAACAGCAATGTACAGCACGAACAGATGATCTCGCTAGGTCATCTGGCGACGCCCCGCACCACGCACCGCTTATCTAAAATCCAATCCCGTAGTCGCTTTACACGACTAATACATTGTTGGGTGCTAAAATAAACAAAAATCTTATTTTCTCCTGCAATAACTTTTTTTAGTTTGGTTGTGTTTTGGGATTCTGTACCAACCCCTTGCGTTTTCGGTAGTCGTCTTCTTACAACCTGTATATGTATTAATACATGAAACTAGCTAACCCGCGCGGTTTTACTCGCGTATGGTTATAAAAATTCTGCCACTGTCAAGGAATTTATTAATTTTATTGTTGTTTAGCAACGAGGACAATAAAAAAATAAAGATTGCGCATGAGATAGTAGACTAAACAAGCAGTTTTACCAGGTATAACGGATTTTAGCAACCGTACATTGGTATGACATTATGGCAAGGCAAGCATCTGACAGTAACAACTGACTGAAATTTTTTGACAGTGTTGTACAATCATTTGATTTAGAGGCATCATATGTCGGTGTAGTTTTGATTAGCCGGTAAACAGCTAATCCTGGTATTTTTGCGTACCAGGTCTGAATAGACCTGGTACATGGTACGTGACACTAAAACCTAGTATATGTACCAGGAACCTGGTACGTCTGACACCCCTGGTGTAGGGTCCGCCTAACCTTTCCCAGTATGGCAGTAGGGCAGATAGCGCTATCTGTTAAAGCAATCGGAACTACTTTTTTTTTTATTCTCGAATCGAAAACCTCAAATAACACCACGCGCTACGGTGACGAATATATTTTATAGCTAACTTTTTGATAACTAAAAATTATTGGGAGTTGATCAAATCGAAAAATCGTAATTTTAATAATTTAACGACCGATGTGGCGCGGCGGGCGAAGGTCCGCCTGCGACGCAGGAGGTTGCGGGCAAACTGTGATTAGATTGGGGCTCGATAATAATGTGTGGATTGTCCAGAATTATTTATTTAATTATTAGAATAATACATGAAAACAAAATGTACGCTTATAGTGCGATTTACATTGGGTCAGTGACTGACTTTAAGAACTGACTTTCTTTGTTTGTTGCAAAAGGTTGAACCTACGCGAAAATATTGAAGTCAGTACTGGCCAGGCAACGTTAATCTGACTCCAAATCCATTAGTATTATGTACACGTACATAGTAAGAGTGAAGTTAGTAGTTTATGGATATTGAGGAGGGTAACCCTATTTCAAACTGTCATTTCAAGTGACTTTTAACTTTTCAGAATTTAGTTTCCAGCATCAGATATTCCTAATAAACCATGGTTCTTTAAATATCGTTCTGCCAACAAAACTACTACATCAACCATATGCCGCCTCAGGCTTGGTCACTCGTGTACACCTGTATTTCTAGCCAAACTCCGGATTAGGGATCACTCTCTTTGTGAGTGTGGTCTCGAGGAAGGAGATGTTGACCACATATTTTTTAAATGTAATAATTCTCGAATATCTTTATATGATTTTATTCCCTTTGATATCCCCCTTCCCTCTTCTTCTAAATGTCTACTTTCCTTAGTTTTTACTCCCTTCATAAGTACTTTATGTAAATATATAGAAAAATGTAAAATTAAATTGTAAATTGTTTGTAACCTTCATTTACTCCCCCCCCCCATCTCCCCCACTTATTTAATCTGTGCTTAGATTACCTATTATATTGTAAATGTCAGGAAACAGGGGAAAAATAGATTTGCTTGGCTCAAAATTTTACCGATCGTCATCTTTCACACCGATCACTCTCTCACCCGACTTCTTATCGTCGCGTCGTGCAAAGGAGGAACTTGCAACGTGACATTGGCGAAATTGTGGTCATCCCCACAAAGGCCACATAACCAAGAATTGAATTAGTTTCCAGCATGCAGTTTGTGCTTGTACTATTTATTTCCAAAAAATATATGCAAATATGTATACTTATTTTTAAATATTACATACATTTTACATTTTTTTTTTTTTACAAATGTAATTTTAATTCTCTGTACATAATTATATTACATTACAAAATATACAAAATACATATGAAACAGTTGAGCCATCTAAAGACCGTTACAAACGACCTATAGATAGCTCAACTGATCCAAATCACTACCAGTAGGAAGCGTTCCCAACATGCTGGCTGAATTGCCACGTTGAATGGCAATGCTGATACGTTAAGCCAGATATGAACCAGCCTTTGGATCACGCGTCGCTTCGACCCGACGCCCGATAAGAATTTTGAAAACGCGGTGAGCCCCGGTACCCCACGGACCCTGGGTCTCCACTCCAAAAGGCTCAAATATGTAGGCTCTATCTGGGCCGGCATATTTACGCCTTTTGGTGTTCTCCGCACAATCTGCCGCCGCGCCAGCCCTAACTGATGTCCCCGACAGATGTGATGCGGCTAAGGTGTCGACGCATGTCGCGTCCCACACCAAAGGCCTACCCATCTCCCAGGGGACAAGAGTCCTACCGTCAGGCCGTTTGCCATCATCACGCCCCAAACCGTTCTGTTCCAGAACGGCTGGTACGTTGACACTGACAAACGCCCGACGAATGATGTCATTAAGACTGGCGTGTCGGCAGATCCTACCGGCGGCCCTGGTGCACGACAATCCGTGGTGACCAAGCTGGTCGACCGCCGTACCGCACTGGCACTGATGCGGAGCGAAGCACTGCGCACCCAACCGCAGACTAGTTGCAAGACGGAATGTTGTATTGTCCATGAAAGTTCCAATATTGTGAGATGGAAGTGCTTGCAGCCAATGCCCTGACTCTAATTTGAAACAGCAAGAAGACGGGCACGATCTGTGGAGCATTGACATGTTTGTAACAAACAATTCCATGCAAGCTCCCGTTGCCGTTGCAAGGCCCGTCCCATTGCCGTTGAGACGAAAGGTTTTTAGAAGGAGCAGTATCAGGGCAAGCACTGTGCCAAGCGTGTCTAGCCTCGTCTAAATATGAAATTTTGAGGTTGTCGCCAGGAATAATCGAAAAAGACGGAATTAGATTTTTTTCAACCAAAGAGCTAGTGCTATAGACGGAGGACAAGAACGCTGGTAGGGCAACACTTGAAATTTTGCGAATACCTAAGCCTCCCAATTTGACAGGCAGGGAGGCCTGCAGCCATGCCTTGTCATCTAAATGAATATTCAAATTTCAAAACCGACGTTAAAGTTGTCTAAGCCTTCCACTAGCTCACTGTGTTTCCACAGTGGACAACATCTTAAAGCGTAGGTAAATTTTGGTACAAACAAACAGAATTTAATGATTGTGAAAGCCATATGGCTGTTAATTTTGAATAATCTGTCCGGGGTTTTACTAAAATTTTGAATTTTCTCATCTACAAATGCCGGAAAAGATTCGTCTAAAATTGGTGAACCAAGAAGGCGAAGTGAACATTTTTCTACCACAGTAATGTTTGGAGCCAAACTGTTGAATTTTGAGATTGTGTAATTTTTCATTACACTAGATATCCTTGAATCAATAGTACCAGAGATTGACCATTATTATAGACGTCACGGCTTACTACAAAGTTGCTAAATTACTTTTTAAGATGGCGCTAACTACATATAGTTCAAACAGGGCAGTTGCATAGTTACTCTATGAGATGGCGCTAACTTCAAATAACTCAAACAATCAACTGAAGCGGCGCGCTCCGCGCCAGTGGCGGCTCAATTACGTCCACTACTCACAGAATGATAGTTATGTTCCTTGCACAGAATACTCACGCACGCACGCACGAGTGGCACGGGTAAAAAATATTTTTTCTCTTTGGCTACTAGGTACATAATTCGGGTTATGTAATTAAAGTACACCAATTCTGAACGACTTGATTCATATTCATACGCTGAGTGACAAAACCACGTCACGATAAGATTACTTGCGTGAGAGCGTACCGTATCGATAGGGCAGCAACCACGCAGCAACTTAGAGGCTCGTGCTTCGAAGCAGTCCTGGCTTTTTCAAAGTTGTCCACAGTCACTCGAACTCGAAAGCCATACGAACTTACATTAGCAACTTAGTCACACTTATCATTTTTATACCTGCACCTACAAAGTACTAATGTTATCATGAATCTAAAAGTAGAGTTAGCTCCTAGCTGACTACACTGGAAAAGCCGATCTAATTCAATAAAACAAACATAAATGTTAAAATGGTATATTTATTACAATCCATTACTCCGGTCCGACATCCTCGCATCTTACAAAAGTTTTTTCTCACCATCTAACACTTTATTATAAAATTATATATTCTTTTGGTTCATTCCATATTATTAAGTGCACTTTTACAAATATTACGACATAGTGACGTAAAGGCTACTAACAAGCAAAAGGAAATTCAGAATTTCCCAGTTATATCGATACGACACGGCACTTTTTATAACAACTCAAAAACGGAAGGTCCTGCGTATTTGCCCGTTTCATAAAATGAAAATCATTCAATAACTCATATCAAAAACCCATTTTAGTCCTTTTAAACATTAGCGATCAGAACACTTAACATATTCAAAATCACGTAATTACATTTAAAATTTTTGATGTACCAAAGCTTTTACATTTTGCTAATAGAAGCCTTTAGGTCTTACAAAGCGTTAATACTTATTTACATGAATAATTTACTTTTGTGAAACTAATACCTCATATTTTCATCATTAGACACATAACTCTAAGGGACCACTTATACATGCCGGCCTCATTAAATAAATCGGATCGGAATTAAACAATATTATTTCGGAATCGGCTCGGATTCGACCAACATCTGGAACAACTATTCTGGGTATAAGAAATGTCAAATACAAGTAAACTCTCGAATAATTCGGAGAACAGCGGCCTATTCGAGTTTGGTCGTAAGCGGGGAAACCCTAGTATCAACGGCATAACTCAGATAATACAGCCTCAAGATCGGTCGTCATGGCACTTTTGAGGAGTCCCTATGTTCAGCAATGGATGTCTACAGGGTGAGTACTATCGACCGCCCTCTGAGGGTAAAATCTAAATGGCTATAGTTATGGAAAAATGTTATTAAGAGTCACGGTACGCGTCAATTGGGATTTAGATAATATCGTTAGCTGGCTGTCAACATGACACATCTTGACCGACCGAACTTAAATACTATTTATTACAAGTTCGTATGAGTCAGTGGCTCAACTCTGGTGACAGAGTTTTAAGGCCGCCCAAAGACATTTTCGAAGAGTCATGGCCATTGAAAAAGTAGCTCAGTTGTAAACGAAATTGACACTGGCGGTCACCCATCCAAATGATGACTACGCGGAACAGTGCTTAACTTCGTTAATCTGTTAAGAACAACTTAGCCAGCTACGTCACGTGCGTTCCAGGAAATTGCCACTGGCGGTCACCCATCCAAATGGTGACTACGCTACTATTGTCGTAACTTTTCGTGAAACATAACTTGCAGATATTAAATAAAGTAGAATATTAATTAGTTTTCCCGTCATCTGAAGTCGCGTCACGTCGTGTCACGTCACCCGAGTCGAGCCGATTGTCTTCCGTAATATACCTAAGCAGTCGAAAAATGGGTGTCAGATGTTTTTTAATGCTTTAGAAATATTTGATGAGACTCTTAAATTTTCTAAGTGACCACTTAGAATGATGTTCATGATGCAACCAGGCTATAACTACCACACAAGAAAATCTACCAAGAAGGAAGAATATTCACACCTGAAATACAATACCCAACTTTAATTTGTACTAATTAATTGCTATAAATGTTTATATATCAACTTTTCAACAATACATAATGTATAACACAATTTAACATACCAATTGAAATGAATAGTACAATCAGCCTCAAAAACTATATAAACCCGTGCCGTAGCTGTTTTTAATTGTTTTTAAACAGAAGCTATACGTCTTATTGAGGCTGACTGTATTTGGATTAACAACTCTAGAACAGCTCATCCACGAATAAATCATCAAATCGCGTTTATCACAAATAAATATAACATTTCTTAACATTATATAAAACGCACATTTTCAACAATATATAAATAGCTGTTGCCCGCGACTTCGTTGTCTATGTCCTAGTACGGTCATTATTGATCTAATTTCAACAAAATTGGTTCAGTGATTGTTGAGTTATAGAGGAACAAATATACATACAAACATCCAAACTTTCGCATTTATAATATTAGTGTGATAGATGTGATAATATCAGACAAGATTTATTGCGTATTATGAGTTTTATAACTTTATTACAAGTTAAATTCTATATACGTTTTTGTAAAGGGACCCTTATGTATGTAACCCTACAAGTGGCTTTACTCTTAAATCCAATGACAATTCCGATCCAATCCTAATTTCAATCCAATGCTAATTTTTACTGCTGTGTTTGTAATTTTGGTCTGTAACGGATTAGACGATTTCAATTCCATTCGGAGTTTAGTTTACTCAATATTCTTTACTAACAAAATAATGAACAAATGACAATCTGTTGCAAGATACAATCTAATAAAGTAATAAAACTCATAAACATAGCACATATAAAAGTAATGTTATCGATTTAGTGCCTATCGTACCATTTTGGGAATTACAATTTGAGATTTTTCAATTTAATTTAATCATAAATATTAATTTAACATCTTCCACCAATTTTTTTGTACTAAATGCTATATTTTTTTTTATTTATTTATTTATTTACAAAGAAATCGAAACATTTTATTTGGTAAAAGCGCTAAGGGAACTTATTATAGAAGACGCGTAAACAGACAAACGTAGAAAAAATATAAGAATAGAAATAACTTAGAAAATGTAGTTTAAAAAGTTGATCTGCAGTTTTTGCAAAAGAAATGAAGTCGTTGAATATTAGTTACGAGAAAGTTTTAAGAAAACAGTTGATTGATATAAGAAATTAATATAAGACTATCATTTATTAAATCCACAAAGGCCAAAGCAACAATACTAGGTTTTGGCACTTCTACCATTATATATTATTTGTTTTTTTTCATAACATGGAAGAAATCGATAGTTATACAAGTCTCTATTTAATGAAAACATTTACAAATTTAACCTATTAATCTAGACAAACAAATATACACACAGAAAACGATCATATTTGATAGAATCTACACCAGAGGGACTGAATTTTCCAAACACGAAAATTATGTTTCGGAGTATGGAAAATATTTCGAAAAGTCACAATTCTAAGCTGAAATGTATTCGAACAATCTTAAATATGATTTTTTATTATAAAAAAAAACTCTATTTCAACTAGGGGAACATGCTTTCACATCCAATTTTTCCTAATTAATTTTTTTTAATTACTTAATACAATTATAACAAACGTCAATTTAAATCTAATGGTAAATAAGGGAAATAAAACATCTTAAAAATAATAGTAACATAAGGGGGGTGTTTTAAATTAACAGGTTGATAAGGGGGTTGTTTAAATAACCTCTGTACTATGTGCAAAGCCCGATATGGAATTTGAGGTTATATTATGGAATTAAATAGATGCCGCGTAGCAGTCTATTTTAAATTTATTGATATTAATTTCCCTACATTAAATTATGTCTGAATAGTTTTTGATAATTCTTTAATTTTAGCTATTAGTTTCCGTGAGCGAGTCGCCCTTACGGGAGCTTTTGCGACCTTTACTATTTTGCTTGGTTTTACCTTTTCTTTGCTAGCGTTTTTAGCTTTCGACTTCTTTGCCTTCGCCTTGGCTTTGGTATTGGACTTAGTACTTTTAGTGCTCTTGGTACTTTTAGTACTCTTAGTACTTTTATTGGAGTTGCCAGATTCGACAGAATCTACGCGTCTGTCGGATTCGAACGACAGATCCGGCAATATCGCTTTAGCTTCTGAAGCAGACAGGCTGATCTCAAGTCGGCGACGCCGCGAGCGAGTCATAATAGGCTTTTTGATTTCACTCTCGATTTCAACTTCAGTTGTCTCTACTTTAGTCTTTACAACTTTAGCGTCGACTTTAGGCTTTTCTGTTTTATTTTCTACTTTAGTTTTAGCGTTTTTCTTAGCGCGGACGATTTTGCGCTCATTTTCTGTACTTTTAGCAGAGTTCCGTCCATTCTGACCTTTTTCTCTGAGAACCGGCTTGGCCACTTCCTCAAACTTGCGTTTACGCGTAGTCCGAACTGTGATAATTTCATTTTCGATAGACTCCTTCGTAGCTCTAGCGGTCTTCTCTGTTGCGTTTCTGAGGGAGCGCTTAGTTTTGACTTCCTCAATTTTGACTGGCTTTTTACCTTTCTTACTTTCAACTTTGTCTACAACCTTGCTGCGTAATTGCCGACCGCTATCCTGCTCCGTCTTAGCTTTAGTTTCAACTTTTCTCTTCTTCTTCGGAACGGGGGATGGTGGTTCCTTCTGCGTTGATTTCTTACCGCGCGTCGCTTTAGGGAACGCTACCTCTGTGTCGTCTAAGCCTTGACTGCTTTCTACATACATATAATCATCTAGTTTCGATCTGGATTTCGCGTATGTCTTTTCAACAGGTTTGACTGACGGTACCTCATCTAATTCGTAGTTTGGTTCGGTGGCTTCTGTGGGGGTGTCTACGGTGTTAGCTTTGATGAGTTCCACGTCGTTTTCGATGGAGTTTTTGTTCATTCGGTTCTTGAGATTGGTTATGGTTTCTATGAGGTTCATGTCTTTGTCTTCTGAGGAGGTACCGGGTTCGCTGCTGGATCGGCGTTGCTTGTTCTTGTTGCGGCGTTTGTACAGGTCGGCTTTGGTCATGTCCTGTTGAAGAAAATATAATAAGTCTAGTGCTTTTTCAGAGATCTCGTTTACCCACAATTTAAACCCGTATCCAAGAGTCGAGTGAATGTAACCGTCTTATGCAGTGATCGATGTTTTTCCTTTTATAATTTAGGATAGAACAGGGTATACTCACAGCGAGTCTAAAGCTGGTATCTGGATCCTGGTTAGTGTCCAACGCTGCCAGTAACTCGGTGACGGTCAAACGACGACTCGCCTCCACAGCCAGCAGCCCCGACACTATGCGCTTGCTCTCCATCGATATACTGTCCCAAAGCGGACCTGGGAAAGATATAATTGATAATACTTTCATATGCTACGGTAACAGCTTAACATCAGGTCGTATGGTTGTATGTCAGCTTAGATGTGTAAAAATGTATTTTAATTTTACTCTATTTTATCCCACGACACACACGCTACGATCAATTGTTACGATTAGACGGTACAGTTTGAACTGTACCGTTTGATCGTAGCGTGTCTGCGCAAAGTCAAATAGGGTCTACCTAGAAAATCTGACTGAAAAACTATGCTTTTTTGTCTTTATATCTATATCTTTACCTACTGAGTACTGAGTACATATTAGTTTTCAATGTTAGTTTTTATATTACTTAGTTTTGATCACGTTAACCTCTATTTATTCACCAGCTTCGATCCCGGCATTTTCAAAGATGTTAGGCTATGACAGAGGCCATACCTATTTCTGCCGCCAAGTAGTAATGCTCGCATTGCTGTGTTCCGGTTCGAAGGGTATGGTTTCCGGTGAAATTACAGGCACATGAGACTTACCATCTAAGGTCTCAGGGTGGTAACACGCAAGTGATATCTATGATGTTGCATGCGTACATAGGCTACGGTAATCGCTGACCATCAAGTGGGCCGTACGCTCGGTTACCACTATAGTAGTATAAAAAAATAAAAAAGTTGCCTTAGGGGCTAGAAACTCTATCACCAGAGTTGGCCACTGACTCATACGAACGAACGAACGAACGACCAGCTAAGGCTAACTGATACAAAATGCTTTAGTTTTTTTAGTTTTTGCTTTTGTTTTTTTGCTGAGGTTTTCCCTGGAGACTACAGTATGGGGTCCTTCAAAAGGGTGTTATAAAATTTTTAAAGGGTCGGCAACGCGCGAGTGATACCTCTAGTATTGCAAGCGTCCATAGGCTGCGGTAACTGCTTAACATCAAGTGGGCCGTATGCTTGTTTGCCACCTTGGTGGTATAAAAAAAAAAAAAAAAAAAGCCTCCCTTTGTAAATTTATTTTTGTTTTTTTATGCAATAAAGAATTATATAATCAATATTACTATATAACTATATTACGATCCATTAACATGTGTATTTTGTAAACCTATATTGCAGATTACCGATAAACAAATAAAAAGCAGTAATGCTCATTGCTGTGTTCTGGTGTGAAGGGTATGGTTTCCGGTGAAATTACTGGCACATGAGGCTTTCGATCTTAGCCTCTAGGTGGCAACCCGCAATTGATATCTCTGGTATTGCAAGCGACCATAGGTTGCCGTAACCGCTTACCATCTTGTGGGCCGTACGCTTGGTTGCCACTTCAGTTGTATAAAAAAAAAAGTGTTCCAGTAGTGAGAACATAGGCTGGTTAGTGGCACACCTAGCACACTTTAGATAAAATGTATGAAGCAAACGCATCGTAATCACAACATGCATGGTTTGTGTACGTAAACGATGCCGTTGTATGTGTGAGTGTCATGGTTGGCTTCACACAATTATAGCAAGAGCGAGATAGCACACTTTCGCTCGCTCTGGCATGCGCGCGCTTGGACCTACACAAAGTAAAATAACTGCGTGCCTTAGCCCTTAGCTGTAGTGGGTATGTGCGGTGGGGTGTGGTGCCGGCTAACTCTCGGGGTAACTACAACCGGTGGGAGGTAGGGAGTGCCCATTCTGTACCTAGTACTTATATCTGTTGTGTGTAAGTGTAAGTAAGTAAGCTCGTATGAGTCAGTGGCCA
Organism: Colostygia pectinataria; assembly: GCA_951394395.1. NCBI lineage: Eukaryota > Metazoa > Arthropoda > Insecta > Lepidoptera > Geometridae > Colostygia > Colostygia pectinataria. Next base: position 5,500,581 of record OX596374.1, on the reverse strand, counting down.
ACTCTGCTGACAGAGTTTTTAGGCCACCCGAAGGCCTCTGTCATGGCCTAACAACTTTGAAAAAGCCGACCGACTGCTTAACGTGCTCTCCGCCTGAAGCACGGGAGCGCCCAGTTGAATTTGCCACTGGCGGTCACCCATCCAAATGATAAGTACGCGGAACAGTGCTTAACTTCGTTGATCTGTTATGAACAAATTAGCCAGGTACGTCGAGCGCTCCTGTGCTAGTGGTGAACCGTAGACATAGGGTAAAAGCACCAGTTATTGGCTACCTAAGCACCTTGGTCAATTTAAATTGCTATAGTTTCTTTAGGCGTCATCCAAATGATGTTTTTATGGTGTTAGTGGAGACGGAAAAAGTTCTAATATCATTTTAATAACAATAAAAATAATTAACATTGTTTATAAAGTTTTTATATTCATTCAAATAAAAATTGTGTTACTGGCACCCCAGAATTAGTTACTGGCATGTTTGGTTTCAGTTATTGGCTGTAGCATTTTTTACGAAACACAGCAGATTATAGTCATTTTTTTTAAGAAATACAAGGAGCATAATTATCGAGTTCTTAGCTCTGGTATAAACGAACTTTTCGAAGCCCTTGTATAAATAATTACAGTATAAAGTTCACCAGACAAAATGAATTAGTATCGGTTTCGGCACAAGTTTATTACAGGCCATCGGATCTTGAACTGATCTCTGCATGCGGTGGTTACTTAACTGGCCATCTATGCTGTGCTCTTCAGCAAACGTCAGATTGAGTTAAAATTTTGCATTGAACCGATTGACCAAAAACTAACTAAGTCGTTTTTAATTATTATTGCGGAGTAAGGTTCCACTCGTTCGCATTACTTGGAAGAAGGCCATTTTGCAAACAAATTTGACAAATTATAAATTGAATTCGTAGGTGACTGGCGGTGATGTACATGTATAGCCAGTAACTTATAACTTAGTTTTTTTTCGTTTCTGTTATTGGCTATACCATAATTTAATGTTTTAAAGTAAAAAAATAATAAAATACATTTAAATTAAGATAAAATAACTTAAATAGTAACGAAATATGGATCAACTACAGAGATATGAGGTATGAGACAAGTTTCATTCGAATTGTAGTCAAACGCAATCCTTACCGTTTTCACAACAAAACCCCACCATAGTAGCCGGATTGCCGATTGTCAATCAATTATGATTTTTTTTTATACGAAATTATTCGAAAGGTGGTACAAATCGGCACAAATATTAAAGCTAAATATGTAAACTATTCTCTAAAATGAAGGGAGATATTGTACTTAGCATCAGTAGCTTTTAGGAAATGTTTGAGTATGAAGTAGCCAATAAGTAGTGCCAGCCAATAACTAATTCATTTACCCTACCTTCCATGGTGAAGTGTCCAGCTCTGATCCTGTCCATGAAGGCGGTGACGGGCTCCTTCTTGGAGGCCGGCTGGAAGGGCGCCCGCCCGCACACCATGCAGTACTGCAAACATCACATCTTTACATTTTAGATATATGTCAATTTGTTAAAAAGTACACTCAATTATTTTCAAAAAAGAATGATCAACCACGTCGCTGCGAATGTAGATACAAGCGTAAATTAATAATACCTACTTCAAAACTAAAAAAGCACAGCTCGAGTCCGAATACAATGGCTGTTAAAATATATAACAAAGTACCTGAATGTATTCAAAATATAGAAAACAATAATATTTTTGAAAATAAATTTAAAGAAATGCTAATACACATGATCAATTTCTCAGTGACTCAAATAACGAATGATAGGTCTTATTGCTACCCCAAATAATGATTATATTATTATCACAAACTAGGTACCTATCCATTAATACTAAAATCGGTCCGCTCCTACTCAATTGTATAGTGCAACACCCTTACTGGGTACATAACTAGAAGACTAAGAGTAGTAGAGTTCTTTGTGATAGAGCTCGTCCGGGGAAGGACTACCACCATACCTATTTCTGCCACCAAGCAGCAATGCTCGCATTGCTGTGTTCCGGTTCGAAAGGCATGGTTTCCGGTGAAATTACAGGCACATGAGACTTCCCATCTAACGTCTCAGGGTGGTAACACGCAAGTGATATCTATGATGTTGCATGCGTACATAGGCTACGGTAACCGCTGACCATCAAGTGGGCCGTATGCTTGGTTGCCACTTCAATTGTATAAAAAAAAAAAAAAAAAAACTATGTGTTGACTGCTCTGATATTATTTATTATTACATAAGACCTGAGACATGTATTACCCTCATCATTATGATGCAATAAATGATACTGAATACTGAATACATTACTCATTCATTACTCATCAAGCGTAGCGTATATTGCTAAAGAAAATTGCTCTTAAATTTTTACTTTATTTACCTACTTATATTCTTGACATGAGCCTCACCTAGTTCGATCGGCACCACACTGAAGCTTTATGATGAAGAGGGATCATCAAAAAAAAGCTAGGAACCCAGCCGAGTTTGTTGCCAGATTCTTCTAGGCTGGGGCGCGTGGAACTGGCGTAAATTCACCTAGCTCTAAGACGTTTCAAAATGATCCTTGTGATTTTATTGAAACAAATCATTTTTGACTTTGACCTTGACTTTTAATATATAAACGGTTTTCGTTACTAACTTACAAATCAACGCAGAGCATAACGCAGCCTGTTTGTCTCAATATCATATAAAAAAAAGTTCTTTATGGCAATCAAATCAATTTAGTATAACGTGTACGGTTAACTTTGTTAGATAAATAAATAAATAAATAAATAAATAATGCTGGACAATCTACACAGCATCATCTAGCCCCAAGGTAAGCTGCTGTTAAACAGAGCTGTATTATGGGTACTAGATGACTGATATATATTTCATACAATACAATACATAGATAGATATTTTTTATTATATATAGAAAATACCCAGAACACCCGGAACAAATATATGTAGATCGTACAAACATTTGTTCCGAGGCGGGAATCGAACCCGCAACCTCTGCGTCGCAGGCGGACCTGCGCCCGCTGCCCCACATCGGTCGTCTAAGTCTAGATAAGTATCCAATTATTATTTTTTGTGCTTGTTTGCACTTTGTTTTTGCTTAAAACTTAAGTTATTGTCTATCAGTGGAGACCTCTAATTGGCCACCTATTGTTTATGATGTTTTTTGTAAAAAAATTATGTGCTGTTGGTTTTCCTTGAACATATAAATAAATAAATAAATAAATAAATAAATAAATAAATAAATAAATAAATAAATAAATAAATAAATAATAATATCAATTAATAAATAAAAAATAAATAAATAAATATGTAATAAATAAATAAATAAATAAGGTGATGATTGTGAACCTAGTAGAATCGCTTACAAAGATAACACCGAGGCTCCACAGATCGCACTGCGCTCCGTACCCGGGCGCTGTTGCGCTCCTCGCTCGCGACACCACCTCCGGAGCTGCGTACGGTAAACTGCAACAATATTATACAACGTAAGTCATCATGCTTTCTAATGTTCCCACTGCTGGAACACTGGCCTACTCTCGAGCGAGAGTGATTGGGTCTTAATCCACCACGCGGTACCAATGCGGATTGGTGGATGGGGCATGACCTTAGGATCAAAAGGCGGGGTCCCTACCACTAGACCACAAGTGCTCAGTGGGAAGTCAAATATAAAAGAGATTTTCCAAAACCATTAGAGTAGTAGAGTTTTTTGTGATAGAGCTCGTCCGGGGAAGGACTACCACCATAAACCTATTTCTGCCGCCAAGCAGTAATGCTCGCATTGCTGTGTTCCGGTGTGAAGGGTATGGTTTCCGGTGAAATTACAGGCACATGAGGCTTTCGATCTGTCTCAAGGTGGCAACCCGCGAGGGATACCTCTGGTATTGCAAGCGCCCATAGGCTGCGGTAACCGCTTACCATCTTGTGGGCCGTACGCTTGGTTGCCACTTCAGTTGTATAAAAAAAGAAATTAAACACACACACAAAACGACTGGTCTGATTTCAAAAATTATTTCATCATTTAGTTAGACTGCTACATTAAACCCTTACTAACATAAGCCATATTTAGTTAGACTGCTACATTAAACCCTTACTAACATAAGCCATATTTAGTTTGACTGCTACATTAAACCCTTACTAACATAAGCCATATTTAGTTAGACTGCTACATTAAACCCTTACTAACATAAGCCATATTTAGTTAGACTGCTACATTAAACCCTTACTAACATAAGCCATATTTAGTTAGACTGCTACATTAAACCCTTACTAACATAAGCCATATTTAGTTAGACTGCTACATTAAACCCTTACTAACATAAGCCATATTTAGTTAGACTGCTACATTAAACCCTTACTAACATAAGCCATATTTAGTTAGACTGCTACATTAAACCCTTACTAACATAAGCCATATTTAGTTAGACTGCTACATTAAACCCTTACTAACATAAGCCATATTTAGTTAGACTGCTACATTAAACCCTTACTAACATAAGCCATATTTATCACTAGCGACCCGCCCCGGCTCCGCACGAGTGCTTAAGTTTTTAATTGCACCTGTGCGAAGATCGATTTTATTTGGAATTTATATTAATTCAACTTCAAACTTCACCTCCGAAATTACAGTTGATATCGTGTATTGTGTGCCTAAATAAATAAAAAAAAAATTACATTAATCTATACTAATATTATAAAGAGGAAAGATTTGTATTTTTGTATATTTGTCTGTGACGAATAAACTCAAAAACTACTGGTCCGATTTCAAAAATTCTTTCACCATTAGAATGCTACGTTAACCCTGAGTAACATAGGCTATATTTATTACTAGCGACCTGCCCCGGCTTCGCACGGGTGCGGTTTCATTGCACCCACGCGAAGCTGACGGACTTTTAGTAATTAATATAAAAAACACTACAACTAAACTATAATATTTTGGTACCAAATTGTTCGTAAATAACTAAGCTAATTTATAATGCAACATTCAATAGTTAAACATTAGTGACTAGCAGTCCGTCCCAGCTTCGCGCGGGTGCAAAGAAACCGCACCAGTGCGAAGCCGGAGCGGGTCGCTAGTAATAATAAAAAAACATATTGCCTATGTTACTCAGGGATAATGTAGCATTCTAATAGTGGAAGAATTTTTGAAATCGGACCAGTAGTTTTTGAGTTTATTCGTAACAGACAAAAATACAAATCTTTCCTCTTTATAATATTATTATAAGTATATAGTATATATATTCATACTGAGCCTAATTTGTAATTATTATTTTTTTTATACCACTGAAGTGGCAACCAAGCATACGGCCTACTTGATGGTCAGCGGTTACCGTAGCCTATGTACGCATGCAACATCATAGATATCACTTGCGTGTTACCACCCTGAGACGTTAGATGGGAAGTCTCATGTGCCTGTAATTTCACCGGAAACCATACCCTTCGAACCGGAACACAGCAATGCGAGCATGCTGCTTGGCGGCAGAAATAGGTATGGTGGTAGTCCTTCCCCGGATGAGCTCTATCACAAAGAACTCTACTACTATTTCCATTCTTGACCATTCGTGGGGCAGATCGGTTAATAGACTAATGTCCACCCGTGCGAAGCCGGGATGAGCTGCTAGTATAAAATAAAGTATAAGTACCTAAAGCAAGGTGTCATCATGCGTTGCCTCTCGTCGCACTCGGGTGCTCGTCTCGCGAATCCAAAGTCGACCACTTTCACCCGAGCCTCGTTCAGTCGATTACTGGTCAATAGTATGTTCTGGGAACAATTACAATTACATTATTTGTACAATTAATACATTTATTAACTAATTAAAATATTGTACATACCTACAAAAAATACAAAATATAATTTAATTGATAGATTCAGGCTTACTTTGCGGAAATCCATTACAAGATAAAAAACAGACGAAAAATCTCTAGTACTCTGCTTAACCACTAGACAGGTGAACTGAGGTCAGGTCGGCACTAGACAGGTGAACTGAGGTCAGGTCGGCACTAGACAGGTGAACTGAGGTCAGGTCGGCACTAGACAGGTGAACTGAGGTCAGGTCGGCACTAGACAGGTGAACTGAGGTCAGGTCGGCACTAGACAGGTGAACTTAGGTCAGGTCGGCACTAGACAGGTGAACTGAGGTCAGGTTGCCACTAGACAGGTGAACTGAGGTCAGGTCGGCACTAGACAGGTGAACTGAGGTCAGGTCGGCACTAGACAGGTGAACTGAGGTCAGGTTGCCACTAGACAGGTGAATTGAGGTCAGGTCGGCACTAGACAGGTGAACTGAGGTCAGGTCGGCACTAGACAGGTGAACTGAGGTCAGGTTGCCACTAGACAGGTGAACTGAGGTCAGGTCGGCACTAGACAGGTGAACTGAGGTCAGGTCGGCACTAGACAGGTGAACTGAGGTCAGGTCGGCACTAGACAGGTGAACTTAGGTCAGGTCGGCACTAGACAGGTGAACTGAGGTCAGGTTGCCACTAGACAGGTGAACTGAGGTCAGGTCGGCACTAGACAGGTGAACTGAGGTCAGGTCGGCACTAGACAGGTGAACTGAGGTCAGGTTGCCACTAGACAGGTGAATTGAGGTCAGGTCGGCACTAGACAGGTGAACTGAGGTCAGGTCGGCACTAGACAGGTGAACTGAGGTCAGGTTGCCACTAGACAGGTGAACTGAGGTCAGGTCGGCACTAGACAGGTGAACTGAGGTCAGGTCGGCACTAGACAGGTGAACTGAGGTCAGGTCGGCACTAGACAGGTGAACTTAGGTCAGGTCGGCACTAGACAGGTGAACTGAGGTCAGGTTGCCACTAGACAGGTGAACTGAGGTCAGGTCGGCACTAGACAGGTGAACTGAGGTCAGGTCGGCACTAGACAGGTGAACTGAGGTCAGGTTGCCACTAGACAGGTGAATTGAGGTCAGGTCGGCACTAGACAGGTGAACTGAGGTCAGGTCGGCACTAGACAGGTGAACTGAGGTCAGGTTGCCACTAGACAGGTGAACTGAGGTCAGGTCGGCACTAGACAGGTGAACTGAGGTCAGGTCGGCACTAGACAGGTGAACTGAGGTCAGGTCGGCACTAGACAGGTGAACTGAGGTCAGGTCGGCACTAGATTTGTATTTGTATTTATTTATTTTACTTTAATTAAAACCGACTAAAAACCAAATACATTAATTAAAGATTAAAGATTGCTAATATAGAAATTTTAGACACATAAATAATTCATAGAGAAAAACAATCAACAAGTAAATAAATCAGATTAAAAATAAAAAATAAAAAAATGACAAATATAAACAATAATAACAATGGAGAAAAAATAAAATGAATTAAACAATATTCAAATCATTGTGGCGGCAGCGGCTTTGTTTGACTTACACCTCGGTCACTAATGAAACTTAGCTCAATGTCAAAACTGTATTATTATTTATGCGTGTTGTACTGTCGCCGTGCACCAAAAACTTTTTGTAAAGTCTTTGCCATGCACCAATGAATTTTTCCTCGTACTTACAAGTTATAATGTCAGAATATGTAGATATGTGTACTGACCTCAGGTTTAAGATCTCTGTGCACGATGTTCCTGCTGTGCATGTGTTGCACGGCGCGCGCCAGCTGGGCTAGCAGCCGGCGCGCGACGCCCTCCCCCAGCGGGCGCCCTCCCCCTGTCCCCAGCAGCTCGCCCCCGCCCGCCAGCTCCGTCACTATGTACGTGAACGCCTGCAAGTATATTTATAACTATAAGATAAGATACGATAAGATAAGATAAGGAATTTTTTTATTTCCAGATAACACATGTTTATGGGTACCAGTATACAAAATATAAACAAAGTAAAGTGCTAAATGGCGTAAATATCGAGGTACCCAGTATGTAGATCGTTACCTTCCGTGTGAGTAAAAACTGTGTTACGGCAAGGTAACGCCTTACACCCCTTGAGGACCGAATTGACCATTTAGATTGAAATCCTAATTTTTCTAAGATCCTAATAACAAGTAGGATAGGTAGCATAAATTAATTTAAAAAAAAACAAACATTATAAAATAATAAATAAATAAATAAAATAAATAATGCTGGACAATTCACACAGCATCATCTAGCCCCAAGATAAGCTACTGTTTAAACAGAGCTGTGTTATGGTACTAGATGACTGATATATACTTAATACAATACAATACATAGATAGATATTTTTTATTATATATAGAAAATATCCAGAACACCCGGAACAAATATTTGTAGATCGTACAAACATTTGACCCGAGGCGGGAATCGAACCCGCAACCTCCGCGTCGCAGGCGGACCTGCGCCTGCTGCGCCACATCGGTCGTCAAAACAACATTAAGAATAAGATTTGAAATCAGACCAAAATAACAAAAGATGTAGCTAAAACTAAGAACTTAAGCAAAGCTGTGGTGTTAAGTAAAACTATAAACTGGAAACTCTCTAGAGTCATCCCCATTCCAAAAAGCTCCAATAAGTCTCTGGTTGATGAGTACCGCCCTATAGCGATTTTATCTTCTCCTGCTAAAGTATTTGAGAACATCTTGCATAAATACATATATGCACAAGTTAATAAGAAGTTGTGTAATGAACAGCATGGGTTCAGAAGCAAGAGATCTGTAAGCACGAACCTGTTGACACTTGTTGACTACATTTCTGCCAGCTTGGATCGAGGCTGCCAAGTAGACGTCCACTACTTTGACTTCCGGAAGGCGTTTGATAGGGTCAACAACGACATTTTGCTTGCAAAACTTTCTGCGATAGGCTTTGCCCCGAAACTACTCCGGCTCTTTGCGGACTATCTCCGTGATCGCCAGCAGTTTATACGACTTGGCTCGTACGAGTCGCAGCCCTATCATACGCGTTCTGGGGTGAGTCAAGGTTCAATACTTGGGCCTTTGTTGTTTTTGATAATGGTCAACGACCTTCCAGCAGTGGTCTCTCATGCAAAGTGCCTTCTTTATGCTGATGACCTGAAGCTCTTCTTAGAGGTTAAAACAGACGCAGACTGCATGGCACTGCAATGCGATATTGATGCTGTTTGTGAGTGGAGTATGGCCAACAAGATGGAGTTTAATGCCAGTAAATGTTGCGCAATGACTTTCGTTCGGATGTGGCACCCAATCCGTTTCATTTATAAACTTAACAATATTAATATAAGTAGATCAACTACAATGAAGGATTTGGGAGTTACATTCGACCGAAAGCTCACCTTTCATGATCACGTTGCAGCATTAGCTAAGGAGTCTTTCGGTCGATTGGGGTTCGTTCTGAGGAATGCGCGGGATTTCCATGGTGATCATGTGGTTTGCTTAATCTTTGGTGCCCTTGTCCGCAGCAAGTTGGAAGCCACAAGCTTGGTCTCATGCGTATGGAATACGCATGAGACCAAGTATTCACTTTTACTCGAAAAAGTTCAAAAAGCCTTTTTGCGGTTCCTCTACAAACGTCGGTACGGATATTACCCCTATCTATATCCAACCAAATATCTACTGGGCTGCCTAGGATACAACTCGCTGGAGGTTCGGCGGGCCAATGAACAACTCACTACTGCTTGCAAGGTCTTCCATGATAGAATAGATGCTTCAGACTTGAGCGATGCGCTGTGTCGATTTTTTGTTCCAGATAACTATTGTCGGGGCCGGAAGCATAAATTATTTGATGTGCCGTTCTCTCGCACCTCGGCTCGTGCATCATCACCCATACCGCGTATCCTCACCGCGCTCAATGCTCTCTTGGACGCTAATCCTGATTGTGACTTGTTTGTGGATGGATGCTCTAACATTCTGTCGGTATGTTTGAGTTTTTGTGAGCGTAATGTATGACTGCGTGTCTGGTTATTAATTACTGTATTTTGACATTTAATTACTTTTACCTCTATTCGTTTTTTATTTTTATTTCTGATTGATTATAATGTAAAAATCTGTATTTTCTTATTTTTCCTAATTTGATGTGTGTACTTATCTTTAATTGATGTTATTGGTTTATCCGTGTTATTTAAAGTAAATAAATAAATACAAAAATACAATACAAAATAAATAAATAAATAATGCTGGACAATCCACACAGCATTATCTAGCCCCGAGCTAAGCAGAGCTTGTGTTATGGGTACTAGATAACTGATTACTTAATGCAATACATAGATAAGAGTATCTTGCGACTGGGTTTTTAAATAGTCTCTATGAGGCTTGTCGACGGTCAAAATGACAGATTTTACGAAATGGCGACTGCACTTACACAGAGTCAGCGCTACCTTATAATTAACATCGGTCTCTAGAGGGCTTGTCGACAGTCAAGATGATAGATTTTACAAATGGTGACTGCACTTACACAGAGTCAGCGCTACCTTATAATTAACATCGGTCTCTAGAGGGCTTGTCGACAGTCAAGATGATAGATTTTACAAATGGCGACTGCACTTACACAGAGTCAGCGCTACCTTATAATTAACATCGGTCTCTAGAGGGCTTGTCGACAGTCAAGATGATCGATTTTACAAATGGCGACTGCACTTACACAGAGTCAACGCTACCTTATAATTAACATCGGTCTCTAGAGAGCTCGTCGACAGTTAAGATGGTAGATTGTTGAGACTTTATGAAATGGCGACTGCACTTACAAAATAATAAAATGGCGAATGCACTTACAGAGTCGTGGAACACCTCATGCAGTGTGATGATGTAGGGGCAACCCTGACACGTCTTGAGCAGTTCTATCTCCAGTTTAATATCTTTCTTTTGAGCTGAGATTATCTGAAACAAATACACAATAAGTTTGAATAAAATAAACTTAACTAATTTAAAGAAAATATTTATGGTACAAAATTCTATACATTAGTACTCAATCGCAATTCAAAAATAATATTGTGTCAATACATGAAATAAAATAAAAATAAAACGAATTATATAGTTACACGCATTTAAATGCAAAAAAACTTATCCAACATATAAAAAGTTTGCTTGATGAGCCAGTTTTTGAGCTTGAACTTAAAGGACTGGGTCGATGAGCTTCAGTGATGTCAACCGGGAGGCGATTGATATTCAGTTATAGACTTGAAAGACACAACAGCTAACAGAGATATATAGTTCGTTTAGAATAAGGCTTAAGAGCCAGGAGGGTAACCATAAGCTAAAAGTTATAAAATGTTACACTGTTTTTTTATATGCCGAAATGTCAGTATACCATTATTTCAATATTGCTTTGAGCCACGTGGTTAACAAGATGCTATCTCTTTCACTCCTCTCTAACTTGTAGCACAGAACAGATATTAGTACTACGTACAGAATGGCCACTCCCTACCTCCCACTGGTTTTACTTACCGCACACCGGTCGCGAGTTAGCCGGCACCACACGGCACCTATCGCCGGCACTGAAGCTAAAGGCTATATAATATATTTTGTGTAGGTCCAAGCGCGCGCATGCCAGAGCGAGCGAAAGTGGCTATCTCGCTCTTGCTATTAATTGGGTGAAGACAACCGTTCGTTCGTTCGTATGAGTCAGTGGCCAACTCTGGTGACAGAGTTTCTAGGCCGCCTCTGTCATGGCCTAACAACTTTGAAAAAGCCGGGACCGACTGCTTAACGTGCCCTCCGAAGCACGGGAGCGCTCAGTTGAAATTGCCACTGGCGGTCACCCATACAAATGATGACTACGCGGAACAGTGCTTAACTTCGTTGATCTGTTAAGAACAACTTAGTCAGCTTAGGGACAACTATGACACTCACAAATACAACAGCACCGTTTACGTACACAAACTACGCGTGTGCTGATTGCGACGTGTTTGCTTCATACATTTTATTGAGTGTCCGGGGTGTGGTTATAGTTAGTCTCACCTTCACGGCATACTCCTTGCCAGTCTGCTTGTGGATGCACTTCCTGCAGACGGAGTAGGAACCGTCGCCGAGGAGCGAAGAGCTGAGCTCCACGGAGTACTTCTGGAAGAATGGCGACTCCTGAAACAAAAATGCGTTTTTTTTTTCTCTTCTTTAATATTTTCTCACTCTTGTTTGAAAATAAGTAAGTAAGTTAGTAAGAGTCAGTGGCCAAATCTGGTGACAAAGTTTTTAGGCTCTCTCATAGCCCAACAAGCCGCTAGCGACTGCTTAACGTGCCCTGCGAAGCATGGGAACGCTCTGTTGAAATTGCCACTGGCGGTCACCCATCCAAATGGTGACACGGAACAGTGCTTAACTCAGTTGATTTGTTAGGAACAACTTAGCCAGCTACGTCACGAGCGTTCCTAAGCGAAAGCTAAAGTAATGAGAAAGATATGAGGTGATTAGAAAAAGAGCGCCCGTGACGTAGTTGGCTAAGTAGTTCTTAACAGATCAACGAAGTTAAGCACTGTTCCGCGGGGTCATCGTTTGGATGGGTGACCGCCAGTGGCAATTTCAACTAAGCGCTCCCGTGCTTCGGATGGCACGTTAAGCAGTCGGTCCAGGCTTTTTCAAAGTTGTTAGGCCATGACAGAGGCCTTCGGGCGGCCTTGAAACTCTGTCACCAGAGTTGGCCACTGACTCATACGAACGAACGAACGAACGTCGTAAAATACATGTTTTCTCGAGAATTATGTGTCGAGATGTATTGTATCGATTTGAAAATTTGACGACGTATGCATTATTATAAATGGGAAAGTTTGCTAATAAAGACCGTTCGTCGTGCCATTTCAGAGAGGCCTACGTGACGTCTGTGAACTGTGAACGTCTACTCGTTCGTTCGTTCGTTCGTATGAGTTGCCAACTCTGGTGACAGAGTTTCTAGGCCGCCCGAAGGCCTCTAAGTCAAACGTCTACTGAAAAGTCATAATACACGGTTCAACTAAATTGAATCACTTTGGCTGAATGGAGCAGAAATGAAAGGATATATCATAGTATGATTGGACGAACGATGTGGCGCAGCGGGCGCATGTCCGCCTGCGACGCGGAGGTTGGTTCGATTCCCGCCTCGGGTCAAATGTTTGTACGATCTACAAATATTTGTCTGTTATTTTGTGTCACTGAAAATGGTGTTCTGGGTATTTTTTATATATAATAAAAAAAATATCTATCTATGTATTTTATTGTATTAAGTATATATCAGTCATCTAGTACCCATAAACACAGCTCTGTTTAACAGCAGCTTACCTTGGAGCTAGATGATGCTGTGTGGATTGTCCAGCATTATTTATTTATTATTTATGATTCACTTTTCGTGGATCAATTTGGTTGTTTCATCCAAATTGAAAAGCAGAAGTGAACTGTGTATTGTTACCTTAAATAGATATATTGGCCGACATTTTTAAACAGTGCTATCTAATCCCAAAAGAACCAGCTACCTCATAGAATACACAACATGTAGGTTAAATGAAATACGAAGTCACAACGGTGTAATATTTATTATAAGTTAGGCGCCAGGAGGGTTTTTACAGATGGTCGACAAAGCCCTTCCACTCCAATTTGGCCGGCTAAGTCAGCTAGCGGAGATCTATGAGTTGCACTCTAATGTCCGTAAATAACAGGGCGTTTCCGTAGGCTACAACAAAGGTAAGAATATACATAGATACAAGATACACATAGAATCTGGGAATATTCCCGGAACAAACATTAGCCGATCATGCATCCATTTTCCGGCAGCGGGAATCGAACCCGCAACCTCTCGTTTCAACCGGGCAATTCCACCTCGCCACCGAAGTCATCATGATGTTGGTCATGTACCTACCGAATTAACAGCCTTATTCCCAGCAACGTAAGCGTAAATGAGCTGGCGAAATATACAAATTTATATAATACAAGTAAGAAGCTCGCAGAAAAGACGTAAGACATTATATTTATTACTAGCGGTTCGTTCCGGCTTCGCACGGGTAGTCATAAAATATAGTCTATGTTACTCAGGGATAACGTAGCATTATAATGGTGAAAGATTTTTTTAAATCGGAGTTTATTCGTAACAAACAAAAATACAAATATAAGGTCATTCATTATCAACCTGACAAACTTAACGTTTTTTTTATATTTAAAAAAAAAAAACGTAATTCTGCTTAATAATTAGTTATCCCTGTTAGAAATCGAAAAGGCAGCGCTCGGCACGTGTCAGTGACCCGCGCGTCCTTGACCTGCGCGTGTCCTTGACCCGCTACGGGGCGCGCACACTCGAATATTTCATTATTACGTCGCTTAACTTAATTCCTAAAAATGATAAATAATAATTGAGCGGAAAAACGTTATCGATTTTTTTTGTTTACTTGGGATTTTTAAGACAACCTCCCAAAATCCCTTAAGTTTGTCAGGTTGATAATGAATGACCCTGTATTTCCTCTTTATAATATTATAATCAGTATAGATTCATAGAAAATACAACGCAAAACATAAAAAAGACGGGGCGCGGACGAATTCGTCTGCGTCCTATTGCCAAACAAAGAAAAGACGGGACATGGGCGCGACCGGGTGCAGACGGGGCACTGGGAGCCAAACCGAAAACCACAATAGCGCCAGCTCTTGCCGTCGTCGCGTCTATGGCCCGTCTTTTCTATGTTTTAAAATGTGACACCCGCGCCCCGTCTACGACGCGTCCGAGTCCTACGTCTTTTCTGTGTAACCTGCTTAGAAATAACTCATCATCTGCTAAGCTTCTTTGAGAACTAATAACTTTACTCCAAGATCATTTTACCGTGCCACCACAAGTACGGAAGCACTGCGGCTTTGAATAGCCCTACCATTATCAAGGCAAGTGCAAAACCATTGTGAAATGTAACTAATGTTGTCAACAAAACTAATATTAAATGGTGGTTTATTATGTTACCTTAGCGATCCATCCCTTCATTTTGTCGTTCTTCTGAGCGGTGGTCTGCATCCAGATCTGATCTGATATGATATTCTCGGAGAAGAGTATACTCGGAGCGACATATGAGTAACCTGCAATAAACGAAAACTGAATAAAGTACGGCGCAGTCAGTAAGACTAAAACTATATAAAATACGGCAGTATGGATTTTTTCTCAACAAGTATAAATAAATAAATAAAATATTTAAATAATGCTGGACAATCCACACAGCATCATCTAGCCCCAAGCTAAGAAGAGCTTGTGTTATGGGTACTAGATGACTGATATACTTATATATAAAATATTCGGAGGGCACGTTAAGCAGTCGGTCCCGGCTTTTTTATAGTTGTTAGGCCATGACAGAGGGGGTGCTCTCCAGGTTACCTTCTCGTGTGCCTATGGTTGCTTGTCCCTTTCGGACTTGAGTTGTGTCCGCTGCCACACGGACTCACGCAGCTCACCGGGGGGAACGGATTTACCATAGGAAGGTGCGCCCTGTTACGTCCGACAACAACTTCCGTACCCTCATACGTGATCTTGTTGTCGGATAACTAAAAACCTGGAACCAGGATGGAGCTTCTCCACGTGTGCTTCTGATCAGCAGAACGCGCAGTGGATAAAGCTGGGACGTGCTGGTGTGCATTACCCAGTTGCTAGGTGGCAAAGGACTTCTCGCTTCCTTTGCCAGCTTCCGACTGCACGGGCTCATGGGGTCGGGTGGACTTCCGTGAGACCGAGTAATCTTGAGGGCTAATGGCGGTCGGATTGCAACCTAACATGTAATCTGATTGCTATTTTGGACCTCGAGAGGGGCGGTGACACTCTGCGAGGAGGTGTTTCCGTGTGCGCCCAGCAGGCGAGGAGAGATATCTCCCTTGCCAGCGTTCGGCCGCTTGGTATGCGCTGGGTCGAAAGGCTTTAGTGCGATTATGCGGCGGAGGAGATGGAGGCTTCTCCGCACATTCCCTTCGGGGTTTGTTGTGGTCGAAGCGGGGACGTGTCGGGTCTATGTATCCAACGCTTAGTTTTGCTTGGTTGAAAGACCTTGCGGAATTGAGTGTTCTTGGGGTCCGAGGGGGCGATTCGATTTGATCTTCCCGGTTAAGTCTGATCGCCATCTCAGTACCCAAGATGGACGGCGCATCTTGCGAGTAGATGTCGCCGAATACACTCGGCTGGATGGGAGATTTAATCTCCCGGCCAACGTCTGGCCGCTTGGTATGCGCTGGGTCGAAAGGCTTTTGTGCGACTAAGCGGCGGAAGAGATGGGGGCTTCTTCACACACTCCCGACCATCAGAGGGTGTTGTTGTTGAAGCCGGGACGTGTCGGGTCAATGAATCCAACACTTAGTTTTGCTTTGTTGAAAGACCTAGCGGAATTGAGTGTTCTTGGGGTCCGAGGGAGCGATCCGATTTGTGTCAACCATTTCTGATCGCCATCTCGGCACTCAAGATGGACGGCGAACCTTTCGATCAGTTGTCGCCGAATTCACCCGACTATCACTGAGGAGATGGGATCTCCTAACCAGTGGTCCGGCCCCTTGGTATGCGCTGGGTCGAAAGACTTTTGTGCGACCGAGTGGTGCCTTGGGTTTGTGAGCGGCCGGAGTGAGGGCTCCCGGTCACTCGTTTAACATACAAACCCAGGGAGGGCGGCAGTAGCATAGTTGCGTGTTCCTGCCGTCGCATCCGAGGATGTGCCGGAGTGGCTTGCCACTCCCGGGATGGGCTGCGGCCGCAGCAAGTTTGTGAGAGGGGAACCCCAGAGATCCTAGGAGTTCGGGGATCCCTTTGACCCAAACGAGGCTGGCAACCGAAGAGGTTTAGTCAGTCGTCCGACGTTTTTTAGTCGGACAACCTCACACACCCCTGTTCGCACTCTCATGCGATGTCTGTTTGCAGATTACTCCTCGTTAATTAAAAAAAAAAGGCCATGACGGAGGCCTTTGGGCGGCCTAGAAACTTTGTTACTAGAGTTGGCCTCTGACTCATACGAAATTACTTACTTAAAACAATCCAATACATAGATAGACATTTTTTTATTAATATATAAGGTCATTCATTATCAACCTGACAAACTTAAGGGGTAGGTTCCACACATAAAAAAAAAGTACATAGAAAATACCCAGAACACCCGGAATAAACATATGCATATCGTACAAACATTTGTTCCGAGGCGAGAATCGAACCCGCAACCAGCCGCGCCACATCAGTCATTTTCTATAGTATAGTCGCTATAGAGAAAATCGAGTCGTTCTACTGATGTTAAGCGCACCGCCTAAGAAGAAGAGAGTAGGCTTGTGCCCTACCAGCGAGAACATCATCAACCCTGCAAATCTAGACCCTATTCCAACGCACCTAAGAACAGTTTGTCGTGATGCTTCGGCGCCTGAGCCGGCGAGTCTGTAGGCGGCATCCTGGTGAACTCATCGGCGAAGTTGCACGTGTCCGCCGCGTGCGACAAGCCAGGGACGAAGGGCGCTGGGATATTCCTTTTGGAGACAGCTTCCCAATCGAGGGTCTGGAAGAAGCATGGGTCTGTGAGAAAGTCTGTGTGTGTGTGAATGTTTGTTACCACGTATCTTCGTGACAGCTTAACCGATTGTGATGGAATCTGAAATGTAGATGGCTTAAGTCCTGGAATAACACGTAGGCTACTTTTTATTCCGGAAAATGTACTATTCCTGTGGGATAGCATAAAAACTGCAAAAACGCGGGTGAAGCCGCACGGTTCAGGTTTTATAAAACAGGATTGGTTTAAAAACTGATTCAAATTAAATACAGAGGTTATATTTTTGGTATACATACTAATGATTATTATCTTAATCAACCATACGGCCCACCTGAAGTTAAGTGGTTTTTTCATGTGACAAGACGGTCAAGTCGCTTGCCTGATGTTATTTATTGATTAACTTGATTAGCTTAGTCAGGCTAGGCTTTTTTCAAAGGTACTAGGCGAGTGAAGCCAGACGCAGACATAGGTTTATATTATTAGCAGGATTGTACAGAATCTCACCTGGAAGAATGCATGCTTTTTCAGTTCTGTGGCATCATCTTCACCACCGCCAAGACGCCTTCTCGGATCCTTCACCAGAAGTCTGGAAATAGAAACGAGTATTAATAAAGCGCTATTGATGTAAAGCTATCAGATCCACTTTCCAATCTCAAGGACGTATATTCGAACCTAATCGTGCAAAAACTCGTAATCCCGTTCATCCATTAAGGGTTATAAACCAACCACTCTTGTCTTGTCTTGTCTTACCAGGACCCTATCCCAAATATGTGGAACACAATACCTTAAGCGACAAGTGTAACCAACTTGGCCTACCAGATGCAGTAAAGTAAGTTTTAGATAAACGCTATGATTATGAAGAACTAGGAAGTCACCATTGTATCGGAATCCGCTTGATTCTGTCGTAAACAGTTTTAGCTTTATGATGCTTGTTTGTCTGGTTGTCATGATCTTCTGCAGCATGTTATGCTCGTTCCAAAGAAGAATTCCAATTCAGCTGCTTACTACTAAACGTATTCTACTGGATAGGATATACACAAGGCAGTAGGTACGCAACGTACTCACTTCCTAATAAAGTCCTGCACCTCAGGACTAACGTCAGGCGGGACGGGATAGCTGCATCTTACGATCCTCTTCGTAATCTCCTGCTGCGTGTTCTTCTCGCCTTCCACCGTGAAGGGAGAGGCGCCTGTCAGCAGCTCGTAGGTTAACACGCCAACAGACCACCAGTCTACTGCCTGCGGACAAAGAGAATGGTTCGATCAGCACGGGCATATTTATAAAATGACAAGACCTGAAACTTCTAGGGCGAAGGTAGTAACTACCTGGAAATATGAGACGATGGATGGCCTTACCGTAACAATTATGGTAAATTGTTGCAATTTTGCGTTCAGCGGAGTAACATCAGGATCGAATAGATCATACAAGATGAATCGGAATTTGAGGAACTGTGCCGAAAATCAGTATGCCCAGCTACTATCTCCGTTTGAACAGTCTGATCGTGTATTGGAACCTGCCCCCATGAACTCTTATAGCGATTCAAATGAAGACCTAAACTAAATAGTCAAAAAAAATTATACCATGACATGACTGTCTAATTGATATCTTGGTACAAATTTTTGTGACAATTTAGTTTAGGTGTTCATTTGAATCGCTATAAGAGTTCATGGTTGGGCCCCTGGACATTGGCATAACAGATAAGAACCTCGAACGAGGGGGCAGTATCTAGTAGTTAATGATAAACCCACCCCAGCCTTGATTCAAGAAGTCCAATAATTAACAAGGTTCAAAGCGTACTGTGAAATGGGACACCCGTGACACAGTTTAGTTGTGCTACATATCTGCCATGAAGCCGGTAAACTGCGTGCTTATAGGGACAACTTTAATCGATGGATGGTATGTAAATATGATTATAGGCTTGATGGCAAGCTAACTTTGTCACTAGTACGTTTTTAGTAGTACGTTTTTATTAGTTTAGTCACTATTATTTCAGTAACGAATCACACGAGAAATGGCACCTGTAGACGAAAAATCTAGGAATCCGAGCTTATTGAACCGTGGAACTTGCCTAAATTCTCCTAGTTTTAGGACTTTCATGGTGATCCTTGTGATTTTATTAAATAAAACTAATTTGAATACTGAAATTGAATTGGAAATTCGTCATCAGAGTTGGTCACTGACTCACACGAGTAAAGTTACTGCTTAGGTGCAGAAACTGGTATGGTGATCCGGTACTTATTTAAGTGCAACCGAATACACACCGTGGCTGTTTTAGAATAGTTTACTACAGTATACTCGTAGTATTTACTCGTAGAATCGATCGCGGCTTGCTAGACCTTCGATAACAGCGAATGAGACGTGCTTGATAACAATCGGCCAATGATCATCGCGCTTCGTGACCATGATAACACCTTTGTTTTTAATTTCTCGCGGCTCTGCTCTTGATAACCAGATAGCTATTTTATTTAACTTTTCTATCAACAATTTATCTATCAAATGCTGAACCTAGGCGCTTCTTAAAGAGTGGCAACGGGATATTATTATGCCTCCGATCGTATCAAACCTCATAAGTAAGTTCGTATGAGTCAGTGGCCAACTCCGGTGACAGAGTTTCTAAGCCGCCCGAAGGCCTCTGTCATGGCCTAACAACTTTGAAAAAGCCGGGACCGACTGCTTAACGTGCCCTCCGAAGCACGGGAGCGCTCAGTGGAAATAGCCACTGGCGGTCACCCCATCCAAATGATGACTACGCGGAACAGTGCTTAACTTCGTTGATCTGTTAAGAACAACTTAGCCAGCTACGTCACCTCATCATATCAACCAATAGACGTCCGCTGCTGGACATCGTCCACTCTAAGTGCCAGAATCCACTAGTGTACAACCGGTCTCGAACCCTCGATCTTAGGATCAGAAGGCCAACCACCACTAGACCACCAGCGCTTTTAGAGGAGCTACCTTAGCGTAGTGGAGCTCTGCCTGTCTGTACCTCAAGTAACGCACAAGCTACTAGTTCTTAGTAGGTCAGTTATTTGAACTTGGCCTACTTTTATGAATTGCGATGTGAGTGAGCATCGTTTCATTGCTCAATCGAGATTATGAAAGTATCTAAAGACATTTATGTGTTTATTTGCCAAATATATGTACAACGTGGCTTTGGCTACTCTTCTATTCATTTCTATGGAACTAAGTGAAGATCTGTTTTTTTTAAGTTTAAGTTAGAAAATTCGTAGCAAATGCTGAGTGGTTGCCTTTTTTTCGACACGTTAATTTAATATATTTTTTTTGTGCTATTTTACACAACAGATTTAAATGCGGTTTTCATTAATAGATACGAGTAATTCAAGAGGAAGGTATGCATCAGTGCAAGGCCCGGGCGGGTCGCAATTTTGTAATAATCTTTGCTAATACTAACAAGCTGTGTAGAAAAATACACAAAGAAAACAAAGCATGATTTCCCCGACAATTTCCACAACGCACGACGAAATTTCCCGAGCGCGCCCGAGTGATTCCGGCGATGGCCGAGCTGTTCCGAGCGGCCCGAAGCTGGTTTCCGCCGCAGAAGATGCAGTAACTCCAATTAAAGAAGTATCACTCCATTATCTTATTCTTCTTTTTATGCCATCATATTAAGTCATATGACGAGCGAGTCTTTAGCCTAATGTTAAGCGCCACGCCTAACCATACCAGATGCAGTCACAACAAAAGCAATAAGACAATATTTCGCGAGCCAAACAGTTTCTTTATGAATAAGGGGTTAGTCTCAGGGTGACGAGCGCAGTTCACTCGTAGTTGTTTAGAAGCCTTATTCATATTTATACTATAAACCTCTGTTGTTGTTATTCAAATCTGCCATCTTTTTTTATGGACGGACATAATGATGACAAAGAAAGACGATACTTAGCAAGCTACTAAAATTACAGAGTCTATTTCGTCCAGTAATTACACTCGCTACAGTGCCTACAGTGCCCTTCAAACCTAAACACAGTAATGTTTACACACTACTGCTTGGAGAAAGAATATCTAGCACTGGCTTATCCTTTGTCGACTGTAGCTTTTTCCGTTTCAATCCATTAAAAATCACGTCTAACTGTCCCATTTCAGTTTTCATTGTGTGTTTAACTGTTATATATTGAATCGTAAAACAAGTTAGTTACAGCACATTTTCCATTAAACGCTGGTATAAGTGGCATGCTTTGCTTCCGGAGAACCTTGGCGAACGATATTAGCGCTTGCTGGTAGGATTATTGTAAACAACTTTTTTATAAGGTTGGATAATATGGCAAAGGGCATGTTGCTGTTTTAATTGATTAGTTAGATGACGGAACTTACAGAGGGCGAATCACGAAAATAAAATAAATAAATAGTGCTGAACAATCCACACAGCATCATCTAGCCCCAAGCGAAGCAGAGCTTGTGTTATGGGTACTAGATGACTGATATACTTAATGCAATACAATACATAGATTAATATTTTTTATTAATATAATATACCCAGATCTCGACTCCTTCGAAAGAGGATGGTGGGACATTGCGAAGGAGAGAGATGATTGGAGAGATTAAGGGGAGACCTTTGCCCAGCAGTGGGACGAAACAGGGTAAAAAACCCAGAACACCCGAAATAAATATTTTCAGATTGGAAAACATTTGTCCCGAGGCGGGAATCGACCTCGCAACCTCCGCGTCACAGGCGGACCTTCACCCGCCGCGCCACATCGTTCGTCGAGAAACTGGTTTGACAATCGTAAACGTTACCGTATTGTTCAGCTGTGAATGAACGTCGCATTGCACAGCACAGCTCCTCGTCCTGTTCTAAGTTGGCAAAAGAAGGGCAGGTCTAGTCTAAATTATGAGCTAATAACAAGTAATCC
Source organism: Colostygia pectinataria (assembly GCA_951394395.1). NCBI lineage: Eukaryota > Metazoa > Arthropoda > Insecta > Lepidoptera > Geometridae > Colostygia > Colostygia pectinataria. Next base: position 5,478,419 of record OX596374.1, on the reverse strand, counting down.
CAACTTGTTTGACCAGTGTAGTAGAGTACTTTCTGATAGAGCTCGTCCGAGGAAGTACTACCCGATATTTACTTCATCACTACCGACAGAATGAAAGGTTCGAAGGGTATGGTCATCAATGCACACCAATAACTGGTAGGTACTGAGACTTTTGATCTAGGTGCGTCTTAGGATCGCGTGAGTGATCTCTGGTATTGCAAGCCTCCATAAGCTACGGTAAGGTACCATCAGGCAGACTGTATGCTGGTTTGCCACCGAATTGGAATAATAAAAGGATTTCATCCACCGGAAATAACCTAACCAGGTGTGAATGCCTTAGAATTATTGTACAATTACCTTTTTTATCAATAAATAAACAATACGATTTTTTGAGGGTTCGCAATGCCGTTACAGTAACAATAGTTACTGATATTAAAAATTTCTCTATTCAACAGCAATTTCTTCAACCTTACCGCTACAGCAGTAAGGGCCATTTTTGCGCAACATCAACTCGAACCTTGAACGTGGTGGCACCGAGGTTAGCCCGCAGAAGGTTATTTACAATCGACGATTAAACTAAACAGTCTTTAACACCTTAAACATAAAGTTCAAATTCCTATAGCAAGAGTATGTTCTGGAGTTTTCATCTTTAAGTAAGTTGCTATAAAGTGCAGAATAGAGTGATAGTAGTGAGTGATGTATGTAGGTCATTTGTCGAGATTTTTGGCAAGAGTCGCGTGGTAACAGCTTTTTTCGTACTGTGGAGTGGCTACAAGCTGTCTTGGTGAGACAGAGAGAGATAATATAGTTCGGGCAAATACCTAGGCAAATGTGAAATAGCAATAAGAAAGCCTAAACAGATATTCGCGAGTGTTATGATAATTAATTCGAAAGTTTGGATGTTTGTAACTCGATAGCCGTAACGAGAGAACCTTTTGAAACTGTTTTTTAACTTTTTATTAATTTGAATTTGCTAAATTTCGATTTCTGAATAAAGGTTGGGTGGTAGGAAACCTGGTAAAGCTGGTTGTGGGGACCCTCGGTGGTTACCACCGACTACCACCACAGTTCCAGATATTCTTACTCCAATCAGGTTTGTGCAAGCTGCACTGTGTTTAGGTTTGAAGGGTACTGTATCAAGTACAGTAAGAGTGTTAATTCAATAAATAAATAAAATATATTTATATTTTATCATAAGTTGTCTGGTTTTAATCAGCCTTGTATCAATTAGCCACCATTACAGTATGATGTATTCACACAATTAAACCGATATAAAGGTCGCGCGTGTCGTCTGTCCGTCTGTTCCAAAGGTCGCAGTCGAGTAGCGGCTAGTCCAACAGATCCTGAAGTAGTGAGTTCAAATCTTCAAATCCCACCCATGACATTTTTTTGCCTTTAGTATTAATTTTATTACTATTTAAATTTGACTTTGCTAGTAATTTTTGTTTATTTTAATTATTTGACATTTGTTATGATAAAGTAATTTTTGCATGCTTGAATTATTTGTTGAACATTTTTATTATATATTTTTTTCTTTTTTAACTACCAATAAGCTCAATGTTTGTACGCCAGCTGGTAGGAACTGGACAAACTTTTTGACAGTGATGTTATTTATCTACCACCCCTCACAACTAGTTTTACAAACAATAATAATTTCATTTAATTTCATTTCATTTGATTTCGTGCTTCGGAGGACACGATAAGCTGTCACTTCGATACATGGAAAAGTAAAATTACTCAGAATCAACTAGTCAAAAGTAAGTTCGTATGAGTCAGTGGCCAACTCTGGTGACTGAGTTAATAGTCCGCTTAAAGGCCTCCGTCGTGGCCTAAACGTTAGTGAAAATATTAGGACCGACTGCTTCACGTGCCCTCAACAAGCAAGCAAGCGCTTTGAAATTGCCACTAACGGTCAGCTATCCAAATGGTGAGTACGCGGAACAGTGCTTAAATTCGTTGATCTGATAAGAACAACTTAGCCAACTACGTCACGAGCGCTTCTAGTGGACCTATCACTCGTACTTATGCAACACAGGGTCTAAGGGGCTGACATAAAAGGCGTAAGACGTGAACGCGTCGTAGACCGGGCGTAGAGAATAGACTATAGAAAAGACGGGACATAGATGCGACACCAGCACGCAGATTTTTTTTTTTTTTGTACAAATGAAGTGGCAACCAAGCGTACGGCCCACAAGATGGTAAGCGGTTACCGCAGCCTATGGACGCTTGCAATACCAGAGTTATCACTCGCGGGTTGCCACCTTGAAGCTAAGATCGAAAGCCTCATGTGCCAATTTCACCGGAAACCATACCCTTCACACCGGAACACAGCATTGCGAGCATTACTGCTTGGCGGCAGAAATAGGTATGGTGGTAGTCCTTCCCCAGACGAGCTCTATCACAGAGAACTCTACTACTCAAAATATAGCACATCCCTAGGGTTGAATATTATTTATCTGGTCGGGTGTGTTATTTGTAATGATTAAGATTTTAAAATATCCCAAAAATTATTTCGCCTCAAGCGGGGGATACCACAACCACCGCTTAATGCGGGTGCTCTACCAATTGAGCTATCGAGACATATCTCGCTTGGACGAAATAATCATAGGGATGTCTTCGGCTCGAAGCGCCGATAGCTCCACCTACAGAGGAAACGATGCAGTTATCCAAGCCTGTTCAATGACTAAAGTTAACTAAGTTCATTGACGAGAGGTGTCGCATTGCTTATTCAATAGGTTACTTTTGTTTTATAGTGTTAACTATCACTAAGAGAAAAAAAATAATTAAGTATTATTTAAAATTTAAAAATTGTCCTATTATGTGCACATTTTATCCGTCACTGCTTAGTTTTTTACTCTCACTTACTCCATCTATGGTTGCCTGGAAGAAATCGCTCTTAGTGATAAGGCCGCCATTTGTACTTTATTAACGTTTTTTTTTTTATATTAGTTAATAAGTATTTTTTTGTGTACAATAAAGTGTTCATTCATTCATTCATTCATTAAGGGAATACTAAAGATTATATTATACTTAACCCAAAAAATATTTCGCCTCAAGCGGGATAATTTTTAGGATATTATACATTATAATGTGTAAAGTGTGATGGTTAACACTATAAAATTAAAAGTATCCAGTAATGACTTGTTTTCGCTCGCATTTATAACTTACCCAGTGTTTATTGACTCGAGCTAACCGGGTTAAAGGAAATATTGCCCCGTTTACCCGCATTTTGGACGTAATTAATATCGTTAAAATAAATATTCCTCACTAAATTACACAACGATACGCTCGCGGCGTAGATGGAACCTATTCAATCAGGTTCCATCTACGCCGCAAGCGCATCGTTCGCGAAGTCATTTGGATGGGTGGCCGCTAGTGGCGATATGCGTATTGGTAGATGGCACATTTTTTTTTTTTAACCACTAAAGTGGCAACCAAGCGTACGGCCCACTTGATGGTCAGCGGTTACCGTAGCCTATGTACGCATGCAACATCATAGATATCACTTGCGTGTTACCACCCTGAGACGTTAGATGGAAAGTCTCATGTGCCTGTAATTTCACCGGAAACCATACCCTTCGAACAACTGGAACACAGCAATGCGAGCATTGCTGCTTGGCGGCAGAAATAGGTTACACAATAAAAAAATACACAATGAAATAGGTAAATAGGCACATGTCTTTGGAGTTGTCAGCTCTTTAAATATACCGGTATTCTTACGATGTTTTCTCTTACAGCTAAAAGCAGCATCATCATCATCATGACAGCCTTCTAATGTTCCCACTGTTGGGACACTGGCCTACTCTCAGGCGAGAGTGATTAGGTCTTAATCCACCACGCGGACCCAATGCGGATTGGTGGATGGCACATGTCTTTCGAATTTTTAGTTCTTGGACATGCCGGTTTCCTCACGATGTTTTCCTTCACCGTATGAGAGCACTGGCATTGCGCACATAAATTTTTCGAAACAGAAAAATCCATAGGTGCACGACCGGGTTTGAACCCACGACCTTAGGATTGGAAGGCGGGGTCACTACCACTAGACCACCATTGCTTAAAAGCAGCATTGCGCTCATAATACTTTTACTAAATAAACTATGATGCAAAAGTTCAGATGGTTTTTTTTACCTCAATCACGCCAGGGGGCTTATTTTCTATGACCTAGGAGATTCCGTACCAATAACGTGTAACTTTTATATATATTTTGTTATAACCCGACTCATGAGGTCGGATCTACTGATTATGCTTAGATGTTATTAATTTTAGTTTATATTATTAAATATTATATTTGTTTTTATTGGAACTTTGTATAATAGAAAGAAAAAGAAAGAAAACATTTTTATTGACCCCCAAGATCATACTTATAATCTGTATTCGGAGGAGGGCGTTGATGTCTGTGACACAGTTTTACACTTCCACAGACGTCATCGGTTCTCACACTATTGATATCGTGCTAATTAAGTATTCTGTACCAAATTTTTTTTATTTTTTATAATGTATTAACGTGTTCTAAACGTGCCATGGTGTGAAATTTTAAAATTTATTTTTCGTATCTGTGTTGTTTCAATAGCGATAGTTTTGCTATCGATAGGTTGAAAAACAGTCAGACGAGCCCCAAAACATGGCTCGTCGACAACGATTCCTCGCAGATATCGTAACCAGCCCGCGTTTGGTCATAGCGAATAAGGCTCCAGAACGGCTAAAATATCTATATGAAATTTTGCACACCTAGAATAGCACATAAGCGACTTTTTATAAAAAAATCCACGCGAATGAAGTCAGTAACACAGGTAACAGCTAGTAAATAATAAATAAATAATGCTGGACAATCCACACAGCATCATCTAGCCCTAAGCTAAGCAGAGATTGTGGTTATGAGTACTAGATGACTGATATACTTAATACAATACATAGTTTTTTTTTTTTTTTTTTTACCACTGAAGTGGCAACCAAGCGTACGGCCCACTTGATGGTCAGCGGTTACCGTAGCCTATGTACGCATGCAACATCATAGATATCACTTGCGTGTTACCACCCTGAGACGTTAGATGGAAAGTCTCATGTGCCTGTAATTTCACCGGAAACCATACCCTTCAAACCGGAACACAGCAATGCGAGCATTACTGCTTGGCGGCAGAAATAGGTATGGTGGTAGTCCTTCCCCGGACGAACTCTATCACAAAGAACTCTACTACTCTACATACATATTTTTGATTATAAATACATAGAAAATACCCAGAACACCTGGAACAAATATTTGCAGATCGTACAAACATTTCTTCCGAGGTTGAAATCGAACACGCAACCTCCGCGTCGCAGGCGGACCTTCACCCGCCGCGCGACATCGGTCGTCAATAATAGTTTTCGAAGTTAAATAAAAGCTTCTAAATAATTTGCAGCGAAAGCATCCATTGCGCTATCGATGCACTATCTACTAACAAATACTATGCTTGTATGTTTGCACAGCAACGTGACCGATAGCACGTTACACGCACACAACCGCAATACCACACGCATGGTAGTTTCTATGTGTGCGACGATGGTCATGATTTGATGGAAAGTTCTTTGTAGTATTATTTTATCTGTGGTAGATATAAGTTCGTGTGAGAAAGTGACTCTGGTGACAGAGTTTCTAGGCCGCCCGAAGGCTTCTGTCATTGCCTAACTTTGAAAAAGCCGGGACCGACTGCCCTCTGAAGCACGGGAGTGCTCAGTTGAAATTGCCCGTTAAAAAAAAAAAAAAAAAAACTGTAAAAAGGTAACAGATAGAATCGTTATTTTCGCATTAATATCAGAAGGAAGGAACTAGGAAGTAGAATATAAAAGATTATAGATTTGAAGAAGGCAATAGCTAACCGCCAGTGGCAATTTCAACTGAGCGCTCCCGTGCTTCGGAGGACACGGTAAGCAGTCGGCTTTTTCAAAGTTGTTAGGCCATGACAGAGGCCTTCGGGCGGCCTAGAAACTCTGTCACCAGAGTCACTGACTCACACGAACTTATATCTACCACAGATAAAATAATACTACAAAGAACTTTCAGACATGACAGAGGCCATGACAGAGGCCTTCGGGCGGCCTAGAAAATCTATCACCAGAGTGGGCCACTTACTCATACGAACGAGCGGACTAGATGCTATATAATCATCTTCAATAGATGTTAAAGTATAATGTATGTCTTCTTCTTTAAAACTACGTAACGGATTTTAATGCGGTTTTCAGCAATAGATAGAGTGATTCAAGAGGAAGGTATGTAGCATCATCTAGCCCCAAGCTAAACAGCGCTTGTGTTATTGGTACTAGATGATGCTGTTTGGATTGTCCAGCATTATTTATTTGTCTACTAACAAACCCGCCCGGCTTCGCACGTGTGCTACATACGTGTGGTACTAGATGACTGATATTTTTAATACAATACAATACATATATATTTTTATTGTATAAATAAAATACCCAGAATATGACGCAGTTACTAGTATAAGTTATCTGTGACGCAGTTTAAAATATGACTCTTGCAAAATCTTCAATCAACTTTCGCTATTGTAAAACTGATGGTAGATTTCAAACGCAACTTGTTTTGACATTTGATTTTAGTCGCCAGTCACGAAGCCCGTCTATAAACTATTTTTTTTTTATACAACTGAAGTGGCAACCAAGCGTACGGCCCACAAGATGGTAAGCGGTTACCGCAGCCTATGGACGCTTGCAATAGCAGAGGTATCACTCGCGGGTTGCCACCTTGAGGCTAAGATCGAAAGCCTCATTTATATTCTCATGTTGTCAGTAATTTCACCGGAAACCTATAGGTAATAATAATAATCTATATTTAGGTTCCTTTATATAACACGCACTAGAGCACTGGTGGTGTGGTGTAGTAGTGGCCTTCCGATCATAAAGTCGTGGATTCGAACCCGGTTGCGCACCAATGGAATTTTCGGGTAACTCCCATTAGTTCTATAGGACTGTGACGTCACAAAACTGTTAAAACGTATTTGTCCCAGTAGTTCTATGGTAGAACAGTTAAAACAAAAACTGTTCTATTTGATAAATAGAACTAATAATACCTTGCCAATTTCGCATTGCTGTGAGCAAACCTAATTATTAATTATTAAGAGTAGTAGAGTTCTCTGTGATAGAGCTCGTCCGGGGAAGGACTACCACCATACCTATTTCTGCCGCAAAGCAGTAATGCTCGCATTGCTGTGTTCCGGTGTGAAGGGTATGGTTTCCGGTGAAATTACTGGCACATGAAGCTTTCGATCTATGCCTCAAGGTGGCAACCCGCGAGTGATACTTCTGGTATTGCAAGCGTCCATAGGCTGCGGTAACCGCTTACCATCTTGTGGGCCGTACGCTTGGTTGCCACTTCAGTTGTATAAAAAAAAAAAAAAATCTTAAGACATGTGCATGCATCTACCAATCCGCATTGGGTCTGCGTGGTGGATCAAGCAAGACCCAATCTCTCACTCGAGAGTAGGCCAAGCCCCCAGCAGTGGGAACATTATGGCTGTCATGATTTCATGATTTAATTTTAGAAATTATTGTAAACTAGCAGTCCGTCTCAGCTTCGCGAGGGTTCAATATAACTGTACCATTGCAAAGCCGGAGCTGGTCGCTAGTTATAAATATAGCCTATGTTACTCAGGGATCATGTAGCATTCTAATGGTGAAAAAATTTTTCTAATCGGTCCAGTAGTTTTTGAGTTTATTCGTAACAAACATAAATACAAATCTTTTCTCTTTATAATATTATTATATATTATAAATGGGAGCGCTATTGAGCGATATAATAGGAACGGAAAGCCTATGTCATCGCTCGTAGCTATTGCTATCGCTTCTGTTACTTTAGGACCATGTTTTTTTTTTTATACTACTAAAGTGGTAACCAAGCGTACGGCCCACTTGATGGTCAGCGGTTACCGCAGCCTATGTACGCATGCAATATCATAGATATCACTTGCGTGTTACCACCCTGACACGTTAGATGGTAAGTCTCATGTGCCTGTAATTTCACCGGAAACCATACCCTTCGAACCGGAACACAGCAATGCGAGCATTACTGCTTGGCGGTAGAAATAGGTATGGTGGTACTCTTAAACCTTACCATTAGCTCCAATATTAATTACAAGTTGTTTTTAGTAGTAAGGCACTTAGAGTGACTTAGAGCTAAATAGTTAATTCTAACTGTTGTAAAAGCCCATCTACTATTAACTGTTTATTTATCATCTGTGAGTCAATAAATGTGATTTCTTTCTTTCTTTCTTAATCATAAAATTATGTACAATGTATAGTTCTCACAACGGATCTCGGCCGTCGTGAAATTAGCCGTTTCGATGCGCAATGGTGCTTTTTTAAACTAAATGTCTTTGCGCATCACAAACGGCTAACTTCACGGAAGCCTAGATCCGCTGTGCGAACTATACTCTCAATGCGTTTTTTATAATTTATTCATAAACCTATTTCGATAAAATTTAAATGGGACCTATTCTGAAATATTACCTATGAAACAAAAAAGGTACCATTAAAATAGGCGGAGAAATCACGTAACAAACATACAAAAAAATATACAGTCGAATTGATAACCTCCTTTGAAGTCGGTTGAAAATTAGAGACATTATTTTCCACCCTAGAGAATCCAATGACATTCCACACACACAAAGCACGCACGCACGCACACATAACACTGACATAACATGTCAAACGCCGCAAGTTCACGGTTGTCAGTGTCACGCTGGACCGGTCGCGGATACCGGTGTCCTACTGACCCCGATACGGTAACCACGCGAATGTACAGCCTATACCACTCCAGTACGGGTCCATATCGCGTGACGGAACAGCGGATGTTGTAGCATTTCAAAAATTACGCTCACGAATGTAGAACAGTTGATTGATAAAGAAGTTTGAATTGTATCTCGTAAGGCGAAGGTCGGATTTCGCGTGAGAGAACGCTACGTACGACGTTTTATAAGTACAGTCGTGAGGAAATTGTGTATTCTGCTGGGGATTATTAATTCCATTTTGAATCTTACTCGTTTGGATTAAGTTATGATTTACGTTGGTTGCTTAGTAAAACAATTTGCTGAGCAGAGGCTGGTTTTAATCTTATTCCTGTCCGTTTTAACTGAATATTAATTATTTTTATTTGAATTATATTTTTCTCGTAAGCAATATTTGCTTTTCGGCTTTTCCAAAAGTAGGTAGCAACACTTAGCAATGAACTGGTAGTTTTTTTATGAATAAGGGCAATAGAGTTTTAGATCATCAGTATGTTTTTAGGCCATGACGAAGTACTTAAGGCGGCCTATTAACCCTATCACAAGATTTGGCCACTGACTCATACAAACTTAACAATGTAATGTACAAACTTTATTATGTTCCTGGAATACTTATCCTATTCCGGTAAGTTTGTACAAAATATTGACAATGGAAAAAGACGGTGGAAAAATATGTAAAACTCTGGTGAAATAGATAATAATCGAGAATACACACTATTTGCATTGCACACATATTTTGTTTATACAATTATTTGCACTAAGGTCACACATCATACATTTCTTTAGTTGGAGGTCGACTCGCGAGTTGTTTGAGTAATTAACCTTCCCATTATCAAAGTTTCAGAAACCGTCATAAAATAATAAGCAACGTTCAGCGATCATCCTTTGTTATACATGTCCGGGGAAGGACTACCGCCATACCTATTTTTGCCGCTAAGCAGTAATGCTCGCATTGCTGTGTTCCGGTGTGAAGAGTATGGTTTCCGGTGAAATTACTGGCACATGAGGCTTTCGATCTTAGCCTCAAGGTGGCAACCCGCGAGTGATACCTCTGGTATTGCAAGCGTCCATAGGCTGCGGTAACCGCTTACCATCTTGTGGGCCGTACGCTTGGTTGCCACTTCAGTTGTATAAAAAAAAAAACCTTTAATTAATACTAGCGGACCGTCCTGGCGTCGCACGGGTGGCATAAAATATATACTATGTCACTCAGGGATAATGTAGCATTGTAATGGTGAAATAAGTTTCGAATCCAGTATTTGAGCTTATTCGTTACAAACATACAAAAATACAAATCTTTCCTCTCTATAATATTAGTATACACTGTCAAAGTGGTCACTCAGACCTAGCGGTCACCCAGACTACTAACAGCGTTTACATCTTAGCTAGAAAATATAATTAAATTAAGCCGCGACGTAGGCTTTAGAACTTGGAACGTCACCTGAGATGCCACTGACTTAATACGAACGTAACTTCGTACTTTATGTGGTTTGACAGCGCCATCTAGTCTCAAACTAAACAAAGCTTGTACAATGGGAATCAGGAACTAATAGAATAATTTTCTTTTGTAAATTTTAACTTACATAGAAACACCTAGATTTGGTACAAATATTTGCAGATCAAGCAACACTTGTCTCTCAGCAGGAATCGAAACCGTTTCGTCGCGAATGGTCAAATTCGCAATCGGTCAAGTGACTGAAAAACCGTCAAAATCGCGATCGGTCAAAATAGCGATTAGTCCATATCTCGAGCCGTCGAAATAGCGATTGGTCCACAACCTCATTTTGAAATGAACTGAATTCATGGCCTTTTTTTTGCTTTTTCAAAGTTGTTAGGCCATGACAGAGGCCTGCGGGCGGCCTAGATACTGGTAACTGACACATACGAACTTACTTTACGGCCAATATCTACTTATTGCTGCCCATGACTGTACATATTTTCGTTTAATTATAGAAATGAGTCTCTAAAATTATTGGACGTTTCGTCTGATCACAATCTTCGGGAATTTCTATAATAGTATTTGTCTGAAGTAGAGCGACTATTTTGGAAACAGTATGCGAATGAAGATCGTGTCGTTTGAGTTTAATGAGATTTTTGCGAGTTTTAAAGGAATTATAGGTTTGGTGTCGTATCGGATCGGACCCAATATCTTCGGTCCCTTTTTTTTTCCTTGACAATCCACACAGTATCATCTAGCCTCAAGGTAAGCTGCTGTTAAACAGAGCTGTGTTATAGGTACTAGATGACTGATATATACTTAATACAATACAATACATAGATAGATATTTTTTATTATATATAGAAAATACCCAAAGCACCCGGGTCAAATATTTGTAGATCGTACAAACATTTGACCCGAGGCGGGAATCGAACCCGCTACCTCCGCGTCGCAGGCGGACCTGCGCCCGCTGCGCCACATCGGTCGTCAAGATGTGATGTGATGTGCGCCACACCTTTGTCCGAGCTGACTGACACATTTCAATATTTTCTTAACTGATGTTTCTGACATCAATGATAAACGCTGTTTTATACAATACTGGATAGATGGATAACCAGCAGTAAAGCAATATTGAAATGAAGTTAGATTTACATTTCGCCATAATTGATAGATTCAGGCGTTACTTTGCGGAAATCCATTACAAGAAAAAAAAAAAAAAAAAAAGAACCGTGGAGGGATGAAACACGTGTCGATTTGAGGTTAACTGTGGTAATTGTGTGACCTCATCAGTTAAAAGGTAAAGCGGAATAGTACTAGAGATTTTTCGTCTGTTTTTTATCTTATTATTATTTCGCCATAAAAAAACCAGTGTAATATATCAAAATTTCTAAGAGGTTGGTTACCCCCCAGGACAGGTTATTTTCCTATGACTTTTTTATTTTCAAGATTCCGTCTTGGTAAGGTAAGGTACCCACGCCAACACTGCAGTGGTACCAAGTGGGTAGGGTAACTAGGGTACCACCGCAGTGTCACATATCCTACCTCCAAACAGTAATAAGCATTGCTGTGTTTAGGTATGAAGGCTCTGGAACTGTGGCAAGTGAAACTAAACAGGCTCTCGGGGTGACGACCGCAGTGCAGTGCCATGCTGAACTTAAAAACTTGATGGCAACATGATCAGGCGCTTATCATAAACGATTTGACGGTAACTTCATTTAACGTAAAAAAGTAAAAATGTGTAGTTGAAAAACTTTATAAAGACAACCATCTTTAATTACCGTCTATAAAAGATTATCGATTGTAATTTCCACAACACCATTACCGATACCTTGACGATATAATTGACGTAATTTTCCTGAAATACGGAGAAGAGAGGTGTCATTCAAACGCAAACCATTGGAAATTCCTCACGTGGATTGTGGAATGCTGAAATATGAGTTTTTTTTTAACCATTTGTGTAGGTTTTAGTGTTTTGACATAGCTGGCTAAGTGAATCTTAACAGATCAACGAAGTTAAGCACTGTTCCGCGTACTCACTATTTGGATGGGTGACCGCCAGTGGCAAATTCAACTGGGCGCTCCCGTGCTTTGGAGGGCACGTTAAGCAGTCGGTCCCGGCTTTTTCAAAGTTGTTAGGCCATGACAGAGGCCTTCGAGAGGTCTAAAAACTGTCACCAAAGTTAAATGATATAAAATAAAATAATATTAGGCGTATTAAATTACTGGTGCATTATTTATGAGCCATTATTATTATAAAAGGGCCCAAATACTTTTTTTTATAAACTTTGATTGTTCTTAAGGGTGAGCGAGACAAAAAAAGTACTTTATTTGAATACCACTAATCTAAAAATGTAATTTCAGTGTGTCGCGACGGAGCGGGCCGTGGGCGTGTCTCTACTCTACCGAAATACGTTTATTTTTAGACAAGCGTATGTATTTATGTAGGGTGACCAGACAGATGGTAAATAACTATGATAATAATAAATAAATAATGCTGGACAATCCACACAGCATCATCTAGCCCCAAGCTAAGCAGAGCTTGTGTTATGGGTACTAGATAACTGATATACTTAATACAATACATAGAAAATACCCAGAACAGCCGGAACAAGTCAAATCAAAATTAAATTAAAAATTATTTCTATAGAATCACAAGGATCACTTTGAAACGTCTTACAAGCTAGAAAAACTTACACCAGTTCTAACGCGCCCATGCCATGCAAGTATTTGCAGATCGTATAAACATTTGTCTTAAAGCGGGAAGCGAAACAGCAACCTGCGTCGCAGGCGGACCTTCGCCCGCCGCGCCACATCGGTCATCATGGAAGACCATTTACCATTGGTAGATAAGTATAACAAGCTTTTCAAAAGTCAGTAGGTACGAGCAATGGCTACCGTCGCTGTTGCAAATCCGAATTCCGCTTTAGCATTACAAAGAATTGATGTTCTGCTATGCAAAACCCTCTGTGCGTAAGTTCGTATGAGTCAGCGGCCAACTCTGGTGACGGAGTTAATAGGCCGCCCGAAGGCCTAAATCCTGGTGGAGCCACTAGGACATTCTACACATCCTGCTGTTTGAAGGCAAAGGTACTATGCACCTTTTATCATAGAACCACCAATTTTTCCTAACGCGATTTTATGGTAAGCTTTCATAATTATATCCATGATATAGTATGCTATAATTAGCAGTTCTTTAGCATCCCGCATACCCACCCATTATTGCACGATAGTTTCAAAGCCCACAAACTCCTAGACACCCAGACCTAAAAAGTAAGTAAGTTCGTATGAGTCAGTGGCCAACTCTGGTGAAGACCACCCATCCCTAAAAAGTAAGGAAGTTCGTATGATCGTGGCCAACTCTGGTAACAGAATTTCTACGCGCCGCCCGAACGCCTTTGTCATGGCCTAACAACTTTGAAAAAGCCGGGACCGACTGCTTAACGTGCCCTCCGAAGCACGGGAGCGCTCAGTGGAAATTGCCACTGGCGGTCACCCATCCATATGATGACTACGCGGAACAGTGCTTAACTTCGTTGATCTGTTAAGAACAACTTAGCCAGCTACGTCACGAGCGCTTGACCACCAGCCCATAACATGTGACTGTTCTGTCCACCCTATATTTGCGTATATTGGCTTTCACTGACGTCATAGGGCTGTTGTATTATTGTTCGTTCCGAGATACTGCCACTGTACTGAATAAGGTTTAAGTATGTTAGTTAGTATAGTACTTTAGTGCATTTCGTTCTGATATCATAAAAAATATGCTATAAAACTATTGGGTTTAGGCAGTCTGGTATTTTAAAATTCTTTTTGAACTCAATGATCATAAACATAAAACCACATTCAACCTTATTTTATTACTAGCCGATCTGCCCTAGCTTCGCATGGGTGCAATGAAAATTTAAGCACCTGTGTGAAGCCGCGGCGGGTAGCTAGCACTAAAAATATAGCCTATGTTACTCAGGGATAATGTAGCATTCTAATGGTGAAAGAATTTTTGAAATCGGACCAGCAGTTTTTTAGTTTATTCATAACATACAAAAATAAAAATCTTCTCTCTTTATAATATTAGTATATTGTATAAGTATAGATTAAGGACTATAAAGGACAAACTGTTCCGGGTTATAAATGTTTATTATAATTAAGTTTTTTGTAAAATAAAACAAATTAAAATAAATCTGCGCCGACGACGCCGCCCCGCCTTCCAGCTCGCAAGTCAAACTTGCAGGGACATTCAGTTATGTACTTGGTTTACTTTTCTACTACTTGTCTCCTTGTATGTATACAGTCCTAATTTAGTGTTGTAATGTGCATGCTCTCATAGCCATGAAGCCATCAAGATTACCCCCGAACGGTATTGAAGAGGCGCCTGGTATGAGCGAGGCCGCAGCGCGACCAACTGACCTAGTTAGCATGCCCCGCCGCGCCGGTTGACTCACGGTAATCCTTTGCCACGATATAAAAGGACAACAGGTTTATAGAAAAAAGGGATAGAATACACTGAATAACTAACCCATTTTATCAGTCTAGTATCAGTAGTTCGGTTAGTTTGTCCGATGATCGGACTGATGGGACTTTGTCGTCTCAGTAGACTTTTTGTCCGGGCACGTTAAGGCCCCGGCTTTTTTAAAATTGTTAGGCCATGATAGAGGTCTTCGGGCGGCCTAGAAACTCTGTCACCAGAGTTGGCCACTGACTCATACGAACAAACGAACGTCTGTTAGTGACTGTCAGTCAAAAAGTTTGTTAGTATGACTTATTCCCATCTTCCAACCACGCTTTCCACCCTAGGTTGGAAGTCTACTGATCTACTTATCGACCCAGATCGAAATTAGTAGGTTAGATTAGTGAAAAACTACGACTACTAAACTACGCCAGAAATTTAGTATACCTGCTGACAGTCACTAACGAACAAAAAGTCTCAGTCCGATCATCGGACAAACTAACCGGACTACTGATACTAGGCCATTTTATCCTGTCCAATATAGACAATAGTGCCGATTCTATTGTAACATTTTCTAAACTAAACTAACTAAAATTGTTGCCGTCCTTCTCTAATGAATTAAAATACAAAGGCTCGCTATAGTTTTAGTTAGCTAAGTTTAGAAAAATGCTACAACAGAATCGACACTAATATTTGAATGAAAGAAAAGCGAAAAAATCTAAGAACCCAGCTGAGTTTGTTGACAGTTATCTCTAGGATGGGGTGCATGGAACTGGCGTTAATTCACTAGGCTTTATGAAGTTTCAAAGAGATTGTAGTGGTTTTATTGAAAAAAATAACTATGAATTTAAAATTGCTGTACATATATGCAAAAATTCCTTGCATATACCTATGTCACTCAACTCTGAAGATGATTCTCGGAATAGTCGAAATAGAGTCAGTGCCTTTTTACCTATATAATTATACCGTTAGACCGCAAAGTCTGGAAAACTCAAAGGGAGGCCTTTGCCCAGCAGTGGGACAGTGCAGGCTGACAACAACAACAACAACAACAATTATACCGGTACGTGAAAAATCTTTAAACTTGATAAAAACACATTTCTCAAACAACCAAATCCTTAACAAATCAGAATTTGAACTTAATTTATAACTTTACTTACGGGTGTCATCGTGAGCGAGTGTAATCGTTCCACAGCAAATATTTTTGACCCACATTCTCCCCCCCGTAATGCTTACAATGCAAAATAATTATAGCAATCAATTATTCAAACATTTACAGGACTCCAAGGCCTCGTTTTATGGATGGGGGCAGTGAGCGGTACCATTTGTCAGGATCTGACTGAAGGGAATTGACTGTGAAAGTAAAGTAAAGTATTTTACAGTAATATAAAAGGTTGTTTTTGTTTATATAGTGTTAAACATCACACTAATAAGTGTACTAAATTATAATATCCTAAAAAAGGCTAGTTGAGGGTGTACAAAGCCCGCTTGTGGCGAAATATTTTTTGGGATATTATATTTTATAATATAAAAGGTTTTGGTGGCCACGCACAGCCTAAACCATAAGTCATAGAAACCTTTGAATAAATATCAGTTTTTATCACACAAATGGTTGTCCTGAGTTGGAATCGAACCCACAACCTACCTCGCAGATTACCTACTGAGCTGTGAGGCCATTCAGGCCTATTTTAAGGTCACGTAAAAAAGCTGGCAGGCATCAGTAGCGACTAACATCCGTGCCACAATTCACAATCGATAGGTGAAATTAGGTTGCCACCAGCCACTGCCAGTTGCCACACTGCCGCGGCGCGCAATAACTTGAAGGTTCTGACAGAATGCTTTACAGAAAAACGCTTACAACGCTTGTTAAATTCGCCACTTATTCTTTACTAGCAGTCCTAGTCCGTCCCAGCTTCGCACGGGTGCAATAAAACCGCACCAGTGCGAAGCCGGGGTGGGTCGCTAGTAATTAATATAGCCTATGTTACTAAGGGATAATGTAGCATTCTAATGGTGAAATAATTTTTGAAATCGGAGTGAAAGGTTCTATTCCCGCCTCGGAACAAATGTTTGTACGATCTGCAAATATTTGTTCCAGGTGTTCTGGGTATTTTCTATGTATAATAAAAAATATCCATATATGTTGTATTGTATTAATTATATCAGTCATCTCTAGTACCCATAACACAAGCTCTGCTTAGCTCGGGGCTAGATGATGCTGTGTGGATTGTCCAGCATTATTTATTATTATAATAAATTGTGTTTTGTTTAATTATAGTGTGTTTAATCATTATTGATGAGAGAATGTTAAGAACAGAGACAAGTGGAACTCCTTGAGGGAGATTTTTGCCCAGCAGTGGGACAGGTTAGAAAATAATGGGCATAGTTTTCGAAATAAGGTTTTTTGATGCATCTGCATAAAAATGCCAAGTTATCAATTAATATGTAAACCATCGCGTGCAGCAAACCGTTACCAGTTTGTATGGTACTCTGGTGATCTCCTGTGTATATTTAGAAAAAAAAGTACCAATTTCCGTAAGTAGGGCGTTGAGCAAATTCTTAATCTACCACGCGAACCCAATTCGGATAAATAGATGGCACATGTCTTTCAGGAAAACAGGAAGGCAGAAAATCTATGAATGCTTAAGGATCAAAATCGGTCATCATGGCGCTCTTTGGGGGAGGCCTATACCCAGGAGGGCTACTCTTGAAACCGATAAACGATAATCATTACAAATATCGTAGCTCAACTTAAGTCTGTGACATGGTAAGTACAGTGCATTCATGGACATAAGCTGAACTACAAAAACCTTCACGATATACCGTTTTTGTCCGCAAGAGTAGTTCCATCTAACGTCTCACGGTGGTAACACGCAACTGATATCTATGATTTTGCATGCGTACATAGGCTACGGTAACCGCTGACCATCAAGTGGGCCGTACGCTTGGTTACCACTTTAGTAAAAAAAAAAACCCTCAGCAGTGGAAGTCTATCGGCTGATATGACGATGATGATGACATGTCTTTCGAATTTTGACTCTTGGTTCCCAAGGTCGTGGGTTCAAAATCGTGTACCAATGGATTTTTCTATTCGAAATATTTATTACGCAGTGAAACCAAGCTCTCTCTAATTCAGTCAGAGGAGTTGAGAGAAACCGGATGTTAAAATTGTGTTTTTAAAAAGCTAGCAATTTATCACGAAGATAAACGTGTGATTAGTCTGGAAACAAGTGGGCAGTTTGGTATAATAAATTACAATAAGCATACTATAATGCTAAATAAATTATCTCATGTCAGTATCTCTAATATCAGTTCCCACAGCTGGGACACTGGTCTACTCTCATCATAAACCACGCGTGGATTGGAAGGTACATCCTTTGTTTATTTTATTCTTGGACATGCTGGATTCCTCACGATGTTTTCCTTCATTGTTTGAGAGCACTGGTATTACACTTTTTTTTTATGTCATCAAGTAACAAGACAAGCAAGGCGCCCACCTAATGTTAAGCACCACGCCTGACTATTACAGATGCAGTGCCACCCAAAGCTTAAAGTTTTTAAGTGTTTGGCACTGCACTGCGCTTATCACCCCGAGACATTGTTAAGTCTCTTTCGCCTAGTAATTTCACTTGCTTACACAGTAGCATTAAGCTTAAGCATGGGTGTACGACCGGTTTTAAACAGACGACCTTAGTGACCTTCGTTGCTAAACATCATAGCACCATAAGGTTCTCAAACGGCGACTGGAAAACGAAGTATAGAAAGGCCTTCGACTCGATGGACCGATGACATTAAAGCGGTAACAAGTAGTCGGTGGATGGTGAAGCCTCAAGATCGATCGTATTTGGGGGAGGCTTATGTTCAGCAGATTTACCAAAAGGATGGAGAAGACTAACTCGTGACAGAGATGAGTGGAAGAAACTAGGGGAGGCCTCGAAGGACAACCTGACCAACAAACTGGTTGCTAAACATTTAGTTTATTTTTTATTTTTATAGTATTCATTATGTAGATTTAAAATCATAAGTAGGTACATAGAAACTTTAAACATTGTTGATATTGGTCAGCGAATAAAGGCTTTTATTATTATAATTATTATGTTCAGCAGGGGACGTCTATTGGCTGATATGATGATAACTAAAATCTTCTAGAACAAACATGAAAACGCGTGGCAAAAAAACGGCACATCAACATTAACCTTTCCGCGATTTTTCCCGCAATCTCGAGCGAGTTGCGCCACAAAATCATCCGTTTCACTTTTGCTCGCACTTTCACTGGCTAACGGTGCGGCAAGTACCGTGAATGACAAACCAATAACCGCCTTACCATTCAAGAAATACGGCCCGTTTCGCATTGCGGTCACGTAGCGCAACGGGATGGCGGAGCTAGGAAAAGGAGTAACGCATATTTCGGCGATGATATCCGACAGTAGCCGAGCGGAGCCGAACGCTGTAGCAATTGGCTTTCGTGCGCGCGGGCACAGAAGAATTTAACAGTTTGCACTCACTTCGACGTCACTATGTACGAGACTGCGGCATGCACGCGATCTGTACTTGAACTTAAATCCAGTTTGATACGGTTTATATTCCAAAAACAATCAGCTTCTGCGGTTAGCATGTCTTTCCACCGTCAACGCTACCTCTCCAAGCTTTATTCAGTGTTATCACGATGTAATAGAGATGGTTTTAGGTTACCGCTGCGCGTGAGTTTGAAAGTTTACCCCACCATCAGCTAAGGGTACCGTAACGCTTGTGTCATCCGTTACAGTGAAACTGTTGTTACGTATTGCACCGCTATGTTACGCCTCTGCGTGGAGATGCTATCCAGTGCATTATTTATGAATGACTGACCCTTTTTCGGCTGGTTAACCACCGTCCTTCGCTAATGAGGTCGCGTCAGTAAACAAAGAAAACAATTCTTTATATAAATTGTTGTATTTTTCAAAACTGATCTACTATTTTATGAAGATAATAATCTGTGTGTTGGAGTTGTGATCGCTCTCAGCCCTTTTACTTTCACTAACCGAAAATATGCTTGTTTAGCAGAGAAAAATGTTAATCAATTGTTAATAAACAAAAAGGATAATGTTAGATAAATATTTGCTGAAGTTTTTGACAATACTATTAAAGTCAGATAAATTGTAAAAGAAAGGGAAATATTCAAATAATAAGCAAACGCTAAGACTAGATTAGACAGAAAGCAGTATTAGCCAAAATCAATGATATTGATTGAAAGAACGACAAAGAAAGAGTAAATGATTAAGCAAACATTTGAAAGATACTTATGAAACGGTAACATTATCATGAGAGGTCAAGATTATGCTGATAACAAACCAGAATCGAGCATTGAATTCAAATCAGCCGAGCACGGAAACGATTGTAATCTACATGGCATAAACAAACTGACAGTACATAATATTTTAATATGCTATACCTTGATTAAGCGTACTGAAAACACAAAAATATAATTGGGTTTAATAGTGAAGTACCTACTTTTAATAGTAAAAAACAAGTTAATTTAGATTATTTTACATTTATTATGTTTTATCAAACTAACATAATCAACCCAAAATTTTTGGACGGGCATGGTAGAATAATATGAAGACGAAATATTATTTTGACTTTAAACATTTTTTAACTATTTACTTGTCTGTCTGTATACTTATAAATTCATCACGCATACGCAATAAGCAAGGACGATAGCACAGAAACAGAATAGATATTAGTACTACGACGATAGATAAAAACGTGGACTTAGTCGGACAGCTAGTAACATAAAATTGAAGAGAGACGAAGGTGACATTGGAATTTGTGGAAATCATTTCACGTCGCGTTCTGAAGATAAGATTTAAAACCAAACCCTATGAATACAAGTAGTTCTGCGAAAGTAGACCTCGCGGGCACAAATTCAAATTTAAAATAATCTTATTCAATATTATCACAAAGATCATTTTGAAACGTCTTAAAGCTGTTCCAGGTGCACAAGCTTAAAAGAATCTGGCAACAAACTTTTAAAAGAGAGCAATTTACTGCATTTTAACAAGCTAACTCATCACGCTGATGATCCTATCAGATCTTCACAATATTTTATGATACCAACTTATAGTTACCTATCAAATAAAAAAATACCATCGAAATCGGATTTCATAAGGCAGAGATATCCAGTAGCCCAATTTTTGCCTTTTTTTGGAGGTATACCCGCCCACTTGTATACTAAATTTCAACCAGATCGGTTGACAAATGCGACTATCAGACGAGAACAAACAGACTGACTGATAGATGAAGAAAAGCATATTTTGACCAAACTAGAAACTCTAAACTGAGACGCTTCGCTCGTTCGGTCCTTCCAAGAAATGCATCAAAACTCAAATCATAAAGATCTCACGGAATCAAGAACCCGTTAGATGGTATAAATTCTTCGAACTTAATCTGCTTTTTAGATTTATTGGTCTACTACATTATGAGGTGATTATTTATAACCAAATAACACAAAATAGAGCAAAGTGTTTCCGTTTTAGGGGAGTCGGAATCGACTCAGATCTGGTTTCTGCTCGCCAGTGCAAGGTCGCGTCTTAGTGCAAACAGCTCATTGGGGCTCTACTTTTTGGGGTAAAAGCCATTCACTCGCAACATTATCCGTGGGTTATCGTGCGTGTAAGCGACCGTAATTACGAGTACATGCAGCTTACGCACACGTATGGTTTTTAGGGTTCAATTTCAAGCGGAACTTTGAATGAAACTATCGAACTGTGCGTTCTATGTTTATATGTATTAAATAATTCGTTGATAAGCTAAAATTCTCGGAAAAATGTTGACCACTGAATTTTTCTTGTCTTCAATGTGCTATTTTTAACCATAACCTGTCTCATCAAGACCCACGCTAAGCTTATTCGCACACTTAAATCGGGAACGCGTGGTATTTTTGAAGCTTTACTTCCATTCAAAACTCTTATAACGCAAGTATGCGAGTGCCCGGTAGAGAATCTAGATCTTGCGCCCGCCTTTGATTCCCGCTGTGGGACAAATGTTTGTATAATTCGTAATTCTTCACTTGGCATATTTGCTCATATATTTGCGTGATTTCATCAATACGGACCAAGTGTTTATAGAATTTCAGTTTTTTTCTTTCAGTTGACTTTGTATGAAGAAAATAAGAAACATATTTTGAGCAAATATGCTGTTTGTTCCTGGGTATTGTCGTACAATAGTACTTTTAGTTTCTGATACCAACGACATTGGGAATCCCAGGACTATTATGTACACGTCTCGTCTTCGTCTTGTCTTGTTCTTCATTCTCGTCATCTCTTTTAATCTTCTTCATGTCGAAGAAGACGTACACATACTTATTAAACAAACGTCATTTTATTTTAGAACTTTAAGTGATTTGCAATAACCATTTCCTTTTGTATCAATATTAAAAAGGTTTTAATCATGCAAGCGTCCGTCCATATATGTATGGTGTACCTTAACCAATCAACCATGTCCTAATGCAGGATGATTAAGAAAAAACCAGTGACACGGCAAGCAAGCAAATTACTACGGAAGCTATTTATAACCAACATCAAAGAATACTTATACAGGTAAACATACAAGTCGTGCGCCCCAAAAATGGCAAAGCCCTGATTCAAATTGGCAATGTCAAGAAACCATCAAGGGTTTAACTCGTTCACCCCAAAAACCGAACTGAATACAGACAAATCTATACTTTATAACAACGTAATACAAGATATAATTGAAGCAGTCGTGTTTAACGAAAGTGGCCTCGCTACGGGGAAACCCGAGCTCAGCACGCGAGTCTCAGGACAGGTTTGTTTATATCCATCTCTTTCGGTTGTGTCAAGTTTTTGTGTTTATAAGACAAGGATGGAGAGAGTACGGTTAACGGAACTTATCAGTCTCTATTTATAATTACTGGTCCGAGCGATACTGGAGTAATAACAGGACTGTTGATTTGTCACTTGTTTATAGCATTTTTATGGATTCAGTTAAAACTAGAAAATTATAGAAAGATTTATTAGATAATAAACTTGATTCAGCCATTTTATGATATTGATATTGATTGAATTGTTGCCAAATAGACACAATCAAACAGAGCAGAACAAATAATTCAATTTTAAAACTATTTTACCAACTTTAACGCTTCACAGGCATTAGAGGTTTTGTATACTTGTTCCTTTATAAACAGACATCATAAATCATATCTAACAACATAATAATATTTACAATAATATGAATTTACGGAAGTATGTAAATATTTTAATGAATAACATTTTAACGATATTGTATACAAAAATCCAAAGGCTAGTTAAAATGCACGAGTAAACGAATAACACATTAATGTTAGATAATAAAACCATAATAGAGGCTTGTCAATTATAATATAACAGTTACAGTATAACCAGTTGAGTACATTGATGTTGCGACCGACAAATCAGGTTCGACTAAAGAGGTTGGCATTGAACCGGAACTAAACTCACAAATTCACAATAGTTTAGTTTAAGCTTAGAGGCAGATAAAGAAAACAAAAATACAGTGAAAGTAACCAAAGACAATCGAAATTTAAAATAGTAATTCGCTGGCCTCATTCCGCTCGAGTCTTTCTGAGAGAGCGGACGATCTTGTGGTTGTAGCGCGAAAATAAATCATTTAAAATTAGAATCATGTAAATATAGAATATATCAATATTAATTATTACATCATTAAGGCACCAGTAGTCTAGAGGTAGTGACTTCTATCGACTCGGCTGTAGGTTCAAAATCAGTCGTGCACGAACGAAAAGGTTTAAAAACTCTCAAAAATTTTGCAGTTATCTCAAAAGATAAAGGAAAAAGTCATGATGAACTCGGCATGTCCATGAACTAATCATTGAAAAGACATGTGCCGTCCACCAATTCTCAATGTGGATTTTATGGTGGGTTATGCTATGACCTTATAACTCTTAATCGAGTACAGTGTCCTAAGTTGGAAACATTAGGCCACTGGTCAATCAATATCATTAGGCAGGACATTACTTAAATTGCTGTCAGACTGTTTTTTAGATAATAATATGACCACTAAAGTGGCAACCAAGCGTACGGCCCACTTGATGGTAAGCGGTTACCGTAGCCTATGTTCGCTTGAAACATCAACTTGCTTAACTTGCGTGTTACCATTGAGATGTTAGATGGAAGATTTGTATTTTTGTTTGTTACGAATTCTACTGGTCCGATTTCAAAAATTATTTCACTATTAGAATGCTACATTATCCCTGAGTAACATAGGCTATGTTCATTACTAGCGACCTGCCCCGGCTTTGCACGGGTGCGGCTTCTATGCACCCGCGCGAAGCTGGGACGGACTGCTGGTATTATATATTTATATTCAAAATATATCCACTGTTGGCTTAATAAGTCAATAAATAATACGTAAGCAAGCACTCAGCGTGGTTCCGCTCTGTTAAATATATCATTATGCTTTCACTTCTCATGGAAAAGAATTCGCGAACCGTTCTCTTGAAATGGAATTTGTAATGGCTTTGTAGCTAATAAACATGTTTTGTAACTGCATAGCAAATATTTTGTACTGCGACACGTTGAAAACAAACACAGTACAATGTAATCTATACTAATAAAGAGGGCAGATTTGTATATTTGTTTTATTAAAGAGTGCACCCCGACCAATCTTCTGTTTATTGAGGCTCCTCTCCATCCAAAGGATGTCTGAAAGAGATCGCTCACTTAGCGATAAGACCGCCCATTGTACTTTTTTTTTTAATTATATTGGTGCGGCTAATATAACACTGCGGCCATGCAGGTCTATTGTGTTCGCCACTTGTTTTGTCGCCCTAAGGGGGCGTTTACAGTTCACCTCCAAGCCCTGCCGATACTAAGAACTGGAGGATTTGCTTGGGGGTGATGTCTCTTAGCTCATTGTACTTGTGTTTATTCTCCGTAGTCTTTTATTATATTTTAATTGTTTTTTATAGTTTGTAAGGTGTACACTGTACAATAAAGAATTTTCATTCATTCATTTGTATGTTTCTATTTTTGTTTGTTACGAGTTAACTCAAAAACTACTGGTCCGATTTCAAAAATTCTTTCACCATTAGAATGCTACATTATCCCTCATTAACATAGGCTATATTTTATTTTAGAAAAAACTAGGGATCCCTACTAAAAATTCAATAATGTAACCCAATAAAAAAAGGGCGTCATAATCACACTAATATTATAAATGCGAAAGTTTGAATGTTTGTTCCTCTATAACTCGACAAACACTGAACCGATTTGAATGAAATTTAAAAGGATCGTGTACAGAGAGATAACGAAAACGACTTTGTTTTATACTACACTAGCTGACCCGGCGCGGGTTCACTCGCGTTTTTTTTTTCGCAATTTTTCCATAATTTCTCACTGATGAGTGGTGATTGGAGAATTAAAATGTGATATGGGTAATCATCGATACGAAGATCTAAAAAACGCCGTAAGCTAATGCGTAATGGTTCAATTGTCAAAGACTTTTGAGCAATGTGTGAACTCGCCTCCAATCTTACTAGATGACCTCGCTCTAGCTTTACAGACCTTGTATGACGAATATTTTGGTATTAGTATGATAATATGTAAAACTGTTAAGCAAATCCGATATTTAAAGATAGGAAGTAGGAAATATATCACTATTATATAAAGGAGTTGTTTCACGCAGTATGAAGCCGGGCCCTGGTCTTTTGTAGGGGTCTAGATAATGAGAGGTTTTCGATTCGAGATTTATAAAAAAAAGTAGTTCCGGTTGCTTTGACAGATGGCGCTATCTGCCCTACTGCCATACTGGGAAAGGTTATCAAAACAAGAAAAAAGTTGGTAACTCCGTTTTTATTTCGTCTCGTGTCAAGCGGAAAGTTGTGGGTTCATGTCTTGCTTAAGGGCAAAATAATTTAACTCCAGTAAGACCAAAGTTAATGTACTACGAAGTACGTACTATGACTTTGATACCAGCCAGAGGTATGACAGACAGTGACAGCAGGAGCAACCAATGTTGAATTCCCTACACATTCACCATAGCTCGCCAAACGTAGTGCTTACATTCTCTTGGGCTCGCCAGTTGAGCTACCGCCATCTAAATAGACAGCTTTTTTTTTAATAACTTGAGACGAAAACCCCTCATTAAATAATCATTATAGAAACCATTTATCACTGTTTATTTATTTTATTTTGGCTTCTTTCATAATCTAAAGTAAGTTTATCTTTGTGAAGGAGTGCAACACAATGCTAAACAACATGGCGGGTTTAACAAACATCTGGGTTATTATGTACTGTCAAAATCAAGATGCGTCACTATCATTGGCTAATAGCGGTCATGGCGGACCTCTAGTGTTCCCGTTTTAGGAAACTCAACACAATTAACATTTTTCCTTTAGAACTTAGTTTGTCTACTTAAAAATAAAACTGTTTGTTACTGTTATTCTTATTTTTTTTTTCTATTTTTGTATGGTGTTACAAAGACCTAGGCCACTTTGAAATTGGTCCTTTAATGTATTATAATTTATATTAGTTATATTGTTCCCATAGTACAAGCTTAGCTTAGTTTGAGGCTAGCGCGGTGTGAAATGTCCACCAATATTTTGTTATTATTTATTTTAATGGAGAGAAAGCCACCGAAATACATTATCACTTAATTTGTCCGGTGATTACGTCCTCGTGTAGAAAGCTTAGGTTAATTTAAATTTATTGTTTGTGAAATTATACAGGCTATACCGGGATTACTGAGTCGTTGAATTATGACAAGAATATATATATTTATTTTTTTTACAACTGAAGTGGCAACCAAGCGTACGGCCCACAAGATGGTAAGCGGTTACCGCAGCCTATGGACGCTTACAATACCAGAGGTATCACTCGCGGGTTGCCACCTTGAGGCTAAGATCGAAAGCCTCATGTGCCAGTAATTTCACCGGAAACCATACCCTTCGCACCGGAACACAGCAATGCGAGCATTACTGCTTGGCGGCAGAAATAGGTATGGTGGTAGTCCTTAAAGACTGCCAATTGTTTCGCTCGCGTGGTACAGTCAGCAAACAAAGTTATCACTTTTGACAAAAAAATCTGTTAAATTTATCACTTTGAAATCTCAACCTTAGGGTGGTAGACCACATTTTTTGCTGACTGTACATACATACAAAAAAAGTCGCTGCCGTTTCTCAGACATTGAATGAATGAATGAACTATATCCGTGCAAATTTTATAGGTACAAATCGGTTCAAAGGATTAGCAGAGAAAAACATAACAGGCGTAGGTTGACTAAACCAAGTGCCAATTTTTCATGTTATTTCGGAATACTGTAAAAGTTTTCCAAAAAACTGTTTCAACTGCACAGAGGCGCCACGGCACCGGTCGCCGTGACCTACATACTGCCGCCATTTTGAATATTCAGTGCGCGTGCGGCCGCTTTTGGTGGCACATTTCACATGCTGGCTTATCTTCAGGACTAAGTTAGTTTTACAAAGAGCACTGGTGGTCTAGTGGTAATGAAGTTACCCTGCCTTTCAATCCAATGGATTTTTATATTCGGAAAATGTATGTGCGCAATGCCAGAGTCAATTACCACCACACCTATTTCTGCCGCCAAGTAGTAATCCTCGCTATGTTCCGGTTCGAAGGGTATGGTTTCCGGTGAAATTACAGGGACATGAGACGTTAGACTACATCTCAGGGTGGCATCCCGCGATACTTCTGGTCAAGTGATACTTCTGGTACGGCATTGCTAGGCTGCGGTAACTGCTTACCTTCTGGTGAGCCGTACGTGATTTTTTTATACCACCAAGGTGGCAAACAAGCATACGGCCCACCTTATTGTGATTGTGGTTTGGTGTGGTGCGGTGATTACCTCTTTAGTTGTAAAAAATAAGTCAGTGGATGGTGAAGGCTCAAAATCGGTAGTCATGGCGCTCTTTGGGTGGGGCCTATGTCCAGCAGTGGACGTGTATTGGCTGATATAATGATAATGGTGACTTTCGAGAGCTAATTGATAGATTCAGGCGTTACTTTGCGGAAATCCATTACAAAATAAAAAAGGGCTATAAAAAAGCCAGTGGCTTTGGCTCCAGCGCTCGACGGAGCAACACGTCTGCCGGAGAACAAGTCGATAATCCTGAGGATGTCCCGTGGAGGGATGAAACACGTGTCGATATTTTTCTTTTGAGGTTAACTGTGGTAACTGTGTGACCTCATCAGTTAAAAGGTTAAGCGGAATAGTACTAGAGATTTTTCGTGTGTTTTTTATTTCGAGAGCTGTTATATTTTTTTATAATTTCTTACTTTGGTCACAATTTTACGCTTATGCGTAAAGTAATTTTATAAGGCTTAGTAGTTTGAATGTAAATTTGCACAATATCGCAACGGTCGCCGGACCAAGGTTAATTCGTGCTATGGGAAAACGCGGCGTTATCTACGCTTATTGTGTTTTAAATATGAATTTTATAATATTGCATTCAACTAACTTACAAACAGCCGCATTAAATTTAAATTCTGTTGTGAGTTTTACTTCTAGGATCAAGAATCACAGGGTATGTTTTATAGATCAGTCACATAGATACACTTAGTACTACGTACCAGAAGTCCAGAACACAGTAAATATTGCAGAATTAATTATTAAAAAAAAAACGACTCCAAGACACTACACATGTACTACACATCATCATACTCATCATCATGACAGCCTTCTAATGTGTCCACTGCTGGGACACTGGCCTACTCTCCAGCGAGAGTGATTGGGTCCTAATCCACCACGCGGACCCAATGCGGATTGGTGGATGGCACATGTCTTTCGAATGATTAGTTCTTGGACATGCCGGTTTCCTCACGATGTTTTCCTTCACCGTATGAGAGCACTGGCATTGCCGCACATAAATTTTTCGTAGCGAAAAATCCATTGGCAATGTACTACACATGTACAAACTTTTACTAAAAAGTATGAAACATACAATCTTATTTGTGATTGGTTATTGATAACAGATAAAACAGAGATTGAAAGTCTTCATCCAAATTTTTGCTGAAGGGAACAACAATTAAACATGTGTATTTCCTCTCCTCCCTAAATCTGTGTATTTTCTGATATTTTTATTTTTTCAAAAAGTGCTGAATCAACGTCGATAAAAATTTTAAGTGACCTTCTCTGAAGTATACCCTACCAAACAAAAAATAATTAACAAAATAAAATCATAATTGGCGGAATAATAGCGCAACAAGCACCTCTTTTTGCTTCCTTTAAATCTGATTATAGCAAAGCGCTGTTAAATTTATAAAAATCTAGAAACAACTAAGAAACAATTTTTAAAACTTTATACAAATAACATTTTTGTAATAAACTTTAAGGAAGGAAAATATAAAGCAAGGACAACCGCATTTAAAGTGCGAACCTTGAGTTTACTGTTTAACTAATAATTAAGTCGACATCATACATTTTGACGGTTATATAAACAGGTCTGTAGATTCTATATTGAGGCAGGTTATGTAATAGGAAGTAAAGATGTGAGAGTAGAATATTGTAAAACTAATGACTCGCACCGGCTTTTACGGTATAATAAATAATAATAATAAATAAATAATGCTGGAAAATCCACACAGCATCATCTAGCCCCAAGGTAAGCAGAGCTGTGTTATGGGTACTAGATGACTGATATATACTTAATACAATACAATACATAGATAGATATTTTTATTATATATATATATAGAAAATACCCAGAACACCCTGAACAAATATTTGTAGATCGTACAAACATATTGAAGAAGGCTGATCTTATGCTCTGAACATTATTCATTTAAATTTTCTTAGCATGAGTCTCACCTAGTTCGATTGGCACCACACTGGAGCTTTATGATGAAGAGGGATCATCAAAACAAGACCTAGAAACCCAGCCGAGTTTGTTGCCAGTCTTCTAGGCTGGGGCATGTGGAACTGGCGTAAATTCACCTAGCTGTAAGACGTCTCAAAATGATCCTTCTGATTTTAATAAAAATATTTTAAATTTGAATTACATAGATTCTTGTCGAATGACGATCACGAAGTGCTTAACCAAAATCTTATAGTACTCCTGAATCCTGCTAAGATAATGTATAAATTTTACGCACTTTCATAATTTTCCGTAATCTATTTCACAATCAAATCAGTGTGCATAACAAGGTATACAAACATATTATTATAAATACATGTAGGAATGGAGTGTGATGTAATGAGTGAAGCGGAGCGTAATTAGTGCGAAAGGGAGAGAAGAAAGGAGAGAGGGAGAAGGCAGATTGAGGCAAGCTACATTAAGGTTAGGACGTGAGGTTATAAAATAAAAGTACAGAGTTTTGATAAAGTGCTGTTTTACTCAAAAAACCCACATTTTGGGGGCTCGTCCGGGATATCGAGTAAAACACGCAAGACGAGCATACCTACTACGGGCCGGCGACCCTCTTCTCAGACGACGACGGTGAACGACGATCAACGACGACACGACGACAATGGCGGCGGAAGAGAGCAAGCCAGGGACCGAGGAAGGTGTAAAATTTGGAACGATGGAGGGCGTCTACAACACGCTTACTAAGTTCACAGGCGACGATAGAACGTACACAGCATCCAAGTGGGTACAAGACATCGAAGATAACGCCGAGATATTTCAGTGGTCGAGCCAGCAAAAGTTAATCATAGCTAGAAGAACTTTGTCGGGAACGGCGGAGCTTTGGATGCGCACGGAGAAAACTTTTAAAACATTTGAAGAGCTGAAGTCAGCTATACTCAAAGAATTTTCGGATGCGGTCAACCCGAAGGAAATACACGAGATAATGGCGGCTCGCAAAAAACTAAAGAACGAATCTTACTATCAGTATTTGCTCACGATGAAAGAGTATGGCAAGAGGGCCGGTATTCCAGACTACGTGGCCATTCAGTATATAGTGGACGGGATTGAAGACAATGAATGTAATAAGGCTCTGTTATATGGCATCACTACATACCGCGCGCTCAAAGAAAAACTGCAAATTTATGAGCGCATGAAGGAAAAATCAGCTCTAAAGACCAAGGCACCCGTGCAAGACGGAAAGTCCCAACGAGCGTCGGCATCAACACCACAGCGGCGATGTTTTAACTGCGGAGGAACAGGTCATTTGGCGAGTGCATGCAAAAATGGCATAAAATGTTTCCGCTGCAACCAGAATGGTCACATAGGACAACAGTGTACCGCCCCGCTCGACAAAGGAATTTCCGGCAGCGCAGGAGACGGTAGAAATAAAAGAAATGTGCCATCGACAAGTAGAGGGGCCGCGTCGGTAAAGCAGCAACAGCAGCCGTCAGCTATGTTTGGAGTGTCAGTTAGCGAGCCGCATCGATGCCATTGTTCGTGTAGTGGTGGCGCTAGTGTTGCCGTCGAAACCATCGAAACCGGCGGCGCAGCAGACAATGACGTTGACAGCGAAGTGTCAGACGAACACGAGGTTATGCAAATTGTAAACAAGACGGTTTTGTGTACGGAAAAACGAGCGAAAAAGGCGATGAAAACGGTAAAAGTTAACGAAATAAGTGTAGATGCGTTAGTAGATACGGGTAGTGACGTGAACTTAATGTCGTTAGCGTTGTATAAATCATTAAAGACTGAAAAGGCGAACGACAATTTAGTATTGTCTGGACTTGGACAATCGCAGGTTATTTCGATCGGAAAGATAACCGTAGTTATAAGTGTAGACGGTATCTGTTATACAAATGTTATTTTTCATGTGGTGCCCGAAAATGTAATGCCTTACGAATTGATTATTGGTCAGGAGTTGTTAGGATTAGTTACCATGATAATGAATGAAGGGTCGGTAAAATTCCTGCCAGAAGGCTGTGACTGGGTAGGTAAAATATATCATTTTGCAGGGTGTGTTGACATGCTTCTAGATCACATAGCCAATCCAAGGATTAGGAAGGAAGTCCTGAGGTGTATTAAGGAATATGTACCAGTCCAAACTGAAGAAGCCCCTATCCAACTCAAAATAGTGCTGAAGGATAACATACCAGTATCACAACGACCAAGGAGATTGTCGATTGCTGAACAGCAAATTGTGGAGAAACAGGTGGATGAATGGTTGCAAAATGGAATTGTACAGGTTAGTTATTCTGAATATTCAAGCCCCTTAGTGCTAGTAAAAAAAAAAGATGGTTCAGTTAGGATTTGTGTGGATTATAGATTGTTGAACAAAAAAATTATTAAAGATGAATTCCCACTTCCCATTATTGATGACTTGATTAATAAGCTACAAGGAGCAAGGGTATTCAGTGTGCTGGACCTGAAAAACGGTTTTTTCCATCTAAAAGTGAGCGAAGAATCTATTAAATACACCTCATTTGTCTCGCATCATGGGCAGTTTGCTTTTCTACGAGCTCCGTTCGGTCTTTCTACATCGCCAAAGACATTCATGAGATTTGTGAGCATAATTTTCAGGGAATTGATAGCACAGGGAATAATAATGATATTCATCGATGACATTTTGATTCCAGCAAAAGATGAAGTAGAGGCGCTTGAGAGGTTGAAGCAGGTGTTGGAGGTATCATCACGTTTCGGGTTGGAGATAAATTGGAAAAAGGCACACCTCATACAACGGGAGATTGAATACTTGGGCCATATAATCAGAGAGGGGGAAGTCAAGCCGAGTGCCGATAAGACTGATGCAGTGGCAAGGTACCCAGAACCAAGAAATATTAAGCAGGTGCATAGTTTCATAGGCCTTACAAGTTACTTCAGGAAGTACATTGAATGCTATGCCATGATTGCAAAACCGCTGACAGATTTATTAAAAAAAGAGGCAGAATTTACATTTGGCTCTGAGCAGCTAATGGCCTTTGAGACTTTGAAACAAAGTTTGACTAATGGGCCCGTTTTAAAAATATTTGATACCAGGCTAAAAACAGAAATGCATACTGATGCGTCATGTGTAGCTTATTCTGCAATTCTCATGCAGTATCATCCTAACTCTGGGTTACACCCTGTCTACTACATGAGCCGAAAGACGAATGATGCCCAGAGCAAGTATTCAAGTTATGAACTGGAAGCCTTAGCTATAATCGAAGGTGTAAAAAAGTTCCGTCATTATCTGTATGGCATACATTTTAAAATAGTCACAGATTGTAAGGCATTTGAGTTGACTCTCAAAAAGAAAGATTTAACACCAAAGGTTGCCCGATGGGTGCTCTTGCTAGATGAATATGATTATGAAATAGAACATAGAGCTGGATCCAAAATGATGCATACTGATGCTTTGAGTAGAAACCCATACGTAGCAGCCGTTAATACATTGAGTGACAGCATAAGATCAGCTCAAGACAAGGACGAAGGTTTAAACGCCATTAAAGAGATCTTGAAGGTTAGCCCTTACAATGACTATTGGCTAGAAAATGGATTATTGTACAAAGGTGATCAAAAGCAGCTGGTTATCCCTAGGTCGTTAGAAAAAGAAGTCATAAGGAGAGCCCACAGCAATGGCCATTTTGCTAAATTAAAAATGAAAGAGTTATTAACTAGAGATTACTTTATCAGAAATATTGACAAAAAGATTGAAGAATTTTTGATGGGCTGTATACCCTGCCTAATGTCAATGAGGAAAGAAGGCAAGCAGGAAGGCTGGTTGAATCCTATAGAGAAGGAAAGTATCCCTTTTGATACACTGCATATAGACCATATAGGACCTCTGATGGAGACAAAGAAGCAATACAATTATATTCTAACCATTATTGACTCCTTTACAAAATTTGTATGGCTATTTCCTACAAAGACGACATCCAGCAAAGAGACCTTGAATAAACTCCAGATACATCAGCAAACCTTTGGAAACCCACGAAGAATGATTACTGATAAGGGTGCAGCTTTCATCAGCAATGATTTTGAAAACTATTGCCAAGAAGAGGGAATACAGCACTTGAGAATCACCACCGGTGTTCCGAGAGGTAATGGGCAAGTAGAAAGGGTACATAGAGTGCTCATTCCAGCCCTAACTAAACTATGTGTTGAAAATCCCACCCTGTGGTATCGTCAGGTAAGTCGTGTACAGAGATCTTTAAACAGTACTTTTCACAGGAGTGTGCACACTTCACCTTTTGAACTGCTAATGGGTTCCAAGATGAGAAATAAAGAGGATGTTGAGATCTTGGAGTTACTACAAAGAGAGGCAGTATCTCAATATGATGAAAACAGAGAAAAAATAAGAGAGCAGGCTAAGGAACAGATTTTGAAAGTTCAAGAGGAAAATAGAAGAGGATTTAATAAGAAAAGGAAAACAAGCTCAGTGTATGCAGAAGGCGATATGGTAGCCATAAAACGAACACAGTTTGGCCCAGGTCTGAAACTGAAACCTAAGTATCTAGGACCCTACAAAGTGATCAAATGTAAACGTCATGATCGTTATGAAGTCGAAAAATTGAATGTGTCGGCAGAAGGACCTATCAAGACATCCAGCTCTGCTGATCAAATGAAAAGGTGGCCTGAGCATGATGACCTGAACATATCTGAGTGAGAGGTAGTTTCGTTTATTTATGGTAGGTAAATGGTATATTTTATCTTTTATCTTTTCCCAGGTCTTTATTTGTAGAGTGTATCAATTTCGCTACCCCAGCATTATTGTCATGGTAACAGCGCTGAATTAAAACTTCCCAAGCAAATTAGTAGTATGAATAGTCATTATATAAAGGCAATGGCTATCTAAATTCGAAGATTTGTAATATTATTATTATAGAGAGAGCCCTTATTCATACAAGGAACTGATTGTCTAACTGTAAGCATTATCTTTTCTATTCATTCTTATGTAATACAGCTGGTGATAAATATTAAGTAAATTAATATTATGTAAACTTTTTATTGTAGTATTGTTTAAGAACACAATTTTAGTGAAACTTTACCTTATAAGTACCTAAGCTAGTAAAGGCTACTTAGTACCTACCTAGATATAAAGTTTATTATTTCAGTGTGTAGAGTAATTTGGTTTATATAAATTTAGATGTATCTAGTACTTGCTTTCTATGTATCCATGTCTGAGGCCAGACATTATTGTCAGGACAGCCGAAATGTAGGAATGGAGTGTGATGTAATGAGTGAAGCGGAGCGTAATTAGTGCGAAAGGGAGAGAAGAAAGGAGAGAGGGAGAAGGCAGATTGAGGCAAGCTACATTAAGGTTAGGACGTGAGGTTATAAAATAAAAGTACAGAGTTTTGATAAAGTGCTGTTTTACTCAAAAAACCCACATACATACACACTGATAGCACTCAAATTAGCACAACATAGCCGTAAGCAGGTCACGGTCCGGTGTGGGAGGGAGATATAGCATACACGAAAGTAAGAGAGAAAGAGACAGGCATACCAGCTTACAAGCTATACCTGTTCAAATCTGATATACTAGTTGCCAAATATGTGTGTATTTTACTAGAAAATTAAGTTTGATTATTATGAAAGTCTTCCACTGATCCGCATTAGGTTCATGGTGGTATTTATTAAGACCCAATCACTCTTACTGAAAAGTAGACCAGTGTCCCAGTAGTGGGAACATTAGAAGGCTGATGCTATAAAATAACCGATTACTTAGAATTACCTAGTAAAAAAGCTTGGGACGAATGTGCTCCAACTCTACTTGGCATCCATAACAATAGCAAGGATCATGCCAAAAAAACGATAGGAACCCAGCAAGGTGTTGTTGCCAGTTTTTTTACGGCATTGGCGCGTTGGAACTGGCGTAAACTTTCCTAGCTTGTATGACGTTTCAAAGTGATCGAGTGATTGAGTGATGATGGCATGATAGCAAGGCTATTTGGATGCCGAGTAAAGTTGGAGCACATTCGTCCCAAGCTTTTTTATCATCTATGTAATCGGTTATTTTATAGTAACCGAATGAACACAATTTACTTTCACACACATTAATCATGTTGAGCAATCCACTGGCAATAGTTGAAACGCTCCTAAACATAGTAAGTAAGTTTGTACGAGTCAGTGACCAACTCAACAACAAGACAAGGAGCGCTCGTGACGTAACTGGCTAAATTGTTCTTAACAAATCAACGAAGTTAAGCACTGTTCCGCGAGGTCATCATTTGGATGGGTGACCGCCAGTGGCAATTTCAACTGAGCGCTCTTGTGCTTCGGAGGGCACGTTAAGCAGTCGCCTTCGGGCGGCCTAGAAACTCTAGAGTTGGCCACTGACTCATACGAACGAACGAACGAAGTGACCAACTCTGGTGACAGGGTTTCTAAGCCGCCCAAGGCCTCTGTCATATCCTCTGAAGCACGGGAGCGCTCAGCTGAAGTTGCCACTGGCGGTCACCCATCCAAATGAGAACGAGGAAAGGAACAGTGCTTAACTTCGTTGATCTGGAACCACTTAGCCAGCTACGTCACGACTCACGAGTACTCCATATCGAATGTAGGATAGATAATAAGGACAGTGCACATTGCCATAAAATTGATAGCACGAGCTAAGTAAACAAAGTAAGGCTAAGGTCGAATACTTGAGAACTAAAACCGAGGACAGAACCGAGAAGCTCAGACCGTAATAGGCATAAATAATGCTTTTGTCAATAGTAAACATTAACCTATCCAGATGTCAATTTGCATGGGTTATGCATGCGTTGTATAAATTCGGAATAGTTATAAATAGTAAGCAGTTAAGAGCACTGGTGGTCTAGTGGTAGTGACCCCGCCTTCCGATCCTAAGGTCGTGGGTTCAAATCCGGTCGTGCACCAATGGATTTTTAGCTACGAAAAATTTATGTGCGCAATGTCAGCGCTCTCATACGGTGAAGGAAAACATCGTGAGGAAACCGGTATGTCCAAGAACTAAAAATTCGAAAGACATATGCCTTCCACCAATCCGCATTGGGTCCGCGTGGTGGATTAAGACCCAATCACTCTCGCTGGAGAGTAGGCCAATGTCCCAGCAGTGGGAACATTAGAAGGCTGTCATGATGATGAATAGTAAGCGGGGCGTATAGCTCGCAGAACCGATAATAGGAATAAAGGTTCTCGAATGGCGACTACGGACTGGAAAACGAAGTATAGGACCTCCCCAACTCGTTTGACGATCGAAGTAAATTGATTCAAGTAGGGCACCTGCCCCTTAATCAAATAACTCTGTTCACGATCAATATCAAATATAATGACGACCGATGTGGCGCAGCGGGCGCAGGTCCGCCTGCGACACAGAGGGTTCGATTCCCGCCTCGCTCGGGACAAATGTTTGTACGATCTACAAATATTTGTTCCGGGTGTTCTGGGTATTTTCTATATATAATAAGAACTATCTATCAATGTATTGTATTGTATTAAATATATATCAGTCATCTAGTACCCATAACACAGCTCTGTTTAACAGCAGCTTAGCTTGGGGCTAGATGATGCTGTGTGGATTGTCCAGCATTATTTATTATATCCATTGATCTCCATTTTAAACTGTCTAATAAGACAGTAGAGCTATAGTCAAACAAATAGACAGTTTGAGATAGATATCAGTGGAGATTGGTCGAGGTATTCCCACGAACTGCACAGTTTTTAGTGCACACTTTTTATTCCCATTACTGCGAAGAATATGTGCCGTTCTTGGGAATGAAAAAATAATAATTAAAAAAGTTCCCATTACTGCACTCAGCTTGATAACGCTTTCTAGTCATGGGCTATTCAAAGTTTTTTTATTTGTGTATGTCATCAAGCGACAAGACTATCAAGACGCCTGCCTGGTGTTAAGAACCACGCCTAACCATAACAGATGCAGTGCCGCCACCGCAGTGCCGCCACCCAAAGCTTAAAGTGTTTAAGTGCCTGGCACTGCACTGCGCTCATCACCCTGAGACGTTGTTGTCTCTTTCGCCCAGTAACATCACTTGCTACAGTGCCCTTCAAACCTAAACAGTTGCACACTATTGCTTGAAGGTAAAATATCTGGCACTGCGGTGGTATCCTTGCTGAAGAGTCCTACCACCAGGTATTCATCGTCATCCTCATCTCAGCCTGGTATAGGGGGTATATCGCTAACAGAGTTATGTGATCAACCCGCTGTCTGGTCCGCTGTTGGTTTCCCTAAGAAATAAAATAAAGTAATAATATCTCACGGTCCAGCTGATAATGACTAGGTACTCACGATATCATGCCCCTGGCTGCCGCTCCTCACCACCTCAGGCGCCATGTACTCGATGGTGCCGCAGAAGCTGTAAGCCCTGCTCTCACCACCGCAGAACTCCTTCGAGAGGCCGAAGTCAGTCAGCACTATGTGACCTTCCGCATCGAGGAGTATGTTCTCGAGCTTGATGTCACGGTAGATGATGCCGAGCTAGTGGAAATACACAAAGTTAAGATATATTATTGGTTATGGATAAATGATTTTCTTTTCAATTCTATATTGCATAAAGTAAGTTCAATGAGTCAGTGGCTAACTCTGGTGACGGAGATATTAAGACAGAGCTGGTGGAAATACACAGCATAAACTAAAGTTTTTTTTTTTATACAATGGAAGTGGCAACCAAGCGTCCGGCCCACAAGATTGTAAGCGGTTACCGCAGCCTATGGACGCTTGCAATACCAGAGGTATCACTTGCGGGTTGCCACCATGACGCTAAGATCGAAAGCCTCATGTGCCAGTAATTTCACCGGAAACCATACCCTTCACACCGGAACACAGCAATGCGAGCATTACTGCTTTGCGGCAGAAATAGGTATGGTGGTAGTCCTTCCCCGGACGAGCTCTATCACAGAGAACTCTACTACTCTTATTGTAATATTTATTTTCAACAAATTTAAATATGTACATAATTACATTACCTACAAAATATACAAAATACATATTGAAACAGTTGAGCAATCTAAATACCGTTACAAATGATCTACAGATAGCTCAACTGATCCATTATATTTATTATGACAGCCTTCTAATGTTCCCACTGCTGGGTGGGACACGGCTACTCTCGAGCTTGAGTGATCTAGCAATGCTTATTGGTCCTTTATTCCGCCATTCAGTATAATCCGGTTTCTATTACTATTGCTATGTTGTCATTTAACTACTTTCTTCCGAGAGAAGACAAAAGAAAGAAGGATTTGTTTTCTCTCTTCCTTTCTTTAGTTTACAACTAGATGACGCTGTAAAATGACCTTTAATATAATACGGTTAAAGATTATGATATCCCAAAAAAATATTTTGCCTCGAGCGGGATTTGAACCCGCAACCACCGCTTGATACGCAGGCGCTCTACCAATTGAGCTATCGAGACATATCTCGCTTAGACGAAATAATCATTGTGATGTCTTCGAAGCGCCGATAGCTCCACCTACAAACGTTGCAGTTATCCAAGCCTCTTCAATGACTAAAGTTAATTTAGTTCATTGACGAGAGGTGTCGCATTGCTTATTCAATTGGTTATTTTTGTTTTTATAGTGTTAACTATCACACTAGGGTAATACTAAAGATTATAATATCCCAAAAATAATGAGGCAAAATATTTTTTGGGATATTATAATCTTTAGTATTAATTACCCTAGTGTGTGGTTAACACTATAAAACAAACAGTTGCTATTACCTTATGTAACTGCTCCAAGGCGAGTATTATTTCCGCTATGTATAACCTAACTTCATGCTCGTTGAAATGCTCTCTCTGATACAGGTGCGTGAACAGTTCTCCGCCGGCTACGTAATCTGCAATAAAACATTAAGATCCTTATTCATAACTTTAACCTCAGTTAGCTAATGTGTCTTTCAAATCGGTCGTCAACCGATAAAAATGAATCATCATGATAGCCTTCTAATGTTCCCACTGCTGGGACACTGGCCTACTCTCAAGCGAGAGTGATTGGGTCTTAATCCACCACGCGGACCCAATACGGATTGGTGGATGGCACATGTCTTTCGAATTTTTTGTTCTTGGACATGCCGGTTTCCTCACGATGTTTTGCTTCACCGTATGAGAGCACTGGCATTGAGCACATACATTTTTCGTAGCAAAAAATCCATTGGTGCACGACCGGAATCGAATCCACGACCGGAATCGAATCCACGACCTTAGCATCGGAAGGCGGGGTCACTACCACTAGAAATATGAATAATGCTGGACAATCCACACAGCATCATCTAGCCCTAAGCTAAGCAGCGCTTGTGTTATGGGTACTAGATGACTGATATACTTAATACAATACATAGACATTTTGTATTATAATACATCGAAAATACCCAGAACACCCGGATCAAATATTTGCAGATCGTACAAACAATAGTCCCGAGGCGGGAATCGAATCCGCAACCTCCTGTGTCGCAAGCGGACCTTCGCCCGCCGCACCACATCGGTCGTCTAGTATCCCTCGCTACACATCATCGCACAACTCTGGTAGAAACGCAGCGTTACGAAGGATTCTCTATCATAGCGAGATATAATTTGACATTACCTAAGTAAGTTCGGACGAGTCAGTGGCAACTCTCTCTCTTTGTCTTTTTTAATTAAATGAAATGAAATATTTATTTACTTGAAGTGTGGTAAAGCGGTACAAGATAATAGCAGGTAGGTTTTCTGTGACACTCGCTTCGTCGGAAACGACATGCAAAATTTAAATTACTATTCTAAGAAGCTACCTACTACATTTCACTATAATAATGATACAAATTAATAATTAAACAAGCAACATAGATATAAATTAAAATTTCAGATTAGAATGTCAATAGTAAAAATACAAAATAAGAAACATAAGAATATAAATAATTAATAAAAATAACATTAGCAATAACAATAACAATTGTTAAATACATTTCAATTTAATTGATCATGTCTTTTACGCTATAAAAACATTAGTCGACAAGCCACAGATAAAGTTTTGTTTTAAATTGTCTTATTGGCAAGAATTTTATTAAATATCTTTATCGTCATTATATAGCTACTTTTATGCAGTCTTTCGGATTGGCAACATTAATCTAGTTGGATCCCTATATTAGAGCCTTGAATATTAAATATAAGTAAAAAAAAAAAAAAAGGTAGAGGTAGTAGAGTTAATTTTCATTACTCGCTCGAATTTAGCTTTTTATTATTTCATGCAGTCTGTCGTCTTTAAGTACAGTAGCACTAAGATTTAGCCGTAATAACTTGTATCAGTTAATTATTATGATTGTATATTGTGTTAATGGCACTTAAATAAATAAATAAATAAACTCTGTTGACGGAACTAAAATGCCGCCCCGGAAGGCCTCCGTCAATGCATTTCACAATCGAACAGGTGCCTTACTCTTGAATCCAATGACAATTCCGATCCAATCCCAATTTCCATTTACTGCTGTCAAATTTTTGTACTCTTGAAAACAAGGTTGAATTTGGCGCTTGGTTTGCTGTTAAGTACGAAATGTCATATTCCAATAATTGTCCAATACCGATCGCGTTCAAGAGTAAGGCCCCAGGTAGTATGAAAATATATTTTTGCAATCAATCAATCATTAATAAC
Organism: Colostygia pectinataria; assembly: GCA_951394395.1. NCBI lineage: Eukaryota > Metazoa > Arthropoda > Insecta > Lepidoptera > Geometridae > Colostygia > Colostygia pectinataria. The sequence goes on along the minus strand of OX596374.1, from coordinate 5,437,359 downwards.
ACAACGCCTAACATCGCAAATAGGTGTGCCACGTGATAAACTAGATCTAGGTCATAACATCTGAGTGTTTAAACTGTTCAACCTACATCAGGCCACGAGCCCACGATACGTGATGATTACTAATGTTATTCGAATTGAGTTTATAATTACAATTATAAAATATTGGGGGACATTTTTACACTGCGCTATCAAGCCACAAAATAAGCAAAGCTTGAACTGAATACAGAATAGATATCTATATCTATACAAATATTATAAAGCAATAAGATTTATATTTTTGTATTTTTTGTTTGTTACGGACTCAAAAACCAGGACCAGTAGGTCCGATTTAAAAAATTCTTTCACCATTACAATGCTATATTATCCCTGAGAAACAAAGGCTATATTTATTATCAGCGACCCGCCCCGGCTTCGCACGGGTGCGACGGTTTCATTGCACCCGCGCAAAGTTGGGACGGACTTAGAGTCTTTTATACCAAGAGATAGAGCTCGTACATTATATTATACACACACGACATATAAACGATCAGACCCGGAATAAATATTTCCAGATAGTGCATACATTTGTCCCGCAGCAGGATCGAACCCGCAACCTCTCGCTTCTGAACCGGGCCCTCTCCCACCGCGACATAGACGTCGTCTAAATAATTGCATCCTTTATAAATAAATGCATTGTTTTCCAGTGAGCTGAAAAAACCTTGAAACGAAACTATAACCCATAACAAACACAGGTTACTAGTTAAAGCAACTTATTCGTTTTCAATGTAATTCCCTCTGCAATCCTGTTGCACGCGAACAAGCACATTACTATAAGGCTGGATTCAGAAGGTTTTTTTTTTTTATACCAATAAAGTGGCAACCAAGCGTACGGCCCACTTGATGGTCAGCGGTTACCGTAGCCTATGTACGCATGCAACATCATAGATATCACTTGCGTGTTACCACCCTGAGACGTTAGATGGAAAGTCTCATGTGCCTGTAATTTCACCGGAAACCATACCCTTCGAACCGGAACACAGCAATGCGAGCATTGCTGCTTGGCGGCAGAAATAGGTATGGTGGTAGTCCTTCCCCGGACGAGCTCTACCACAAAGAACTCTACTACTCTTACTACTATAGCGAGATAAAAAACAGACGAAAAATCTCTAGTACTACCCCGCTCAACCTATTAATGATGAGGTCACACAGTTAACCTAAAAAGGAAAATATCGACACGTGCTTCATCCCTCCACGGAACATCACCAGGACCATTTCAGAGATTTTTCGTCTGTTTTTTTATCTTGTAATGGATTTCCGCAAAGTAACGCCTGAATCTATCAATTATCTACTATAGCCTTCAATATAGCGGACAAAAGCGATATAATATCGTGACAGTTCCCGATTATCAGCTTATGTCCGTGACTGCTCCGGGTTGATCACATAACTATGTTAGCGACCAATATCCATTGATCTCCATCTCAAACTGTCTAATAAAACAGTAGAGCTATGGCCAAACTATCCAGTAAGACAGTCGAGCTTTGGTAAAACTGTCTTATTAGACAGTTTGAGATGGAGATCAATGGAGAAGAGAGTTATGTGATCAACCCGCTGAACAAAGTTGTCACCGACATAAGTTGAACTACGATATTTGCTATGATTATCGTATCAAGAATAAACCTTCTGCATCCGCCAGTTGCCTACAACTTGAACCCCAACATACCGTGTTTCAAACCCAACTTAGTCCATAACTAACCGCACGTGCAATATACCGAACAATGGGTTACAGAGAAGCTAGAAAAGCGAGAGTGAACTTCAAACACCAGCTATGAGCATAATGATTAATTATGAGTAATATTTCAAGGTGGCGACCGACAGGTAGAGTAGTGTAAACTAATGTGCTAACATAAGAACTCTCACAGTTAACGGTATAAATATTTTTTATTTTCAAAAAGACAAAAAATACATGTATCTTTATTTTTAAAATTATCATTTAATAATTCTTGCAAATAAGTTTTTGATAGCGTCTTTATGGGCTGGCCACACAGAAAACACGTAAGACAAGGCGCGTCGCGAACAGGGCGCAGACGAAACGGGGCGCAGACGTAACTTTTTAAAAGATATAGAAGCACAGGGGCAATGACGCGGTGAGGCGGCGCGAGAGCCTCATCAGCACCCCCGCCCGTTCAATCCCGTGTCTCATCATTACGCAGACGAGCAAGCGTCGGTGTACTGTTGTTCCGTGTAGAAAGGACAGATCCTTTCTATAATAATTATGTTTGATTTACACTTCAACCAGGCCGGCATGGGTTGAGCTGTAGAACAAACTTTACAAACATAAAAACAACTTAATTATTACAAACGTCATTTTGTTTCATATGCTGAAATAGTTTTATTTGTGATAATTGACGAGATCAAGAAAGATTTTAACTTTAATTTGACTAGTTTTTATAACGCGAATTGCCCTATTGTACGCTTTATTTAAACACACTAAACTACTTGGTTCAAAGTTGCACCCAAAATTAGCACACTAAACAGCGCACGTGTAACAACGAACAATGGATTACAAACAACAAAAGGGAAAAAGCGAGGAATGCATCCTTTAGGCCAAGGCGAGTAGCCAATCAAGTTACATAAGACACGTTTTAGTTTTAGTGAAGCAAAAAATGTAATAATTAAATGTCGGTTCTAAACACCACCCCATTTCAACCAAAGATGCCCTTCCATGTTCCAGAGGGTACGTTAATCTTTCGGTCCCGGTTTTAGCTTGCAAGATAGATACATTTTTTAAAGTTACTTACTTACCTAAATAAATACTTACTTCTTATACCTACCTATTCTGGTTGAGTAACTAGGTACCAAACTGTGCCTAATAAATACAAACGATATTAAGTACCTAGATAGGTTGTTTTGACAAGATTGTTTGGGTCATTGATACAATTTTAACTAAGATACGAGTACCTACTGCATATATGTATACCTACGTGCATAGCGATGGATAGGTCTATACCTAGACTAAAGTACCTGCACCGATCGAACCACCAACTTTAAATTTTAAGTTTAATATTATTTAATATTATATAAGAGTAGTAGAGTTCTTTGTGAAAGAGCTCGTCCGGGGAAGGACTACCACCATACCTATTTCTGCCGCCAAGCAGTAATGCTCGCATTGCTGTGTTCCGGTTCGAAGGGTATGGTTTCCGGTGAAATTACAGGCACATGAGACTTACCATCTAACGTCTCAGGGTGGTAACACGCAAGTGATATCTATGATGTTGCATGCGTACATAGGCTACGGTAACCGCTGACCATCAAGTGGGCCGTACGCTTGGTTACCACTTTAGTAGTATAAAAAAAAAAAAAAATATAGCTCATAATAAGTGAACTGTAAAGTTTTTCATGAGTCTAATAAAGTTCTTTAAACCGAGATAATCTTCATTTGGTTAATTGTTTTATAGTGTTAAACCTCACACTGCGAGAATATTTGTTCCGGGTGTTCTGGTAATTAGCTATGTATAATAAAAAAATATCTACATAATATGTATTGTATTGTATTAAGTATATCAATCATCTATTACCATAACACAAGCTCTGCTTAGCTTGGGAGCTTATAATACTGTGTGGATTGTCCAACATTATTTATTTAATTTATAATAAGTCTAAAAGTCCCGCTTGAGACGAAACATTTTTGAGATATTATACTTGCGTTCATAGTTCATCGGTTTCATCAAGTTTTTAAAAATTTACTAAAAAAGTATACGATAAATACGATGATACGTGTCGCGCCTTGACATTTTAATATCCAAAGTGGAGACCAACACGAAATAATAAAAGAGTTTTCGTGTTATTACATTGTAGGAAAAAAAATAAAATGACACGCTTATTTGGAAGGGTACTACAGTACATACAAGTGAACGATTTATTAGACTTTTAGAAACCTGCAGATGAGTCTGAGTTTATACTGACGTAAAAAACTATATAAATCTTTATAAAAAACTGATACTGATACTTACTGGATCCCAGTGTTGGGCAAAGGCCTCCCTCCCATTCCTCAAGGATTTGCGATCCTGGGCAGTTGTTCGCCAGGCTTTTTATGAAATAAGTCTTTGAAATTCCGAATAATTTACAAATTCAAGAAAACAGTTTGCAGGTTCGTTTCAATAATGACTTTTAAAGCTATAAAATCTACAAATATAAACTGAATCGTGATATTCGTAGCAGGTGTAATCGCAAACAAAGGTTATAGTATATTTTTTCATGTTTAATTGGCGGGGGAAGGTTGCCAAAACTGTCTCAGGAGTAGCCTAATTAGTCTGGGTGAATCTCGTTTGTTTCAAGTCTGGACAAAGGGATTTGGTGATTAGAAGGGCATTGCACCAAAGCGCAGACGGATTTGAAAGTTAGGGTTAATCTGATGGATTTTTATATAATCTTAGAATAAGTTGAAAAGGCTGTGGGCAGGCCATAATAGTGACCAGAACCAACAGCCGCTGGGGAATAATGGTTCTCGAATGGTAACCACGAACTGGGAAACGAAGTATAAAGCGGCTCATTTAGTCGATGGACCGATGACATTAAAGCATTCCCAGGAAGTCGGTGGATGGCGAAGGCTCAAAATCGATCGTCATGGCGCTGTTTGGAGGAGGCCTATGTTCAGCGCTTGGACTGATAATATGACGATGATTTTTTAATTATTATTTATTTAAAGAGTAACCTTCATTAATCAGTGGAAGACATTTTGTTAGACCGTTAGAAAAATAAGAGGACTTTGCCCAGAAGTTAGACAATGTCATACTAACCATTGGCTGTTTATTTCCTCACTTTAGCTCGAGTAGGCCCAGCAGTGGGAACATTAGAACTTTCGAAGTCTGTCATAATGATAGTGCTCCACACATTCCTAAATGTATGGAGCTGAAAAAAAAAATCTGTCCACAGCTTACGGCGCCGGCGTTTTGCTTGCAGACTCAATTAGTAGCCAGCCAGCCTTTACCTTACCACACAGGTAACTTATGCTCCAAAATTCTCTAATCTAAGGAATCAATCCCCGAAAACCCAGGGTTTTCTCCAAAACCCCCTCCTTTTCTAACGTGTTTCAAATATTTTAAAACATCTAAACGAGTCAATGGTGTATTAAAAACACAAGACTAGGTCAAGGTGATAACAAGTAGGCCTCTCGCCATTTTGTTGGGCAATCTTTCGGCGCGTATTTTTGTGAATTTCTACACTTGAATCACTGCGATTGTAGTTTTGACACGGAACATTTTATTTTACAATTTTTCATTGAAAGTTTAACTGTATGGCGTAATGTTTTGCGTTACGATCGATGGATTGACCTAGTTTTAAGTTACTAACTAATAACTAGCTAATTTGTCACTTGGTAGAGTTAGACGATATTGTGGATTGCTCATCGTGGCTTTCTTTGGAAGGCTTATGCTCAGCAGTGGACGTATACTGGCTAATAAGCGTCCATAGTCTACGGTAACTGCTTAACATCAGGTGGGCCGTATGCCTGTTTGCCACCTTGGTGGTATAAAAAAAGATGATAATGGTTATGATGATGAATCAGCTACTCAAACACTAATTATAAATATCCAGAAAGGTGGGTAGGATCCACCAATCCGCAATAGTTTTAAGTAAATTAAGACCTTTGAGTAAGTCTCCGTCCAAGCAGTGAGAACATTGGAAGGCTGAACTAGTTGATGGTTTAAAGTAGATAGGGCAGGCATCAGACAGTAAATACTACTTGGATGAATAGGACTCTACCCTAAGCTGGTAGAAAAAAAAAACGATTGGAAAGAGAAGAAAGACAGCAACGAACATAAGCCTGTTTTCAAAAGTATCTTATCTAAAATAATTTCAAATTGTAGATAAAAACATACTCTCTAGTTTAGTGTCTCTTTATCATACTGAACGTCAATTACAAAGATGGAACCGATTAGAACGCCATTTTAAGTATGTTTACAAAAACTATTTTAAATAAGGTAGTTGATATTAATATAAGTATACTTAAAAATACGACCTGGAGGACGGAGCCCAATAAGATGACCCGACCAAATTAGCTCTACTCTAGACACAAAATTTCACGACGCGCTGCACGCTGCGAAATATTGTTCGGAAGATGATTCCAAAGGGGAATCACGACCCTCGGTCATGTGGAGTACGACGCGAGGAGAAGGATATAAAAAATAACGAAGAACCAGTAAAAGAGATAGTACCACTTGGATACCATACCAGCAACTCCGATCTTGATAGTATCGAGCAAACAGCAGCGTTGCCACGCGGTATCAATTCATATTCCGTACCGATGCAACGGTCAAGGGCATTATCTAAGTGGGGTATCACAACGACCTTCTCGAATTGTAATTAGTTCTAGAGAACTGGTACTGATCAGGCCGGGTCTCATGAGCGATGTAGACAACAATGCTGCTTGCGAAGAGAACTTATGTCTTCAATGGTTAATTGTAAAATGCGGACAGATGATTCTATACCTTTAATCATCGAATTGTAATTAGTTTGAGAGCACTGGTACTGATCAGGCCGAAAAGCAAGAGCAATGTAGACAACAATGCTCCTTACGGAAGAGGACTAATGCCTTCAATGGTTAATGTGGACAGATGGTCCTATACCTTTAATCAGAACGCTCTGAGAGCATGGTTAATGTGGACAGATGGTCTTATACCTTTAATCAGAAGGCTCTGAGAGCTAGTTACAACAGTCAAGAGTAATATCTAAGTGGGGTAATACATTAAACGACCTTGTCAAATTGTAATTAGTTCGAGAGCACTGATCAGGCTGGGTATCATGAGCGATGTAGACAACAATGCTCCTTACGGAAGAGAACTTATGCCTTCAATGGTTAATGTGGACAGATGGTCCTATACCTTTAATCAGAACGCTCTGAGAGCATGGTTAATGTGGACAGATGGTCTTATACCTTTAATCAGAACGCTCTGAGAGCATGGTTAATGTGGACAGATGGACCTATACCTTTAATCAGAACGCTCTGAGAGCTAGTTACAACGGTCAACGGTACTATCTAAGGTGGGGTATCAGTTCAGCCTATGTCGGTGTTACTATGTTAGGATAACTAAGTTCAGAATAATCACCGATATAAGCTGAACCATGATAATTTTAACGATATTGTGTCAGCTTGCAAAAATAGACTTGTAGAGTCGACCACAACTTACACTTAGATACATTTAACCCAATTTTGAATCATCATCATTATCATCATCGTCATCCTGGTATCACCCACTGCTGGGTATAGGTCTCCCTTAGCTTATGCCATTCTTCTCGGTCCTGTGGAGTACTAAACCAGGTTTTCTAGGGACTTTTTCGTACTTTAAACGTACTTTAAACCACCATTAGCTAATGTGTTTATGACTAAGGACACTAATGTCTCACCTTCGGAACGTCAGAGATCAGCAATGATATCTATTTTCAATGTCACAGTGCTTTGTTAAATATAAACTTCATGCAGCTGTTTGTGCGTTTTTGATTTATTACCTTTCGTTGTGATTTTAGCTTCATACAAAAGTAGGTCAACAACATTGAAGTTAATTTAACTGTGTTTCTATTTAAAACATGAACTTGGCGTCGTCATCATCCGTTCCGTTTGACCTCCTCTTTTCTTTTATCAGGATATTCAAAACATTAAATAATAATGTCTGCGTAATTTACGAGTTCGCAGCAAAACTAGAACGCGACATAATTCCCAAGAGCTCAATTCTGAGATCTGATGCGTACAAGAACCATGATATTACCATGAAGTGTGTCGATTCTGATCGAGAGCTAGCTAAGCTATCGTAGCTAGCAACTGTTAACTTATTGAAAGTATATGTACGAGTTCCTAACTGACTGCAGGCAGGATTTTTTGTTGTCAGCAAGTGACAAGATGCTCCAGTCGCCCGCCTGATGTTAAGCACCACGCCTGACCATATCAGATACAGTGCCACCCAAAGCTTAAAGTTTTCAAGTTCAGCGTGGCACTGCACTGCGCTCATCACCCCGAGACGTTGCTTGCTAGGTGCTTAGGATTACGTTACGATTCCGATGCGTAGCAGTCGGTCGTAAAATCTACCGATAAGTGGAAAATAAAAAAAATAAAAAAAATGAAATGAAGAACAAAGTTAGCCGAATCGGTCCAGCCGTTGTCGAGTTTTAGCGAGACTAACGCACAGCAATTCATTTTTATATGAGATTTCGGGAATCGAATACGAACCTCTTGCCCCTCAGCCGTTTGTTAGAGACGTTAAAACCGAGGGACAATATAATAAAATGCAGTTTTTTCAATATTCATTAACAAGGTACAATAATACTTTCACTCACCAAAACACTAATTGGCGTTAGAAAGCTCGGCTTTATGCTTTCTAGTCAGGACCTCAATACCACTGGTGGTAAATGACATTCATGGTGGTAGGACCTACCATCACACTAATATTCGTAACTCAATAAGCACAGAACGGATTTGGCTGAAATTTAAAACATAGGTAGATGTAGAATACAGTCGTTTTATGACACGCTGGCATGTACCAGGAATGTAGATAGATCTATTTAGTCATAAGCACATCAACGTAAACAGGTTTTATGGTTAATTTTATGGTTTAATATGGAGCGCTCGTGACGTAGCTGGCTAAGTTGTTCTTAACAGATCAACGAAGTTAAGCACTGTTCCGCGGGGTCATCATTTGGATGGGTGACCGCCAGTGGCAATTTCAACTGAGCGCTCCCGTGCTTCGGAGGGCACGTTAAGCAGTCAGTCCCGGCTTTTCAAAGCCATGACATATAGAGGCCTTCGGGCGGTCTAGAAACTCTGTCACCAGAGTTGACCACTGACTAATACGAACGAACGAACGAATGATGGTTAATTGTAGCATAATTATAATATGTAAATAGGTTACGTATACTGAACTGTTGTGTTGTAAATAAATATTTTTTCATTTTCATTTTTAATATGAAAGAGGTTACTTTTTATCCCAGAAAAAAGTACGGTTCCAGAGTTCCATGCGAACAAAGTCGCTGGCAACAGCTAGTATTATAAATAAATAATGCTGAACAATCCACACAGCATCATCTAGCCCCAAGGTAAGCTGCTGTTAAACAGAGCTGTATTATGGGTACTAGATGAATGATATACTTAATACAATACAATACATAGATAGATATTTTTTATTATATAAAGAAAATACCCAGAACACCCGGAACAAATATTTGTAGATCGTACAAACATTTGACCCGAGGCAGGAATCGAACCCGCAACCTCCGCGTCGCAGGCGGACCTGCGCCCGCTGCGCCACATCGGTCGTCAAAAAATATACACTTGAGAACCTCCGTTTTTCTTCAGTTAAAAATACAAAAAATTACGATATTGTTAACTTATCTTCACTTTAAAACTAAAACTGATCTATCTGGCAAAAGCAAAACGAATTTCCTTAAACACTGCACTTTTCCGTACTGCAAAATGTATACTTGATTTCAAAGTTACAAACGAATTTAATAGTTACGATAAGACAGATAAGGTTCAAATTGAACTTGCTGTGGAATTGCAAAAGACTATCCGTGCAATGTCTTTGATACGACTGTTACAATTGAATTTGGTTCTAAAAGTAAGGCGAATAAGGTTGGGATTGCAGTCGGCGGTACACTTGCGCAATACATGCGTCGTCCCCTTGACCCGCTTGCGACTGAACTAGAATCGAATCCCGAATTGGGTTGTCAATTAGTCATTGATGTATGATTTTTGATAAGATCACACTACGAAATAAAACAATTGTTAAAAAATGGTAAATAGTTTATTTTCTACGTACTATTTTGAATACAATTTGTAATCGCCTTGTCTATCGTACGTTTACAACGTTTGTGACGCGCAGAGACAAATTTAGTTCTAAAAAGCTCTATTGCGCATTGAAACGGGTAACTTCACGATTGCCTACATCCGCGCACCGTACTGAAGTTCGTATTGAGTCAAATTCCCAAATTTTACAGGTCTTGGCGAACAATTTCGCAGTTTTTATTCATAAAATGGGTCCCAAACTACCCTACAAAATGTGATGGCCTTCAAAGGGGATTTTGACACTAACCCAACTTTGGTGACAGAGTTGTAAATGTATGTAATAATAAGAGTTAGTAACTCTTTCATACGTCACGTATGATTTTAAGGGTCAATAAACTTCCTTTTTTCTTTCTTTCTTTCATCATCATCATCATCTTCATCATATCAGCCGATAGACGTCCTGGCTGGACATAGATTTTTAGTAAGGACTTTCTTTACCATCTAATAAAGATTTACAGCGTCTAGTCATGTCTAGTAGCAATATATTAACTCATTTTGCTCTCATGACGTTTTCCTTAACCGTTTTAACCCTAAAACCCTACCCTGGGGTCTTTTGCAATGTGAAAATTAAATAATTACGTAAATATTTAGCAATAATGAAATGCACGATGCCAAGTGTAAACGCGCCCATAAAAAAAAATAAGTTCGTATGAGTCAGTGACCAACCTGAGGCCGTGTGGTGCCGGCAAACTCGCGACCGGAGTGGGTAAGTAAAACCGGTGGGTAGGGCCATTATGTACGTAGTGCTAATATCTCTTCTGTGACTAAAGGTTAAAATAGGTCGTTCGTATTAGTCAATGGCCAACTATGGTGACAGAGTTTCTAGGCCGCCCGAAGGCCTCTGTCATGGCTTAACAACTTTGAAATAGCCGGGACCGACTGCTTAACGTGCCCTCCGAAGCACGGGAGCGCTCAGTTGAAATTGCCACTGCTGGTCACCCATCCAAATGATGACCCCGCTTAACAGTGCTTAACTTCGTTGATCTGTTAAGAACAGTAGTAGAGTTCTCTGTGATAGAGCTCGTCCGGGGAAGGACTACCACCATACCTATTTCTGCCGCCAAGCAGTAATGCTCGCATTGCTGTGTTCCGCTGTGAAAGGTCTGGTTTCCGGTGAAATTACTGTCACATGAGGCTTTCGATCTTAGCCTCAAGGTGGCAACCCGCGAGTGATACCTCTGGTATTGCAAGCGTCCATAGGCTGCGGTAACCGCTTACGATCTTGTGGGCCGTACGCTTGGTTGCCACTTCAGTTGTAATAAAAAAAAAAGAACAACTTAGCCAGCTACGTCACGAGCGCTACACAGTATATTGAAAACAAATCTTATCATTTAGTTCAACTACTTGATAACAAAACAGAATTATCAAAAAAAAAAAAAACATTTTGTCAAACCGCAAAACGGAAACGTAGACCAACAAACCGTTATTGAACATTGTGTAGGTGTTGCATTTGCACAACAGATGGAGTGAACCAGGGTTCTCTGTAATTATTATATAAGAGAGCACTCATGGTCTAGTGGTAGTGACTCCGCCTTCCAATCCTAAGGTCGTGGGTTCAAACTCGGTTGTGCACTAATGGTTTTTTTGTTCGAAAAATATATAAATGATGTATAAATTTTTGTATGTGCGAGGATGTGTAGCGAGGGATACTAGACGACCGATGTGGTGCGGTGGGCGAAGGTCCGCTTGCGACACAGGAGGTTGCGGGTTCGATTCCCGCCTCGGGACTTTTCGATGTTTGTACGATCTCCAAATATTTGATCCGGGTGTTCTGGGTATTTTTGATGTATTATAAAAAATGTCTATGTATTGTATTAAGTATATCAGTAATCTAGTACCCATAACACAACCTCTGCTTAGCTTGGGGCTAGATGATGCTGTGTGGATTGTCCAGCATTATTCATTTTTTGAGCACTGGTGGTCTAACGGTATTGACCCCTCCTTCCGATGGTCGTGGGTTCGATTCCGGTCGTGCACCAATGAATTTTTCGCTACGAAAAACGTATGTTCGCAATGCCAGTGCTCTCATACGGGAAGGAATACATCGTGAGGAAACCGGCATGTCTAACTAAAAATTCGAAAGACATGTGCCATCCACCAATCCGCATTGGGTCCGCGGTGGATTAAGACCCAATCACTCTGACCTGAGAGTAGGCCAGTGTCCCAGCAGTGGGAACATTAGAAGGCTGTCATGATGATGATGATTATATACTAGCGGAGCGGCTCTTCTCGGCTTCGCACGGGCGCGGTTTCATTGCACCAATTGGTTTCATTGTGTCAATTCCCGTGCGAAGCCTGGGTGGGTCGCTAGTAATAAATGTAGCCTATGTTACTCTGGCATAATGTAGCATTCTAATGGTGAAAAAGTTTTTGAAATCGGACCAGTAGTTTTTGAGTTTAATCTTCTCTCTTTATAATATTAGTATAGATTACTGAAACGCTCTACTAATTAAATCTAATACATCTCTGAACTAATTTTTAATAATTGATAGATTCAGGCGTTACTTTGCGGAAATCCATTACAAGATAAAAAACAGACGAAAAATCTCTAGTACTATTCCGTTTACCTTTTAACTAATGAGGTCACACAGTTACCACAGTTAACCTCAAAAGAAAAATAACGACACGTGTTTCATCCCTCCACGGGACATCTTCAGGACATCGAATTCTCACTTTGGCTCCAGCGCTCGACGGAGCAACACGTCTGGCGGAGAACAAGTCGATGGTCCTGAAGATGTCCCGTGGAGGGATGAAACACGTGTCGATATGGTTAACTGTGGTAACTGTGTGACCTCATTAGTTAAAAGGTTAAGCGGAATAGTACTAGAGATTTTTCGTCTGTTTTTTTATCTAATTTTTAAATCAAAATAAATAGTTATAAATAAGAAATAAAACGCCTAAACACAATATTTGAACAAATTATCGCGAAAATAGTAAAATCTCGGAAAGGGCATTGCGCAACGGTTTGTAGACCTAAGGGGTTCCCTGACATTTGTGAAGGACGGAAAATTTTCAAGGTTGTTAATGTACCGAAAGTAAGGTAAAGTGTTATGTCGTGCACCAATGTATTCTATATTTCTATTTATTTCGAAAAATGCAAATGCGCAACGCTATTGCTCTATACGGTAAAGGAAAACATAGTGAGGAAACCGGCATGTCTAAGAACTAAAAATTCGAAGATATGTGCGTACCACCAATCCGTATTGGATTCGTGTGGATAGGTAAGGTACTCAAGAGACCCATGTTTAATACTCTTAGTGTGTTTTAGAACTATTATAATGATACTAGGAATAGTGCATACAAGGTTTCCCGAAACCTAGTAGAGAGAAGAATAGTAGAGTTCTTTGTGATAGAGCTCGTCCGGGGAAGGACTACCACCATACCTATTTCTGCCGCCAAGCAGTAATGCTGGCATTGCTTAGTTCCGGTGTGAAGGGTATGGTTTCTGGTGGAATTACTGGCACATGAGGCTTTCGATCTTAGCCTCAAGGTGGCAACCCGCGAGTGATACCTATAGTATTGCAAGCTTCTATAGGCTGCGGTAACCGCTTACCATCTTGTTGCCGTACGCTTGGTTGCCACTTCAGTTGTATAAAAAAAAACTGAAAGAGTCAAAGCTTTCATAACTTGTGGAAAATTTTCGGCAAACGGCCTTACAAGGTTATTGCGTAACAGTAAGGGTAAGGACCTTAGGGTTCTTTGACATTCTCAGGGCGGAGTCGTAGACTCGTAGACAAAGGGTCACATTGTACGCAATCGATCAGGAAAATTGGTTCTGATTCTGAGTAAAGTCTTAACTTTACTCAGAATCAGAACCAATTTTCTTCAACCAATTTTGAATTCTTTCCCTTAGGAAAGTATTCAACCTATTTCTTGCAACCCTGTTTTGACTGTAGATTTTGAAGCGCTCTTAGCATGCTAATTGTAGAGGCCTTCGGGCGGCCTAGAAACTTTGTCACCAGAGTTAGCCACTGACTCATACGAACGAACTAACGAACAGATACTATATCGTTCTGTGTGGTTATAATTGTGTACGGAATACTAACAAAATATTTTTTGGGATATAATCTTTGTTTATAAATTGAACAGGTGGCAACTAGTAGCATTTTAAATCTGAGCGATTTTGTGATTTGGTGGGCACTTTGATGTCGGGCCTGGCTAATGACTTACAGTCGTTAGGCCATGATGGAGGTCTTCTGGGTCTAAAATCTATAACCTTCATTGGCCACTGACTCAAACTTCAAACTTCGTGGAAGTAAAGAAGGTCATCGAGTATAAAATTGGCATGCTGTCTTCTTCAACTGCAATGAATCGCCTTGCTTATAAAGAGAAAAGGGAGATCTTTCTCCAGCTGTGGGACTATACGAGTTGACTAAAAGAAAAAATGCTTGTCTTCAAGAGAGGCATGAGCATATTGAGCATCATACATACATAATACATGTTTTTTTAAGAGTCGCTACTAAAGCAGCGCAACTTAAATGGGATTGGACAGGCACGTGGATCGTACGCCGGATAAACTATTTGGGCTAAAATAACATCTGAATGGGATCCTCAAACCAGACGTCTCGTCACTAGAAGATAGTGGGACGGTCTCGAAAGATGATTAATCGATTGGCACCACAACATCGAGAAGTTTTGTAAAAAGCGTGAAAGGCATTTGTCTCTGCAGTGGAATAAATAAATACAAATGTCAATAAATTTGGAAGTCCTTAATCCATGAGACTTAAAAAGGGCATAATGTTAAAGATCAAAGACTCCCAAACAAGGAAGTATAACAAAATAACCATGACGAATGTTGTAGGGTTCAAGTAATGACGAAAAGAGAAACAAACAAGCTGACAAATTAAAGGAAGTAGCTGGTGATTGAAGTTATGAACCACTAGCAATATAATAATAAGATAACAATATTAATAGCATATATTTTCATTGCACCCGTGCGAGACCGGGGCGGGTCGCTAGTAATAATATAGCATATATGTTACTCAGGGATAATGTAGCATTCGAATGGTTAAACATTTTTTGAAATCGTACCAGTGGTTTTTGAGTTTATTCGGTAAACAAAAATACAAATCTTTCCTCTTTATAATATTAGTATAGCTATAGATTATAAACGAGTATTTTCTTTGAAACTAATCTTTAAAAGACTCTTTGAAAAAGTATTACAATGAAACCGAAACAAACGGGCTTCTTTGGTAACACAAAACTCCAAAGTAATTAAAATAACTTTTGATAAAAACATTTCATCAACGGTATAAGGTTGAATTGATTGAGGTTTAGAATATTTAGAACGAGGTAAATATCAATGATGCATATATATATAGCCATTTCAGGCAACGCCATCTAGCCCCAAACTAAACAAAGCTTGCTTGTATTATGGAAAAAAAGATAACTAAATAAGTAAGGTCCAGATAATACTTTTACACCTTTTTTTTGTTTTATTATTTTGTTAGGATTTATTTTTTTATTTTAACTTATATTGTCTTATATTGAAACCTATATTGTGCAAAAATATGTCCACTCTTCTTTATTTCGAACTTTTTCGCACCATCTTCTTAAAAGTTTTTTAGAATTTTAGGCATTAGGGCAATTGCAGTAGTAGAACAAGCTTTGTGTCAAAAGTTCGGTTACGTGCAACTTGATTGATATTAAATTCTAAAGACCATTGCAAAAACAACTTTACTTACCGAGGATAAGGTGTAGTTTCGCGTCCGTCTGGAACGCGTAGTGTAGTGTGACAAGGAACGGGCACGCCCGTACAGCCTCCAACACCTGTTAGAGCATAAAATATCTGTAATTTTACTTTTTTTTCAATGGCTTTAACTTTGTGGTAGTTAAGCAACTCATCGAACAGAAAACTGGTGTGCTTTTCTTCACTTCTTTAGATGCATGAGCATATTATTATATATTAAGCATTGACGGCAAATAATAAATTAATAAAATATGACACGCACAAAAACGCATACATGTGTATGAATGACCTTTTTGTGCCTACATCAGCTAACCAATAACCATGTGGTTTGTAAAAGGTTATTTTTTTATCGTATTTGGGAGTCATAAATAAGGTCAATAAAACGCTTTCTATTTAAACGACTTTAATTTTAAAAGTTTGTTCCGTTAACTTTTCAAAATACTAGATTAATCTCGTTATCTCGCTTGAAAAGTGCAAGGTCAAAAATGCGCCCCTGAGACATGCCAATATGCAGTTGCATATTTTATTACTAGGCACATTTTCTAGTGCTAACACTCATCTAGTTGAAACCATTTGTCATTAACATGCCAATTGCATTGCCACCACAGTAATAAGCTTATGGGTTCATAATAGAATGAATAATCCATCGTGACTAATTAGACTATGATTTGATTACCGGCATCAAAAGCTTTATCAAAGTCAATCAAACTAATATTATACATGCAAGATGAAAGTTTAGATGTTTGTCTCTCAATCATGTCTTAACAGCTGAATCGATTACCTACCATAAAAACTGGAAGACGCGAAAAAAACTAATGTTCCCATTTCCCCAATGTTATAGAAATAAAAATGCTCACATCTCTAATCCCATACGCGGTAGACTCTTCTTAGATCTTGGGAGGCAAGGGTATAGTCAGAGGCATGTCCCAAATTACTTGAACATGCCTACATTTCGTACAGATTTAAGTATTAATGTTAGTAGTCTAATTGGTTTCCAATGTCAATGTCATTGTCACGACACGTCCATACCAACGACTTTAGGATCAGAAGCAGAGGTCACTATTAGGCTACGAGTGCTCAATGTGCCATTCAAAAAGCCAGTAACCGTAAATGTAATGATAGATAGATGTATTAAATAGATCTGATGAGTCAAGCAGGAAGCACTAACAATAATTGGCAATTTTATGATTGTAACTGAAGAGCATATAAACACTGTAATTTTTGTCTAGTCTAACTGAAATCAATTGATAATAACATAGCAATGAAGTCATGGTTTGTTATTGAGTAAATTTTATTAAATCTGGGTCATTATGTCAGTGCTCCAATTCCTACGGTCTAACTGCGTAAGCGCAGAATTGTGTTAAATAAGCCACAGAAGCCATAATCAAGAAGTGAAATGGCGTTGAAAACATAAATTATAGTAATAATCATATCATTCTACAGGTTAAGGTTGAGTACCACCCTAATTTGTCAGTTTTGTACATTTCATTTTATTGGATAAAAGTCATTCATTGACATTACAATGACAAAGACAGAAAGTACTTTATTGAGCGTTTTAAAATAATCACAGACACTGGCAGAATTGTGACAACTAAGCCACAGACGCCATAAACAAAGAAAAGAAGTGAAAATAATCACATTCAACCTAACAGAGAAAGCTATATCTTCACGCCATTTAAGCTTTACCTTCCTAAATGATTATGAACCAGGGTGTCTGTCATACATAAATAGAGATATCTCACCTGTCGTTCCGTTCTCGTGTGCTCAGCAGTCTTTAGTTTTTGCACAATAGATGCCTTCTTCAATACTTTCATTGCATATAATTTACCTTCGTCAACTCCAAACCTTTTTCTAACTAGGAACACTTTGCCGTAAGCTGTAACAAAGAGAAAATCGCTGTTAACTATCGCCATATTATTATAATACTAGCGTAATACGTGCATGGAATCGGAACTTCTTGATTTACCGCGAAATAAAATACCACCTTAAGTACTACTGATTTATGTTTTTTTTATTCCCAATGTTTCAAAAAACTATTATTTTTATTTTTATTGCATAGAATTTTTACAGCGCCTTTATAGTGCTTAAAATAAACTACATAAACCATAAGACATTGAGAGAATAATCTTTGTTTTTTATTTGTTTAAAAAGCAAAAACTGAAACAAATTGAGCTGGAATCGTCCTGATACGATTCATTTTGCAAGTCAACGTAACTTTTCATTCATGTTTTAAAAAAGAGTTGCAAATATTCTAGATATTTACTGTGATTAGATTGCCAATTACGATGAATAAGTTGCCAAAACATGCAAATACGTCAGACTTAATCAGGATTATCTGATAATTACAATTAGACATATTTGTGCAAGTTGCACTACCTGGTAAAACTCTAAACTCTTTGGTGGTAGGGCTCTTCAGCAAGAGTTCGTTTGGGTATCACCGCAGTGCCAGATATTCTACCTCCAAGCAGTAGGTGTGCAAGCTGCACTGTGTTTAGGGTGACGAGCGGGGTAACTCCCATTTGTTGGGACTGTGACGTCATAGAACTGTTAAAACTTTTTTGTCCCAGTAGTTGAGCGCAGTGCAGAGCCAATTTAAAACTTAAAGTTTACTAAAACAACTTAGAGTGGGAGTTTCAGTTCTACTGGTGACTGTATAAAGGGATTTTATTATAACAGCTAATATGAGCGTACAAGAAAACGGTATTAAGCTGTATGTTAGTGTAAGAGCGGTTTTCACACTATCGATAGTCGTGGACGACACATAGCTGACGTGTCGTGTCGGGTAACGTGAAAACACTCTCACGAAAGTAGGGCATTTCGCACAAAAGAACAATTATTGAGTACTTGTTTATTTTACTGCGAGATAAAGAACGAGTATTTCTCGAAGCATTGAGACTTATTTATATATCAATTTACAACGCATTTCTTGGAATGTGTTTAATTTTAAACGAGCTGACCCGCGCGGCTTTACCCGCGTTTTTGCAGATTTTATGCTATTCCACTGGTACAGTAAATTTTACTGGGACAAAAAGTAGCCTGTGTTATTCCAGGAATTAAGCCATCGGCATTCTAAATTTCATCACAATCGGTTAAGTCCTCACAGAGATACGTGGTAACAAACATACACACAGACTTTCACATTTATAAATTAGTAGGATAGGATAGGTTATAAAGTAGGATAGGATTAGTAGGACTGATGAGTCAGCGCTGATTTTTTCTAACTTTTGACTGCGTCCTCTAGAAGCTCTTTTCTAGAAGAATTATTTTCTTAGTCCACCACTGGCACTGGCAGTCGATCCTAATGATGATCATTCGGATATACTCAATACTCAATACATTTATTGCTGTCATTATGGTACATGTAGATGTTACAGAAGAGATAGTATCACACGAACCCTGTAGGTATTAGGGTATGGCAATATGGAGAAAGGCCGAGGTTCAAATAAGTAAATTGGTATCATTCATAAAATTGTCGGTCTTGGCTATTATGAGTAATGTCAGCAATTTCATTATCATAGATATAAAATAGGCATTGCTCAATTAATTAGATGATAAATTGAGAACTACTCTGTCAGCTAGTTACAAATGCTTCTTAGAAGAATATATACTATACTTTGTTTGTAAATAACAAAGTTATGCAGGAAATTAACGTTGCTATAAAAAAAAAAACATGCCTTACAACTTCACAAGCCAAATTGAAACTTTATAGACCAAGGAATATTCGCTCTGAACTGAGAACTCTTTATTAGGTGAAGTTACAAAGGAGAGCGAATAGTAAACAACACTTTACAACTTGTAATAAAGCTTAAACTCGTTCTAAAATCGTGCAACAAATCAGCGCAATATAACACTTTAGACTTTAAACCATTGTGAATAAAGTAGAATTTTAAAAGGTGTAATAAATAAATCATTTCCTTTCCGTTTCGATCAACGCTGTTATGGGAAATGGTCAGGTAAGGATAACAATAGAAATTTGTAACAAAGCGATTAGGTAGCCAATTGTAAGGGGCATAAAGTGTCAACGACTAATACACTACTAGTTGTTGTCGCGACTTCGCAGCAGCTTTTTAGGTAAAACCAGAATCTCAATAGGAATTAAACAACACTTGGAACTTTGGAACTGAATAAAATGTCAAACGTTGGTAATTCAGTAAATTGTATCTTTATGGTAATAGTTTTTTTTTATACAACTGAAGTGCAACCAAGCCGGCCCACAAGATGGTAAGCGGTTACCGAAGCCTATGGACGCTTGCAATACCAGAGGTATCACTCGCGGGTTGCCACCTTGAGGCTAAGATCGAAAACCTCATGTGCCAGTAATACCATACCCTTCACACCGGAACACAGCAATGCGAGCATTCCTGCTTTGCGACAGAAATAGGTATGGTGGTAGTCCTTCTCCGGACGAGCTCTATCACAGAGAATTCACTACTCTTTTTATATGATGTATTTATATTCATAGAGTGACCGAGAGAGAACCAGTACAACGATGACCTTAGCCAGAATGTCAAGTGCTTAGCAAGGTCGAGTTTATTTTCATCCTACCGTTTCCGGAAGACATTAGCGCGGTTTTCAGTGTAAATAACTAAATACGAGTGTTATTGTGCACTCTTGTATTTCTTGACCAGGATTTAACAACTAATTCATAACTATATTGACATTCTAATAAAATAAATTCATCATTCATTCATTCATTCATTCATTCATTCACTCATTCATAAAAATATTTCGATGGGCAGCGGAGATAGTACGTGTGTAGTTGTTGACACGTTTTATTATAAGACCTTCGGGCGGCTTTAAAACTCAGTCACCAGAGTTGGCCACTGACTCATACGAACTTACTTACATATGATTTACTCAAAAAGAGCTGAATCAATTGCGATAAAAATATTTATACAAAAATATTTTAGAATAAGCTTACTACCTAGTTCTACAAACAATAAGTTTATCCTTATCCTTATTCTAAATAAAATTTATTGATGAATACCCTTGAAGTATTATTATTACCCAATCAAATAAAAAAGGAACATAAAAAATAAAATTTGCGAAAAAACCGCGTAAAAAATAATAATAAAAATAAGTTGTTTTTTTTTTTATTGGTTATAGACCAACGTTTGACCACTACCTCACCTGATGGGAAGTGTTGGTGTGGTCGATGATGGAGCACGCTGGTCTAGAAAGAACCTGTTCACTCTAGACTTGAAGACCCCCGTATTGTAACGTACCGGAAAAACAGAAGCTGGCAACGAGTTCCATTCTTTGCTTGTGCTTACAAAAAATGAAGAAGAGAAGCGTTTGGTCCGGCAATAATTATAATATTAGCGTCCTTTTTTTGAAGTTATAGAAGCCACAATAGCATAGTTAACCAACAATCTAGTATAAACGTGTGTAACCACAGCATAGAAGCAGTACCGCCATACCTATTTCTGCCGCCAAGCAGTAATGCTCGCATTGCTGTGTTCCGGTGTGAAGGGTATGGTTTCCGGTGAAATTACTGGCACATGAGCCTTTCGATCTTAGCCTCAAGGTGGCAACCCGCGAGTGATACCTCTGGTATTGCAAGCGTCCATAGGCTGCGGTAACCGCTTACCATCTTGTGGGCCGTACGCTTGGTTGCCACTTAAGTTGTATAAAAAAAAAAAAAAAAAAGTACGGTATTCCAACTTCCTGAACTCTTCTTATAGGGTTTTCACCTAATACTTTCTATTGTTCCACATCTATCGTTATTTCCAACACCAGCTGTGTAAAGCCGCGTTTCCATTGCATGCATACCACGGCACGCTGTTCCCTAGCTGCAATCTCGTTAGACGAGAAAAACTCGCCGTGCAAGAGAACCAGTAAGCCAAATTTTTAGTTTAATTTTTTTTATATAATTTTGAGGCATACAGGCTGACAGACTGCCTGATGGTAAGCAGTTACCGTACTTATATTTCGTCCTTTTGTTTAGTTATTTGGTTCCAATAGTACAAGCTTTGCTTAGTTTGGGGTTAGATGGCGCTGAGTTAAAATTTCCGCCAATATTTACTGATTGCTGAATTTGTTGTGAGGCTTACTTAACACAAAATGCCACAATAGCTAACTATTTGGGCTCCTACCACAAGCTTTTAATAGATACAAAACGTGTATTTTCACAGATTAGAAGCATCTCACATCCTGAACTCTTCTTCCGTAGGGTTTCCACCTGATACTTTCTATTGTTTCACCGGCAAGCTCCGCTCTCGCGTCACCAGCTGTGTTAAGCCGCGGTTCCATTGCTACGTACGGCACGTTGAAATTTAGACGAGAAAAACGACAACAAAACGAGTCCATCCAAAACTCGTACCGAAACCCTCTCGAATCTCGAACTCTCTTTGGGGCGCTCTGTGGCCTGTCCAGCAGTGGACATCTATCGGCTGATATGATGATGCTCGTTTACCCTCTCTATCTAAGAGCACCCGTGCTATGCGCAGCACAGAATATAAGGGTTCGTCGATTTTTATAGAAAGCGCGTGCGTGTAACATTTTGCGTATTTGTATTTTACACACAAATGTATGGGAAACATAAGCCGCGCGAAAATGAAAGCATCCATAAGCACGCTGCAAACCGATTCTAGGCACTGCCACACCACCACACCGCCCCAGACTGAGTTCCGCGGCGAGTAAAGAGGTTACTCAGCCCTTACATAGCCCGTCTTTTCGGCACGCGAGGTACATACACTCACTCATCCTACTTAAATATAGTGCTATGACGCGCAGCAATGAAAAAAAAACTGCTGCTAGTACTACTCGTAGGCTACACTGAAAACCAGCGCTACAGACACATTATGTCTGCAGCACATGCTGAGTGGCTGCCCTTTTTTCGTCACAATAGTTTAGTTTTAATTTGTTTTGTTATTTTTATTTTTATGTTTATTGTGTGGCGTTAAATAAATATTTTTCTATTCTATTCTATTCAATGGAAACGCGGTTTAATCAGCGCACCGGACGTGTCAGGTTACTTGTCCACACAGCTGTCAGTCGAGTGGTCATTGAGATGGTCCGGATTAGCTTGCGGAGCCTTTGTTGGTATATTACTTCCCATGCATTATTCTACTTGGATGGGTGGCAGTATGTGGCATTTTCATTTAAGCGCTTCCGTGCTTTGGAGGGCACGTTATGCTATCATCCTGTTTAGGCTTTTACTCTGATAATATATTTTATTAGCTATCGCCTGAGGCCTTGACTCGCTTGATACTAGGCTAAAAAGTATCTTATGTTTCAATTTAAGTCCAAAATATTTAACATACAAAATTTCATCGAAATCGGTTTACCTTTTCTGATCAGATCAGAAGGGCAATTTTCACTAAAAACGAGATATTTACCATGATTTGTGAGTTCTAATAATTCACGTATTGTTTTAGCTTGCGATTACTTAACAATACTAGCATGTTAACCATTTAATGACGTAATTACTGACATTTTCTAGTATTCCCAAATTTAGTTTATTTTTGAGAAACTGAATTTGGAAATGGTGGACGAATAATTGGCTAAGGAAGTGATGGGCATTCCGGCGAGGTCCGCGGTTGGGTCGCGCGATTTGTAGACTGGCTGTGGATGTGTAGGTAGATAGATAAATGGATAGGTAGGTTAGGTACTATAGTTTTAAAAAACAAGTAGCAAGATCTCCTCAACCTAGATTTTATAGTTGTGGATAACGCTGTTGGTTATATATTAATTAAGTCTGTTTCATATCTACCATTTACTCAACCATAAATGTATAACTGTTTGTTATCCCGAATAAATAAAATAAAAATAAAATAAAATTTTACGAGTTCAACAAGATTGGAACTTACATTTGACTATTTTTATTACGCGAATTGCCCTACAGAGTAAC
This sequence comes from Colostygia pectinataria, assembly GCA_951394395.1. Classification (NCBI taxonomy): domain Eukaryota; kingdom Metazoa; phylum Arthropoda; class Insecta; order Lepidoptera; family Geometridae; genus Colostygia; species Colostygia pectinataria. The sequence goes on along the minus strand of OX596374.1, from coordinate 5,414,010 downwards.
AACATCAAAATTTTCTCATTACAATATTAGTATAACAGACTTTTCGAAATATTTTATCACAGAGAGTACACTATAGTACAGACAGAAAGATGGTAGTTCTGATAGTAATATGTTGCTTTGGTTAAAAAGGAGTGAAAGTAGAAAGTGTATCAAATCTAAACAACATTAGCTGGCAAAAAGCTAATCAGTTCCATCGACATTCAACACAAAACAATCGATTAAAACATTTGTGATAGTGATCTAGATCAAGGCAAAATACATTACTGATTAAATACTGGTATTGCAAGCGTCCATAGGCTGCGGTAACCGCTTACCATCTTGTGGGCCGTACGCTTGGTTGCCACTTCAGTAGTATATAAAAAAAAAAAAAACATTATAAATGTGTGTCCAAATATCGTGAACGCTGCAGGGATGACGCGCGCGTCATTTGTGGGTGTTGTGGAACTCATCAAAACCAATAGTAGAGTTCTTTGTGATAGAGCTCGTCCGGGGAAGGACTATCACCATATCCATTTCAGCCGCGCCGCCAAGCAGTAATGCTCGCATTGCTGTGTTCCCGTTCGAAGGGTATGGTTTCCGGTGAATTTACAGGCGCATGAAACTTTCGATCTACGTCTCGGGTTGGCAACACGCATGTGATATCTCTGATGTTGCAAGCGTACATGTACGCCTAGGTATAAGCTACGGTAACCCTTAAAGTGCGCCGTATGTTTGGTTGCTACTTTAGTGGCGTTAAAAACATAATTGGCAGAGAAATCATAACAAACATACACAAAAAAACATACAGTCAAATGAACCTCCTCCTTTTTTTAAGTCGGTTAAAAATTTATATTTAATTCATAATTATTCTAGAGTCAATTTGTTTTACCTCCGTCGATATCCAGTATCGCAACTTGCGCCATTGTTTAACGTTTATGGCAGGTCAATAACCGTATGTTTAAATAAGAATTTGCATGTTATCTGTAGCTGTTTAGGCTTCAACGAGTCTGCGATGATTCTAAACCGATTTTAGCTGTTAAATTGTTCTTATAAATTGACTGTACTGTGTTTACAGTATAGCTGGTCATGGTGGGGAAGAGGGAAAGCGGTCCAGCGGTAGATCCTTAACTAGGTAGACTGAACAGCTCGCGTTAACCAAGTTTTACAACGTGCGTGGTGCAAATGGCCGCCAACTGGAATTGCTGGAGACAAGCCGTTCGGTACAGCACAACAAAATCGTCTTTGAAATTACGATCTTCAGTCATGAAGTACCGACCACAGAGTTTACAGTAAGACCTAACCGATGGTGAGCGGTAACCTCACCAAATTACTGGGCTTTTCAAAGCCAATTTCCTTCACTGTTTCATTAATTTTTTTTTCATAACCGTAGTAAACACTGGTTGAGTGCCGAGTTCCAGCAGTTCTATGAAAGAAAAGAAAGAAAAAACAAAGTATGTCTTCCGAGCACCGGTGGTCTAGTGGTAGTGACCCCGCCTTCTGATCCTAAGGTCGTGGGTTCAAACCCGGTCGTGCACCAATGGATTTTTCTGTTCGAAAAAATTATGTGCGCAATGCCAGTGCTCTCATACGGTGAAGGAAAACATCGTGAGGAAACCGGCATGTCCAAGAACTAAAAATTCGAAAGACGTGTGCCATCCACCAATCCGCATTGGGTCCGCGTGGTGGATTAAGACCTATTCACTCTCGCCCGAGCGTAGGCCAGTGTCCCAGCAGTGGGAACATTAGAAGGCTGTCATGATGATGTCTTCCGGGATATATACCGACTCTTCGTAAACTGTTCAAAAGAACTCCAACAATAACAGTTTATCCAAGTTCAGTGAAACCATCCACACAGGGAAGTTCGTATCACCAAACTGACTTATAAGGTTAGAAACTAGCAAACAATACAAACTTATCCAACAACTTGTCAACAACCCTACCCTTCTATGTGATACTACCACTTACTGAGGGCACACCCCGGACACTAAACACAACGGAATCATGTTTGTGTAAGTAAACAGTGCCGTTGTATTGTGTGAGTGTCCTGGATCGCAAGCAACCAGTATGAAGGAAAAAGTCTTACGATCATACGGCTGCGTTTCCACCAGAGATGTGAGAGGATGTGTAGCGAGGAAAGTGTTTTTAGGAACCAATAAAATCACTTCATTAAAGCTGTCAGAGCGAGGCTAGGTAAATAAAGTGTTCTATTCGTTCCTAACAAACACACCCCCCGCTACACATCCTCGCACATCTCTGGTGGAAACGCAGCCTTAAGGTGGTATTCGAAACAGATCATGGTCACGGTTGGGACTAATGATCTTTTTTCGAAAGAAAACTTCCAGAAGAACTGTCCAAGAACAAAAAACGATAGACATTATGTGCCAAACGCAATGGCTCTCGCTAGAGAGTAGGCCAGTGTCCTACCTACTAGTGGAAACATTGGAAGGCTGACCAGTTAACGTAAGTATTTTGGGACAATTCTGATTTTCGGCTGCAAAGTGGAAAATGAATCTAAATGTTTCACATGTGGATCTCCCAAGGTGGATTATGGGACTAACCCAATAACAACTTCCTAAACGAACTGTTTATGTTAATTGCCAGTCATTTTTGTAACGATTTTGTATTCAGATTTTCTAGTTCTGTATCATCGATCAAGAAGTCACTCACCGTAGATACCGTACTGTCAAAGACATTTAATTTACATGTTATCTGGCTATCTTCGCAATCAGAGTGACTGCTAGAAAGAAAATACTGAAAAATCTATATCAATCTATCGACCCTTCAGCGCAAAACACTAATCATCATGATCATCTTTAAACAACAGTTGGGACCCGCTAAGGGTTGATCACATAACTCTGTTAGCGACCAATCTCTATTGATCCATCTCAACTGCCTAATTTTTTAAAAAAAACGGCTTTTTCAAAGTTGTTACGCCATGACAGAGGCCTTCGGCAGCCTAGAAACTCTGTCACCAGAGTTGGCCACTGACTCATACGAACTTACTTTACTCTCTAATAAGACAGTTTGACCAGCTCTACTGTCTTTTAGACAGTTTGTGATGGAGATCAATGGAGATTTTTTTTTTAAATTTATTTATTTCCTTTGACAAATTACATGTTCTTGGATTGTCATAAATTACAAACATTATTGCACAAATGGGTGCTCTCTGCCACAAACTCTGGTAGCGAGTTTGTTGCCCAAGACCCAAGACCTCAGAGGGTCTACTCTTGCGGACAAAAGCAATATAATCGTGACAGTTTTCGTGGTTTAGCTTATCTGCGTGAATGCTCTAAACTTAGTTGTCACCGAAATAAGTTGAACTACGATATTTGGCACGATTATCGTTTGTTGCTTTCAAGAGTAGACCCTCAGGATCCAATGGTGGGGTCACTACTACCACTGGATCACCAGCTCAATTCTATAGCAAGCCACATCAACTTGTTAAAATTTACAAAAACCAAAGGGCAATGAATACACCGACCTCATATAGGTCACCGGGTCAGTACTCAGTACTACCCTTGAACTGTGGTCCATAGGACGCGACCCGAATTAACCTCAGACAAGACATTACCTATTTTCAGCCAACCCCGAAATGGACGTGATTTGTCAGACCTTCAAACATGCGTTCGCGTCAATGGTTATTTCATGGTTAGCCTGCGTACTAATTGATTTTTGCAAGATGTTTTCCTTTAGCGTTTTGAGCTCTTGTTAATGCGCACATACATTTCTGTACTTCGTATTTTGATTTTATTTGGTCATCACGACATCTCGGTTCAAGGCGAACTTCTAGACGTACTAGCCCCCGCAGCTTCGCTCGCGTGTAACTAGAAAACCTAAGAACCAGGACAATAAGTAACCTATTAATCTATTCCAGGCAATCAAGACTCAGACCTTGTTCCTTTTTTTTTTTTTTTTTTATACAACTGATGTGGCAACCAAGCGTACGGCCCACAAGATGGTAAGCGGTTACCGCAGCCTATGGACGCTTGCAATACCAGAGGTATCACTCGCGGGTTGCCACCTTGAGGCTAAGATCGAAAGCCTCATGTGCCAGTAATTTCACCGGAAACCATACCCTTCACACCGGAACACAGCAATGCGAGCATTACTGCTTGGCGGCAGAAATAGGTATGGTGGTAGTCCTTCCCCAGACGAGCTCTATCACAGAGAACTCCAAATAGATTCATGCGTGATTGGATTACAAACAGAAATATCCAAACTTTTCGTATGTATAATATCCGTAGGGCTTGCATAAATTATTTTGTCAAAGACATTGATTATAATCTATGCTCGAAGTATATTGTCAAATAAAAGTAAAATGTCAAGTTACTCATTAATCATCATCATGACAGCCTTCTAATGTTCCCACTGCTGGGACACTGGCCTACTCTCCAGCGAGAGTAATCCACCACGCGGACCCAATGCGGATTGGTGGATGGCACATGTCTTTCGAATGTTTAGTTTTTGGACATGCCGGTTTCCTCACGATGTTTTCCTTCACCGTATGAGAGCACTGGCATTGCGCACATAAATTTTTCGTAGCGAAAAATCCATTGGTGCACGACCGGATTTGAACCCACGACCTTAGGATCGGAAGGCGGACTACTAACGCGACGGACACTACCGCTAGACCAACTCATTAATAACTACGATAAATTCTGCGAATATAGCTTCTTGTTCAAGTTTAGTCGAATCTAATTTCTTGTCTCGAAAATCCGTTCATGCGTGAAAGCACCACAAACAGAAATATCCATACTTTCAGATTTAATATATAAGTAGGCCTTACAAATATCCAGAAGCTATCAAGTAAGTTGTCTTTTAAATCGTTTCCACACGACCACGTCGAGGTAAATGCCCCAACGCCGAACATCTGCCCGTGATGGGTGAAAAAACGCACCACCTGGCGTAAAAACGACGTGTGTTTCTACTCAGTGCGTGACTGAGAGGCTTTTATAGGGAATTTATTAAACTAGTGGAGCTTTCCGCGACTTCGTTCACTATATGCAATACATAAGTCATAAGCATTTATTGATAAAGATATTTACAGGTCTATAAACACTTTAGAATATAATATTATTATTTAATAACTTAATATAGAACACAATAATTAATAAACATAAATTACAATGAAAGTAAAATAATCAAATTAAAGTCAAAAAGTAAATTAAACAATTATTATAAATTCTCAATGTCAATACAAAATAAAATAAGCAAGTCATATTTATTACTTAGAGATCAAAGTAAATAATTTATTACAATTAAAATTTTAATCTTACCTAGTGCTACAAATTCGTCAAAACTGTAGAATGTCTGCTCGGCAAGCCAGCGTGTTAATCTAGCTTTAAATCCAGCTATGCTATCAGCAGATTTGACACTTTCTGGAAGTTTATTGTAAACAGTAGGACCCATGACATGACTCAACTTGGAGACTTCGCCTTGGATACAATAATTCATTTTTGATTCTGGTGATATGAGGCGATGTATGTAGGTAATAAATATAACTTTGTATGTGTGTGTGTGTGTGTGTATCTTCCTGATGAACCGACATAATGGCTGAAGATGCCAACGCGAGTTATACCTCTAGTATTGCTAGCGTCCATAGGCTACGGTAACAGCTCCCATCAAGTGAGCTATATGATAGTTTGTCATTTAACGCCCGAATATTCAAACGCTATTTAAACATTTTAAAATCGTGTTATTTACAAAATCGTACAGAGAAATGTCTAAAAATTCATTATATAAGATTGAGTTAGATAAATAGTGTTAGAGTATTTGGGCGTAAGTGTTTAGTAACAGTCCTAGGTCAGTCCTTTTACACTTCAATAACATACAGTGTAAATAAAACTGGTTATTCATTAACGGAAGTAAAGGGGTAAATAAGGGTCAACTAAGAGGTGATTGACCACCCTTCAAAATCCGCCCTAGGGCGCATTTACACGAAAACCAGACTACAAATAGACTAGAAAGCTTTGAGACCTTTTAACTGATTCCGGGTTCTAGACAAATAATCTTTCGAGAAAGCGAAGCGAGTTAAATGACATGAGACATGTGATATGTATTTAAAATAGTTCAAAGTCAAAGTCAAAGTCAAAGTATATTTATTGCTAGAAATACATGTACAGATCAGATGGTGGGATAGATAATAAATGGAAACAATGTATTTTGCCTCTATCAAAGCATGCAATATAAAATGAAACAACAAATTAAATAAAAAATAAAAATAATCAATAGGTAAATGTCAGGAGAGGAATGAATTAATGTAAAAAATAAATAAAATAATTAAAAATAGTCGAGCTTCTAGTAAGAGAATAACATGATATCCCTACAACAAATAATTAAATTATACAAAATCAAAATAATCATTATCTAATTAATTAAAAAGTTTTTATCATTTAAAAATTCATTTACGGTGTAATACGTTTTGTATAGTAGTATGGTTCATTTATTATATATGTATAGTCGTAACCTTAAACCTACTTAAATAAATCTATGTAATTTCTGATTTATGAAACACGAAAACTTTATTTTATACAACTAAAGTGGCAACCAAGCGTACGACCCACTCATGGTAAGCGGTTACCGAGCCTATGTACGCTTGCAACATCAGAGATATTTTTTGGTTTAACGAGTATTTATTATTTCTCTTAAGAAATTTACATTTCATTATAATAGACTTAAATAATGATATCACTTGCGCGTTGCCATCTTGAGACGTAGATCTAAAGTCTCAAGTGCCTGTAATTCACCGGAAACCATACCCTTCGAACCGGAACACAGCAATGCGAGCATTACTGCTAGGCGCAGGAAATAGGTTCTTCCCCGGACGAGTACTATCACAAAGAACTCAACTAACGTTCACGACTACCGCTTTTATCCACAAGAGTAGAGCATTTAGAAGTTTGGAGGTACTAGCGAGGTTAACCGGTAAGCTGCCGCGATGCAGACAGTTTGCGAAACGTTGCGGTAGGTCACGGATTGCGCACAGGTCGCGTGGCGTGGCGTGTCGTGTCGAGTCCAGACACAGGGTCCAGTGCGTTCGCTGCACGCGATCAAGTGCGCAAAATGCCCGGCACGGAAATAATTGATCAATAGTTTACAGTTTCAAATTATAAGAGAAATGGTATTACCATTTTGTCTGAAAATCAGTATAGCTTCATATTTTCATATTTCATTTATACATTACTCACATGTACATTTGGTCGCATAAGATGGTGAATTTTCATTCATATAATGGTTAGTACATGAACCCTGAAGGGCTCTGCAACACATTATTTATAATAAGATTATAATTTCATTATTTAATACTAACATCAGAGCCTGTTTGACCGACACAGAAGAAAACTTATCAGCGTCTGAATGCGAATGATGCGTTCATTTAGCTAGTTTGTTTTTGCAATTGCACGAAACAGAATCAAACATTTATTTGTACCAGCCGCGAAAAGAAACCCGCACCTCGCGTTAGACTTCTGGCAGTTTCAGACCAGTCGGCCGCCACGCCACCGTAGTCATTAACATCTTCATTATTACAAGAAAGACTTCCCTTGTTAAGGCGTTTTTTTCACCCCTTTACGCAAAGGGGCGTAGAGCGTTGACACGATAGCATCACAGGCCACCCGTATAGGAGATAACGTTTACCCCTAACTTAGGGTAACCAAACACATCTGCCCCAAACTAGGGTTGTCATTGAACGTCATGACAGGAGCGCTAGCGACGTAGCTGGCTAAACTGTTCTTAACAGATCAACGAAGTTGAGCACTGTTCCGCGTTATCATCATTTGGATGGGTGGGATGCGCTCCCGTGCTTCGGAGGGCACGTTAAGCAGTCGGTCCCGGCTTTTCAAAGTTGTTAAGCCATGACAGAGGCCTTCGGGCGGCCTAGAAACTCTGTCACTAGAGTTGGCCACTGACTTATAAGAGCTTACTTTTATGACAGCCCTCGCATGTTAAGAGTAGGCCAGTGTGCAGCACTGGCTTACTCTCGAGCGAGAGTGATTGGATCTTGATCTACCATGCGGACTTAATGCGGATTGGACATGTGCCATCCACCGCAATGGGTGCATTGCAGTTTATGACACATGGTCTTTCGAATTATTAGTTCTTGAACATGCCTTGGACATGGTTTCCTCGCGATGTTTTCCTTCACCGTATGAGAGAGAGCACAGGCATTGCGCACATACATTTTTCAAATAGAAAAATAGTGCACGACCGTGTTCAACCCCACGATCTTAGGATCGGAAGGCGGGGTCACTACCACTACCAGTGCAGACCACCAGTGCTCTCATTTGTGATTGTAATGATGAGAAAGTTAATGTATTCTTTATACCATTTCGTTGGTAAACAAGCTTACGTTACGGCATGGTAAGCTGTTTATCGGCCTAAAAACGCTTGCAAAACCAGAAGTTAGAACAGCAGAGTTATTTGTGATAGAGCTCATCCGGGAAAGAACTACCACCATACCTGTTTCTGCTACCAAGCAGTACTGCTGGCATTGTGTTCCGGTTCGAAGGGTATGGTTTCCGGTGAAATTACTGGCACATGAGGCTTTCGATCTATGCCTCAAGGTGGCAACCCGCGAGTGATACCTCTGGTATTGCAAGCGTCCATAGGCTGCGGTAAACGCTTTCCATCTTGTGGGCCGTACTATTGGTTGCCATTTCAGTTGTATAAAAAAAAAAGCGAGTTCTTTGTGATAGAGCTCGTCCGGGGAGAACTACCACCATATCTGTTTCTGCTACCAAGCAGTATTGACGTTTAAGATGTTTCAAAATGATCCTCGTACATAATTTTATTAAACAAAAATATTTTAAATTTGAATTTGCAGAATGTTAATTATAGGCCCTTTCTTACGGGTCAATAATTGCATGCAAGAATTGATTTGTCAAATTGATATCGAAGCAAAATGTCAAAAATTTGTTTTGAAATCGATCTAACAAGGCAATTCTTGAAACGTGTAAATGGGCCTTTAGTCTCAATCTATCAAACACTACAGAATAGAAAAATAAGAACTCTTTCGGGAAATTCCCGAATCAACAACCCTAGCGTTAGGGCTCACAGCTTTTAGATCCATGTAACATACACACCAATAGCTAATTATTCTTTATGAACTACAAAATAGAGTTCATAATCAATTGACGAGTTTACATCGAAGCGTATTCGTCCTTATCTGTATGGTATTGAATCTATTTATATCGCTATGTTATTCTTAGAGGCATAGTAATCAAATACAATATTTATTTTTGACTAGCGACCCGCCCCGTTTTCGCACGGACCGGACGGTTAAACTATAGTAGGTACTTATAAATAATCTTCCTCTCAAAAAGGTAACTATCTGTGAGTCATCATCATCAGCCACAGCTTGCTGGGTAATATGCATCTCTATGTGGATAGAAATTTAGGGCTATCTGTTCATTCTGACCATTTTTGTTTAAAACAGGCTGGGCTATTACGTAACTAAGTTGCAATTCAATTTAAATTTGCAACCTATTTATAGCTGTCATATTCAATTATGAAACACTTCAATTATTTATTGGAAACCTTGTGAAATCAATTGCAATTTGCAACTGAATTACATAACAATAACAGCCTCTAATGTTAAATAAGCTTCCAGCTCAAGATTTCCTCGCGTGTACCAAATTACCATCAATCAATATTTTTTTTTTTTTTATACAACTGAAGTGGCAACCAAGCGTACGGCCCACAAGATGGTAAGCGGTTACCGCAGCCTATGGACGCTTGCAATACCAGAGGTATCACTCGCGGGTTGCCACCTTGAGGCTCAGATCGAAAGCCTCATGTGCCACTAATTTCACCGGAAACCATACCCTTCTCACCGGAACACAGCAATGCGAGCATTACTGCTTGGCGGCAGAAATAGGTATGTAATATACATACATATGCGTTGATAAGTAAGTTCGTATGAGTCAGTGGCCAACTCTGGTGACAGAGTTTCTAGGCCACCCTAAGGCCTCTGTCATGGCATAATAAAAAAGCCGGAACCGACTTACGACTGCTTAACGTGCCCTCCGAAGCACGGGAGAGCTCAGTTGAAATTGCCACTGGCGGTCACCCATCTAAATGATGACTACGCGGAACAGTGTTTAAATTCGTTGATCTGTTAAGATAAGAACAACTTAGCTAGCTACAAACAGCTAAATTGTAAACGCATACATTTCACAATTTTTTGTATATGGTTAGAATAAAAATGTCAAGTAAATTATAAGTAGAATTTCTAACTACCTTTTAATAACATAACTATACCCCAAGTTATGCGAATACTACTTTGTAGGTTAGGGGAGTAATGAACTTAAAGGCTTAGCCACACAACGCGGTGCGGGGACGACGACGCAGAAGTTAAACATCGCAGAGTGGGCGCGGCAAAGTTGCGTCACGCGCGCCATGCTCCGCGACTCCGCGCCGTCAACGGTTACTACAGCTTATGTAAGCCTGCAGTATCAGAAATTACCCCTTGCGCGTTGCCGTTCTGAGACAGACCGACAGTCTGTACAAGTAATTTCATCGGAAACCATCCCCTTCGAACGGGGAAAAACAGAAAATTCGTAGAAGAATCAACTGACCCTGATTCTCTTTCCTTCGTTAAAAGCAAGTTGAAGTTAGCACGCCATGTAGCTCGCAGAACCGATAACCGCTGGGAAATAAAGGTTCTCGAATGGTCTAGAAAACAGAGCGTAGGACGGCATTCCTGCGACCGCTTCAATGTCATCGGTCCATCGAGCGGGGACTCGACCGTCTAACTAAACGATGATCGCACGAAACATAGCTAATCTAATAGCAATATGAGAATGTCCATTGCGCTGTGTGACTGAGGCCGAGGCCTAATTACATTCGGAAAACTAATTAGGTTAGGCCTCGACCGGTATATTTTGTATCGTATTCAAAGTCCAAATATTTGCGGCCATACTAGTATGAAAACTAGAAATCATTGCAAGCTGGTTTAGCCGTTTATTTGAACAAATATATTGTACGTTTATTTAGCAAACAACTGATGATAACTGGAATTTTATAATAAAAATAGGCAACGGTTAGTTAGTTAGTTATTATGATCACTTGAGCTATCCATATCGTTCATAACGGTCTTTTGTAGCTCAAATATTATGTATATTTCGTTTGTATATACATTTTGTTACTTGAATTTCTGCAAAAACATGTATCATCATAGCAGCACATTCTTAATGAAAAGTAATATAGTGATTTCTTTACCTCGATTAAATGAGTTACACTTGGCTTATTTGATTAAACGTTTGCGTGAATTCGACAATAAGTCAACTCTGTGAAAGTACTAGACTAGTTTGGTTTTTATGGTAAAGTAATGCAATTGTTTGAGCAAATATGCCAAGCAAAGCGCTAGCATAATAGCCAGACAAACAAACATCTAAACCACAAAACATAATCCCCCCCTCATTGTCCGTATTGCGAAAAAAAACATGTTTTGTCCACAATTTTCATTAGAAAACAATCAAGAAGTACCAGGTGAGCATAAAGGTCGAACAGTATAAGGACGGGCGGGTAACGACCGGGCGCGTGCGTTTCGGGGGTCGACGACCGGCGCGAACGTCCTGGGACGGACGGCCTCTGCGGTGTCATGAGGCCCTGGTACCCAACGTGCGTTGGATACGCTATTTTATCGGTTATTTTGTTGATATTGAAGATAATTTCTACAAATACAGTATTATTTATCACATAAATTGTATCCCTAGCATGATAGCCTTGTTCCCACAAGGCCTACTCGCGAGCAATAGTGAATAGTGATTCAGTATTAGCACAGAATGGTCCACCACACAGACTCAATGACTTCATTGCGTTCATGTAACTTATTACCCCGCTACAACAAGCAAAGCCGCGGACAGGTGATAATAATAAGGTGAAGAGTAATCGGTGTTCGAGAGGCGAGATTTAGTCTGCTTGGGACAGGCATAATTGACTCTTCACTCCGCTCGGATGGATAGTAATTATTATCGATATGATACCCGCAGCCGGCCTTTATCTATCTAGATCTTTATTGCACACCTTATGATACAAAAAATATGAACAAAGAAAAAATTACAAAAAAAAAGTGTTACAAGGACGGCCTTAGCGCTAAAAAGCGATCTATTTCAGGCAACCTTTTTTTTTACTTTTTTTTATATACCCAACATCACGACGACTTCAGTGACGCAAAATAAATGTTTGCATGGTCTGCAATTATTTGTTTTGATCAGTGGGTACCAATTAGTATTGTAATTTCTAATACCCATGACACAGGGAATCCTAATCCAGGAAATTCGTATGAGTCAGTGGCCAACTCTGGTGACAGAGTTTTGGACCACCCGAAGGCCTCTGTCATGGCCTAACATCTTTGGGACCGTCTGCTTAACGTGCCCTCCGAAGCACGGGAGCTGGGCGGTACTTTACTGTGACCATGCCATTAGAAACCAAATTGAGGTAACATCCCTTGAGACCTATTCGGTAATTCCTAACAAGATCCAGTCGTGCTGTCTCCGTCTACCGCGTGATGAATCATATCTCTACACTCGTCACGCAACGCGAACAATTCGCCAAAGCTCGATAATGTGGCAGTATAAACACTTATACGCAATAATCTGATGACATTGACCTGATATGACCTTGAGCGTTGCCGGGATAGGTCAGGGAACTCTTTGGTAACTAACGGTTGATCGGGTTTCGACTGATTTTGGTCTGACATTAGCTTTATAAAGAAAGAAAGATAGAACACTTTATTGGGTCCGCACATTTTTACATAAACTATGTACTAACCATTAGGTAGGTAATAATTATACGTATCTACTTATGTCTAACTGGAGTCCTACTATGTATACTAGCCTTTGCTCGCGACTTCGTGATTGGGTCATCCGCCAATGCAAACACGGACACGTTTGCGATTTTTTTGTCGATTTACCTGATACAAATTCAATAAAATTTGAAATTTTTGGATCATTTTGATACGTTTAACAACATAAGCTAAGTGAATTTACGCCAGTACCACGCGCCTCTGTTTGAGAGCTCTAGCATTGAGTACATGGTTTTTTTTTATTTATACCACTAAAGTGGCAACCAAGCGTACGGCCCACTTGATGGTCAGCGGTTACCGTAGCCTATGTACGCATGTAACATCATAGATATCACTTGCGTGTTACCACCCTGAGACATTAGATGGAAAGTCTCATGTGCCTGTAATTTCACCGGAAACCATACCCTTCGAACCGGAACACAGCAATGTAAGCATTACTGCTTGGCGGCAGAAATTGGTATGGTGGTAGTCCTTGCCTGGACGAGCTCTACCACAAAGAACTCTACTACTCTTAAAAGATCTTAAAAAATCCAGCACGGCGGATCTAGGCTTCCGTGAAGTTTTGCGATGCGCAAAGACAATTTTGTTCGAATAAGCTCCATTGCGCATCGAAACGGCTAACTTCACTACGGCCGAGATCCGCCGTGCGAACTATACACGATCTTTAAGTAGAACAGAAAACCATCAGCCCCTGCAAAATAATGCTATTTTCACGGCACCTTCACCCTAAGGGTAAATAAAAATGCCATTAAATTTCGCCATAAATTCATTCACAAACTGTGTCCCGCCGTCTAGACACGGTGGGTTATTATTTAACTTGTGTATTACGTAGCTAGCGAATGTTAATTTAATCTAGGTTTTAGAAATACACAGCTAAGTTTGTAGTCTGGCGTGGCACTGAGCGCGTCACCCCGAGACATACTCGTAGTTATCAATAACGTGCTTACCCGCGCGGCTTCACCCCCGTTTTTGCAGTTTTTATGTTATCCCTCAGAAACAGTACTTTTGTCCGGGATAAAAAAATAGACTATGTGTTATTTCAGGACTAAAGCCATCTACATTCCAAATTTCATCACAATCTGTAAAGTCGTCACGGAGATACGTGGTAACAAACATACACACAGACTTTCGCATTTATAATTTATGTAGGATGAGTTGGACCAGACTAAAGTAATTTCACTTTTTTTTCTTTTTTTAATACAACTAAAGTGGCCAGTATGTGTTCGAACCACCTGATGGTAAGCGGTTACCGTAACCTATGATTGCTTGCAGTCTCAGTCTTCAACGCGAAAGTAACAAATTGAGACGTAGAAATGTCTCATGTGCATGTATTTTCTACCTCCAATGCGAGCATTACTGCTTGGCGGCAGAAATAAGTATGGTAGTATTTCTCCGGACGAGCACTATCACAAAGAACTCTACTACACCTTGCTTACTACTTGCTACGATGTCCTGCCCTTCAAACCTGAACATCAGTAATGCTTGCACATTACTGCTTGAAGGCAGATTTTTTTTTTATTTTATTATGGTAAGCGGTTACCGTAGCCTATGGACGCTTGCAATACCAGAGGTATCACTCGCGGGTTGCCACCTTGAGGCTAAGATCGAAAGCCTCATGTGCCAGTAATTTCACCGGAAACCATACCCTTCACACTGGAACACAGCAATGCGAGCATTACTGCTTGGCGGCAGAAATAGGTATGGTGGTAGGCCTTCCCCGGACGAGCTCTATCACAAAGAAATCTACTACTCATGCTTCGTTGCCCTTCAAACCTCAATAATGCTTGCACACTACTGCTTGAAGGCAGAATATCTGGCACTGCGGTCCCAACAAAACGAATTCTTGCTGAAGAGCTTTACAGCCAGGTAAAGGACACGTGATTGACTAAGTCAGTACAGGTGTCTTATTCGCTATGACCAAACGTGGGCTCGTTACGATATCTGTGTGGAATCGTCGTCGACGAGCCATGTTTTAGAGCTCGTCTGACTGTATTTTTCTATTGCTATTGAAACAACACAGATATGCAAAACCATTTTACAATTTCACACCATGGCTATGAGCGAATAACTCACCAGGATTCTGATTAAAAGCGACAAATGATAACCGTCGCAAATATTGTAGTTCAACTTATGTTGGTGATAACCAAGTTCAGAGCATTCACGGACATAAGCTGACCCACGAAAACTATCACGATATATCGATTTTTTTTCATCATGAAAAGACTCCGCACTAAATTGTAACTCGGCGCGTATGGACACGAGTCGATAAAGCGAACGAAGCCACTGACAGAAACCAGTATTAGTTATGCTAGATATACAAATAAATGACGTTGTTAGTGATAATGAATTATCTAGAAGACGTCACACGTACCGTAAGATCGTGAACTACGTCATTTATTCAGCAACGGTTACGTGACGCAGAGCTAGCTAAGTTGTTCATAACAGATCAACGAAGTTAAGCACTGTTCCGCGTAGTCACCATTTGGATGGATGACCGCCAGTGGCAATTTGCTTGCTCAGGAGGGTACGTTAGGCAGTCGGTTCCGGCTTTTTCAAAGTTGTTAGGCCATGACAGAGGCCTTCGGGTGGCCTCAAAACTCTGTCACCAGAGTTGGCCACTGACTCATATGAACTTACTTAGCAACGGTTAGTAAAATACGGGTCTACTCTTGCGGACAAAAGCTATCTCTTTTATCGATATATCTTTCGTGATAGTTTTCGTGGCTCAGCTTATGTCAGTGAATGCTCTGAGCTTAGTTGTCACCGACATAAGTTGAACTACGATAAAGAGTTGTTATCGTTAATTTAACTTATGTCAGTGACAACAGTTCAGTAACAGAGCATTCTCAGACATTAGCTGAACCACGAAAACTATTACGATAATATCGCTTTTGTCCGCAAAAGTAGACCTTTGTCCGTGATAATTTACTAATACACATTTCTGTCTTTGACTGTACTAAAACACCTATTTTTACAAATGGTACCAGTTGTAGAACGGAAATAATATTATTTTTGTGTTTCGCAACTCGCACCATTCGGTACCAGTTGTATAACGACTGGTTTCAAAATAAGCCGAACAACTTCTCAAGTATTAATTGTGCGCAACGGCAGATGTCAACAATACGCCACACAAACGTCACATTGACGTAAGTAGGCACAAGCTAGATAAACCAATCAGAGCTAGCAAATATATCGTGTACTGCCGACAATTTTTTATGGAATTTCACAGAATTTATTACGGGTGTGCAATATAATACATAGTACGTTACGTAGATAAGTTGTTTGCTGAGGCGTCTTATCCAATAGATAACATCGCATTAAGTAAAGTAAAGTAAAGTAAACGACAAAATAATGGCCCATTTACACCATACAATAATTGCATGCAAGAATTGCCTTGTCAAATTGATTTTAGAACAAAAATGTTCTGAAATGAAATTGACAAGGCAATTCTTGCATGCAATTATGGTATGGTGTAAATGGGCCATAAGACAAATTATGACACACATACAGGTAAAAAAATACAGGTTAAAAAATAAATAAGTACATTGGTATATCAGTAGGTAGATACAGTAGGCAGTTTTAGTAGTACCTAAATTAAAAATAAACATACATACATACATACACAGGCAACCACATCATGTACGTACGTACTACTATCGGTTCTGTGTCATAGCTTAACATCGGGCGAATAGTGGTCAAACGCAAATGTAAGGCTCCGAAACTGCTGGACCGATTTGGCTCAAATTAAAAACATAGATAGATAATGACTGGGAACAGGACATAGGCTACTTTTTATTTTGGAAAAAAGTACAGTTCTCGAGTTCCACGCAAGCAAAGTTGCGGGCAACAACACTACCAAAACCAATTTAGCTAGTTGAGTTTTATGAAATGATGTATCTGCAAATATTTATAACGGGTGTTCTGGGTATTTTCTATGTATAATAAAAATATATTGTGTATTGTACCTATTGTATTAAGTAATCAGTCATCTAGCACCCATAAAACAAGCTCTGCTTAGCTTGGGGCTAGATGATGCTGTGTGTATTGTCCAGCATTATTTATTTTATTTATAGAAGGCGCATTGTCAAGTGCAAAAATGCTAATAGCTGAGAATCCTTGGGGTGGTCAGTCTGCTGTGAAGGTACGCTAATACTAACTATGCCCGCGGGTTCGTTCACTTGGTAAAATAAGTAAGTTTAATAAGTAGCTGTCACAGGTCTAGTAGGGCAATTACGTACACCGTTCGCATGAAACGCATTGTGTTGACATTTTTTATTCCCTCACAGATAATTGATAGATTCAGGCGTTACTTTGCGGAAATCCATTACAAGATAAAAAACAGTCGAAAAATCTCTAGTACTATTAACTAATGAGGTCACACAGTTACCACAGTTAACCTCAAAAGAAAACACCCTCACAGATATTTTTTTTTGTTATTTTGTGATTTTGCACAAACAATGTAAATATTATTATAGAATTTGTATGTTTGGCGCACTTCAAACCTAAACACAGTGCGGCTTGCACACTACTGCATTTATTTCCAAGTACTTATTAAAATAATACAAGAATAATTACCAAAATTTAAAAATTTATTACAATTTACAAGTGTACTGAGCTCCAAAGCACTGTATAAAAAATTGCAAAGACTAACTAAACCAAACAAAACCGCGGGGAGTTCCACTAGTGTAAACTGTTTTACAATCTGTGGTGGACAATAACCCTGGACGTAACGGATATATTGCGGAAATAACGTTACATGTATGAAAAATGCAATAGCCTTTAGCGGTCGAGCGTGGAACGAGAATTACAATACTTCAGTGTTTTAATAATATAACTTACTAGTAAGTAAGTTCGTATGAGTCAGTGGCCAACTCTGGTGACAGAGTTTCTAGGCCGCCCGAAGGCCTATGGCCTAGCAACTTTGAAAAAGCCGGGACCGACTGCTTAACGTGCCTTCCGAAACACGGGAGCGCTCAGTTGAAATTGCAGCGCGGTCACCCATCCAAATTATGACTACGCGGAACAGTGCTAAACTTTGTTGATCTGTTAAGAACAACTTAGCCACTACGTCACGAGCGCTCCTAACTTACTTACTTTTTTAATAATGTTATGTTATGGTTTTCTTATGTTTTGTTCCCAACATCTTTCAAATTCTTAGTTAAGAGTTTTTAAAGCTCGTCCGGGGAAGAACTACCACCATACCTATTCTTGCCGCCAAACAGTAATGGTCGCATTTCTGCGTTCCGGAATTTTCAACAAATCAACAAATCAATAATTTTCAACATTCCGGTTCGAAGGGTATGAAAATACTTTATTGTACTCAAATGAATGAAAATTCTTTATTGTACTCAAAAAACTAGTACAAAGGCGAACTTAATGCTAGTAAGCATTTCAGATAACCTTTGGGTATGGGTTGTCAGTGAAATTACAGGCGCATGAGACTTTAGATCTACGTCTCAGAGTGGCACAGCGCAATAGGCCCTGGCAGAATACCAGTGTTACATCGTTCCCTATCAGGATGAAGCTTACGCTGAGTCAGGGACCATTTGACCCCTACTCACCAAATTAAGTACCTATATATATTTTTTTTTTAATTAGGTAAGTAGTACCTGCATTCTGAGTCTCTTCTTATTTTTTTTTTCTATTTACCATGTTTGTACCTACCTAACTTTATTTTTATTACTTATCTAGTTGTTATTTTTTCTTACAATTTGAGATCGAGATAATGTCGTAAGTTTTATAAATCGTATGGAAATATTTCTAATATAATAATAATAATAATGATGGACAATCCACACAGCATCATCTAGCTCCAAGGTAAGGTGCTGTTAAACAGAGCTGTATTATGGGTACTAGATTATTGATATATATTTAATACAATACAAGATAGTATTTTTTTAGAAAATACCCAGAACACCCGGAACAAATATTATATGTCATCACTTAGGGTCAGTTCACATCTGACGGAAGATTCGTCGGGCGTATCGTCGTTAGCAATTAGCATGCTAGAAGCACAAACGCATCATGGGTAAGTGTGAAAGGTTGAACGTTTTCTCATAAATTGTCTGTTCTGGCGTAACGCGCGGGACGCATCTTCCGTCAGGTGTGAGCCGACCTTAAGACAGAGTATCGTTTTAGTAGTTAAAAGCATAAAAAACTTGAGTGTGCTCAGAACCATGCATGGTCCGGTGAGTACGTTACTTCATTACTATGAATCGCAAGTCGTCACCCCAGTAATTATAAATTAATCTGTCTCTGCCAGCTGACAGGGTCGGTGACCCTATATCTCGTGGCGTGTTATACCATGTGGCGTGAGCAGACCATGGAATATGCATAATGCAGTTTTGTATAAATTAGTGATAGTACTTTCTTTTACAACCGATGAAGAAAAAAACATACAACCAACTTCACTTGGCAATATAGTGGGGTGTGTAACTAGGGGGAAGCACAGAATAAGAGAATTCTAGAGGATGATCGGACTCATGATTCGAACCAACGGAAGGCGAAGTCACACAACCACTAGACCACCGGTATATACTGTCGCTAAAATGATTCACCGAGAATTTATAGTGTGGACAGAAGCTCCTAAATTAGCCGTACTGACAGGAAAACAATGTCTCAAGCCAAAAAAAAATATTTCAAGCCCTTTGCAAAGACACTATTAAAATTCAAAATGCAATTTTAGTGCTGTGAAATGGGATATGCTAAAGCTACCGTACCATATTTGAAGGGGATTTCCGAACCAAGCCAAACCCATCAACTTTCTTTTCGGTTACTCTTCAATGCGACAAACGATATTCGTGGCAAATATCGTAGTTCAACATAAATCGGTGACAACTATAATTACAGAGCATTTACGGGCACAAAGCTGAACTTCAAAACTGTCACGATTATGACGCTTTTGTGCACAAGAGGATACCCTCTGGGTGTTTCGATGTATTATAAAGCCCATATCACACCTCCGCTGCGAAACCTTAACAGCGGAACCGCAGTAATTTAGCTGTGTCTTGTCTGTATGTAGGAGAAGCAGAACACTAGCGAAACTGCACTCATAGATTTGACAATAAATTTATCTCTTTCCCTGCGCGGTTTCGTAGATCTGCTCCGACGTCATTCACACTTCCGATGGCGGCCGGAGTGCGGAAGTGCGACTGACGTCTGCTTCTCCTACATCGGAAAAAGGCATAGCGAAATTACTGCGGTTCCGCTGTTAAGGTTTCGCAGCGGAGATGTGCTACGGGCGTAAGTATAGTCCACACAACGGATCTAGGCTTCCGTGAAGTCAGCCGTTCTTCAGTCAGTGTCTTTGCGCATCACAATGCGCAATGACAATTTAGTTTGAAAAAGCTCCATTGCGCATCAAAACGGCTAACTTCACGACGGCCGAGATCCGCTGTGAGAACTATACCTATGTATATAAAAAAAACTTATAATTATGTATTCTATTAGTTTAAATGATAGTAAAACAATACACTCACCTCCAGTACCGAGGACTTTGAGCAAGTCAAAATGTGATATGTCCACTTTTGACGCACCATTGAGGTTCACTGGAAAAGAAAACAATATGTTACACTTTGAAAAATAAACTAAGAGTGAGTGAGAGAAACAAATTTGATCATCATCATAGCAGCCAATAGACTCTGCTGGACATAAGCCTCTGCCAAAGAGTGCTAAAATGACCGATCTTGATCCTTCACTATTCACCGTTCCCTGAATAGGTCCATCCAGTAGAGAGTAGTCGTATACTGCACTGCGCTCATCACCCCAGTAACTTCACTTGCTACAGTGACCTTTAAACCTAAACACAGTGCAGCTTGCACACTACCGCTTGGAGGCAGAATATCTGGTACTGCGGTGCTATACACCAAGACAATCACGACAAGAAATCATGCTGAAGAGTCACCAATACATTTAATCCGGGTTAAGTGAACGTGTGTTTAGATTTATGAACTGAAATTGGTTTTAGGAATATTGTTATTAAATCTGTTTGTTGACACAGCTTTGTTTACATTTTATTACTATAGAACCTTTGAATGCGGAAGAGCGTTGTTATGTACTTTATTACACTTAATGTAGATTTATCGAATAATTATGTAGGTATAGTTCTCACAGCGGATCTCAGCCGTCGTGAAATTAGCCGTTTCGATGCGCAATGGGGCTTTTTCTAACTAAATTGTCTTTGCGCATCACAAACGGCTAACTTCACGGAAGCCTAGATCCGCTGTGCGAACTATACATTGTAAGTACTTTACTTTTAGTGTATGAATTGGAATAAAAAAATATACGCTTGGTAAATGTTGAAAAATTTAATTATTTTTTAGTAAGAGTAACCATCTAGTTGAACTCTAATTTTTAAATGGATGATGGATGTATGAAAAATATACTTTAAAAGAGTTATCGTTTAGTTTGTCGTGTTAAACATGTAAACATAACTGGTGGACACTTCAGCAAGAGTCCATTTTGGTGCCACCGCAGTGCCAGATATTCTGCCTCCAAGCAGTAGTGTGCAAGCTGCACTGTGTTTAGGTTTGAAGGGCACTGTAGCAAGTGAAATTACAGGCTACGTTATACAATAACAACTAGATTATAGGTTGTATTTTATTGTAGATTTTTGACAATTCGCAATAAAATTGTCAAGATTCGATCAAGCAACTGAATGTTACTGTAGTTTTGCTGTTGTCCCGTAGCGGGAATCAAACGCGCACCTCTACGCCTGAGACAGGCATTCATCCGCGCCACCAAGGCCGACTGTTAGTTTATCAATGTTTTACAAAAACTACAAGCGATAACAGCATACATAAAAATGATAAACAATGATACTTATTTGTAGAGTTGCAACAATATTTTGCCACTTCACAAAGTCATGAGTTCAATGACATTGATGCCGTTTTCTAAATAAATGTTAAATTTATGTTATACAAAAACATAGAAGTATTTATGCGACTATTTATCTTGTGCCAATGCAATGCCAAGTAAAGTGTTTGGACGTACCTTTGACAACCTACAACTAGGGAATGCAATACCGGGATACTAGGATCCCGCAATACCGGGATCCCGTTCGGTTTTAGCGGGACTACAAAATAATCAAGCTATAAGTTTTACTAATTTACTAAATCCTTCTTACTTTGATTGAAAATTATAGATGATTTTAAGCTTTTGAGATAAAAAAAAAATATTTTTCCTTTACAAACTACTAGCAAACCGCCACGTCTTCGCACGGGTGCTTAAGCTAGCGAAACCTTCCTTTTGAATCACTCTATCTATTGATGAAAACCACATATAAATCCGTTGAATAACTTCAAAAGATCTAAGCATACATTGCACCACGGTGGAACCTACCAAGATGAACTCTTGCTGAAGAGTTCTACCATTCCATTCTAAATAACTTGGCTCTTAATTACTTATCTTAAAAATTATTATTATTTTCCCTTTTTTACCTACATATTTTCTTAGCGTGAGCCACACCTAGTTCGATTGGCACCACACTGAAGCTTTATGTTTTTTTTTTTTTTTTTTTTTTTATACCACTAGAGTGGCAACCAAGCGTACGGCCCACTTGATGGTCAGCGGTTACCGTAGCCTATGTACGCATGCAACATCATGAAGAGGGATCATCAAAAAAAAGCTAGGAACCCAGCCGAATTTGTTGCCAGATTCTTCTAGGCTGGGGCGCGTGGAACTGGCGTAAATTCACCTAGCTTTAAGACGTTTCAAAATGATCCTTGTGATATGAATAAATAAAGATATTTTTGACTTTTTACATTAAAGTAAAAAAAAAAAAAAGTGCGTCCTTTCCTTAAAAATATAATACATCTATAAAATATAAAACCAGCAATACTATGATTACTAGATACCACAGAAACCTAGACTGTAAACAGTTAGACACAATGTCAGTAGTGCAATGACCTTAATACCTATTTGCTAGAAAGGTCACATTGTTCATTACCTCTAACCATCTGTGCGAGGCATTACTAGACTGACAACTGAAAAATAGAAAGTAGTAGATTTAAGAGTAGTAGAGTTCTCTGTGATAGAGCTCGTCTGGGGAAGGACTACCACCATACCTATTTCTGCCGCAAAGCAGTAATGCTCGCATTGCTGTGTTCCGGTGTGAAGGGTATGGTTTCCGGTGAAATTACTGGCACATGAGGCTTTCGATCTTAGCCTCAAGGTGGCAACCCGCGAGTGATACCTCTGGTATTGCAAGCGTCCATAGGCTGCGGTAACCGCTTAATCTTGTGGGCCGTACGCTTGGTTGCTACTTCAGTTGTATAAAAAAAAAATGGCATATATTTACCCATTAATAAGTTAAAAAGAACCATGGTCACTTAAACATAGTTTTCTATTTAATTACAATTTTTACAAGTAATAACGCGATAGGAACCCAGTGTAGTTGCCTGTTCTTTTACGGCGTGGAAGCGTTGGAACTGGTGTTTTTCCTAGCTTGTAAGACATTTCAAAGTGATCCTTGTGATTCAAACGAATGTGCACTTATGATTTTGAGTTAGGTTCCTAAATAGCCACTGACTTAAGTGACCATCCTTGAATTTTCTTGTAGCCCGTGAAGAATCGAACACGATTGTGGCTCGTGTGTTAAAGATATTTTAACGAAAATAATAACAAATTCAAAAACAGAAAGCTTCATCCCTTAAAATTTAAGTACTGACAGAACTGATTAAAAAAATAGAGTAGCATAGAAATTTTAAAATGTAGTGTTTTTCAACCAGATAAGTTGTTTATTAAAAATTCAAGGCGATAGTGATGACCTGATTCGTAATTAGTTTATTACTACTAACTACTTTTTTGTTAATGAGTATTTTGTTGTTAATACATATAAATATACCTAATGTTGTAATGTAAATTAAAACTTTGTATGAAATAAACAAATTAAATTTTTATTTAGTGATAGGTAATGCTGCTAATGATTGAATAGATACCGACACCGATGTGGCGCGGTAGGTCCGCCTGCGACGCAGGTTGCTGGTTCGCTTCCCGCCTTGGGACAAATGTTTGTACGATATGCAAATATTTGTTCCAGATGTTCTGGGTATTTTCTAGTTTATTAAAAAGTACCTATCTATGTATTGTTTTGTATTTCTAATACCCATAACACAAAATCTGTTTAGCTCGGGGCTAGATGATGCTGTGTGGATTGTCCAGCATTATTTTTTATTTTTATATTTTGCTATAATATTGACAGTGAGTCTGACAGAAAACACTAATTTTGTGAATAAGCCGGGAACAACCGCTTAACTAGCTTAATTTAAAACTAGTAAAAGGAAATGAAATAGGACTTAATATTATAACTGAACTTGCTGGAAAACTTTGACATTACAAAACTTTATATATTATTTCCTGGTTTCTATGAAATAGTACAAAAATAGCATTTATTATTGATTTTGGCAGTACAGATAGTTTGCACTGAACTTTGCAATTATGGCAATAAAAGTATGCACTTAAAAAGTGTGCACTAGAATACTGTGTAGTTAGCGGAAATACCTCGGAATAGGTCTTGTGATTCACAAGCTTGCTTGATTCGTTGCAATTTCTAGACAACTTATTAATTGAATAAACTGTTATTTTAACAGCTCTTTAATTATATACTTAATATGTAGTTGTGTTTCCTTGTCAAATTGTAAAGATGTCACTGAACAAAGTCGATGATAGATTTGAATGACAAATTACATTATGTTTATGAATAAGGCTGTTAAACAACGTAACGGATTTTAATGCAGTTTTCATCAATAGATAGAGTGATACAAGAGAAAGGTGATAGATAGAGTGATACATGTAGTTTTTTTTTTTTTTTTTTGCCATCTCGAAATGGTTTTAACTTAATTCTACTGTTGCTTTTATTATGCAACAACATTTCACTCTTACATTCATTCTTAACTTTTAATTATTATTTTTTTACCCCCTTATACATTTACTAACTAAATTTAACATCTTTAAACATATTTCTTCAAAATACAAAAATACAAACAGTAAATATACAAAATACAAATTAATTTTTTAAAAACCCCCCTTTTTACATTTTGTCATACACACTCACTCATTTTCATAATCATCATCATCATCATCATCATCATCATAACAGTCTTCTAATGTTCCCACTGCTGGGACACTGGCCTACTCTCAGGCGAGAGTGATTGGGTCTTAATCCACCACGCGGACCCAATGCGGATTGGTGGATGGCACATGTCTTTCGAATTTTTAGTTCTTGGACATCCCGGTTTCCTCACGATGTTTTCCTTCACCGTATGAGAGCACTGGCATTGCGCACATAAATTTTTCGAACAGAAAAATCCATTGGTGCACGTTTTCATAATATGATGTAATGAAACAAAAAAAATTCCTGGCTTTATTATCGATTGAGCATTGTCAATCCATCCATACATGTAGTTATAGCACCCGTGCGAAGCCGGGGCGGATCGCTAGTACTGAATATATTTGGCCTAGTATAGGAAACTAAGTTGTTTGCTATCGGGGTCACTATTTAGGTTGAAAGTTACAAAACACCGGATTAAAGAATAAGTAGGACACAAAACTTGGTGACCTACTAGCACGGGTGGACATAAAGTATAGCTTATGTTACTCAGGGTTAATGTAGCATTCAAATGGAGAAAGAATTTTTGAAATCAGACCAGTAGTTTTAACAAAAATGCGAATCTTTCCTCTTTATAATATTAGTATATGATCATAGATATCAGACCAAAAGAGTGATTAGGTTGTGCTACCCAATGTAAATTGGTGGATATTGATTATAAGTTACCCTTCATTAGTTTTTTAAACAAATTTCGTCTTTCAATGTAAAACATTTTTTATGCTTTCTGCCTTTCTGGACATTGATCTAGGCCCTCTAATGTTCCTAATGTTTGGACACTGGCCTACTCTCAAGCGAGAGTGATTGGAACAAAATCCACCACATGAACAATTGCTGATTGGTGAATGGCACATGTCTTATTAAATTTTTATTCATTGGATGGGTCACATAATTTTTAATTTATTTATTTAGACCAAAAATCTAAATATTTAACATTCCATGACCAGAGCAAGGTACCTAGGTACATTAGGTACTTAGTGAGTAGAGTTGGATGTAGGTAGGCATACTTAGAATAAACTATGCAACCAGTAACTTAGCTCATACAAAATAGTACTTAGTGGAACTTGCATTATAGGCATTTTTTTTTTTATGTCAGCAAGTGACAAGACAATCAAAGCACCTGCCTGATGTTAAGCACCACACCTGACTATTACAGATGCAGGGCCACCCAAAGTTTAAAGTTTTTAAGTGTTTGCGTGGCACTGCACTGCGCTTATCACCCTGAGACATTTACGAGTACATGGCTGAGCTGAAACTCTTAACTAAGTTTTAGGATATCAGTCCTCCCATTTACCATTATGTTGCTTTTCCTGAATTCAAACTACATCCTAATAATGAAGGACAGTGTTTGGAAACTGTGTCAGAAGGACAAAAGTTTTTAAAGAATTGGTAAAAACTTTCCCCCAACCTGTAAAAACTTTTGTCATTCTGACACAGTTTCCACTGTCCTTCGTTATTTGGTACTTTAATTCTTAATAATTATACAGGAAATACCAGGTAAGGTATCACTCAGGTGGGTGGAAGAAGACAGTTTTTTATAACTAGTTAAACATAACCAATGGTTAAAATTAACAGTGAGGTTATATGCAGACTGGCACTACTATTAACTTCACTAAGATTTCACTTCCCTTGTAAGAGAGAATAAATGTTTTTTTTTCTGTCTTATTCTTATGGAATTATTTAGAAAATCCAGGGTCTTAGACAAAGTATTAGTAAAAATTATAACTAATGAGCTAGATAAAATGCTTCAAACTGATAATATTTTGTGCAGAAGTTTACAGATAATCTGCACATCGTGATGTGGTTATTATCCTACCAGGAAAAAGTGCCTATCCTATTAAAGTTTCTTCATTTTGACAAATTCACAGAAGTGAAACCCATGAGGAGGCCGGTTGTTTTTTCTGTCTTAATCATATTTAGAACCATAGTATGTATGCTTAAAACTTCTCATGGAATCAGTTAAAATGAAACAGATATAAAATAAATTTATCGGTACTTGTGTGATAATGTTAAATTGTAGTGTTGGACTGGTAAGCTTAGATTTTTTTGAAATTTTAGCAACTTAAAATTACCAACCTTTATATCTTTTCCTAATTTTACTAGCTTCGACCAGGTTCCAGTCCACTGAGTCCCTGGCCGGAGCCGGGACCGTGGTCCCTCCGATAAGCTCCACAGAACTGGTCCTCATGTTACTCGGGCCAGGAACCGGAACCAACGGATCCAAATGACTGCGGTAGCTGTAGTCTACTGGCACACATTCAACTATCTCCACACTCTTGTCAATGTTGCTGGTCAGTAACTGCTCATCCATAAGCGGTTCCATTCTAGGCTTCTTTGGAGGAAGCTTCTTGGGCTTTGTGTGGCTGTGATGCCGCCGCTTCAGCATCATGGAGTGGGAGGAGTGGCGAGAGCTCGTGGGAGACCCGCAGCCGCACTCCTCCTCGTCACTACCTTCGTAATACCCTGACTCGTGCTCCGGCTTCTTATCAGGCACGCTCATTTCCGCAGCCATGGTTCACACATCCACGGAAACCATAGGATTAACACGGCTCTCGTGTTTGTCAAAGCACACGCGGAAACATCAAGAACACAGCACCGAGGTCACTCGCACCGCAATAACCACGTCCGCGATAAATTATTTTCTAACTATTCTACAACTTTCAGCGAAAGTGCAGAGCGACACATAAAATTCGCGACCACTTGCGAGGGGCGCGCTCACGCGACTGTCGCCAGACGGCGCCACCGTCGTGACATAACCCGCCCGATTTCGGATGTCAACAAACTGTCACTTCAAATGTCGACGCAAGCCAAAGGGAGAAATTGGACCTGCGGCTACTTTCACTCCGCTGAAACGTCAGAATTTGGTTTATTTCCCTTTGTTTTTCAGGTTATTTAAAAAATCACAGCCACTTCGTCGACCTTCTATTCGGTTCGTTTCGTTTCGATTCCACAACAATCCAGATAATGTACACTACTCGTATTAAAATTCCACTGAGCACTTTTATCGGTTTACCCGTCTTGTAACAGTTTTATCTGTTCACTTTCACTAAATAAAACTGGTCTGTTCTCTAAAAAACATCTATTTACACACTATAAATAACTAAAAAATGCACGCGCGAACGAGACAACTCCCTGTTCAGCGCGCTAAACAAACTGACTGACTGAATTTAGAAACGAATGACAGAACGAAACGCAAAATAGAAACGTTGCGAGGCGAGGAGTGCGAACGATGATGCTCCCCCCACCACACCACTCCAACCTTATTTAGGAGGCCACCATAGAGCTTGCAAGAACTGCAAACAAATCGAATAATCGATTTGGTGTTCCGACATTTATTTAAACATTTTGATTTCTTTTTAATAAATTATTATTTATTTCTCAAATAATGTTAAAAAATTGTGAAAAATTGATTCTTAAGTTATCGATTCGAACGTGCAATCGGTTTTTGCAAGTACCTACCTTCTGCATGTCGCCAGTAGCTAAGCGAAAGAGACGTTGCTATCGCTAAGTAGTGTAACAGAGTAGGATAGAATACAAAACGAATCATAATCATGAACGTCCGCGTCGTTTATCTATAGATAGAATAATAAACTAAATTCTTCGTCAAGATTAATGCAATGTGGATGAAGGTAGTTAGGTAGTATTGTACTCAAGTAGTACGTTTATGTAGGTTTTTATGTACTAATATCATCATGATCACTATGTCTTCTAATGTTCCCACAGCTGGCCTACTCTCGATCGAGAGTGATTGGGTCTTAATTCACCTCGCGGTCCCAATGCGGATTGGTGGACGGCGACGACCCATAGGATCAGAAGGCGGGGTCACTACCACCAGTGCTCATAGACCACCAGTGCTCTTGCTTGCTTTACTATTAGTGCTAATAAGTAGACCTATGTAGGTACATAATTTTATTAACCAGTGAAAACATTGTGTCATTGTGTCCGTAATCTAAATAGGTAGGTTTATATAAGTACCATTTGGTAAAATTTGTCAACCTCAGTCATAATTATTTTGAGCGGACTAAATGAAGAATAACTCGACGATGTTCTAATTAATGTGTTATTGGTGTATCTGCTTCCAGTTTAACGACTGTTCATTACTATGATTATTTAACGTTTCAGAACACGGAAGATCTTCGAAGACACGGAAGTGACCTTCGCATTTACAGCTGAATTGAACAAATCACGTTTTTACGCTTTGTTTTAAAACGTTCATCGCGATAAAACAGCTATCGCCGATGTTTGCGATAACAGATTCTCAATTTGATCGAAGTACCTACGAATCCTACGATACCTATGGGTACCTTTGACAGATTTTATTTATCCTCCAATTCAAAGCCAAAATTAATAGGGCTTAAATAATTATTGAATTAAATCACAAGGATCATTTTTGACTGGAGCCATCATTTTATTATTTAGTAATCTGCTGTTTGTCAATGCTTGGGCTAAAAAAATATGGATATCGTCGGACATCTAATTTCCTAACCATGTTGTTTGTCCAATGCCTTGTCATTGTGTTGTTAATTTATTTATTTAATTGGTCTGTTGATCTTTATAGGGAAATTATTTATGATAATAAAAATCATCATCATCTTCTACCTATACCATCAGATCAGAGATAGATGAACAGTGCTGCCATCAATTATTTAAAGCAAGTATTTAGGGTGACCTTAATCATTACCTACACTTTAATGACTCTAACGTTAGTGTAAACTTTATTCATAATCTGCCTTTTAGAATTTCATTAAAATTAGCAGTGATAAAGAATGGGGTTTCAATTATTCAATAAGTAAAACTAGGTAGGTACCTACCTACCAACCTACTCTTTTTATACAGCGATGGTTTCTTGCTTGGCTGACATTTGCTAAGTTAAAATTCACTACGTGACTAATCTAATAAGAATATACCTACCCATTTACTTACTATTGTTACCCACATTTAAACCTATTGATTTAGCAGTAGGAAGTTAATGATTCTTACTTTTTTTGTCATATTGTGAACATAATTATTATTTTTATCTCTATTGGTCATGGCTTACGTAGTTGTTATCAAACTGACCTTTGGAAATTCAACTCTATAGCATATCCTACTAATATCTTTTCTGTGGTGTAAGTCAAAGTAGGTTGGTTGGTATGTAACTTAGGTACACCTATTATTGTATTTTATGAACAAAAATAATCATCATTTAGGTAGGTAGGTAGGTACTTAAGTGAACAATATTTTTTGGAGAAATGGGTAATCATATTAATGGGTCGAAGAATTTGGTTGATGTACCTAGGTAGTAAGTGGATAGGTTAGTTAACTAATACCTACTTATTTCGTTGAAGTTGCTCCTGAAGCTTGTTGGCTCTTTATTTTTATCTCTGCGTTGCGCTCTTTAGGTATGGTGGTCCAATAAAGGGTCAAATAACCTTGAAATTCTGATTAATGAGTTGATAACTCATAGTACTTTGAGCAGTGGTTTCTTAAGCACACATGCCGCAAGTGTCCATAATTTTGTTTGAAAGAATTAGTTATTTGCTTCTAAACTTTACAAAATTAGTAGGTAGTATGTGTAGACGAACCTGATTTAAGCCTAGATCTAAAAAGTCTGGCTAGTCTCCTCCATGCCAAATCATACTACCTACAAACTTTTAGGATTTTTAAGTATGTAGGTACCTACTTAGGTATACTTACTGGTATAAATGCACTACATTAGGTAGGTATTCTTAGAGTTGACACAGTTATTTTGCGAACAATAAAATGTAATTTATGTATATTCTGAATAGGCAGTTATGTTTCTTTCTTCCCATTTCTAGCTTGCTAAATTCTAGAAACCGGCATATTGTTGAACCACGGCCAAATAATGCAATACTTACTTTGAACGTGGTTAGCATATTAATTTATCTATATTTTCCTATATTTAAAATGTTAGAACATAAAACTTACAAAGATAGTTTTTTAATCTGATTTTAGAATTAAAAACAACCCAGGTTAGCTAACTACCAGTTGAGTGTTTTCTCTATTATTATTATTATAGCCCTATAGGTCGATTACTGATTGATTATTTATAATGACAAAAAGGACGAATGAGCACGAACTCTACTTGACATAGATAACAATAGCAAGGGATGTCTTAAAAGCGATAGGAACCACTTTATTACGACACGGGCGCGTTGAAACTGGCGTAAATTCGCCTAAATTCGATCACGTTTTAAAGTGATCTGTGTGATAAAAAATATATAAAACTCTTTTGACTTTGACTTTGACGGCTGCAACTGATAAATAAAGTTTTAAACTAATCAAACTCATTTACTTGACACCAGTGCCAGTGGCGAAATGGTGGCAAATATGCCTCAGAGTCCCTAAACGAAAAAGAGAAGAAGAAACTTATATTAAAATTAAGCTTTTTTAGTACCTAGGTATAATTCTATGTTACCTAAAGATACTTACCATCACCGATTTCATGCCGAACGGTGTTCAGGTTTACGATGACGGGTGTCTCATTGTAAGAAGAATTGCTATCTTCAACCGTTTCTGTGTTTTTGGCTTCGATTTCTGTTTGATTATTATCTTTTTGTGTATCTTCATATTCATCGAATTTATTCTTACTAAAAAATTCGAAGTCGATAGCAGCACGTTTCATAGTCGGGGTGTACGGAGTAGCTGAACCTATGTCGTATTGTAGCATTCTAGCTGGTGACATAACCTCCGCAACAGGTGATGGCTTTACAAACATGTCGTTGTCATGGTTCTTTGTTAAGGAAAGCTTTAGCAACGTCGGTGTTTTCAGGATATTGTCATTCATCTTAACCTCCTCTGTTAATGGAGTATTCGGATGAGGTTTTTCAATCGGTTTTTCAATGTCAAGTATCTGTGACGCCGGTATTTCGAGCTCTGGAGTTTCTAAATTTACTGTATCTACAGAGCTGTCTCGTTCGCCTATAGTTACATTTTCACCAATTGGTGAAAAGTTGTCTAAGTTCATTCGGAATGTATCTTCAGGTAAGCCGAGCTCTAAATTCTCAGCTATGTACAGCTGGTTTGAGTCTGACGACGCAGTTGACCCACACGGCCTAACTTTAACTGCATTTTTACTTTCTATCAATGTTGTTTCCATTTTATTAGTTTAGGTAGTTAATACAAGATACAATACTAACGATGTTGTATGCAACAAGCGAATTTTATTAAGTGTAGGTACTTAGTTTTTCAATAAATCAATATTTCAATTAGAAATGAATTCGCTCTAATATAAATCATCCGTGGTCTACTATGATGCCCTTGAAAAGTAATCTCGCCAATCGATAAGCGCAAGAATTCACATCACTGTCACGCACACATGCGTGATACGGTCCGCTCTCTGTGCCTGTGTTAGTACATGAGCTGTCAAACAAGTTTTGCGGCTAGCTTTTCTTTTCGTTCACATAAAATATCCAATTGGAAACAAATGATGCACTATTTTAACTTCAAATCACATTAGAATGTTATTTCGACACATATCTAATGATTTAAACCACAATAACATGTTTATCACAGTACAGGTCTGGCTATAAATAGACTAATAGTCGTCACTATACATTGATTTGCCCGCCTTTTTTCTCACACAATAACAGTAATAGAGTCGCAATTAATGTTTGTTATTGAGAATTATTCACTACTTAGGTAACACTGCGTAGGTGTCGTGTGCACTTGAAGTAATTTTAGTTATTTAGCGCTTCCACAATGTAATAAAATACGGCGTGATGGCGCGCTCCTCAACACAACTACATAAACGTAGAAATGTCAACAAACAAGAGGCGCCGAGAACGCGTTGTATTCATTGCGCGGGAGATATGCATTTTTAACATGAATATTATGAACTCTGCTCTCATCCATCATTGTTGATCATTTAACTACTATGTGATCATAATTTAATTTTGAACATGTTTGTGACCATTATTTTGAACGCAGATTTTTTTTTTTCAACACTTCACAGAAAAAGTGTTAAGTAGGTAGGTAATTAGTTACATTACTTAACTTAACTAAAGAGTAACATTAATTTTTTGTTGTTATTTGGCATCACCTTAATCTCAGAATAAAATATGTTGATTCAAACTGCAAGAGGTGATTTAGAAAACTTTGTTTGACTTTGTCTGTAAGCTTTCGTAACATAACTACCTAACCTACGTAATTTATCTTGTATGGTGTTAATAAAATTAAACTCATGTATAAAAGTAGGTAGGTAGGTAGATAAAATAATTGAAGCTATTGCAAAATCAATCGATGTAGGTATGCAGCTTTAAATCGATATGAAAATTTAAAACAGCACATCACTATCAATTTTAGATACACAAAAAACAAAGTAACCAAGTTCTGCGTTCATTCATTGTGTGTTTGGAATTGGATGCGTTCCGAATAAAAGTGGATTTCCAAAAACCATGAGCATGGACAAATAAATTCTTATGCAATAAAAAAGTACTGTAAGTATAGTTCGCATGGCGGATCTAGGCTTCCATGAAGTTAGCCGTTTGTGATGCGCAAAGACAATTTAGTTTGAAAAAGCTCCATTGCGCATCGAAACGGCTATAGTGTTACAACTAAAGTGGCAACCAAGCGTACGGCCCACGAGATGGTAAGCGGTTACCGCAGCCTATGGACGCCAGAGGCATCACTCGCGGGTTGCCACCTTGCGGCTAAGATCGAAAGCCATGTGCCAGTAATATCACCAGAAACCATACCCTTCACACCGGAACACAACTATGCGAGCATTACTGCTTGGCGGCAGAAATAGGTATGGTGGTAGTCCTTCCCCGGACGAGCTCTATCACAGAGAACTCTACTACTCGTATTTTAGGTATACCTAGTATATCTAGATAAGATAAATGTTTATTTCAAAATGGTCATCATAGTACACGAATAAAACATATTGACATCTAAGCAATAGATCAAAACTTCTTTAGTTCACCATGGTGCATGACCTTCGGGTTGATCACATAAATAAATAAATAATAATAAATAATGCTGGACAATCCACACAGCATCATCTAGCCCCAAGCTGCTGTTAAACAGAGCTGTATTATGTGTACTAGATGACTGATATATACTTAATACAATACAATACATAGATAGATATTTTCTATTATATATAGAAAATACCCAGAACACCCGGAACAAATATTTGTAGATCGTACAAACATTTGACCCGAGGCGGGAATCGAACCCGCAACCTCCGCGTCGCAGGCGGACCTGCGCCCTATGCGCCACATCGGTCGTCAAACATAACTCCGTTAGCGACCAATCTCCATCAATCTTCATTCCAAAGACAGTTTGACTGTAGCTCTTCTGTCAAAATTGACAGTCTAAGATGAGATCAATGG
Organism: Colostygia pectinataria; assembly: GCA_951394395.1. Lineage (NCBI taxonomy): Eukaryota > Metazoa > Arthropoda > Insecta > Lepidoptera > Geometridae > Colostygia > Colostygia pectinataria. The sequence goes on along the minus strand of OX596374.1, from coordinate 5,379,788 downwards.
ATATTGGTCGCCAACATAGTTATTGTGATCATGGGGGCTTGTGTACACCTACCTATAACAAGTAAATTAAACGAAAACTTGATTACATCATCATTTATTTACAAAAAACAAATCATTTGACTTTCCTCCTCTTCCCACCTATATCAGCTTTCCCGCCTTTTCGTTTTTCGCCCGCCATCTTGTTTTGCTTGAATTTCCCTTTGCCCCCTTTCTTGTTCCCCAATATCTTTCTATTGTATCCTTTGATCCATTTGTCTCTGTTTTCTTCCCAAGCCAGTTGTTTTTGCCCGGAATTGTCTGTGTTAGACACAGCTTGGCTCGTCCCCTGTCGTTTGTTGGTGGCCGTTTCTTCTAGAAGGGTCGAAAATTGATCTGCTGACGCGAAAAGTGAGCCTAGATCGTCTTTACCTGTTGAAAGAAAAAATTTGATAAGATACAAGACTTTATAATCCGTTTAAAGTCGACAAGAAAACATCTTATTATAGCAGATCAACGAAGTTAAAGCACTGTTACGCGTAGTCACTATTTGGATGAGTGACCGCCAGTGCCAATTTAAACTGAGCGCTTCCGTGTTTCGGTGGGCATGTTAAGCAGTCTGTCCCGGCTTATCAAAGTTAGGACATGATGGAAGCCTTTGGGCGGATATTAACTCCGTCACCAGAGTTGGCCACTGATTCATACGAACTTACTATTAAAGTCTAAAGATTCATCATGACAACCTTTTAATGTTCCCACTGCTGGGACACCGGCCCACTTTCAAGCGAGAGTGATTGGGTCTTGTTAATCCACCACGCGGACCCAATGCGGATTGGTGGATGGCGCATGTCTTTCGCATTTTTAGTTCTTGGACATGCCGGTTTCCTCACGATGTTTTCAGCGTATGAGAGCACTGGCACTGCGCACATACATTTTTCTTATAGAAAAATCCATTGACTGGGTTCGAATCTACGACCTCAGGATCGGAAGGCGTGGTCACTACCACTAGACCACCAGTGCTCAATATAGATCCCATTAATGATTAACAAATAATTTTACCTTTAATCTTCATGCCCTTTCCTTTGGCTCTCTTGTTGGGAACATCTATCTCATCCAAGTCATCATCACTTCCTTCAAGAAGCAGCTCTGGAAAAGTTTGTATCAATATACTAAATATTCTACATAATTAAAGAATTAAAACTATAGTGGTTAGAAATCATATTAAATTATTAACGGCTATTTACCACTTGAATTTGCCATTAATGCTGACATTTCGAAGCTATTTACAACTTTCTTTAATGACAAATTCAAGTGGTAAATAGCAGTTAATAATTTAATATTCTACATAATATTATGTAACTTGTATTAATACATTACCTGGTGGTAGGACACTTCAGCAAGAGTTCGTCTTGGTGGGTACCACCGCAGTGTCAGATATTCTACCTCCAAGCAGTAGTGTGCAAGCTGCACGGTTTAGGTTTGAAGGGCACTGTAGCAAGTGAAATTACTGGGCGAAAGAGACTTAACAAGAACGTCTTGATCTTGGGGTGATGTGCGCAGTGCAGTACCACGCTGAACTTAAAAACTTCTTTAAAAGCTTTGGGTGGCACTGCATCTGTTATGGTCAGGCGTGGTGCTTAACATCAGGCGGGCGACTTGACCGTCTTGTCAATTGCTGACATAAAAAAAAACATAACCGACAGAGACAGCTTATTCATTGTCATTTTCATTTGCCTCGGTGGCAAGACTAATTATTTATTCCGGCTCTGGGCCCGGAACATTTGTCTTATTATCATGCAAACATTTGTCTCATGACACTGGTGGTCTAGTGGTAGTGACCCCGCCTTCCTATCCTAAGGTCGTGGGTTCAAACACGGTCGTGCACCAATGGATTTTTCTGTTCGAAAAATTTATGTGCGCAATGCCAGTGCTCTCATACGGTGAAGGAAAACATCGTGAGGAAACCGGCATGTCCAAGAACTGAAAATTCGAAAGACATGTGCTATCCATCAATCCGCGTGGTGGATTAAGACCCAATCACTCTCGCCCGAGAGTAGGCCAGTGTCCCAACAGCGGGAACTTATGAAAGCTGTCATGATGATGATTTGTCTTATTTAAAACCTACCGTCTTCATCACCAGATAACGCTGGTTCATCTTCATCACCAGAAATGTTCAGTCCGCCATCACTACCTGCAAAAATACAATTTACTTGACGTAGCTGGCTAAGTTGTTCTTACCAGATCAACGAAGTTAAGCACTGTTCTGCGTAGTCACTATTTGGATGAGTGACCGCTAGTGGCAATTTCAACTGAGCTCTTCCGTGCTTCGGAGGGCACGTTAAGCAGTCGGTCCTGGCTTTTTCAAAGTTGTTAGGCCATGACAGAGGCCTTTGGGCGGCCTAAAAACTCTGTCATCAGAGTTTTTAGGCTTACTTACTTGATCTTACTTATAGGTGCGGTCAGCGGATTTAGACAATTGTGAAGTTAGCCACTTTTTTACACAGTTAATAGTTCTTGCAACCGTGTATAACAGTGCAATTTGGATCTTATATCAATGATATTAAATGTTATAGTACTGCCTAGTTATAGTACTGTACTACTGTAAATTGTGTGTAATCATAATCAGGGACTGAATAACAGAAAAATTAAACTGCCTTTATTTATCGGTATGACGTCATACCGTTATAATCCGGTTACCCAAATATTTCAATACGTAAAAAATAGCGGTACCGAAAAATAAGCGGTATAAAAAGGTAGCGCTACCTAAACCCAAATGATAAACTTTTCTTTGATATCGCTGCGCCCTATCTCTGGCTAGATTCATTAGTCATTTCCCTGGCGCGCTCCTAAGCGCGCCTCCCACTCCCGTCCCGCCAGCGTTCGTTGTCACCCCGTTTGCATCCTTGCTGGCTCGACTTAATAATTTTACGCTACCGTAATTTTATACCGGTATAATTGGTACCCTTATGTTTTTACAGTACTGGTACTTTTATACTGTAACGTTTTCAGTTCCTGGTTACTGTTACTGGTAGTAATTAGTAATAGTAGTAGTAATAGCCATTTATTTCAGACAAGTATTACTGGTAGAAATAAATAAATTACATTTACTCTAGACACACACAAGCAGCGCACAATAATTATCGACCAAGTATTAGATATAAATAAATAAATAAATAATGCTGGACAATCCACACAGCATCATCTAGCCCCAAGGTAAGCTGCTGTTAAACAGAGCTGTGTTATGGGTACTAGATGACTGATATATATTTAATACAATACAATACATAGATAGATATTTTTTTATTATACATAGAAAACACCCAGAACACCCGGAACAAATATTTGCAGATCCTACAAACAAGTCCCAAGTGTCCCAAGGCGGGAATCGAACCCGCAAACTCCGCGTCGCAGGCGGACCTTCGCCCACCGCGCCACATTGGTTGTCAAAAGTCAAGATATAGATGGCCTCATTTATAAACGTACTCTTAACCTTTGCTAGCTAATGCGTCCATCATCGTCCTCCATCATTGATGCAAGGATGACAACAAGACAATACTAAGCAAGCCGATAAAATTACAGTTTATGAATAAGGGCATAAGATAGATAGGCACTTAGGCAGGTATAGTTCTCACAACGGTTCTCGGCCGTCGTGAAATTGGCCGTTTCGATGCGCAATGGAGCTTTTTCAAACTAAATTGTCTTTGCGCATCACAAACGGCTAACTTCACGGAAGCCTAGATCCGCTGTGCGAACTATACTTGGGGGTGCCAAAGTAGGTAGGTTAAACATACCATCATCATCATCACCGAAATCACCGCCAGTGTTCTCATCATCATCATCATCTTCGCTGCCCATGTCAATGTCATCATCACCGTCACTCTTGCCTTTACTCTTGCGTTTCGTTTGTTTGCTTTTCTCAATATCAGCCAAGAAGTCTAGCTCTTCGTCAGACCCTGAAAATAAGAATAATTAGTTAACATTAATTTCAATTAAATCTATTATCTCAGAGATCTCGAAAACCGGTTAAAATATGACCAGACTCTTGTCCATAGTCAATTCTTTCTATAATCTTTACTAGCAGTCCGCGCCCGTGCGAAGCCGGGGGCATCGCAAGTTATAAATATAGCCTATGTTACTCAGGGATAATGTAGCATTCTAATGGTGTAAGAGTTTTTGAAATCGGACCAGTAGTCTGAGTTTATTCGTAACAAACAATAATACAAATCTTCTGTATAATAATGATGTAGTAAAATAATCATATTATTGTCTAATATAATGCATGTTAATTAATTAATCTAATTTTATTAGTATTGTTATTATTAATGACAGCGTTTTACCCTACAATAAAACGCTTATTAAGCGTAAATACCTAATTCGAAGCATACATTAATATGGCGCGCCAAGATGACGCGCACGCCCTCTGGTGGTAGAAAAAGGGGCAAAAAGTGGGAGAAATTGACCAATCAGGTACCAGCAAGCGACGCGCGACGTGAAAAACAGAGTTGCCAACTCTCAAATATTTTTGTATGCTTCCAATTACGGTACTTGGAGCTTAATAGCTACTTTTATATGATAAATTTGTAATAGGTTTATAACCTAAGAATCTACCTACCTAAACATTTGCACGCCAAAGTTGGCAGAACACCGTCTGGGACTTATTTCTTTCAAAAAGATCTACTTATGTAACCCGTGTTTGCAAATAAATACTCTGATTTCTCATTATAAGAGTAGTAGAGTTCTCTGTGATAGAGCTCGTCCGGGGAAAGACTACCGCCATACCTACTTCTGCCGCCAAGCAGTAATGCTCGCATTGCTGTGTTCCGGTTCGAAGGGTATGGTTTCCGGTGAAATTACAGGCACATGAGACTTTCCATTTAACGTCTCAGGGTGGTAACACCAAGTGATATTATGATGTTGCTTGCGTACATAGGCTGCGGTAACCGCTGACCATCAAGTGGGCCGTACGCTTGCCACTTTAGTAGTATAAAATAATAATAATAATAATCCTAGTATAGACGACCCGCCCCGGCCTGGCACGGCTACTCTATTGTATAGTTCAATATTGTGTTCAAGCCCGTGCGAAGCAGGGGCAGGTTCCTAGTCACTATAGGTTACCATCGTCTTTGGCTCCGGTGACGTTGTCCAAATATTGTTCGAAGTCCTCGCTGTTCACGGAATCTGCATCACTGTTGTCATCATCAGAATGCTCCGCTATAGTTTCACGGCGTTTTTGTAGGAAACTGCAAAATACACCATAATATATTATGAATGTTTGCATGATTTTCATATATTTGATGACGATCGATGTGAAAAATATAAAAAAAAAATATATATCTGTGTATTGTATTAAGTATATATCAGTCATCTAGTACCCATAATACAGCTCTGTTTGACAGCAGCTTACCTTGGGGCTAGATGATGCTGTGTGGATTGTCCAGCATTATTATATTTATTTATATATTCGGCCATATAGCGAGACGCGACGATGAAAGCCTGGACAAGCTGGTCATTGTGGGGAATGTAGAGGGAAAGCGGTCCCGCGGTAGATCCCCAACTAGGTGGACTGATCAGGTGCCTTATTCGCTATGACCAAACGCGGGCTCGCTACGGTATCTGCGTGGAATCGTTGTCGACGAGCCACGTTTTAGGGCTTGTCTGACTGTTTTGACGACCGATGTGGCGCAGCGGGCGCAGGTCCGCCTGCGACGCGGAGGTTGCGGGTTCCATTCCCGCCTCGGGTCAAATGTTTGTACGATCTACAAATATTTGTTCCGGGTGTTCTGGGTATTTTCTATATATAATAAAAAATATCTATCTATGTATTGTATTGTATTAAGTATATATCAGTCATCTAGTACCATAACACAGCTCTGTTTAACAGTAGCTTATCTTGGGGCTAGATGATGCTGTGTGGATTGTCCAGCATTATTTATTTATTTATTTATTTATTTACAAAGTCAACCTATCGATAGCGAAACTATCGCTATTGAAACAGCACAGATACCGAAAACAATCCTACAAATTCACACCATGGCACGTATTGAACACGTTACTAAGTTACACGTTATTGGTAAGGAATCTCTATGTCATAGCGAATAAGCCCCCAGCTTGCAGAGAATAAAATCAAGATTTTTTATTTTTTTTAAACCACTAAAGTGGGAACCAAGCGTACGGCTCACTTGATGGTCAGTGGTTACCGTAGCCTATGTACGCATGCAACATAATAGATATCACTTGCGTGTTACCACCCTGAGACGTTAGATAGAAAGTCTCACGTGCCTGTAATTTCACCGGAAACCATACCCTTCAAACCGGAACACAGCAATACGAGCATTACTGCTTGGCGGCAGAAATAAGAATGGTGGTAGTCCTTCCCTGGAAGAGCTCTATCACAAAGAACTCTACTACTCTTTTTAAGTTTTATGACGTGGTGCAAATGGCCGCCGGACAGAGTCCTACCACCAGATACAGTGCTTCATAATCTACCACGTGGACCTTGAGAACTGGCTGATGACATGAAGTCAATGTCATAGACATCATGGTCTAGGACAAAAAAGTTAACAAACTTACTCGTATAAAAATTTTTCATCAACTGGTATTTTGGTTGCATCTTCGTTCAGGTAGGATGGTGAATTCACTGGTATGTTTTTCACACCTGTAGAAATACATTTAATTATGTCAAGAAGGGAAGGGAGGCATTTGCCCAGCAGTGGGGACAGCCACGGAGAAACAACAACAAAACAACAATAAGAGCACTGGTGGTCTAGTGGTAGTGACCCCGCCTTCCGATCCTAAGGTCGTGGGTTGGAATCCGGTCGTGCACCAATGGATTTTTCTATTCGAAAAATGCCGGTGCTCTCATACAGTGAAGGAAAACATCGTGAGGAAACCGGCATGTCCAAGAACTAATAAATTCGAAAGACGTGCTATCCACCAATCCGCATTGGGCCCGCGTGGTGTATTAAGACCCAATCACTCTTGCTTGAGAGTAGGCCAGTGTCCCAGTATGTGCTGTGTAATAAATAAATATCTATCTATGTATTGTATTTAGTAGTATATTAGTCATCCAGTACCCAAAGCTGCTTAGCTTGGGGCTAGATGATGCTGTGTGGATTGTCCAGCATTAATTATTTATAATATTGCTATCATGAGCTTCCTTGAGCGGTTAGGTTAGGTTACCTTTAGCAGAATAATTCTTCCTAGCCGCAAACTTGGGGTGAGATCCCTTCACCCTCTTCACCCCGTCCACCTCGAGGAAATCAGCTCGCTTCTTTGGGTTCTTAAACACGAACCGGTCCAGGAAACGGATGCACGAGAAATCCTTTAGCGGATCTCCAGAGTACTGGATTATCTGATCTGTGAAGACAAATTAAATTTTATTCTCTTATTTCATTTTATGTTAATGACAATATTAAAGATACTAATAATATAATCACATTATATTATTAGTGTGATTAGTATGTATTGTATATACATATATATAAATGCGAAAGTTTGTTTGTTTGTTCCTCTATAACACGAACCGTTATTGGTCAATAATTCATACCGATTTGGGTAACATTTAAAATATAGATAGATAATGACCAGGAATAGGACATTACGAACGCTGGGTTCCGGACGAATAGGTTATGTACCGGGCGAATAGGTTATATACCGGGCGAATGGGTTATATACCGGGCGAATGGGTTACATTCAATGGGGCCTTTTCAGACTAAATTATCTGCGCATCACAAACGGCTAACTTGACGGCAGCCGAGATCTGGCGGTGCTATACTGACCGTTGAGTAATTTCTCAGCGAAGAGCCTGACGGTGGGGTGGTAGTGCCGCACGATGGCGGTCAGCTCCACGTACGAGGAGTACTGCGCGCCCGCAAACGCTGGGTTCCGGGCGAATGGGTTATATTCTGTTATTTCCTAGGAAAAAATAACACTTAGAACCTTATATTATGGCTTCGGGTGACACAATCTGATATGGTCATGGCGTCAATATATAATAAAAAAATAATAAACAAAATGAAATTAAATTTTTTATAGTCCAAGAAAACTGAGCGCTAAAATTACGTAGTAACTTGACATAATATTTAATTGTTCACATCAGTGTACCTGATTATTAGAATTATATTATTATTAATATTATAAAGGAAAAAAACCTGTCATTTTAGTGGTTTGCTATGTATTGCCTTTTTTGTCATTCTTATGTATATGAACAAAGATGATGATTTAATAGACAAATTAGCAGAGGTAGAGTAAACAGAAGTTTAATGTACGTTATTAATTAGGTCCGTGGGCAACTATGTAGGTTTTTATGTATATAAGGTCATTCATCAACCTGACAAACTTAAGGGGTAGGTACCACACATAAAAAAAAAATACTTTTTTTTTCAAAACTTTTTTTTTATAAAAATAAATAGATATTTAAAAATAAACAGATTATTATTCTCCTCTCTTTCTTAGTATTATTATCTCGCTTGAGACGAAAAAATTTTTGTGATATTATCTTTAGGATTCTCAATCCGCATTAGGTGGATTTAGACACTCTAGCCCGAGAGTAGACCAGTGTCCCAGCAGTGGGAACATTAGAAGGCTGTCATGATGATGATGATGATGGATTTTACCTGGTGGTAGGACTCTTCAGCAAGAGTCCGTCTCGGTGGGTACCACCGCAGTGTCAGATATTCTACCTCCAAGCAGTAGTGTGCAAGATGCACTGTGTTTAGCTTTGAAGGGCACTGTAGCAAGTGAAATAACTGGGCGAAAGAGACTTAACAACAATGTCTTGGGGTGATAAGCGCAGTGCAGTGCCACGCAAACACTTAAAAACTTTAAGCTTTGGGTGGCACTGCATCTGTTATAGTCAGGCGTGGTGCTTAACATCATGCGGGCGCCTTGATTGTCTTGTCACTTGATGACATAAAAAAAAAAAATGATGAACCTACCCGGTTCATATTTAAGGACTTCTTCAGCTGTATCTTCGCTTCAAGAACCTTTTCCTTATCGTCCTCTTGTCCTTCCCGCTTCACTCTCGCATGATGCCATCCCGTTGTGGTGGCCGCTTTCCTTTTCTTGGGCTTTATGTTGCCTTCTTCGTCTATTTTAAGATCTATATAGGTTTCTTCGTCGTCATCTGTTAATAAATGAATCATATTAGTAACACTCTCGCTCGAGATTAGGCCAGTGTCCGAGCAGTTTTTTTTTCTACAGCTAAAGTGGCAACCAAGCGTACGCTACAAGATGGTGAGCGGTTACCGCAGCCTATGGGCGCTTGCAATACCAGAGGTATCACTCACGGGTTGCCACCCTGAGATGTAGATCGAAAGTATCATGTGCCTGTTTTACCGGAAACCATACCCTTCGGACCGGAACACAGCAATGCAAACACTACTGCTTGGCGGCAGAAATAGGTATGGCGGTAGTCCTCCCTGGACAAGCTCTATCACAAAGCACTCTACTACTCTTAGTTCTGGTATTGCAAGCCCATAGACTACGGTAACCGGTTACCATCAGGTAGGATGCTAGTATTGCCATCATGTGATTAATAGAATATATCTTTATTGTACATACACCTAAGAAAAAGGGTAGAGACAGTAACAGAACTTATAAGTGGTACAATGGGCGGTCTTATCGCTAATAAGCGATCTCTTCGAGACAACCTTTGGATGGACTGGATAAGTTAAGACATTAAATAGTTACATTCAAGTTTTATTTTATTGAAAAATTATATAATTTTAATTTACCTATCAATAAATCTCTCTTATCCCCTTTTAACAGATCTACTTTCTGATCTTTAACCTCCACTTGTTTAGAGTTATCTTGTTTAGCGTTTTCTTGTTTGGCGTTCTCTTGTTTAGAGTGCTCTGATTTTGAGTTCTTTAAGGTATCAAGAGTATTATTAACTTCATCATCATTCTTTATCTCTTCAGACACTTCCGGTTTCTCTTCCTGGAATTAAATAAGTATATGAAATAGATATTTGGGAGGATATAAAGGAGATAAAATCTTCTTCATCATGACAGCCTTCTAATGTTCCCACTGCTGGGACACTGGCCTACTCTCAGGCGAGAGTGATTGGGTCTTAATCCACCACGCAGACCCAATGCGGATTGGTGGATGGCACATGTCTTTCGAATTTTTTTTAGTTCTTGGACATGCCGGTTTCCTCACGATGTTTTCCTTCACCGTATGAGAGCACTGGCATTGCGCACATACATTTTTCGAACAGAAAAATCCATTGGTGCACGACCGGGTTTGAACCCACCACCTTAGGATTGGAAGGCAGGGTCACTACCACTAGACCACCGGTGCTCTAAAGTCTTCTTAATAAAATGTAATTGCTGTTCGTTAGTCTCGCTTAAACTCGAGAATGGCTGGATTAGGAATATTTTGCCCCTAAAATATTTGTGTTGAAGCTAGGGGAAGGTTAAAATGAAACTGAGAAAAATATCGCGGGTCAATTTAATAATAATAATAGCTTTTATTGCTGAATAAATTACATTTGAATTTATAAAAATTGTATTTTAAAAAAAAAGTTCAACCAGTAAGTAAGTTCGTATGAGTCAGTGCCTCTGGTGACAGAGTTTCTAGGCAGCGCGAAGGCCTCTGTCATGGCCCAACGACTAATAAGTAAAAACTATAATTATACCTCTTTGACATAACTCCTCCAAACCAATCTCACAGCATCCTTTTTATCGCCATCTTTCAGCACTTGGGATATAAGGAACAGAATCCCGCAGCAATGCTCCGGTTGCATATACATACATAGTTGTAACAGTCGCTTCACGAATGCTATGATCCTATTTATATTGTCGTCTCGCTTCAACGACTTGTAGATGAGTGAGAAGAGTAGTGCCGAATGGGTCGTCGTGAATATGTATACGTCTGTCAGTTTGCGATAGAGGGCGTTGTAGAAACTGAAAAAAAAAATGGTCTGGTCAATTATTAGTTAAAACTGTTGGATTTCGATACAGGCAGCGTAATAATAAAATATTCAAGGGTGTCATAACGTACCGGTCAGAGTCACTGATAAGGAACAGAATTGCCAAAGCATGTATTGACACGTTCAAACTAGTTAAATGCACCAGTTGTTTGTTGATTTCCCGAACAGCGCCGTCTTACGTTAGTTATGACAACTTACCGGTCAGTACATCCCTTGTCAGTGTCACTGATATGGAACAGAAGCGCCAACGCATGTATAGACACGTTTAAACTGGTTAAATGCACTAGTTTGTATATAGCATCGATATGGGCGGGTGTGTCCTGAAGTCTCTCCTTGTCTGCGAAGGGGTAGGCTCTCTTCACCCCTGTTAGTATAGCTGACATTAGACGCGAGTCAATCTCGCCCTGGGATAAATAAACAAATAATAAATAAATAATGCTGGTCAATCCACACAGCATCATCTAGCCCCAAGTTAAACAGAGCTTGTGTTATGGGTACTAGGTGACTGATATACTTAATACAATACAATACATAGATAGTTATTTTTTATCATACATAGAAAATACTCAGAACACCTGGAACAAATATTTTGTCGACCGATGTGGCGCAGCGAGCGCAGGTCCGTCTGCGACGCAGAGGTTGCGGGTTCGATTCTCGCAAATGTTTGTACGATCTACAAATATTTGTGCTGGGTGTTCTGGGTATTTTCTATATATAATAAAAAATGTCTATCTATGTAGGTATTGTATTGTATTAAATATATATCAGTTATCTAGTACCCATAATACAGCTCTGTTTAACAGCAGCTTACCTTGGGGCTAGATGATGCTGTGTGGATTGTCTAGCATTAAATATGTGCAGATCGTACAATTGTTCCAATAGGAAAGTTTAAATTAACGCTGTTTTCGATAGAGCTCGTCCGGCAAGAACTACCACCATACCTATTTCTGCCGCCAAGCAGTAATGCACACATTGATGTGTTTCGGTTGGAAAGGTATGGTTTCTGGTGAAATTACAGGCACATGCGACTTTAGATCTACGTCTCAGATGATTTCTGATGTTGCAAGCTTACATAGGGTACGGTAACCGCTTCAAGTGAGCCGTACGCTTTGTTGTCACTTAAGTGGTATGTATATGAAATAAACTCATATTCATAAAAACACTGTCTCTGCATGGCACTGCACTGCGCTCATCACCACTTCACACACCACACGTTACATGGTTATTAATAAATAAATAATAATAAGATGAGAAGAATACTTTAACAAGCCAGTAGAAAGGAAGTGCCAGTTATCCTGCCTCCAAGTAGTAGTGTGTTTGAAGGGCACTGAAGCAAGCGAAAACGCTTAAGTACCCATTTATTTGGAATCCTATTGAGAGATAATCTTCTCATAGTAAGTAGAACTATTTAGACCACATAAACGGATTATATTTCGATGGGAACTTGGCCTTGGTTCCTAAAACACAGTTTTACTAGTTTGGGAACCAAATCACGTACCCAATATTCCTGTGTCAAATAAATAAATACTTACTCACTTACTTATAATAGCTAAAACGCGAATTAGTTTTCAAATCTTGATAGAACACACATTTAAATATTACAACTTATTTCCCAAATATATCCTACATTTCAAGGAATTTCCTTACAATGTCCACATGCATATTATTTACTAGCAGTCCGTCCCAGCTTCGCACGGATGCTCGTGCAAAGCCGGGGCGGGTCGCTAGTATAAAATATAGCCTATGTTACTCAGGGATAATGTAGCATTCTAATGGAGAAAGAATTTTTGAAATCGGACCACTAGTTTTTGAGTTTAATCATAACAAACAAACATACAAATCTTCTCTCTAATATTAGTATAAATAAAAAACGATTTATTTTCACCACGCGTCTAATCAAGACTGGGGGCCTTAATGACAAACGCAGTGCAGTGTCCTAAACTTAAATAACAAAGCTTTGGGTCACGGTTACACACAGACAAAAAAATATGTTATTCTTCTTTTACCTTTTTGATAGAAGCCTTGAAGAATGAGAAGTATATTTTTATAAGGTTCTCAGCTATTTTGGAGTCATCTTTGCTGAGATAGAACTGGTTGAGGAAACATACGCCATAGTATTGAGCTCTGGGTGATATATTTGCCCTGTAAATAACATACTAAATATATTAAACTAGCGGACCAGCCCTGGCTTCGCACGGGTGATTTAAACCTTTCTCTTGAATCGCATTATTTTTATTGCGCAATATGATTGAATCGCTCTTCTCGCTCAAACGATCAATTATTATTTTGACGCAATCATTGACGCCTCATAAGTGTAAATTTTTTTGCGAACCTATGATCTGCAAATATTCTTATCGAATCTAAATGTTTTAGGCATTAAAAGTATGTTTTTATTAAATCTATCTGTTATTTGGTTTCCGTAATAAAAATTTGCTTAGTTTGCGACTTTGGGCACACCCCGGACACTCTAAATAAAATGTATGAAGCAAACGCATCGCAATCACAACATGCATGGTTTGTGTACGTAAACGATGACGTTGTATGTGTGAGTGTCATGGTTGGCCTCACACAATTATAGCAAGAGCGAGATAGCACACTTTCGCTCGCGCTTGAACCTACACATAATCAAAATAACTGCGTGCCTTAGCCCTTAGCTGTAGTGGGTATGTGCGGTGGGGTGTGGTGCCGGCTAACTCTCGGGGTAACTACAACCGTTTCATTCATTCGTTCGTATGAGTCAGTGGTCAACTCTGGTAACAGAGTTTCTAGGCCGCCCGAAGGCCTCTGTCATGGCCTAACAACTTTGAAAAAGCCGAGCCTGCTTAACGTGCCCTCCGAAGCACGGGAGCGCCCAGTTGAAAATGCCACTGGTGGTCACCCATCCAAATGATGACCCCGCGGAACAGTGTTTAATTTCGTTGATCTGTTAAGAACAACTTAGCCAGCTACGTCACGAGCGCACTACAACCGGTGGGAGGTAGGGAGTGCCCATTCTGTACCTAGTACTAATATCTGTTCTTTGGTTTGGGGCTAGATGACGTTGTATAAAAGTGTTCGATAATATTATATTTTATGAATAAGGGCATCGAAATTACAGGCACATGAGACTTACCATCTAATGTCTCAGGGTGGTAACACGCAAGTGATATCTATGATGTTGCATGCGTACATAGGCGACGGTAACCGCTGACCATCAAGTGGGCCGTACGCTTGGTTACCACTTTAGTAGTATAAAAAAAAAAAAAACATATTTAGAAACTTACCTAAACAACATCTTTTCGATTTCAGCTAAAACCACAGCCTTCATATTAGGATGGTTGTATAACAACTGGCATAGATTATATACCACTTTGGAAGCCACCGCTTGACTCGGATCACCAAGTTTGTTGATTATATTAGTAAGCAGCATCTGAAAATTATTAGATAATTTTCAAAGTAAAAATCAAGAGTTACATACAATAATAGTAATAAATAAATAATGCTGGACAATCCACACGGCATCATCTAGCCCCAAGCTAAGCAGAGCTTGTGTTTGACGATCGATGTGGCGCATAGGGCGCAGGTCCGCCTGCGACGCGGAGGTTGCGAGTTCGATTCCCGCCTCGGGACAAATGTTTGTACGATCTACAAATATTTGTTCCGGGTGTTCTGGGTATTTTCTATATATAATAAAAAATATCTATCTATGTATTGTATTGTATTAAGTATATATCAGTCATCTAGTACCATAACACAGCTCTGTTTAACAGTGGCTTATATTGGGGCTAGATGATGCTGTGTGGATTGTCCAGCATTTTTTATTTATTTATTTATTTATGGGTACTAGATGACTGATATACTTAATACAATACAATACATAGATAGATATTTTTTATTATACATAGAAAGCACCCAGTAAATACAATAGCGACCCGGCCCGGCTTCACACGGACACTTAGGTTTGATTCGACTAAACTTGGAATAACTATTCTGAGGAACAAGAAATATCAAATCCAAGTCAGTTTACTCGCGAATAACTACGATTCATCATCTTTTGGAAAAGTGCTTATTCGAGTTTGGTCGAATCCAACCTTTAACTATAATGTATGAAACTTCATCAATCAAGTTTTTCTTTAAAAAAACGGGTATTTTCACGTACCATACATCTAAGAGTAGTAGAGTTCTTTGTGATAGAGCTCGTCCGGGGGAGGACTAACACCACACCTATTTCTGCCGTCAGGCAGTTTGCATTGCTGTGTTCCGGTCCGTACGGTTTCCGGTGAAATTACAGGCACATGAGACTTTCGATCTACGTCTTAGGGTGGCAAACCGTGAGTGATAATTCTAGAATTACAAACGCCCATAGGCTGCGGTAACCGATTACCATTTTGATTGTTCCGTTGTTTAGTTGTATAAAAATTAAAAACTTATTTATTTCTGTTCCTAACATTCCTAACGTACACATCCATACATATAGCGGGGCAAACGGTGGAAGTGACTTTGCTATAGAGTATAGACTAAAGATTTATGTATTTACGAGCTGACCCACGCGGCTTCACCCGCGTTTTTGCAGTTTTTATGCTATCCCACAGGAACAGTAAATTTTCCGAGATAAAAAGTAGCCCAATCCGAAAATTCCTGGACTTAAGCCTCTATGGCTTAAGTCCAGTAAAAGTAGCTTAATGTGTTATTCCAGGATAAGTCCTAGAATAACACATTAAGCTACTTTTTATCTCATTATTCATATTCATAGCCGTAGATGGCTTAAGTCCAGTAAAATAAGCCTAATGGGTTATACCAGGACTTATCCTGGAATAACACATTAAGCTACTTTTTATCTCATTATTCATATTCATAGCCGTAGATGGCTTAAGTCCAGTAAAAGTAGCCTAATGTGTTATTCCAAGACTTATTCTGGTATAACACATTAAGCTACTTATTATCTCATTATTCATATTCATAACCGTAGATGGCTTAAGTCCAGTAAAAGTAGCCTAATGTGTTATACCAGGATAAGTCCTGGAATAACACATTAGGCTACTTTTTATCTCGGAAAAAATATCGAAATCAGTTAAGTCGTCACGGAGATACGTGGTAACAAACATACACACACAGACTTTCGCATTTATCATATTAGGACTATACCTTTTCCCTTTCGGGATGATGCATCAATAGATATGACATAGACGATACTGCCTTTTCCTTGTTAGCGTCGACGGAATCGTGGGCGAACTTATTCAATGCTTCTACATAAGCTGAAAGTAAGAGAAATTATAACATTTAATGTCGAAGTCAAAAGATTATTCAATAAAATTACAGTGATCAGTTTGAAACGTCTTACAAGCTATGTGAATTTACGCCAGTTCCAACGATCCCATGCTTTTTGCATGCAAACAACTGGCAACAACACCGGCTAAATCTCTCAATTCAATCTAATAGTACATTATGGTACTAGTGTGTAACATTGGTGATTACCGCTGAGGCGCCATTGAGACCCGAGCCGTAGGCGAGGCTCTTACGATAGCCGAGGACGGTAATCATCAATAAAAACGTGCATCATACGACGTTTTTCAACACACTTGTGAAACAAATAACAAAAAAAATCATAATAAAATAAATTAAAAATCTATAACTCACTAGTGAGTTAAAGCAATGAAAAAGTCATAGTTTGATTATGGGTGTCATTCTGTGCCTAATTGCGATGACCATAGAGCCACTTTATAAGCAAGTGTGTTGAAAATTATATTACTTAATACTGAGGAGAGATTTGTATTTTTCTATGTTTTGTAATGAATAAACTCAAAAATTCATTCGATTCCGGTCCGATTTTAAAAATTCTTTCACCTTAATTCCTCATTTCCGTATAGTTCTTTGAGCTGATCTTCAAAGTACCGCAGCTTGAGGATGATCCGTCTAGCCAGCTTGTTGCCAGATGCCATGGTGTCTGATGCCCTAGAGGATGCTGGGTGAAGGTACGGAGCTTGATGTTGGGGATTAGTAAATTTGATATAAGCAGCTCTATCAACCTCCGTTATATCAAGAAGTTGTGCTGACTGGGGTCAGGTTAGGGGACAATGCACAATACACCCCAACGTGACATCAATGCAGATAATTCTCCTAAAATTTGAGACCGTATATGATGATAGATTTAATAACTTACTTCCGTAGAGTTCTTTGAGCTGGTCTTCGAAGTACCACAGCTTGAGGATGTTCCGTCTCGCCTGCTTGTTGCCAGACGCCATTGTGTCCACGTATCCTAGAGGATGCTGGGTGAAGGTACGGAGCTTGATGTCCGGGATCAGTAAATCTGATATTAACAGCTCTGATAGTGCGTCTGTTGATAAGTTTTTAGTTTTAGAATATCACACTTCGCACTATACCTAATCACTTAATATTACCTAATCATAATAATTTATTATGTTTTCGTTCGTTCGTTCGTTCGTATGAGTCAGTGGCCAACTCTGGTGCCAGAGTTTCTAGGCCGCCCGAAGGCCTCTGTCATGGCCTAACAACTTTGAAAAAGCCGGGACCGACTGCTTAACGTGCCCTCCGAAGCACGGGAGCGCTCAGTTGAAATTGCCACTGGCGGTCACCCATCCAAATAATGACCGCGCGGAACAGTGCTTAACTTCGTTGATCTGTTATGTTTTGTAATTATGACATATCCAAGAACATGTTTAGTTTAGATTGTACTATAGCTGTATAGTTCGCACAGCGGATCTAGGCTTCCGTGAAGTTAGCCGTTTGTGATGCGCAAAGACAATTTAGTTTGAAAAAGCTCCATTGCGCATCGAAACGGCTAACTTCACTACGGCCGAGATCCGTTGTGAGACCTATACCTACTTATTCAAAGCAATCGTAAGGATCACTTTGAATCGTCTTTAAAGACGTATTATTTAGTATTTTATTTTTATGTTATCGAGAACCTAAGTGTCTAGATAAACCTAACATAGGTTTTTAGGCATTATTAACCAGTATTGTACCAAGTTTTTTTTGATGAAATAAATTATCTATCTATCTATGTAATTTGTCAAAGGATAAATAAATAAAATGAAATATAATAGAAGCAGACTTCATCATCATTTCAGCCCGGTATCACCCACTGCTGGGTATAGGCCTCCTTTCGCTTATGCCATTTTTCTCGGTCCTGTGCAGTTCTAAGCCAGATTTTTCCAGCGACTTTTTCAATGTCATCGACCCAACGCGCTGTTGGACAACCCGGATTTCTTCGGCCTGTCCTTGGTCACCATTCAGTCAAGGCTTTTCCCCAGCGACCATCACTGCGTCTAGCCAAATGTCCTGCCCAACTCCATTTCAGGTCTATGGCACGGTTACCAACTTATAACACTTATATTATAACCAAAGCAGACTTATAACTAAAAAAAAAGTTTCGATTGATCGTGGTGGCGACGGGGCGATGTAGTTATTGACACGTTTTTTATGATTTACTCATAACTAGCTGTCGCGCGCGGCTTCGTTCGCGTTGAAATCGAGAAACGTACTTTTTTACGGGATAAAAGTAGCCTATGTCATATTCCCGGTCATTATCTATCTATGTTTTAAATTTTAGCCAAATCGGTTCAGTGTTTTTTTTTTTTATACAACTGAAGTGGCAACCAAGCGTACGGCCCACAAGATGGTAAGCGGTTACCGCAGCCTATGGACGCTTGCAATACCAGAAGTATCACTCACGGGTTGCCACCCTGAGACGTAGATGGTAAGTCTCATGTGCCTGTAATTTCACCGGAAACCATACCCTTCGGACCGGATACCGGTACCAGTTGTTGAGTTATAGAGTAACAAACATCCAAACTTTCGCATATAAATAAAATAAATAATGCTGGACAATCCACACAGAATCATCTAGCCCCAAGGTAAGCTACTGTTAAACAGAGCTGTGTTATTGAGCACTAGATGACTGATATACTTAATACAATACAATACATAGATAGAAATTTTATTATTATTATATATATAAAAATACCCAGAACACCCGGAACATACATTTGTAGATCGTACAAACATTTGACCCGAGGCGGGAATCGAACCCGCAACCTACGCGTCGCAGGCGGACCTGCGCCCGCTGCGCCACATCGGTCGTTAAATATAATACTAGTGTGATTACAATATGAATAAGGGTATAACATAAATTTACCTATTATTGTGATACCATCTTTCTTTTTCGCCGGTTTCACTTGTGCTATAAGGTTCCTCAATGCTGTCAGATTGTAAATAGGATTATCCTGAAAGTTTACAAAATACTGTTTTCTTTTTTTTTTATACAACTGAAGTGGCAACCAAGCGTACGGCCTACAAGATGGTAAGCGGTTACCGTAGCCTATCATCATGACAGCCTTCTAATGTTCCCACTGTTGGGACACTGGCCTACTCTCAGGCGAGAGTGATTAGGTCTTAATCCACCACGCGGACCCAATGCGGATTGGTGAATGGCACATGTCTTTCGAATTTTTAGTTCTTGGACATGCCGGTTTCCTCACGATGTTTTCCTTCACCGTATGAGCACTGGCATTGCGCACATAAATTTTTCGAACAGAAAAATCCATAGGTGCACGACCGGGTTTGAACCCACGACCTTAGGATTGGAAGGCGGGGTCACTACCACTAGACCACCGGTGCTCACCGGTACCGTAGCCTATGGACGCTTGCAATGCCAGAGGTATCACTCGCGGGTTGCCACCTTGGGGCTAAGATCGAAAGCCTCATGTGCCAGTAATTTCACCGGAAACCATACCCTTCACAGCGGAACACAGCAATGCGAGCATTACTGCTTGGCGGCAGAAATAGGTATGGTGGTAGTCTTTCCCCGGACGAGCTCTATCACAAAGAACTCTACTACTCAACTCTCTATTACTCTATTATTCAACATTGTTACTTATACAGGGTATCTAAGGTTGGGGTAATCACTAGCTTTTGCCCGCGACTTTCTTCGCGTGGCATACACTAATCACTGTATTTTCCAGAATAAAAAGTAACCTAAAATGTCCTATTCCCATTACATATCTATGTTTTAAATTTCAGCCAAATCAGTTAAGGGGTTGTTAAGTTATATAGGAATAAACATTTACACAAACAGACATCCAAACTTTCGTATCTATCACAATTCACGCTAATATAGAACAGTAGTAGAGTTCTCTGGTTTGTTTTAAATGTCTCACACACTTCGTCGTTGACCGACATGCAAACACAGATTTACACATAAATAAATTAAAAATAAAATAAAATAATAAAATTATGTACCAACAAAAAAAATATAAGTAATAGTCGCATATTTAAAGAATTCTAAAATTAGAGCAAAAAAAATAAATATGAAAGATACAATATAATAGAATCACAATAATGTGTGACTTAAACACATTAAGTGTGTATTATTAAGAAGTGGAACAAACTTCCAAACTTTTGTACCACAATAATGTGTGACTATAAATGCAAATATTTGAATGTTTGGTTTGTTCCTATAACACTCATAATTAGGTACACCCCCAACTACTGTTTTATTTATTTTATTTTCTCTCCATCCAAAGGTTGTCTGGAAGAAATCGCTTCTAAGCGATAAGGCCGCCCATTGTACTAAAATTATAAAATGGGTTTTGTTTTTATATTTATATTACTGTTATGGTGTACAATAAAGTATTTTTCATTCATTTCACTCATTCATTCACTCTATTCTTCTATCATCATGACAGCCTTCTAATGTTCCCACTGCTGGGACACTGGCCTACTCTCAGGCGAGAGTGATTGGGTCTTAATCCATCACGCGAACCCAATGCGGATTGGTGGATGGCACATGTCTTTCGAATTTTTAGTTCTTGGACATGCCGGTTTCCTCACGATGTTTTCCTTCACCGTATGAGAGCACTGGCATTGCGCACATAAATTTTCGAATAGAAAAATCTATTGGTGCACGACCGGGTTTGAACCCACGACCTTAGGATCGGAAGGCGGGGTCACTACCACTAGACCACCGGTGCTCTCTATTATAATATATATTATATCACTATTCTTCTAAATCACTGAATAATGTATGGATTCCGAGTTCCACACAATATTAGTGACTTTGCTTCATCATAAGTACCTGTATTAAAATAGTAGCGGCGGCAACTCTGTCTCCAATTGCTCCTTTATTCAGCAAAGTCCGGGCCCACTGGTGGTCAGAGGAGCCACTTCTATTTGATTCTGTAAAAATAATAACACAGCACAAAAATAAGTTTTTTTTTTGTCAGTAAGTGACAAGACAATCAAGACGCCCGCCCGCCTGATGTTAAGCACCACGTTCAACTATAACAGATGCAGTGCCACCCAAAGCTCAAAGATTAAGTGTTTGCGTGGCACTGCACTGCGCTTATCACCTCCGAGACATTGTTGTTAAGTCTCTATCGCCCAGTAATTTCACTTGCTACAGTGCCCTTCAAACCTGAACACAGTAATGCTTGCAGACTACTGCTTGGAGGTAGAATATCTGACACTGCGGTGGTACCCACCAAGACGGACTCTTGCTGAAGATTCCTACCATCAGGTAAAGTTACCTTGACTAGCATTTTCATCTAAAAGTCCTAAATACCGAAAAGCTACCTAAGTAATCAAAAGGCTTAAATCAAATAAGTTTTGATTCAAAAAAGTCGATACGATTCAGTTTCTTTCATTGGTGCATGACCAGGCTTGAACCCACGACCTTAGGATCGGAAGGCGGGGTCACTACCACTAGACCACCGATGCTCGATGATTCGTTTATATTGAAGTTTATATATTGTGTACTGTGGTACCAATTGTAAATAATATGAAACCATTGTAATTAGCATATTATGAGGCGGGGTCACCAGTAGACCACCAGTGCTCATAGAAGAAATACTTACTATGACTTAACTAGAAGCAAGAAGATGGAGTTTAACTGGAAATGGATAATGGATGGAATCCTTAGTCATTTTTCTTTTCTTCCATTCCTCTCTATCACCCGTCATCTCAATACTCACTCCTTTCTTACTCATGTCATCTTTCACACAATCCATCCATCTATTCATTGGCCTACCTCTACCTATACGAGTACATCCATCCACATTCATATCTAACACTCTTCTTGTCAAATGACATTCATCTCTCCTCATAACATGCCCATACTACCTATTACTCCTCATTTTCTACGCCACTGGTGCCACTGTCACAATCCAATGGAAAAATCCAAAAGTTCCTGAAAACTTTTGGATTTTTCCATTGGATTGGATTGTAGGAACATATATTTTTTTGTTTTGAGACTGGATGTCTTGTTTTATTTTGTTTTTGATTTCTTATTTAATTGTATTATTATATTATGTAATTCTTACTGTATGGACTTCTTAATTGTCAGAAATAAAGATTTATTTAATTTAATTTAACTTACTTGTTTCATAAGCTAATGTGTCACCATGTAAGGCACAGCTTGCTTCCTTTCTGAACTCCTCGAGTTGTTCTTGAGTGAGTGCTTTTTCATCAGATGTTGGTTCATTAGGCAACTGTAATAAAAAAGTGATTGGGTTGGTTATAGTAGAAGTTTGTTTTTATTTTGATGGATTGTCAGTATTATTTTTATCAAAGCGCTTTTGCATTCTGATTTATTGAACATAACCTTAAATTCAGCTTGTATGTTTTTTACGTGAATAGAATGCATGTACTATTTAGGTCCAGAAGCACTAGAATATGTGAGCTGTTAGAGTATTACCTGATCATACCACTTCTTCTTTTCTTCATATTCAAGAGTTTCTGCAAAATGTTTTGCTATGCCCTGGGATTTTTTTTCATCAGCGTTTTTGTCTTCCTTGCCGTAGTTCGTGTACGCTTCGTCAACTAATATATTTTCTTCGAATCTTTTGTGCTTCATCTTGATTATAATATAACATAGAATTCCTTTACTTAAAAACAGAAACACGTGAGCGAAAATAATAAATAAAACTCGCACGCAGGCAGACGCAGGCGCAAACGATTGTAAAAGAATGACAGTGACATTAGCATAATATTTAATTTGACATTGGCAGCATAATCCATTTTGACAGATAGCCAGCGGGTTAAAAAAAGCAGGCGTGTCGTGTCGTACGTCGTCATCGTGTCCGTTTCATTATGTCAGTTCCATCGGGTTTTGTTACTCAAAAATGTAAGTTGTCCCAATGTGTTACAGTCTATTTCATTTCCAAAATGATGTTCTATGCCAGACCAACCAGACGATTATTTATCAAGTTAAATTAAAAAAAAACATTCTGCGAGTGTGTGTGGGGTGTTGATTTGATTTTTTGTGTATTTTCTACAAAAATATTGATTTCTTAACAAACTTTAACTGAAATACAATCATGGATGACAAAGGAAGGAAGGTTATCGTTTGCGACAACGGCACTGGCGTAAGTTCATCAAAAACCGATCTGCAAAATCTGTGTTGATAAGGTGGCTGATTCACTGAATCATATAATGTTATCCTCGTAATTTCATTCCAGTTTGTAAAATGTGGATATGCTGGGAGCAATTTTCCTGCTCACATCTTCCCATCAATGGTCGGCAGGCCCATCATCAGGGCTGAGAACAAAATTGGTGATATTGATGTCAAGGTAGGGGGAAGTAGCCACAATACCTACATAGTTTAAATATTACTCATCAGGGAAACTAATTTACCTCATGAAATCGGTCAGAAGACTAAAGAGTCAAAGTTATGTGCGTAGCTTCTCATTATTTTTCTCTTTATTGACTTACTTTTTTTGGAAATTGACAAAGAGCACTCTTTTTCCCTGGAAAAGTGTCAGTTTATTTGATAATTGGATACCTATAGATATATTATTGTTTATCACAGGTTAATAAAATAGGCCTTAGTGTTTTGACTCCAACTTACGAAGTCTGATTTAACCATAGGAAAAGAAAATTTATACAGCTATATCTATATCTATCTATTATATCTATCTATTTTAAAAACACTTGTGTGTTTTATTCCATTTTCTAATGAAAATTAAATAAATCTCGTATGAAATATAAAATTTATTTTTATTACAGGATATTACCATTGGTGTAAGTTTCATGTAATTGAGCTTGGCTAATAAGCATGAGTTTTTTATTAATCATCACTCAATTACAGTTTGTTGTTTACTTGTTGATTTGTACATAAGCAATTTTGTTTGCTGTTTTGAAAGTATTGTTATTGTTATTTTACTAAACAATAGGAAAAACTGAAGTAAATGAATTCCAAATAAACTTGTAATATCTAAAGGTGGATTCGACCAACATCTGCCCCCCTACCATGAACTCTTAGAGCGATTCAAATTAGGACCTAAACTGAATTGTAAAAAAAATGTTTATCATGACTTCAATAATTATTAATTTCATGGTACAAAATTTTTAGACAATTCAGTTTAGGTCCTAATTTGAATCACTCTAAAATTTCATGGTATGGGGGCAGGCCTAGAAACTCTGTCACCAGAGTTGGCCACTGACTCATACGAACGAATGAACGAACGAACATCTAGAATAACTATTCTCGGGAATAAGAAATGTCAAATCCAAGTAAACTGTCAGTTTCATCATCATCATCACGACAGCCCTCTAATGTTCCCACTGCTGGGACACTGGCCTACTCTCAGGCGAGTAGGCTAGTACTACAATTTTTTTTTTACAGAAACTGTCAGTTTACTCGCTAATAACTACAATTTCGGCCTATTCGAGTTTGGTTGAATCCAACCTAAATAAATTATGATTTATGAAAACGGCAAAATCAGTGCAATATTATTATTATTTATATTCTGACAGCCTATTAATGTCATTTAACTTAACAAACTTAACAGTGTTGCAACAATTGACCACTGACTCTTACAAACTTACTTAACATAGTTTTTAGTCGAGGTTATTATAAAAATAAGTTGGCAAATAATAAATTAAAATTGCATTTTCATGCAATCCAGATGTATAAACCTCAAATTGTCCAGGTAAAACCGGGCACTACATATATGTAATGTGTAAACACTCAATTTAATATTTTATATAGCTTTCCTTTGATTATTACATTAGTTGCAAATATTTAAGTAGTCTAGTTAGAAATAAAATATTTATGCAGTCAAAATGCACAAATTTCTATCTAAATATTATCAAAATCATACCATACTGAATGTATGAATGCTTGCTTTTGGCTATTTTAAAAGTACTTTACTGCTCTAACTCCGTCCTAAATATAATGTAGGTAATAACAGCATTGTTTTATCGTTTTGTTGTGTGTATGTTTTTCAGATTTTAATTAATATTATTAAAACTACACAATGCAAAAAATATCCTAGGCTATAGTACACGGCAGGGAAGTTGAGCGCGAAGTGTGAATACGCAGATACCGAGACATAGAAACGAATCCGAAACAAATAATTAGAGATCATGCAATAATTTTTCACATTGAGGATTCTTGTGATATAATTGTAAATAATAAATGAGAGGTTTTCGATTCGAAATTTAAAAAAAAAGTAGTTCTGATTGCTTTGACAGATAGCGCTATCTGCCCTACTGCCATACTGGGAAAGGTTATCAAAATAAGAAAAAAGTAACTCCGTTTTTGTTTCGTATCGTGTCAAGCGGAAAGTTGTGGGTTCATGTCCTGCTTGAGGCAAAATAATTTAACTCCAGTACGACCAAAGTTAATCTACTACGAAGCA
Organism: Colostygia pectinataria; assembly: GCA_951394395.1. NCBI lineage: Eukaryota > Metazoa > Arthropoda > Insecta > Lepidoptera > Geometridae > Colostygia > Colostygia pectinataria. The sequence goes on along the minus strand of OX596374.1, from coordinate 5,354,243 downwards.
CGTACTATGAATTTGACACTAGCCAGAGGTATGACAGACAGTGACAGCAGGAGCAACCAATATTGAATTCCCTACACATTCACCATAGCTCGCCAAACGTAGTGCTTAAATTCTCTTGGGCTCGCCAGTTGAGCTACCGCTATCTAAATAGACAGCTTTTTTTTTTAATAACTTGAGACTAAAACACCTCATTGTAAATAATATTTTGTTGTAGTTATTTCTATTATTTAGCAGTAGTCTGCAAGCATAACTGTGTTTCGGTTTGAAGGGCACTGTAGCAAGTGAAATTACTGGGCGAAAGAGACTTAACAGCAATGTCTCGGGGTGATCAGCGCAGTGCAGTGCCACATAGAACTTGGAAAACTTTAAGCTTTGGGTGGTACTGCATCTGTTATAGTCAGGCGACTTGAACGTCTTGTGATGACTTAAAAAAAAAAAATACATTTATTTAATTGCACTTTACACATTGAGGTTGAGTCACGTGATATACTTGCTATACCTCGTAGCAGTGCTTAACTTCCTTGCCGGACGCCATACGTAGATCTGACACTTTCATGACATTTGCACCACATTTGGCAAATCAAAAATTACTGTATCATTTTTGATAACGTTTTCAGGATTTGATGGTTGGTGATGAGGCATCTCAACTAAGATCTATGCTTGAAGTCAGCTATCCTATGGAGAATGGGGTAAGATCTTTATTTATTGCCGGATTTTTCATCTGTATATTCATCGATCATGTCTGTGGATAAAGTAGTCTATGGATTTCGTGTCCGCGCTTCTCAGGTGGCTCGAAACAAACAAAAAAAAATGACAGGCGACATCTGCTATCCTTGTTTCACACGCACGTAGTCAGCAGAGCAGCTCTTGTTAAAGTGTATGTAAAGTTTCATAGAAATACGACTCAAATTAGAATGAGAATATTTCGTGTTGTTTGATATCTGGTGGTTTTACCTGGTGGTAGGACTCTTCAGCAAGAGTCCGTCTTGGTGGGTACCACCGCAGTGTCAGATATTCTACCTCCAAGGTGCAAGCATTACTGTGTTTAGGTTTGAAGGGCACTGTAGCAAGTGAAATTACTGGGCGAAAGAGACTTAACAACAATGTCTCGGGGTGATAAGCGCAGTGCAGTGCCACGCAAACACTTAATAACTTAAAGCTTTGGGTGGCACTGCATCTGTAATAGTCAGGCGTGGTGCTTAACATCAGGTGGGCGCCTTGATTGTCTTGTCACTTACTGACATAAAAAAAAATAAAAAAATATCATACTATATCTTTAGATGCGATTGTATAATATGTATTCAGTATTCAGTATTCAGTATCATTTATTACATCATAATTATGAGGGTAATACATGTCACAGGTCTTATGTAATATTAAATAATATGAGAGCAGCCAACACATAGCTACGTACCCAGTAAGGGTGTTGCACTATACAATTGAGTAGGAGTATGTCAACACGGGACGCTTTTTTCGTGAATTTCAAACTGCTCTCGTTATCCATGTATTACTCTATCGATGTGTATAGCCCCAAATCTCACCCCGGACACTTAATAAAATGTATGAAACAAACGGGTCTTAATTTATATTAAACTTACCTATGACGTCACTACTGTGACGCCGTGACTTGGACGCGTTTTGGAATGAATTTTAAAAATTCACATTTAATACGCGTTATTTTACTACTAAACCATTTATTTCTTGAATGTTATGTTATTTTTTGCATAAAGTCGATACTTCTGAACACAATAGAACAGTTTTTCAAAATCAGTCATCTATTACCAAATAAATTCACTGGCTGTCAATTTTATCAATTACTTTTAGCTTTCTTTTCATTTTTCTTACTTTCTTACTTTCCTCAGGTTGTGCGTAACTGGGACGATATGTGTCACGTGTGGGACTACACCTTCGGCCCCAGCAAGATGAACGTAGACCCCAAGGATACCAAGATCCTGCTCACAGAACCCCCCATGAACCCAACTAAGAACCGCGAGAAGATGATTGAGGTACATAAATAAATAAATAATAAATAATTTAATACAGTTCGGATTCGCCGCTACCGAGGCAACATCTTATACGTTTGATCCGTAATATTTTAATTATTAGTAGATGTTCAGAGTGTTTCTGTACGAGTGAAACTTGTGTATTTTTGAGACCTAGAGGCAGACTTGCAAAGTGGCGTTTATTCGGTACAAATTGGATAATTATAAGTGAAAATATAAGCAAAACCATTTGAAGATTTTTGTCAAGTGACCGACGACAAATCGCACCGCATTGTCCACTACCGCTGAGTCATCGCGCCGGCCGGCCTGGCTGTGTTCGGTACATCGCTGCTTTTGAAGGAACGGTGTCAGGAGCATCGCTAACCCACCGCGTAACAGTCAGCAGTTTATTGTCTGCCTACTTTTCGTATCATTTTTAATTTTTTATGCTTCAAAATGAGTTGCGCTGCCTGCTGTCGCATCATAGACGCAAATGAAAGCTCTCTGCTGTGCTCATTGAAAAGATGCAATAAGATGTACCACCTACTTTGCGCTGGAGGAAGAATACCATCAGAAACGCCTGGTGAATGGGTCTGCCCTGAGTGCTCTTGCGCATTTAAGAAAGGCGGTGACAATAGCTCCACACCCGTCGGCTCATCCAAGAAGACTCGTGACCCCAATGTTACATTTCGTAAAAAAGCGCTATCAGCTATACCGGTGGAGTCAGACGAAAATAACCAGATTGATGTTTCGATTGAGATACGCAGTTTGCGTCAAGAAATGTCGTCTTTGAAAGAGCAACTAACTACTGCAGTATCCATTATTACAAACTATGAAGCGAAACTGGATTGTTATGCCTCCCATGTGCAAGCGTTACATGAAAGATTAAAGCTAGTTGATATCGTGAGCACCTCTACAGCCGCCAGTAAACCACAAGTAAAACCTTCCTTTTTTGAAGACTCAACTGTTGTCCCAGTGATGACCCAGAGCCGTAGGCAGAAACAATCCGGCAAAAAACACGTCCAACAAAGTGTGCTCACACATACCGCCACGCAACCTGCCCCATTGGAATCTATCGCAACAGGCGTTATGGCCAAGTCTGCAAGTGATATTGTTTCTAACGTCACTTTAACGGCAGAAGTCGCATCAGTGTCTCATGATGAACCTCACAATACTGATGGCCAACAACAATGGACTGAAGTCAGAAGGAAAGGTCGCCGTCCACCTTCTTTATGTGGCACCGCAGGTCCGACGGTTACACCCCTCAGAGCGGTAGAGCCCTGTAGCTACATTCACCTGTGGAACATGGCGTCTGGTGCTGAGGAAGTTCGTGATTATCTTCACCACCTCTGCCCTACTGGCACCAGTACAGTAGACGAACTTACTCCCAGAGGCAATTACAAGTCATTTAAGATTGGAGTGCCGGTTGCTTATACTGATATATGTCTGTCTGCTGAAGTCTGGCCTGTTAATGCCAGAATTAAATCTTGAATTAACTATAAACATTCAATGGGTCCCAGAAACACGACGCAAACCAACCAGCCCTTTCGTGGCTCCACAATCGCGAAATAGGCTGTTTTGCTTAAGCTTGCTGTACCAAAATGTTCGTGGGCTTAAATCTAAGCTAAGAATTTGGCGTAATTGCTTATCGGCGCTTGAAAATGACGTAGTGGCAGTTACTGAAAGTTTTCTCGATAGCTCAATCGAGGATTCTGAGCTGACTTGCGAAGACTGGTGTCTACTAAGGCGAGATAGAAAAACACCGTGTGGTGGTGTTCTACTTGCAGCACGAGCTCCCATATTACTGCAACGGCACCATGAATTTGAAACAGATGACGGTGAGGACTTGTGGTCGAGTTTTGTCTGGCGTAGCCGCCGTTTTACTGTGTGCGTAGTATATATCAGTCCCAGTGTAAGTGATAGTGTATACATGACCTGGTTCACAAAAGTGGAAAGCTTTATCAATACATTAAAGGGTCCAGTACTTATTCTAGGTGACCTTAATCTAAAAAGTGCTTCCTTAAATGTTAATACTTATTATTGTTATTTTCTGTCCTTCTGTTGCCTTGTTGAGAAAAATTCAGTTATAAACTCCCACGGGGGAAAGCTAGATGTTGTTTTGATCCGGGAGTGCAATGGCGGGTGCGAGTGCGAAGCGACTGTTGCAGCCACTGAGGGTGCAGTTCCCGCGGACGCGTATCACCCGCCCTTGGACATTGAGGTAAGAGCCGAAACAGCGTGTCACTCTGATCTTATGGAGCCAAGTAACATTGATTCTGCACTTGACTGGAACTTCAAAAAATGTGATTACGAGCAACTGTCCTATTTATTATCTTGTGTTTCATGGGAAGAACTTTTACAGGCCGATGATGTATTTAGTGCTAGTCAACATTTTTATATAAACATGTATAATATCTTTGATTTATGTATACCAAAAAAGCGTCGGCAAATTACCTCGTGCCGACGTTTCCCTGTCTGGTTTACCTATGAAATAATTCAGGATGTTAAACTTAAAAGAAAATTGCATAAGGCCTGGAAACGTACCTACTCAAAAGAAAGCTACCAACAATTTTCAAACCTCAGAGCTAATTTAAGGTCGCGTGTAGTGTCTGCTCATAATGACTATATAAAACGTATTGAGGAGAATATTAAACTCGAACCTCGGAGTTTCTGGCAGCATATTTCCAGTCTGCGTTCTAAGGGGGGTTTCGAGCCTAGAGTTACTTATCAAGGTATAACACACTCTGGACCTGAGGCAGCGGAGGCTTTTGCTAATCATTTTTCAAACGTTTTTTTACCTGACATTCCTGAACTTAATGCTGATAAAATTGACATTATTAATTTGAACAATAACAGTAATCATATTAATATAACTTATTTTACCTCTCATGACATTTTATGTGCAATAAACAAACTAAAGCTAAGTAGCTCCATTGGACCAGATAACATACCACCTGACATAATCAAAAGAGCAAAAAAGCTTTTGTGCAGTCCACTATGTCACATCTTCAACTTAAGTCTAAAAACAGGAATTTACCCTCCGCAATGGAAACTATCTAGGGTAACCCCCATACCGAAAAGCGCAAATAAGTCTAATGTTGAGGAATACCGACCAATAGCAATCCTATCATCGCCTGCTAAAATATTTGAAAGGATCTTGCATAAGTACATTTATTCACAAGTTGATAAGTACTTATGTAATGAGCAGCATGGCTTTAGATCCAAGCGTTCGGTCAACACCAACCTTCTGACTATTGTGGATTATATCTCAGCACGACTAGACAGAGGATGCCAAGTGGATGTACTTTATTTTGATTTCCGGAAGGCGTTTGATAGGGTTAATAATGACATTCTACTGGTTAAACTTTCTACCATAGGCTTTGCCCCGGGTCTCCTCCGGCTTCTTGCGGACTATCTCCGCGATCGCCAGCAGTTTGTCAAGCTCGGTCTGTACGAGTCTCGGCCCTATCATACGCGTTCTGGTGTAAGTCAAGGATCTATACTCGGCCCATTGTTATTCTTGCTGATGATAAATGACCTCCCTGCTGTCGTTACCCACGCAAAAAGCCTACTCTACGCAGACGATTTGAAGCTCTTCCTTGAGATTAAGTCAGAAGCAGATTGCTTAGCGTTGCATAAGGATATTGATGCAATTTTTGAATGGAGTGTTATTAATAAGATGGAGTTTAATCCAAAAAAATGTTTTTCCATGACTTTCGGTCGAATGCGGCATCCAATCTGTTTTGACTATAAAATAAATAAACAAAACATAGCTAAAATGAACACAATCAAAGATTTGGGAGTCACATTCGATCAAAAGCTTACATTCCGTGACCATATAATTGCTCTGTCAAAAGAGTCGTACAGGCGCCTGGGGTTTGTACTCCGAAATGCCAGAGATCTCCAGATCGTTAATGTGGTTCGCCTAATTTTTAGTGCACTGGTTCGAAGTAAACTCGAAGCCAGTGCCTCAGTTTGGAATCCATACGAGAGTACATACGCACTCCTCTTGGAAAAAGTACAAAAAGCCTACCTCAGATATCTTTACGGGCGATGCTATGGATATTATCCCTATTTGTATCCCACCAACTTTCTTTTGGGTAGCCTGGGATACAACTCTCTTAGGGTTAGGCGGGCTAACGACCAGCTAACAATGGCCTGTAAAGTTTTCCATAGTAAAATAGATGCTTCAAATTTGAGTGACGAGCTGTGTCGGCTCTATGTGCCTAATAATTATAGTAGGGCTCGAAAGCACAAGCTTTTTGCTGTGCCATCATCGCGTACAGTCGCGCGAACTTACTCGCCAGTGCCGCGCATCCTCGCCTCGCTCAACGCTCTCTTGGATGCTAATCCGGAATTAGATTTGTTTGCGGATGAGTGGTCGAGGATATTATCAGTGTGTCTTAGGTTCTGTGAGCAAGACGCATATGTGTGCTCTACTATTAATTGATTGTGTTTAATTTATTTATCTCTCTTTCTATGTATTATTTTGTAATGACATTAATTATTATTTTTTGACATGTAATTTATTTTTTCTGTTTCTTTTTTAACTTTTTTATGCAATAATTTAATTGTATCTTGACATTATTTATATCTGTATCTACTGCTTATTATTATTGTAAATTACCTACATTATATCTTTAATTAATGTAATTGGAACTTCTGTCCGTTTTAATTAAAGTAAAGTAAATAAATTAAAAAAAAAAATTAAAAAATAATGCTGGACAATCCACACAGCATCATCTAGCCCCAAGGTAAGCTGCTGTTAAACAGAGCTGTGTTATGGAGACTAGATGACTGATATATATTTAATACAATACAATACATAGATAGATATTTTTTATTATATGTAGAAAATATCCAGAACACCCGGGACAAATATTTGTAGATCGTACAAACATTTGACCCGAAGCGGGAATCGAACCCGCAACCTCCGCGTTGCGGGTTCGATTCCCGCCTCCCGCGCAGGCGGACCTGCTGCGCCACATCGGTCGTCAAATTTGAAAAATATTTGTATGTTGCAGGTGATGTTTGAGAAATATGGTTTCGACAGCGCCTACATAGCTATACAAGCTGTTCTAACTCTCTACGCCCAGGGTCTTATATCTGGAGTGGTCGTGGATTCAGGTAATTCCCAAATAACTTTTTACCTGGTGGTAGGACTCTTCAGCAAGAGTCCGTCTTGGTGGGTACCACCGCAGTGTCAGATATTCTACCTCCAAGCAGTAGTGTGCAAGCTGCACTGTGTTTAGCTTTGAAGGGTACTGTAGCAAGTGAAATTACTGGGCGTAAGAGACTTAACAACAATGTATCGGGGCGCAGTGCAGTGGCACACAAATACTTAAAAACTTGAAGCTTTGGGTGGCACTGCATCTGTAGTAGTCAGGCGTGGTGCTTAACATAAGGTGGGGGCCTTGATTTTCCTGTCACTTGAGAGCATTGCATGGCGGCAGAAATAGGTACGGTGGTAGTTATTTCCCGGACGAACTCTATCACAAATAACTCTACTTCTATTAGTTGAATTACGAATTTCAGTAACCAAGAATCACTAAAATTACGTCTTCACCTTATGAATAAGGATTCAAGGAATATAAAAACCATATTTCTTTTTATATTGATAATTATCTTTTAATTTTTACACCTATTGTTGTAAGTTGTTTAATATAACATGTTTGTGCATTGGTTATTTTCGTTTTTATAGTGTTAACTTTCACACTATGGGAGTACTAATGATTATACAGTTCAAGCGAGATATGTCTCGATAGCTCAATTGGTAGAACACCCGCGTATCAAGCGGTGGTTGCGGGTTCAAATCCCGCTTGAGGCGAAATAATTTTTGGGATATAGACATAGACATATTTTTATTTGCTATTAAGACACACACATACAGAACGTACATACAAAAAAAAGAAGAAAACCAGCAGTACTCGTAACAGCAACAATTGACGCTGTCATGTACTTGTGTGCCACAACAGCAAAAAGGCGTCGACTCAGCATTGTGCCTTGCCACTAGAAAGAAGCTAGGCGCTGATATTCTGTCGATACCTTTAGCCAATAGACCCTGTGAGATAGTGTGTGTAGTGTTGTGTATTAAATAAATAAATAAATAATGTTTGTAAACTAAGCAAAATACTTAAATATTACGAAAAGTAATAACAATATAATTATAAATATACTTTGTACTTAATAAATACTTATATACTTATCAGAACAATCACATAATATATTTTAGTAACAGATTAGGTTAAGTAGATGGTTGGTAGCTATAATGAAATGATCCTTGTGATATGATTGAATAAAGAGATATTTGATTTGACTTGATTGAAACTTCTTATTGAAAATTATATTATCGATAAAATATAGAAGGTACTCTCAAAATCTAGCAAGTGAAAGGTGCACTACAGCTGTTCACCCCAGACAACCCAGTTTTTTGTTGTTGTAATAAAAATGATTTAAAATAGATATTATAATCTTTATATTTATGAAGATCATAATATCCCAAAAATTATTTTGCCTCAAGCGGGATTTGAACCCGCAACCACCGCTTGATACGCGGGCGCTCTACCAATTGAGCTATCGAGACATATCTCGCTTGGACGAAATAATCATTGGGATGTCTTCGGCTCTATGCGCCGATAGCTCCACCTACAGGGGAAACGTTGCAGTTATCCAAGCCTGTTCAATGACTAAAGTTAATTTAGTTCATTGACGAGAGGTATCGCATTGCTTATTCAATTGGTTATTTTTTATATTTGTGCATGTTTGTAGGTGATGGTGTGACCCATATCTGTCCGGTGTACGAGGAGTTTGCTCTCCCTCATCTGACCAGACGTCTGGATATCGCAGGGCGAGACATCACCAGATATTTGATCAAGGTAATCCTGTAAATAATAATAAATAAATAATGCTGGACAATCCACACAGCATCATCTAACCCCAAGCTAAGCAGAGCTTGTGTTATGTGTACTAGATGACTGATATACTTAATACAATACAACACATAGATAGATATTTTTTATTATCCCAGAACATCCGGAAAAAATATTTGTAGAACATACAAACATTTGTTCCAAGGCGGGAATCGAACCAGCAACTTCTGCGTCGCATGCGGACCTTCGCCCGCCGCGCCACATCGCTCGTCAAATATTAACTAAAGTACAAATACTAGAATAGTAATAAGAAACCTATTTGTGACAAGAAATAAATAAATAAATAATGCTGGACAATCCACACAGCATCATCTAGCCCCAAGGTAAGCTGCTGTTAAACAGAGCTGTGTTATGGAGACTAGATGACTGATATATACTTAATACAATACAATACATAGATAGATATTTTTTATTATATATAGAAAATACCCAGAACACCCGGAACAAATATTTGTAGATCGTACAAACATTTGTTCCGAGGCGGGAATCGAACCCGCAACCTCTGCGCCGCAGGCGGACCTGCGCCCGCTGCCCCACATCGGTCGTCATAAGTATAAGTATATAAGTATAGATTATTATTATTTCAGTTGCTTCTTCTCCGCGGCTACGCGTTCAACCACTCTGCTGACTTCGAGACGGTTCGCATGATGAAGGAGAAGCTATGCTATATAGGATATAATATAGAACAGGAACAGAAACTAGCCTGGGAGACCACGGTCTTGGTTGAACCCTATGTGGTAAGATATATTAAAATAAGGTGTCATTGATTGTTAGTGCGCGATATTCAAGGAATATGTTCCACACACACAAAAAAATACATGTTTTTTTTTACATTTTGTCTGAGAAATATCGAGTAAATCGTTTAAGTTTTTCTGGTCAATTATTAATTATCCTTGATGAAAATCGAAAGGGGAGCACGTGGCGCATGTCAATGACCCGCTAGTTAATAACCCGTGCGTCAATGACCTGCGCGTGTCAATGACCCCCATAACTGCTCGTTAGTTCGTTCGTATGAGTCAGTGACCTACTCTGGTGACAGAGTTTCTAGGCCGCCCGAAGGCCTCTGCTACGGGGCTCACGTGCTCGAAAATTTTATTATTACACGATTTCTACGTACTATGATTTATAAGTAGCCTATTTTCTATTCCCATTCCAATAAATAAATAATGCTGGACATCCACACAGCATCATCTAGCCCCAAGGTAAGCTGCTGTTAAACAGAGCTGTGTTATGTGTACTAGATGACTGATACTAATACAATACAATACATAGATAGATATTTTTTATTATACATAGAAAACACCCAGAACACCCGGAACAAATATTTGCAGATCCTACAAACATTTGTCCCAAGGCGCGAATCGAACCCGCAACCTCCGCGTCGCAGGCGGACCTTCGCCCACTGCGCCACATTGATTATGAAAGAACAAACATCCAAACATCTCAACTTTCACATTTATAATATTAGTGTGATTAGTCAAATAAGTGTGATATTATTTTCGTAGTCATCACTTAGATGGGTGACAGCCAGTAGCAATTTCAACTGAGTGCTCCCGTGCTTCGGCGGGCACGTTAAGCAGTCGGTCCCGGCTTTTTCAAAGTTTTTAGGCCATGACAGACGCCTTCCGGCGGCCTAGAAACTCTGTAACCAGAGTTGGCCACTGACTCATACGAACTTACTCACTTTTAGTGTGATATTTCCAGCTCCCAGACGGTAGAGTGATCAAGGTGGGCGGCGAGAGGTTCGAAGCGCCCGAAGCACTGTTCCAGCCTCACCTCATCAATGTGGAGGGACAGGGGATTGCGGAACTAGTGTTCAACACCATACAGGTACAATCAACATTAAGTAAATGATTAGAGAGATTTTTAGATCAAAATCAAAGTCAAAATAATTTAATTCAATTATATCACAAGGATCATTTTGAAACGTCATAAAGCTAGATGAATTAACGCCAGTTCCACGCGCCTAGAAAAATCTGTAACAAACTTGTTATTTTGATACCAAATGGTATGTTATTTAGGTACCGAATGGTATGTTATTTAGATACCAAGGTATGTTATTTAGATACCAAACGGTATGTTATTTAGATACCAAGGTATGTTATTTAGATACCAAATGGTATGTTATTGAGATACCAAACGGTATGTTATTTAGATACCAAATGGTATGTTATTTAGATACCAAATAGTATGTTATTTAGATACCAAACGGTATGTTATTTAGATACCAAGGTATGTTATTTAGATACCAAATGGTATGTTATTTAGATACCAAACGGTATGTTATTTAGATACCAAATGGTATGTTATTTAGATACCAAATAGTATGTTATTTAGTTACCAAATGGTGTGTTATTTAAGATACTTACTAATATTTATTTTCAGTCGGCCGATATCGACATGCGTAACGAACTATACAAACACATCGTGTTATCCGGAGGGTCTACTATGTATCCGGGCCTACCATCGCGTCTTGAACGCGAAATCAAACAGTTATACCTCGAGAGAGTGCTCAAGAATGACTGCGACAAACTTGCTGTGAGTATACTAGAGTTGTTAAGCCTAGAACCTTGAGGTTCTGGGACTAGAACCTATGGGTTCCAACGCCTGATAACTCGAGCTTGAAGTTGAAATACAATCAATCTGGTCTAAAACTTTAAAATATCAGATTTCGTAGAACGCATACGTTTCACGACTTTGGACCTTTAAGTTACTACCATTAATAATACATATTAGTAGTGAGAATAGATCAAGGTTCCAGGTTTAGGGTTCTAGTTCTATTGTCACTTACTTACTTTTTTAATAACGATTTTTTACTTTATTATTGAATTCATTATAGATCTAGAACCCTAAGGTTCCAAGTCCTACTACCTACTAATTAATGATACCTCAAAAATCTTTGCTCAAAAAGCTGGACATAAGCCTCAAAACATATTATTTTTCCAGAAATTCAAGATCCGCATAGAAGATCCGCCCCGTCGCAAGGACATGGTGTTTATTGGTGGAGCGGTGCTGGCCGAGGTCTGCAAGAACAGGGACAACTTCTGGCTCTCTCGCCAGGAGTATCAGGAACTGGTGAGGATATCCATCATCAATATCACAAATAAAAACATAAAAATAAGTTAAATTTGTTACAGTATCATATAAACTTTTTTTTTCAGGGTTTGGGATGCCTGAGGAAGTTAGGACCTCGAGCCAGTTAAGTTTACACTTTCCTTGTAAACATCATTGACGAATAGAACTATTTTAGTCCTTATCTATATAGAAATAAGAGTCACATTATATAAACTATTAATAAGATGTTAATATACTTAGGCCCGATATTAACTAAATATTTGCAAATTGGTAATATTCCCACAAGATGGATACTGGCCTTCTTTCGTATGAAATAGCTAGTGTTATTAGCAAGTGTTATTTAGGCGGTTGACCCATCTAAGAAGCATCAAATGACGTTCATTAATCCCCGACGAAAAAGAGGGAAGGTATTTGTTTTGTGTATCTGTGTGTCTGTCTGTGGCATCATAGCTCCTGAACGGATGTATCGATTTTGATTAAGTTTTTACGTTTGAAAGGTCAGTACCTCACCTGGGTCTAGCAAGATCCAATGTTACATGGATATTTCTGGCTTGGCGTTTTTTAGATGGGCCAACCACCTAATTTGATTTTGTATTAAATTATTAAACATAGCCAAATGTTTACTCTACTTAAATAAAATGACTGGTAATAATGTTTTTTTAGTGAAAAATTATGTATTCTTATTTGTCAAGTAATGTAAATGCATTTTCATTCTGCATTCCATAATGATTTGATATTTTTTTTATTATGTTAAAATTCACAGTAATATTAAACCATTCTAATAGTCTTATACCCCCTTATTCATAGAACAAACTGTCTTAATATCGGCTTATTATTCTTTCCTTGTCATTTTTATGTCAAACCCCCTTATTCATAAAACAAACTGTACCTATTCAATGAACAAATGTTGACTTTGAAATACACTAGCCCAGAGGTTTAAAGTATGATTATGAATAAGGCTCTTAGTATATAACCAAATAATATTCAAATTCTTGATATCATGGATTGTATAGTATTATAATTTACTTAAATATTATTAAATTTAATTTAAATAAATTTTATAATTCATATAAAAATGTTTTAATTAACAGTCGAAATCTAACAGTCACCAACATCATCATATCAATCTATAGACGTCCACTGCTCGACATAGGCCTCCTTCAAAGAGCGCCATGACGACCGATTTTGAGCCTTAACCATCCACCGACTTCCTGCGACCGCTTTGTCATCGGTCCATCGAGTGGGGGCTGACTCAAGTATCGGAACGGAATTAGCTAAGGGGAATCGGCTAAGGGCGGTCGTAAAAAGCTTCGCCAACAGTTTCAAAATAGGCCACGGCGGAGGCCTTCAGGCGGCCTAATAACTGCTACCTACCAGAGTTGGCCACCGACTCATACGAACTTACCTTTTTAGGAAGATAATGGTGTCGATTCTGTTGTAGCATTTTCTAAACTTTTATCGCGGTCATTTGTATTTTAATTCATTAGAAAAGGTCGGCAACAATTTTAGTTAGTTTAGTTTAGAAAATTTTACAACAGAACCGACACTAATACAATCCTTACATAGTTTAAAATAAAGTCCCGCCTTCTGTTATGTAGTACAAATAGATCTCATAGAAACTAAGCAACAGCATTTACTAAGTTTATCATCAATAGATAAATAAACGAATTCAAGAAGCTTTAGCACTCTTGCGAAGCCGGGCGTGTCAAGGGTCGAGCGCTAGTCTATCTATACTAATATTATAAAGGGAAAAGATTTGTCTTTTTGTTTGTTACGAATAAACTCAAAAACTATTGGTCCGATTTCAAAAGTTCTTTCACCATTAGAATGCTACAATATCCCCGAGAAACATAGGCTATATTTATTACTAGCGGCTCGCCCCGGCTTCGCACGAGTGCGGTTTCACTGCACCCGTGCAAAGCTGGGACGGACTGCTACTCACACTAATATTATCAAAAATAAAACAAAAATGCAAGTGTTGCAAACATTTAATTATAATTCAACTTTGAAATCACCTGTATGTTTGCGCGATGCAATATATGTCTACGTTGTTGACAATACATATTTTATTCCTTTTCTTTTCATCCTAAAATTAGAAATAGTGATTTATTTATACATTTTACAAAATAATATTAACAAAAAAATTATAAGTATCCAACAGTCTAAGATACAGATAATACTGCAAGAGGATGGAAAAGAACACTTGTGGTCTAGTGGTAGTGACCCGCCTTCCGTTCCTAAAGTCGTAGGTTCGAGTGGATTACTATTAAAAAAGTTTATGCTCGCTATAAATAATGCTCATAAACGGTGAAGGAAAACATAAAAATGTATTTGCGCAATGCCAGTGCTCTCAAACGTTGAAGAAAAACATAGTGAGGAAACCAGCATAGAAAAAAACAATACTAAAAAAAACTAAAAATTCGAAAGACATTCATTTGTCATTCGCTGATTCGCATTGGGTCCGCGTAGTACTCTCGCCCGAGAGTAGGCCAGTGTTCCAGCAGGAAACATTGGCCCAGAAGTATTTTTTAAACTTTCGCGATCAGAACTTTTTTCTCAAGTTCGTTGGGAAAAAAACCGGTATACCTCAGTAGAACTACTGGACTTTTTTTCCCAATAGACTTACTGATATCATTAGAAGGTCCTAAACGCAACACTATGTACTTACCGGTCTTTTCTTGTTATTTTCCAATCTCAATTTGTTAGCCCACGAGTTCATCTGCAAATAACAATCCTTACTTAGATAATCATGTTTATTTTTATTTTTTATTATTACCAATGCAACAAATTATTTATACTATTTATAGAATTGTAACACCTAAAAGTCACTAAGGTTTGAGTTGGTGTTGTGAGTCTACCTACGAGTAGGTAAGGTATCTGTTTAGTTATGTTACATGTAATTTATACATGAATATCTAATGCATGAATTGAACAGCTAGGGTCGAGTGGATGGCGTAGGCGCTGGGCAAACCTACGTTTTCCTCAATCACCTCCCAGTGTCTGTGGAGAGGTCACTTCACCTGTGATAGTTTTAGCCACCAGAAAAAGTGTAATCTTAATACAGACACTGTTATACCTATCGTCTGACTTTAGACTTACTTTAGGCCAATGATGATGACATAGAGAGGGACAGAGGGCGCGGGAAGCGACTTTTAAAGTTTGTATACAGGGTCATTCATTATCAACCTGACAAACTTAAGGGATAGGTTCCACACATAAAAAAAATATATGTATATGTACGTATAATTTTTTTTTTGTGTATATTTTGTCTTAAAAATCCCAAGTACCTAAACAAAAAAAAATCGATTACGTTTTTCTGCTCAATTATCATTTATCATTGTTGGGAATCGAGTTAAGCGGCGGTTCATTGACGCGCGTGTCACTGGCACGTGCAGAGCGCTGCCTTTTCGATTTCTAACAAGGATAACTAATTATTAAGCAGAATTACGTTATATGTGTGGAACCTATCCCTTAAGTTTGTCAGGTAGATAATGAATGACCTTATATAGGTAGAGATGTTATTATTTACTTACCATTACACCGGATTGAAACTATAAACAAAAATACTTTTATTAAAACAATAGAAATAAATCCTTATAGAACTGAAAAACCATTTTCAATGAGATATAGTTTTTTTTGTAATATCTTGCAGGTATGGGAATTAATAAAAATGAATAGAGTATGTGTGTGTGGTCTGGCAACTTTGATCCAAATAAGTGGAAAACTTTGTTTAACTAGTTGCTAACACGAAAATTTATTTATCCTCCTGTGAAAGTCCGTCTTGGTGGGTACCACCGCCAGATATTCTACCTCCAAGCAGTAGTGTCAAGGAACACAAGACATAACTATGAGTAGTGTGCAAGCTGCACTGTGTTTAGCCACAGAGCTGTGGTTTAGCTTTGTGAAGCAAGTGAAATTGAAATTACTGGGCGTGTTTCGAGGTAACAAGATATTTCAAGATATTTATTTGCACAAATAAGTGTTACAAAAGGTCTTAAAAGTAATATGGCACTTAGAACTTATTTGCCCTTTTCAGGCATTGCAAATTATATGTAGGCTATCTATGCTGCTATATATCTATTCACGGTAATTTCAATATAATAAAATACATAATACTTACAACGTTGAAATTTTTTCCAAAATTATTCTTCGTCTGAAAAAAAGAACTTTTTTTATAACCTCACATCAGATTTAATTAAAATTTGCTCAGCGAAAACTCGAGAACGGCTGGACCGATTTGGATAATTTTGGTCTTGAAATGTCCAGGGAAAGTTGAGTTTTTTTTGAGAAGATATGGCCAAATTGCAAAAAATAACGCGAGTGAAACCGCGCGGCTCAGCTAGTACATACATTTTTATTTACTACTACTTTAACTCACATATAAACATTTAAAAACAAAAGATACAATAAAGAGAAAAAAAAGGAATACAAAATAAAAACATATTACCTATCAAAAAATTAAAAAAAAAACAGTAAAACGGTGTATGTATGTGCTAGTAAGTAGGTACTTTATACTTCATAAAGTTTGAAATTTTTATTTTTACATGTATAATTATCTAAAGCTACGATGACCATAAAGGTAGGTAGGTAAATAGAGTATTGTAGGTAGGTATAATAAATAAAAGGCTGGCTTAGCTTGAAACTTTTATTTTTACATGTCAAGCTACTGACTAGCTAATGAATGCTCTTAACACAGTAGGTAATTAATTCATAAGTTTTGTTTTCACATGACTAGCTATATGACTCACATTACTATGAATGATTTTATGTATGTATGACCTTATCACATCAGTAGGTAATTAAGCTTACGCTGTAATTCACCTGTAAATAGATAAACATTAAATAAGTAAATAAACACGGTACCTACCTATTATCTATTAAAAGTACAACATTTAGGTACAACCAGTGGCAGTGGGCCGGTCACATATACAGGGTCATTCATTATCAACCTGACAAACTTAGGGGTAGGTTCCACACAAAAAAAAAAATATATGCACCTATAATCTTTTTTTTATGTATATTTTCTCTTAAAAATCCCAAGTAAACAAAAAAAAATCGATTACGTTTTTCTGCTCAATTATTATTTATCATTGTTGGGAATCGAGTTAAGCAGCGTAATAATGAAATATTCGAGTGTGCGCGCCCCGTAGCGGGTCAGTGACACGCACTGGTCAAGGACGCGCGGGTCACTGACACGTGCCGAGCGCTGCCTTTTCGATTTCTAACAAGGATAATGAATTATTAAGCAGAATTACGTGAAAAAAAATGATAAAAGTGTAAAAAATAAAAAGAAAAGTACAAGTATTTTTTTTTTATGTGTGAAACCTATCCCTTAAGTTTGTCAGGTTGATAATGAATGACCTTATATAGCTTGCAGAACCGCCAAAAACTACGAATAAGGTTAATTAATAAAGTTTATTTTCACTAAAAACGGGATATTTACCATGATTTGTGAGTTTTATTGTTACATGCACCATGATCTCGGGAGAGTTCTGCCGTAACCATGATAGTTTTAAAAGTTTGTAAAGTTGTAAATAGCATAGCTATGAGGAATGGACTTCATGTGATTTGGTTCAGTTTAATATGTGGTTCAGTTGAGCTATCTACAATGATATTTGCATAATAACGGTCTAAAGGTCGTAACGATGACTTTGGGTTTTTTCAGAGGATTTTTTTAATTTATGCTGGTACGATTCCTGGGTGAAGCAAACGAATTTTAGAAAATCTTTGAAAGCAATTTTGTTTCTCGTTGAAAATAAAGAAATGTTACCTTTGAGTAACAGGACCCATTGATTTTTCCACCCTGTATACCTACCTAATACAAATATTATGAAAATACCATTTTTTTTTGTTTTACTATAGCTTAGTACCGTCGGCGACGCGTCGCCTACTTGCAATAAGGTACCTAGGTCTAAATATAATAACTTTTAATCAGCAACGAAGTACCTTATTCATAATCATACTATGAGCGTAGGTACTCGTATGTTAACTTTAATGTGTTTTTCAGATTTGCATCGGTTTTTGGTCATTGACGAAAGAATGACATATGTTTGTTTTATGAATAAGCTTAGTCGCATTTGGTGAATTTTATGAATACGTAACGGTTACCTATATTCGTCTTAAACTCCAATTATACACACACACATTTATTTGCCACTTAGCATATAACATACAAAAGATACAATAATAGAAAATAAAGAAGTAATTTAAAAAAAAAGTGTTTTTTTACCACTAAAGTGGCAACCAACCGTACGGCCCACTTGATGGTCAGCGGTTACCGTAGTCTATGTACGCATGCAACATCATAGATATCACTTGCGTGTTACCACCTTGAGACGTTAGATGGAAAGTCTCATGTGCCTGTAATTTCACAGGAAACCACACCCCTCGAACCGAAACACAGCAATGCGAGCATTGCTGCTTGGCCGCAGGAATAGGTATGGTTGACGGTTGTAGTTCTTCCTCGGACGAGCTCTATCACAAAGAACTCTACTACTCTTATCTACTAAATTACAGTAGGTTAGCCATTATTATACTTTAGATTGAATGATTACCATGCATGTGTATGTGCCACAGCAGCAAAGGACCAATTTTATAGTGGCTTAGGTCTTTGTAACACCATAGACAAAAAAAATATAAGACTAACAGTAACAAACAATTTTATTTTTAAGTAGACAAACAAAGTTATAAAGGAAAAATGTTTATTGTGTTGAGTTTTCTAAAACGGGAACACTAGAGTCTAGAGGTCCGCCATGACAGCTATTAGCCAATGATCGTGACCACAGAACTATATTTGAGTAGAATGAGTGAGTGTATATACCTCGCGTGCCGAAAAAACGGGCTAAGTAAGGGCTGAGAACCTCTTTACTCACCGCGAAACTCAGTTTGCTCCCAGCCGGGGGCGGTGTGGTGGTGTGCCAGTGCCTAGAATCGGTTTGCCGCGTGCTTATCGATGCTTTTAAATCATTTATTTTCGCGCGGCTTATGTTTCCCATCACTAAAATACATTTGTGTGTTAAATACAAATACGCAAAATATTACACGCTCGGTTTTCATACAAGTCGACGAACTCTTTAATTCTACTTAAATATAGTTCTGTGACCGTGACGCATCTTGACTTTGACAGTAGGTACCTAATAACCCAGTTGTTCGTTAAACCCGCCATGTTGTTTTGCATTGTGTCGCACTTCTTCACATACAACATACTAATTATTAAAGAATTTCGTAATTTTTTTTAAATATAAAAAAAAACATTGAACCTACCCCTTAAGTTTGTCAGGTTGATAATGAATGACCTTATATACATAGATAAACTTACTATAGATGAAAGAAGCCAAATTAAAATAAATAAACAGTGATAAATGGTTTTTTAAATGTTTTTTTTTTTCGGCGGCAGAAATAAGTATGGTGCTAAAAGAACAAAGATAGTGACCGGGAATAGGACAAAGGCTACTTTACTAGAACTAAGTCGCGTGCAACAGCTAAATATTAAAAAATACTAGCAGTCCGTCCCAGCTTCGCGCAGGTGCATAGAAACAGCACACGTGCGAAGCCGGGGAGGGTCGCTAGTAATCAATGTAGCCTATGTTATTGAGGGATAATGTATTAATCTAATAGTGAAAGAATTTTTGAAATCCGACCAGTAATTTTTGAGTTTAATTATAACAAACAAAAATAAAAAAACCTTTTCTCTTTATAATATTAGTATAGATTAGGTTTACTTACGCTCGATTCGCTCGGATTTGTAGACTTGCTTCCGCCCCTGCTTCCGTATCCGAAATAGAATCCGTGGGAAAAACATGGATATCTCCGCGAAGTGGGCTTTCTGCACTATAGATGAAATTACAATTTAATTAGTGTGAAAGTTTTTTTGAATGCTATAAAGTTGCAACAAGCAAAAGTTCTAGCACATTTTTTAGAAATCCAACTGACCGTATTTGTAATTTTGTAATTTATTTATTTATTCATAGACCATGTATACCATACTTAATAAGTGAATTAGCCTACAAAGAAGTGAAAACTAAACTCTATAAGTATCTACTTACATTAAACTATGAACAGACTGAAAAGCTCATACAAATTTCTAGATAATAGATAAACTCAAACTAACACATTACCTAAACTAAAACTAAAGATTAAAAAAAAAAACAACATTATCCTAAATTAGCATAAGTTAACACTCACATTAACATACGCACACGACACAAGACACACATAACAGAGTACACTTACACATATGCACAGATACACCCTCACCTCACATAAACTCGCACACACTCACATTCTTACACATCTACTCACCCTTGCTTATTACCTTACACAAATAGACACACTTTACTTCAACCCACCTACAAATATATACAAACAACAAAAGGCAGTAAATTAAACTTAAATTAAATTAAGTAAACTTAGACTCATTTACCTGGTTTATTAATATCATAGTTTCATTTTTTAAATCCTATAGCATACCTACTGTCATAAATGAGTAAGCTTTCCTTAGATTGTGTTTGTAAAGGTAATTTTACCCAAAACCAGCTGAAACAGCGATCACCTCGTTTCTACATACAAGTTTATACTTCGTTAGAACGAGGAGCTCAACGTATCCTCCGGGTCATTTCTTACACACAGTAATACATTACTTGTATTGTATAATAATAACTTAACTGCACCTAATCTACCATTGTTAATATGTTTTATTCGTGTACTATGATGACCATTTTGAAATAAACATTTATCTTATCTTATCTTAAAAAAAAAAAAATGATTTTTCAAATCGGTCCAGTAGTTTTTGAGTTTATTCGTTATAAACAAAATACAAACATACATACCATGTACCATAAACAAGTCAATACAGAAAGTAATAAGGTAATTATTTCAGCAAAAGCATCGTAGTTTTTTGGCATTTAATTGAATTAATATGTATTTATACTAAGAGATATAAGTTTCCAAATAATAATGGACAATAAATAAAACACGAATTAAAATTGTGTATACGCTTTTAAATAATATCTACTTACTTTCCAAATATCCCACATTTCAAGGAATTTCTTTACGATATTCTACATGCCTAAAGTTTGGTATGCTCAAAAAAAAACACCACTTCAGCGGCTTGCTAAGTGTGGTATTTCCTTGTTCCTCTTATGTAAATGAAAAAAGACGATGATAGATTTGAAAGACACATTAGCTAACAAGCGAAAGTCTCATGGTAATTTCCATCAGCTACCATACCCTTCGAACACAGCAATGCAAGCGTCTAATGGCAATTAATAAAATGTTTAAATTATCACTTACTTTCATCATTTCTCTTCGTGTTAATTCTTAAAACAAACACTTAGGTAACTTACTAACTTAGGTTTGTAAAGATTATTTTGTCATTCAATTAATAAAATCCGCCATGAATATGTAAATGTAGTGGTTACATAAGGCTTACATTCTCTTGGAGAATATGTAATTGCCGAGGCTTCCATAACCAAAAATGGTAAAAAATCTTTATTAAGTAATACTATATATTTTAAGGGTTTCTTCTTATAGGTTTTAGTTGTTGCTTTGGCTTTCTTAGCAGATCTTTATAAAATGTACCTAAGTAAATTGTTAGATAGTGAGAGACTCGTGTCGCAGCTAATTGCTGCTTCTACTACTCGTAGGCTACACTGAAAACCAGCGCTACAGACACATTATGTCGGCAGCACATGCTGAGTGGCTGCCTTTTTTTCGTCACAATAGTTAAGATTTAATTTGTATTGTTATTTTTATTTTTATGTTAATTGTGTGGCGGTAAATAAATATTTTCTATTATATTCTTTTTTACTTTTCCGTGTATCGAAGTAATGTGCAAGCAATGTAAGTCAACGTTAAATCATAATATACCTAAGCACTATACTAACAATTTAAATTTCATCAAAGACGCTGTACATACGCGATTACGTTTATATACTAGATATATAGTTGTATTTCGTTTGAAATGGTTCTAAAATGATCTTACAAATTAGATAGCAGGGTAAATTTTATATATTTGTCGGCTAGTAAACTTTGGAGATACATAAGATAACTTTTAGACTCTTACGTTACTCAAAAGTACGTAGTTTTAAATTTGAAATACTTTCTCGATTTGATAGTCTACTTGAATTCGTTGCTACTAAAAAAACGAATCCTATAAATGTAGCCTTGATTTTTTTAAAACATTAGAGCAACGAAGTCTAGATGCGGTTAGTCGAATTAGTTCCATCTGTCACCCGGCTCTTCTTCTTCTTCGTTTACAAGGTGACAAATTGGACAAAAAAAATTAATCTGTCAGTGAAGTACAGTACCTTTTTTTTATTTTGTTTTATTTGTGGTCATAATATCGTCTAAATACTTACATATCTTAGCTTGTGCCTCCCCTGAAACAATAACAATATTCAAATTGTATGTACAAATGTTTCTAGATATTATTATGTACACCTACTTATTTACAATAAAAAGTAGGTCTACACAGGGTATATATCCCATAGAACACGCTTTTATTAATTTGGGGCTAGATGACACTGTCCAAAAATTTTGACAGCCACGGTTGAGTGGCGAGGGGTTGTGGGTTCGATACTAGATGACTGATATACTTAATACAATGCAATACAATACATAGATAGCAATTTTTTATCATACACAGAAAATACCCAGAACACCCGGAACAAATATTTGCAGATCGTACAAACATTTGTCCCGAGGCGGGAATCGAACCCGCAACCTCCACGCCGTGCCACATCAGTCGTCAATATATGGTTTCTAAGTATAAGCCTGTATTATAGTTACATGCGCTAAAAGTGTTCGTCAAGGTTATATTTATAAAAAATGTTAATTTTGTTAATGGCAAAAAAATACTCACAGTATTTCTCTCGTCCCTATAGTAAGGTGACTGTAAAAAATATAGGTATAACATTATTAATAAAATTGGTTTATTAAATCCACATTTTTACCTTTAAAAGGTACCGTAGGTACACGTACAGACAGTCAATCATAATATTTCAACAAGTAATGTCTATTTTTTTTTGGCAAGTGGTGAGACTGCGACGTTTGCCTGATGTTAAGCGCCACGCCTGACCATAACTGTGCCATAACAGATGCTGTGTCACCCAGAAGTTTGGCGTGATATGCACTGCGTTCGTCACCCAGAGACATCTCGTTCGCTCAGTAATTTCACTTGCTTCAGTACCCAAAGCTAAACACAGCTTGCACACTACTGCTTGGAGGTAGAATATCTGACACTGCGTTGGTACCCACCAAGACGAACTCTTGCTGAAGAGTCTTACCACGGTCATAAATTAATAATAGCTTTATAATAATTCGTTTAGTACTCACTCGAACATGAGCTTCCAACGACTGAAAATAACATAAAATATTCATTAGCTACGTTGATTTTTGGGTTGTTTTTACATTACTTGTAGTACTAAAAGTTATTACTAACGTAGATCTGTATATAATTACTTACTGAACCGAATTTCTTAATATTTTCTCCGTATTGAACGCCGCCAGGCTAAAAATAATAAAATAAATAAATGTTGGACAATCCCTCATATTATTAGATTTACAAATCGTACAAACATTTGTCTCGAGGCGAGAATCGAACCCGCCCGACCTTCACCCGCCGCGCCACGTCGGTCCTCGAATAAGTAATTAAAGTAAGTACTAAAGAATACTGCACTAAAGTAATGCTTATTTATTATTGTTTTTATTTGTTTCCGTTCCAGTTTGTCCCGCAGCGGAAATCGAACCACTACCTCTCATCTTCTCAACCGGGTACTCGTCCGCGTCCATATTCTGTCTATAATCCAACAGTGGTTTTATATTCCCAGCTTATGCTAAGCTAAACCGCATAAAATACCGTACTACAACAGTTAGGTCGCCATGGAGGTCTACATGCGGCTAGTTATAAGCAGAGTTGCCTACTATGTAACTTACTTGCGAATAATCGACCCATTGAGATCCTAGCAGAGGCGGAATAAGAAGACAAACTACAAATAAAGACAGTTTCATGCTGAAAACTATATAACAATGTGGAAGCAATCATAAAATGGTTTGTATTTTATACTTTCGAAATGTAATACTCGGTATAATAACCTAATCATAAATTTTGATTGATTTTGACTTATCAAAGTTTGAACAACTTTGCAATTAGTTACATAATTTAATTGCATTATTAATTTTAATTGGTTTTAAAATAAATTTTAATGTATTATATGATTAATTTGTGTCTAATTTAAATTGATTTACTGTTTTAATCTAACGCTTATTGAGTATGATAAAGTTTCTAAAATATAATGTAGGTACAAAAATCAGTGTTGTTTTATAAAAAAAATTATAATTTTGTTAAAGAGTAGTAGAGTTCTTTGTGATGAAACACGTCAGGGAAGTACTACCACCATACCTATTACTGCCGCAAAACAGTAATGCTCGCATTGCTATGTTCCGGTGTGAAGAGTATGATTTCCGGTGAAATTACTGGCACATGAGGCTTTTGATCTATGACTTAAGGTGGCAACCCGCGAGTGATACCTCTGGTATTGCAAGCGGCTGTCTACAACTGTGCCAGACTGTGCTACGACTGCGCTACGACTGCGCTACGACTGCGCTAAGACTGTGCTACGACTGTGCTACGACTTTGCCAGATTGTGCTACGACTGTCTACGACTGAGCCAGGCTGTGCTATGACTGTGAACCGACTGCGCTACGTCTGCGCTACGACTGTGCTACGACTGCGCTACGACTGTGCTACGACTGTACCAGACTGTGCTACGACTGCGCTACGACTGTGCTACGATTCTAGCTTTGTCATAATGTGCACTTTAAAGTGAATGTAATATATTTTAAATATTTATGTTATTATGTTGTTTTTTTTATACCACCTTAGTGGCAACCAAGCGGACGGCCCACTTGATGGTAAGCGGTCACCGTAGCCTATGTAGTTGTACGCTTGCAAACATCAGAAATATCACTTGCGCGTTGACACCCGAGATATAGATCTTAAGTCTCATGTGCCGGTAATTTCACCGGAAACCACACCCTTCGAACCGGAACACAGCAATGCGAGCATTACTGCTTGGCAGAAATAGGTATGGTGGTAGTTCTTCGGCGGACGAGCTCTTTCACAAAGAACTCTACTACTCTTGTTAGTTGCTACTTTGTTGCTACTTTTTCTTAGTGAGGGAAAAATAAATAATCATTATTGAAATACACATATTTATTAATACTCTAGTTGCTACTAAGTAATAATTATTTTTTAATGTAGGCGTAAACTGAGTTGAATTCATTTTACATAATATTTTTACAAATACAGAAATTTGATGAAACAAGTTTTTATCGAGGAAATTATAAATCAAAAGGTGTTTAAAAACATTTAATTGAACGATTACAATCACGAGAACGATTTAGCGATGCAAGATAACTGTCCATTGTTGGTTATGCATATTCTCTTGGGCTTCACCTGAAATTAAAAACAGCACTAATTAATTAACTACTACTACTCTACTAGCCGGTTTGCCCCAGCTTCGCACGGGTGCAATGAAAACTTACGAACCCGCGCGAATTCGGGGACGGGTCGCTGGTAATAAATATAACGCTATTCATGGTTAATGTAGCATTATAATGGTGAAAGAATTTTTGAAATAGGACCAGTAGTTTTGAGTTTATTCATAACAAACAATAATACAAAACTACAAATCTTCCTCTATAAGTGATATTAGTATAAAACAATTATTTTTGCTTCGTAGTTAAGATGTATATTTTATAACAATGAAATCGTTAGTTCGATTATTCTTTTTTGTTTCTGTGTCAATTTAAAGGTTAAAAAAATGTTTTTTACGTAAAGTTGCTAGGTAGGTAAGTACGAGTACTATAGATTTGTTTGTCATAAAATAAAGTTGTAATGGATTTTTGCAATATTATAGTTCTATGTTTGGGGATTTTGTTGCTCTAATTTGTATGTATTTCCATTGTTGTGTACTCGTAGGAATAATAGGATAATCTCGCAACGGTCCTTTCTAAATATATATTTCACAACTCTGCTAAAGATCAATCTCTATTAATCTCCATCTTGTCTATTAAGACAGCTTGACCATAGCTCTAGCTAATAATAAGACAGTAGTCTTATAATAAGACAGTAGTATATATAGATAGAATAATAAGACTTATTAGACAGTTTGAGATAGAGATCAATGGAGGTCGCTAACAGAGTTATGTGATCAACCCGCTGGTTACACTAACAAACACTCCTACTTAGAAGAATAGCAGAGTTCTTTGTGATAGAACGAGTCCGGGGAAATACTACCACCATACCTATTTCTGCCGCAAAGCAGTAATGCTCGCATTGCTGTGTTCCGGTGTGAAGGGTATGGTTTCCGGTGAAATTACTGGCACATGAGGCTTTCGATCTATGCTTCAAGGTGGCAACACGCGAGTTATACCTCTATCGCTTACCATCTTGTGGACCGTACGCTTGGTTGCCACTTCAGTTGTAAAATAAACCACTCGGCCGAAAGGAAAAAAATACTAATTGTGTAAATAACTTACCGGTTCTTTGTTGTTATACTTCAGATGTTGTTGATTCCACGAGTTCCACTGCAAATAACATTCTAGCTTAAGGAAAGTATCCACTAAAGCTAAGCAGAGAGGCGATGGATAAAAACAATCTATTGGTTTCAAAATGTGGCACTACTGTATGCACTTACCATAAGACCGGAATTCATCTATAAAAATAAATGTATACTCTTAAAAAATACGTCAGTTTTTGATTGAAACCAAGTAAATCGATTGCAACCAAATTACATTATCTAGGGGCTGGATTCAGTCTGCGAATCACTCTCCCTCGAGAGTATATAAGATGACAAGCTTAAAAGGCTTAACATATTGACTTGAGTGTTAGCATGTACTTAACAATTTTAGTAAGTTATCATAAAGACCACAGCACACCGGCGCCGTATGCGTATTATAGACGTAGTCACGCACAGCACAGAGCTGTGCGTATTCGAAGTTGGTGTGACGTCCGCTAAGGAAGGTCATTGAATAAAACGTCATCACTGCACAGTGCTCACTACACAGTGTAATGCGAAGTTGACGTTCTGTTTCGCTTGCTTGCTTGCTTTCTTTGTGTATGGCTTCTGTGGCTTAGTTGTCACAATTCTGCCAGTGTCTAACGTTCTGTTTCACTTAAGAGCTGTCGCGCATTACGTCTACGTGCACGTTTCGTTACGCAGCCGGCGTGCCATGCCTTAAGCTGATGCCTACGAAAGTGCTGCAGATTAAAAAAATACATACATTGTTTACATTTGCATAATACGCCTGAAAAATAACGCTAAGTGATTAATCTGATTATTCTGACAGTTGACATTGATATCTGAGTTTACAACAACACTCGACAGAAGCCAAAAAGAAGAAAAAAAACACTCGACAATCAAACATAACCATGTGAGCTAACTTAAGTAATTTTATTATTTTCTAGGTTGTGGATACCCAGAAACTAAGAGTAGGCCACGACAACACCCAGATCACCCAGATCAGGGAGTATTGTTAGTTGATCATCCAATTTAATTTAATTATTCATTAGTATTGTGTAAGCATTACTGTGTTTAGGTTTGACGGGCACAGCAGCAAGTGAAATTACTGGTCGAAAGAGATAACAACGTCTCGGGATGATGAGCGCAGTGCAGTGCCACGCAAAACTTTATAACTTTGGGTGACACTGCAACTGTTATGGTCAGGCGTGGTCAGGCGCTTAACATCAGGCGAGCGACTTGACCGTCTTGTCACTTGTTGATATAATAACCACACGTGAACGTCAAACAGTGATATTAAAGAGCATGAGGAAAGCAAGTGTTCAAGAACTAAATATTGGAAAAACATAAATGTGTAATTCATAAATCAGCATTGATAGATCCAGAATTCAAGACTCGATTACTCGCGCTCGAGAGTAGCCTATAGTTGCGTCAGACATTGACATGATGTTAAAGTTTATTATAATTTGAATTGGTATATACCTACTAATTCACTATTAGTTATAAGTGAGAATTATTACCTGATTCGTATGACCCGGAGGTATATAACCCTGCTGTGCATGACCCGTAGGAATATAATCCTGAGGCGTATCGCCCACAGTTATATTAACCTGTTGCATATTATGTCCATGAGATATTTGACTTGAAGGTATATAAACTTGAGAAATATGTCCTTGCATGTTATAATCAGGTTGCGTATAGTGATGCCCATTATTATAAGGCATTTCACCTGATTGGCCATAAGGCATGTAACTTGATTGGCCATAAGGCATGTGACCTGATTGGCCATAAGGCACGTGACCTGATTGGTCATAAGGCATGTGACCTGATTGGCCATCAGGCATTTGACCGGATTGACCATAAGGCATATGATAGCCCTGTTGCGTAGCTGGTATATATTGTTGTTGAGTGGTAGTCTCTTGCGCCGTCGTCGTTGCCTGCAACAATATAATACATTTTTGCTCAGATCTGAGTGAAACAAAACGTATAGTAGGTACTAGGCATTTGCGAAGATTAGTTCCTACGTACGGGCTGCGTCTGGTTGCGTACTCTACGCAGCGGAACGGCAACGTCGCATTACAGCGTGTGATGATGACGTTGTTTTCAATAATAATAAATCATAAAAAGTAATAATATATAATAACTATATTCATAGTCTTAGTCTTAGTGCTTAATTACAATGGTTAAACGATTTATAATTAATTAAGAATTAAAATTATAGTATACACTATACATGAACTAGGAAAACCTGTGTCTCAGGTATGATTCCATTATTGAACGTCACACCAAACAAGTTCAAACAAGCACAGGTCTGTGCAGTGCGTGACCACGCACGTGACTACGTCTACGTTCTGTAATGGAGGCAGTGTTATTTGGCCTTAATTTGTTACCCTTACCTACTTACTCGGTTAGTAGGAGTAGGTACTTACAGTTATGTTTATACGTGGAAATGTTCTGGTATTTTTTTCATATTCGTTTTTAGACTGTCCATTCTTTACCTAAAAAAACAATAAATATATTACCAAATAAATATTTAAATTATTTTACCTGAGTACTTTAGGGTTTTTAAGTGAATTAAGGATTGTTTTTATTATTTAAGTTATTAATGTTACTGTCTGTCTTGAAAGATAGTTGTCATCCCAACTACCTTTTTTAACAATATTCTGTGACAAGTACTTAGTTACCTTATTAAAATTGTTGATGTCCGTATTAACTTTTTTTATTTACTTCCAATGTAATTAATACGGACATCAACAATTTTAATTAGATAGGTACTAAAAGTAAGCATAAGTATGTTTAATTAAATAAACAGTCTAATTAGGTACCTATGACTACTTATTTACTTCACGCAAAGTAAGTAATCTTGTAAGCGGGACGACATTAAAAAGATAGTGAGCAAAGTTGCACAGATATGCGGTATAATTAAACAAT
This sequence comes from Colostygia pectinataria, assembly GCA_951394395.1. Classification (NCBI taxonomy): domain Eukaryota; kingdom Metazoa; phylum Arthropoda; class Insecta; order Lepidoptera; family Geometridae; genus Colostygia; species Colostygia pectinataria. Next base: position 5,324,804 of record OX596374.1, on the reverse strand, counting down.
ATTAAGTCAAACTAAAACACCGGTTAATTTTATACTAATTACTCAACTTTATTTCTACTTACAGGAGGTTTATAATTGTATATTGTTGTTCGAATTCTGTTTCTGTTATTTTTCACTAGCTCTGTCCACACTTTCTGTAGATTGTTTAGCTGGGAAACAAAAGGTTTTAAAGTAAAGGTAATACTATAATTTAGTCATACCCCGGACACTCTCAATAAAATGTATGAAGCAAACACGTCGCAATTACCATATGCATAGCTTGTGTGTGTACGTGAACGGTGCTGTTGTGTCAGTGTGAGTGTCATGGTTGACCCACCCAATTATAGCAAGAGCGAGCACACTTTCGCTCGCTCTGGCATGCGCGCGCTTGAACCTACACAAAATCGAAATAAACGCGTGCCTAAAGCCTTAGCTAAAGCTTCAGTGCCGGCGAAAGGTGCTGTGTTGTACCGGCAAACTCGCTCTCAGGGTGGGGTAAGTAAAACCCGTGGGAGGTAGGGAGTGGCCATTCTGTACTAATATCTGTTCTGTGGTGTTGTGGTAAATTATAGTTAGGCTTTTTTAACTGCGCTCAAGAAAATATAGTACTACCTTACCTACTACTGCTGACATGACGAATGATGGAACAATGATGATGATTCTGTTTCATCATGTCGAGTTAGTACCCACATAAGGGTCAAATTTAGCAATCATCCTAGTACAAAACGGATTTAAATCGTAGTATTTGCGAAACTAGGTACCTACCTAAACTTACCTACTCAGTTTAGTTTAGTAGGTAATACTTACATGTGGTAGTTTTTTATATGGATAAAGAAGGCTATAGATCTTTACATTTCCATATCGATCGTGCAATACCGACCATATAGTTGGCGAACGGGTTAGCTAAAAAAATGTTTTAACAGAAATCATGAATGATAATATTATTATAGTTACTAACAAAATCAGAATACGGGTATCGTAGCTCGAATGACTGACTGACTGACAGATCAACGCACAGTATAACTAAACCATAAGCTAGACAATCAATTTGGAGAGTAAATTGCTCTTATGGTGTAGTAGTGCACTAAGAAAGGAATTCCCGAAATTCAACTCGCAGCGGTAAAATGAAGGTTGTATAAAAAAAACAAACGGACAAAGTCACGGAGCGTTTCACTAGTAATTTAATAAACTGTTCAATGTTACACTTAGTTTAAGTAATACTTACTGGTGGTTTATGAAAACGTGGTATATTAACGGGTGGTATACGTACAGGAGGTATTTTAACGGGTGGAATGCGTACAGGGGGTATGTTAACGGGTGGAATATGTACAGGGGGTATGTTAACGGGTGGTATTCGAAAAGGACGTGTGTCTTTTTTTCCATTATTATCAAACCATTCCCACGGTTTGGAATCCTAGGAAACAATAAATAATTTAGTACAAATTGAAATAGGATATCTACACGTAAATACAAACCGCAGCTGTAGGTATCTCGTGTTAATTCAAAAATATGAATTATCATAAATCATTATTTTAATATTAGAATAAATATTATTATTTTCGTTTTTTTTTTGTTAACCTGTTTCGTCCCACAGCTGGGCAAAGGTATCCCTCAAATGACGAGGAGTCGAGATCATCTTGCCAAAGTCTTCTTGGCCGTATTATTATTAAAAACTAGCTGACTCGCGCGATTTCACTCGCGTTTTTTTTCTCACCGTATACCTTCCCTGGACTTAAACAAGACTATTAATAGTCAATTAATTTTCATATCATCATCATTCGCCTGCCATTTTTTCCATCGTTATACGGGGTCGGTAATCTTCATGTCGATTCTTTTTTATATATAAATAAGATAATAAGATATTTAAACTTACTCCCGACGGGTATGTATATTGAGTTACATTCCCGTTATTATTGTAATACCAAGTTCCTGAAGGTCCAGCAGGCATCTAAAATGGTATAGATATACGTTATTTTTAAATGATATCAGCTAGTGATAATACTGTCAAGTTATTTGTACCTAGCATGAAACTAGTACTACGCACAACGTACCTATATAGTCATTAAATTTTCGGATAGGTACAGGTGGGCCTCGTTCGCACGAGCGTATTTACCGCGCGTTAAAAATCCGCTCAAATAGAACAAATAATGCATTTCCAAGTAGCAAATGCTTAGCACGAAAAGCTCGTTTGACAATCGTAAATGTAAACGATCGTCCTGTTGTCAATTTGTAGAGGATTTGTAACAGCGCCTCTTTAGTGCGTTAAATGAACTACCAAAATTCCATACAAATTGACAGCAGACCGAAACGTTTACGTTTACGATTGTCAAACGAAAGCATTCTGTGCTTACGTCAGCGTTTTTGAAACGCAACGTATTTTACACACAAAGTTCTTTTTTTAGCGTTGGGTGTTTGGCGGGAGAGTAGGATTTTTAACGCTATCGCATTCATGAGGCACGCACTGTATGTGTGAAAGAGACGGCAATCGACAGCGATTCGACAGCAATAGACTTACCATAATGGGTGCCGGTTTTACCGCGACGGACAATTTAACCTCGTACGAACGAAGCCGTAGATACACGGAAAAAGGGTGAGCGAGCTTGTTTTAAAATAATTGAAAGTTCACTGTCAATACCCGACCAAGATGCTCCTAATTTATCTACTAATATAAGGACCAAGCCACACAATACATAAACTCAGAATAACCTCTGTTAAGCACATTCATAGAGATAACTAAACTGCTATGTAATAACTTACTACCGACAAATATTAACTTTTTAATATTATATTTATGTAACGAGAGATGATCCCGCGCATTTTCACCCTAATTTTTGCAGTTCTTATGCTACCCTATCCCACAGGAACAGTACATTTTACGGGATAAAAATTAGCCTATGTGAACCCTGAACTTAACCATCTTCATTCCAAATTTCATCACAATCGGTACGGTCACGGAGATAGATGTGGTAATAAACATTTACACACACACAGACTGTTTATATTATAAAAATATACGTACGCATATGCCTGCTACGCACCATTGATTCTGTACAAAGTAAAAGATACCTATATATAAGGTGAATTCCACACATAAAAAAAATACTTGTACTTTTTATTTTCTAAACTTTTTTTTTATTACATTAAAAAAAAATACGTAATTCTGCTTCATAATTAGTTATCCTTGTTAGAAATCGAAAGGCAACGCTCGGCACGTGTCAGTGAACCGCGCGTCAATGAACCGCGGGTCAATAACCCGCGCGTCCTTGACCTGCGCGAGTTCTTGACCCGCTACGGGGCGCGCACACTCGAATATTTCATTATTACGCCGCTTAACTCGATTCCCAACAATGATAAATAATAATTGAGCAGAAAAACGTAACCGATTTTTTTGTTTACTTGAGATTTTTAAAACAAAATATACATTAAAAAAAATTTATAGGTACATATATATTTTTTTTATGTGTTGAACCTATCCCTTAAGTTTGTCAGGTTGATAATTAATGACCCTGTATAATGAAGGGTGTCGCAGAATAATTTACTCATTACAAATAGAGTTTCTGTACAACGGAATAATGCAGACAATGAAAAACCAATAGACTTAGTGTTTCTAGGTTAAAACAACCTCTATATGTCCAACGATTACTGTTTTATATAAATTATTACTAGTAGACCCGGCGCCATTTCACTTGCGTATTTTTTTTTCAGTTTTCCATAATTTCTCACCGTTTAAACCTTCCCTGGACTTCTTATAAACGTTTCAAGACCAAAATTACCAAATCAGTCCAGCCGTTTTACATAGTTTTAGCGAGCCTAACAATTATTTTTTATACCTACAAGACAAGACAAGAAGATATCATTTTGTAGTTTGTATTATGTAATATTTTTGCAACCAAGAAAAACATAATCAATTATGTAACTTTATTTGTTACTGATAACCACAATACAGGTAATCAATAAATATTTTTCTATTTAATCCCACTGTGTTAATAATTAATTATTATTGATGAAAAATATTGCGATCGTGCATCCTTAAGGATCTGGCAATGATATTAGCTATAAAGAAATATTTTTTTCTGTTTATTAAAGTTATTAATTAGGTAGGTATTCTTACACACCCTCTGGCAGTTATGAATAACTGATCATGTGTTAAAAATCTGCCATATTTTCAACAGCCCTTTGCATTTCTTTTTGTCGGTGCTATCATACGGTGTGTGAGGAAACCGGCATGACCAAGAACTAGAAATTCGAAATACATATTGTGCCGTCCACTAATCAGCTTTGGGTCCGCGTGGTGGATTAATACCCAATCACTCTCGCTCGAGAGCAGGCCAGTGTAGCTGTGGGAACATTGGAAATATGTCATTAGGTAACTTAATAGGTAAAATAGTCTAGGAGAATGGGTACTTACCACTTGTTTATTACCCCATTGCTGTCCTAACAGAACCGGGAATAGAAAACCAACCAAAAATAAAATTAACTTCATGCTGGTTAAAGTATCAATGGAGCCACTTAGTATGCGAGTAAATTAGTTTTTTATACTGTGGAAATTAACTTAATTTGATACTTAGGTAATCATTTCGATAGGTTTTTCCTATTATGCTATCGACTTATAAAGAACTTAGAACTTTACATTTACTTATTTGATTTTTAATTAATTGATTTTATAATTATTTTTTGTAGTTTATCGATTTTCCGTTTAAATTGATTGCTTTAACATAATTCAATTTAAAAATTTATTACGTTTACACACACCAACAAATAAAGGTTAAGTACGCAGTTATATTTGATGGTTTTGCGTGTTAATTTTGAAACGTCTTAAAGCTAGATAAATTTACGCCAGTTCCTCGCGCCCCAGCCTAGAAGAATCTGGCAACAAACTCGGCTATTTTCCTAGATTTATTTTCGATGATACCTCTTCATCAGAAAGATGATTTCAAATCACGAGTGAATAGGTTTCTTCAAGGCAAGCGTGCTCCACTGTAGACCACATCGTCGCTTAACATCAGGCGAGATAGTGGTCTATTCTAAGTAAAAAAAAAAAATGATGATGGGTCAATTTTAAGTCTTGATCCCTTGATAGTTAACTATTTTCACAAATGTTTGCCTAGTTGTCTACAGAGAATACCTTAGCTAAGAAAAACACTAGACCAATTTTAATATTGTTTATTTAAAAATGCAAAATGCTAGTTTCATTACAAATAGCACATCAAATCAATTACTTAAAATCTATTTAGCTGTCGTAATTAATAAATTAATCGAGTTAAATCTATATTTTAGTCGAAATTTAAGAATAAGTTTAAGAAGAAAATATTCGACGTGTTTATGTCGTGTTCTATAAATGTAACGTATACTTTTACTGTAGTATTTAAGTTTGTCTGGGGTCTGGGTTTAAAGTGTAAGTAAATTAAAGTTAATTAAGTTTGTACTCCTGAGAGTGTTTGCAGAACTATGTCCATAATACCTATATCTATTTATGCTTATAGGTGATATGTATTATATGTAGGTATATAAGCACAGCATGGGTTTGTTTACTTAATTTTTTATTGTACTGCTTTCTACGCGTAGGTAGTTAAGAACAATACTTACTTACTTAAGTTTTTTTTATTATTGCCTATTCCTTATCTAGTTAACTCGTGGATAACGGGGCTGACTGCACTTGTAGTAATATTTCATAAGTTAGTAATTAAGCATATAGTAACATTTAAGTGTTTTTGTTTGTTATCCCAAATAAATATAAATAAAATAAAATAAAATAAACACCCAGAACACCCGGAACAAATATTTGCAGATCCTACAAACATTTGTCCCAAGGCGCGAATCGAACCCGCAACCTCCGCGTCGCAGGCGGACCTTCTCCCACCGCGCCACATTGATTATGAAAGAACAAACATCCAAACATCTCAACTTTCACATTTATAATATTAGTGTGATTAGTCAAATAAGTGTGATATTATTTTCGTAGTCATCACTTAGATGGGTGACAGCCAGTAGCAATTTCAACTGAGTGCTCCCGTGCTTCGGCGGGCACGTTAAGCAGTCGGTCCCGGCTTTTTCAAAGTTTTTAGGCCATGACAGACGCCTTCCGGCGGCCTAGAAACTCTGTCACCAGAGTTGGCCACTGACTCATACGAACTTGCTCACTTTTAGTGTGATATTTCCAGCTCCCAGACGGTAGAGTGATCAAGGTGGGCGGCGAGAGGTTCGAAGCGCCCGAAGCACTGTTCCAGCCTCACCTCATCAATGTGGAGGGCCAGGGGATTGCGGAACTAGTGTTCAACACCATACAGGTACAATCAACATTAAGTAAATGATTAGAGGGATTTTTAGATCAAAATCAAAGTCAAAATAACATAATTCAAATATATCACAAAGATCATTTTGAAACGTCATAAAGCTAGATGAATTAACGCCAGTTCCACGCGCCTAGAAAAATCCGCAACAAACTTGTTATTTAGATACCAAATTATTATTATTATCAGCCTGTATCATCCCACTGCAGGGCAAAGGCCTCCCCATCCCCCTTCCATATAGTACGGTCATGTGCTTTTAAGGACCAATCCTTATTAAATGAGTCCAGGTCATCTCGCCATCTAAGTCTGGGTCTGCCACGATGTCGTCTTCCGTCGTTGGGGGCCCACTCCGTTGTTATTTTTGCCCAGAGATCATTGGACATGCGGCAAACGTGCCCGGCCCAGTTCCATTTCAGTCTGGCAGCTTATTGAGTGACGTCTGCGATTTGAGTTTTGGATTGGATTTGTTATTTAGATACCAAATGGTATGTTATTTAGATACCAAATAGTATGTTATTTAGATACCAAATAGTATGTCTTTTTTAAACTTTCGCGATCAGAACTCATAGTTTTTTATAATATTTGCGGGATTTTATCGCGTAATTTACCTTTTTATATTACTAATATTCATTTTCAGTCGGCCGATATCGACATGCGTAACGAACTATACAAACACATCGTGTTATCCGGAGGGTCTACTATGTATCCGGGCCTACCATCGCGTCTTGAACGCGAAATCAAACAGTTATACCTCGAAAGAGTGCTCAAGAATGACTGCGACAAACTTGCTGTGAGTATACTAAAGTTGTTAAGTCTAGAACCTTGAGGTTCTGGGACTAGAACCTATGGGTTCCAGCGCCTGATAACTCGAGGTTGAAGTTGAAATACAACCAATCTGGTCTAAAACTTTAAAATATCAGATTTCGTAGAACGCATACGTTTCACGACTTTGGACCTTTAGGTTACTACCATTAATAATACATATTAGTGAGAATAGATCAAGGTTCCAGGTTTAGGGTTCTAGATCTATTGTCACTTACTTACTTTTTTAATAACGATTTTTTACTTTATTATTGAATTTATTATAGATCTAGAACCCTAAGGTTCCAAGTCCTACTACCTAATAATTAATGATACCTCAAAAATCTTTGCTCAAAAAGCTGGACATAAGCCTCAAAAAATATTTTTTTTCTAGAAATTCAAGATCCGCATAGAAGATTCGCCCCGTCGCAAGGACATGGTGTTTATTGGTGGAGCGGTGCTGGCCGAGGTCTGCAAGAACAGGGACAACTTCTGGCTCTCTCGCCAGGAGTTTTATCGCGGTCATTTGTATTTTAATTCATTAGAAAAGGTCGGCAACAATTTTAGTTAGTTTAGTTTAGAAAATGTTACAACAGAACCGACACTAATACAATCCTTACATAATATAAAATAAAGTCCCGCCTTCTGTTATGTAGTACAAATAGATCTCATAGAAACTAAGCAACAGCATTTACTAAGTTTATCATCAATAGATAAATAAACGAATTCAAGAAGCTTTAGCACTCTTGCGAAGCCGGGCGGGTTAAGGGTCGAGCGCTAGTCTATCTATACTAATATTATAAAAGGGAAAAGATTTGTCTTTTTGTTTGTTACGAACAAACTCAAAAACTATTGGTCCGATTTCAAAAGTTCTTTCACCATTAGAATGCTACAATATCCCCGAGTAACATAGGCTATATTTATTACTAGCGGCTCGCCCCGGCTTCGCACGAGTGCGGTTTTACTGCACCCGTGCAAAGCTGGGACGGACTGCTACTCACACTAATATTATCAAAAAGAAAACAAAAATGCAAGTGTTGCAAACATTTAATTATAATTCAACTTTAAAATCACCTGTATGTTTGCGCGATGCAATATATGTCTACGTTGTTGACAATACATATTTTATTCCTTTTCTTTTCATCCTAAAATTAGAAATAGTGATTTATTTATGCATTTTACAAAATAATATTAACAAAAAATTTATAAGTATCCAACAGTCTAAAATACAGATAATACTGCAAGAGGATTGTGCAAAAGAACACTTGTGGTCTAGTGGTAGTGACCCGCCTTCCGATCCTAAAGTCGTAGGTTCGAGTGGATTACTATTAAAAAAGTTTATGCTCCTTATAAATAATGCTCATAAACTGTGAAGGAAAACATAAAAATGTATTTGCGCAATGCCAGTGCTCTCAAACGTTGAAGAAAAACAGTGAGGAAACCAGCATAAAAAAAACAATACTAAAAAAAACTAAAAATTCGAAAGACATTCATTTGTCATTCGCTGATTCGCATTGGGTCCGCGTAGTACTCTCGCTCGAGAGTAGGCCAGTGTTCCAGCAGGAAACATTGGCCCAGAAGTATTTTTTAAACTTTCGCGATAAGACCTTTTTTCTCAAGTTCGTTGGGAAAAAAACCGGTATAGCTCAGTAGAACTACTGGACTTTTTTTCCCAATAGACTTACTGATATCATTAGAAGGTCCTAAACGCAACACTATGTACTTACCGGTCTTTTCTTGTTATTTTCCAATCTCAATTTGTTAGCCCACGAGATCGTCTGCAAATAACAATCCTTACTTAGATAATCATGTTTAATTTAATTTTTTATTATTACCAATGCAACAAATTATTTATACTATTTATAGAATTGTAACACCTAAAAGTCACTAAGGTTTGAGTTGGTGTTGTGAGTCTACCTACGAGTAGGTAAGGTATCTGTTTAGTTATGTTACATGTAATTTATACATGAATATCTAATGCATGAATTGAATATAATAATAATTAAATTGAAGACGTTGGCGGAATGATCTCGACTCCTTCGAAAGTGGATGGTGGAATACTGCGAAGAATAGAGACGGAGTTTTTTTTTTAAGCCCCAAGGTAAGCTGCTTAACAGCAGAGCTGTAATTATGGGTACTATATTACTGATATATATAATACTTATACAATACACATATATAGATAGATATTTTTTATTATATTTAGAAAATACCCAGAACACCCGGAACAAATATTTGTACGCAGCGGACCTGCGCCCGCTGCGCCACATCGGTCGTCCGATTTGGGGGAGACCTTTGCCCAGCATTGGGATGAAATAGTAAAAAAAATAATAATAATAGAACCCAGAGTTGGAGTTCTCATAAAGGCATTAAATTGCCAAACTCGTGCAACTCTACTGGTGCTACACGTATCGACGCGTCGTTCTTTTAGGTATCACCAGCTAGGGTCGAGTGGATGGCGTAGGCGCTGGGCAAACCTACGTTTTCCTCAATCACGTCCCAGTGTCTGTGGAGAGGTCACTTCACCTGCGATAGTTTTAGCCACCAGAAAAAGTGTAATCTTAATACAGACACTGTTATACCTATCGTCTGACTTTAGACTTATAGGCCAATGATGATGACATAGAGAGGGACAGAGGGCGCGGGAAGCGACTTTTAAAGTTTGTATACAGGGTCATTCATTATCAACCTGACAAACTTAAGGGATAGGTTCCACACATAAAAAAATATATATGTATATGTACGTATAATTTTTTTTTTGTGTATATTTTGTCTTAAAAATCCCAAGTACCTAAACAAAAAAAAATCGATTACGTTTTTCTGCTCAATTATCATTTATCATTGTTGGGAATCGAGTTAAGCGGCGGTTCATTGACGCGCGTGTTACTGACACGTGCAGAGCGCTGCCTTTTCGATTTCTAACAAGGATAACTAATTATTAAGCAGAATTACGTTATATGTGTGGAACCTATCCCTTAAGTTTGTCAGGTAGATAATGAATGACCTTATATAGGTAGAGATGTTATTATTTACTTACCATTACACCGGATAGAAACTATAAACAAAAATACTTTTATTAAAACATTAGAAATAAATCCTTATAGAACTGAAAAACCATTTTCAATGAGATATAGTTTTTTTTGTAATATCTTGCAGGTATGGGAATTAATAAAAATGAATAGAGTATGTGTGTGTGGTCTGGCAACTTTGATCCAAATAAGTGGAAAACTTTGTTTAACTAGTTGCTAACACGAAAATTTATTTATCCTCCTGTGAAAGTCCGTCTTGGTGGGTACCACCGCCAGATATTCTACCTCCAAGCAGTAGTGTCAAGGAACACAAGACATAACTATGAGTAGTGTGCAAGCTGCACTGTGTTTAGCCACAGAGCTGTGGTTTAGCTTTGTGAAGCAAGTGAAATTGAAATTACTGGGCGTGTTTCGAGGTGACAAGATATTTCAAGATATTTATTTGCACAAATAAGTGTTACAAAAGGTCTTAAAAGTAATATGGCACTTAGAACTTATTTGCCCTTTTCAGGCATTGCAAATTATATGTAGGCTATCTATGCTGCTATATATCTATTCACGGTAATTTCAATATAATAAAATACATAATACTTACAACGTTGTAATTTTTTCCAAAATTATTCTTCGTCTGAAAAAAAGAACTTTTTTTATAACCTCACATCAGATTTAATTAAAATTTGCTCAGCGAAAACTCGAGAACGGCTGGACCGATTTGGATAATTTTGGTCTTGAAATGTCCAGGGAAAGTTGAGTTTTTTTTGAGAAGATATGGCCAAATTGCAAAAAATAACGCGAGTGAAACCGCGCGGCTCAGCTAGTACATACATTTTTATTTACTACTACTTTAACTCACATATAAACATTTAAAAACAAAAGATACAATAAAGAGAAAAAAAAGGAATACAAAATAAAAACATATTACCTATCAAAAAATTAAAAAAAAAACAGTAAAACGGTGTATGTATGTGCTAGTAAGTAGGTACTTACTTTATACTTCATAAAGTTTGAAATTTTTATTTTTACATGTATAATTATCTAAAACTACGATGACCATAAAGGTAGGTAGGTAAATAGAGTATTGTAGGTAGGTATAATAAATAAAAGGCTGGCTTAGCTTGAAACTTTTATTTTTACATGTCAAGCTACTGACTAGCTAATGAATGCTCTTAACACAGTAGGTAATTAATTCATAAGTTTTGTTTTCACATGACTAGCTATATGACTCACATTACTATGAATGATTTTATGTATGTATGACCTTATCACATCAGTAGGTAATTAAGCTTACGCTGTAATTCACCTGTAAATAGATAAACATTAAATAAGTAAATAAACACGGTACCTACCTATTATCTATTAAAAGTACAACATTTAGGTACAACCAGTGGCAGTGGGCCGGTCACATATACAGGGTCATTCATTATCAACCTGACAAACTTAGGGGTAGGTTCCACACAAAAAAAAAAATATATGCACCTATAATCTTTTTTTTATGTATATTTTCTCTTAAAAATCCCAAGTAAACAAAAAAAAATCGATTACGTTTTTCTGCTCAATTATTATTTATCATTGTTGGGAATCGAGTTAAGCAGCGTAATAATGAAATATTCGAGTGTGCGCGCCCCGTAGCGGGTCAGTGACACGCACTGGTCAAGGACGCGCGGGTCACTGACACGTGCCGAGCGCTGCCTTTTCGATTTCTAACAAGGATAATTAATTATTAAGCAGAATTACGTGAAAAAAATGATAAAAGTGTAAAAAATTAAAAAAAAGTACAAGTATTTTTTTTTATGTGTGAAACCTATCCCTTAAGTTTGTCAGGTTGATAATGAATGACCTTATATAGCTTGCAGAACCGTCAAAAACTACGCATAAGGTTAATTAATAAAGTTAATTTTCACTAAAAACGGGATATTTACCATGATTTGTGAGTTTTATTGTTACATGCACCATGATCTCGGGAGAGTTCTGCCGTAACCATGATAGTTTTAAAAGCTTGTAAAGTTGTAAATAGCATAGCTATGAGGAATGGACTTCATGTGATTTGGTTCAGTTTAATATGTGGTTCAGTTGAGCTATCTACAATGATATTTTCATAATAACGGTCTAAAGGTCGTAACGATGACTTTGGGTTTTTTCAGAGGATTTTTTTAATTTATGCTGGTACGATTCCTGGGTGAAGCAAACGAATTTTAGAAAATCTTTGAAAGCAATTTTGTTTCTCGTTGAAAATAAAGGAATGTTTCCTTTGAGTAACAGGACCCATTGATTTTTCCACCCTGTATACCTAGGTAGGTATACAGGGTGGATATTAGGTAATACAAATATTATGAAAATAAAACCAGGACCCATTGATTTTTCCACCCTGTATACCTACCTAATACAAATATTATGAAAATACCATTTTTTTTGTTTTACTATAGCTTAGTACCGTCGGCGACGCGTCGCCTACTTGCAATAAGGTACCTAGGTCTAAATATAATAACTTTTAATCAGCAACGAAGTGCCTTATTCATAATCATACTATGAGCGTAGGTACTCGTATGTTAACTTTAATGTGTTTTTCAGATTTGCATCGGTTTTTGGTCATTGACGAAAGAATGACATATGTTTGTTTTATGAATAAGCTTAGTCGCATTTGGTGAATTTTATGAATACGTAACGGTTACCTATATTCGTCTTAAACTCCAATTATACACACACACATTTATTTGCCACTTAGCATATAACATACAAAAGATACAATAATAGAAAATAAAGAAGTAATTTAAAAAAAAAGTGTTTTTTTACCACTAAAGTGGCAACCAACCGTACGGCCCACTTGATGGTCAGCGGTTAGTCTATGTACGCATGCAACATCATAGATATCACTTGCGTGTTACCACCTTGAGACGTTAGATGGAAAGTCTCATGTGCCTGTAATTTCACAGGAAACCACACCCCTCGAACCGAAACACAGCAATGCGAGCATTGCTGCTTGGCCGCAGGAATAGGTATGGTTGACGGTTGTAGTTCTTCCTCGGACGAGCTCTATCACAAAGAACTCTACTACTCTTATCTACTAAATTACAGTAGGTTAGCCATTATTATACTTTAGATTGAATGATTACCATGCATATGTATGTGCCACAGCAGCAAAGGACCAATTTTATAGTGGCTTAGGTCTTTGTAACACCATAGACAAAAAAAATGTAAGACTAACAGTAACAAACAATTTTATTTTTAAGTAGACAAACAAAGTTATAAAGGAAAAATGTTTATTGTGTTGAGTTTTCTAAAACGGGAGGTCCGCCATGACAGCTATTAGCCAATGATCGTGACCACAGAACTATATTTGAGTAGAATGAGTGAGTGTATATACCTCGCGTGCCGAAAAAAACGGGCTAAGTAAGGGCTGAGAACCTCTTTACTCACCGCGAAACTCAGTCTGCTCCCAGCCGGGGGCGGTGTGGTGGTGTGCCAGTGCCTAGAATCGGTTTGCCGCGTGCTTATCGATACTTTTAAATAATTTATTTTCGCGCGGCTTATGTTTCCTATCACTAAAATACATTTGTGTGTAAAATACAAATACGCAAAATATTACACGCTCGGTTTTCATACAAATCGACGAACTCTTTAATTCTACTTAAATATAGTTCTGTGACCGTGACGCATCTTGACTTTGACAGTAGGTACCTAATAACCCAGTTGTTCGTTAAACCCGCCATGTTGTTTTGCATTGTGTCGCACTTCTTCACATACAACATACTAATTATTAAGCAGAATTTCGTAATTTTTTTTAGATATAAAAAAAAACGTTGAACCTACCCCTTAGGTTTGTCAGGTTGATAATGAATGACCTTATATACATAGATAAACTTACTATAGATGAAAGAAGCCAAATTAAAATAAATAAACAGTGATAAATGGTTTTTTTAATGTTTTTTTTTTTCGGCGGCAGAAATAAGTATGGTTGTAGTCCTTCCCCGGGCGAGCTCTATCTAGATTGATTATCTAGATCCCTACAAAAGAACAAAGATAGTGACCGGGAATAGGACAAAGGCTACTTTACTAGAACTAAGTCGCGTGCGACAGCTAAATATTAAAAAATACTAGCAGTCCGTCCCAGCTTCGCGCAGGTGCATAGAAACAGCACACTTGCGAAGCCGGGGAGGGTCGCTAGTAATCAATGTAGCCTATGTTATTGAGGGATAATGTATTAATCTAATGGTGAAAGAATTTTTGAAATCCGACCAGTAATTTTTGAGTTTAATTGTAACAAACAAAAATAAAAAAACCTTTTCTCTTTATAATATTAGTATAGATTAGGTTTACTTACGCTCGATTTGCTCGGATTTGTAGACTTGCTTCCGCCCCCGCTTCCGTATCCGAAATAGAATTCGTGGGAAAAACATGGATATCTCCGCGAAGTGGGTTTTCAGCACTATAGATGAAATTACAATTTAATTAGTGCGAAAGTTTTTTTGAATGCTATAAAGTTGCAACAAGCGAAAATTCTAGCACATTTTTTAGAAATCCAACTGACCGTGTTTGTAATTTTGTAATTTTTTTATTTATTCATAGACCATGTATACCATACATACCATGTACCATAAACAAGTCAATACAGAAAGTAATAAGGTAATTATTTCAGCAAAAGCATCGTAGTTTTTTGGCATTTAATTGAATTAATATGTATTTATACTAAGAGATATAAGTTTCCAAATAATAATGGACAATAAATAAAACACGAATTAAAATGGTGTATACGCTTTTAAATAATATCTACTTACTTTCCAAATATCCCACATTTCAAGGAATTTCTTTACGATATTCTACATGCCTAAAGTTTGGTATGCCCAAAAAAAAACACCACTTCAGCGGCTTGCTAAATGTGGTATTTCCTTGTTCCTCTTATGTAAATGAAAAAAGACGATGATAGATTTGAAAGACACATTAGCTAACAAGCGAAAGTCTCATGGTAATTTCCATCAGCTACCATACCCTTCGAACACAGCAATGCAAGCGTCTAATGGCAATTAATAAAATGTTTAAATTATCACTTACTTTCATCATTTGTCTTCGTGTTAGATCCTAAAACAAACACTTAGGTAACTTACTAACTTAGGTTTGTAAAGATTATTTTGTCATTCAATTAATAAAATCCGCCATGAATATGTAAATGTAGTGGTTACATAAGGCTTACATGGAGAATATGTAATTGCCGAGGCTTCCATAACCAAAAATGGTAAAAAATCTTTATTAAGTAATACTATATATTTTAAGGGTTTCTTCTTATAGGTTTTAGTTGTTGCTTTGGCTTTCTTAGCAGATCTTTATAAAATGTACCTAAGTAAATTGTTAGATAGTGAGAGACTCGTGTCGCAGCTAATTGCTGCTTCTACTACTCGTAGGCTACACTGAAAACCAGCGCTACAGACACATTATGTCGGCAGCACATGCTGAGTGGCTGCCTTTTTTTCGTCACAATAGTTAAGATTTAATTTGTATTGTTATTTTTATTTTTATGTTAATTGTGTGGCGGTAAATAAATATTTTTCTATTATATTCTTTTTTACTTTTCCGTGTATCGAAGTAATGTGCAAGCAATGTAAGTCAACGTTAAATCATAATATACCTTAGCACTATACTAACAATTTAAATTTCATCAAAGACGCTGTACATACGCGATTACGTTTATATACTAGATATATAGTTGTATTTCGTTTGAAATGGTTCTACAATGATCTTACAAATTAGATAGCAGGGTAAATTTTATATATTTGTCGGCTAGTAAACTTTGGAGATACATAAGATAACTTTTAGACTCTTACGTTACTCAAAAGTACGTAGTTTTAAATTTGAAATACTTTCTCGATTTGATAGTCTACTTGAATTCGTTGCTACTAAAAAAACGAATCCTATAAATGTAGCCTTGATTTTTTTAAAACATTAGAGCAACGAAGTCTAGATGCGGTTAGTCGAATTAGTTCCATCTGTCACCCGGCTCTTCTTCTTCTTCGTTTACAAGGTGACAAATTGGGCAAAAAAAATTAATCTGTCAGTGAAGTACAGTACCTTTTTTTTATTTTGTTTTATTTGTGGTCATAATATCGTCTAAATACTTACATATCTTAGCTTGTGCCTCCCCTGAAACAATAACAATATTCAAATTGTATGTACAAATGTTTCTAGATATTATTATGTACACCTACTTATTTACAATAAAAAGTAGGTCTACACAGGGTATATATCCCATAGAACACGCTTTTATTAATTTGGGGCTAGATGACACTGTCCAAAAATTTTGACAGCCACGGTTGAGTGGCGAGGGGTTGTGGGTTCGATACTAGATGACTGATATACTTAATACAATGCAATACAATACATAGATAGCAATTTTTTATCATACACAGAAAATACCCAGAACACCCGGAACAAATATTTGCAGATCGTACAAACATTTGTCCCGAGGCGGGAATCGAACCCGCAACCTCCACGCCGTGCCACATCAGTCGTCAATATATGGTTTCTAAGTATAAGCCTGTATTATAG
Organism: Colostygia pectinataria; assembly: GCA_951394395.1. Taxonomy (NCBI): domain Eukaryota; kingdom Metazoa; phylum Arthropoda; class Insecta; order Lepidoptera; family Geometridae; genus Colostygia; species Colostygia pectinataria. The sequence continues at coordinate 5,308,171 of OX596374.1, read as the reverse complement.
TTACATGCGCTAAAAGTGTTCGTCAAGGTTATATTTATAAAAAATGTTAATTTTGTTAATGGCAAAAAAATACTCACAGTATTTCTCTCGTCCCTATAGTAAGGTGACTGTAAAAAATATAGGTATAACATTATTAATAAAATTTATTAAATCCACATTTTTACCTTTAAAAGGTACCGTAGGTACACGTACAGACAGTCAATCATAATATTTCAACAAGTAATGTCTATTTTTTTTTGGCAAGTGGTGAGACTGCGACGTTTGCCTGATGTTAAGCGCCACGCCTGACCATAACTGTGCCATAACAGATGCTGTGTCACCCAGAAGTTTGGCGTGATATGCACTGCGTTCGTCACCCAGAGACATCTCGTTCGCTCAGTAATTTCACTTGCTTCAGTACCCAAAGCTAAACACAGCTTGCACACTACTGCTTGGAGGTAGAATATCTGACACTGCGTTGGTACCCACCAAGACGAACTCTTGCTGAAGAGTCTTACCACGGTCATAAATTAATAATAGCTTTATAATAATTCGTTTAGTACTCACTCGAACATGAGCTTCCAACGACTGAAAATAACATAAAATATTCATTAGCTACGTTGATTTTTGGGTTGTTTTTACATTACTTGTAGTACTAAAAGTTATTACTAACGTAGATCTGTATATAATTACTTACTGAACCGAATTTCTTAATATTTTCTCCGTATTGAACGCCGCCAGGCTAAAAATAATAAAATAAATAAATGTTGGACAATCCCTCATATTATTAGATTTGCAAATCGTACAAACATTTGTCCCGAGGCGAGAATCGAACCCGCCCGACCTTCACCCGCCGCGCCACGTCGGTCCTCGAATAAGTAATTAAAGTAAGTACTAAAGTAATGCTTATTTATTATTGTTTTTATTTGTTTCCGTTCCAGTTTGTCCCGCAGCGGAAATCGAACCGCTACCTCTCATCTTCTCAACCGGGTACTCGTCCGCGTCCATATTCTGTCTATAATCCAACAGTGGTTTTATATTCCCAGCTTATGCAAAGCTAAACCGCATAAAATACCGTACTACAACAGTTAGGTCGCCATGGAGGCCTACATGCGGCTAGTTATAAGCAGAGTAGCCTACTATGTAACTTACTTGCGAATAATCGACCCATTGAGATCCTAGTAGAGGCGGAATAAGAAGACAAACTACAAATAAAGACAGTTTCATGCTGAAAACTATATAACAATGTGGAAGCAATCATAAAATGGTTTGTATTTTATACTTTCGAAATGTAATACTCGGCATAATAACCTAATCATAAATTTTGATTGATTTTGACTTATCAAAGTTTGAACAACTTTGCAATTAGTTACATAATTTAATTGCATTATTAATTTTAATTGGTTTTAAAATAAATTTTAATGTATTTTATGATTAATTTGTGTCTAATTTAAATTGATTTACTGTTTTAATCTAACGCTTATTGAGTATGATAAAGTTTCTAAAATATAATGTAGGTACAAAAATCAGTGTTGTTTTATAAAAAAAATTATAATTTTGTTAATGAGTAGTAGAGTTCTTTGTAATGAAACACGTCAGGGGAAGTACTACCACCATACCTATTACTGCCGCAAAACAGTAATGCTTGCATTGCTATGTTCCGGTGTGAAGAGTATGATTTCCGGTGAAATTACTGGCACATGAGGCTTTTGATCTATGACTTAAGGTGGCAACCCGCGAGTGATATCTCTGGTATTGCAAGCGGCTGTCTACAACTGTGCCAGACTGTGCTACGACTGCGCTACGACTGCGCTACGACTGCGCTAAGACTGTGCTACGACTGTGCTACGACTTTGCCAGATTGTGCTACGACTATCTACGACTGAGCCAGGCTGTGCTATGACTGTGAACCGACTACGCTACGATTCTAGCTTTGTCATAATGTGCACTTTAAAGTGAATGTAATATATTTTAAATATTTATGTTATTATGTTGTTTTTTTTATACCACCTTAGTGGCAACCAAGCGGACGGCCCACTTGATGGTAAGCGGTCACCGTAGCCTATGTAGTTGTACGCTTGCAAACATCAGAAATATCACTTGCGCGTTGCCACCCGAGATATAGATCTTAAGTCTCATGAGCCGGTAATTTCACCGGAAACCACACCCTTCGAACCGGAACACAGCAATGCGAGCATTACTGCTTGGCAGAAATAGGTATGGTGGTAGTTCTTCGGCGGACGAGCTCTTTCACAAAGAACTCTACTACTCTTGTTAGTTGCTACTTTGTTGCTACTTTTTCTTAGTGAGGGAAAAATAAATAATCATTATTGAAATACACATATTTATTAATACTCTAGTTGCTACTAAGTAATAATTATTTTTTAATGTAGGCGTAAACTGAGTTGAATTCATTTTACATAATATTTTTACAAATACAGAAATTTGATGAAACAAGTTTTTATCGAGGAAATTATAAATCAAAAGGTGTTTAAAAACATTTAATTGAACGATTACAATCACGAGAACGATTTAGCGATGCAAAATAACTGTCCATTGTTGGTTATGCATATACTCTTGGGCTTCACCTGAAATTAAAAACAGCACTAATTAATTAACTACTACTACTCTAGCCTAGCCGGTTTGCCCCAGCTTCGCACGGGTGCAATGAAAACTTACGAACCCGCGCGAATTCGGGGGCGGGTCGCTGGTAATAAATATAACGCTATTCATGGTTAATGTAGCATTCTAATGGTGAAAGAGTTTTTGAAATAGGACCAGTAGTTTTGAGTTTATTCATAACAAACAATAATACAAAACTACAAATCTTCCTCTATAAGTGATATTAGTATAAAACAATTATTTTTGCTTCGTAGTTAAGATGTATATTTTATAACAATGAAATCGTTAGTTCGATTATTCTTTTTTGTTTCTGTGTCAATTTAATGGTTAAAAAAATGTTTTTACGTAAAGTTGCTAGGTAGGTAAGTACGAGTACTATAGATTTGTTTGTCATAAAATAATCTTGTAATGGATTTTTGCAATATTATAGTTCTATGTTTGGGGATTTTGTTGCTCTAATTTGTATGTATTTCCATTGTTGTGTAGGAATAATAGGATAATCTCGCAACGGTCCTTTCTAAATATATATTTCACAACTCTGCTAAAGATCAATCTCTATTAATCTCCATCTTGTCTATTAAGACAGCTTGACCATAGCTCTAGCTAATAATAAGACAGTAGTCTTATAATAAGACAGTAGTCTTATAATAAGACAGTAGTCTTATTAGACAGTTTGAGACAGAGATCAATGGAGGTCGCTAACAGAGTTATGTGATCAACCCGCTGGTTACACTAACAAACACTCCTACTTAGAAGAATAGCAGAGTTCTTTGTGATAGAACGAGTCCGGGGAAATACTACCACCATACCTATTTCCGCCGCAAAGCAGTAATGCTCGCATTGCTGTGTTCCGGTGTGAAGGGTATGGTTTCCGGTGAAATTACTGGCACATGAGGCTTTCGATCTATGCTTCAAGGTGGCAACCCGCGAGTTATACCTCTATCGCTTACCATCTTGTGGACCGTACGCTTGGTTGCCACTTCAGTTGTAAAATAAACCACTCGGCCGAAAGGAAAAAAAATTCGCCAAAATATTTACTAATTGTGTAAATAACTTACCGGTTATTTTTTGTTATACTTCAGATGTTGTTGATTCCACGAGTTCCACTGCAAATAACATTCTAGCTTAAGGAAAGTATCCACTAAAGCTAAGCAGAGAGGCGATGGATAAAAACAATCTATTGGTTTCAAAATCGGGCTACTGTATGCACTTACCATAAGACCGGAATTCATCTATAAAAATAACTGTATATTCATAAAAAATACGTCAGTTTTTGATTGAAACCAAGTAAATCGATTGCAACCAAATTACATTATCTAGGGGCTGGATTCAGTCTGCGAATCACTCTCCCTCGAGAGTATATAAGATGACAAGCTTAAAAGGCTTAACATATTGACTTGAGTGTTAGCATGTACTTAACAATTTTAGTAAGTTATCATAAAGGCACACCGGCGCCGTATGCGTAATATAGACGTAGTCACGCACAGCACAGAGCTGTGCGTATTCGAAGTTGGTGTGACGTCCGCTAAGGAAGGTCATTGAATAAAACGTCATCACTGCACAGTGCTCACTACACAGTGTAATGCGAAGTTGACGTTCTGTTTCGCTTGCTTGCTTGCTTTCTTTGTGTATGGCTTCTGTGGCTTAGTTGTCACAATTCTGCCAGTGTCTAACGTTCTGTTTCACTTAAGAGCTGTCGCGCATTACGTCTACGTGCACGTTTCGTTACGCAGCCGGCGTGCCATGCCTTAAGCTGATGCCTACGAAAGTGCTGCAGATTAAAAAAATACATACATTGTTTACATTTGCATAATACGCCTGAAAAATAACGCTAAGTGATTAATCTGATTATTCTGACAGTTGACATTGATATCTGAGTTTACAACAACACTCGACAGAAGCCAAAAAGAAGAAAAAAAACACTCGACAATCAAACATAACCATGTGAGCTAACTTAAGTAATTTTATTATTTTCTAGGTTGTGGATACCCAGAAACTAAGAGTAGGCAACGACAACACCCAGATCACCCAGATCAGGGAGTATTGTTAGTTGATCATCCAATTTAATTGAATTATTCATTAGTATTGTGTAAGCATTACTGTGTTTAGGTTTGACGGGCACAGCAGCAAGTGAAATTACTGGTCGAAAGAGATAACAACGTCTCGGGATGATGAGCGCAGTGCAGTGCCACGCAAAACTTTATAACTTTGGGTGACACTGCAACTGTTATGGTCAGGCGTGGCGCTTAACTGCGATGATGTGATGATGCTGTGATGTGATGATGACGTTGTTTTCAATAATAATAAATCATAAAAAGTAATAATATATATAATAACTATATTCATAGTCTTAGTCTTAGTGCTTAATTACAATGGTTAAACGATTTATAATAAATTAAGAATTAAAATTATAGTACCTAGGCACTATACATGAACTAGGAAAACCTGTGTCTCAGGTATGATTCCATTATTGAACGTCACACCAAACAAGTTCAAACAAGCACAGGTCTGTGCAGTGTGTGACCACGCACGTGACTACGTCTACGTCCTGTAATGGAGGCAGTGTGATTTGGACTTAATTTGTTACCCATACCTACTTACTCGGTTAGTAGGAGTAGGTACTTACAGTTATGTTTAAACGTGGAAATGTTCTGGTATTTTTTTCATATTCGTATTTAGACTGTCCATTCTTTACCTAAGAAAACAATAAATATATTACCAAATAAATATTTAAATTATTTTACCTGAGTACTTTAGGGTTTTTAAGTGAATTAAGGATTGTTTTTATTATTTAAGTTATTAATGTTACTGTCTGTCTTGAAAGATAGTTGTCATCCCAACTACCTTTTTTAACAATATTCTGTGACAAGTACTTAGTTACCTTATTAAAATTGTTGATGTCCGTATTAACTTTTTTTATTTACTTCCAATGTAATTAATACGGACATCAACAATTTTAATTAGATAGGTACTAAAAGTAAGTATAAGTATGTTTAATTAAATAAACAGTCTAATTAGGTACCTATGACTACTTATTTACTTCACGCAAAGTAAGTAATCTTGTAAGTGGGACGACATTAAAAAGATAGTGGGCAAAGTTGCACAGATATGCGGTATAATTAAACAAGTCACAACAATTATATTAAGTCAAACTAAAACACCGGTTCATTTTATACTAATTACTCAACTTTATTTCTACTTACAGGAGGTTTATAATTGTATATTGTTGTTCGAATTCTGTTTCTGTTTTTTTTCACTAGCTCTGTCCACACTTTCTGTAGATTGTTTAGCTGGGAAACAAAAGGTCTTAAAGTAAAGGTAACACCATAATTTAGTCATACCGGACACTCTCAATAAAATGTATGAAGCAAACACGTCGCAATTACCATATGCATAGCTTGTGTGTGTACGTGAACGGTGCTGTTGTGTCAGTGTGAGTGTCATGGTTGACCCACCCAATTATAGCAAGAGCGAGCACACTTTCGCTCGCTCTGGCATGCGCGCGCTTGAACCTACACAAAATCGAAATAAACGCGTGCCTAAAGCCTTAGCTAAAGCTTCAGTGCCGGCGAAAGGTGCTGTGTTGTACCGGCAAACTCGCTCTCAGGGTGGGGTAAGTAAAACCCGTGGGAGGTAGGGAGTGGCCATTCTGTACTAATATCTGTTCTGTGGTGTTGTGGTAAATTATAGTTAGGCTTTTTTAACTGCGCTCAAGAAAATATAGTACTACCTTACCTACTACTGCTGACATGACAAATGATGGAACAATGATGATGATTCTGTTTCATCATGTCGAGTTAGTACCCACATAAGGGTCAAATTTAGCAATCTTCCTAGTACAAAACGGATTTAAATCGTAGTATTTGCGAAACTAGGTACCTACCTAAACTTACCTACTCAGTTTAGTTTAGTAGGTAATACTTACATGTGGTAGTTTTTTATATGGATAAAGAAGGCTATAGATCTTTACATTTCCATATCGATCGTGCAATACCGACCATATAGTTGGCGAACGGGTTAGCTAAAAAAATGTTTTAACAGAAATCATGAATGATAATATTATTATAGTTACTAACAAAATCAGAATACGGGTATCGTAGCTCGAATGACTGACTGACTGACAGATCAACGCACAGTATAACTAAACCATAAGCTAGACAATCAATTTGGAGAGTAAATTGCTCTTATGGTGTAGTAGTGCACTAAGAAAGGAATTCCCGAAATTCAACTCGCAGCGGTAAAATGAAGGTTGTATAAAAAAAACAAACGGACAAAGTCACGGAGCGTTTCACTAGTAATTTAATAAACTGTTCAATGTTACACTTAGTTTAAGTAATACTTACTGGTGGTTTATGAAAACGTGGTATATTAACGGGTGGTATACGTACAGGAGGTATTTTAACGGGTGGAATACGTACTGGGGGTATGTTAACGGGTGGTATACGTACAGGAGGTATTTTAACGAGTGGAATGCGTACAGGGGGTATGTTAACGGGTGGAATATGTACAGGGGGTATGTTAACGGGTGGTATTCGAAAAGGACGTGTGTCTTTTTTTCCATTATTATCAAACCATTCCCACGGTTTGGAATCCTAGGAAACAATAAATATTTTAGTACAAATTGAAATAGGATATCTACACGTAAATACCAACCGCAGCTGTAGGTATCTCGTGTTAATTCAAAAATATGAATTCAATATGAATCATAAATCATTATTTTAATATTAGAATAAATATTATTATTTTCGTTTTTTTTTTGGTAACCTGTTTCGTCCCACAGCTGGGCAAAGGTATCCCTCAAATGACGAGGAGTCGAGATCATCTTGCCAAAGTCTTCTTGGCCGTATTATTATTAAAAACTAGCTGACTCGCGCGATTTCACTCGCGTTTTTTTTCTCACCGTATACCTTCCCTGGACTCAAACAAGACTATTAATAGTCAATTAATTTTCATATCATCATCATTCGCCTGCCATTTTTTCCATCGTTATACGGGGTCGGTAATCTTCATGTCGATTCTTTTTTATATATAAATAAGATAATAAGATATTTAAACTTACTCCCGACGGGTATGTATATTGAGTTACATTCCCGTTATTATTGTAATACCAAGTTCCTGAAGGTCCAGCAGGCATCTAAGATGGTATAGCTATACGTTATTTTTAAATGATATCAGTTAGTGATAATACTGTCAAGTTATTTGTACCTAGCATGAAACTAGTACTACGCACAACGTACCTATATAGTCATTAACCTATATAATCAGAGTTATTAGGTAGCATGAGTCTTTATATACCTAATAACTATGTGCGGTGTGGGCGTCGACGGCACCGGTTGTTCACAGCTCCCGCTATGCGGACTTGCCACGCGAACAACACGCCAACACTCCGGGCGATCTCTCTCATAAACGCATTTGTACACGAGTTCCAACAAGTCGACCTTTTTGCTGACAATCTATGCACTTTAATTAGTTATTTAAAATTATTCTTAAGTTTTTATTTAAGATAGTAAGTGTTTTGGTAGTAATACTGTAAACTTCTATCATTTCTGAATAAATAAATCTAAATCTAAATTAAATTTTCGGATAGGTACAGGTGGGCCTCGTTCGCACGAGCGTATTTACCGCGCGTTAAAAATCCGCTCAAATAGAACAAATAATGCATTTCCAAGTAGCAAGTGCTTAGCACGAAAAGCTCGTTTGACAATCGTAAATGTAAACGATCGTCTTGTTGTCAATTTGTATAGGATTTGTAACAGCGCCTCTTTAGTGCGTTAAATGAACTACCAAAATTCCATACAAATTGACAGCAGACCGAAACGTTTACGTTTACGATTGTCAAACGAAAGCATTCTGTGCTTACGTCAGCGTTTTTGAAACGCAACGTATTTTACACACAAAGTTCTTTTTTTAGCGTTGGGTGTTTGGCGGGAGAGTAGGATTTTTAACGCTATCGCATTCATGAGGCACGCACTGTATGTGTGAAAGAGACGGCAATCGACAGCGATTCGACAGCAATAGACTTACCATAATGGGTGCTGGTTTTACCGCGACGGACAATTTAACCTCGTACGAACGAAGTCGTAGATACACGGAAAAAGGGTGAGCGAGCTTGTTTTAAAATAATTGAAAGTTCACTGTCAATACCCGACCAAGATGCTCCTAATTTATCTACTAATATAAGGACCAAGCCACACAATACATAAACTCAGAATAACCTCTGTTAAGCACATTCATAGAGATAACTAAACTGCTATGTAATAACTTACTACCGACAAATATAAACTTTTTAATATTATATTTATGTAACGAGAGATGATCCCGCGCATTTTCACCCTAGTTTTTGCAGTTCTTATGCTACCCTATCCCACAGGAACAGTAGGTACATTTTTACGGGATAAAAATTAGCCCATGTGTTATCCCTGAACTTAAACCGGTCGGACACGGAGATAGATGTGGTAATAAACATTTACACACACACTCGCACAGACTGTTTATAATATTATGGTAAGATATATTTTAAAAATATACGTACGCATATGCCTGCTACGCACCATTGATTCTGTACAAAGTAAAAGATACCTATATATAATGAAGGGTGTCGCAGAATAAGTTACTCATTACAAATAGAGTTTCTGTACAACGGAATTATGCAGACAATGAATTAAAAAAACAAATGGATTTAGTGTTTCTAGGTCAAAAGAACCTCTTTAAGTCCAACGATTTCATTTTCACTCGCGTAATTTTTTCGTTGTTTTCCATAATTTCTCACCGTTTAAACCTTCCCTGGACTCAACCTGGACAAACGTTTCAAAACCAAAATTAGCCAAAACAGCCGTTTTCGAGTTTTAGCGAGCCTAACAATTCATTTTTATACTACAAGTCAAGACAAGAAGATATTATCATTTTGTATTATTTTATTTTGTAGTTTGTATTATGTAATATTTTTGCAACCAAGAAAGAAATAATTAATTAGGTAAATTTATGTGTTACTGATAACCACAATACAGGTAATCAATAAATATTTTTCTATTTAATCCCACTGTGTTAATAATTAATTATTATTGATAAAAAATATTGCAATCGTGCATCCTTAAGGATCTGGCAATGATATGAGCTATAAAGAAATATTTTTTTCTGTTTATTAAAGTTATTAATTAGGTAGGTATTCTTACACACCCTCTGGCAGTTATGAATAACTGATCATGTGTTAAAAATCTGCCATATTTTCAACAGCCCTTTGCATTTCTTTTTGTCGGTGCTATCATACGGTGTGTGAGGAAACCGGCATGATCAAGAACTAGAAATTCGAAATACATATTGTGCCGTCCACTAATCAGCTTTGGGTCCGCGTGGTGGATTAATACCCAATCACTCTCGCTCGAGAGCAGGCCAGTGTAGCTGTGGGAACATTGGAAATATGTCATTAGGTAACATAGTAGGTAAAATAGTCTAGGAGAATGGGTACTTACCACTTGTTTATTACCCCATTGCTGTCCTAACAGAACCGGGAATAGAAAACCAACCAAAAATAAAATTAACTTCATGGTGGTTAAAGTATCAATGGAGCCACTTAGTATGCGAGTAAATTAGTTTTTTATACTATGGAAATTAACTTAATTTGATACTTAGGTAATCATTTCGATAGGTTTTTCATATTATGCTATCGACTTATTAGAACTTTACATTTACTTATTTGATTTTTAATTAATTGATTTTATAATTATTTTTTGTAGTTTATCGATTTTCCGTTTAAATTGATTGCTTTAACATAATTCAATTTAAAAATTTATTACGTTTACACACACCAACAAATAAAGGTTAAGTACGCAGTTATATTTGATGGTTTTGCGTGTTAATTTTGAAACGTCTTAAAGCTAGATGAATTTACGCCAGTTCCTCGCGCCCCAGCCTAGAAGAATCTGGCAACAAACTCGGCTATTTTCCTAGATTTATTTTCGATGATACCTCTTCATCAGAAAGATGATTTCAAATCACGAGTGAATAGGTTTCTTCAAGGCAAGCGTGCTCCACTGTAGACCACATCGTCGCTTAACATCAGGCGAGATAGTTGTCAAACGTTAGCCTATTCTGAGTAAAAAAAAAAAATGATGATGGGTCAATTTTAAGTCTTGATCCCTTGATAGTTAACTATTTTCACAAATGTTTGCCTAGTTGTCTACAGAGAATACCTTAGCCACAGATAACATAATACTAGTCCTTAGCTAAGAAAAACACTGGACCAATTTTAATATTGTTTATTTAAAAATGCAAAATGCTAGTTTCATTACAAATAGCACATCAAATCAATTACTTAAAATCTATTTAGCTGTCGTAATTAATAAATTAATCGAGTTAAATCTATATTTTAGTCGAAATTTAAGAATAAGTTTAACGCGTGGAGTGTTTTCGGAAACTACTATAGAATACTTTAGAAATCTAAGGCCGCGTGTACACGAGCCTATTTATCTTAGTCAGTTAAACCTTCGAGTGTAATTCTCTCTTTCAACAGAGTCGCATAAAGCTGGATTTAGTTTTATTATTATCTTCAGTATTCAGTAGGTTTTAGATTCAATTTAAAAATAGGATTTATTTACCTAATGGTATATCGTTAAAATTGCCACTTGAATAGTTTAAAAACTCACACTCCACGAATAAAACCGATTCAACAAACGAATAACTTTCCCGCTAAAGCTAATTAGATCAAGTTAAAAAATCAGTCATTATCACAAATTAAAATACATAAAATATGAGATAAATATTATTAATTCTAATATAGCGAAATATCATAAAACTGCTAAATAAAACACAATAATACTAATCTTAATTTAAAAGAGAATAATTAACCCTAAAAAAGTCTATTCCAAAATTTATCAAAAATTGCAGACCTTATTTTCTACTTATCTAATTTTGACACTTACAAGTAAATGCAACGTACCTCTTCTTCTTTTATTTAAGACATCTGTTAATTTATTTAGACAATTGCCAGTGTCACGTAATTGTCTACGCAAAGATTTCTGTTCTTATTCATAAAAGAAACGGTCATTCATCATCTTGCTAAGTATTGTATTTCCTTGTCATTCCGTCAATAAATAAAGACGATGATTTTAAAAGGTACATTATCTAACATAACTTTATCGTTCGTTTATGAATAAGCCCTTCATGTCTGTCTCAAACAAAATTTCTAATGCTGGGTTTGAAAATGATATTTATGACGTATCGTATTAGACGTCACACCATTGCTACGATTTAAATAATAACACACCGGCACCCATAATATATCTATCGCCGTCTCTTTCGCACCTACAGTACGTACCACAAGCGTGAAAAGGATCGACAAGCGATCGACAGCAATGCCCTTACTTACATTGACAGCTCATTGACACTTTGCTGATTGAAATCAGAATGCAACTCGTTACGTCAGCAGCCCAACAGGTGTAATAGCTCTTTTTTTATACCACCTAGATGGCAAACAAGCATACGGCCCACCTGATTGTTAAGCGGTTACCGTAGCCTATGAACGCTTGCAATACCAGAGCAATAATACGCGCGTTGCCAACCTTTTAAAAAATTAGTCTTAGTCCACACGCGTCATAGATAAAACGTCTAAACAGATCATATTTCGAACTAGCTTTAATTTAAACAATACAGAGTCAAATTGACAGAATTAGATATAGTTCTCACAACGGATCTCGGCCGTCGTGAAATTAGCCGTTTCGATGCGCAATGGAGCTTTTTCAAACTAAATTGTCTTTGCGCATCACAAACGGCTAACTTCACGGAAGCCTAGATCCGCTGTGCGAACTATAATTATCCTAAATCTAAACCTGGCACTAAGCATTACCTTAGGTCTGTCAGTTTTAAACTGTCTACAAATAATTTTTACTTATCTAAATCTATCAACTTACAGTAACAAGTTCATCATGACAGCCTTCTAATGTTCCCACTGCTGGGACACTGGCCTACTCTCAGGCGAGAGTGATTGGGTCTTAATCCACCACGCGGACCCAATGCGGATTGGTGGATGGCACATGTCTTTCGAATTTTTAGTTCTTGGACATGCCGGTTTCCTCACGATGTTTTCCTTCACCGTATGAGAGCACTGGCATTGCGCACATAAATTTTTCGAACAGAAAAATCCATTGGTGCACGACCGGGTTTGAACCCACGACCTTAGGATTGGAAGGCGGGGTCAGTAACAAGTTAAACTAACATTATTAACACACTAATGTTATAAATCGCATCATCCACCAATCCACATTGGGTCCGCGTGGTGCATTAAGACCCAATCACTCTCGCCTGAGAGTAGGCCAGTGTCCCAGCAGTGGGGAACATTAGAAGGCTGTCATGATGAATGTTATAAATGCGAAAGTTAAGCACTGTTCCGCGTTTGGATGGGTGACCGCCCCAGTGTTTCAACTGAGCGCTCCCGTGCTTCGGAGGGCACGTTAGGCAGTCGGTCCCGGCCTTTTTCAAAAATGTTAGGCCACGACAGAGGCATTTTAGACGTCTATCATCTCAGTCACTAGAGTTGACCACTGCCTCACACGAACTTATTTAAGACACGTTACATTTTTTACACACGCCCGAATACGCAAACGCTATTTAAATTAAGATCGTGTTATCTGTTTAAGAGGTCGTTACTTTTCAAAATGTGTGGAGATACGATAGAAGTCTCTTAAGATTTCATTAATAACGTGAAAAAAAATCACAAACGAAAAATCACGATCAAAGGGGCCTTTGCCCAGCAGTGGGACAGAACAGGCTAATCGTAATCATAAGTAGCGTTTTATATTTGGGCGTTTAAGCTAAATAATCGAAAACAAACTATAATTATGCTAAAAGTAATTAAACAGTCTTTAAAAAAAGTCTATAATAAGTTGAGATTATAAGCTTATTCTATTAAATGCATTGCTGGTCACTTTTATAATATACATCTTATAAACGAACCATAGAGATCGAAATGTAGTTAAAACTATTCAAATTTAGTTTATAAATTTATTTTACTGTGCGTCTGAGATAAGTCTCAAAATGAGTATCTATATTTGTAATTTTAATTTATTTATGTTTCTAATAAGTAGCTTTTCATACCAAGATTTTCATACCAGCGGGTATTTGATACGGTAGTCTAGCGGTCATGTGTTGCCGGTTCAAAGTCGCGGGTTCACATCCCGCCCGTGTCGAAAATTTTCAATTGAAGCGTTAGGCCAAAATCAACGCAAAATCAAATGTGTTTTAATATTGTAACAAATTATTATTTAAATTGATAATAATATTGAAATACAGCTGTCAAATGAATCTATTTAATTTTTTATTTACAGAAAAAAATATTTGTACCTAATTATAATATTTCGATTCTATCAGGACGCTAAAATTACAATATAATTTAGGACGAAATTCTAAATCGAAATAAACTAATATCTTAATTCTATAATGGCTATATCAGTCATATTCTATGTTTATCTACAAATTGGCAGTTTACTTAGCTTCGGTCTTCATCTTATAAATAAGGGCCTGTTTCACAATCGTCAAGTCTCCAGTAGGCTAACGTAAAGTTAACTGTCACCGTTCGGAGTGAAATTTCCTTAGTAAATGGCAATTAGCCTTTTGGAAACTGACTTGACATTCGTGAAATAGGTTGTAATACTAATTAGTACATTTTGTATAAATATTTTAATCAACTTTTATATAATTGCCTGTAGTTAGCTAGTTAGCTTGTTTGGATTTTTTTATAACATTCTGTAATAACTATACTTGGTATACATAAGAGTTAGTTAGCTTCTTTTGTTACTATACTTGGTAGATATAGAATTAGTTAGCTAGTTAGCTTCTGTAATTACTATATTTGGTAGACATAGAGATAGTTAGCCAGTTAGCTTTTGTAATTATTATACTTGGTAGACATACATGTTTGTGGGTGTCTAAGTAGTAAAGGTAGTATATTTGGAGGAATTTACTCCTAGGAGTTGAAACTATAGTAGTTAGAAATCATTTTAAATTAATTATTAACTGCTATTTAACCCTTAATTTTGTCATTTATGCTGACATTTCGAAGCTATTTTTTTTCATGAGTTAAAATGTATTTACTCATTGTTCTAAAAATTGATTAAAATATTTTTACAATATTCTTATATTACCTAACTACTTAATATAGAAGCCTTCGGTCTAAATACTCTGTCACCAGAATTGGCCACTGACTCATACAAACTTGTAGTTCTCACAACGGATCTCGGCCGTAGTGAAATTAGCCGTTTCGATGCGCAATGGAGCTTTTTCAAACTAAATTGTCTTTGCGCATCACAAACGGCTAACTTCACGGAAGCCTAGATCCGCTGTGCGAACTATACTTACTTACTAAAGTTATAGCGGGCAAGAAATATTTGAAACCAGATGTTACTAAGATTTACTGTGTCTTGGGTATTGGAAATCTTCCTTATTCATAATATATACTGTCATTTGCCAGCTTGCTAAGTGCTTCCTTGTCATTATGTTAATAACAAAGATGATGACATAAGCTAACAGAGTTTTAAAGTACGTTTATGAATAAGGCGCTAATACTTATATTACTACAACAACCAGACCAGAATATTTAATTATTTAGCAAAACACCCAATAAATGCAAGTACCTATTCTAAATAATAAATCTTATTTAATTTAAAAACCATTACAATTACACACTATAGCTAATACACAATTGTAAATGCGTACAAAACCGATTAAAAATGTATATTTATAAAATACTAATAAAATTGTAAAATATTTATCGAAATCAAAATTGAATGGTTATAATAATTTATAAATAAATTTTCTATTCATATAAAATAATAAATAAATAAATAAATAATGCCGGACAATCCACACAGCATCATCTAGCCCCAAGGTAAGCTGCTGTTAAACAGAGCTGTGTTATGGGTACTAGATGACTGATATATACTTAATACAATACAATAGATAGATAGATATTTTTTATTATATATAGAAAATACCCAGAACACCCGGAACAAAAATTTGTCCCGAGGCGGGAATCGAACCCGCAACCTCTGCGTGGCAGGCGGACCTACGCCCACTGCTCCACATCGAAATTCATATGAGCGAATTAATTCGACGGATCAGTGTGACATCTATTTTGCAGTGTTGCTGTAACGGATGCTCGTATAATATAGTAACACGACGATTTCGTCAAGTTTTTAAAAAGGTTTAGTTATATTTCGATATATTATTAGAGGTACAATTAGATTTCGTCAGGTTTCTGAATTTTAATTATATTTTGTCAAGTTTCCAAATATTATATTTATTTCGCAAAGTTTCTAGAGGTTTATTTAAATTCCGCCAAGGTTCAACAGGTTTTTTTAAATTCCGCCAAGTTTCAACAGGTTTTTTTTAATTCCGCCAAGTTTCAACAGGTTTAGTTATATTCCGCCAAGTTTCAACAGGTTTAGTTATATTCCGCCAAGTTTCAACAGGTTTAGTTATATTCCGCCAAGTTTCAACAGGTTTAGTTATATTTCGTCAAGTCTCTCCTGCGACACTTGAGACACGTTCTCTGAGGTGACGTCCTTGAGTACGGCCGCCATTTCCTCGCAGATCTCGGAGAACTGGGGCCGGTCGGCAGGGGAGGCGCTCCAACAACGCTTCTGAAACGATATAAAACAATTTTTGGGTGATGAGCGCAGCGCAGTGCAGTTTGGGTGGCACTGCATCTGTTATGGTCAGGCGTGGTGCTTAACACCAGGCAGGCGTCTTGATCGTCTTGTCACTTGCTGACATAAAAAAAAACATGAAAATTACTTCTTTGTGATAGAGCTCGTCCAGAATTACCACTATACCTACAACAGTACAATGCGGGTTAAGGTGGTTGCTTGACATGAAAAGTAGTTCTTTGATAGAGCTCGTCCAGAACTACCACCATACCTATTTCTGCCGCCGAGCAGTAATGCTTGCTGTGTTCTTGTACGAGAGGTATGGTTCGCGGTGAATTTAAGACTTTCTATCAACATCGTGAGTGACATCGTTACAAACGTACATAGGCTACGGTAACCACTTACCATCAAACTGAGCCGCATGCTTGGTTACCATTTTACCAAAAGATTATAGTATCCCAAAAAATATTTAGACTCAAGCGGGACTTGAACCCGCATCCACCGCTTGATACGCTCTACCAATTGAGCTATCGAGACATATCTCACTTGGACGAAATAATCATTGGGAATTCTTATCACCAATAACTAAGTGACCATTGAAATTGTTTTTTTTTAAATAATAATTTAATTATTAGTATATTTAAGTACACACCTATAACTAGTTACTACCTGCAACGCCCTGGCAGGGTTCATGTACTCACTTGCAGCTACATTATTTTAGACCTTTTTTTTTTTGTTAACGGAGAGGAATCTCCATCCAGACATCCCGTTGCATAAGGGTACGAGGGGGGTGTGTGAGGTTGTCGGACTCGAAGACTCACTAGGGGCCCTAGGGGCTCCACGGTCCCCTAGGGCTATCAGTGGTGCCCCTCTCGCATCGCGCTCATTACATTATTTTAGACCTAAGCTAAGTACATTGTGCAGAATAAATGAGTATGAGTATGTGGTTAGATCTCACCAGTAGTAGAGCCAGCGGGTCGGGCATGCCGCTGGGTGTGCTCCACTCGAGCGAGCCCGCCCTCAGCCGCTCCACAACTGAATTGTCGTTTAACTTCGCGAATGGTAATTCAGCTTTAGTGTAGATCTGTTAAAATACATCATCATCATCATGACAGCCTATTTTTTTTTTTTTTTTTTATAATGCTGGACAATCCACACAGCGTTATCTAGCCCCGATGTAAGCTGCTGTTAAACAGAGCTGTGTTTATAGATACTAGATGACTGATATATATTTAATACAATACAATACATAGATAGATATTTTTTTATATCATACATAGAAAACACCCAGAATACCCGGAACAACGATCTAAAATCTACGATTTGTAGATCGTACAAACATTAGACCGGGAGGCGGGAATCGAACCCGCAACCTCCGCGTCGCAGGCGGACCTGCGCCTGCGCCACATCGCTCGTCGATGTTACACACTGGCCAACTTAAACGAGAGTGATTGGGTATTAATCCTCCATACAGACCCAATGCGGATTGAATGGCAAATGTCTTTATTTTTTTCATTCTTGGACATGCCGGATTCCTCACGATGTTTTCCTTCACCGTATGAGAGCACTGGCATTGCGCACATACATTTTTCGTAGCGAAAAATCTATCGGTGAACGGCCGGATTCGAACCCACGACCTAATAATCGGAAGGCGGGGTCACTACCACTAGACCACCAGTGCTCTTACATACAATATTATAATACAATATAACACCATAATACAATGTCACTTCATTGGTGCACGGCCGGATTCGAACCCACGACCTAAGGATCGGAAGGCGGGGTCACTACCACTAGACCACCAGTGCTCTTACATACAATATTATAATACAATATAACACCATAATACAATGTCACTCCATTGGTACACGACCGGATTCGAACTCACGACCTAAGGATCGGAAGGCGGGGTCACTACCACTAGACCACCAGTGCTCTTACATACAATATTATAATACAATATTTTTTTTTTTTTTTTTTTTTTATCATTATGAATACATTTTAAAATAATGTACTCAATATTATTACAATCTAGCCTTAAGTTTAGGCTAATGAGTAATTTTAAGTTGACCTAGTCTTATAAAATAAATTAGTTGCTAAGAATTGTGTCCATTGGCACTTTTCTTACTGTCTCTATTTATTAAGGGGAAGCACTTTGTTCATGTGTTCACTATAATATGTTTTACACTTTGTATTAGAGTCACTATTGATTTTACACTACTAGCTCAAAAGGTTTAGTCCTTTTGAGCCTTCTCACTATATCCGTGTTGTCGAGGAGCTGGATTGCCTCGACGTTTACATGATGGTGAAGTCTATGCTCGTGAGCTTCTGCATATTTTTTTATTACGTTGTCTATGAAGTCTATGTTAAGGTCCCGGTGCAGATCTTCGTTTCTTATGTACCAAGGAGCATTTACGATATCTCTTAGTACCTTGTTTTGAAATCGCTGTATGATGAGAACGTTGCTTTTTTTGGTACAGCCCCACAGCTGAATACCATATGTCCATACTGGCATTAGAACTTGTTTGTATATTATAATTTTGTTATATACTGATAGGGCAGCTTGTCTTCCAAGCAGCCAGTACAGCTGCTTGTATCGCAGCTCTAACTCGGCTTTTTTCTTCTTGACGTGTGCTTTCCAGCGTAGCTTTGCGTCGAGCGTCATGCCTAGGTACTTTGCCGTATTTTCATATGGTATGGGCTTATGATTTATATATACCGGGTGGTACTGTTGCTTTTTATTTGTAAAGTTTATGTGAATCGATTTTGATTCGTTAAGCTTTATTCTCCATTTCACTGTCCAGTCTTGGATTTCATTAATAGCCAATTGAACCTTTTCTGCCGCTTCTGCAAATGTGCTTCCAACAGCCATTATAGCCGTGTCGTCAGCAAAGGTTGCAATGGTATTATTTTCTAATTTAGGGATATCACTGGTGTATAAGAGGTATAGGACCGGGCCTAGTACGCTTCCTTGTGGTACCCCAGCTTTTATTTCTTTTAACTCAGAATATGCATCTTCTTGCCTGATTCTAAAAGCTCTATCTGCTATGTATGATGTTAGAATATCTGCGTATGACTTGGGTAGCATTTTTCTTAGCTTTAGCATGAGGCCTTCATGCCACACTTTATCAAACGCTTGTGCTACATCTAAAAATATAGTAGAACACACTTTCTTGTCTTCTAATGTTTTCTCAATAATATTAGAAATCCTGTGTACCTGATCTATTGTTGAATGTTTTTCTTTAAATCCAAACTGGTGTTCTGGAATAAGGTGGTTGGCTTCTATTATAGGCTTTAGTCTTTTTAGTAGTAATTTTTCAAACAATTTTGACATGATTGGCAGCAGGGAAATTGGTCTGTATGATGTTACGTCATGAGGTGGTTTCCCTGGTTTTGCTATCATTATTATCTCGGCTACTTTCCATAGATCTGGTACATATTTCAACCTTAGTGCAGCGTTGATAATGTTTGTTAGTTTGACTAAGGCTTTTCTTGGTAGATTATTTAGTATTTCACCGGAAATAAGGTCAAACCCTGGTGATTTTTTTGGATTTATGTTTTTGTGGATTTCAGTAAAAACTTCTTTCGGTGAGACAGGTGGTATGTACTCCATTTCACTTGAACTATAACAATAATTTGGAAGTTCTTGATTTGTTGGGCCTTCGTTGGGTTTGAAGGTGTTTTCTAAATGCTCCGCAAACTTTTTAGCTTTTTGTTCATTGCTGACGGCCCATTTCAAGTTGTCCTCTTTTAGTGGAGGAATCTGAGTCATCGGCCGTTTCAGGTTTTTAGTAGCTTTCCAAAGAGAGTAGTTTGTATTGCGACTGTTAGTAAGCTTTTGGAGGTACGAGTTAGTTGAGTTATCGACGAAAGATTGAATTTGTCTCTTCAGCTTTTTTGTAAGGTTATTCAACTTGTTTTTATCTTGAGGAGATCGGGATTGATGCCATATATTTCTTTGTTTTCTTTTTTCTGCTATCAATTGCGTTATTTCTTTAGGGTAATTAATTTTTGATGGTCTTTTTTTGGCTTCGGGTGTATTGTTCCAAGCAGTCTGTTGTATTAATGTTATAAATTTTTCAACGTCTCTATTAAGCTGCTCTGGTGTTTTCAATGGGACTCTGAGGTCTATATTTATGTCTAACTCTATTTTGAAGCTTTCCCAGTCTGTGAGTTTATTAACTAGGGTTGGAAGGCTTTCTTTGAGTAACACGGTATCTTTTATTTCTAAGTATATCGCAGAGTGGTCAGAGTTCATATCATAGCTCTGTTTTGTTTGTATGTAGTGAGATGATATGTTTTTATAGATGAAGAAGTCTATCAGGTCGGGTATTTTTAGTGGATCGGTAGGCCAGTATGTGGGTGACCTCGTTGATGCAACATCAGATTTTGTTTCTTTTATAGCTTTTAAGAGTTCTTTACCTTTTGTGTTTGTAAGCCTAGAACCCCAATAAGAGTTTTTGGCATTAAAATCACCTCCTAGTACAAACTTTTCACCAAGTGACTGTAAGAGACATATGTAAGCTTCTTTAGATATTGTATATCTTGGTGGGCAGTATATAGCAGCTACCGTAAGGGGATACAGTTTAGTATTGATGCAGATGGCTATTGATTGTATATCTGGCTCTTCATATCTGCTTTTTTCATAGTGTTTGATGGTTTCCTTTACAATAACTGCACTGCCGCCCCTTCCTTTATTATCTGGATGCAGTGCATGATATACATTATACCCTTTGAATTTGATGTACGATTGTTTTGTAAAGTGTGTTTCGGATATA
Source organism: Colostygia pectinataria (assembly GCA_951394395.1). NCBI lineage: Eukaryota > Metazoa > Arthropoda > Insecta > Lepidoptera > Geometridae > Colostygia > Colostygia pectinataria. The sequence continues at coordinate 5,287,155 of OX596374.1, read as the reverse complement.
AGACACACATCTATATTTTCGATATCTAGGACTACTTGTAATTCGTTTTGGTGTTTCTGTAGCCCATTACAGTTCCAAGCCATTATTTTAATTGTGTTAATCATTTTTTGGCCTTTGATGTAGCAGTTTTAGTGCTACTTTCTATTTTTCTCAAACGCTCATCAAACGTTGTCATGAGCTTTAGAATTTCGTCTAACTTATTATCATTTGAATAGTAAGATTGCTCATGTTGTTGCATGTCTAAGGTGTTTTTGGCAGCTGCTTGAGCATAAGACACTTTTTTGTTAGTAGTGTTTATATTCATAGGCTTTGAAATAGTATTATGCTGGTTAGTTTTAGGTAATTTACTGCTTACCAGAGTTTCATCTATCTGCTGTTTCCGCCCGACTGATGGTTTCTTGACAGCCTTGTTTCTGATTTTTTGCATCTCTTTGGCTATCATGCAGCCTCTGTAGTTAGCCGGATGAGCTTCTCCGCAGTGGACACACTTTGGCTTTTCATCTGCTGGTTTCTTGCAGTCTTTGGTTAAGTGCTTACCTGTGCATTTAACACACCTAGGCTCTTTTGCGCAATACTTGTGTGTATGTCCGTACGCCTGGCATCTCTTACACTGGGGAATCAGTTTTGTTGATCGAAGTGGCTGGATTTCAACCACACACCCAAGAATGTATTTTATTTCGTACACTTTGCTGATTTCTTCCTGGTTGTTGAAGGTTAACATAAACATATTGAGTGGTTCTTTGGTTTTCCAACTCAACTTGTTTACCGCATCCTCAATCTTGTACCCTTGGATTTTTAGGTCTTCAATGATCCTCTCTGGTTTGCAGGTAGAGGGCAGTTTTTTAACCATTACTCGTATTGGTCTTTCTTGTTTGTTTTCATACGAGTGCCAGAGGCAGTTGTTTTTAGACAGAGTTTTTGTTAAACCTCTGTACGTCTCTTCATTGCAAGCATTTACTTTAATGCAGTTACCGCTCATCATTTTAACTGAGAACGTTACAGCCGGCTGACTTTTTGACAAAAAGTCGTAAAAACTTTGATAGTTGTTCACCCCGTCCACTATAATAGGAGGTGGTGGGGGAATTTTCTTAGGTTTTTCGTTATCAGAATTTTTGTTAGTTTCTTGAGGTGAGTGAGTGGGTGAGGTGTTCAGTTTTCTTTTCTTCCTGGATTTTGTTCGTATCCACTCAGTTTCTTTGGCAAGCTCTTCTTCGTCGGTGCAGTACTCAACACGGGAGGACGAAGTTTCCATATTTGAGGCTGATGGGACCGTGGAGTTGGTCTCCATGACACATTTTAGCTGCTGCTGCAGGATCTCTATTTGACTCTTAAGGTCACTTACAAGGCTCGCGAGTTTTTCCCGTTCTTTTTTTTCAGCTCTATAGCGGTCAAACAACAGATGTTCCGTTTCTGTTTGCAGTTTAATATTAATTTCTTTAGTAGGTGTATTCATTGTTGAGGCAGGTGAACACGTCGCCTTAACAATATGATTAGTTATCGTCCGCGAACATACCTACGCAATGAATAACTAGGTCATCATCGCGGTCAGGCCGTGTCGCGCGAACGGCTTTGTTGTGATGCGTTAGCACTTTGCACTGTTGGTACGCGCACTCGCGGGTGACACAACTGTTCTAATTGAGAAATGAACGATCACTGAATAATACAATATAACACCATAATACAATGTCACTCCATTGGTGCACGGCCGGATTCGAACCCACGACCTAAGGATCGGAAGGCGGGGTCACTACCACTAGACCACCAGTGCTCTTACATACAATATTATAATACAATATAACACCATAATACAATGTCACTCCATTGGTACACGACCGGATTCGAACCCACGACCTAAGGATCGGAAGGCGGGGTCACTACCACTAGACCACCAGTGCTCTTACATACAATATTATAATACATCTAAGTTCAACATGACATGTATTTCAATACTTTGACTTTTGACTTTGACTTTGATACCATATAACACCATAAACAATGTCATCCAAAGCTTTAAGATACATAGTTTTGCGTGACACTGCACTGCGCTCGTCTTTCACTCACCTCCCACACTGTAGCGGCGAACATGTAAACATCAGACTTAGTTGAATATTCGGCTTCCGACACCGCTTCTAAAGGCAGCCATCTTAGTGGAATTACCTGAGGAAATACAATATGAATATATATATATATATATTTTTTTATACAACGAAAGTGGCAACCAAGCGTACGGCCCACAAGATGGTAAGCGGTTACCGCAGCCTAAGGACGCTTGCAATACCAGAGGTATCACTCGCGGGTTGCCACCTTGAGGCTAAGATCGAAAGCCTCATGTGCCAGTAATTTCACCGGAAACCATACCCTTCACACTGGAACACAGCAACGCAAGCATTACTGCTTTGCGGCAGAAATAGGTATGGTGGTAGTACTTCCCCGGAAGTGTTCTATCACAAAGAGCTCTACTACTCGTAGTAATAAATTAATTAATATAATAAAATAAAACTACAGTAAAAGTAAGTTCGTATGAGTCAGTGGCCAACTCTGGTGACAGAGTTACTAGGCCGCCCGAAGGCCTCTGTCATGGCCGAACAACTTTGCAAAAGCCGGAAACGACTGCTACACGTGCCCTTCGAAGAACGGGAGCGCTCAGCTGAAATTGCCACAATCATCGTCATCATGACAGCCTTCTGATGTTCCCGCTGCTGAGACACTGACTATTCACTATTAAAGAGTAGTAGAGTTCTCTGTGATAGAGCTCGTCCGGGGAAGGACTACCACCATACCTATTTCTATGGGTATGGTTTCCGGTGAAATTACTGGCACATGAGGCTTTCGATCTTAGCCCCAAAGTGGCAACCCGCGAGTGATACCTCTGGTATTGCAAGCGTCCATAGGCTGCGGTAACCGCTTACTATCTTGTCGCCGTACGCTTGGTTGCCACTTCAGTTGTAAAAAAAAAAAAAAAAATCTTAGTCGAGAGTGAATCACAGAAAAATCAACAATGAAAAATTAAGAGAAAGAAAACTTTTAATTCTTTCCGGGCGTCTGGTCGAAGCGACGCGTGATCCAAAGGCTGGTTCATATCTGGCTCAACGTATCAGCATTGCCATTCAACGTGGCAATGCAGCCAGCATGTTGGGAACGCTTCCTACTGGTAGTGATTTGGATCAGTTGAGCTATCTATAGGTCGTTTGTAACGGTCTTTAGATGGCTCAACTGTTTCATATGTATTTTGTATATTTTGTAATGTAATGTAATTACTCGTATTTTATTTTGTTTAATAAAGTTTTAAAATAACTTTAAATAATAATTGTCAAAAACCGTTTGGGTATTGCTAATTTGATGTTCATATAACATTTTCGAAGAAGTACTTGGCATTTTTTGATTTATTTGGTTACAGTAACAATCGTAAGCACTGATTAATTAATTAGTTTTAATTTTTATTGTTATTTTTATTTTTATGTTAATTGTGTGGCGTTAAATAAATATTTTTCTATTCTATTCTATTCTATTAAATTAAATCAACAATAAAAAAAAACATTTGATTTTAATCGCGATTTAAATCACTGGTTTAAATCAGATGATTTCTAAATCGTCTCAATCCTGTCAGCAGTGCATCACTGTTTTTTAGTTTACCTGGTCATGTAGTTTGTAGTACTCGTAGGAATTAGGCCCCCGAGTAAGTGCCGGGTAGGACAACTTCAGATGTAGTGTCGATGTGATTAGGCAGTTCCGAGCGGCTATGTCTCTGCAAATGTGATTCTAGATCATTCTTTGCGCTTGAGCAGTAAGGTTACGAATAAGTTAAGTCAATTTAGGGTCAAATTAGGTTAAGGTCAATTTGGGGCTAGGTCAAAATGATGGTAAAATCAATTTGAGGCAAGTTCAAAATAAGGATAAGGTCAATTTGGTGCAAGTTCAAAATAATGATAAGGTCAATTTGGTGCTAGGTCAAAATGAGGGTAAGTTCGATTGGGGGCAAAGTCAAAATGAGGGTAAGGTCAATCAGAGCTAAGTCAAAATGTAAGTAAGGTTAATTAGAGGCTAGGTCAAAATGAGGGTAAGGTCAATTGGAGGCAGGTCAAAATGAGGGTAAGGTCAATTAGAGGCAAGGTCAAAATGAGGGTAAGGTCAACTGGAGGCAGATCAAAATGAGGGTAAGGTCAATTGGAGACAAGGTCAAACGGTCAATGTCACAAGAGCCTGAGCCTTGATAAGATAATTTTACCTACCGATGGTTAATCCTCTTAGCTGCCAGCCTCCCTCCAGCAGTGGCTAGATGCAGCGCTAACAGCACCTGATGCTGCGGCGCTAGGGGGGGCGCGGGATCGCGGGGTGCTGGGGGGGGCAAGGCGGGCCCCGCGCGCGTGAGGTACTCCTCGCTCTCCGCCGGGGTGCGCGTCGCGGTGAGGAAGCTTTTGAGGTCACCCTGAGGGTTATATGCATCTTGTTAGTCTTCATCATGACAGCCTTCTAATGCTCCTACTGTGATTGGGTATTAATCGACCATAAATAAATAAAATAAATAAATAAAATAAATAAATAAAATAAATAATGCTGGACAATCCACACAGCATCATCTAGCCCCAAGATAAGCTACTGTTAAACAGAGCTGTGTTATGGTACTAGATGACTGATATATACTTAATACAATACAATACATAGATAGATATTTTTTATTATATATAGAGAATACCCAGAACACCCGGAACAAATATTTGTAGATCGTACAAACATTTGACCCGAGGCGGGAATCGAACCCGCAACCTCCGCGTCGCAGGCGGACCTGCGCCCGCTGCGCCACCGAGGTCGTCACCATGCAGGTCCAATGCGGATTGGTGGATGTCACGTCTTTCAAATTTTTAATTGGACATGCCGGTTTCCTCATGAGTTTTCCGAAAAGGTTTTACTACCCTTTAGGTCCTATAACTTTGCTCAATATAATTAACCAAATCAAACGATTTCATGTCGAACCCGACTGAACATGTTTAAAGTCAGTATGTTCCAAGAGCATATAATGCGGGTCTGACGCGTTGCATAACCCGATCAGATGAGTTATGTTCTCGTGCTGAACCGGACTGAACATGTCTAGCTGACTTATATGACGTATGTATATGTCGACGCAAGACCTTTAAACCCTAGTTAAATTTAACTTTAACTAAGAAATTATTCATTTAAAACTAAAATTAGGCTAAGGTTTCTGTTTTCACAGTTTAGGCCGATTTAAATTGATTAATGTTTAGTCTGTTGTCAGGAACAGGAAACAAAATTACCAATGTTAATTTAAGGTTTATTTCGTAATCTGAAAGTGACTGCTAAATTCATGTTTTGATTTATCAACAATTAATAACAATTTTTAGGTAATCAGTTGAACGATTAAAATAAAGACGCCATGACGTCAAGCTTGTGTTGGCAGTTGAAACATTCGATTTGAATGTTTAACTGAAATAAAATAACTTGAGGTTAAAATTAAACTCTAAAAATATTAACATGAATTTACAGACGGTTACTTTCAGTAAACAAAATTATTTGAAAGATTGTGATTATTAAGATGTTTCCGCTCCCGCCATTTGCCGACGCAAGTCGAACCTAGTCGAACGAAGGTCGAATAAAAACGGCATGGCGGAGACACATTATTCTTGGTGACTCGGTTGAGAGAGGTTTTTGGTGAATTGTGATTGCTGGATAAATCCTGTGAGTACTTGAATTATATTAAGTGATAATTAGCGATAATAGATTGTTGTAAAGTAGTTAATAAATCTCTGCTTTGAAACGTGTGTTTCGTTATTTGTAATGAGCGAACCTAGCGATGGAAATAGTGACGTCAGCTCTGCTGACGTCACCGTTTTTAAAAACCCTGCTGGACCAGCCCCCTCGTTATCAGAAGTGGGATTACCACCCCCTTCTGCTCGATCATCCGATTCAATTAATGAAAATTCCAATACTTCTGTAAACGGGGTACCAGCAGAGTTTTTTACGCAGATGTTGCAAATGATGAAGCACGTGTCCGATCGTATCGCGACACAACCTGATCACAAAATCAAAATAAAAGATGTGTTTCTGCCGTCATACGATCCGGACGCCGATATTGGAGTTAGAGAGTGGTGTCAGCACGTGACCACAGCCATGGAAACTTACAACCTAAGCGACTATGAAGTTAGAATGAAAGCGAGTAGCTTACTAAAAGGTCGTGCAAGGGTGTGGGTTGACAATTGGCTGGTGACTACCACCACGTGGCAGGAATTGCGCAATGTTTTAATAACAACTTTTGAACCGGAGAATAGATATTCTCGCGATGTTGTTCGTTTTCGAGAGCACACTTATGACAGTTCAAAGGACATTGCGCAGTTTTTATCACAGGCTTGGGTTTTATGGCGACGTATAACTAAGGATAAATTATCAAATGACGACGCAGTTGAGGCAGTAATTGGGTGTATTGGGGATGAGCGGTTGAGAATAGAGTTGTTAAATGTCAGGGCCACTTCTGTACCTGAACTAATTTCTGTGGCATCGTCCATACGCCGTGTAAAACGGTCGCAATCTAGTACACCTAGTGCACAGCAGGGCCCTGCCAAGCGACCTCGGTTTTCTGATAAACCTTCACTCTTTTGCCAAGTATGTAAAAAGCCTGGCCATGATACACGCGACTGTCGTTACCGCGATAAAACCGAAAAGCCTCAACCGCGTCCTCAGGATAATAAAACTGTTGATAAACCGACGTGTACATTCTGCTCGAGGATAGGTCATACTTATGAAACATGTTACAAACGAGAGCGCGCAGTAGTGTCTAACGTCAACTGTGTTGGCGTACCCAAATTAAATTCAATGCCAGTATTAATTGAAAATCGAAATATACCCGCAATTTTTGATAGCGGTGCGGAATGTTCAGTAATACGCGAGTCACTAGCAGCGAAACTGCCTGGTAAACGAATTGATGTTGTGAACTGCTTAAAGGGAATAGGCCAGTTTCCGGTGGTTTCGCTGTCGACATTAACAACGGTTTGTGTTATCGATGATTTAAGAGTAGAACTTCAATTTCACGTGGTCCCGGACTATGAAGTGTGTTCAGATATTTTGATTGGCATGAACCTTATCGAAAACACAAACCTGAGCGTAATAGTGAACTCTCAGGGTGCTAAATTGATCCAACAACCGGTGGTTTACCACATGCGATCTCAAAATGAAAAATTTGATAAAATTGACTGTGATCTGACTAACGATGATCAACTCAACGAACTTAAGATTTTGTTAAACAAGTATGAGCATTTGTTCATCCACGGCTACCCACACACACGCGTCAATACGGGTGAACTTGAAATACGTCTAAAGGAACCCAGTAAGTGTGTTGAGCGCAGACCGTACCGATTGAGTCCAGTAGAGCGGGAAAAAGTGCGTGGTATTGTTAGCGAACTATTAGAACATGGTATCATTCGTGAAAGTAAATCGCCTTTTTCCAGTCCTATAATATTAGTCAAAAAGAAAAATGGCAACGATCGCATGTGCGTAGATTACCGCGAACTAAACAGAAACACTCTGAGGGATCACTACCCGTTACCGATAATCTCTGATCAAATAGATCAACTGGCTGGTGGTGTGTACTTCTCCACGTTCGATATGGCGGCTGGTTTCCACCAAATACCCATATCAGATAGCTCCATCGAGAAGACCGCTTTCGTGACGCCAGACGGTCTTTTTGAGTATCTAGCCATGCCGTTCGGGCTTAGCAATGCATGTTCGGTGTATCAACGATGCATTAACAAAGCTTTGGCACACCTGCTGTCTTCAACAGATCAGGTTTGCCAAGTATACGTTGATGATGTGCTTTCCAAATGTAGGGAGTTCTCGGAAGGTCTTTCACATATCGAGCGGATCTTAATCGCGTTGCAAGAGGCCGGCTTTTCAATAAACATTGAAAAGACTGCCTTCTTTAAACGCTCCATTGAGTATTTGGGCAACATCATATCAGAAGGACAAGTCAGTCCTAGTCCAAGAAAGGTGGAGGCTTTAACGAAGGCACCCATTCCGAAAACTCCTAAGCAAGTTAGGCAATTAAATGGTCTCGCCGGATACTTCAGACGTTTCATTCCCAACTTCTCGTCTATTATGGTACCACTTTATGAACTTACAAAGAAAGACGCAAAGTGGGAATGGAATGAAAGACACGATGAGGCTCGAAACTTTATCATACAACACTTGTCTACTGCGCCTACCCTTAAACTATTTCAGGAAGACGCACCGATCGAGCTATACACAGACGCAAGCAGCCTCGGCTACGGAGCGGTATTGATTCAGACCATCGAGAATCGCCAGCATCCAGTCGCTTACATGAGCCAGCGCACCACTGACGCAGAGAGCCGCTACCACTCGTACGAGCTCGAGACCCTGGCGGTGGTGAGGGCAATCAAACATTTTCGCCACTACCTATACGGCAGAAAATTCAAGGTAATAACTGACTGTAACGCCTTGAAGGCATCCAAACACAAGAAGGATTTACTGCCTCGAATCCATAGATGGTGGGCTTTCCTTCAGAATTACGACTTCGAGGTCGAATATAGAAAAGGTGAACGACTGCAACACGCAGACTTTTTCAGTAGAAACCCGTCTGCTGAGCTTTCAGTCAATATAATGACAAAAGACTGCGAATGGCTGCAAATCGAACAACGACGCGACGATTTACTTAGACCGCTCATAGAAAGCATGACCAGCGACAATCCAGCTACAGACTACGAGCTTCATGAAGGAGTACTCAAGAGAGTGCTAACAGAATCTACACTCGGAATAAACAAACTAACTGTAGTTCCAAGGTCTTTTCAGTGGAGTTTGATTAACTCCTTCCACACAGCGCTGCAGCACCCAGGATGGGAGAAAACCCTACAAAAACTGAGAGAAACCTACTGGTTTGACAAGATGAGTACAATCGTAAGAAGATTTGTTGAAAATTGCGTCGTATGCAGGACCTCGAAGGGGCATTCTGGTGCAATTCAAGCACAGCTTCACCCGATTCAAAAGCCCACGGCAGCATTTCAAGTCATCCACATGGACATCACAGGAAAGCTTGGTACGAGGAACGCTGAAGGTCGGGACGAGTACGTCATCGTGAGCATTGACGCATTTACGAAGTATGTACTACTTAGCTACTCTAACGATAAGAGCCAAAGCAGCAGCCTTGCAGCACTAAAACGTGTCGTGCACTTGTTCGGGACTCCAGTTCAAGTTGTAGTCGACGGCGGTCGGGAATTTCTCGGTGAGTTTAAAACTTATTGCGAACGGTTCGGTGTCAACCTACATACTATTGCGCCAGGAGTTAGCCGAGCAAATGGACAAGTGGAGCGAATTATGAGCACACTGAAAAATGCACTAACCATGATCAAAAACTATGACACCGAAAATTGGCAGACAGCTTTAGAAGCCCTACAGCTCGCATTCAACTGCACTCCGCACAGAGTTACTGGAGTTGCACCACTAACTCTCCTGACACGCCGTCAGCAATGCGTACCACCGGAGCTCTTAAGGTTAGTGAATATCGACAACGAGTGCGTTGACTTTGAATTGCTTGAACAGCACGTACAACAGAAAATGGCTACTGCTGCTGAGTACGATAAACAGCGATTTGATAAGAACAAGGCAAAAATGCGTCTATTTCAAAGAGGTGACTATGTACTCATCAAGAACAATCCCCGTAATCAAACGTCCTTAGATCTTAAATACAGCGAACCGTACGAGATCTACAGAATACTGGACAATGATCGTTACATGGTAAAGCGGGTGACAGGCAGAGGACGTCCACGGAAGGTTGCTCATGACCAGCTGCGCCGAGCACCACAACCAGGTGATCAAGTAACCGTGTCGACGGGCTTCGAAGATGACAACCAGCAACAATCACCTCAACTCGCTGACGTATCAAATGAGCCGCTGCCATCCATATCTCAAGCTGCCCCGTCGTTGGATGCCTAAATAAACCGGTTAGTTATTTTAGTTTTAATCTTGACTGGAAATCAAGCAGCCAAGTTGATAAGATCACCTAACAAGATACCTATAAGTGTTTGTCTAGCTAGACACACTTCATGGAACTATGGATAATCTAACTATAAAGACTGTGCAATTCCTTTCTATCACCTTGTTTTCCTTTCCTGTTTAACATTGTTTTCAGAACCACTGGGGACCACGGTCAAAAGACCTAGGCCTCAGCATCGCCCTTCCCAAATCCTTTAGAACCCCTGTGGACCACGGCGTACAAGACCGCTCAGCACCACAGCATCACATACCTATGAGCATTTATCATGATAAAACAGTAGCAGTCTACGAGATGTTTTTCAGAGCCACTGGGGACCACGGTCAAAAAAAAGGCCTAGGCCCCAGCATCGTCCTTCCAAATCCTTTAGAGCCCCTGTGGACCACGGCGTACAAGACCGCTCAGCACCACAGCACCACACCTTGATTAGAGCCTCTGGGGACCACGGTCATAAACAAGGCCTAGGCCCCAGCATCGACCTTGTTCCCTATTCCTATAGAGCCCCTGTGGACCACGGCGTACAAGACCGCCCAGCACCACAGCATCATCCATTTCTACGAGAAACTAAACAATGCAAGTATGCGTGGAGCATTTGTATTGAACAAACAAAATAATCAATCAGTGCAAGTATGCGTGGAGCATTTGTGTTGAACAAACAAAATAATCAATCAGTGCGAGTATGCGTGGAGCATCAGCACCAAATAAACAAACATCGCTCATTTCCCTATGTACAGCAAATCTACTCTATTTATTATTATAATTATCGCATGTCAGATGTGATAGTTACGCCTATTATTAGAACACTGCTATGATATTACACTATGTTTGATAACTTGGTTGATAGAATCATTATCATTACCTATTTCATTTAGCTCGCTGATAAAACAATGCTTCGTTTCGGGAGACATTAAACAACCAAGTTATCAGCTAGTGTATGCCTATGAATGGATACCTAGCTCAGAAAAGTTTCTATCTTTTTCAGAAACGCGACTGGTGCAGAGCACGCACCGTCCCGCAGAATGGCCGTGTCGACGCAAGACCTTTAAACCCTAGTTAAATTTAACTTTAACTAAGAAATTATTCATTTAAAACTAAAATTAGGCTAAGGTTTCTGTTTTCACAGTTTAGGCCGATTTAAATTGATTAATGTTTAGTCTGTTGTCAGGAACAGGAAACAAAATTACCAATGTTAATTTAAGGTTTATTTCGTAATCTGAAAGTGACTGCTAAATTCATGTTTTGATTTATCAACAATTAATAACAATTTTTAGGTAATCAGTTGAACGATTAAAATAAAGACGCCATGACGTCAAGCTTGTGTTGGCAGTTGAAACATTCGATTTGAATGTTTAACTGAAATAAAATAACTTGAGGTTAAAATTAAACTCTAAAAATATTAACATGAATTTACAGACGGTTACTTTCAGTAAACAAAATTATTTGAAAGATTGTGATTATTAAGATGTTTCCGCTCCCGCCATTTGCCGACGCAAGTCGAACCTAGTCGAACGAAGGTCGAATAAAAACGGCATGGCGGAGACACATTATTCTTGGTGACTCGGTTGAGAGAGGTTTTTGGTGAATTGTGATTGCTGGATAAATCCTGTGAGTACTTGAATTATATTAAGTGATAATTAGCGATAATAGATTGTTGTAAAGTAGTTAATAAATCTCTGCTTTGAAACGTGTGTTTCGTTATTTGTAATGAGCGAACCTAGCGATGGAAATAGTGACGTCAGCTCTGCTGACGTCACCGTTTTTAAAAACCCTGCTGGACCAGCCCCCTCGTTATATACATACCCAGTCAGTATGTTCCAGGAGCATATAATGCGGGTCTGCTTCGTTGCATAACCCGATTAGGCGAGCTATATTTTCGTGTCGAACCCGACTGAACATGTCTAGTTGACGACGAAACTCGGCCAGTTGGATCTGTAAGTGAAAAATAAAGTTTTAGAGCCTATTTTACCAGTTATCCGGTTAGAATAGTACAAGCTTTGCTTAGTTTAGGGCTAGATGACGCTGTGTGAATATGTAAAGTAAGTTTAGGTATAAAGTAGACTAATTGCAGGTTAGCGATACAATTGTCGCATCGAACAGTGAACAGAAAGACAGAGACAGTTAAAAGTAGGAGGCCATTGCAGGGCAAAGGCCTCCCTTTTTTCCACACTTCTCCAGGTATAAAGTAGTATTATGAATAAGGTATCCCGAATACGCTTTAAATAGCGTTTTAGTATTCCAGCTCTCAGACAAACTTACCTCATCTTTAGTAGTGAGTGCCTTCACCAGCACATGCCTGATCTTCGGATCCTCTCCATCATCAGCCACGGCTTTGTTTCGGAGTCTCTTGACTTGGTGGATGTCGATCTTAGCCAGGGTTACTTCGCCAAACTCACCGCGACCTGTTTGATGTTAAAATGTAAGTAAGTTCGTATGAGTAGTGGTCTGGTGACGGAGTTAATAGGCCGCTCGAAGGCCTCCGTCATGGCAACCACTTTGAAAAAGCCGTGATTGAATATAAGCAAAGGAAAGCTTAGCTAAGGATGACTAGTAGAAAATGCTGCATAGCATTAAGTTCTCTCTTTGTGCAATAAAGAATTAAATTAATACTAGTACAAAAAATCTATAATGTCATAGAACCTGTATACCAAGTTTCAACCATAGTTGAAAAATACGATCAGCAGACGAGAATATAGACAGACTGACTGACAGACATAGGTACAAATTTTTTTTTTGGCCAATCTCGAAACTGAAACCTTTGCTCGCTCAGTCAAACAAAAAACTTACCTAGCGGTATTTGCTCCATAAGCAGACTCCTCGGTACAGAGATGTGATCAAACTGACCCGACTTCTTGGACGCGCGGGATATCCCTGATACCTCGGAATTATCAGCACCTATTAACATAAACACAAGTATTAAACAACAATATATTAATGCTCCTGGAACATGACTGGGTATGTACACTTATGTCAAGTACGTCAGCTAGATATGTTCAGCTGGGTTCAACACGAAAACATATCTCGTCTGATCGGGTTATGCAATAAAGAAGATCCGCATTAAATGCTCCTAGAACACACTGACTCGTTATGTACACTTATGTCAAGTACGTCAACTAGACATGTACAGTCGGGTTCGACACGAGAACATAGCTCGTCTGATCGGGTTATGCAATAAAGCAGATCCGCATTAAATGCTCCTAGAACACACTGACTCGTTATGTACACTTATGTCAAGTACGTCAACTAGACATGTACAGTCGGGTTCGACACGAGAACATAGCTCGTCTGATCGGGATATGCAACGAGGCAGACCCGCATTATATGCAAGATAGCGCTGTGTCATAATGTCCGACAATATTTATTACTTTACTAGCTGACCCGTGCGGATTCACTCGTGTTGTTTTTCTCACCGTTTAAAATTTAATAATAACTTTATAATAAACCTTCCCACAGATATTTTAAGAGCATTAAAAGCCAATTCGGTTCAGTAAGTTTTAGCTAGACTAATAAACAGCAATTCTATAAGAAGATTAATTGAGTGGATACCCGCCCTTACCGCTATCTCTATCGTGTGGTAGCAGTCTGCCGTTGGCGACTCCGTTCCCAACCTTCTTATCATCATCACCTTCTTCCACCAGCTTCTCTCGACCTTCCACCATTTCCAGCTCCAGCTTTTCGCCTGGATTAAGTAAAGTAAGTAAGTAAAAAATATATTTATTTAATCATATCACAAGAATCATTTTGAAACGTCCTAAAGCTAAGTGAATTTACGCCAGTTCCACGCGCCCTAGCCTAGAAGAATCTGGCAACAAACTCGGCTGGGTTCCTAGATTTCTATTGATGTTTTTTTTTTTTTTTATACAACTGAAGTGGCAACCAAGCGTACGGCCCACAAGATGGTAAGTGATTACCGCAGCCTATGGACGCTTGCAATACCAGAGGTATCACTCGCGGGTTGCCACCTTGAGGCTAAGATCGAAAGCCTCATGTGCCAGTAATTTCACCGGAAACCATATCCTTCACACCGGAACACAGCAATCCTTCCCTTTTATACTACACACTGACACACCCTATATCACTCCCTCTTACACACTACACACACACACACTACACTACACTACACACACACACACACACACACACACACACACACACACACACACACACACACACACACGCACACACACACACATACTCATTATTTTTTGTTTGTAGAGCTTTACTTTTTTATATCATGATTACTTAGTACATCATTATTTTATCGTTAGTTATAAATTTACGTACATAATGTACACTTAAGTACCCTGTGGAATATACTGCACCTAGTTTTCAAGGAGGCGTTGGTTGGTAGCTGCAACACGGTTTTAACAACTATTTGCAGTTATCATCGTTTTTCCCATTTATTACTGTACCATTGTAATTGTTCCGAAAATAAAACTTTTTATTTATTTAAAAAAATGCAAGCATTACTACTTTGCGGCAGAAATAAGTGTATTTGTATATTTGATTGTATTAGTTAGTTACAACTTACCAGCTTGCCGTCGCTGTAGCCTGCGTCGCCGACAGTACACCATGAGGGCTAATACTAGCAGCATATATGCACCTGCTACAGATATAGACACCACTACCGCCTTGCCCGCGACTCCGGTCGACTCGGGCAATGGCATTTCACCTTCTGCAACAATTTATTATCTATAATAATATTCTCGTTCGTTCGTTCGTTCGTATGAGTGGCCAACTCTGGTGACAGAGTTTCTAGGCCGCCCGAAGGCCTCTGTCATGGCCTAACAACTTTGAAAAAGTCGGGACCGACTGCTTAACGTGCCCTCGGAAGCACTAATATATTAATATCTTTATAATACTAAAGAGGCAAGATTTGTATTTTTGTTTGTTAGTAATAAACTTAAAAACTACTGGTCAGTAATACTCGCATTGCTGTGTTCCGGTTCGAAGGGTATGGTTTCCAGTGAAATTACAGGCAATTGAGACTTTGGAACTACGTCAAAGGGTGGCCACCGGATATATTAAAAAGCTATTTAAATATTTAAGTTCGTGTTAATTCTATATAAGAGGTCGTTAGTAGATTTAATTAGTTATGTAGGTGGAACTACATATTTGGGCGTAACATTCATAAAAATATAAACCATACTAATTTATACTAATACTAGCAGTCTGTCCCAGCTTTGCACGGGTACAATAAAACCGCACCCGTGACCATAACAGATGCAGTACCACTAAAACCTTATTTTTTAAGTTCAGCGTGGCACTGCACTGCGCTCATCACCCCGAGACATTGTTGTTAAGTCTCTTTCGCCCAGTTATTTCACTTGCAAGCCTTCAAAGCTAAACACAGTGCAGCTTGCACACTACTGCTTGGAGGTAGAATATCTGACACTGCGGTGGTACCCACCAAGACGGACTCTTGCTGAAGAGTCCTACCACCAGGTAAAGAGGTTTTTTTTAGTTACCTCTGTGCACGAGCAACAGCAGTTCGTTCCTGGCCAAACCAGCGGCGCTGCCCGCCGTGCAGCCGTACCGGTCCGCGTCCGCAGCAGACACGCTGCGGATCCGCAGCGTGCCGTTCTTTAGCAGGAGATATCTGCGAGATAATCAGTGTTTTGTATAAAAGAAGTACTAGAACAAATGTGTATAATGAATTACATTTTAACTATTATACAGAGTGGTTCAAACATAGAACATAGATTCCACAGGGGTATCCGAAAATACCCCATCCCCATGTATGTTACCCGATTTTTTGTAATTTTCGAGTTATGATTTTTTATGTTCTCCCCTGGATCTGAGGAATTTTTTTTTATTTTTATTGGACCACCCTGTATAATAATGATATCACGAGCAAAAAGGTCTTACTTTGCTGAAGTAGCATTAACACTGCCTTCTACATCCACTCCCTCTTCTGAAATTTAAAAATACAAAATTAATTTTTCAAATAATTTACAAAATAGTATTTATAGTAAATCATACTAAAATTATTAAATGTGAAAGTAAATAATAATAATGTGAAAGTATTTGCTCACATTTGCTAATATTGTTTGTTCAATCCTGTATTTATTTTATTTACCTACCTACTTGTACCTATTTGTAGTTTTTTTTTTTCCTATTGTAAAAAAAAAAAGAAACAAACAATACCCTTGTTTGTTTCTTTTTTTTCTTTATAGTGTGTAATTGTAATAGTTTTTAAATTAAATAAGATTTATTATTTAGAATAGGTACTTGCATTTATTGGGTGTTTTGCTAAATAATTAAATATTCTGGTCTGGTTGTTGTAGTAATATAAGTATTAGCGCCTTATTCATAAACGTACTTTAAAACTCTGTTAGCTTATGTCATCATCTTTGTTATTAACATAATGACAAGCTGGTAAATGACAGTATATTTTATGAATAAGGAAGATTTCCAATACCCAAGACACAGTAAATCTTAGTAACATCTGGTTTCAAATATTTCTTGCCCGCTATAACTTTAGTAAGTAAGTATAGTTCGCACAGCGGATCTAGGCTTCCGTGAAGTTAGCCGTTTGTGATGCACAAAGACAATTTAGTTTGAAAAAGCTCCATTGCGCATCGAAACGGCTAATTTCACGACGGCCGAGATCCGTTGTGAAAACTATACCTATCTAATTTGTAATTGGTAACCTAGGCATAAACTTAGTTCATGTTCATGTTATCAATTGTTGACGTGTACCTACTACTTGTGTACCAAATAAATTATTAATGATTATTATTATATTGACGAATCAGATTCATAAGGCGAGTGTGAATGGTACAGTTGGAAGGGGAAGACCTCGACGCACGTATTACGATCAAATTGAAGACGTGCTAAAGAAAGGCCAGGTCAGGAGTACCCTAAACCGACGAGCGTGTATCAAGAATGTGATGAGAGTAAATGAAGCAAAACAGGTGTGTCAGGATCGTAGCAAGTGGAAATCCGTGGTCTCTGCCTACCCCTACGGGATACAGGCGTGATTTTATGTATGTATGTATGTATGATTATTATTATTATTGATTAACTACATTTACATTTACAAACATTACATTTACTGTAATGTAACATACAACTGTCTTTGTTTGTTTACATTTTCGCGGCTAAGCAGCTGAGTCGATTTAGATGAAGTTAGGCACAGATAGGCTACATTTTGTGTATGTAACACGCGAGTGAAGCCGCTAGCGCCAACTATCGTCGACTAATCGTACAACCTCTGATAGCTGTCTTTAAAACAAAACTTAGCAAGCCGCTAAAATGTTTTTTTTTTTTTTTTTATACAACTGAAGTGGCAACCAAGCGTACGGCCCACAAGATGGTAAACGGTTACCGCAGCCTATGGACGCAATACCAATACCAGAGGTATCACTCGCGGGTTGCCACCTTGAGGCTAAGATCGAAAGCCTCATGTGCCAGTAATTTCACCGGAAACCATACCCTTCACACCGGAACACAGCAATGCGAGCATTACTGCTTTGCGGCAGAAATAGGTATGGTGGTAGTACTTCCCCGGACGAGCTCTATCACAAAGAACTCTACTACTCTTAATTAAGGATTATTCCCGTCGTCACCTTTTTTTTTTGTTAATGGGGAGGAACCTGCAATAAGACATCCCGTCGCATAAGGGTACGAGGGGGGTGTGTGAGGTTGTCGGACTCGACGACTCACTAAACCATCCCCGGTGGCCAGCCTCGATGTATGCCAAGGGGCTCCACGTTCTCCCAGGGCCATCAGTGGTGATTCCCCATCGTCACCTAGTTTTGTCCCGTTAAGGTGACAGATCCCATGACAGTTTCTTATATGTAGAATCAAAATTAAGATGTAGTATTAGGTTCTGGGGAAACAGCTATGAATATAATATGCACAAAGAGTTTGTCATACAGAAAAGAGCCATTCGAACTGTAGTGCGTATGGCACAGTGGGAATCTTTTAAAGTGCATTTCCAAAGTAAATAAATAAATAAATAATAAATAATGCTGGACGATCCACACAGCATCATCTAGCCCCAAGGTAAGCTGCTGTTAAACAGAGCTGTATTATGGGTACTAGATGACTGATATATATTTAATACAATACAATACATAGATAGATATTTTTTTATTATATATAGAAAATACCCAGAACACCCGGAAGAAATATTTGTAGATCGTACAAACATTTGTCCCGAGGCGGGAATCGAACCCGCAACCTCTGCGTCGCAGGCGGACCTGCGCCCGCTGCTCCACATCGGTCGTCCGTCTTAATATTTTGACAGTTCCTGGTCTTTATTTTAGTACTACTAATGGACATTGTTAAACATCCATTTAAATATGGGGAACAAGGAATCATCATGACAGCCTTCTAATGTGCCCACTGTTGGGACACTGGCCTACTCTCAGGTGATTAGGTCTTAATCCACCACGCGGACCCAATACGGATTGGTGGATGGCACATGTCTTTCGAATTTTTAGTTCTTGGACATGCCGGTTTCCTCACGATGTTTTCCTTCACCGTATGAGAGCACTGGCATTGCGCACATAAATTTTTCGAAACAGAAAAATCCATAGGTGCACGACCGGGTTTCAACCCACGACCTTAGGATTGGAAGGCGGGGTCACTACCACTAGACCACCAGTGCACCAGTGGAACAAGGAATAAGTAGACTTAATACAAGTCGTAAAGATCTTGAGGCACCTCTATGCCCGAGGTTGAATGTTGCAAAGCATGGCTCTCGTTATCAAGCGGTAAGGCTATTCAACTCACTACCTATTGACATGAAAATCATCGAAAGTCCTTACATATTTAAATCGCAACTTAAAAAGCTGTTGAATAAAGGGTGTTTTAATATTATAATATAAAGTTGACCTATGCTATGTTGACATTTATTTATGTATTAGATTTTAGACATTAATTACGGACATTTTATTTTCTCTGATCTGGACATGTGTATTTTAATTTTTCTTTATAATATTATCTTTTGTGTAAAAAAATTAGAATAATGTAGTATATAATATTTAGTTTTAGTTATAATTTTAATTAATTTCAAATACGATTTTATTAATTGTTATTGAATAAATGAAATGAAAAAAAAATTAATGAAAAAGTATGTACTTGCTTTGCTTAGTTTGCCGATAGATGGCGCTGTGTTTTTTTAATGTCATAAGGTGACAAACAAGCAGACGAGCCGCCTGATGGAAAGCGGTCATCGTCGCCCTTAGACATCTGCAATGTCATTTGTGTAATGTCCACTCTTAAGTTACTACTTACGTTGCTGTAGCAAAACAGTTCTGTTCCTATCCCAGTGTATCGTCGGCGCGGGGTCGCCAGACGCGCGACAAACAAGCGCAACTGTCTCGCCGACTGTCGCGTGCAACTGTTGCCCGATCGCCGGCTCCAGCACGCGGGGAGACACTGAAAGGAAAATACGATTGCGATTACGATTAGCCTGTTGTGTCCCACTGCTGGGCAAAGGCCTCTCCTTGATCTCTCCAGTCATCTCGGTTTTGTGCCTGTTGGACCCAAGCTCTATTAAAGTTGTCGATATCATCTCGCCATCTCCTACTGGGTCTTCCACGAGGCGGATTTGGTGTCTCAGGGTTAAAAAAAAAAGGAAAATATACATTAAAAAACAGTTCATTATTTTACCCCAGGCGTATCTTTAATTTATTATGACGACCGATGTGGCGCAGCGGGCGCAGGTCCGCCTGCGACGCGGAGGTTGCGAGTTCGATTCCAGCCTCGGGTCAAATGTTTGTACGATCTACAAATATTTGTTCCGGGTGTTCTGGGTATTTTCTATATATAAAATATCTATCTATCTATGTATTGTATTTTATTAAGTATATATCAGTCATCTAGTACGTATAATAGAGCTCTGTTTAACTAGACTTGTTTAGCAGCTTACCTTGGGGCTAGATGATGCTGTGTGGATTGTCCAGCATTATTTATTTATTTATCTTCATTTTAATCTTACCGACAATACCCTGGGGGGCCTGACTCTTGAATCCAATGACAATTCCAATCCAAAACCATTTTCAATCTAAATCTAATTTACTGCTGTGTTTGTAATTTTGATCGGTAACGGATTAGACGATTTCAATTCGGAATCGGAGTTTAGTTCACTCAATATCCACGTTAATGAGATTAATTGGGCGACTTAAATAACAGACACAGCAATAAATTAGAATTATATTTAAATTGGGATTGGATTGGAATTGTCATTGGGTTCAAGAGTAAGGCCCCAGACTTATCTGACTTTAATCTTACCGACAAATCTAAGTGATTTGACAATATCCAAGTTAATCTTGACCTTAAACTTACCGACAATATCCAAGTGAATCTTGACCTCAAACTTACTGACAATATCCAAGTGAATCTTGACCTCAAACTTACTGACAATATCCAAGTGAATCTTGACCTCAAACTTACCGACAATATCCAAGTGAATCTTGACCTCAAACTTACTGACAATATCCAAGTGAATCTTGACCTCAAACTTACCGACAATATCCAAGTGTATCTTTGCCTCAATCTTGTGTTCGTTCTCGACGGCGCGGCACGTGTACTGTCCGGCGTGGCGACGTGACGCCTCCGACACGAGCAGCGTTCCGTTTGTCGATGTCATGCCTTCCGGGAGTGGGTCCGCTTCGTTCTGGGTTAAAAATAAACCACTTTGTAGAAAAAATAAAGGACATTTTTAATAATGCAAGTGGTTTTTTTTTGGTGCTTTATCTATAATAATCCTCTTGAATCACTCTAGCTAATCTTCTTATTATACAAAAATGATTGCTGTGCGTTAGTCTCGCTAAAAATCGACAGCGGCTGCTGGATCGATTTAGCTAATTTTGGTCTTAGCCCGGTGTGAGTGAGGTCGGGTGTGTGATACCCGAGATATTTTTCAACAAATTTCAAATAGAAATACAAAAAAGTTTATTGCCAAAATAAATAGTGGGTAGGTAAGGTATACAAAATGGACTTAGCTTATATTAAATCGGATTGTACATTTGGCAAATGGAGTAGACTCAGCACTAATTCTGCGCAAACAAGGTCTACGCAGGGCTGCGAGGCTAGCACGCCCAGCGTAGACAACGATTTTGTCTAGGGTAGAGTAGAAAAAAATGACAGGTAAGTGTAGAGAGTAGAAACATTTCTTCGGTTCCGAGCATGGCGATGGAAAGAATGAGCGGAAAGAAACTTATCTATTCTACCCTAGAAATGAGTCTACCAATGCGAGCATGGCGTTCAATTTTCTCTATTTTTGACATTCGAGAATAGAAACTTTTCTTCTGTCTACATCTCCTGAGACAAGCTTTTATCTCTGCGTTTTTTTAGTAATATTGTTTTAGAAGATCATAATACAATTATTATCCCTTGTTTATCAAATAATAATCTATGAATTGTTTATTATTGTGTAATTAAAAATGAATTTGAGGAAAAATTCCAATTTATTCTCTGCGAAAAAAATCACATGATTATATCTGTCAATGTGATCTATCTGAAAACTGTCAACATAAAACGTTTCGTTTTACGGAATTGGGACCAATTTTATTAGTCTTATGTCATGTTTTGTTAGTAACGGAACGAAAAGAGTGGTTTCGCGTAGTGCTTTTAATCTCTTGGGTGGTTTCGTTCCCGTTGCTATAGAGAAGCTTGTCTACGAAGCAACTTTTTCTAGGGCTTGCCTTCTGTAAAGCCATGCTCGCGCGAAAGAGAAAATCAGAAGACAAGAAACTGTATTGTCTATTCTACTGTAGAGTAGAGATGAAATCGCCATGCTAGGGGGCCTGGTTTTCAGTCTACCCCAAAGCTCGAACTTAGGTGGTAGTCGAACATAAAAATTAAAAAGTACGTTTTTAACGGCAGGTTTGATAAATATACTCATATTGGAACACAAATTGACTATGATATATCTGTTACATTAGTACTATTAAATTTTGCGACAGATTTATTATCATAATAGTGCTGTCGCGTGAAATCCGTTGTCACAGTAGCTGGTAAGGGTGCGGAGGGTGAAGTGTAGTGTAAAGTTCAGGAACAGAACAGTTATTAGTACTACGTACAGAATGGCCACCCACCGGTTGTACTTACCTCGGTCGCAAGTTTGCCGGCACAAAGGGTCAGACTGAGGTAAAACTTATTTTAATTTTTTTATAATGTGAGATGTCTAGGTACTTACCAAATACCATACCACCACCGGTGCGAGTCCGCCGGCGACTTTGCAGTGAATCTTGCCTGTACTATTGAGTTCCAACTTCTTGCTGTACGGCTCCGGCTCGAAGCGTAGCCCGCCATCTGTTGACGAGTGGTGGAAGTGCTATGTCAATGCAATGTCGGCACTTTGTTATTGAATACTTTGTAAATGGAGCGCTCGTGACGTAGCTGGCTAAATTGTTCGTAACAGATCAACGAAGTTAATCATTTGGATGGGTGACCGCCAGTGGCAATTTCAACTGAGCGCTCCCGTGCATCGCAGGGCACGTTAAGTTGTCGATCCCGGCTTTTTCAGAGTAGTTAGACCATGACAGAGGCCTTCGGGCGGCCAACAAACTCTGTCACCAGAGTTGGCCACTAACTCATACGAACTTACTTCATGTAATGTTTATTTAACAAGTCACCGGGCGTTCCACTAATGACAGATTTATTGACACAACACGTAAAATCCAGCAGAGCGGTTTGGTGTTGCTACTCAACAAGAGATGGCGGTAGTTGATATGAGAAAACTATGTAAGCTTTTACAAATATGATTATTTTTACCATTGATGGCGCGATATCTTCTATTGAACTTGTGGGAGTGCTGTCTATGCGCAGAATGGTGGTGAATCACATCTGAAAAAACATCCGAAGGACCCTTTTGTAACACCATTTCACTGTTGTTTTTGCGAGTTCCTTAGTAGGTAGGTAGGTAGATAGTACCAAAATAATGATTTTCCCTTCAAAGAGAAATTTTATTCTTCTATTCAGTTATTCTATTCAATAATTTAGGTATTTTATTGACAGATTTCATAGAAAAGTAAATAAGAATTACCCTTCAAAGGAGATTTAGGGATTTTTTTTGTTTCAAAATCCCCTTTAGACTGAGCTTGAGGATTCAAAGAGGATTTTGACACTAACCCGGTATGTAGTACTTTCCCGAACAAGCTCTATCACAAAGAACTCTACTACTAGCAGAGCCTTTAAAACCCCGAACCAAACTAGCAGACTTTTAATATGAACTTGTTTACTAAAGTTTGATTAGATCGGAAGTTTTACGACGTTCTATGCAAGCAGCTTGGTTGTAAAATTTTATCAGGAACGGACAGGGCGGGGTGATATTGTTGTTACGTTAGATACGAAGTTTGATAATATTTATTTAGTCTCTGTTATCACTGATATCACTGATGAATGTGATGAGAGTGAGTGAAGCGGAAGAAGTGTCATGATCGTTGCTTGCAAGTGGAAATCAATAAAATAATACTAATAAATAAATATAAATTCGATCGGGCTCCGGGAGTGGTTCTGCTAGATCTAGGAGTAGGTCTGCTAGTGGCTCCAGAAAGGGTTCTCGCAGCCGTTCAGCATCCAGTGCGTCTTCCAAACACAGTGGCTCTGATTAGTATATAAACCTATTTTATAGTACAATGACGGTGTTCCTGTTTGACAGTAAATTAAGGTAGTAAAAAGATAAATATTATATATAATCAATATATATAAATAAAAAAAGGTACCCTACTTATAAAAATCTGCTAAATGAGAACTGTTCGGCTTGTATTTATGTAAAACTTACTTAGTTTAACTCTTAAAATTTAGTTTTGTAGATTTTCTTTCTATAATTGTGTAAGTAGGTACTACTAGTATAATGTTTATTGTGATTTACCAGAGTATTAGTTGAAGCAGAGATCCCTCGCATCTACGTACAGGTCTCTACCTAGTTAGAGCGAGGAACTCAATGCAACACTGGCACAAAGGTCTTTTCACACAGAAATATCCTATAAAATAGACCCTTTTTACTAAATAAAGATTTTTGATTTTGATTTGATTTTTGAAATAATTTGTATCTCTACCCCTACGGGATACAAATAAAGATGTACAAATATTTTATTGACAACAAATGCAAATGTTGACACAGTAATGCTGTGTTACAGATATACAGAGTCGATTCCCCAATGAGTCGTTCGTCAACTCACACCATAAATCTTGTCCCAACCAACTGGTGTGAGTTGACGAATCGTAAAAATG
This sequence comes from Colostygia pectinataria, assembly GCA_951394395.1. Classification (NCBI taxonomy): domain Eukaryota; kingdom Metazoa; phylum Arthropoda; class Insecta; order Lepidoptera; family Geometridae; genus Colostygia; species Colostygia pectinataria. The sequence continues at coordinate 5,262,956 of OX596374.1, read as the reverse complement.
CTATACTCCTCGTCCTGCAACTCACACAACTTATACTTTGGATGAATTTTAGTACAGTCAACTAAAAAGTAAATAAAATAAATAAATAAATAATGCTGGACAATCCACACACCTTCATCTAGCCCCAAGATAAGCTGCTGTTAAACAGAGCTGTATTATGCGTACTAGATGACTTTAATATTATACAATACAATACATAGATATATATTTTTTATTATATATAGAAAATACCCAGAACACCCGGAACAAATATTTGTAGATCGTACAAACATTTGACCCGAGGCGGGAATCGCACCCGCAACCTCCGCGTCGCAGACCTGCGACCGCTGCGCCACCTCGGTCGTCTATTATATTAAAAATATTGCACTAATCACACTATCACATCATACTTCACACTAATAATATTATAAATGCGGAAGTTTGTATGTTTGTTCCTCTATTAACTCGACAACCACTAAACCGATTTGACTGAAAGGAGTTGTTTCACGTAGTATGGAGCCGGGCCCTGGTATTTGTAGGTCCAGTTGCGGTTGTAGGGTCTAGATAATTAGATAATCATTAAAGAAACCATTTATCACTGTTTATTTAATATATTTTGGCTTCTTTCATAATCTAAAGTAAGTTTATCTTTGTGAAGGAGTGCAACACAATGCAAAACAACATGGCGGGTTTAATGAACAACTGGGTTATTAGGTACTGTCAAAGTCAAGATGCGTCACGCACGATCATTGGCTAATAGCTGTCATGGCGGACTAGTGTTCCCGTTTTAGGAAACTCAACACAATAAACATTTTTCCTTTAGAACTTTATTTGTCTACATAAAAATAAAATTGTTTGTTACTGCTATTCTTATATTTATTTCATTTTTTTCTATATTTTCTATATTACAAAGACCTAGGCCACTATGGTCCTTTAAAACGTAAATAAATGACCGGGAATAAGACATAGGCTAATTTTTATCCCGGAAAAAGTAAGGTTTCCGAATTCCACGCAACAGCTTATCTTTATCTATACTAATATTATAAAGAGAGAAGATTTGTATTTTTGTATTTTTGTATTTTTGTTTGTTACGAATAAACTCAAAAATTACTGGTTCGATTTCAAAAATTATTTCACCATTAGAATGCTTCATTATCCCTGAGTAACATAGGCTATATTTTATTTCAGAAAATAATAGGGATCTCTACTAAAACTTCAATAATGTAACCCAAGGTGTAAAAAAAATTGCCATAAAATGTCTTTCATCGCATGCACTGCGGAAACTATTGATGATAGAACAAAAAAATGTTCTACGATATTAATGAACATATTAATATCTACAAAAAAGTCAGCGATACCATATGTCCAACTATTGTAGTTATGTAACTATAACTACTTTTTTACATTTTAAAAGTTGATAGAAATGCCGACCAAAGTCAGACCATGTATTCCATACCTTTATATTAATCCTTATCTAAATAAATCATTTCATATTCAAGACTGTTTAAATACCTGTAGATAACTGTTTGAATTATTGAAATCAGACATACCATTCAAAAGTTATGACGAATTATAAAAATGTCAATCTAAACAAAATACTATGCGCACCCGCGCGCGCGCCATGCCCAGAGAGGGGCGTGCACATGAACTATGAAATAGGTAGCCGCGCGGGGTAAAACGTGCGGTCGGCTCCTACCTTATGAATGACTAGCGACCCGCCCCGGCTTCGTACGGGTACTTAAGTTTTTATTGCACCCGTGCGAAGCCGGGACGAGCCGCTAGTTTACAGAATAAATAGAAAGTGATAGCTGACCGACAGCTAAGCAAGCAAACACGCACGGGTGTGCGGTATAAAAGCGACATCAAAGGGCTTCACGCCTTGAACCTTTTAGTGAAGTGTCTGTGGATTGAGAATTTACAGGATATTACTGGTTTCCTGCCGCGTCTTTGCTTACGTGACTTTTTTATAACAGACTAGCAGTCTTTTTTTTTTTTATACCACCTAGGTGGCAAACAAGCATACGGCCCACCTGATGTTATGTAGTTACCGTAGCCTATGGACGCTTGCAATACTAGATACTTACTACTAGATACTTACTACGAGATACTTTCCCAGCTTCGCGCGTGTGCAATGAAACCGCACTCGTGCGAAGCCGGGGCGAGTCGCTAGTAATAAATATAGCCTATGTTACTAAGGGATAATGTAACACTCTAAAGGTGCCTTTTTTTGAAATCAGTCTAGTAGTTTTTGAGTTTGTTCGTAACAAACCAAAATACAAATATTCCCTCTTGTAATATTAGTAGAAGGCTTTGAAAAAAATATTGTTCGTTCGTTCGTATGAGTCAGTGGCCAACTCTGGTGACAGAGTTACTAGGCCGCCCGAAGGCCTCTGTCATGGCCTAACAACTTTGAAAAAGCCGGGACCGACTGCTTAACGTGCCCTCCGAAGCACCCATCCAAATGATGACCCCACGGAACAGTGCTTAACTTCGTTGATAAAAATATCCTACTACCTAATATTATAAATTAAAAAAAAAAACAGATAGAAATGGGCTTTATACAATTATATATTTTATATATTGTATGAAGTATCCCAATAATATTTTATATGCGAAAGTCTGTGTGTGTGAATGTTTGTTACCACGTGTAACTCCGTGGCGACTTTACCGATTTTACGATTAGAATAACGTTTTACCTATGCACCGGTGGTCTAGTGGTAGTGACCCCGCCTTGCGATCCTAAGGTCATGGGTTCAAACCCGGACGTACACCAATGGATTTTTCTGTTCGAAAAATTTATGTGCGCAATGCCAGTGCTCTCACACGGTGAAGGAAAACATCGTGAGGAAACCGGCATGTCCAAGAACTAAAAATTGTCCCAGCAGTGGGAACTTTAGAAGGCTGTCATGATGATGATAACGTTTTATTTCGGAAAAAAATTACTTTTCTTGCGGGATAACAGAAAATTGCAAAAGCGGGGCACAAATAGTAATCAATATAATATTCAATAAAATGTACCTACTTATCTATTACCCCTCTCATTCAAATAAGAATGTGTCATTTTAGCGGCTCGCTATGTATAGTTCGCACAGCGGATCTAGGCTTCCGTGAAGTAAGCCGTTTGTGATGCGCAAAGACAATTTAGTTTGAAAAAGCTCCATTGCGCAACGAAACGGCTAATTTCACGACGGCCGAGATCCGTTGTGAGAACTATACTAACTACATTTGTCTGTCGTTGTCATTCTTATGACAATGAACAAATACCATGAGATATATAACGCCACAGACGCCACAAATTAAAAGTTGAAGAAGAGATATATGACGGAGATTGTCTTTGGCTAACTTGTCAAAACGACATGGGTCTTCCCATTATAATTATTTTTCTAGTGTTATTTTAAGTTTTATTGCGTAAATTTGGTGGCAGTTTATCCAATTTAACTTGTTTACTTAGCACAAGTGTAAGTAATTGAAATGGAGGGGTAATGTTGGTTGGTAATTTAGTCAAAGACTTTCCAAGGGAATTTTGAAAGAAAAGTCATCATTTCTTTCCTTTCGTTTGTTTACGTTGCTAAGCGACAATCAAACTAATACACTTGACACTGGCAAAATTATGGCAAACTAGCCACAGAAGCCATAAAAGAAGAAGAAGAAGAAAAGATATATGACATTAGCTAACAGAGGCTTATAGTACGATTATAAATAAAGTTTATAGTGCAACTACCGTTGCGGACGCTCGTGACGTAGCTAGCTAAGTTATTCTTAACAGAACAACGAAGTTAAGGACTGTTCCGCGTAGTCATCATTTGGATGGGTGACCGCCAGTGGCAATTTCAACTCCCGTGTTTCGGAGGGCACGATAAGCTTTCGGTCCAGGCTTTTTCAAAGATGTTAGGCCATGACAGAGGCTTTCGGGCGTCCTAGAAACTCTGTCACCAGAGTTGGCCACTCATACGAACTCTTTTACCGTTTAGAATGAATAAGGTTTTTGTAACGCAACGGGAACCGAACCACACCTCTCAAAAGCAAAACGGTTTCAACATGGTTGTCTGTCCTGTTTGAATGTTTATAAATGTTTTTTTCTGAAGTAGCAACCAAGCATACGGCCCGCAAGATGGTAAGCGGTTACCGCAGCCTATGCACGCTTGCAATACCAGAGGTATCACTCGCGGGTTGCCAAGGCTAAGATCGAAAGCCTCATGTGCCAGTAATTACACCGGGAACCCTTCACACCGGAACACAGAAATGCGAGCATTACTGCTTTGCGACATACAAAATTTATGAATTGACAAATTTAAAAACTTAATTAAACAAAAACTGTCTCTAAAAGCTTACTATAAAATAACCGATTACCTACATGATAAAAAAGCTTGGGACAAATGTGCTCCAACTCTACTCTCGGCATCCATAACAATAGCAAGGGTCATGCCAAAAAAGCGATAGGAACCCAGCCGGTGTTGTTGCCAGTTCTTTTACGGCATGGGCGCGTTGGAACTGGTGTAAATTTTCCTAGCTTGTAAGACGTTTAAAAGTGATCCTTGTGATTCTATTGAAATAAATAATTTTTGATTTTGCGGCAGAAATAGGTATGTGGTAGTTCCCTCCCCGGACGAGCCCTATCACAAAGAACTCTACTACTCTTAAATAGTTTACTGCTGTTTACTGTTTATTAGATTCTCTTCACCACATACTTAACGCAAGACGGCCAGTGTGAATGGATGACACGAAATAAAACGGTGCTGATGCGGTGCGGACTGACGCACGCCAGTTGCTTCACCCGTGATTTATTTATAGCCGACTAGCTGACCTGGCGCGGTTTTACTCGCGTTATTTCATTTCGCAATTTTTCCATAACTGCCCCCATACCATGAACTCTTAGAGCGATTCAAATTATTGTTTGTAGCAATTTGTCAAAAAATTTTGTACCATGAAATTAATAATTATTGAAGTCATGGTACAAAATTTTTTGACAATTCAGTTTAGGTCCTAATTTGAATCGCTCTAAGAGTTCATGGTATGGGGGCAGTTATGGAAAAATTGCGAAATGAAATAACGCGAGTAAAACCGCGCCAGGTCAGCTAGTCGGCTATAAATAAATCACCCTACCATGAACTCTTAGAGCGATTCAAATTAGGACCTAAACTGAATTGTCAACAAATTTTGTACCATGAAATTGGTATATGGATAATAAATAATGCTGGACAATCCACACAGCATCATCTAAGCCCCAACCTACTTGATCGTACAAAGACATTATATTTAGATATTATTACCAACGGTTTTTACGGTTTAAGAATATTTATTTCTCAAAAGATTTAGGTACATGAATCACTTACTGAGAAACCTTATTGTTCTATACTATTAGTATTTGCCAAATGGTTCTACAGTGAGTTTTATGAAGAAAAAAATAAATTTTAACAAAAGCAAAATTAAAATCAAAAAAAGTAAGTAAGTAAAAGTAAGAGTAGTAGAGTTCTCTGTGATAGAGCTCGCCCGGGGAAGGACTACCACCATACTTATTTCTGCCGCCAAGCAGTAATGCTCGCATTGCTGTGCTCCGGTGTGAAGGGTGTGGTTTCCGGTGAAATTACTGGCACATGAGGCTTTCGATCTTAGCCTCAAAGTGGCAACCCGCGAGTGATACCTCTGGTATTGCAAGCGTCCATAGGCTGCGGTAACCGCTTACCATCTTGTGGGCCGTACGCTTGGTTGCCACTTCAGTTGTATAAAAAAAAAAAAAAAACTAACCAATAAACACGAACATCATGGCTACATGAATAAAATAATTTTAGTTAAGTATTACAATTTCAGTACCTCCCAAGTAAGCTGCTGTTATACAGAGCTGTATTATGGGTACTAGATGACTTATAATATACCTACTTGATACAATACAATATATAGATAGACTTTTTTTTTAATTATATATAGAAAATACCGAAACAAATATTTTCAGATCGTACAAACATTTGACCCGAAGCGGGAATCGAACCCGCAACCTCCGCGTCGCAGGCGGACCCTGCGCCCGCTGCGCCACATCGGTCGCCGCTTAATAAAATACAATGACATTATCTTTATTTAGAGTAGCAACGGCATAAATAACTTGCAAAGGAAATGCTTAGTTTCTCGGTTCATCGCAGTTTCCTGAGATATAACAATTTAATAATAGATATACTTCAAAGGGATGCTAGCTCAGAACAGTATAAAATAAAAGGAATACGCGTCACATATTTAGAAATTCTTTGTTTATGTTACGACTTTACCGCTTACATAAATAAATAAAAAATGGCGGACATATTACACACATCAACACTGTCTAGGGATATTCAACATTTTGTTGATTTTTACAAAAACTGAAATTATTTTCTTTTAATTAATTTTTTCAATATTTTTTATTATCAATAGGCTCATAAAACTATCGTGAACTATATCATACATTTTTACCAACGGGTGTTTTCACGTACCGGTATATCGGTGAAGAGGTACCGACACTGTTTCGACTCAATTTCGAGAGTCTTCATCAGGGTTGAGTGACACGGCGAGCGTCTTCCTCCGCGTCGCGATATGCACTGATATACCGGTACGTGAAAACACCCGTTGGTAAAAATGTATATCAATAGGCTTTTATTATTATTAATAAACAACACAAAATAAAGATTCTTGCCATACCTAGTTTTCTAAAGATATTATTTTCAGTTATTGTAAAAATCAACAAAATGTTGTATATCCCTAGACAATGTTGATGTGTGTATGCATAGCGCCATCTTTTTTTTATATACCACTAAAGTGGCAGCCAAGCGTACGGCCCACTTGATGGTCAGCGGTTACCGTAGTCTATGTACAAGCAACATCATAGATATCACTTGCGTGTTACCACCCTGAGAGGTTAGATGGAAAGTCTCATGTGCCTGTAATTTCACCTGAAACCATACCCTTCGAACCGGAACACAGCAATGCCAGCATTACAGCTCTATCTAGCACCAAACTGAACAAAGCTTTTAATACGTCCAGGGAATGTTTCAACGGTGAGAAAAATAACGCGAGTGAAACCACGCGGGTCAGGCTAGTAAAATAAAGATATTAAAAAAAAGAAGCCTCACGTTAATAATATTTTTCCTCATCACGCACAGTCAAAAACAAAAGTGCCTTCCCAAATGCTCCTAATTCCTGACATATCTTCGCCGTAGAACATAAAACTGTAAAGACTTACCACTCGCACCCAAACAATAAAACATAAATTCTAAACACGAGACGTAAAGCTTAAATTACTATGAACGCTGGAACGCCGTAACAATGTAGATGTCGCGGCAGTCTACAAAGAATATGCAATCGAATTTGTGATCTATAACAGAGGAATAGAGCTGAAAGTTGTGGTTTAGAGTGTTGGCTGTCAACAAAAGGTGTCATTCTGAGCACGTAGGTAATACGTTTCTTGTGTCACTCGCAACTTCGCAAGAAGAGCTGGGGGTCTACTCGTGCGGGAAAAAGCGATATATCGGGACTGTTTTTGTGGTTCAGCTAATGTCCGTGAACGCTCTTTTAGTAGAGACCAACGTAAGATGAACTATTTGGCACGATTATCGTTTGTTGTTTTCAATAGTAGACCCTTTGTTGTCTAATTAATATCGTATTAGAAGCTATGGTTACGAAGTTTGTTTGACGTGTCTTATTATTAGGCGTCATAATCTGATCGCTTGATATGCTGCTGGGTTGGGTAGTGAGCATAGGTTATCGCTTTTTGACCTCGATAAAACAGATTTTATAGAGTAATAAATAACGTTTAGAAAATGTTACAACAGAATCGACACCACTGTCAAATTTTCATAGGAAACGGAAGTATTATCAAAAATTAAAACCGAACTATTTTTATAAACTTATTAACAGTCAGTGATCAGTATTTTGTTAGATTATAATCATCGTGAGGGACTTTTAAAGTTTTCACTGCTCTGGCGAGCGAGAGTGATTATCTCGGATCCTGTGCGGTTTAGTGGATGGATTTTAATTATGTGACATAGGTACCTATAGGTATCAAATCAAAAGGCTACCGCTACACCACCCAAGACACGCGTGTCATTCAATGAGCGGCGATGATCTAATGTGGGAATAGAAAGGGTCAATGCACCTCATACAGGTTCTGTAAAAGCTTAATAAATATCAAGACGATAATACTATGTAAACACTGGTAAATGTGTGTGTAAGCAGATTAAAACGTAAATATTGTAATGGCGGTAGTGACTATAGAATAGTGCGCATCGATCAGTTGAAGTAAAAATAAAAAATCTCACTGCAATGTTTTTTATCGACCAATTAAAAGGTGATTCAAATTCGAACTTCGAACAGACAAAACCGACCGGTAGAATGCAATAATTTGGTTAACCAAACCATCGAGCAATTTAAAAATAAACGCTGACAGCCCCCGCATTTTGCCGCGCTTCGTACCGTAATGGCGGCGTTGCCATGGTAACCGGTCGTAAAATTTTATGGCGAGCGGTGCTTGAGCGGGGTGCTTTGAAAATGGCTACTGTACACTAGACATTCAACTCATGAGATTAGAGGATTTCATGGATTGAAACGATACTATTCTGATTCAAATACTTATATTCCTGATGCATTGCACTTCTACAAGCTGTACCATTCCACAAGACTATTAACCCAGATATTGTGGTGATATTCTGAAGTGACAGTTGGGTTCTTCTATGAAAAAACCTTTTACTTCAGTAGGTACCTACTTTAAACAATAGTTAGACAAAGGTTCAACCAAATTACCTACCTAGGTAGTTTGTGATTTCTTCATGAGATGACTGAGTCTCAAGGGAAGAACTTCCACACAGTAAAACCCAGCTTTAGGATCTTAATTCTATAATATATTTTCTTCAAATGAATTTTCATAAACAAATTGCATTATTTCGCTCCAAAGCATCTCTTCTTTTATTTTGATGGCTTTGATGCTGTGTTTGCCCCTTCTTCTTCTTTTAATTAAATGGCCTCCGCTGTGTTTGCCACAATTTTGCCTCAAAGACTTTCCCTCATGTTGGCATATTTGAAAGCCAGTATTTAGTATCTGTCAGCTGTCAAAAATATCTTTGAGTATAATTCAAATTCTAACCATCGTGTATATATAGGTACTTTTTGCCAGCAAGTAGAATAAGCGACAATAATGTTACCGTTTCACAGTATTGTTACACAGTACCTATTGCATAAATCGACAACTTTCTACGAGTTTTAAACTACAGAACAGACAGACAGACAATAATTCTCTGACAATAATAAACGTATGTAGTCTCTTCAAAGGGTACCTACACTCGTTAACATAATGGTACTTGTTTCAAGGAAACTGTAACGCCTCCGTTTGATGTCTGATCGTAGGAATTTTAGGAGGAAACCACATGTCATTATAGCTTTCTTTATGTTATTTTAGTGATACTTAATTATAAACACTAGTAAATAACATTGACCCTATACGAATACCCTGTGTCATATACCGACATAGAAATCATGAGTAAAATATGGTGAAACACCCAGACCGTTTTTTTTCTCTTTATTTGATTACTTATTGACCGAGCGAGCGAAGCGTCTCAGTTTCGAGATTTGGCCAAATTTTTCTTTTGGTTGTCAGTTTGTCCGGTCAGTTTGTGTTCTCACCTGCAGGTCGCATTTTTCAACCAATCTGGTTGAAACTTGGTACACAAGTTCTATGACTTTATAGAATTTGATTGTCGTCGGGGATTTTTGATAGGGGCGTACTTATTCCAAAAAGGGACAAAAAAGGGGGCTGCTGGAAATCTCCGCCTAATGTGATTTGATTTCGATGATTTTTATTTTATTTGAAAGGTAAGTATTAACTTTAAGTTTGTCTGATATTTTGTGAAGATCTGATGAGGATCTTCAGCGTGATGAGCAAAATAGTTCCTTAAAATGCAGTATGTTGATCACTTTCAAAGTTCACTTTACAAGATTGTGCTTGCGAGGTCTACTGTTCGGAGAACTGCTAGTCTAAATATGTTCCGTTAAATGTTCTATCTAGGGTGTTCCACTTAGAACATACCCTGAGAAAATAAATAAATAAAATAACGTAAATATGACTGCTGTTTAACACAAAAAACTACAGTCACGCGGAAAAGTGTTACCATTTTTCCGGTAGTCAAACATAAGTGACATTTATCATGATACATTCTTTTTTTTTAAACAGTAAATGAATTACCACATTCAACCACACTTGAAACTGGCAACTTCTCACATAGCCCGTTGTATTTTTACGATTAACTTTAATGAGTAGCGCAGTCGGGGCGCAGTATAAAGCCAAGGGGTGGAACTAAGGGTAGAGCACAATAAAGCTACGTTACTTTACGACTTCTAGGGGCAGTTTACGACTTAAAAGGGGGAATCTAGAGTTTAATTATTTAACACAATCTCTTGGTCTTAATTAAGGGTAATATTTTTATTTGGACTGCTATTACTACTTTATCGAATTGATAAGAAATAGTTATGGACTATTACGGAAACTTATTGCTTTGCTTATAAAGCCGCAAGCTAACTTAATTGAAAAAGTATAGGGTATATTCGGACTCGTAATCCATCCATACTAAAGGTACAAGTCCGAGACAGACCGCAGACTGCAATTGCAAACTAGAAGCGACACTACTGGTTTCTATAAATCTCTATGAAATTGATTGCAAGCGCGGCTACACTGCCCTCAGTCGCCGCGGCGCAATCGCTAGCCATCAACAGCCGCTAGCCACAGTGTCCACAGAATAGTTTTTTTTTTACACCACTAAAGTGGCAACCAAGCGTACGGCCCACTAGATGGTAAGCGGTTGTCGGAGCCTATGTTCGCATGCAATATCATAGATATCACATGCGTGTTACCACCCTGAGTCGTTAGATGGAAAGTATCATGTGTCTGTAATTTCACCGGAAACCATACCCTTCGAACCGGAATACAGCAATGCGAGCATTACTGCTTGGCGACAGTAATAGGTATGGTGGTAGTCCTTTCCCGGACGAGCTCTACCACAAAGAACTCTACTACTCTTGTATAGTACATGAGATTTACCCTTCAATTTTGTGTTTTTTTGTGTCAATTCCCATTAGACTGAGCTTGAAGTTTTAAAGGGGATTTTGACACTGAAACTCCCAATCCTACAGGCGGTAGTTCGAGATAAATGAATACTTGAATGTATAGAGAAACCACTGTTCTTGCCGTTATTAAACTAAGTTTATTCATTGGTTTCGTATCTATCGTATAATTAAAAAAAATATATTTCAATTTATTTATTGAATCATTAAATGATCACTAATAAGACATTACTTTTATGCATTTTATGTTGAAATGGCAAAAGAAAGAATAAAAGTCAGAGATAAAAGTTTAATTTCATAAAAGCATAAGATTATTTTTTGCAGTACCTAACTACTCTACCTAATTGGTTTTGAGTACAGTCGCGACGAAAACACTTGCAATAAATTCTCTTAATTCAATTTAACCGTCCTGTGAGGAGATAAGGTAACTTAAGTGCGTTTTGACAGTGCAGATTGGAATTACGGATGTCACTGAACTTTTAATAGTGAAATATTATATTTATTAATTATTAAAGTAAACAATGTACGTGTAGAAAAGTTACACGATTAATAATACAATACAATAATAACGCAATAAATCCTATCCTACTAATATTATAAATGCGAAAGTCTGTGTGTGTGTGAATGTTTGTTACCACGTATCTCCGTGACGACTTTACCGATTGTGATGTTTAGAATGTAGATGGCTTATGTCCTGAAATAACTCATAGACTTTTATCCTGGACAAAAATACTGTTCCTGTGGGATAGCATAAACTGCAAAAACGCGGTGACGCGCGGGTCAGCTCGTAATTAAATAAATGGTGAAATTATCAACAACTTTTTTTTTATCTATGTATATTAAAAATGTTTACAAGAAGCGAGATATTAATCACGATTTGTGAGTCATAGACCCTTATTCATTTATGTTTATGAATAAGGGCCTATGACTATACTACACTCCGTCCTAGCAAAAACAGAAGTTACGTTATATAAAAAGTCGCAACTTCAAAGGGCACCAGACGGATTTAATGTGTAGGCGTGACCTACAGACGGGCAGGGATAATTCAATACGTGCCCTATGCAGAGGTGAGGCGTAGGTCGAAGACCTTAGGCGATAGTTTACGCTTTTGGGTTGTTACTAGGTTTTAGAATAAGAAATGACTTTGAAAGTTCAAAGGCTTTGTTATATTGCAATTTTAGTTTTTTTTTTTTAACTGGAACTTACGCGAATTGTATTATTAAACTATCATTGTTATTATCATCATTTTGTAAGTTAACACCTTTGTTTATCTTCTTGCTAAAACAGTAAGTAAATAATAAGAGCATTATAATATAAGAAACTTTTTTTTTTTTTTATACAACTGAAGTAGCAACCAAGCGTACGGCCCACAAGATGGTAAGCGGTTACCGCAGCCTATGGACGCTTGCAATACCAGAGGTATCACTCGCGGGTTGCCACCTTGAGGCTAAGATCGAAAGCCTCATGTGCCAGTAATTTCACCAGAAACCATACCCTTCACACCGGAACACAGCAATGCGAGCATTACTGCTTGGCGGCAGAAATAGGTATGGTGGTAGTCCTTTCCCGGACGAGCTCTATCACAGAGAACTCTACTACTCTTATTGTCATGAACAAAGACGATAATAGATTTTAAAGACACATTAGCTAACAGAGGTTTAAGTTTAAGGAGTATTATGAATAAGACCCTAAGTTAATTGATCTAGTTCCAGCTATTAAAGCCATTGTACAGCGAGTAACTTGTCTTGTCAAACTTTTCAAGACGGCGCGGCGTAACTTATAAAATCCAATGTACAAAGTTAGTAAGTTTAACTTTCGCCATAATGACCGGAAACACATTTAAGGATAAGCCCTAACACGTGTTATAACAAAACTCGGATATTTTTCTCTTTGCTTGTGTCCACGCTTCCGAAATTGCTGGGATAAGGATCACTTAATTTTAAACATAAAATTGCTGTTACAGATTAAGTGACTGTCAACCAATGCGTCCATAAATCCTAGAGATCTGAAATTTTGAGGGTGTTCCAAAGAAAGAAAGACCTAAGAACGCTAATAACCAAACACAAATTCTAAAGAACGCAGAGTAAGTATGAAGTTTGTATGAAAAAGAATTCAATGCGGACAACGTCACGGTGCGTTCCACTAATCATACCAATATGTTCTTGAAGAAACTATTTAGTAAAGTCACTTATGCCAGACAGATATCGTTGGGACGAAATTTAAACAGGTTAATTGTTTGTTTCTCGCGATCACCCGAAGTCTTGTCGCCCTGCAGGGGTTTTGAGAGATCGGGGGGTACTCGCACATTGTATTCCCATCACGTGTCGACCCAAATACGACGCGCAGACGCTCAACGGTACCTTTGTACCACTGGTAGATACCGAAAAGCAAAAACTATGAGTCTTATTGTCTCAGTTTCGGGTTTGGCAGTATATTCCTCACTTTTAAAAGTTTGTGAGGTCTTTAGTTCGGAGAACTCATCAATAATCCTAAACAGCGTCATCTTATTATTTTCAATCAGAAACACTTTACCGCTCGAACATCGCTACTACGTATGCCCTTATATATTATATTATGTACATACTTAATAGAGTAATAGAAGTACCAGAAACAAACACGGTATCATTGGCATGCATGGCGTCGATGCTGTGGAGTAAACATGGCATGAGTGAAACTGGAATGGCAATCAAAATGACATTATGTGGATCCCGAGAAAAATCACCATAACGCTATTTGTGTTATATGTATCTCAAGACATAATAACAATTGTTTTTTATTATCTATATTTTGTGGTTAAAGGCCACGCCGCATGTCAATATGTACGTACAGTCGCACTAAGTTCGTGTGAGTCAGTGACCAACTCTGGTGATACAGTGATCTTTGTGATTCTATTGTTTATAACTCAAACCATATGGCTTCCGAGATATTTTATCAACGAAAAACTATTTAAGTATTCAAACGAAACTATTCAGGTTCAACAAAAAGTCCAACAACTGCGTTCTAAACTCGAAAACAATGAAGAGAGCTAGACAGCAAAACAAATAAAAGCTCGCAGCTTCAAAAACGATCTAACCCAACGATTCATTGGGAACAAAAAATTCACGGGCCTAGGGTTGCAACTGACACGAAACATGATTTACAAGAAAACAAAACAATATAATATTTGCCTGAATACTCAAACGCTATTTAAATATTTAAGATCGTGATAGCTGTTGAGGTCATTCATTTTCAAAGCGTATGGAGAAACGTCAAAAAGTCATCACTTAAGATTTAATTAATTAAGTAGCGTTTCAGTACTTGTTGTAAAAGCGCCTTTTCTTGTTTGACATCTGGGTTATACTACAGGTTATACTGAATAGAGTACTTAGTACGTTAAATAATTATTGGCGGACCTTTTTACACAGTGCAACCCCAAACTAAGGAAAGCTCGTTCTTTGGGACCAGATAAGATTGAACCCGCAACCTTTCGCTTCTCTACCATCCACTCGCTCATCGCGCCACCGAGGTTGTCAAATGTCAATGTATGTTTAATAAGAGCGGCCAATAAGAGACAGAATTACGAAGTGGGGCGTTGACAAGACAACCCTAGTCACAGAGCGGTCTTATCAATTATTCGCCGGTGGAATTTTCACGAGTGGCAACACAATGGTCCATCAATCCGCGCAAAAACCGGCAACACCGGCATTCAGGCGCGCAACAATGACGTGGAAAAAGCGCCGAAATAACAACGGCCATATTTTGATTCAGATATATTAATAAAAAAAATCCAACCATCATATTTTTTAAGACTATTTTCCAGCTTAAATCTAAGACATGCGGATTAGGTTTTCGCGGTGAGACAGTTTATACATAGTGACCAGCCTTCAAAATGTTCCCACTACTAGATAACTGGCTAACTCTCCGGTGAGAGTGATTGGGTCTCTTGTGTTGTGGTGTATGATATCCGCGACACAAGAGTCATAATGCCCTTATTCATAGAAGAACAGTCTATTTAGCGTCTTGCTAAAACAACTGTTCTTTCTTTGTCATTCTTTCTATGAACAAAGACGATGATAGATTTCATTTTAGAGTCTGGTCTGGTGGTAATCCCACGAGCTCTTATAGCAATATTGAAATAATATTACACTGTTTGTTATGTATTGCGAAATGCCAATCTTACATTATTTTAATAATGCTTTTGAGCTTGTTACCCGGTCCTTTAGTTATTTTTTTTATATTTTTGAACACTTTTCTCGGTGACTGTTTCTTTAAAATGCGAATCAGATATTATTTATTTTATTAAACTTGAATTTTTAACACTTTTGTCGACGACTGCACCCTTAAAACTGTTAATTATTACTCCGCTACTTTATTTTTAAGCTGAGACCAGCTAGACCACTCGGCGCAGTCTTTCTGAGTGTCCTTCTATTTTATGCCTTTCTTTTGGTGGTGAATAAGTTTTACATGTTTTATAAATACCTAAGCAGTAAGCATTTATGATTCGCTATACAAGAAACAATAAATGAAACGCCAGATGCATTTGAAAATTTAAAGAAACCATTTTGCGTTCCATTAAATTTGAAAATGAAGGTTTTCCTGTTATTTAGGGTTCCGTGCCGCAAAAGAAAAAAAAGCCTGAAACTTGATTGCTATGCAGAATAGATATTAGTACCTACCTTACAGCATCGGGGCCTTACTCTTCTTCTTCTTTTACTTATGGCGTCTGTGGCTGAGTTTGCCACAATTATGCCAATATCAAGTCGACAAGGCGATCGGTATTGGACAAGTATAAGAATATGACATTTCGTACTTTAAAGTATAAAAAGACAGCAGTAAACTGAAATTGAGATTCGATCGGTTACATTTATGTGTAGCCTGAAACGTAGATCAAGTCTCATGTGCCAGTAATTTCACCGGTAATTAGTAGTAAGTAACGGGCATTCGTCCACCGGTCGTATTAAAATATAAATATCTACATTTCCCCGTGTATGTATTTGCGTAAAAATTTCGAGTACCCGATGTATTAAGCCTCACTCAATGCAGCGCAGCAGTCATCAAGTGGCAGTGTGTATTTAGAATCTAGTGATGTTATCTATCATATCGATACTTTATCTTCATACTAGCGACCCCCTACTTCGCACGGGTGCTTGAATCAAACCTTCCTTTTGAATCGCTCTACCTATAGATGAAAACCGCATCAAAATTCGTTGCGTAGTTTAAAAGATCTAAGCGTACAAAATACACGATGAATTAGGAGAAAATAAAAAATAGTGGCTAGAAACAAAAGCTAAAAATTACTACAACCTGTGCTACAATATAATCTTGTGTCTTCTAGATTTTTTATTAAATTAAAATTTTAGTAAAAAATAAACTCATTTTTTTTTTACAGAAAAGTTTTTAATTTTATTAATCTTTTTTTTTCAATCAACCTCGTCTCACGCTGAGCAAAGGTCTCCCCTTTCTCCTTCCAAGTGACTGGCAATGGATCGCGTTACTTTTGAAATAAATAAATATAAATTAATGCTGGACAATCCACACAGCCTCATCTAGCCCCAGGGTAAGCTGCTGTTAAACAGAGCTTAACTTATTGGTCTTATTTATGCTTTTAAAACTTTGTAACTGACTAAATTGACGATTATCACACATTTTGACGACCCCAGTGGCGCGGTGATCCCCGGAGCCTATTCGGTACAAACAAACAAACAAAAAATATAATTCCTCTTTATAATATTAGTATATACAGGGTGAGTACTCTCGACCGCCCTCTGAGGGTAAAATGTTAACGGTCATAGTTATGGAAAAATGTTGTTGGAAGTCACGAAAAATCTAAATAATCGTTTATATTTAGAAAAAAAAAGGTTTTTTTTTGCATGTTTAGATTTTCTATCTGATAACAAACAAATACTAGAAAATAACAAAGGGATTAATGTTGTTGGAACTTAAAAAATATCTTTCATCGACATTCCCACTTCACTATGTCATCGTCATCGACTAGTCTAGTGCACGCTTCGTCGCCTCACCCATGAATACAGGAGCATTCCTTTGTCTGTCCCCTTCTTATTGTACGCGAATAAGAAAGATGGAGATAGTCGAGTGCGTATACAAAATGTCCCACTATCTGGGCACAATCTGAGCTTAATGATTCTGATATTGAGATGTGTTTTGATTGGTACGGGGAAAGGGGAATGCTTTTTGATTTACCCGCTTCGCTATTTGTGTTTCAGAAAATGCGTGATGTCACAATATGTAACGGTCAAGGCGGGCAAGACTACTTTTGAGGTGTGTTTTATAAAAAAAAATACTTATACTCATCATCATATATACTTACCCATAATACAGCTCTGTTTAACAGCAGCTTACCTTGGGGCTAGATGATGCTGTGTGGATTGTCCAGCATTATTTATTTATTTATCATAATTCTCAGCCATCCAACAGATGTCCACTGCTCGACATAGGTCTACAGTTGGAAATAGAGGCAGAGAACTGACCTTCTAAATTTAAAGTCGTGGGTTCGAAACCGGTCGTGCACCAATGGATTTTAGGATTCAAAAAATTTATCTGCGCAATGCCAGTGCTTTCAAACGGTAAATGAAAACACGCAAGGAAACCGGCATCGTCAAGAACTAAAACTTTGAAAAACATGTGCTATCCACCAATCCGCATTGTGTCCGCATGAATCATCACTCTCGCTTGTGAGTAGGCCAGTGAGGACCTAGGTACTACTTTTTTCTGATGTGATAGTCGTGGAATAGTAATAACAGTTTCCAAGTTTGACTGCTAAGAGGATTTTCTGTAATAAAGTAAATTGAACAGAGCTTTTTCGGAAAATGCTTCAACATCTAAAGCAGTGCTGTAGAGTAAATTACATTTTACTTGCAAAGAAGGTTAATTAAGGTACATAATTCAAATGCCACAAGCTTTCGCTCGCGCCTTTATTTATCTTTTAATAAAGAGGTTTCTACAGATCTTTTTTCTATGTTTACGTGGTAATTCCGCCAATTATGAATTAGTTTTTATAATTACTCTTTGTTTGATAGGTATCATTCAAGTATCGATAAGGCAAATAGGTAGGTCATATTTCTGAGGTGGTCCCATATAAATTTTATCGATAGTGGTTCTGCGCTTTTAAAAAAAATACACAATAAACATAAACCGGATTTCAATTGTCACAGAACAAGACAAATAAGATTGTGTATATATGTTTTCTACTTTATAGTAGGCAAGTATGTAGGTAAGTCTTGTACATTTCTAAAAAAAAATATTATGTTTATTATTACGAGGCAAGAACCCTTTGAACTAGATGCTAGCTAGACAGACATGTACATTTATTTTGTCAATAGAAAATCCACCATCCGGCCATCCGGCTGGCGGACATTGTTTTCATCTTTTTTCGCTGGTATTGAATACACAATAGCGTGTGCGCCGATGATATGAATATCGTATTATGATTGTATAGAATGCGCGAATGTACAGCTGAATAAACCATATTTGTATAGTAGTAATAGTCCGAAACTTCGTCCGGATTGTTATATTTCAATGAAAAACTTATAGAGTAGTTCATGTTTGAAGAAAGAACGAAAATTATAAGTAGTTAAACCATTCTATGCCAGTTTAAAAAAAAAATAATTACTGAAATAAATAGTTTTTTTAATGAAAAATAATGACGAGTTGTCATCTTTCGCCACGTGTCTTATCAAGACTGGTGGCGCCACATCCGTTGTCTATTTCGTGTCGGTCAGCCATGTTAAGATGTCTGCAACAAAAGCTAGACATGACAAAACTCTCAGCTTAAAATATGAAACAGCTAGAATCACCTTCGTGAAGTTCAAACTGTCACGCGAAGTGACTTCGACCGTCTGCGACCTTTCTTTTCCTTGGCACTTGAGGTCAATAAACCATTTAGTCTAGGAGATTCTCATTAGACTGCTCTGAAATTCTCAGTCGCGATTTACGAGGAAAAGCGTAATTATTAATAAGACAACCAAAGAATACTGTAATGTAAATACTGCTACTGGCAACCGACTTCTGCCGACTACTGCTTGGAGGTAGAATATCTGACACTGCGGTGGTACCCACCAAGACGGACTCTTGCTGAAGAGTCTCACCACCAGGTAAACTGTATTATAACTTTTTTTATATAAAAAACTAAAGTTAAGAGCATTCTACAAAACCAGGATGACATGACAGGAGAGATAAGGTAATGAGATTAGCATTAATTAAAACGATGGCTTTGCGGCTTCAATCACCAATCACATAATCCCACCATCTGTCTGTCAGGTGCTCTTGAACGGGCGATAAAAGTTGCTCTATTCTGCTATAAATAGATAAATAATGGCGGACATTTCTCAGTGCCAAATATTTGCAAATATCTTGTCCAGCAGCGGGGAACGAACCCGCTACCTCCCTCCTCTCATCTCAGCGCACTCACCTACTGCGCCACCGAACTCGTCAATTCCCTATATCGTGGGTATCAGAAACTCCCTGTCGCTCCACTGTATCGCGCAACTGTTGCTCAAAAAGTTGCCCGTATGGTGCCACTTCCAATGTATATTAGCGGCAGATGGCTCGGCCGATGGCGGATGGTTACAGCGGTTTATCCACTCAGCTAAATGCTTTAATGAGATGGCCTAGTGGTGCTGTGGTTGCTAAATTCAGATAAAAAAATCGCGTGTTTGATTGAATCTAATAGGATTGCGTCGCGCTATGCTATGCCCCGTCTTTTCTTTGTGTTACACCTTCGCCCCGTCTACGACGCGTTCTTGTCCTACATCTCTCTGTGTGGCCAGACCCTAAGAGCTTTGTACATTATGACAGTATGACCAAGAAAGACTTAGTTTTGAGGATATAAAGGAGGTAGACTGATTGAAAATAAACATATAATTAGATACCATTTTTTGACTCACCTTCTGACCCAATAGAAAGTTCAAGACCTGTAAAAAGAGAAAGAAAAATTAAAGTACTTATTCATCGCTTTAATTATTTATGTTAAGACAGTGCACTGCGCTCGTGACCCCGAGACGAATTAATTACGACTTTTTCGCCTAGTAATAGGTATTACTTAATGTCAGTCAATATTTTTTTATGCCAGCAGGAGTTGGTTAATTCGTTCGCAGTGTCACCAAAAACGTATGTTTCAAAAATCTTCTTGACACAGCATTTCGCTCGTCCCCTTTTTCGCTAGTAATTTTACTTGCTATAGGTTTTTTTTATATACCACTAAAGTGGCAACTGGCAACCAAGCGTACGGCCTACTTGATGGTAAATAAGTAAGTGTCCTCCAAACTTAAAAACAGTAATGGTTATTAAGTGCATTACCACAGGCATCACTGTAAAAATATTAACGAAGAGACTGAATACACAGCTTGCAAATGACACCAATTATCGGCAACTTCGGAGCAGAACGAAAAACGAAGCACACGAAGTTTCATACAGTTTATGTTACTCTCACGTGCATTCTTCGGGACCGACGAATTGCAAGATATTTCGGCCTCAATTCGGCCTCACTTTTTAATTTATGCTTCACTAGATGCGCTTCGTGTTTGCTGCGGTAAGTCTGCGGCTAAACAATTATTTAATTTTATTTCACGGGAATTCCCATTTTTCTAGCGATAAAAAATAGCTTATGTGCTATTTCAGACTAATTTATTTGGCGAGATACGTACAAGCATACAAACACCCAAACATTCACCGTTATTTGACCGAGGGGCGAAGCGTCTCAGTTCCGAGATTGGGCATGCTTTTGTCCGTCTGTCTGTCACTCAGTCTGTTTACGCCTGTAGGTCGCATTTTCAAAGGTTCTACGATAAGGGAAAAGAGGGAGCTTGGTACTAAATATCTCCGCCTTATGAGATCCAATTTCGATGGTTACTTTAAGTAAATTTGAAAGGACTTTTATAGGCAGAATAGCTCTTCAAAATGCAGTAAGTTGCTCACATTAAAAGTTTGTGCTTGCGAGGTCTTCTATTCGGGAAACTGCTAGTATTAGTAAGATGGTTGGCCATAAAGAGTGAAATAGTAAAACTTGTACTATATTTTATCTGTGACAGCGGTCGAGAGCGATTCGTTAGCGTGATTGCGGCGTTTTAATTGCGGTTACATATTGAACTTGCTGAAGTGGTGTGACCGGCGAACTTAAAAAAAAAACGAATGAGAATAAAATAATGATTTCACAAAATACTTTGATGTAAAAATCTTTTACTCGTTACTTTTAAGGTAACTTGAGAACTGGATTTCTATTTACGAATAATGAGTATTCATCATATAAAACTTGGGGTGTTAAAAAATTCATGTTTCTAGGACTTTATGGTTGAGTTAGGCTGCTTTGTGCGTCGATCTGTCAGTCAGTCACGAAAATATTTTAAACGTACTGACGCGTGCAGTTTAACCCGCGTTTTTGCAGTTTTTATGTTATCCCACAGGAACAATTTTTCCGAGATAAAAAGTAACCTATGTGTTATTCCAGTACCTAAACCATCTTCATTCTAAATTTCATCACAATCGGTAAAGTGATCACGGAGTACGTGGTAACAAACATTCACACACACACACACCCAGACTTTCGCATTTATAATATTAGTAGGATAGGATATTCAGAATTTCTGATGTAGGTATCTAGATTTCCCAAGTTATATTTTTAACCATTCCGCATCGCCGATCACGATGTCGAATAAAAATATTCATTCAAAAAAATATGCACAGGAAAAAGAAAAAACCAATCCCGCACAAGTTTCGCAACAACCAAAAACCTAAGCTATATCTAGTATCGTAAGATCTGTTTTCGCGTGCTTTTTTGCTTGTAAGGGGTTAAATGACAAGCGATGAGACCACTGCAGAATTCTTTCGTGTCTGAACAAGCCCTTATTAGTTTAATAAGCGTTGAATAGTGATGATTATGGTTGGGGAGTTTTAAAGGCTTTTAATAAAAAACATCATTTTAAGATTAACATTATTTTAAACTAGCTGTTGCCTGCGATTTTGCTCGCGTCGAACTTGGGAATTGTACTTTTTTCCAGGATATAACTAATCATCTTATTCTAAGTGGGTAACCACAAGAGCTCTAAAGCATTATTGAAATAATGTTAGATTGACGTTTCGGCATACAAAAAAAACAGTAAGTATTATTTAAATACTAGTAGGTTCACGCGGTTTCACTCGCGGTATTTTTTTTTAGTAAATTTTTACACACTGTATATTTTCTCACTGTTAAAACCTTCCCTGACCTTTTGCAAACATTTCAAGACCAAAATTAGCCAAATCGGTCTAGCCGTTCTCAAGCTTAATCGAGACTAACGCACAGCAGTTATTTTTTTTTCAATATGAAGAAGATGAAACTGTATTTCCATTACCTATTTATTCATTCTTATACTTTTCATTTTATTTGTATATATTTCGAGAATCTAATTCTTAGTAAACTTTGTATATTTTTCGGCTTGAAGGACCAATAAGTAATATAATTTTCATATATTTTTCGGCTCGAAGGACCAATTAGTGTACATATAGTTTTTTTATATTTTCTGGAACATTTATCGTTATTTTCACATACGATTTATTTGAAAAATCCTATAAAACCCGCGTTCCGCCAACTACTTTCACCATAAAAAATAAGGGCGGGGGTGCACTGAGCTCGTAAATATGTCGGCTTTATAGTTGCAGCGCACTGGGGTGGATTTAGGGTTCCGCGACGATAAGGGATTTGGTTATTATTTCCGTATTTTTATCGTTGCGGTTGTAAAGATGGCGACTGATGTGTTTAAAACTGGCTGGAGCGTCTATGCCTCCATGTTTTTAAACTGGTATTGAAAACTTTGACGACCGATGTATATTTGTTCCGGGTGTTCTGGGTATTTTCTATGTATAATAAAAAATATTTGTCTATGTATTGTATTAAGTATATCAGTCATCTAGTACCCATAACACAAGCTCTGCTTAGCTAGATAATGCTGTGTGGGTTGTCCAGCATTATTTAATCTATATTAATATAATAGGGAGAGAAGATTAGTATTTTTGTTTGCTACGAATAAATTCAAAAACTACTAATGCGATTAGAAAATATATTTCACCATTGGAATGCTACATTATCCCTAAGTAACATAGTAAGCTATTTTATGGCCACCCGTTAGAAGCCGGGACAGGCCGCGAGCTGACTGACAAGGTTTCACCCGAGTTTTTGCAGTTTTTATGCTATCCCACAGGAACATGTGATATTTACCTATTTTTATTTTTTTATGTAGCAGTGTTTCTCCTACGTATAAGATATACACTAGGTATTAAAATAATATAGACGAATGTGAGTACTCACAGACAAACCCTAGGTGGTTTTTAGAGTACAATAATCAGTTTAATGTTAAATAATTTGTGGTTATAAATGATAAAAAAATAAAAAAACAGTACATTTTTCCGGGATAAAAAGTAGCCTATATGTTATTCCGGGACTTAAGTCAATCTACATTCAAAATTTCATCACAATTGGATTAGTCATCACGGAGATACGTGGTAACAAACATACACATAGACTTTCGCATTTATAATATAAGTAGGATATTTTAAATAGAATAAACAATTAAATCCACCAATCCCTATTGCGTCCGCGTGGTGTATTAGGACCCAATCACTCTCACCTGAGAGTAGGCCAATGTCCCGACAGTGGGAACATTAGAAGGTTGTCATGATGATGATGAAATAATTAAATACTTTAAATTAGATTACTGACTTAATATTGAGTTGGCGGGTTTTTAAAGATTAAGCGATAGCCCACTGTGCACTGAATTTTATCACTAATAATTCGAGTGCGGAACCCAAGTATCTTAGATCGACTCACCCTTTGCGGTTCACAATTCTCACCCCGGGTTGTTAACGTTGATTTCTCGATTGCTTATCCTATTCTAGAAAGGATGGATCGCGTCTTACAATTATAACGGAATAATTCGATTCTCTATCTGTTTCTTGTTAGGTTTGTTTGCAGTAATTGGTATTGGTGACTCATTCATATATTCTACTAATTTTATCTTATCATTCTGTGATACAACATTCAATAATAATGTTTTAAGATTTAGATAAGTTATTTGTGATTTTCTTAAGTACAAAGTAAAGTAGCTCCCCGTCGTTTGTCCCTTTGTATGTACGCTTAGATCTTATTACTACGCAACGGATGCGGTTTTCAGCAATAGACAGTGATTCAATAGGAAGTGTATACGTAGTTACGGCACAAATATTTAAATTCTTGAGGATTTTTTTTGGCTATATTGTATCTTTGTCAAACTTACTAAGGTTTTTTAGATGTATTTAAACAACTCTGTAACAACGTATATACAAATGTTTAAAAAAAAAGTTAAACCACCTGTGCGAAGCCGGGGCGGGTCGCTAGTAGATATAGGTACACTATTTTATTACCGCAAAATAAATAAATAACAGAATAAATAATGCTGGACAATCCACACAGCATCATCTAGCCCCAAGGTAAGCTGCTGTTAATACAGAGCTGTATTATGGGTACTAGATGACTGATATATATTTAATACAATACAATACATAGATAGATATTTTTTATTATACATAGAAAACACCCAGAACACCCGGAACAAATATTTGCTATTTATTTAATATTTTTAAAAATATATCACACTAATATTATAAACGCGAAATTTTGAAGGTTTTAATGTATATATAAAGTATATAAAAAACATGTAAAAAATGTATATAATGGATGTTTGTTTCTCATTACTCGATAACCACTGAACCGATTTGACTGAAATTTAAAACATACATAGATAATGAGCGGGAATACGATAAAGCTACTTTTTATCACGGAAAAGGTACGGTTTTCGATTCTACGCGATCGAAGTCGCGGGCAACAGTAAGTAAATAGTATTTTAAGATAGAGTTCTTTGTGATAGAGTATAGCAACTTTAGCTATATAAAAAACAATCCCAAGGAAAAAATAAATAAGGCAATAAAACTGACCCATTAATCATCTAAAAATAATAAATTCTAATTTAATCATAAAAGTAAATGAGTTCTGTTGGTCGATCTCTGGCGCCGGGGGCGGGTTTCGAACCTCCTACCTGGCTGGGGAGTGTGCTGTATGACTCATAAGCTGATTTAGCAAGCGACGTCTAACGAGAAACTAGTATTTCATAGCTTTGTTCTAAGCAGAAACAAAAATCAATGAGTGATGAAAAATCGATTGTGTATTAACATTTTAAAAATCATTTGATATCATCCTCATCATGACAGCCTTCTAATGTTTCCACTGCAGGGACACTGGTCTACTCTCGAGCGAGAGTGAGTGGGTCTTAATCCACCACATGGACCCAATGCGCATTGGTGGATGGCACATGTCTTTCCAATTTTTAGTTCTTGGACATGTTGGTTTCCTCACAATGTTTTTCTTCACCGTATAAGAGCGCTGGCATTGATAATTAGTTTATTTTTTATTAATTACCTAGCAAACGCTGAATGAGAGCTTCTGTAGGTACCACATGCACACCTTAGTGTGAAGTTTAGGCTATGGTGTAGGTTTACTAACCTGACACTGAAAAATAGCATATCAGTAGCACAGGACAGGAGAGCTCTTGACATAGCTAGCTAAGTTGTTCCGAACAGATCAACGAAGTTAAGCACTGCCATCATTTGGATGGGTGACCGCCAGTGGCAAATTCAACTGAGCTCTCCCGTGCTAGGAGGGCACGATAAGCAGTCGGTCCCGGGTTTTTAAAAAGGCCATGACAGAGGCCTTCGGGCGGCTTAGAAACTCTGTCGCCAGAGTTGGCCACTGACGCATACGAACTTACTTTTTTAGTAGATAACACATTCCTTTTAAATACCTACACCAATATCTATCGGTCAATAATCAACACTCATATTACATAAACAATAACGGCAGTGTATAAGGTGAGGTAGAAATTGTTTGCATACTGTATTCTAGCTGTCTTACCTTCTTTGATGTAGAGTGATATTGTTATGGATATTAAATCCATGACTAATATTATAAATGTGAAAGTAATTCTGTCTGTCTGTTACCTTTTCAAAGCTAAATCTATGAACCAATTCAGATTAAATTAAGCACAGAAATAGTTTAAGGTTTTTAAACACAAATTCATCTGAATTTCTATTGAGAAATAAAGTAGTTGTTTCACGTAGTATGGAGCCGGGCCTTGGTTTTTTGTAGGGGTTAGATAGTTAGATAATCATTATAGAAACGATTTATGACTGTTTATTTATTTTATTTTGGCTTCTTCTATAATCTAAAGTAAGTTTATCTTTGTAAAGGAGTGCAACACAATGCAAAACAACATGGCGGGTTTAACGAACAACTGGGTTGCTAGGTACTGTCAAAGTCAAGGTGCATTGGCTAATAGCTGTCATGGCGGACCTCTAGTGTTCCAGTTTTAGAAAACTCAACACAACAAATATTTTTCCTTTAGAACTTTGTTTGTCTACTTAAAAATAAAATTGTTTGTTACTGTTATTCTTATATTTTTTTCAAATTTTTCTACGGTGTTACAAAGACCTAGGCCACTACGAAATTGGTCCTTTAGTAAAAGATTTTTTTTTAAATTTGGAAAACTGACAGGTTAGTACCTACACACAGACATCTTAGTACTTAGTACCTACTAAAAAGCTATCAACTATTCTAAAAATATAACTACGATGGACATGTTTATTATTTATATTATGATTTGTCTACATCTCATCTCAAGATATTATTATATACCTACTATAATATGCACCGGTGGTCTAGTGAGCACCGGTGGTCTAGTGGTAGTGACCCCGCCTTCCGATCCGAAGGAGCACCGGTGGTCTAGTGGTAGTGACCCCGCCTTCCGATCCGAAGGTCGTGGGTTCAAACCCGGTCGTGCACCAATGGATTTTTCTGTTCGAAAAATTTATGTGCGCATTGCCAGTGCTCTCATACGGTGAAGGAAAACATCGTGAGGAAACCGGCATGTCCAAGAACTAAAAATTCGAAAGACATGTGCCATCCGCCAATCCGCATTGGGTCCGCGTGGTGGATTTAAGACCCAATCACTCTCGCCTGAGAGTAGGCCAGTGTCCCAGCAGTGGGAACATTAGAAGGCTGTCATGATGATGATGATGACTATAATATGTGTCTGTACTTTAACACGGTTTTATTGGGCGCACAGTGCCATAAACTCTATGGTAGGTATAATAAAAACTGACAGACACACTGTACACAAATAAACATACTCGATTCCAGTAAGTGCATTACGCATCAACTTGCAAGCTCTTCAGCAACGGATCTGCGAATCAGCACTTCAAAGGGCCGGTAAGACATGCCCATTATAAAACACTAATATTTGCGTCGGATGACCATAAAGGATCTAAAAATAGCGCAAAGGATACTCACCGCAAAACAGAAGCAAAAGAATAAACCTGATGCACCGACTCACACACATTTTTTCACTGTTTTATCACATAAAAACTTCAAATAACCCATTCATAAAATGAGCTTTTGATAAGATAAATGCATATTTCGTAGTTTAGAAGACTTTTGGAAGATAACTAGTTGGAATTTGGAAGAAACGCGATGTAAACAAGTCCATGAACACGACTCGACACTGCGCCCGTTGTCAATAGACGAACCGAATTCAACGAAACGAAATCCAACGGGATGGGATGGGACGGGCGCAGGCAAATGACCGGACTGGGGTTGAACCACAGAATAATCAGCAGTTTTTATAGACGAGCTTTCAAAAGCTGCTCTAAAGACGGCACACATGCACAAAATTTGATTCACGGACAGCACACAGAAAAACATCCAGCCAGACAGCGGCTAACTTCATGTCATATTTGACAGTTCATTCACATAAGTCCGTTCGGAAACTGTTTTGCAATAAATATTCTTGATTTGTTTCCTTAAAAATAAAGCTTAACATTAAGATTTGACACAAAAGCAAGCAATAAAAAATAAATAATGGTACACAATAAAAAATGACTTACTTTTTAAACCTTTCAGTGTGCTTCAGAGACTACTTCTACCAAACCAATTCTAATTTAAAGTTGTATACTATTTAACTTATCGTAGTTTCCGAACGTTTCTTTTCTAGTTTATCTACTCGCCACAAGATGACGTAACGTAAGTAAACTAAATAAAACCAATTGCTAACGATAGATGTCACTATCGCTAAATACTTTAATGTTTCCGTGAATATTTGAGTGCTTTTTTTAGCGTGCTTCCAATTTCCATGAGAATTTAACACACACCCTACGTTACGTAATTACGTACGTGACCTACGTAATTCTGATAAATAAAAGTAACAATATTTAAACATTCTTTTTATTGCTAAAATAATGCTTAGCAAATGTCTGAGCTACAATCAATGGAAAGACTAAAGTTGCATCTGCATACAACTTAACTGGATTAGCATTCGGTCGAATCTTGCCCCAAGACACAGCTTCATCAGGCCTTGCTCCTGAATCACTTCCATCAAACTCACTCGCTGTGTTTACAAACACAGAAAAATCAGCCCCATTCCTCATAAGATTTGCATTACAAATATGGTGTTTAATCACACCACCACCCAGTATAATCATCCCTGTATTATTGGCTTTCACAGCCATTGAATTTAGCCTTCTCAGATCACTCAAAATATCTATAATCAGTCCGGGTTTCTTGTAGGAGTGGAAGTACATCATATCTCCGAGAGACCCATCAGTCAATGCTGGACTGAACACTGGTATATTGTTTTTCCAAGCCCAGTAGCAAACCGAGCTTTCATCATTGATCTTTTCTCCTAATCTTGCTATTATTTTAGATGGTGACCACACAATGTTATCTTTTATTTGATCTACCAGCATTTCATCCAGTACCGGAGTGACCCACTCTTCAAACTTGCAGTAATTATCATTTGGCACCAGGAGATTACCAATTCTGTTGATGCCTCGAGAACGGAGCACTTTTCCACTTAGATTAAAGTCTCCAACAAAGGTGGGAGCAAGACATTTGATGAAATCTTCTTCTACACCGCCCGCTGTGGTCACTATACAGTCAACAAGCTTGTTTTTGACCAAAAACCTTATTGTATCGCGAAGTCCTGACGAGATCATGTTAGAAGTATAGCCTAAGAAAATCGTGCAGTTAGTTTTCTTCTTTATAAAGATGTCCTCCTCAAAAGGGTCAGAATTTTCTTCAGTCAGAGGCACAGACCGTGTTTTTAACATATTATTGATTTCTGCGACTGTTTTACCGAAGCTAGTGGCTTGGAAACCAGATTGCGCGTAGCTTTCGAGTATTTTGTTGTAGTCGGTGCCGGCTTCCCAGTCGTAGCCAACCACGATTGGAGTTTCTGCGGGCAGTTCCTGGCTAGGCAGTAAGACTGCGTTTACAGCCATGTTTGGCGCAAGTTTAATGTTTTTCTCGATTTTTGGCACTTCCATTGTTGAGTATTTTAGTTCATAGTACGGTAAGAGGAGAGATTCAACTTTCTTTTGCAGAAAGAAATAAAAAGTTTACGATTTTACAATCAATCGCCAGCCACAGGCAAGGCTGTGTTGTGATATTTTGATAATTTGACATTGACTCGACAATCGACATGACATCTGACGCGTGGTAATTGTGAGTTCTTCTTTTTCTTCATTTACAGTCGCCAGTATCAAGTATGTAGATGAGTTTGATTGGCGCGTAGCGACGTAAACAAACATTTGGAATTAAATGGCGGCATTTCTTTCAAAATTCCCTAGGAAAGCCTTTGACTAAATTACAAACCAACATAACTCTATATAAAGTTCTTCATTCACTAACAAATTAAATTAAATTTTTCATGACTATTCTATGTAGGTAACGCTGCATTGTGGCGGGCGGCATCTGGCATCTGCATGCAGCTTTTGTGGTCGAAAAACACTTTAAAATGTATATCCAGTAGATACGTAGGTACAGAACCTGCCTACGTCGTATCTACTACCTTAGGCAGTAGGCTACTACTAGTAAGTAGTAGTAGTAGCCTACGTAGCCTACCTACTACGTGATCTGTTAGCTGTTAGCCTAACTTATATAACGTGATTCGACTGTGAGTGTTACAAAAAAACACTCGATTTGTCTTAAACAAAAAAAAAACAAAAAAAACCTAAAAGCAGAAAATACTTAGGCTAGGCCATAGGCCACAATCCACAAATGTGTAGAGCGAGTGGGACCATGGGATAGGAACACGGGTGACTCAATTCGCATCCCATTCTATCTTTTGCATCTTGATATCCACACGCGCGCGTCACAATGGTTTTCACTTTCTATCTGTTACGCAATGGATAATCTTGTACAATCGAACAGTACGAGCTAATTATCCAGATGTGCGGCTTGTAGATCTACGAATATAGTACCTACACAGAACTGATAGGTCGTGTACATCATGACAGCCTTCTAATGTTCCCACTGTTGGGACACTGGCCTACTCTCAGGCGAGAGTGACTGGGTCTTAATCCACCACGCGGACCCAATGCGGATTGGTGAATGGCACATGTCTTTCGAATTTTAGTTCTAGGACATGCCGGTTTCCTCACGATATTTTCCTTCACCGTATGAGAGCACTGGCATTGCGCACATAAATTTTTCGAACAGAAAAATCCATTGGTGCACGACCGGGTTTGAACCCACGACCTTAGGATCGGAAGGCGGGGTCACTACCACTAGACCACCAGTGCTCTCACTAGGTCGTGTACAACAAGCATTAAATAATTAATACTCAATACTCAATACTCAATTCATTTATTGCTCTCTTACGGTTGGTTCATTTACAGTTGTTATATAATAGGTGGTAGTTTCACATATGAACCCTGTAAAAGGGTATGACAACATGGAGATAGGCCGAAGTTTAAATAAGTAGGAATGATAAATTATGTAGATAAATAAAAAAGGTTGTTAGCATTAATTCTCAGTAGGTCGAATACAAATACAACTACAAGTTAGGTATTATTGTTATTTTTAAATTGAATTTATTTTTATTTTTATTATTAAAAAAATTAATAGATTAAAAAAATATATAATACCCTAATAGGTAGTTCTATAAAGTTCTAAGTAGAACCTACTTTGTGTGGTGGAGGCGTGATATTATTACATAAAGCCCTTTTTTTAAATGGGGACTTGTTTATACACATAGACAGACAACAGCCCTATATTTAGAAGGGTTTCGTTTGTTTGTGTTCGAGCACAGAATCCTAAAAATCATTTCTAAAGCTTGTAAGGTCTACGTTAAACTCGCACCATCAAAATGATGACCATTGGTTCGAAATAATAAAATGAACCGTCCCATTTAGTTACTTTCGCCCGAGGCGGCTACAGTTATTTGTATAATATCAATGTGAATGTAACGAGTTTATTTAGTTCTGGTAGAGTATACAAATTGAAAATAATTGCTGGTTTTAACAAAGCTAATGGAATCGCTTATTACTAGCTATAGTTTTGATATTTCAATGGTTTCTTATTACGTAGATAACTACTTGCTGGAATGACGAACGCGAACTGGAAATCGAAGTAGGTAAGTATAGAAAGGTCCCCCCCCCCACTCGATGTACCGATGACATTAAAGCGGTCGCAGGATGTCGGAGGATGGTGAAGGCTGATGGTGATCGGTCGTCATGCAATGGCACTCTTGTGGGGAGGCCTAAGGAATGGTATAGAATAAAATATTATTTATTGGAAAGGAGGAACACAATAATATCTTTATACTTAGTTCATTCAGTCTCTCTTCATTTTTATGTTTCTAGATCTTGATCTACTTCTGTGTGTTTATTCCATCGCAATTCGCAAACCATAGTAGGTAATTCTGTTCTGTGGTTCAAGTTAAATCCTAATTTCCCTAAACCAAAGCTAGAGGCGGCGTTCGTTACACCTCTTTTCACCTGGCGCTCTTAGAAAGTGTAATATAATCGCCTAGTTTTAATAACATTGGGTTTCACTTAATTGGATGTAACTCTAGGCCGTAGGGCTATCCTGACTGCCTGACTGGGTTACGGTAAACTAGAGTTCAGTGTGACTTGGTTTGTATTATGACGAGCTCTGTTAGGTGGGCAAGAAGCGAGAGGATGCGAGTTCGATCTCCAATGCAGGACCAAAATTTGCCTACTGGGTGTTTTTCTTTTTTTTATACTTATGTCCGCAAAAGTGCAAATTACGATTCGATCTCAAGTCGTCTTGAATGCATAGCACGAAAAACTCGTTAGACAAATGTAAACGTATCGTTCAGCTGTCTATGGTTTTTAGCAGCGCTTCTTTAGTGCGTTAAATTAACTAATAAAATTCCATACAAATTGACAGCTTTACGTCTCTAGTACTATTCCGCTTAACCTTTTAACTGATGAGGTCACACGTGTTTCATCCCTCCACGGGACATCCTCAGGACCATCGACTTGTTCTCCGGCAGACGTGTTGCTCCGTCGAGCGCTGGAGCCAAAGTCGCTCTGAAACTGAAACACGTGTCGATATTTTTCTTTTGAGGTTAACTGTGGTAACTGTGTGACCTCATCAGTTAAAAGGTTAAGCGGAATAGTACTAGAGATTTTTCGTCTGTTTTTATTTTGTAATGGATTTCCGCAAAGTAACGCCTGAATCTATCAATTAGCTTTACGTCGTTTACGTCGATTGTCAAACTAAGTAGTTTTTCGTGCTAAGCACTCTGATGTTTAAGCACCACGTCTGACCTTAACAGTTGCAGTGTCACACAAAGCTTTAAGTTTTGAAGTTCAGAGTGACACTGTAAATCACTCGTGACCCAAAAACGTAGCTATTCTGTTTCACCCAGTAATTTCACTTGCTACAGTGCCTTTCAAACCTAATCACAATGCTTGCACACTACTGCTTGGAGGCAGAATACCTGGCACTGCGGTGGTTTCCAACAAAACGAACTCTTGCTGAAGAGTAGCAGGTATGAGTGACCACGCACGCACGAACCAGTGCGACGAAATGATGTAGTGCTGCCGGTGGATCTCGACCGTCGTGAGGTTAGCCGTTCCGATGCGCAATCGAGCTTTTTCAAACAATTTGCGTAGGTATTACAAACGTGAAACAGTTGGTTAAGGTTGGATTTGGTGTTATTCTCCGAGTAAATCGTATTTATTCGCGAATAAACTGATAGTTTCCTTGTATTTGACATTTCTTATTCCGCGAAATAGTTATTCCACATGTTGGTCGAATCCACCCTGAGTGTGAGTGGTCTTGGCAGAATAAGACATAATGCTGAGTCGGGGATTATTTGCTATGTAGCACACAAAGCTAATAAATTAGTATGTTAGTACTACCTAGTACCACAGAACTAACATCCACTTGTACCGTATTTAATTATGTTTAGATTGTTTATTTAAAAAAAAATTGTATTACCTTTTGTATTACCTATTTAACAACAGATACCTATCACATTGCATTAGAGTGTAGGTACATCAATTTAGATATTAAAGTTTACCTACATATTCTTAGGTAACCTGTACGTACATGCTTATAATGTTTTTTGTTTTGTATAATTGTGTGCTATGTGGTAAATAATTTATTATGTCTACATACCTATTTCTGCCGCCAAGCAGTAATGCTCGCATTGTTGTGTTCCGGTGTGAAGGGTATGGTTTCCGGTGAAATTACTGGCACATGAGGCTTTCGGCACAGGATCTTAGCCTCAAGGTGGCAACCCGCGAGTGATACCTCTGGTATTGCAAGCGTACATAGGCGGTAACCGCTCACCATCTCATGGGCCGTAAGATTGGTTGCCACTTCAGTTGTATATATATATTTTTTTTTTTAATGTCTAAGTACGTCTATGTCTATATCTCTTCAAGATTCGTCGGCTGTACCTGTAAACAGTATTTAAAACTAATTCCAGTGTCAATAAATCTAGCTTCAAACCGGTGCCATATTTTAAAAGGGAAAGTATATTTGAGTCGATAGATTTAACACAGTGAAGACAGATGTTGGCCATTTATAACTATATCGATGCTAAATCATCATCATGTTCAATTCATGTTCCCAGAGCTGGGACTGGCCTACTCTCGAGCGAGAGTGATTGTGTCTTATGGATGGCACATATTTTATGTCAGCAGAGTTCAAATTGTCAAAAAAAGTGGTTTGCTTGATAATAAGTGTCTCGCCTGACCTTATCGAATGCAGTGGCATCCAAAGTGTTAAGTTCTGTGTGACACTGCACTGCGCTCGTCACTATACTCCCATATATTATTATTTTTTTTGTTGGACGCGCAGGATGCTTGTTTATTTATGATATTATTTTAGCACTGAAATAGCGCATACCTACGCGTTTTTTCCCCCTGTTCGGAATTCGGACACTTCGGGCTGAGGATTCGAACCCACGACCTTAGCGGAAGGCAAGATATTAATTACAAAAATATTAGTGGTGTAGGGGTACTACACCACTAATATTGTTGAAACAAATTGTTGTCCCTCTACCCCACACTAGAGTGACCATATTCATAACGTTATTTAAACCTATGGTAGCTAATGTATCTTTCAAATCTATCATTGTCTTGTTCATTGAAATTTGATATAAGAATGACAAGGAAACCAATACTTAGCAAGCCGCTAAAATTACATTATTTTATGAATAAGGCCCATAGGACCTGATTCGTTGATTCATTTGAACATTTATACCTACTTAGTAAAATTGTCCTATAATAATATAAGTTTCATAATTATAGAGTTTTTTTTTTTTTTAAAGAAATTAAGTACTTACCTATTATTATTTGTCCAGTAACGGGAATCGAACCCGCAACCTCTCGCTTCTCAACCGGGCACTCCACCAAGCCACCAAGGTCGTAATATTTTTTGCATTTTTATTGATTTATTGTTAATAACTACTTATTAAAAATGTTTTAAAACATGTAATTCTCACTTTCCCTGCTTACTGTCGATTTATGATACGGAATCAATTGTGGGAAGTTAATGTTTAAAGTGAGTTATCGACTAGCATAGCACGCACGTTAAGTCACTCATAATACTGCCACAGTTATACGAACACTGCTGGTGTAGTAGTAGCTAGCACCGGTCGTGGCTTCGAAACCAGTCGAGGACACTGTTTTATTTATTTATTTATTTATTTATTTAATAAAGGGTATCCAACAGAGAAAACACATAAAAATACAGTAAATAAAAAACAAAGGACTTAAATCTAAGTGTTCCCCTAATTAAAGGATACCGCAGCATGCAAAAAAATTAGTAAACTTAACCAAGCTAAAAATAATTAATTACGCACAAACATAAAAGCTTATGACTATGCCTAAGCTTAAACAAAACAAAACAAACCACTTAGGTATTAGAAGTTTGTTTCGAAAACTTGTTTGGAAATTATTAGATAGTGCATAAATTTTTATGACATTAATGATTTTATGAACCACTCCAATACTATGTGATACTAATAACTAATAATATAAACTAATAATAACTTGACATACTTAAATAACTTGTAACATGACATTTGCACACCAGTTTGATGGTAGAATGTATAGGAATTAAAAATTGTAACACCTGTTTATGCACATTCATGCAAATAAAGATTTAGGATTTATGATTATGATTTATGAGGACCATCTATTTTTCGTTCTATTTTCGACCTAATCCACATCACCATTGATGATGCTGGAACAGTGCTGCCATCAACCTAAAGTCCTTCTCCGTTCTTTTAAGGAGTTGGGCTGGCTGGGATCAGGTTAGCAGGGACAATGCACAATACACCCAAAAGCGGGACATCAGTGCAGATCCTATTCCCCCACTTAGAATTAGAATTAGAATTAATTCTAAGTGGGGGAATACAATGGGGTGAGAAGCGCTACCTTGCTGTCACACAGTTTTAAACTAGCACAGAAGGTAAAGTCCTAAATGCCTGTGGTCGTTTTATTTTTGGATAATTAAGCTTAACTATTTATATTACCTATCCTAATTAATTAGGTCTTGTAAGCTAGCTATCTCTATACTCTCTTTATATAAGGTCATTCATTATTAACCTGACAAACTTAGGGGTAGGTTCCATACATAAAAAAAAAATACTTGTACTTTTTTTTTCTAAACGTTTTTTTTTTCAATTTAATTTTTTTTATTTTTATCCTTGTTAGAAATCGAAAAGGCAGCGCTCATCACGTATCAGTGACCCGCGCGTCAATGAACCGCGGGTCAATAACCCGCGCGTCCTTGACCTGCGCGTGTCCTTGACCAGCTACTCAAATATTTCATTATTACGTCGCTTAACTTGATTCCCAACAATGATAAATAATAATTGAGCGGAAAAACGTTATCGATTTTTTTTTGTTTACTTGGGATTTTTAAGACAAAATATACATTAAAAAAAAAATATATAGTTACATATTTTTTTTTTACATATATACATATATTTACATATATAGTTACATATATTTTTTTTTTATGTGTGGAACCTATCCCTTAAGTTTGTCAGGTTGATAATGAATGAACTTATTTAATTATCACTTTAGGTAAGCTATTAGTTGTTATTGTAAGGCAAACAACTTTCCTGATTCATAAATTATCATTATCTTTATCTTTATCTTAATTAGAATAACTAGCGACCCGGCCCGGCTTTGAACGGTACTCGCATAAACCTTGTTCCGCAGCGGGGGTCGAACCCAAAATTTTCAACTATGACTTAGGTATGGTAATTTTACCTAGGGACTCTTCGGCAAGTGGTGGCAGTCAATTGCTCAATTTTGAATTATGAATTTTGTATAATAAATAATGCTGGACAATCCACACAGCGTCGTCGTCTAGCCCCAAGCTAATCAGAGCTTATCATATGGTTACTAGATGACTGATATACTTAATACAATCTAATGCATATACTTTAATTATACTTACATAGAAAATACCCAGAACTAGCGGAACAAATATTTGCTGATCGTACAAACATTTGTCCCGAGACAGGAATCGAAACCCGCAACCTCCGCGTCGCAGGCGGACCTTCACCCGCCGCGCCACATCGGTCGTTTGAATCTGACGTTTCCTCACAAACCAGCTACATCATAGGTACTATGAATGTCGAATTGCTCAAAACACTTAAAACTACCAAAAATAATCAACATCAGTCCAGTACCTTTCCTTTCAGGAGTGGGAAACCCCCGAGTGAAGAAAGGGCATTGCAGTAGTGCATGCGAGAGCGCGCTAGCCGGTCGAATAGAACGCGTTGCCATTTTAGTGATTAAAAAAAAAATTGTGTGGTTTTGTGAAGTGATTTGTAAAACTCAGTGAACCCTGTCATTGTACAATCGCGAGGTAAGGCCGTTTTCTTCTCGCTTGAGGAATATTTTGACTTGTGTATCTGACATAAGAGATCCCTATGTTAAAAATAAAAACAGTCTATACAATGCAGTGTGTATTTTGTTATCTGTGAATGTGACAGAACACCGTAAATATTATTAAAAAATCTTTGAGACAAACACGAATTCACAGTAATTTCTTACCTTGAGGATAGTAAGTTTTTTTGACAAGTTAATTAATTAGGGAGAGATTATACGTAATAAACCTATCATCAATCACTCTCGCTTGAGAGTAGGCCAGTGTCCCAGCTATGGGAACATAGAAAGCTGTCATGATGATGATGAAAACCTTATGACCTACTTGAATTTTTATGCAAATTACACTCTTAAAATAATTAAGTTACTTTAAATAAATAATATTATTGTTTAAATATTATAAATATTATTGCGAACTTTTAGGTTCAGTGACGAGACTCATAAAAACAAATATAATAAACTGCTTGTAAACTTTTTTCTATTTTTTTTTGGCTTCACGCGTTTCATTGAAATGATTTGGCTGGCGACAATACTGTTATGTTTAATAAAATAAATAAAATAAAAAGAGCTTCATTTTTCCAATGCACTATAAACAACATCACTACACTAAGAAACATATACTTACAAGTTAACAAGGGTAAGTACCTATCTTAAAAAATAAAATATTAAAAGTTATAATAAAAATATAATAAATGTTATAATACTTACAATATTAAGTAAAAATAAATAAAAAATATTTAAAATCATTCCACAAATTTTTCAGTGCATGGACCACCAACGGTGGTAAAAGCCTCCTCCAAGTTCTTCCATTTCTCTCTGTCTCTTGCTTGTCTGGACCATAGTTTTCCAGCTATTTTTACAATATCAATATATCAATATCCATCTTTTTAGTGGTCGCCCTCGTCTGCGCTTTGTATCACGTGGGATCCAATTTGTTATGTTTATCAAAACAAAATTAAGACTAAATGACATAACCTATTTATAGACTATTTTTAGCAGCCCCAAGGCCTTTGCCTTTACATACCTACCTATTTAGATATCTCCGTGAAGTTTCGAAACGCGGTAAAAGTACCTACTTATTACATAATATTATGATTAGATGCACACCCCGATTGCGAGGTGTCATATAATTATAGTGCTATTGTTACTTATAACATAAAAGTTAATGAACTTCGTACGTTGTTACTTCATAAGAATTATGTTATAAAACTTAGGTATAACTGAGTTAATTTGTGGTACTTCATGGACCGATGATATTGTAGCGGTCGCTGAATACAGTGGATGGTGAAGCCCAGATTGCTCCAGATCGGCCGTTCTGTTACTTCTGTGCCACTTTATCTATGCATTTGACGAAGACGATTTTACATTCCATAGAGTAAAGTAAGTAAGTATCTAAGTTCGCATGAGTCAGTGGCCAACTCTGGTGACAGAGTTTTTAAGCCGCCCGAAGACCTCTGTCATGGCCTAACAACTTTTATAAAAGCCGGGACTGAGTGATCAGAACGCTCAGTTGAAATTGCCACTAAGCGGTCATCTAGCTAAATGGTGACTACGCGGAACAGTGCTTAACCTGGTTGATCTGTTGGGAACAAGTTAGCCAGCTACGTCACGAGCGCATAGAAAAAACTGATAGATGCATAATAATATTCAATAGCATTCAAATGGTGAAAGAATTTTTGAAATCGGACCAGTAGTTTTTGTGTTTATTCGTAACAAACAAACAAACAAAATAATATTTTATCGTTATCTTTGAAATAGTAAATAGAATATTACTTACCTAGTTGAATAACTGACAGATAGGTACTTACTTAGTTGAATAACTGACTGGTCACACAATATTCAGCAACAAAACGAACAATTGTTATTCTAAATCATTCAATTTGCAATTGCAAACGTTAGTAGGCAGTTTAGGAAGCAATTTGTAGATATATGCATGCATTTATGTAAGTAGGTATCTAGGTAAATACTTCTTACAATCTACTTGCTATGTAGGTTTACGAGTATTGTCTTTGGTACAACAAAATACTAATAATTCTAATCATAACTACTTTCATCATCTTCTTATATTTAATAAAGGGCTTCTGTGGTTGTGTTTGCTGTTATGTTGCATAATCATAAAATAGCATTTATTTCACATAACCACACATTATTTTATAACTAAGTAGGGGTACTTATTTAATAGTTTTATTTTAATAGTTTTCTAGATAATAGTTTTATAATAAGAGCACTGGTGGTCTAGTGGTAGTTACCCCGCCTTCCGATCCTAAGGTCGTGGGTTCGAATCCGGTCGTGCACCAATGGATTTTTCGCTACGAAAAATTTATGTGCGCAATGCCAGTGCTCTCATACGTTGAAGAAAAAAATCGTGAGGAAACCGGCATGTTCCAGAACTAGAAATTCAAAAGACATGTGCCATCCACCAATCCGCATTGGGCTTGCGTGATGGATTAAGACGCAATCACTCTCGCTTGAGAGTAGGCCAGTCCCAGCAGTAGGAACATTAGAAGGCTGTCATGATGAAGATGATTATAATAGTAGGTACTGATTATAGTAGGTACCTGGTAATCATTATAATAAGATTATAATTATTTATGTACGATTAAACCTCTGTTAGCTAAGTACCTAATTATGTATTTCAGATCTGTCACAGTGTATGTTCATGTCATGGAACTAATAAATAATAAGTACCTAGTATTACCTACCTACAACTTTAAAATATTTGGTTCATGTTCATTATTATAAGAATGGGGACAACGCGAATTTTATTTAATAATTTTATTAAAATCCCACTGTCCCCATTAGCTTGTTTTGTTTTATTGCCATTAATTTGTTATAGTTTCTAGTTGCATGTTTTATTTATAGTTTAATTAATTAATTTTTGTTTTTATGGATCTGGCGTTATCTGAAATAAAATATTTTTATTTATTTATTTATTTATTTATTTATTTGCGGGGACATCGGGAATACACGGAATAACATGGATATAACCTACTTTTAGCGTGCCGCGAAATTACTGTCATTTTGAATAAGGGGATTGGTCTATAAACGGCACAGCATATTTTAAATTGTCTTATTTTCAATATAATTTTTTTTTTGTAAATTAAATAAAAATAATTAACTTTTAAATATTGGGCTAAACTCTCTTACGTTTCACTGAACTTAAAGTTTTTAATTAATACAGCTTCCCATCATCACTCACTTCCATTCATAAATGTTAAAGGCCATGGCACACCGTATCCAAGGTGTAGACGTAAGACGCACATTACTGAGCAGAGGCCGTATCCGGAATAATGCTTTTGTAATCGTAAATCGTTAAAATTAGACTTAACATTATAGAAATTCAAATCGTTAATCTAAATAAATAAATAAATAATGCTGGACAATCCACACAGCATCATCTAGCCCCAAGGTAAGCTGCTGATAAACAGAGCTGTGTTTATGGGTACTAGATGACTGATTTATACTTAATACAATACAATACATATATAGATATTTTTTCTTATATACTTATAGAAAATACCCAGAACACCCGGAACAAATATTTGTAGATCGTACAAACATTTGAACCGAGGCGGGAATCGAACCCGCAACCGCCGCGTCGCAGGCGGACCTGCGCCCGCTGCGGCACATCGGTCGTCATATTAATTTAGCAGAGAGAATCTAGCTGGTTAGATAACCAGCTAGATTAATGTAAGTATTTAAAAGTCTTTAGAAAATTAATAACAAATACAGTTTCATGCATTACCACGCAGTGGTACGTGCACACGTGCGCTACGTCTACGTGTACAAACCGGTGTGCTTTGGCCTTGATTATGTATGGTTCTAAAAATGATGTAACATAATTAATTGTCTGTTTTGTTACATGAATAGTTAAAGTTAATGCTAATTATGCAGTTATGTTTTAATGATGAGACTGTAATCCTTTCACTGAGCTCTTATTCATAATCATAACGCTCTTAAAATTAATCTTGTTATTTTAATGTCGAATGAAACTGACACTAGTATTAATAGTCGTAAATATTCTCTCGTAAGCAAAACTTAACTTCGCGCGAAACGTAAATAAGCGTGATTAAAAAAGCTGTTGCAGATGTCGGTGGATGGTGAAGGGTCTAGATCTGTCGTGGTACTCCCTGAGGAGGTATTGTCCAGCAGTGGACGCGTCTATTGACTGATATGATAGTTTCTCTCGCGAGTTTGAACTCGCGTTTAAACTTGCGACCAATCTCCACTGATCTCCATCTCATACTGTCTAATATGACAGTTTGACCAAGTTTTTAAGAGTAGTAGAGTTTTTTGTGCTCGTCCGGGGAAGGACTACCACCATACCTATTTCTGCCGCCAAGCAGTAATGCTCGCATTGCTGTGTTCCGGTGTGAAGGGTGTTTCCGGTGAAATTCCTGGCACATGAGGCTTTCGATTTTAGCCTCAAGGTGGCAACCCGCGAGGGATACCTCTGGTATTGCAAGCGTCCATAGGCTGCGGTAACCGCTTACCATCTTGTGGGCCCCGTACGCTTGGTTGCCACTTCAG
Source organism: Colostygia pectinataria (assembly GCA_951394395.1). NCBI lineage: Eukaryota > Metazoa > Arthropoda > Insecta > Lepidoptera > Geometridae > Colostygia > Colostygia pectinataria. The sequence goes on along the minus strand of OX596374.1, from coordinate 5,221,157 downwards.
TTGTATAAAAAAAAAATAGCTAGCTACATAGATCTTATTATATCAACCCGCAGATTGAAGTGTGGACAGAATACTGGCGGCATTACCACGTTTGTGGTAGCGCTTATTCGTTGGCCGAAAAAGCCAGTTAGGAATTACATGCCAATTTATAGTTCTCTCGGCGGATCTAGGCTTCTGTAAAGTTAGCCGTTTGTGATGCGCAAAGACAATTTAGTTTGAAAAAGCTCCATTGCGCATCGAAACGGCTAACTTCACGGAAGCCTAGATCCGCCGAGAGAACTATACACGGTTCAACAAGAGGTTCAATAATTGCATGCAAGAATTGCTTTGTCAAATTGATTTCGGAGCAAAATAGGCAATTCTTGCATGCAACTATCGAACCGTGTAAATGGGTATTTTTGGAAACTTTAGTTTTTACCAGTAGAAATTATTTTGACGTTTATTCACTTGGTTTTTGTTTGTTACAGATTTTTCTCTTCAAAGACACTGGCCGCGAGCAAAACAAAATTGTGAGGGCCGACATCATGGTGAGTTGAGTACAATCAAAAGTAATTGAGTTCTATGTGATAGAGCTCGTCCGGGGAAGGACTACCACCATACCTATTTCTGCCGCAAAGCAGTAATGCTCGCATTGCTGTGTTCCGGTGCAAAGGTTATGTTTTCCGGTGAAATTACTGGCACATGAGGCTTTCGATCTTAGCCTCAAGGTGGCAACCCGCGAGTGATACCTCTGGTATTGCAAGCGTCCATAGGCTGCGGTAACCGCTTACCATCTTGTGGGCCGTACGCTTGGTTGCCATTTCAGTTGTATAAAAAAAACAGTCAGTATTCTAAGCACTTTGCTATTTGTTTTTTGTATTTTTTTTAGTAAGAGTAATAATTATGTAATCCTGTGATTTTAGATTTTATTAAAATAATTTACTGTTGATCAATATAACATATTCAATAATATACATTTGTTTTAATTTAAACTTCTAAACACTACAAGCGGGATCCGTTTCCAAAACTATTTGAAGTATTTTTTTGTAGCCACGGATGACGGGATCAGTGGATAAAAATATTTAATCGTTTTTTATTGGAAACCGATGCCGGTATCGGTGGATAAAACTTGGCAGTATCAGTGGCCAATTAAATCTGATCCCGGGATCCGTGGACAGAAACCCCAATAGAATATTAATGTAATATTGTTTTTTTTTTATTTGATAGCTCTGTGCCTATGTTTTAAGTATTTATTGTTTTGTATATAACTAAAATTTTATTATTAGCCTTTTATTTCCCAATAATTCAAACATTAATGAAATCCCCAGAAATAGTATCATTTTTCTGCAATAAAAAGTAGCCTTATATAATACCTATAATATACAGAAAACCAGTGCTATGACATTATTTGTTCTGCCATACCACAAGAATGGTGGCCATTTTTGCAAGGTACTAACCGTTATTTTTTTAAGTCATAATTGTTAAAAAAAGTTTTTTTTTAGTTGGTAACAAAACAAACGGTTTTATTATTATTATTATTATGTGTTATTCAAAATTATATTATATCTCTGTATGTATCTTAATCTTAAACTACTGTTTCAGTGGATCCGTCTCTGGCTAGCGCTCAGCGTGTCATCAATAGCTACAGTTTGGTCACAGTCACAACACACGAATGCAGTAAGACAAATTATTTATTACAAGCTGACTCGCGCGGCATCACTCGCGTTTTTGCAGTTTTTATGCAGGAACAGTACATTTTTCGGGGATAAAGTAGCCTGTGTTATCCAGGAACTTAAACCACCTACATTTCAAATTTCATCACAATCGGTAAAGTCGTCACGGAGATACGTGCTGTCCTTATCTTCACTCGATTACTATGTCATTTGTATTTTGTTTACCAGTTGGATGAATGTGAAACTAAATACTTGATAGTACCTAAGCCCCGGTTGAAAAAGGTTATTTTGTATAGGTAATTTTCTTACTGACAGAATAACATAATACCAAGCTTCCCGCGTACCTCTGAATGTATGTATGATACGGTTAGATCTTCTAACCCTTCTAAACTAAGCAAGATTTCAAGATTTCAAGATATTTATTTGCACAAATAAGTGTTACAAAAGGTCTTAAAAGTAATATGGCACTTAGAACTTATTTGCCCTTTTCAGGCATTGCAAATTATTTTGCAACGCATTTGAATGCGGTTCTCATCAATAGATAGATTCAAGAAGGTCTATTAGTTTAAGCACCCGTGCGAAGCCTGGGGTGGGTCGCTAAAATATAATAAATAAATAAATATTGGCGGTGATTTTCACACATCACCACTTAACTATCAATCACGCTGGATGAAATTTGATACAGATATAGATTAAAGTCTGGAATAGCACATCAGCGCGACGCAATTTTTTTTTTCTTTTATTTTAAATCATCATCATCAACTCTATCTTTACAGGATAAACCTAATACGACGAGAAAGTATTTACATACAATCAATTATTATAAGTCAAAAATACCTCAAATTCCATTAAAAAAATTTGAAAAATCAATTAAAAATCACGTTATCTACACTATGCTATATATCTTCTTTTTTTGTAACTTTGTTTTTAGTATTATTTATATTATTATTATTTTCCAAATTCATGTTTTTAAGTAGGTACTGTAAGCTGTATGTTTTTTTTTTTTTTTATTTTTTTATATTTATTGTATTATTTCAGTTCTGTTGTCTTTGTCTATGTCTTTGTGCTGTCAAATAAATTCTTTCTTTCTTTCTTTCTTTTTTATGCGGGAACCAATGGTAACCTAATTCCATGTTATTGCGTCAGTTAATAAATATTTTGTATTTGTTATTTTTTGTAGACTATCAAAATTGTCTAACAAAGCATGTTAACTTACGTCATTTCGTTATTAAGCCCATACATTGTAGTTCACTAGCAGAACGGGAAACCACTAACTTTCTCTCGCTAGGAAGCAACTTCTATTCATTTGTTAGATGTAAACGTTCCTGGAAACGCAGCTATTTTAGCGCCTCATTCATACGTAAAACCTCTGTTAGCTAATCGATCACTCTCGCTCGAGAGTGGCCAGTGTTCCAGCAGTGGGAATTAGAAGGCTATCATCGCTTTTGTTCTTTTACAAATTTGACAAATACTTAGCAAGCCGCTAATGTAAGTTCTCATGAGTCAGTGGCCAACTTTGCTAACAGAGTTTTTAGGCCGCCCGAAGGCCTCTGTCATGGCCTAACATCTTTGAAAAAGCCTCTGAAATGGGTAACTATCATGCTTGTTATTATTTTTCATTTGAACCTAAAAATAATATTAATATGAACTACCAAAATTGGTCCCAACTCCAGTATTATATTACAGTGTTTTTTCGAATAAGGCTATCCAACGAAGTTAAGAGAGAACAGATTTTTTTTATATCACCTAAGTGGCAATCAAGCAACGCCGACGGCCCACTTGATGGTAAGCGGTCACCGTGGCCTATGTAGGTACGCTTGCAACATCAGAGATATCACTTGCGCGTTGCCACCTTCAAGGCGATTCTCGTGCATGGAATGATAAAATTTCTATGCGTTTTTGAAGATGTATATCAAATGTAACCATTTATCTATGGCACGAGAATCTCCCTTCTGAGACGTAGATCTAAAGTCTCATGTGCCTGAATTTCACCGCAAACTACCCTTCGAACCGAAACACGCAATGCTCGCATTAGTCCTTCCCCGGACGAGCTCCTTTAAGACCTTTTGTAACACTTATTTGTGCAAATAAATATCTTGAAATCTTGAAATCTTGAAATCTCTATCACAAAGAATTCTGCTACTCTTAAACTCTTGTACTGGATGTTATGTTAATGTCTTGTGGTAATTGTATGGTATTATATAAGCACTCGCAATGGACGCATTCACACTCGATTACATACACCCATATTCTAAGACGATTCCTCAAGAATTCCTTGACTCGACTCAACCTCACTCGAAAAATACGTAGTATTAGTTGCAAAAATTCTCCTCCACTTACTCCCACTCGGTTTTTCTTACCGGAGGCAGGAGGAAACTTACCTTGAGTCGAGTGGAGGAAGATTCGAGGAAACTTGTTAGAATATGGGTGTTAGTTTACATCGTAGTACCTAAAACAGTTCGAGCAATGCGTTCAATGCGAGCACCATAGATAATCGCTATACTGATTATGAGAATTCGGGTCAAAATCCCTTTTGAAGCTTCAAGCTCTTAAAGGAGATTTTGACACAAAAAAATATCTCAAAATCCCCTTTCTAGTATGCGGTCGAGACTATTAACTGTTGCTTATTTATTTTTAAATGCACAGTTCTGATGTAATGCAACACACTTAACGCTTGATTTCTTAAAGTTGTAATTGCCCTTAACAGATTATCTTACATAATCTCATATCACGTTTAAACTATTTCCGAGAGAAAGTATGTTACACTTGAATGTGTGGGTATTTAAATTGAAACGCTTGTCGTCATAAACCCTAGGGTCCACTAGAGCACAAATCTGCCGCATAAATATTCTGCCGCCAAGCAGTAATGCTCGCATTGCTGTATTGCGGTTTCCGTTTAAATTACAGGCACATGAGACTTTCCATCTAACGTCTCAGAGTGGTAACACGCAAGTGATATCTCTGATGTCGCAAGCGTACATGGGCTACGGTAACCGCTTACCAACAAGTGGGCCGTACGCTACGCTTGGTTACCACTTTAGTGGTATAAAAAAAACATGCTTCCTTCGCAGGGGATTATTTAGGGGATTTGCGAACCAAGCTTGTTCATTTTTACAAAAAAAAATAAAAGAAGCAATTAATCTCAATATTTTTTTTAAGTAAAAAATTAGTACTTACCTATATTCATAGATACGTTAACTTTTGATAATGGAAATTGGGCAATTTGGGCATAACACGTAACTATCGAAGGAACCGATAATGTCTCCCTGTTGTCTGACTCTCGCTCGAGAGTAGGTCAGTGTCCAACCAGTGGGAACATTAGAAGGCTGTCATGATGATTTTACAAGCGGCCTTAACCTACGCGATTATAAAAAAAAGAAAAATGACGAAAACTGCATCACCTACTACTTATTCGGAGTCAATCACACTCCCTGACATCTTCGTTCTTCCGTTGCCCAGGTAACACGACCGAGCATGCGTATTGCGCGCCGCATCGTATTCACAGCACACCGCCATCTAGCGACACCAGGGGCCCAATCATGAACTCTTATAGCGATTCAAATGAAGAAATAAACTAAATTGTCAAAAAATGTTATACCATGTTATGATTGTCTAATTGATGTCATGGTACAAAAGTTTTTGACAATTTTAGGTCTTCATTTGAATCGCTTTATGAGTTCATGGTTGGGCCCCAGTACTCCTTATAGTGCCTACGCTTTCAGATCTTTTCAACGGATTATATTGCATCAAAAGACAAGTGATTCAATAGTAAAGACTATACATTAAACGTATAGTTTGAACACCTGTTCGAAGCCGGGGCGGGTCGCTAGTTATTGCATAAGACGGTGTGCGTGCGCACTACTTGAGTGTCAATAACGCAATTCTAATTTAAGTGCCATCACCTCTGAGATATATTAAGTGTCCTGTAAACATGTTGGGTAACAGCATTATGGACGTAACTATGGACTAAGTTACGAACATAGACGTAACGTAAATGCATTGATGAACGAACTTTTCAACTTAGATCATGAAGGACCTAAAGGTTATCTTTAGGTCCTTTACCTAAGTTGAAAGGTATTCCAAAGCTGGAGCGGGTCGTTAGTCCATAATACAATAGTAAGCTAGTAGAACTGTAAAATAAAACTTAAAAAATTGTAAAATATCATCTCCATACAAAAACCTGGGCGCAGCTTAGACATACTCGTAGAAATGCCCAGGCAGGTTCACTTTCATTTCAGTTTTTTCCCAGTCACACCACTTTTACTCGACCGGCGGGTTTTACTTTTGTATATGGCAACACTAATGCTGCCATGCCTTTCGCGAAGTTCCGGATAACATTGGTTTTATAGTCGTGCGAAATGCGATTATATTATTTCCTGCTTTGGACGATCTTATTACATTTTTACTTACGTGCTTACAGATAACGTCTCAGTGTTATTCAATTTAAGTAAATAAATAGCTGTTTCATAAGCACAAAACGCAGTAAGTAGGTAGTAAGCAATGAATCCGCTTTTGAAAATTTATGTAGTAATAAGTCAAGGCCCATTTACACGGTTCAATAATTGCATGCAAGAATTGCCTTGATAAATCGATTTTAGAACAAATGTTTGACATATTGCTCGTCAATTTGACAAAGCAATTCTTGCACAAGTTCTTGCATGCAATAGGCAGCCTTCTTACGTTCCCACTAGGACCATAGAAATGTAAGTACTTATTCCGATTTCTGTGGCTAGGACACTGGCCTACTCTCAATTATTTTGAATAATCCACCGCGCACCCAATGCGGATAGGTGAATCAGAATTTAGTGTACTAGCGCACCCGCCCTGGCTTCGTACGAGTGCTATAAACCTTCCTATTGAATCCCTCTATCTATAAAAAAAACCGCATCAAAATCGTAGTTTTAAAGATCTATGCATAGGGACAAACAGCGGGAAGCGACTTTATTTTATAATGAGTAGTGAATTATGTAATTATTCTTTGATTTAATATGAATTAACTTAGACCTGGTGGTAGGACTCTTCAGCAAGGGCACGTCTTGGTGGGTACCACCGCAGTGTCAGATATTCTACCTCCAAGCAGTAGTGTGCAAGCTGCACTGTGTTTAGGTTTGAAGGGCACTGTAGCAAGTGAAATTACTGAGCTAAAGAGACGTCTCGGGGTGATAAGCGCAGTGCAGTGCCACGCAAACAATTAAAAACTTTAAGCTTTGGGTGGCACTGCATCTGTTATAGTCAGGCGTGGTGCTTAACATCAGGTGGGCGCTTTGATTGCTGACATAAAAAAAAAATAGTTGAAACTTTAAATGATGATTCGTTGCGCTCCGATGCGCTTCGCCAGGTCTAAACAACCCGTTAAACTTAGCATTAGCAACAGTAAAAGGTGTTATTTACCCACTAAAATTCACACACTCATTAAACAAATGATGCGAAACAGTAGCGATGTTAATGTCAGCAATTAAACCAATTGCTTTCTGTAATGCGAGCTAGGTGAGCTACCTTTATGTAATATTTCCGTTGTTACTATTATCTGAATGAATAACTGTTTTAGTGCACTCTTGCACTTGGTTTTGGCTTGCACTTGCTGGCGCGGTGGGTTTGTGCTCGGTTGAAATGAAATGAAATAAAAAAAAAAAAATTTTGTGTTTTAAAATATTTAAAGAACGGCAACACGCGAGTGATACCTCTAGTATTGCAAGCGTCCATAGGCTACGTTAACTACTTAACATCAGGTGGGCCGTATGCTTATTTGCCATCTTGGTGGTATAAAAAAAATAACAAAAATTAAATTGTTTATTTGCTTGAAGCATGGTGTATTCGTTTTTACAATCATAAATTGGTTCCACATACCAATTGTTGTGTAGTTTAGAAGTACAAGGTTACTGTCGATTCCTTCTGCGGGACATTTGCATAATCTGCGTATATTTGGTCCTAGTTTGGGTACCTATTTCTATGTTACTGTTACTATTTTGTATTTAAAAAATAATGTAATGAGTTATCTGGTTCCCATAGCTTTGCTTAATTCTAAGCACAGAATAATATAATAGTATAGAATATAAAAAAAGTATTTTTCGTCACACAAACATAAAAATAACAAAACAAATAATAACTAAATTAACGTAACGAAAAAAGGCAACCACTCAGCATTTTTTTTTTTTTTGTATAACTGAAGTGGCAACCAAGCGTACGGCCCACAAGATGGTAAGCGGTTACCGCAGCCTATGGACGCTTGCAATACCAGAGGTATCACTCGCGGGTTGCCACCTTGAGGCTAAGATCGAAAGCCTCATGTGCCAGTAATTTCACCGGAAAACATACCCTTCACACCGGAACACAGCAATGCGAGCATTACTGCTTGGCGGCAGAAAAAGGTATGGTGGTAGTCCTTCCCCGGACGAGCTCTATCACAGAGAACTCTACTACTCTTACTATTTGCTACAGATTTGCATGTAAAGTAAAGTAAAGTAATAGTGCCTATCTGTAACGCTGGTTTTCAGTGGATTTCAGTGGTCAATAAACTAGAGGCAAGAATTCTATTGGTATTGCGAGTATCGTAATGTATGAAGGGCTTCACACATTGAAAACACAACATCATTTTAAACATCAGGCGGGGGCATCATTGTCATGTCACTTTCTGACATAAAAAAAACTAAAAAATGTATGTGTATGTAGTCTTGGACTTACGATACGACCTGCGTTTATTGTCAGTCAATAACGCAACCATTTTATATAATAAGATGGTAAAGTAGGTACTCAGCATAGTACGCAAGTAGGCGAGTAGGCCGAGCGTTCAGTTCAGCTGATTGCAGAGAATCGTTAAATTAAACGGATTTCGTATGAGGTTATTGTGTCTTAGACACTCCGTCTTATTTCACAAACGTTTTACCATTTAGACGACCGATGTGGCGCGGCGCGACCGCCTTGCCCTCTGGCTTGGCTCTGACGGAAGACCAGCGCTGGTTGTCAGGATCAGCACATGCTGAGTCAGGGTCCGTTTTTGCAACTACTTACCTAACTAATATCACTCCATCAGGTACATCTGTATTTTCTTGCGTACGTTGCAAATAAACTTTATTCTTCTTCTTCTTCTTCCTTGGGACATATATTTGTACGATTTGCAAATATTTGTTCTGGGTGTTTTGGGTATTTCTATGTACAATAAAAAAGATATCCTTGAATGTATTGTATTGTAGTTATCTAGTTCCCATAACACAAGCTCTGCTTAGCTTGGGGCTAGATGATGCTGTGTGGGTTGTCCACACAGAACTAATATCTAGTTCTCGCTAAAACTCGAGAACGGCTACACCGATTAGGCCAATTTCTGTCTTGAAATATTTGCGTAGAAGTTCAGGGAAGATTGAGACGGTGAGAAAAATGGTCAGCTAGTAATTTATATAAAAAAGAAGAAGATAAGAAGATTAGCTGGATGATACGTTAACGTTACGATTGAAGCATTATTCCGGATACGATTGCACAATGAAGTAGGTACCTAGGTAACGCTCGGTTGACCATAGACAATCGATACAGATATCTAGCACACAATAAACCTACTCTATCATACAGTGCAATCTAACAGCTTATGTAACATGTAACATTTGATTTATGATGTGAGACGCCCCGGAAGTAATTGAGAGTGCCCACTATTATATAATTCCATTACATAGTTGTTTGAATTAAGGTCAATATCATCTAAATATTTATTATTTGATGACCTCGCTGGCACGGTAGGTGAGTGCCCGGTTGCGGATTCGATTCCCGCTGCGGTACAAACGTATGCATGATCTGCAAATATTTGTTCCGGTTCTGGGTGTTTCATGTTTTGTTCCTTGTTTACAAAAAAAAGTATAGGTACTTAAATAAGTAATTATTAGTTACTAGCGGATTCGCTCTGGCTTCGCACGTGTGCTATAAACTTTACTAAAACTTTAAACTTTAACTTTAAAAAACTTTAGGAGTAAAGTTTATAGCACACGTGCGAAGCCGACGTAGTACGAAGTTATTTAACTCTATCTATTAAAAAAACCGCATCAAAATCCGTTGCGTGATTTTAAAGATCTAAGCATACATAGGGACAGACAGCGTGAAGCGATTTTGTTTTATACTATGTAGTGGTTGTTCTCAAGTACAGGCGTAAATTCACCTAGCTATTAGACGTTTCAAAATGATCCTTGTGATATAATTGAATAAAGATATTTTTTACTTTACTTTAACGCGATTTTCATTAAATAGATAGCGATTTAAGAGGATGGTTTATACGTATTATACGTAATTTAGACTGCGTTTCCATCAGAGTTTATTTATTATTTATTTTATTTATTTATTTACTTTAATTAAAACGGACAGAAGTTCCAATTACATTAATTAAAGATATTATGTAGATAATTTACAATAATAATAAGCAGTAGATATAGATATAAATAATGTCAAGATACAATTAAATTATTGCATAAAAAAGTTAAAATAGATACAGAAAAAATAAATTACAAGTCTAAAATAATAATTAATGTCATTACAAAATAATACATAGAAAGAGAGATAAATAAATTAAACACAATCAATTAATAGTAGAGCACACATATGCGTCTTGCTCACATAACTTAACACACTGATAATATCCTCGACCACTCATCCGCAAACAAATCTAATTCCGGATTAGCATCCAAGAGAGATTAGTAGATTAGAGTTAAGCTAGCATTGAAGATTTGAAGCTGTCAGAGCGAGACTAGCTAAATGAAGTGATTCTATTGGTTCCTAACATACACATCCCTCGCTACACATCCTCGCACATCTCTAGTGGAAACGCAGCCAGCACCAATCGGGGGTCGCTTAATAGGTAAACAAAAACAGACAAATAAATCATCTATTTCACTTACCTACTGCGTTTCGCTTAGGGCGTGTTTGCGTTGCGTTGCATCACAACGCTTTGTAGACTATATAGACTTTTTTGTGATGCTTACGACCCGTAACTACTGGTTACTTGAACTATAGTTAGCTTCCTAGTTTCAACACACGTTCACATCCTGAATCCGTTTTGATATAACTAGAACGTTGTAGTTTATCTTGTTTGGTCTTTGCTTATGTTAAGCCATCGAGTTTGAGTAGACTCGATGGGTTAAGAGGCCTTTCCAAGATTTAGCGATATAATTCATGAAGTTCGCGTGAATGTATCTTTATATAGTATAAGTAATAGCGCGCGCGATGAAGAGAGATACGTTCTCCCTCCATAAGCGCTCAGCGCGGTTTGAGATAGTCATGGAAATGATTGCTATTTTAAAATCATTATCATATGATATTATTATAAAATTTTATCACAGCTATTTCACATGCTATTTTTCACAGGCAATGATTTTCATTTTGACGGTCTAAAATGTCATTTGGTGAAAGCTACTAGTGCTATCTCTTCTTCTTCTTTTAATTTGTGGCGTCTGTGGCTGAGTTTGCCACAATTTTGCCAATGTCAATGTTGTCGACATTGGGTAGAAACTTGAAACATAATGAAACACTATATCCACTAGAACGTCCAGTGGCACTATAATACCACAAAAGTTTTTACCAGCATACGTCCATGGTACTAACAGGCCACAAATCAATCCAATAAGAAACCTTAGTGGATTCTAATAACATTCAACTTTAGTCGATCAGGAACTTAGTCGATTATATTAGAGTGTTGAACTACGATTCTTTTGATATGCAACACTAGGCAAACAAGGAAGCGAATATTTTACCGTGATTTAATATGTTTTATGTGACATCATGGCGGGTCGAATTTCACGTCTGGATTTAATTGCTTTGTTTTATTTCTTATTTTATGTCTAACTAACTATTTTATACCAAAAGAAAGCCAGATACGTCTGCTTTAATACAAAAATAATAACCGGTAGGTATTATTTTTGTTGACAAAATTTTATAATATCATCATATGATAATGATTTTAAAATAGCAATCATTTCCATGACTAGTTTGAGAGTCGCTGCTTCGATCGATATGATTATAAGTGCGCTAAGGTGTGATTTTAAAAAATTCGTATTAAAAAAAGTCAATGCTATTAGACTATTTTTTTCGTTGTATTTATTTAATAAAAACTTAAACTTTAATCAAGCAGGTGTATTTTTATTGTAAACTCCTTACTTTAGCAGAAATAACAAGCGTAAAATTGGGAAAAGTACGCGTTTAGACCGTCTTTTTTCAAAAATATTGACCTAACATGCTGTATTTTTCTCTGTACACTTAAATTTTAAAACTGTGATTATTATAATTGCATTTTTGGAAATATGTTAGACTTTGTTATTTCATAGAAAAAATGATCGAAAGTTGACTGGAATTGCTCATTTTACGAAACGTGCGTTACTAATTATTTTTTTAATCAGTTATGTCTGGAGTTAATTAATATTTGCTCTGTTGGCTTAAATTTTAAGGGATAAAGCTTTTATTTGTTTTTATTTTCGTTAAAATATCTTCAACACACGAGCCACAATAGTGTTCGAAACTTCACGGGCTACAAGAAAATTCAAGGATTGTCAAGGATAGGGCTCTTAGCAGTGTATGGCGCGGTCTCTACTAGGGCAAATCACGAAATACTCATTTGACAATTGTAAACTTATACAAATAGTCCAGTTCTCAATTTGTATAGGTTTTTGGTAGGCCTTTTGTGACCAACCACTAAGTATGGCGATCGGGGGGAAATTAGATATGCTAGGTAGTTATAATATGTTTTTTTTTGCATAGGTACACCTGCGTGATTGTGGGTTTTGACATTTTCAGTAAGGCAAAACTATCAGAAATCTTCAATCCAACTTGACTTTTTGACGATTTTTGATTTTTTGAGTTTTTACGACCAATGTGGCGCGGTGGGAGAAGGTCCGCCTGCGACGCGGAGGTTGCGGGTTCGATTCCCGCCTTGGGACAAATGTTTGTAGGATCTGCAAATATTTGTTCCGGGTGTTCTCTATGTATAATAAAAAAATATCTATCTATGTATTGTATTGTATTAAATATATATCAGTCATCTAGTACCCATAATACAGCTCTGTTTAACAGCAGCTTACCTTGGGCTAGATGATGCTGTGTGGATTGTCCAGCATTATTTATTTATTTATCTTACTGTATATATCCGGCTCGAAGGACCATGATGTACGGGACATCAGTAAAAGTAAAGATGTAGATTTGTTTGACACTGCATTTATTTAACACTAAGTTGAGGAAACGATGATGAGTCGCGTGTTTGTAGCGGACTGACTCGCGTTGCCTGTTTTCGCGATATGAAACGAAAATGCTTGCATTGCAAAACTGTGCGGTACTTAGACCGTACAGTACCGTGACCTCTACCATTGCTTATTCTTCATTCTTTCTTTATTCTTTACGAGCTGACCCGCACGGTTACATCCACAGTTTTTCAGTGTCTATGCTATCCTATAGGAACGGTGCCTACATTTTTCCGACATAAAAAGTAGTCTATGTGTTATTCCAGGACTAAGCCATCTACATTCCAAACATCACAATCGGTAAAGTCGTCACGGAGATACGTGATAACAAACATACACACACACACACACACACAGACTTTCGCATTTATAATATTAGTAGGAATGTACACAATAAAAATATACATTGAAACTTATCTAAAAGGCATGTACAAAGGCGAGCTTTACCCTAAATGCTTCAACTTTAGTAATAAAATTGTTCTGAACATTGTTGCATCTTTATTAATTTTTGCCTGTTTTCAGGGGGTGCAACAAAATGCCGCGAGCTTCGAGTGGGGGTGGCAACTGGCACCTCAGGGGGAAGGACCAGGCACAGTGGGACATTACTACGTGAAACTACCGCAGGTCACACATAATCCATACCTATTTCTGCCGCAAAGCAGTAATGCTCGCATTGCTGTGTTCCGGTGTGAAGGGTATGGTTTCCGGTGAAATTACTGGCACATGAGGCTTTCGATCAAGGTGGCAACCCGCGAGTGATACCTCTGGTATTGCATGTTGTGTACGCTTGGTTGCCACTTCAGTTATGAAAAAAAAAAAATAGCAAGTGACTAATTAATAATGTAATGGTTTCTAAATGTTGGCAACTCGCACTATTTGGTACCAGTTCGGAATCAGTTCTGTCGGTACCAGTTGTTGAACGACTCCGATTACTAAAAAACAATTTAAGTTAACTAAGATCAAAAGTTTGCATCTTTGGGAATGCAACTGTTATACCGAACAAAACTTAACAAAGTAATTAGAACTCGTCAGCCAGAATCTGTCTCAGTGGGTACCACCTCAGTGCCAGATATTCTTTCTCCAAGCAGTGGTGTGCAAGCTGCACATGGTGGCAAGTGAAATTACTGGGCGAGAGACTTTTTTTTAAACCACAGAAGTGGCAACCAAGCGTACGGCCTACTAGATGGTAAGCGGTTACCGTAGCCTATTTACGCATGCAACATCATAGATATCACTTGCGTGTTACCACCCTGAGACGGACACCTACACACACTTATTTGACCGGAAACCATACCCTTCGAACCGGAATACGTCAATGCGAACATTACTGCTTGGGGGCAGAAATAGGTAGGTGGTAGTCCTTCCCCGGACAAGCTCTATCACAAAGAACTCTACTACTTTTTATAAACTTACTCAACTTATCAACTTCTCAGGGTGATGAGCGCAGTGCAGTGCCACGCAGAACTATATAACTTAAAGCTTTGGGTGTCACAGCAACTGTTATGGTTAGGAGTGGTGATTAACATCAGACGATCAGGCGAAAACAAAAAAAAATGAAGAGCCCATGAATGCGAATATGCAAACTGTTTGCAGTCGGAGCAGCGCGTGTTGTACGCGGCGGACGGCACCGGTTACCACGGCGCCGTGGCACTCAACACCAGCGACGAGAATCACACGCACACCGCGCACTTCGCACTGGGACAGAAAGCCATCGATCTAACTGCTCAACTGGTATAACTACATCATTTATATTATAACTAATCTTTATCTTTACACTAGCGACCCCCCGGCTTCGTATGGGTGCATAAACTATACGTATAAACCTTGTTTTACTTATTTTATGTTTAGCGCCCACAAGATGGTAAGCGGTTACCGCAGCCTATGGACACTTGCAATACCAGAGGTATAACTCGCGGGTTGTCACCTTGAGGCTAAGATCGAAAATAATAATAATAAAAAACGTTTATTTCGTTACCAACTAAAAACATTACCATCAGCTATTACTAAAAATATAGAGTAACAAAAAATCTCATGTGCCAGTAATTTCACCGGAAACCATACCCTTCACACCGGAACACAGCAATGCGAGCATTACTGCTTGGCGGCAGAAATAGGTATGGGTATGTTTATTCACTTTATTTATTGATGAAAATCGCATACAAGTCCATAGCGTAGTTTAAAATGTCTAAGCTTACCTATATCAGTCTGTATGTACAGAGGAAAAGACTCTGTAGTCTGCCGTCTTTGTATGTTTGTGCGTATGTAGGTAGATACGCTTAGATATCTTTTATGCTTCTCTTTTTTATCTTCTTTTTTTATTATCTTTTAGGTCATGATGATGAATTTAACCTTTATTTTTTCAGACACCACCACATACCTTTCAAGCCGCAGCCAACGTAGACCCAGTCGATATCTTCTTACTTCAGCAGCAATACCCCATAACTGGCATTGGCCAACAGCCATACATTTTCCCAGGAGCCAGCAATATCCTCCCCAATTACTACTACAACAACCTTACACCTTTATACAATTTACAAACACAGCACCCTAAAAACGAAGCAATCGAAGAAGCGAGAAGCTCAAAGCCTCTCGAAAGAGATGCAGACACTGAGCAAGTATTCGCTACCCCTGTTGTACAAGTTTTCAAAGACGTCAATTGTTCTAATGACAAAGACCTCGCTAGCGATCTACAAAAGTCTAAAGAACTCTTTGCGGAAATACCTTCGTACAACGCGCACGATATCAATGGACACTTTGGAGTAAAGGATGGAGCGACAAAACGACCTTTAACTTACCGCGGTGCAGTTAATTTCAGAGTCGAATCACCGAGGTTAAATGCTAGAAACGAAAGATTTTACTACACAACACAAGTAACTCCAACAACTGAAGCTGTGACAGAAGAATATAACGAAACTAACGAGGGAATAAGAAAGCTAGTAGCTAGTACACAAGACCTTATTTCTAATGATGATTTGCTAAGAATCAATCACGCTGTGGAACAACACTTCAAGGAACAGAGTGAAGATTTGATCAAACCCCGGCCAAGATTTAGTTTTAGAAACCAAGAAAGCCGTGATTTCGAAACTTTACACACATCTCCAACACAAATTACTGTAAGAGCTAAAATAGGTAACATCGTCAATTCAGATATAATTGAGCATTTGGAAAGTAATCAGAGTAAAGAACAAATATTGCAGGCTAATTCAAATGAATACAGATTCGCTTCTCCTATAGTCGTAGCTGACAACCCACACAAAAATTACAAAGATCAAATTGTAAACAATATTGTTTCAACTATGGTTCCGTACTTAGAAAACGGATACGAAATCGTAGGCGTAAAGCAAACCGAAGAAACGAATAATCATAATTATGATGATCAAGTCAATGTTACTCCAAGACCTCTAAGTCAAAACTATTTGGCACCTATCACTGTAGCGTTACGACTCCTAAATGATAACGATACGTTCAATTCAATCGACGATCATGAAACTTCTGATAGTGAAATAGTATCGGACACTGTTAAAAGACCTTACAAAGAGAGAACGCATGTTGAGGTTCAGGAATCTATACCACTAGAAATAACACACATCAATGACGTTGAAGTACACGAGTATTTAGACGAAGGTAGAAGTAGTAAAGATAACTCTTTCGAAATGGCTAAGAGCATTTACAACAAATATATGGAGGCACTAAGATCTAAGAAATTTAACGATAGTATCAATAACATTTTTAATGAATACGCAAAAGATAACAATCAAAACGTTGATGAAATTAACGAAGAAAATGATCCAAAAGAGCCTTTAGAACCCAGTGAAAACTACCGATCCGAAGTAGGAGTAAGACCAGACAGCGAAAACCAAAGAAGCGAATTGGTCTATTATAACAATTATAAAAACGATTATAGCTACAATGAAAATGGTAATAAGAATATAATCCAACCAATAATAATAGAGAAGGAAGTACCGATAACAAAATACGTAGACAGATACATAGAAAAACAGGTTCCATACCCTGAAACTGTCACAGTGCAGGTTCCTGTCGACAGACCTGTACCAATCGGTTATCCTGTCGAGAAAATAGTCGAAAAACCAGTAGAAGTGACAAGGTATGTCGACAAACCGTACCCTGTGGAAGTGCCCCGGCCTTACCCTGTACAAGTCAAAGTACCTTATCCAGTAGAACAGAAGGTTTACATCGATCGTCCAGTACATGTTCCATACCCAGTAGAAAAAGTAGTTGAAAAGCAAGTGATTCAGCAAGTAGCAGTACCAACTCCCGTGGCAGTACCAGTGGAAGTTCAAGTACCAGTTGAACATAAAGTTCTCTACCCTTTCGCTGTAGATAGACCAGTTCCCGTGGCAGTTGAGGTTGAAAAACAAATTGAAACTGTCAAAGAAGTTCCTGTACCTTACCCAGTTGAGAAAAGAGTTCCATATCCAGTACATTATGAAACTAAAGTACCCGTGCCGTACGCAGTTGAAAAAAGGGTACCATACCCTGTGGAGAAAATCGTCGAAAAGCCAGTAACAGTAACAAAACTCGTCGATAGACCTATTCATATAGACCGTCCAGTGCCGGTGCCAGTCCACGTTCACCATCCATACCCTGTCGACAGGATTGTAGAAAAGAAAGTACCTTACCCGGTGCAAGTAGAACGAATCGTCGAGAAAAAGGTGCCATACGCAGTCGAGAAGATAGTCGAGAAAATAGTCGAGAAACCTGTCGTAGTAACTAAATATATCGACAAACCCTACCCAGTCGAGAAAAGGGTACCGTACGCGGTTGAAAGGATAGTCGAAAAACCTTACGCTGTAAGAATACCCGTTGAAGTTAAAGTACCTTATCCGGTAGAGACGATAGTCGAGAAAAAGGTACACATCCCGGTATTCTTACGGTATCACTATTCGCAACAACACCACGGTGACGAATCTAGAAACAATCTCCAATACCAACTACCAGAACAAAAACACTTAACAGACCAGAAAGACAAGCTAAATACGAATCCGAATCATATCTCACATTCGCAGTACACTCAGATCTTAAAAGAACTAATGCAGAAAAACGCACCGAAGATACAAAGTACGCGTTGGGGTAATCAGTATGCCTCTTCTTACCAATACATAAACACACCAGACGCTAGACAAGTGATCAAACCATCGCATCCGTATAAATACGAAAACCCTAAAGACCAAAACGAACCACAACAGAACTACGAAAATAACAACGAACCACAAAAGAACTATAACTATAAAAACCAACAACAGAACGAGCATCACAGGCAAGAAAATGTCGAACAACAAAAGAACTACCATTATAACAATCAAGGAAATGGACATCAGAATTACAACCACGATAATAGACAAGAGAATAACGAACCGGCTCAGAACTACAACTATGCTAATCAAAAAACAGAACCAATTCGGAACTACAATTTTAATAGTCAAGAATCACACAATAACCTGTACTACGGACCAGTTCCGATGCAAACCGAAAAAGACCAATGGGGTTCTCATAGCTCAGTAGAATACAAGCATAGACGAACCGATAGAGTACCGAAAATGTCAAAACTTAATATTGAGTACGGTTTCAAGCCACCATTGATACCAAGTACCGAGGTGGATTTAGATGGCCTTCCTGTTAATAAGAATGAATGATGTTACCAACTTTATCTTTTAAACTTAGTACCTTGTTCTTCTGCGTGCTACCAGTACCTCGTTAATACTAAATTGTTAATTCTCTTATTAATAACCAAGTGAAATGACTGGGCGAAAGAGACTTAACAACAATGTCTCGGGGTGATAAGCGCAGTGCAGTGCCACGCAAACACTTTAAAACTTTGGGTGGCACTGCATCTGTTATAGTTAGGCGTGGTGCTTAACATCAGGTGGGCGCTTTGATTGTCCTGTCATCTGCTGACATAAAAAAACAATTATCATTTTAAAACGCTATGAGCGAGCGTAGTACGGTCTGAATAAATTTTAGCTTATAATATCTTTATCTAAAATTATTATGAACAAGGAAGGTAAGTTATTGCAAACAATAATAAAACAAAATACATTAGTTCAGAATTAAAATACGAAAAGTATAAGTCAAATCACTAAATTAAAATATATAAATGACTGGGTTAGTGTCAAAATCCCCTTTGAAGCTTCAAGCTGTCTAAAAGGGATTTTGACACAAAAATAATCCTAAACTAATTACCTGAATATAATAATTCCCCTTTGAGGAGAAAATCATGATTTTTGTACTATTCTGATCTTTCAAAAGAATATCTTAGTTCCACTACCTACTTCGAAATTTTCCGATAGTGTTGTGACCAAATGGTACCAAATCCATGTAATTAATTTATCGATCACAGATTTATAACAAAAAAGTAGGTAATATAAGGTTTCTATTACCTTTGTTTTTGTTGTGTTGATCAAGAATACTAAAAATGTATAGTTAGATTATTTCGAAAATGCTCAATAGTTTTAAAGTAAGTTAACAGTATTTTTTGTATTAAGTGTATTTATAATTTACGCATATTGTTAAGAGTTACTTTTATTTTTATTCCTTCATGTAGTGTAAAATAAGAGCGCCATCTAGTTAAGTTTCTATTTATTTCAATGTTTGTACTGTGTGTACATAATTAAATATTTTCTTGCATTTGTTCTTTCTTTCATTTTATAAATCAAACGATATTATTGTGCTTGCGACATGGCTAGTTACCAAAAATGTGTAGTAGAATTTGACCCAATCATTCTAGTTCAAGCGTAGGTCAGTGTCCATACAGTGGTCACATTAGATGAAACGACCATGATATTAGAGCTACACTATAACGACCAAATCTCAGTGCCATAAGTCATCTCAGGCAACACGCACTGATTGTAGTGCACTTTTCCTTGAGACTCTGCGGTATCTGTTACGAGAAAATATTCCGTCGTAACTTCCTGAACGCAACCCATTTCCTACCCCGAATGGATATTTTATATTTTGAAAATATATGTTTACTGTGGGAATCTCTATGCCTGGTGTGCAACTATCAAATAATAAAAACACAGATTGGAATTAAAAATAAAATTTATTTTCACTTGAATACCTCACAAAACGGCGTGACACAGCCGCGAGCCGGGGCGGCCTCTACGCTATCCAATAAAACAAAGCTCATCTATATATAAAGATAACTACGTTATTAAACGGTATGTAAATCGGGAGCAGTGTCGTATCGTCGAAGCTTTTCGCAAATATCGATATATCGATAACCGATAAGCGCAGAACTATCACACAATCTAGCGAAATGCGGTTGCCAATACAAAGCTGAGAGCTAAAAGTGCTAATGAATACTTGAATTCATAAGTAATCGTCGTAATAAATCGAATTATAATGATAAAAGTGCAATAAAGACAGAAATCTAATTTCATAAGTCATGACACATTTTGTACATAAAAGTATAAAAATTACAAGTTGTAGGATTTTTTTTTTAATTCGAAGCACGGCAACGACAACACGACAGATGGAACCGAAACGTCAGATTTGTGATTTCATGTAAAAGATAATACACTACACTTAATTAAATTACAATCATAATTATTATTATAGAAAAGAGTCGCGATCGCCCCACAGCACACACATACGCACGTACCTATTATTATATATTATTTTAATATAGTTTATTTATTTTATATTATCACCTAGTATATGTATGCGAAGTCACACACAAAGAGAAGAGAAATTAAAATTTAAAAAATCAAGCTTCACACCGAAAACACTCAAAACAGGTTGAAAATCGAAATATTAAAAACGACAGATATTTTAAAAAGTACATTTTGACACGAGCGAACAATAATAAACGTTATTACTTAACTATAAACTTCATAATACTTTGATCACGATTACATACCTAATGTATTTTATATTCAATGAATGTTAGGTATAACGCGTCTAGATTGAGTGTGATTTTAACCCGTAAATGTTGAGAACATTTTGACACTTTCTAATTCAGCCTTACAATTAGAAAGAGATAGCCGTATTGGGCGATCACGCTAAAACCATTTTATCTTGACATCAGCCAGTTATGATTTGTATGAAAGCCGGTGGTCAACATAAAATGGTCGAACAACTTACAATTTTTATGACATAATCAATATTATGAACAGTATAACATCGCTATTTAAGACAGCCATACTTTTGTATATTTATATTCGTCATTTGAAATGGAAAAACAAATTATTTAACACTAAGCTAACTTGTATTATCTTGAGCGCAAACTCACTTTGTACATTATTACACGATTAACATACATAATGTTTTTTTATATTTATAATGTAAGCATTAGCACAATAAAACTGACTGTCCATTTGTGTGCACCGCGAGTCATAATGTCTTAAAATATTTTAAAATTGCAAAAAAATAAAATAAGTTAAAAAAACTAAATTCATTGTATTTATAAAAACAGTATGTGATAGTCGCGGTTCATACAAACGAACATCATACATAACTATAACAAGGAGAAAAAATAATAAAAAAATCCATCACACGATAGTAAACTATATTATACAATGAATGCGCATTATTCAGAGCAATTCACATTGAAATTTTACTAAAAAGACTTATTTTTTTCATTTTACCTATAAATTTGACAAAAAAAAATGTAAAAACTAAACAATTTGTAGGTACAATTTATTATTAGACTTATCACAAAGAAAGTGGCGCCCTCAACTTTTCTACACTTTTTTGCCAAATCGTAAGAATTTTCAACAATTATCGATTTTCTCTTACAAGGTTTATTTATGGTGGTTACACACGTTGGGTTATGCATGACAGTTATGCTTGTACAGTCGAAACGTTAAAGCATAAGCGTGTGATAGAAAACTGTAAAGTTTTCTGTATCATGAGACTTGGTTATATAATTTATCACCATAAACAAACCCAGCCGAAAGATTTATCCGATGTTTTCGGAAGTTTATCCGATCTTTATCCGGTAAATGGATCATGACCCCATCACTTGGCACATTCCATTATTTATAACAACACTCGTTCTGTTATTCAAAACGCCGCCATATTTTAATCGTAGTTTGTCTTGAAGCTCTGTTTATTCAGTTTTAGTAATCAACATTGTTTGAAACCCTACCGCAGATTTTCGCCCAAAATACTGATACGCCATTGAAATATTTATTATAATTTATAGATCGTATCAAATATTTAAATAGCCTTTAGATTATTATAAAGATATATGTAAAAAAGTCTTTACATAAGATTTGATTACTTGAGTAGCGCTTCAGTTTTCGGGCGTTAGTACCTTTTGCCCGTGGTTTCGTGGTTTCACTCGCGTGATACCTTTGTTTAGCGAGGCAATCCACGTAAGTCACTTGCATCAAACGCATTTTTATTCGGTACTATTAAAGTTATCGAGAAGCATGCGTTTAATGCGAGTCCTAACGTAAATACCCCGCAGGTACAGAACTATTTCATATGGCCAAAACATACCTTCAAACTTGCGCATTATTCATATATTAGTATCAGTAGGATATTGAAATCCAAAATGGTTGTACCTAAAACGTTTGATAGTACATAGATGTACTATCATCACATACTATTAAATACCTACTTCAGTGTTCACATTTTCTACCGAAATTGTTAAACTGTAACAATTTTGTAACATTATGGCGTACTTCAATAAAGGTCCATAAAACATACTACATAGTATTTTTCAAACTTTCATACATTTTTCATACAAAATGTCTACACGGATACTTTATTTAAAAATTGTCTAAATCCCTCACAAATGCTTGCTCAGAACGATGTACCGCTATATCATTTCGCTTATGTTTAGACAAATTGTTCTCACATAAGGCAAACAATATCTAAACAGTATTTCATATCTGGGTGAGGCCTTACTCTTCAATCCAATGACAATTCCGATCCAATCCCAATTTCAATCCAATTCTAAATTACTGCTGTTTTTGTTTACTGTGTTTGTAATGTTGGTCCGTAACAGACTAAACAATTACAATTCAGATCAGAGTTTAGTTCGTTCAATTTGGCGCTAGGATCGATTAGAGTTGCGTTAAAGAGTAAGCCCCTCTCCCCTCCGAATTTAAAGCCTCAAAAGTCAAACAGCTCTGGTGGTGGTATCGGATCCATCGGCAAGCAATCACAGGGGGGTGAAAAGGGGGGTGAAACAGCCCTCGGTTGCCGCCTTAAAGTATGAACGCTGTACGAATACGACTGGTGCTGCACGCGCGGCCGTAGAGTCTTGCATCTCGTTTCAACCTCCACACTATCCGCTTTGAGAGAGAGAGACGACCTGGGCTGTCTGTTCGGTGACACCGGCGGCCGGAGATAATCGCTCTTCGCGAGAGTCACCTCGTTAGCGGTGAGGTAAGTAGACTTCGGTGACACATTAGGGCGGAGATAATCGCTTTTAGCCAGAACTATCTCATCGGGCGACAGATAGCTGTTCTTCGATTTCAAATGTGGAATCCTGTAATCGCTGCGGGCTATATAATCGGTAGCTAGGAAGTGCGCGAGCATACCTGAAGGTGTCCTCTGACCTCCGTTCGCGAGCTTCACCATATCCTCTGTGGAGAGGCGCAAGCTATCGGTGCGTAGTGGTGGAGGGGGTGGCACGGGTGGTGGAGGCGAGTCGCGGTCGGATGAGGAGGGGTCCGGGAGCGAGGGGGGGGCGGGGCGCCGGCGCCGGCGACGACGCAGGCCGCTGCCTGGCAGTCACAGTTTGAGCTCGTTCGCGATCTTTGACGCAATGTTCTTGAAGCCGATGCTTGTGCCTGGAAGGTAATTGCATCATCAGCTTGTATAGCTACTATAAAAATAGGCAGCATTAGCAAAGTAACAGTACCCAGCTATTTTGTTTAGAAATACTTGATGTCTAGAAATAATGTTAAAGTAACATGTCTAGAAATAACTTCAAGGTAACAAAAATAGTTACCTTAATAAATACGGTTTTAACATTAACCTATTCCTTGGATCCTTAAAATAAACTTATAAAATAAAATATATTCAAAAATCTAAAAAAGAGAAGGTTATAACTAAAAATTATTGAATATTTGGGCCAAAGAAAACCAGTTCTACGGTACATAATTTTTTTACCTTGAGGTTATTTCCAGACATGTTATTTTATGACATTATTTCTGGACAACACGTTACCTTGTCATTAATTCTAGACAATATTTCTAGACATGTTATTTTGATATTATTTATGATAAAAGTTACTTTCACATTACTTCTAGACATGTAACTTTGACATTATTTCTAGACAACATGTTTTTTTGTCCTTATTTTTAGACAACATGTTACTTGTTTGTCTATGTTCCTAAGGGCCACCAAAATAACATTTGACAGTAGCAGCATTTGTGTCAAATAAGCAACAGAAGCCATAAACGAATTAAAAGACAACATGTAACCTTGACATTCTTTCTAGACTTGTAACTTTAACATTATTTCTAGACATGTAACTTTCACATTATTTCTAGACATGTTACTTTAACATTATTTCTAGACATGTAACTTTCACATTATTTCAAGACATGTAACTTTTTATTTCTAGACAGTTCGCCTTACTTACCGGATATCCGCTTGAAGCGCACGCCGTTGAGCGACAGGCGAGGTAGCTTGCACACCTCTATCTCCCACTGGACCAGCGAGTCTGCGTTGGGGTCGCCGTGAACGCAGAGCAGCAGAAACCTCTCACGTTGCTCGTAATCGCAGTTGTTTGCATCTAGCACCTGGAACATATCGTTAGCGATAAGACCTCCTACTATAATAGTTTGTGCGTTAGGCTCGCTAAAACTCTACAACGGCTGGACAGATTTGGCTAATTTTGGTCTTGAAATGTTTGTAGGAGTCCAGGAAAGGTTTAAACGGTGAGATATTATGAAAAAATTGTATATTGTATGTGGAATATGGAAAAATATTATTATTATTCTTTAGCCGTGATTGTCCCACTGCAGGGCAAAGGCCTCCCTTCTCTTCTTCCACTCTTCGCGATCTAACGCCGTGACAGGTCATGAGCTTGAATGTGAGTCGAGTTCGTCCCGCCATCTCATTCTGGGTTTTCAAAAATATTATTGACAAATATCAATTTTCCTGGTGGTAGGATTCTTCAAGAGTCCGTCTTGGTGGGTAACCGTCTCAGATATTCTACCTCCAAGCAGTAGTGTGCAAGCTGCACTGTTTAGCTTTGAAGGGCACTGTAGCAAGGCAAGCTGAAATTACTGGGCGAAAGAGACTTAACAACAATGTATCGGGGTGATAAGCGCAGTGCAGAGCCACGCAAACACTTGGGTGCACGCAAGCTTTGGGTGGCACTGCATCTGTAATAGTCAGGCGTGTTGTGTTGTGGTGATGTTAGTCATCAGGTGGGCGCCATGATTGTCTTGTCACTTGCTGACATAAAAAAAATATTTTTTCTTTCTTCCTAAAATGGTAATTCGACTCACCTTGCGTATCTCAGCCATGATCTCGTTGGGATCCCTGGAGGAGGTGGTCTTCATACTCCAAGTGAACCGCAGAACCCGAGGCTTCACTTGTTCATCGTTGCCTTGGCTGTGGATATAACTGCTTTAGAAGCCTTATAATAGGACTAGTAGAGTTGTTTGTGATAGAGCTCGTCCGGGGAAGGACTACCACCATACTTATTTCTACCGCCAAGCAGTAATGCTCGCATTGTTGTGTTCCGGTGTGAAGGGTATGCTTTCCGGTGAAATGACTGGCACATGAGGCTTTCGATCTTAGCCTCAAGGTGGCAACCCGCGAGTGATACCTCTGGTATTGCAAGCGTCCATAGGCTACAGTAACCGCTTACCATCTTGTGGGCCGTACGCTTGGTTACCACTCCATTTGTATAAAAAAAAGGACTGTATCTAAGGAGAGATATGGTCTGAGATGCCTTGTCTATAACTGCATTAAGCTTTCTAATGTTCACTCGGATTTAACTGCATTAGAAACCTTCTAATAACTCTGATTTAACTTCTATAGAAGTCTTCTTCAGAGATTGGCATTTTAATAAGGTATCGATATTCGCAATTGGGTTATACCGGCGAAATTACATTTGATTTGAAACTTGTTATAAAATGATCCAAAAACGGCAATTGGTATAAAAAGTCAGATGTTAGGGCATAATACGAATTCAATTATATCACAAATCTTTCAAATAGTTCTTGGAATTGGTTTGGTTTCCTAGCGACGTTTTCCATTCACCGTTTCAGACATTTAGCATTGCGATATTTGGAAAGAATGAAATAAGTAATACTTACTTAATATTGTGGTAATAAAATTAGTAAGTTTAGGTACTTGGATTTTCTATTCTGGCATAATAGAAAATCTAATAAGATTTAAGAAACTATACCTACGTGTCATGATGTCCTCCCATGTTTATAGTAGGTACCTACTATTAGTAAAACATTTCTACTTTTTACTAAAGTGTGTTGTGTTTCAGAAAAAAATTGCATGCTGTTATTTAGTAGAAACTCTATTTAAAATAGATAAAATGTTAGTTATTGTAAAGTGATTAAAACCTAAATAGCATGCAGATCTGTATGAGATATCATTTACATAGAAATTCAAAGTAAATGATATTATGAAATAAGCATAGCTGTGTTAACTGAGTAAAAACATTTAAATTGCCGTATAAATTGTTTCTAATTCAAATGGTCAGTGTCAGTTAACACCTTAATGAGTACGCAACGATATTGAATCAACTTTTTGAATAAGGATGTTACACTATCGATAAACAGTTATCGATAATTCCGAATTCCAAAAACCGAAACGATCGCATTAGTCGCGCTGCACAGTAATTAAATTTAAAAAGAAAGATAGATAAAATATTTTGATACACACAACATCAACAGTCAAAACATAGACGTCATCAATCAAACCTTCAAATAAAGGCTGCATCATTTTTGATAATATAATTTGTCAGATAATTACCCAAGCATGGCTTGTGGACTAGCGCCTACTGCATGCTTCGGGGTGGTACCGTCCAAAGGCCTAAAAACAGAAAAACGTAAAACTAACACTAAATACTAAGGGCCTTATTCATAAAAACTGTCATTTTAGCGGCTCGCAATTATTGCCTTTCCTTGTAATTCTTATGCCAATAAACAAAGACGCTGACAGAACTGGAAGACATTTTAGCAAACAGAGGGTTATAGTATGGTTTTGAATAAGGCCCTGAGGGGTTGGGTGTGACATTTATACAACATGAATGACTTTGTGTAACATGCTAATTTCTAAAATTATATTTAAGAAAATAAATAAAATATGTAATCAATCTAAAATAATTTATATATCAATTAAACTTACCTACTGTTGAAAAATGCGTAATTTTTATACCAATGAGTTTAGCTTGTTACACAAATCAGATTGGTACAATAAACGATGTGCAAAAAGGGATCATCGTCTAAAAAAAAGCACACTTAAGCCAAGCAAATCACACACAAATAGCTATAAATGACTATCAATAAAATGGACATGCTGGATTACTATGACAAACACGCTCACATGACCTACACACAATTCTTACATCACCTATTTTGGAACGGATGTTTTGGAAAAGAGTGGTTTGGGAATGTTCCGAAACCCTCACAGTTACCACTTTTACAATAACTTACCTTATTGACATGTTCACAGGACCACATTTTGAGCGTTCATACTTTCTTCTAAGGTGTATTTTTCTTTGGAGACTTTGGTGTTATTTATCGGGTTATTTTTTTTAACTTTTACGTTAATAACTTAGTTTTTTAGAGGATTATTGAAAATTATAAGGTTAATTTGACCACATAAATTAGTAGGTTTGATACAAATGATATGTATCAAAAAGAAAATGGTTATCTGAAGCAATCCATCCAATTTAAACAAAACTGTTAAAAATAAAAGGGTAGGAAAAAAAAACAGAAGGTAATTAATAACTCAAATAATAAATCAATGGATAAGAAAAAAAGGGTTGTTATCATTTTATTGGTTCGTATGCAAAAATTGGTTGGACCACACATTTCAAACACAATAAATACGGATTAACTATTTAATTTACAAGATGCATTGTACGTCCGTGAGGTGAAAATCATAATCAACTAATTATTGTTGGTTATTAATTATCATATGTGATTTAAATATAATTAAACTTTCAATAAAAATACAAATAATTATTTCAAATAACAATAATAAAAAAATGAAACTAAAAAGCAAACCACCAAAACAACATTAATCGATATCAAATTATCGATAGCATTTCATCCCCGATTTTCATCTCACTCACTCAAAAAAGCTCTGTTATGACGTAACCTAAAAACCGCGTATGCAAGCAAAGCTTCTCTCGGGTACGCGGTCCTCAGGCGCTGATCCCACAGCCAAGTGGCTGTTCTCCGTTACGTGTTCTTACCTTGGATTGGCTCACTGATAAAAGCCAATCAAAGCCAAGAACGCGGAGCGCGGAACTCAAACCATTCGCCGTGGGACCCGCATGTCAGAAGATCTACCTTACAAACAAAAACGATAATATCGAGACAGTTTTCGTTGTTCAGCTTATGTATGTCTAAGACCAACGGGTGGTCACCGACGTAAGTTGAGCTACGATATTTGCCACGATTATCGTTTAAGAGTAGACCCTGGACAGAGCTTAACCAAAACACCGTGTCGACTATGAAAAAAAAAACTCAAAAACTATTATCACCATATCGCCTACCTGCGTTGAATGTCCAGAGAGGAAAATATGCGTGGTTTCTGACGACCGGTCGAATCGCCCAACACCGACAAGCTAATTTACAACACAAGATTACTATAATAGCAACTTACCATAAATTAACGAACATAAAAATAGAAAAAATACTTTTAAACAAAATTTTTATTTCATCAGTTTTCAAAAACAAAAAGCATTTAATCTGTGAACCAGATGAATGAGCCAGTAAGAGAGATTGAAACTGTCTGAACTACCTGCACTAAATAATTAAGTTATTAAACTTTGTTATTCCATGGAAAAGTTCAATAACTCAAAAAACTAAAAAAATATCTTAACAAAATGTTTTTTTTTGTTGCATGGAAATGTTTAATAACTCTAAAATTAGAATTATAATTTTATCAAACAGTTTATTTCACGCGTGTTTGTAGGTAGAGTTATGTTGAACTGTCTTTGTAACTCACTAAAAGTAAAGTTTCGGCAGTAAGGATTCTTTGTCCTCCAATAGTTGCCGTAACACAGTTTTTACTCACACGGAAGGTACATACTGGGTACCTCGACATTTACGCCATTTAGCACTTTACTTTGTTATATTTTGTATACCCATAAACATGTGTTATTTTGGAAATAAAAACTTATCTTATCTTATCTAGTTAAGTTTACTAAAAGCCTTCTATTACCTAAACAACACATCTTGACATATCTAGCTAGACCATTGTTGCAACGTAACTGAATGTTTGTTAGTTAGCTAATTTAAATTTGAAAACCTGAAAAATTACAGTTAAGTTATAGTTGCCACTTCAGTTGTATAAAAAAAAAATGCTTCTAGCTAACGTATGCGTTACAATTCCTTCACTAGTTAGAATTTACTGCCAGAATTTAAAACAATAGATTTTCTAATGTCTCCGAGTCTATATCGGAGCAGGGGATCTACTCAGTCTTGCAAACAAAATCGATATATCGTTCAATTTTCGTGGTTCAGCTTATGTCCGTGAATGCTTTGAACTTAGTAATCACCGACATAAGTTGAACTATGATATTTGCCGTGATTATCGTTTTTCGTTGTAACTGTTTTCACAGTCGGGATTAAGTAGCCCGAATGACAACATCAGCACGCGGGTTGGTTTGACTGCAAAGTTTTTTTTTTTATGTCAGCAAGTGACAAGACAATCAAGGCGCCCACCTGATGTTAAGCACCGAGCCTGACTATTACAGATGCAGTGCCCCCCAAAGCTTTAAGTTTTTAAGTGTTTGCGTGGCACTGCACTGCGCTTATCACCCCGAGACATTGTTGGTAAGTCTCTTTCGCCCAGTAATTTCACTTGCTACAGTGCCCTTCAAACCTAAACACAGTGCAGCTTGCACACTACTGCTCGGAGGTAGAATATCTGACACTGCGGTGGTACCCACCAAGAAGAGTCCTATATAAAAGATGCAATGATGCCGGTTAACTAGGCTAACTTAGCTGTAGGGACAAAATAAAACACATAATTTGTTACTGAAAACTCGATTATTTGAAAAAGCGCAACACATTCACTTGAATTTAGTACATGTTATATAAATTTCAACATTTTTTTTCATCAGAATTCGAAGATTTTTCAAAACATTTTCGAGTGAAGAATTATTTTTCAAAATGTGTTCAAAATTCTCAATTTTTATACATGATAAAAAAACCCAAATTACATTTAGATCTCAACTCAGGATAATCGGTATACCAAATAAATGATTCTTTATAATATAAAACATACTGGCAGCTAATATACTAAAAAAAACTGAAAAAGCGAAAAAAATTAAGCTAAAGGGAAAAACACAAAATGTTACAATGTTCGATATTATTTGAATAATTGTATACCTAACTAAACTAAACTAAATTAGAATGTATTGCATTTTTCCTATTTTGCATAACAATATAATTATTATATAGATACATTACTTAAAGTAAATAAAAAAAATGCTTGTAGGAAAAAAACAAAATAATGCACTGTCTATGTGCGTAAAACTTACAACTCGCTACTATTGCCTATGATATATTGATATATTAACTATGTCAAAATATATGTCTATATAAAAAGTTACTGAATATAATATTATAAACACAACATAATTATTGCTTAACCTTTTATATCATTTTAAGGTACAAAAATAGAAAATGCATAAGGTAATTTATTTCCCTCAAATACAGATTTAATAATAAAATATTATTTTTTTACATAATTTTATATTTTATTCAGTAACATTTTAAAATATTGATGTCAAAAATATTTTAAGATTATCTAATCACAACGTCAAAAGAAAATAATTTTATTCTTTTGACAGCACCTACGTTTCAAAATGAACTTCTTCAAATGAACTACGAATATTTTGATACTTTATTTTAGACAATAATAAATAAACAATACTGGAGGATAATGGACGCTATGTATCTCAGATAAATAACAATTAAGTGAAATAAAAAAGGTAATCCCTTGATTACTTTATATTGTCACTGATATATTAAACAAAAAAGTAATGTTAACATTTTATATAATTTAGATATTGTAAAATAAAGTAGTTTATTGCTTATCAACTACCTTTATCGCAGTTTTTAAATAAAACTTGATAAGGTAAAGTTTAGAGCCTATAATAATATATATATATATATATAATTAATGTTATCCTGACAGGCGTGCGTCTGACACTCATTTCAACAACGAATTATCAAAAACGACAGAGGCCTTCGGGCGGCCTATTAATTCCAGAGTTTGGTCACTGACTTTTACGAACTTACTGTATATTGTCACTCACTTATGTGTCATGCCATGCCATGAACTGATTTATGTCAAAATGTAAGATTTTATTTCGTAAAATTGCTAGAACCATATCTTTATAATCGGATGATTCATAAGAAAACAATGGTGTCCATTCTGCTGTAACGTTTTCTAAACTAAATTAACTAAAATTGCTGCCGTCCTTTTCTAATGAATTAAAATACAAAGGACCGCAATAATTTTAGTTAGCTAAGTTTAGAAAGTGCTACAACAGAATCGACACTATTGTGAATGTATGAATTCTAAAGAGAGCTAAACCAGTACTGATTTAAATTATTGTATGAAGGCGTCAGAATACGACATGTGACGTCAGAGCCCATCATAACGCAACACGTAAGACAATTAAATCCGCCTTGATGTTAAAACCGTCAGTATCATTTGTAAAACTTGAGAAAAGTGTCATAAAAAGTTTTAAGCTTACATTATTATGTACTGGAGTGTCGTGTCGTGACGCGTCATAAGTATATCGTATCCATACATTTAGAGAATTCGTCACAACACCACAGAACAGATATTAGTACTACGTACAGAATGGCACACCGGTTTTACTTACCCCACCCCGAGAGCGAGTTTGCCGGCACAACAAGGCACCATTCGCCGGCACAGAAGCCAAAGGCTATACGCACGCGTTTATTTTGATTTTGTGTAGGTTCAAGCGCACGCATGCCAGAGCGAGCGAAAGTGCGCTATCTCGCTCTTGCAATAATTGGGTGGGGTCAACCATGACACACACATACAACACTATTCACGTACACAAACTATGCGTGTGGGTGATTGCGACATATTTTTTACACATTTTAATGAGTGTCCGGGGGTGTGACAACACACTGCGCTTTGGTAATATAATTCTAATATAAAATGAATGAATACTATAAGCTTATGATGCGCCACGATACGCCACGACAGAATAATGTAAACGCAGCTTTAGTCATGCCGAGACTGTGCATCGCACTGACGAAACTGATAATACATTAAATATATCTGGTATTATTATAATGAATGAACAAACTCAAAAAGGGGCGTGCAAATAGAACATGAGAGCGTTTACACACAGGTTGTTTTGTTTGTTCCATAAACGATTTTAACGTTTATGTAATATTTTTAATTTCCGGTGTAAAATCTTTTGAATTATATCAATCTCAAATGCAAAACTGAGCCAAACAAAAAATAAACACCCCGTGCTCAGGATTTTTGAAAAATTTCTAAATATTCTATTCACAGCCCGAAAAAAATTGAAACTGCAACAATGTATATTTTATTTACATTATACGATGATAACATAGACGTATCATAATATAAAAAGTGATAACATATTATTAAACTTACACGTACTATACAGGGTGTCCCATGAGACCACCAGCTTTTAAAAGTAGAATCATCAAATTCGTTATCCTTTTCGAATTATTTCCATATTCTAAAATAGAATATCGTTTAATATCAACTACAACCATTACTGGTTCTTTTTTAAGCCTCAATTATTATTTTGATATCTACTGAAACACCCTGTATTTACTAAACTATACGGACTTTTTGCGGTGATATAGAAAAATTTGAAAGTACACTTATGGCGATACTCAAAGACGACACTTAAAATTATTGGCCATAAAAAAAATTCTTCGCTTTTGTTTTTCGTGTTTTTTAATGTATCGATTTAATGAACCCATTACGTCAACTGGAGACTCTAGGTACGGCCGCTATGTAACACGATTCGTTTCACTCACACTACGTCAAACGTACCTTATATACAAATAACCTAAAACATTGAGTAAATATGAAAAATATACTTTGTATTTAATATACGTAAAATTATTTACTATAAGTGATATTATTGCAGAATTTGTATATCGTTGAGTTTTTATAGAGCCATTTAATGTTTAATTAATTAAAAATTCCTATCTAAATTTTTCACTGTAACCATTTTTTTGCAATGTTATTTCTCAGATATCTCATGACTTACGAATTTTTTTTTATTTTTTTTTATGTTATA
Source organism: Colostygia pectinataria (assembly GCA_951394395.1). Lineage (NCBI taxonomy): Eukaryota > Metazoa > Arthropoda > Insecta > Lepidoptera > Geometridae > Colostygia > Colostygia pectinataria. The sequence goes on along the minus strand of OX596374.1, from coordinate 5,187,843 downwards.
AGGGCACTATATTTATGAGACCTAATAAAAATGAGCTGCCTAACAATTTTCGTCTATGGTAACAACTATTGAGTATTTGTACCAAAGCTAAGGGGATGGACCTACTTCCTAATAAACATTATAACGACACTATTCAATATCTCACTCACTTATAAAACATGAATATGGACCGTCACAGTACAATATTTGTACGTTCATTTATCGAAGTCGCACAACCAGTTTTAAACTTTATCGATATAGGAATACAGTCGAAAACTGATCAAACTGGTCGACTGTCAAAAAACTAACAGGACATTACGGTAGATTTTTATAATGAATGGTCCACGATAAAATATAACACAATAAAAAAAATTTTTTTTCGTCGGCATAGCACGCTAATTACAATTTTTATAAACAATACCTAGGTATTTATTTAAACTGTATAATGACTGTTTATTAAAATTTGCTAGCTATTACTTGTAAAAATATTATGTAAGGTCTTCAACATCACTACACACGTTACGTTATTTTTAACATTTTCTATCGAAGTTATGTTACGTTGCCAAAATGCCAAATCAATCGATGTAAAGCAAAACCTTTCACCAAGTCCTGTGTTAAACATAGCTTGAGCTTTTTGATGTATTTAAGTATTACGATTACGATTACGATTAGCCTGTTGTGTCCCACTGCTGGGCAAAGGCCTCCCCTTGATTTCTCCAGTCATCTCGGTTTTGAGCCAGTTGGACCCAAGCTCTATTAAAGCTTCTCGCCATCTCTTTTTGGGTCTGCCACGACGCCGATTTGCTGTCAGCAATCAGTGAGACAGCAATATTTAAGTATATTTTTTAATATTTTCAATGGATCTGGGAGCTAATTCAGTGTGAATAGAATTAGAATTTAATGTCAAAATCTTTATTAGAATTATACCCAGACTGCTAGGATTTCAAATACGTTATTTTTCTATTGTGCTTATGAAACGAGTTACTCTATCTGAGGTAATCCGAAAAGGCATCATCAGCTTCAGCATCAGTTATGAGACATGGTGAAAAAATTTGTTGACAGATTCCAGCTTTTCGACTATCGTGAACTTAAATAACATTATGCTGTCCCCCTGGAATGTTGAAAATTCGTTCGAAGTTAGAACATGTATCTCTTAAAACTATATGAAATGCGATCCACGACGGGACTAGTACCGCTACATGTCATTTCATTAAGAAATAATAAACACTCATCAGTTACTATCCTCTCACTGTTATCCTAGGACCCACTGTAGCATGGGTATCAGAGACTACGAACATAAAAAAAATATTTAACTTTAAACAAAATAAAAATGCTATCGAGTATTTTAAAATTTCCGTTTCTAAAACTATATTCTCACAGATATCAAAGTATGCGATGCCGGAGTAGCGATATAACTCATTCGATAGAGATTTCGTTGCTGCCACAATAATAATTATTATAATATACTTTTCGAAATTATATTATTTGTTCCGATACGATATCTGGAATCCATCTTTGAGTCAAAGCGACTGCTTTCAACGTTTTTAGAGCCTTAGCAAGTACCTCCCGTCGATATCCGGCGCCATCGTCGCTTCGTTCTAGGTGGGACGGAGCGACCCGAATGGCGCTCGGAAGTTACCTCATTATAGCGTCGTTTTTCGTAGCGTTATCACGTCTTAGCAATTAATATTTTGCGATTTACGTTAAACTTTACAAGCTTAAAATTTATTAAGTGTAAAGAATACCTCCCTTCTCTAAGGAGGGCGAAAGTTTCTGTGACAAACAACAAAGTGATGTTGCTAACGAACACGTGTCACAGAAGCCGTTCTACAAGTTCAAGCAGTGCATCGTCGTAGGAGTCATCCGGAGATACATATGTAAGCGATTCTTTATTTGAATATCATGTGATGTTTTATCAACCACGTGTCTGGGTTCATCATACCCGCAATCAAGGAAAAGTATTTTTAATATCACTACTGCAATGAATTTAAATGTGGGTAATTAATGTAGTACCTGCCTATGCAATGTTTATCGAAGGCAAAAAATTACGTCATGTTTTATCTATAAAACATTTACCTACATGTATGTGTGTATAAATTGTAAGTCATTTTTTTAAAGTTGAAAACTTTTTTATTGCACAGTATGTCTATCTAGCTCTAGCGAGATACATCAACATTAACTTAGACTGCTAGCTTTTATTGACAGTAAGGAAATCGTAAGTGGGCGAGCAATATCTGCACGGACGTCCCGCGTTGATGTACCTATTATGTATTGTCTCCGAACCTGACCCCAGCCAGCCTTTTTTCAAAAAATAACGGGCAAGAGCTGGTGGTGAGTGGGTTCATGGTTTTTATAATTTGATCTTGTTGATAGATTAGAAGATTTATTCTGTTCTCACGATAAAAGTTTGAACTCTTACCTCAAAATTACTTTTCATGGAATGGTAAGAATTTAAGCTACTCATTAAGTAAATAGCATTACAAAAGTTTGGTTCGCAGTTACCACACCCAAACATACTCGAATTTTGCAGCCTAACCTCAAAAATTGGGTGGGGGTGCAAAGAGCTAACGGTTTGCTGCCCGCTAACGTAGCAGCAGTCACACCATCTGATCAGATGTATATAATATAGCAGACCGAAGATCAACAAGCAAGCTGATGCGCCACGAATTCTAAAGCCAAGCAAGGTTATTTGCTAACAAATCTCTTAATGCTATGATCTAACACAGAAACAGTCACGGCTAGCTTCATATAATCACTATGATCGTATATCAGCACCCGACCTGCTATTACGGCTTAGTTGAACCTTAAGTTATAAGTTGAACCTTTCGTTAAAAAGTTTAACCTTCAGTTAAAACGTTGAACCTTCGGTTTAATAGTTGAACCTTTGATTTAGAAGTTGAAACTTCAGTTAAAAAGTTGAACCTTCGGTTAAAAGTTGAACCTTCGGTAAAAAAAAAAAAAAAAAAAAAAATTAAAAAAATTCAGTCAAAAATTTTGAAATTTTGTTTACTCTGGAAGATATCATTTCTTATTAGAGTTTTGATGCCATAGCCTATGCTTAGAACACAGAGGTCAAACGGTCACGAGCGGTAGAAAATAATAAAAAATGTCCTCTTATTCATAATAATTTTGCAAAGTTCGTGATATAGTTGAATGGCATTAACATCTTTCATCATCTCAGCACAGTTAATAAGCCATGACGGAGGCCTTCGAGTGGCCTATTGACTCCATCACCAGAGTTAGCAACTGACACGTACAACCTTATTTACGTATTGATGTCAAAAACACGAGACAACACGAAAAACAGTCGGACACTGTACTTTAACTAATGTTTATGAATATGAGGATCGCCTCGGCACACAGTACTCAAAATAGCCGAGCAGAGCCTACTTTTCTTTCTACATTATTTCTAGTTTGAAGACAGACCGAACGTTCGTTATAACTTCAACTGAAATCTTCCAACAACTTTGTAAAGCTACCACTTTTTCCTATGCCAAGTTTTAGTTTACAAAGTCATGGTTAGATGGTAAATGTGGATCTGGCCGTCCATAATTCTACCTGCGAATAGCCAAGGAGCACGAACGACTGCTGAGGCTCAGCTACAAGTAAATACTTTCAAACTACTGAGCTTACTGTTTGATGTTGATGTTCTCCTTTCTCGTGAAGTGGATAGCTGAGAAACTGCAAAACGAGGTGTAATGTGTACGAGTTTATATTGGAGAATCAGTCGGTTTTACGCAAAATGACTCGACTGGAGTGTCAGCATGGATATTTCTGTACTGGTACATAAGTAGTACTTCTGAGGAAGGAAGATCTGAGCGTTTTACTTGGGACACGAAACTCAACACGTAGTCCATGTCAGAACTGAAGTGCCTAACGCTACGCAGGGCACTTCTCAGTCAGATATCCAGTGGTAGCTAATCTCTCAGGTACAGGCCCAGTTCCTTCTGAGCAGACGCAGCTCTGCCTATTTCGCCGTGGTACAAGAAAGAAAAAACTAAATGTTTTGCTTGGGACATGCAACTCAACACGAGGTCCATATCAAAATTGAAGTGCCTAATGCTACACAGGGCTCTCAGCTCAGCTTTATAAAGGCAGATGATCTCTCAGGTTCAGGCTCAGTTCCTTCTGAGCAGACACAACTTTGCCTATTTCGTCGTGGTACGAGAAAGAAAAATAGGAGTGTTTTGCTTGGGATATGATGACAACAAGAAGTCAATGTCGAAACTAAAGTTCCTAGCGCTACACAGGGTGGTTCTCAGTCAGATATCCAAAAACAAGTGATCTCTCAGGTACAGGCCTAGTCCCTTCTGAGCAGACTCAACTGCGGCAGAACAACGCCTATCTCTACGTGGTACGGTAAGGGAAAATAATATTATAAGTATTGTCGAACCCTGCAATTAACAGTCGACACTTTCCCAAAAAGCATATCTACAGACTCAACTAGGTAGCAGATCCTGTATTAACTAAAATAAAGGGATAAACTCTGCAAAGCATAGTAGGCTTAGTTTTTATACATACCTACAGATATTGTCTCGCACCTTTTCAGTACTAACGCGTTGATTATCTGAATTCTATAAACAGGACTGTACTGGTAGTCAAGGTACATAGTTGATCGCATCAAGTGCGAAACGTGCCTACGTCCCTGGGTCTTACTAGATTGGATAACCTTCCCGCACGCTTAACCTTTTACAAGCTTTGGTTATCGCTAATATACACAAGCCGAAATATTTGCTGAAAGTTCAAGTCATTTCAAAGGCTGGCTAATTTTGGTTAGACAAAATAAATCAATCCAGATTCAAACCCTTGGTATTGTTTTGTTGGCGTAGAATCCTGATCATCATTATCAGCTTCTACTAGCCCATCTCTTGGCATAAGCCTCTCTTCAAACGCCACTCAATTGTATTTTAGGCATTCAGGAATTTGGTCTTCCATCCATCTAGCTGCTGGTCTGCGAATATTTGAACTAGGCCTCAACTCGGTCAAGGTCTTTTAGTACGTCTGCATGGAATATATGGATCACAGGGAGCGTCTTTATTAGTAATATACTGTTATTTTTCTAGCTATTCGTGTTCCCACTGCACAATAGTTAGTAGAAATGTGTGTATAATTGCCTTATACCTGCAGCATACAAGCTGTATCCGATCAAGTAACTTGTTACCTGCTGTGCTCTCTGTCTACCTATACAACAGCAAATGTTAGGTGTATTGGACATTTTAATTTATTTTGCGATGCTTTCATATTATTTAACATTTCATTATAGACATTTCAGCGCAAACAATATGAAGCCACCTATCTGGAACACAATAGCTAGGTGTCGTGCCATTTTATATTTATAAATTAAAACAGCAAATGCCTGGTACTTGTGCATACACAAATACATAAATACGATGGCAAGGCAATGATTGGCTGGTTTAGTATCGGAAGGCATCTGAATGGATAATGAAATGTAGGTACATATAAACGAGAACCTTTAAAGGTGTGTACCGACAGGTGAGTTATTCATAAAATTTCATGATATCCGAAAATCAGGTACGTTAAAACAACACAAACACCACGGTACGTGGGCATGGTGGTATTAATCAGCTCAGTGTCAAAGTCACAGGCTCAAATTTTTAATACTTACTTAATAAAAATATGTTTATTTGTAAGACGAATCTAAGTACCTACATGTAACATGTCTAAAAAAAAAAAAAAAAAAAATATTATCATTATCATTATAAAAACGCTCTGCCGTTGTCTTTAACTGACTAGGTAAGTTTCGGAACGGTATCTATGACAATACATTGAGCTAAAATATAATAACTTGAAATTATGTAACCAATTGGTTATCAGTTAAAAAATTACCTTAGACATTACTCAAACTCGAAACTCCTTTGTTGTTTCAAGGTTTTAAATGATTAATTCTGGTTACTCAGTAAAAGTAACAGTAATTCTGGTTAATAATAACAAAAAATTAATGGTTTCTTTACTTCACAGTATACTTTTAAACACATTATAGCATCATCATAATTTTCCATAATTATGGCATACCAGGAGATAACAAACACATCACTCAAAGATGGATTCCAGATATCGTATCGGAACAAATAATAGAGAGTTTTAACTAACAATAAAACATACCTATTATTTTTCCAACGATATCTGGAATCCAGGTAATGCCTACCTGGTACATCGTGAGTAAGTATAATGAGGTAACTTCCGAGCGCCATTCGGGTCGCTCCGTCCCACCTAGAACGAAGCGACGATGGCGCCGGATATCGACGGGAGGTACTTGCTAAGGCTCTAAAAACGTTGAAAGCAGTCGCTTTGACTCAAAGATGGATTCCAGATATCGTTGGAAAAATAATAGGTATGTTTTATTGTTAGTTAAAACTCTCTATTAGTGTCATGGCAGCGCAGATTGTATGAATATATATTCTTTAAATTTCAATAAAATAACATGTAGTCGGATAACTCGTCGTTTGAATATAATCAATGAGTTACCAATCAATACTTGAACTAAACCGAAACGTTTATATAGAAGATAAAAACTCTTAACATAAAGCAAAGTTCTCTGTCATAACTGTCCTGTAAACTGGAGAATTATTGCTAAATTTACTATTTACTTGAACTTGTAAACGTAGCTTGTCCGATGATCTTCAGTCTTCATGGGTTTTGGTTCAACCTGCGTACAACGGAACGGGGTAAGCGAAACGACCAATCAAAAGTCGAATCGCCCCCCTCTTCTTTCCTCCGGCTCACTTCACTTGATAAGGTTGCCATATTTAAATTTTTAACGTTTAATCGTCGCGATAAAGGCACGTCAACGAATTACTGCTACCCGAGATTTGCAATGGTTTTTGTAATGGCAACCCTATTTCTTATATTTCCGCGCCGCAACACAAGATGCACAATACTATAAACTCCCTTATTTATAAAAAAGAAAAAACAAAAAAAAACGTTCCGTTACGTTGCAACAATAACTTTAAAGGGTTGTGGATTGACTAAAAGCGAATTTTACTATAATCTGACTATGTAGACAATCGAAACGTTCACGTTAGTAAAAGCGAACGGTTAATTTAAAAAAAAAGTTATTTTAACACCGGGGATGCACGAGAGAGTAAAAAAACACAATAATGCCTCTCTCTTACTTTAATACTTACATTTATCGATGAATCGCGTAACTAAATCGAAAGCTCTACGAACAACACTCAAAGCATGGAAGGCATTGCGTTAGCGTCTTGCCTTGGTCAGTAGCGAAATAAAAAAATAATAAAAAAAACAAAACTAAAACTGCTTGTAACGAGTAGGGGAGTACAGCATGCTTTGATACTAAATAGTTTAATGTCTATAGTACTGGAGGGGATAACGTGTGTTTATAGGTAGTCCTAATTTAAATAAAAAAAAGCTACATTGGCGTAAAAGGGAGATAGGAAGTTACAGCATCGTGCATCCCCTGTTTGACGCGAGTTTTTGTAACAAAAATAAATAAAAAATAAAAAGAGCACGGAATTGCAAAGAGGGAGACAATTTCACCATTTTTTTTTTTTTTGTTTAAATAAATAACATGTAATAAAATACACATAAATGATACCAAGTACGAAACACGAATGGGTTAATATTGTGAGATACGTTAAAACTGTGTGTTTATGGTGTAAATATTATTTACAAAATATAAGAGATATTTTTGTGAACGGTTCAATAAGACCTTTTGAGAATGTTAATGTTCATCATTCATTATAGAAATGTTAGCATAAGATCAAAGGATAAAAAAACAATAGAAAAATATAGAAAAAACTCACTTATTCTATTTGAAAAAGGTATTTTTTCGGTAAATCAATGAATGGAATTTCAAAAGACACTCTCAAAAAGAGAAAAATTATAAAACAATCGTTAAAAATAACCGAGTCTTTCTCCACAACCCTTTTTTGTAACTTCTAAGTAATATTTTTCGATATCAGTCAGTCTAATAGGAAATAAAAATATACTATAACACTAGCTATACTATAATATGTGAGTGATATGAAATGAAAAATAAGTGCACGTAAAGCCGAGTGCTGTAGCTAACATTTATATGCTTTGCGTGAGAAATGATTTCTAAGCATCATTTACCTGCTAAAAATATTTTTGTGTATAATCTTAACACTATTAAATTGATGTTTTTATATTAAATTTTTTTTTTAATTTAAAACTTTGAAACTGTTGAGAACATTTTAGACATCCTTTAAAAAATCTCATAAAAACACAAAAATATTTTCAGTCAAGATGAAAATAATGAAAGTGTATATGCGTCGAAGCATAATGATGTAATAACATAAATAAACATATACAATTGAAATTAATATTATGTCAAATGTAATGTTCGATTAACCACATCATGAGTATATTAGTCTATGGATTTCTTATAACTATTGTTATTGACGTAAGTTTTTTTGTGCCAAATCAGAAAATTCTGAATTTGTGACATGTTGCAAGTTTCATATTTATGAATGAAAAATGTTTTATTTTTGAGATAACTATTCAGTCTATTGACCGACGACATTATTAAAGAAATTAAAAACTTGCTACAGATCACATCGAATAAAATCTTGGTACGGGTCCGACTAAGAATGACCTAAATGCTATTGAATTTTTTTTAAGCACATTGTTGAAACTTAGCGCTGTCCTTTAACGTTATATAATAAATAAATAAATAAAATAAATAATGCTAGACAATCCACACAGCATCATCTAGCCTCAAGGTAAGCTGCTGTTAAACAGAGCTGTATTATGGGTACTAGATGACTGATATATATTTAATACAATACAATACATAGATAGATATTTTTTATTATATATAGAAAATACCCAGAACACCCGGAACAAATATTTGTAGATCGTACAAACATTTGTCCCGAGGCGGGAATCGAACCCGCAACCTCTGCGTCGCAGGCGGACCTGCGCCCGCTGCGCCACATCGGTCGTCAATGAAATACAGAGACAGCTAATTTTAAACAATGTGCTAAAATAAATAACTTTTATGTATAAGGCACACTACCCTGTATTTTTTATCGTGTTACTTATAGTATAATTTCGTTACCATAAAAGCCTGTTACGATTTTTTTAATGTTTTCAGCATGACCATCCAAGAAAGCGATATTACATTATCACAGAGATTCAAAGTCTTTTCTACTCTGCCACAAATCTTTAGCATTAAAGATAACAAAACAATATAAGTGTTCAGCGCAGCAACTTCACCGGTACGGCAACGGTACGGCAGTAGCCTAAGGTCGAATGTACGAAAATTTGCCGTGGACGGTCCATTTTGAAAACGCGTATATTATTTTTTTGTATAAATGAATGATTATGCAAATTAATGATTGTCAGTCTGTTCGTATTTTTAATACATTCGCCCATCAGATTGCTTTAGAACTGTTCTTGTCACTTGCGCGAATAACTCTGTTTATTTTTTTGTTGATATACTTCCCTAAGATTGAAATTACGCGGCTACAGTTAGTATTGTTATACATTCGAGCCTTCGTGTCTATCGTACCGCAGCCGTGCCGTTGTCGTTATCTCGTGAAAACGCTCATTGTCGTTATTGCCTTTAATGTCGGTTTTTGACTTATAAATCGTTTTTCTTCGGTACCGGTTTTGTCAATAGAAAAATCGACAAAAACTACTTCCTTGAATGTAACATCAGCTTGCTTCGCTGCTCATGCTATGCCCAGTTATCGGTGTAGATAAATGGTGTTTTCGCTCACCGTTTGGAGAACCTCGAAGACAGCTTGGAGAAGAAGGAGGGCCTCGCCTGGTGCGGGGAGCCGCCGTCCCCGTACGCGCCACTCGCTCCTCTTGACCTCGTCTGACCTGTTGCAGAGATGTGTCAGTTTCAGTTTGACATTATTATTATAATTTATCATTTATATGATTATATCCTACTAATATTATAAATGCGAAAGTCTCTGTGTGTGTATGTTTGTTACCACGTATCTCCGTGACGACTTAACCGATTGTGATGAAATTTGGAATATAGATGGCTTAAGTCCTGGAAAAATTTACTGTTCCTGTGGATAGCATAAAAACTGCAAAAACGCGAGTGGAGCCGCGCGGGTCAGCTCGTATAAGGCTAATATATCAGTCGATAGACGTCCACTGCTGGACATAGGCCTCCCCCAAAGAGCGTCATGGCGACCGATTTTGAGCCTTCACCATCCACTGACTGTTGTTTATTGTGAATAAAAAAATATGTAGACAACCAAATGCAAAAACACATATAAAACTAGCAGTTCTTCGAACAGTAGACCTCGCAAGCACAAACTTGTAAAGTAAACTTCGAAAGTGAGCCACATATTGCATTATGAGGAACTACTTTGCTCATCACGCTGAAGATCCTCATCAGATCTTCACCAAATATCAGACAAACTTAAAGTTAATACTTACCTTTCAAATAAAATAAAAATCATCGAAATCAAATCACATTAGGCGGAGAAATTCAGCAGCCCCCTTTTTGTCCCTTTTTGGAGAAAGTAATCATAAATCATCAAAAATCCCCGAAGACAATCAAATTCTATAAAGTCATAGAACATGTATACCAAGTTTCAATCAGATTGTTAAAAAAATGCGACTTGGGGCCCAACCATGAACTCTTATAGCGATTCAAATGAAGACCTAAACTAAATTGTCAAAAAATTTTGTACAATGAAATCAATTAGAGTAGTAGAGTTCTCTGTGATAGAGCTCGTCCGGGGAAGGACTACCACCATACCTATTTCTGCCGCCAAGCAGTAATGCTCGCATTGCTGTGTTCCGGTGTGAAGGGTATGGTTTCCGGTGAAATTACTGGCACATGAGGCTTTCGATCTTAGCCTCAAGGTGGCAACCCGCGAGTGTTACCTCTGGTATTGCAAGCGTCCATAGGCTGCGGTAACCGCTTACCATCTTGTGGGCCGTACGCTTGGTTGCCACTTCAGTTGTATAAAAAAAAAAAAAAAAAATTAGACAATCATGTCATGGTATAATTTTTTTTGACAATTTAGTTTAGGTCTTCATTTGAATCGCTATAAGAGTTCATGGCCCTGTAGGTGAGAACACAAACTGACCGGACAAACCGACAACCAAAAGCATTTGTTTGGCCAATCTCGAAACTGAGACGCTTCGCTCGCTCGGTCAATGATGCTCACCTGAATGAAAGGTGGATCGCGAAGGCACATTCCTCGGGAAGACGAGCGGGTTCGGAAAGTCCCGTTGCCGCGCCGCCGCCGTCGCGCCAGTGCCCGTCGCGCCAGTCGACAGTTGAGAGTTCAAACTGGAATAACAACCTTATGTTAAACGTGCTAAGGTATACAATCAAAACACAAATAGACGTTGACAGTTGAGAGTTCAAACTGGAATAGAAACCTTATGTTAAAAGTGCTAATGTATACAATCGTAGGTAACACAATTGAAATCGACAGTTGAGAGTTTAAACTGGAAATACAACCTTATGTTAAGCGTACTAAGGTATATAACAAACATACAACCGAAGCGACTGTTTTGTTCATGCATGTTCGATTCCTAACTTATTTGGTCCTGGCGAGGTAGATTAAATCACTCTCGCTCGAGAGTAGGCCAGTGTCCCAGCAGTGGGAACATTAAAGACTCATGATGATGATTCGACTTATTACAGTTAGACAACATACAATAAAATTGACAAGAAATCTTTTTTTAAATCTTTCCTCAGAATTTACAAGAATAATGAAAATGTAGACGATTTTTAGACCAGTATTAAAGTCATTTTACTTGCTACAGTGCCCTTCAAACCTAAACACAGTAATGCTTGCACACAGTAGTTTGCAAGCATTACTGTGTTTAAATCAAGCAGTAGCTTGGAGGCAGAATATCTAGCAATGCAATGTGAGCCCATCAAGTAGCCCACAAAAACGGACTCTTGCTGAAGAATCCTACCAACAGGTAAATTATTACTTAAGATTTATACCAGTAAGTCTTCTTAAACTGCGACTAGTGTATTTTGACAAGTATTTTTAAAGTTATACCTAATACTAGCGTGCGAAGACACAAAATCCTACATAAAAAGTATACTAGGTACCAACAACTACACAAAAATACAAAGGTGGATTGCGATCTATAAACAAATTAGTTTTACGTGATACAGTGACTACAATAATCAAACTTAGCGTGTAAGTGATAAGGTATAAAATTAACTACAATTTTTTATTGTAATTTAACTAATAAATTACTAGAATACAATACTAGGTGCTATTACTAAGCTACATACTAAGGAAGTATATCGAGTCGACAAATCAACAGACGATTGTAGTAACCATTCGTTTAGACAGTTAATGTATGAAAACATCTGGTTAGGTTAAAACATAGGTCGTTTGATGTGTTGATAATATATAGCCTTTATGTGCATAAAAAATCTACCTGTGTGTTTATACAAAAACATGAAAATAAATTAAAAGAAGTAAAAAAAAACCAAAATATTTAAAAAATATATATAAATATATATATATATATATATATATATAAGGTCATTCATTATCAACCTGACAAACTTAAGGGATAGGTTCCACACATCAAAAAAAATACTTGTACTTTCTTTTTATTCCTAAACATTTTTTTATATTTAAAAAAAAATTACGTAATTCTGCTTAATAATAAGTTATCCTTGTTAGAAATCGAAAAGGCACGTGTCAGTGACTCGCGCGTCAATGAACCGCAGGTCAATAGCCCGCGCGTCCTTGACCTGCGCGTGTTAATGACCCACTATAGGGCGCGCACACTCGAATATTACATTATTATGCCGCTTAACTCGATTCCCAACAATGATAAATAATAATTGAGCAGAAAAACGTAATCGATTTTTTTTGTTTACTTGCAATTTTTAAGACAAAATATACATAAAAAAAAAAACTTTTTATGTGTGGAACCTATGCCTTAAGTTTGTCAGGTTGATAATGTATGACCCTGTATATAACATTTTATAATAATAAATAAACAAAACTAGACTATTGTGTACTTCGCTCTAATTAAGTAATATATGTGTAACATTTTAATTATTTCTTGTGTGTTGTGCAATAAAAAGTTATATATCTATCTATCTGATAAGTTTCAAAATTCTAAAATTGTTTAGTTTTAGTTAGTTTTAATAGTTACATTCTTCTTTTATTAATTTCTAGTTTACTGTCTTTACAAATATTTAATATTGTTACCTACTTCTATGAGTCAAAAAAAGGTTACTCGAAATAAACAGATTTTATTTTATTTATTATAAGTTTCGACCAGAAACACTTACCGCTCAACGTCTGCTACAAATTACAATCCGCTGATGACAGATGGCGCTCTTTTGCTAATTTTATATAATGTTTTTCCTTGTTTTATGTGAAACCAAACACTAATGGACAAATACATACATACTTACTCAAAATATTACAAAATATAAGTGTTCAAAATATTATAAAAAAACACTCAACCACTAAAAAAAAACTCCTCTAACAAACTGTGAGTATAGTGCGTTCCAAAAGTGTGTGTGAATATTCCAAAATTATCAAAATAAGCTATAATAACTAGCGTACAGGCTTATTCAAATATAAGCGACACACACTGCGTATCCAACAGGGTAACTTCAGTGAGACACTCCTGTTAAGTCTACTGCAAAACCCAAAGCTTTGATTAAGTATAGTTAAGTAGTATTAAGTATATGATGTATTAAGTAGTAAGTTATGCGCAGGTGCGCGATCTATCGCTTATATGTGAAGTCTTTTAGATTAGAACAATCTGCACCAGCATTTACTTTGCAAACCATTCTTAAATGTTTAGGCGTAAACACAAATGCACTTTGAAAATATAAAGCAGAAAAATAAAACTTCAAAAGCATTTGAGTTTTCACAAACTAAAACCCCAAACTGAAAAGCAAGCTGCACTGTTCAAAATAACAGCAAGGTCCGATTTGACAGTGTTTTTGAATCCCATTTTAGGTCACCAGATAAAGCGACCAGTGACACATTTCGTACATTTCTGGGTCTTGTCAACCAACGATAATCGTGACAAATATCGTAGTTCAACTGAACTAATTTACCTTTTACTGGTGACAAAAGAGACACAAATAAGTTTGTTAAATCGGAACTTTTGAACCCTCAAGATACCTGGTGAGCGTGCTTTCATCCAATCAGTCAGTCAGTCAGCCACTCAGTCACTCAATCCAGTAAGTTAGTCATTCAGTAATTATATTTTATTTAGCTAATTTACATAACTTGTGTTCTTGTGGCATTTACAATCTTTAACTGAACTTTCAAGTTAGTAGTGAAGTAGGTCACAGTGTTTAGTAGGTCGCAAGATGTCTAGTAGGTTGCGAGGTGCGTAGTAGGTCGCAAGGTGTCTAGTAGGTCGCGAGGTGTGTAGTAGGTCGCGAGGTGTGTAGTAGGTCGCGAGGTGTCTAGTAGGTCGCGAGGTGTCTAGTAGTTCGCGAGGTGCCTTGGCCGCGGCTGACCCCAGTACCGCGCCGACGCATTATGCGACGTCACGTCAGCTAAAGGCGAGGCCCCACTCGCTGACGATATCGAAGCGCTCTTGACTTGCACTTCGGTAGTGGGCGTGCTTGCATAAATTACTTCACTCAGTCGGTAAATCCGAATGCCAGTCAGTTAGTCAGTCAGTCATTCAGTAATACAATATTTTATTTAGCCAATTTAAATGACTTGTGATCTAATGTCTCGTAAAAACTTTCGAGTGAACTGTCAAGTTAGTAGGATGCAAGGTGTCTTGTAAGTCACAAGGTGTCTATTAGGTCGCAAGGAGTCTAGTAGATCGCAGAGTTAGTAGGTCGCAAGGTGTCTTGTAGGTGGCGAGGTGTCTAGTAGGTGGCGAGGTGTGTAGTAGACCGCAAGGTGTCTAGGCTACCTTGGCCGCGGCTGAGCCAGGTCCCGCGCCGACGCGTTATGCGACGTCACGTCAGCTAAGGGCGGCGCCCCACTCGCTGACGATATCGAAGCGCTCTTGACGTGCGTTTTCGGCGTAGGCGTGCTTGCGTTCTTCTCTGACGCCGCTCCGGAACTATTTATCCACCATGTTAGTAATTAACTTGTTGCTTAGTAGAGATAAACCAGTTTAAAAATGCACGCCCCACCCCAAAAACTGCTATAATAGTCACACTCAAATCTATGACAACGCGGTGGAGGGGCGTTCGTTTTAAAATGGTTTATTTTTACCATAATTCTATTAACTTTCGGAGTAAATACGTAAGGGCGATATGAACGTACGTGTCTGACCAAAATATGAACATAAAGTAGCTTTGAGACGTTTCAAAATGACCCTAGTGATATGATTGAATAAAGATATCTTTGACTTGGCTTTGAATTTGCAAAGACATTGAGAATAGTCCTCAATGAAAGTAAGTAAATGTACGTTCGTATGAATCAATAGCCAACTCTGATGACAGAGAGCTTCATGATTATAAATTCACATGCGTAATATTTACATTTTATTCATAAATCATTCAAAGGTCGGATCATCGAAGCAAGTATTTACCCCCATTAGTATTTTTTTTTTATACAACTTAAGTGGCCATCAAGCGTAAGCGGTTACCGCAGCCTATGGACGCTTGCAATATCAGAAGTATCACTTGCGGGTTGCCACTTTGAGGCTGAGATCGAAAGCCTCATGTGCCAGTAATTTCACCGGAAACCATACCCTTCACACCGGAGCACAGCTATGCGAGCATTACTGCTTGGCGGCAGAAATAGTCAGTAGTAGAAATGGTGGTAGTCCTTCCCCGGACGAGCTCTATCACAGAGGACTCTACTACCCTTATTACTCCATTTATTTATTTTCGATTTTGAGCGCTCCCCTGCTTCGGAGGGCACGTTAAGCAGTCGGTCGCGGCTTTTTCAAAGTTGTTCGGCCATGACAGAGGCCTTCGGGCAGCCTAGAAACTGTCACTAGAGTTGGCCACTGACTCATACGAACGAACGAACGAACGAATAAGTATTTACTCCGAAGTGTACTGAATCAGTAATACATAATACACAGCACATTATAGCTTTGTAACAATAAATAAAGCGACATTGGGATTGTTTATGCTATCCATAAAAATAAGATAAGATAAAGATTTATTTTTCTCTCAACACAATATTTACCTTTATCTTATCTTATCCATAAAAATGAAAAAATCTAGAAGCAAAATCCTTAACTAACGTCTTTGAAGCACTAACAATATATTTTATTAGAATCATCAATGGTAATATAAATAAATAATACGAAAAAAAGCAATAAAACAAATGTAAGAAAAAAGTTTTTCCTACCGGTCTTAGCCATTTCAATTAACTCAGAAAGTAAGGACGGTTATTTTTTTTTTTATGTCAGCAAGTGACAAGACAATCAAGGCGCCCACCTGATGTTAAGCACCACGTCTGACTATTACAGATGCAGTTCCACCCAAAGCTTAAAATTTTTAAGTGTTTGCGTGGCACTGCACTGCGCTTGTCACCCCGAGACATTGTTGTTAAGTCTCTTTCGACCAGTAATTTCACTTTCTACAATGCCCTTCAAACCTAAACACAGTAATGCTTGCACACTACGGCTTCGAGTTAGAATATCTGACACTGCGGTGGTACCCACCAAGACGGACTCTTGATGAAGATTCCTACCACCAGGTAAAATATCAATGTAATTTAAGTCATAAAACAATGACATAACCAATCAAGCAATTGTCAAATAGAATAAGTGTGTATAGACTATTTCACATAGGAAGAGTGCTGACAGATTTGGTATTTTATGGTTTTAGTCAATAGTTTAGTTGCAAATTGAAACAAACTTTTGGTAAATTTGAAAATTGTAACTCCGGGTTCAAAGTCCAAGACGGGAACTTACTCGGCCAGCTGATCGTGCGAGCGATCGCTACCCGCAGCGCTGTATTGTTTGAATTGTAGGTACCTATTGCATAGTAAAATAATACCCTAGCATATACTACTTTTATCCTGTTTTTGTATAATTTGTTTAACTTAATTTTTTGATTATGTACCCACTAAGTAAGTACTTTTTGGAATGTTTTCTATAGTTATATAATTACCTACCTTGTGCAAAACTTATATTTATGTGAATAGTGTGAACTGAGAACGGGAGTTATTTAATTATTTGGACATAGGAAGTGTAGCAGCTGTAATACAGGTTTTACCCAGCACAGCTGCTAAAATACTTTAAATCGCTCCTTATTTAATTTAAAATGTATTTGTGTGTTACTTGTTTTTGGGTGTTTTAATAATAAATTTAATAATAATAATTGTTTTTTTTTTTTTTTAAGACATTTATTTCGCAAAAAGAACGAGGTCGCTTACAGAGAAAAGAGTAAATTAATACTAAGTAGGTATTATACATAGTAGTTTATATTTTATAATATGTCATTGCCGAATAAATAATGCAAAAGAAGGAAAAACAGATATGTGTCAGCACCTTTCTATGTGAAATAGACTTTATTAGGTCAAAAACCTGTGTTAGGTGTAAGCTAACCGGCTTACCTACTATATTGCTATCCTAACTTTGAAATTAACCGAGACATCAGCAATTTAATTCATTGTAAACATTTTGATACCTGTTAAGATATGCGAATATTCTTGGAGTTGCAGACTGCGTGTACATTGCAAATTGAACCATAAAACAATGAAATTAAGTATCAGTATGGGGGCGGGGGCAGTTGTGAACAAACGTTACCTGGGTGCGTCAGTAGTGGGCGGCGACAGCTTGGTCGGCGCCGCGTCGGGCGCGCGTCGCGCTCCACTCGTGAGCGTGCGCGAGCGCGCTTCCAGCTTCGGCTGCGCGCTGCTGGGCCGTGCTGTGCTCGCCACCTGACCCGAGAGTTACATCGCATCAGATGTGAAAGTTAAATGTTGGGGTAAATGTATTATGTATAATGTTCAGCATTGCCATTCAACGTGGCAATGCAGCCAGCATGTTGGGAACGCTTCCTACTGGTAGTGATTTGGATCAGTTGAGCTATCTATAGGTCGTTTGTAACGGTCTTTAGATGGCTCAACTGTTTCATATGTATTTTGTATATTTTGTAATGTAATATAATTTGGTAAATGTTATCAAATGTACATGGCATCAGATGTAAGAGTAAATGTGTTGGTGGGTAAATGTTGTCAAATGTACGTGGCATCAGATGTGAAAGTGAAATGTTGGGGTAATTAATATCAATTCTTGAATGCTCTTACGATTCTAATGCTTGTTTCACACATCTCGATTTATCTCTCGACATATCTTAACTTCAGTGGAGTACTAGTAGAGTTGATCTAGACTAGAGCCTTGTAGTCCACAAGCACAAAACAGGGCATACTTTACTTTTGATGTCTCTTATTCGTGAAAAAAAACACAGGGGCAGGCAATGTTTATGAAAAGAACACAACACTCAACATAAATAATGTGAGATTTTACCTGCATCTGAGCGATTCTCGCTGTGTTCTCCTTTATTGACGCAGAGTCAATTGTGTTCTGAAATACAAACACACAGACCGTAAGTTGTATAATCATTGCGTTGAAAAAGATAAGATATTAGATCATGTTACCTGTCTTTTAAAATTGGAAGTCGTCGTCGTTGCAGTTGAGGTCGTGTTGTTGGCTACTGTGGTTGTCGTACCAACTGTAAAATATCAATTTAAGATAAAAATTCATAAAGTATCTTTATTAAAAAAATATATATATAAACTTATGAAAATAACACCAAAACTAATAAAAACAGATACGCATTAAAGCTGTTAGAGTTTTTGCACAAATCAAAAGCCAACTGAGACGGAAAATAACATCTAAACGTGACGAATAAGAATGACAGATGGTGTATACAAATCCAGGGCACTGCTAACATCACTTTTTATTACACAAAGAGTAGCGAGTAAAACAATTTTGGTATCCTGTTTAGGCAACGTTGTTTGATTACACAAAAAATAAAATAAAATACTGTTTAATTTTGGATTCGAACATAACTTTTCCTTTTTGTTAAAAAGTCACATTACAAAAAATCCATCTTTCTCAAGCATTCACGTTTGCGCAATGTCGTATGAAGCACATTATTACAAAGCCGATAAGACATTATGATCCTGAAGAATAAATAATGAATGCGCTTGTAAAGAGCTAAGCGAGTGATAAAAGCCTCCGAGAACCAGAAAGTGTCGTTCAGCAAGAGTTCAATTGCCCGATAGAGAGTTATATTGCCCAAGTGAGTGTTTTATTAACCTAGAAGCTAGAAGTAGTTTAGTTGCTGAAGTACCCCAATGAATGTTCTATTTTTTCCGTAAAATTTTTATTATACCCATGAATATTGCCCCGGTGAGAGTCTTGTCCAACGAAGGGGACTATTTGTACAGTATTATGGTGCAACTCACCCTAAGTGTTGTTACTTTGCCCCAGTGTGAATTCTATTGCCTAGTGTGAGTTCTATTGGCTCAGTGGAGTTGTTTGACATTTGCCCTGATGAGTTTTGTAGTGCCCTAGTGAGGTTGCCCTAGCCCTAGTGTACCTTGCGTCCGTAGCACTTCGGCGCCGGAAGAGGCCCGCCGCGAGGCCGCGGGGCGCGCGCTGGCGGAGATGCTGCGCTGCACGCCGCGGTGCGACGGCGACCCGCCAGCGCCGACGCAGCCACCGCCTAACACCGTGTTATGTATGTAGACAATGCGACAATCACAAGATGACGTGTTTATTCCATTTTTATTATATTATTACGACGAAAATGACTCGTGATGGTAAGCGGTGGTCATAATTCTACACCAAATAACATATATCGTCCAACAGCATGTTAAGGTTGTTTACTTTCTATTTCAACTACTCAAAATGAATATGAGAGAATAAGAAATGTTCTGACGCGAATTCACACGTGCAAAAGAATAATAAAGAACGTAATGTAATCTTAATTTAATAACTCATAATCAATCATCATTTGACTGGTGATATTTGATTGTTTCAAATTCAACTGTGATCGTCACACGTTTAGATATGAAAAGCACAAATAACGGGACGTAGAATAACAAGCAATATTACAATAACATTACTATCAGCAGAACGGCACCCAATGATATGGACATAACCCTGTTAGAAAGCTAAGCCCTGAGAATTACGATAAAGCCTATGTCAAAGGGCCACGCAAATTGGCGGACGGCAGAAGGTTTTTATTCAACAATTTAGTAAGCAAGTTCGTATAAGACAGTAGCCAACTCTGGTCTAGAACCAAAGCCCACAGCTTAACGACCGTTATAGTCGATCTTAACTTGCCGTCTACCGGTATACGTCGACCCTACTCCCCAATATTAAGTTTTATGAAACCTAAGCGCTTATTAAGCTATGATTATAGACCACATATTTAAACTGTATGAAACTACTATCTGTAATTGCGGGTTCGATAATGATCGTCTTGGCACTGTGGTAGTCTTTCACTGCTATGCCATTTTATCGCCCACTGCTAGGTAGAAGCCTCCTTTTTTAACCAGCCTTATCTGTTCTGTTGCCTATGTATTTTTTACAAAGCCAATCATTGCAAAAAAAATTGCCAATTCAGATAGGTATGTTGACATGCTAAAATGTGTTAGGGTAAAATGTAATCCAACGTTGGGGGGTAAATGTTATCAAATATTCGGGCAAATGTTATCAAGTATTTGGGGTAAATGTCATCGCGGAAATTTTTGTGGTCCATCATCTTAATACGTGTCCATAGTTACCCACATAGAGGTTGGTTCTCCTGTGGGTTTCTTATGTAAAGTAAGCAGTAGCAATACCTGAATGTGAATTCGCCTGTTGCGTCGCTCCCGGCGCCTGATTGCCAGCCGCCGTCCGTAGAGAGAGCGAAGATCCTGACCGGCTACCGTCTGATTCCGGCTGCAAATATATATATAGAATATTTTATTGTTTATTGTGCAAAAACTATAGATAACTTATTACTACAATCATAATACATTATATTTGTTTTTGACTTAGGTAGGTGCTGGTAGTTTGGGTGATAAACTGGGTATTGTTCTCAGGGGAATATGTAAAATGTATAAAAAGTAAAAACAGACGAAAAATCTCTAGTACTATTCCGCTTAACCTTTTAACCAATGAGATCACACAGTTAATACAGTTAACCTCAAAATAAAAATATCGACACGTGTTTCATCCCTCCACGTGGCGATATTTTTCTTTTTTAATGGTAAATTATCCGCAAAGTGACGCCTGAATCTATCAATTGTATAAAAAGTATGTACTATTCACATAAAAAAAAATAGTTTTTTGTTTTGACAAGCTTTGCTATTCGGGGCTAGATGACGCTGTATCAAAATGTGCACAAATTTATTAATTTTCATGAATTACCAAATAAAGATGTGGCGCAGCGGGCGCAGGTCCGCCTGCGATGCTAAGGTTGCGGGTTCGATTCCCACCTCGGGTCAAATGTTTGTACGATCTATATTTGTTCCGGGTGTTCTGGGTGTTTTCTATATATAATAAAAAATAACTATCTATGTATTTAATTGTATTAAGTATATACCATCTAGTGCTCATAACACAGCTCTTAGCAGCAGCTTACCTTAGGGCTAGATGATGCTTTGTGTATCATTATTTAAAAAAAAAAAGAAGATTATCCACTGGTACTCACGTCCGTGCTTTTCCTTCCCAGCAGTAGATACGTCGCAAAAACGTCGTCATACTTCGCCTCCGCGAGTGAGTATTCAATCTCTTGTCTGTTGTACCCCAGGCATACTAGAGCCTCTGGAATAATACATTAACTTTAGTGTATCCAACATTATATTTCAACTTTGAAACATCGACAACGTTTTGCTAGATCATCTTATTCATAATTTTCACTAAAAACGGGATATTTACCATGATATGTGAGTTTTATTGATTCCCGATATTTTAGCGCAGTTCATGGGGGCACCATGATCACGGGAGAACAAAAGTAGTTTAGTGAAAATTATGTTAATAACCATGATAGTTTTAAAAACATCTTATTCATTATCATATTTAAAGTTTTTTGTACGCTTTAAATATGCATAAGCTCAAAAACGCCAAGCTAAAACTAAATGTCGAGTTAAGTAGGCATTTTGTGGTCATCAAAAGTCATCTTATTATATGAAGTTCAACATGATTATGAATAAGGTGGTTGATACGAAGCGAATTACTATAAGAACCTTATTTTTTAAAATCATTCAAAAGCTAACCTAAACCATTGGATTAAGATAATAGTGATAGGGCTAATTTTTAGTAGAGCTATTATAATGGCAATTATTATAAATAAGGGGTATGGTTTGGGTAACATACCTATTGCTACAGAGAACATGCTACCTATTCACACGACACATCATTCGCGCTAATTATTAAAAACAAAAAAGCGTGCATGCATACAGTCATGAAAAATTCCGCCTTAGGGGTTGGGCACACAGAAAAGACATTAAGGCTGCGTTTCCACCAGAGATGTGCGAGGATGTGTTGCGAGGGAAGTGTTTTTAGAAACCAATAGAATCATTAAAGCTGTCACAGCAAGGCTAGGTAAATGAAGTAATTCAATTAGTTCCTAACAAACAAATCCCTCGCTACAAATCCTTGCACATCTCTGGTGGAAACGCAGCCTAAGGTCCGTATTCAAAAACCATACTTGACTGTGAATCGTGACTCAAGCATCAAAAATCGATACTTGAGTCTCGATTCACGCTCAAGTATGGTTCTTGAATACGGGCCTAAGACGAAGACGCGTCCAGGACGCGGCGCCCCTTTCATACAAAATGTATAAAAGCGTCGCGACGCAAAACATACAGAAAAGACATGGCGTGGAAAAGTTTACTCGCCTGCGTCCTATTGCAAAACTAAATATATTAAGGATTCGCCGTAACGTCAATGCCCCGTCTTTTCCATATTTAAAAACTTACGTCCGAGATAAAAAACAGACGAAAAATCTCTAGTACTACTCCGCTTAACCATTTAACTAATGAGGTACAAAGTTAACACAGTTAACCTCAAAAAAAAAATCAACACGTGTTTCATCTCTTTGGCTCCAGCGCTCGACCGACGGAGCAACACGTCTGCTGGAAAACAAGTCGATGCTCCTGATGATAACCCGTGGTGAACTTTTGAGGTTAACTGTGTTAACTGTGTCATCTTATTAGTTAAAAGGTTAAGCGGAGTAGTACTAGAGATTTTTCGTCTGTTTTTATCTTGTAATGGGTTTCCGCAAAGTAACGCCTGAATCTATCACTTACGTCCGCGCCCCGTCTACGCCCTGTTTACGACACGGCCTTTGTCAACGTCTTTTCTGTGTAACTCGCCCTTTACAAGATATAATGCATCTCTAAATAGTATTTTTAGTTAATTTTCCTACTTTATAATGTTAAATGCATGCATGGCAACAAACATCTAAACACATAACACCCCTGAGTATTATAATCACGTACCAACTTGCGCTGTGTAGTTTAGTAGCGATGCACGCATGAAATACATAAAACTGTGTTAGTATCTGATCTCACCGCACATCAATAATGTTTATTTTATTTAGTTGTGTAATAGAACAGTTTTTTATTAATTTTTAATTTCAATTTGGATATGGCAAAGTTGCGGCCAAAACATGCGGTTAAGGTCTAAGCACACCGACTGCGCACGCGTAGACGTAGACGTTGCACGTACTACTGCGTAATGAGTATGAGTTAGTGGCTAACTGTTGTTATAATGTATGGAACTGTATGAGACACATCGCTTGTGTGACGTGCTTTTGCACGTAGACATAATGCGTGACGTTACGCAGCCTGTTTTTCACTTAGAACAGCTGGAGTTTACGATTGTAAAATGAGTTTTTCGTGAATCGCCCTCTGTGCTGTGCGTCTACGTCTACGTCCTGCATACGGAGACGGTGTGCTTTGGCCTTAAGTGGTCAATATCCTTTAAATTTTGTAATGTGTATTTTAATAAGAAGGAAAAATTATGAAGAAGTTTAGTTTACATTGAAGGGATGCCGTAAATTCAATCATTACCTTTATTTCTTTCCTCTTTTAGTCAAAAGAAAAAGACAAATTACAATTAGACAAGAATCACAGTATGACCAATGCAGGGTTATTTTTACAACAGGTAAAACAGTCGTTTTAAAATCATTTTATGTGATGTTACTTGAAATAATTATACTGGATTATTTATAACAAAATAATAACGTTATAAATAATTCAGTTGATCATTTTATTCAGCTTTTTAAGTTAGGTTTCCATTAATTTATTTCAATTATTTCAGTTTTTCATGTAATTATATCTACATTTAATAATAATCATTTTAATTAGTATTTGTAAAATTATATATTTGAATAATGGTATGTTTACTTTTTTAGAAACTTTTAACTAAAATCAGTTGTTTTTCACGCGTTTCGGAGGGTCTGTATATCGACTCAATTTTCTGTACCTGTGGTATTATTCAATTTTATTTATTTCAGTGGAATAGCTAACACATTCCCCTACAAATAGCAGGTATTTATTAAAACTACAGTCAAAACATTAATAATAATGTTTATCCCAGTGTTTTCATTAGGTAGACAGGACTAGAGGATGTTATAACCCGCATACCGATCCTAAGACCCTGGGTTCGAATCCGGTCGTGCACCGGTGTGTATTTTCCATTTTAAAAAAATATGTGCGCAATGCCAGTGCTCATAAAGTGAAGAAAATCATCGTGAAAAACACGGCATTTCAAAAAACCAAAACATCGAAAGACATGTGCCATCCACAAATCAGCATTAGGTCCGCGTGGTGAAAGACCCAATCACTCTGACTCGAGAGTACGCCAGTGTCCCAGTAGTGGGAACAAAGAAGGCTGTCTTGTTGATAGTGTTTTTTATTTGATGTGCGGTTTGACTAATTAGTACAAAATCAACTTAAGTGAGCCTCGTTTGGGACAAAATTAAGGTGCTAAAGTCTAAAGCATCGATTAGCTTAGCGTAAACTGTACCGTAGGTATGTACACTAAACAAATAAATATAACAAAAT
Source organism: Colostygia pectinataria (assembly GCA_951394395.1). Classification (NCBI taxonomy): domain Eukaryota; kingdom Metazoa; phylum Arthropoda; class Insecta; order Lepidoptera; family Geometridae; genus Colostygia; species Colostygia pectinataria. The sequence goes on along the minus strand of OX596374.1, from coordinate 5,162,932 downwards.
TTTTCATTTTTATCGAGTACATTGTGCAAATGAAGAAATACATTGTACCTACAAATATATTGATTTACCGAGAAAGGTGTTCACAAAGCCATAAACTTGAAGTTATGTTACTCCCTAACTTTGACATACGTGATATAATATAACTAAAGTAGGAAGAACCTCGTACAATGACCCCTACCTATCTCTGTCACTTGCGCATAAATATATTGCTATTGCGCACACACAGCGTTTCAAAGCGACGGCAATATATTTGTGAGCGAGTAACAGAGATAGGTACTAAGGGGTCATCGTACGAAATTCTCTGTGCACCGTGACTGGACGTTTTAACTGCCCTTTGTATGAAAAGTAGCACCTATTTTGTCCTCAACCATGATATAGCTGCAAAATGGCTCTCATGGTGGCCTAAAGATTAAAGTCTTGTCCACGTCAGCTTACCGTGCATACGAAGCACGGAAGCGCTCAGTAGCTGCTGTAGCGATCACCCATCCAAATAGTAACCGCGTTTAACATAGCTCAACAAGTTGATCTGTTTAGAACGACTAAGCAAGCTACACCTCTGTCTGTACAATCGAAGTTGTTGATTTTATATCATTATTTAAATTTCACTTTACTTGGTTTTGCCATCTATACACATACAACTCGCTATAAAACTAGCTTCAACCGGGAGAAGAAACTTAACTATGCGAACAAGACCGCGGTCAGCAGTTAGTTTAAAACAAATCAACAACTTCGATAGTATCGACAAGATAAGTGTATATTCCGTGTTATTTTTTTTATGTCTGCAAGTGACAAGACGGTAAAGTCGCTCGCCTGATGTTAAGCGCCACGTCTGACCATAACAGTTGCAGTGCCACACAAAGCTTCAAGTTTTAAAGTTCTGCGTGGCACTGCGCTCATAACCCCGAGACGTCGTTGTCTCTTTCGCCCAGTAATTTCACTTGCTGCAATATGTAAATGTCATAGTGCGTTACCTATCCGTTTATGGTCCTTAAAGTCCTGCTGTGGCTCGATGAACGGTCTGAGTTCCTCCTCCTCGTAGCCAGTGTTCATCCATTTGTCGCGCATGATCGCCTCGAGCGAGGCGCGCTTCGCCGGGTTCAGAACTAGGAACTTCTTTAGGAGGTTCTCGCAATCCGTCGACATGTAGAACGGTATTCTGGAAAACAAGCATTTCAAAATTAAATTCAAAAAGTAAATAAGTAAGTTCGTATGAGTCAGTGGCCAACTCTGGTGACGGAGTTAATAGGCCGCCCGAAGGCCTCCGTCATGGCCTAAAAAGCAAGTAAAAAATAGGTATTCGCTAGGGCTTTTTTTCGATGATTCTTCGCTAGTACCATCCAACAATCCGCATTGGGTCTGCAACGAGAATATTTACCTCTTTATTTCGATGTCATTTATGGTGAATACCCATAAGGCTTAAATTGCATTGCCATACCTGTATTTCCCTCGTGTAACACCCGTTCTCTTAGCTCCCGTAGAGTGGAACCATCGAATGGCAGAAAACCAGACACCAGTGTATAATAAATAATAAATAAAATAAATAATGCTGGACAATCCACACAGCATCATCTAGCCCTAAGGTAAGCTGCTGTTAAACAGAGCTGTGTTATGGGTACTAGATGACTGATATATACTTAATACAATACAATAATAGATAGATATTTTTTATTATATATAGAAAATACCCAGAACACCCGGAACAAATATTTGTAGATCGTACAAACATTTGTCCCGAGGCGGGAATCGAACCCGAAACCTCCGCGTCGCAGGCGCCCGCTGCGCCACATCGGTCGTCAAATAATCAGATACCTCAACCGATCTCTGACTACTACAAAATAACCAACAAACGCAATGTGTGCATTTCGCGACTGCTCGTCCGATGATATTTTGGTAAATAAAATAAAAAGTGTAATTTATGTCAATGCCTGTAAAGTTCAAATTGCCATATCATACCTGTATTTCCCTCGTAACACCCGTTCTCTCAGCTCCCGTAAAGTGGAGCCATCGAACGGCAGGGATCCTGACACCAGCGTGTACAGAATCACGCCAAGAGACCACACGTCAACTTCGGGGCCGTCGTACTTCTTGCCTGGAATTACAAACGAGACTTGTTACAAACCTGAGGATCTACTTTTGCAGACAAAAGCGAAGGTAAGTAATGTAAAATAGAACATTATGGTACTAGTGTGTAACATTGGTGATTACCGCTGAGGCGCCATTGAGGGGTCTTAAGATAGCCGAGGACGGTAATCATCAATACACACGTGTATCACACGACGTTTATCAACACACTTGTGAATAAAATAACAAAAAAAATCTATAACTCACTAGTGAGTTGAATGAAAAAGTCATAATTTGATTATGGGTGCCATTCTGTGCCTAATTGCGATGACCATAGAGCCACTTTATAAGCAAGTGTGTTGAAAAATATATTTATTCATTTTGAAACGTCATAAAGCTAGGTGAATTTACAGCAGTTCCACGCGCCCCAGCCTAGAAGAATCTGGCAAAACTCGGCTGGGTAGGAACCCAGCCGAGTTTTGCCCTCCCTCTTCATCATAAAGCTAGTGAGACGTAGATACTTTATTTTAGATTCCATGGTTCAGTTTATGTCAGAAATTGCTCTGAACTAAGTTATCATTGACATTAGCTGAACCACTGTATTACACAATTATTATAGTTTGTCGCTTCCAAGAGTTGATTCCCTGCTAAAAAGGACTACTCTTGCAGACAAAAATGATTATTATCGTGACAGTATTCGTGGTTCAAAGCGCAATGCCAGCGCTCTCATACGGTGAAGGAAAACATCGTGCGGAAAACGGCATGTTCAAGAACTAAAAATTCGAAAAACATGTACCATCCACCAATCCGCAAGGCCCAACCACTCTCGTGTGAGAGTAGGCCAGTGTAACAACAGTGGAAACTTTAGAAGGCTGATAAGCCAGAAGGTATACCTTGGAAGAGTTCTGGTGCCGCGTAAGGTGGGCTACCGCAGAACGTGTCGAGCTTGGAGCCCGGCGTGAACTCATTGGAGAAACCGAAATCAGCTATTTTTATGTTCATCTCGCCGTCCAGTAAGAGGTTTTCCGCCTGGAATCATAACAAACACGTTAAGGCAAAGTCAAAATCACACTATTGTAAATACGAAAGTTTAAATATTGTCTGTCGGTCTACCACAGTTATTATCAGCCCATGACTGATGCCTTCAATAAAAACTCGGTCACCAGAGTTGGTCACTATCTCATCCAACTGAATGGAAATTTAAATTTCGGGGAATCCAACATAATTAGTATTAGTATTCCAACTTAATAGGATTGCTCACTCTGTCATCGTAGTTAGCCACTGTCTCGCTCTATCATCAGATTTGGCCACTGTCTCACTCCATCTGAGTTGGCTAAAAAACACTTACACCTCAAAGGTGGGGCGGGGCTACTCAGTGCTTAGTATTACTATGATAAGATTACCGCCACCGGCGTTGACCTCAGACAATTCGTCACCCGAGTTAGCCACTGTCTCGCTTCATCACCTAGGTTGACCACAGACACTTCGCCACATGAGTTGGCCGCTGTCTCACTCTATCATCGGAGCTGGCCCTTGTCTCCCTCAGTTACTATGGTTGACCAGACATTTCATTACCTGAGTTGGCCACTGTTTCCCTCAGTCACCTGACCTGCCCAGACACTTCGTCACCAAAATGGACCACATACCTTGAGATCCCTGTGTATAATCCGCTTCTGGTGGCAATACTGCACGGCGGAGACGATCTGCCGGAACTTGGCGCGCGCCTCCTTCTCCTTCATACGCCCGTGGAGCACCAGGTAGTCAAACACCTGCGAGAACACATCACTTTAACCAAGAACACTGTTCGTCCAGTGGTAGTTCTGATCGGTAAGTTGCTAAGTAAATAATATCCTAAGGTCACGGTTCGAAAGCGATTGGTTGTGCACCATTGTATTTTTCTATCAGAAAAAAAAAATTATAATGCGCAACGTTTTCAGACGGTGAAGGAAATCATCGCCAAGTCGTTCACCTGATGTTAAGTGCAACGTCTGACCAATACAGATGCAGTGTAACACAAAAAAATAAGTTTTAACGTTTTTTTTTTTTTTTTTTTATGTCAGCAAGTGACAAGACAATCAAGGCGCCCACCTGATGTTAAGCACCACGCCTGACTATTACAGATGCAGTGCCACCCAAAGCTTAAAGTTTTCAAGTGTTTGCGTGGCACTGTTCTGCGCTTATCACCTTAGGACTTTGTTGTTAAGTCTCTTTCGCCCAGTAATTTCACTTGATACAGTGCCCTTCAAAGCTAGACACAGTGCAGCTTGCACACTACTGCTTGGAGGCAGAATATCTGGCACTGTGGTAGTACCACCAAGACGATTTCTTGCTGAAGAGTCCTACCACCAGGTGTAAGAAAAAGATGTACTAACCTCGCCGCCGGACGCGTATTCCATAACTAAGTAAAGTGTCTTCTCAGTCTCAATCACTTGGAATAACTTCACGATGTTTGGGTGGTCCAGCATTTTCATTATCCGCACCTGAAATCATGCGACAGCATATTGTAAGGAAACAACCAATCTAGACAACTAATATTACGATATAAAGAGGAAATCATTGTATTTTTGTTTGTTACGAATAAACTCAAAAACAACTAGTCCGATTTCAAAAATTCTTACACCATTAGAATCCTACATTATCCCTGAGTAACGGCCACCCGTGCGAAGCCGGGACGGGTCGCTAAGTATTGATATTTCCGCTCACCTCCCTGAACAGTTTCTGCAGCGAGCCCGGGTTGAGCTGCGTCTTGTCGATGATCTTGATGGCGACCTCCTTACCCGTGGGCACATGCTTCGCTAGCTTCACCTTCGCGAAGTTACCCTTGCCGATTGTCTTGAGGAGTTTGTACTTTCCTGAAAATTTTAAAGAAAAATGTTAAATCACTCTCGCTCGAGAGTAGGCCAGTTCTAGCAGCGCGCAGCGGGAACATTAGAAGGCTGTCATGATGACTGTTGAACAGGTCAAGCTAAATAAATAAAATCGTTTAAAAACCGCTGGTCCATTGGTAGTGACCCCGCCTTCCAATCCTCGTGGGTTCGAGCCCGGTCGTGCACCAATGGATTATATGGACAGGATTTTCGAATAATTTACATAACGCTGTGAAGAAAAACCTTCTCATACAGTAAAAGAAAACGTAGAGAAACCGTCAGTCCAAAAGCTAAAAATTCGAAAGACCTTAAAGACTCAATTGCCATCCACTTAAACCGCATTGGGCGGCGGGGTTGTTTATGATCCAATCACTCTCGATCGAGAGTAGGCCAGTGTCCCAGCAGTGGGTACATTAGAAGGCTGTAATGATGTATTGCACTGACCAATGTGAGGTTCCTCCGAGGTCCGGGAGCGCGAGGAGACGCGGGCGGTTCCGCCGGAGGTGCCGCCCGCCCCTGCCGACGACTCCGACGCACTCTGGAATGACAGAGAAAACATTACATATCAGCTTTTCTATACTTACTTTAATGCTTTATAGAGGAGCGCTCGTGACGTAGCTGGTTAGCTAAGTTGTTCATAACAGATCAACGAAGTTAAGCACTGTTCCGCGTAGTCATCATTTGGAACGGTGACCGCCAGTGGCAATTTCAACTGAGCGCTCCCGTCCGAGGGCACGTTAAGCAGTCGGTCCCGGCTTTTTCAAAGTTGTTTGGCCATGACAGAGGCCTTCGGGCGGCCTAGTAACTCTGTCGCCAGAGTTGGCCACTGACTCATACGAACTTACTTACTTATAAAGGAAAGATTTGTATTTTTGAATGTTTGTAACGAATAAACTCAAAAACTACTGGTCCGATTTCTAACATTTTTTCACCATTAGAATGCTTCATAATCTCTGAATAGCATCTGCTGCTATATTTATTACTAGCGGCCCGTCACGGCTTTGCACGGATGGACATTAATTTTTCAAACATTTACTCTACGTACATTTATTCCAAAGTATTGTCTTTACTTGTCATTCTTACGTCAATGAACAAGAACAATGATATATTTGAAAACGCATTAAGCTAAAGAGGCTTAAAGTATGTTTATGCATAAGGCCCTTAGTTGCCAACTATGCGTTCGGCCCACATGACGGCCGCCTATGCGGTTACAGCAGCCTATGAACGATTGCAACACCTGAGGCAATTCAATAAAAAACCATTAAAAATTATTTTTTTTCCATTTAATTAAAAAAAAAAAATAACTATACGCATAAACCTTCCTCTTGAATCACTATCTTTTGATGTAAACCGCATTAAAATCCGCTGCGTAGTTGCGAACATACATACATACATACGAAGGGACAGAAGGGGAGCGACTTTATTTTATAGTATGTAAAGATTCTTCAGAAAAACTCCTACTAACTCTCCGTAGACTATAAAAGTAGATCGAGAACTTAACAAATAGGTGTTATCCCGAAAAATCACGTACATAAATTCTCAGTAACGCGACTCGAGTGAGACAAATTAGTCCCTAAGCGATACATCTTATCACTACCAAACGGTGTGTATTTTATGTGTTATTTTCCGTCTCTTTTCATTATACCCCGCGTCAGAGGTAACTGACTCTTATCCTGGTTTTGAAAAGGGTTATGTAAAAAGAAACCATTATAAAATCGTGCTGTCCGTACCATTAGTGTGTCACAAGATCACGCGAGTCTTTTCTTTTATGCAATTTCAACTGAGCGCTGCCGTGCTTCGGAGGGCACGTTAAGCAGTCGATCCCGGCCTTTTCAAAGTTAGGCCATGACAGAGGCTTTCGGAATCTCTGTCATCAGAGTTGGCCACTGACTCATACGAAGTTCCTTACTTACGCGAGTCTTTTGTTAGTAAGCTCATGCAACTGACCCAGACTGTCCCTATGATAACTCTTCTAAACATACTGTTGGCCACATGTTTTTTATGGAACTGAACTAAAATTACTTATTTTCAGAGTACTCACAAGAAGTAACGATATTTCCCATCACCGTTTGAGAGCACCCTTCATATGTGAAATTGACTATAACAGCCATTTAAACAGCCAATTCTTCTCCGTTTCTCATTGAATAGCTTCAAAACGTTTCGTAAATAAGCCCATTGTAAATTACTTAAACAAATTAGCCCTCAAGACAAGCCCCAGAGGCGTTTATCTTTTAACAAATAGCACACAAACAGCGGGAAATACATTATTTGTCCCAATTCCTGTTGAATAATATAACACTCGGGCTATTATATATTCCTGGGTCACTGACCCGTCTTATCCGTGTCAATAAATATCTTCTGAAGATATTCAAAGGACATGCTATTCACCGATCCGCATCGTGCCGTTGTGGTGGATTTATCACTTTGTACCCGGCAGAAGAAGCTTTAGAAGGTTAACTATCCATACTTATATTCATATATTATGGTATGTTTTGTTGCTGAGTGGTTCAACTCACAATTTTTCTACCCAATATTATTTTTACCCGTTCAACAGTTCAGACTGTGACGGAGGCGGCCTATAAACTCTTCACTCACACATACTACCAAATGGTAGGATTACCACTAAAAGCCTCAGAAGTAGTACCGAGGGTGACCGAGGACCGATTGCGCGAAATTTGAAAAAAAAACGAATCTTGGTTATAGACTATTTGTGCTTCAATCACGCTGTAACTGATGAATTGAGTTGGAAGTAATTTGGAATAGCATATAGGCTACTTTATTACTTAGTTAGATAGCACTCAAACTCAGCCAAGTTTCTCATAATAAATATGATTACGCGTGTTAAAACTACTTAACCCCCAAAAACAACCATATATACCAACCCCTTCATCATAATCAATAGAACAGCCAAGGTTAAGGCGGTACAAAAATAACTCTAATTCATTGTGAACTCGACCGAACGGTGACGCCTTAACAACCCCAAACGGTAATATAGAAGGCTATTTTTGGTATTCTGATAGTTTTTGTTAACTTTACTGTATCTATGGTTCAGTACAGTTCGCAAAAAAAAAATTAGCAAACAATTTCAGCAAAAACAACGAAACTATTATTATCTAATTTATTTTGTTAATTTACAACTATAACGTATACTATCTATCTTACTGATGGACATAGGCGCCGGTCTCTGATGACTTTGGTGGCGTAGTGAGCGAGTGCTTGCTTCTTGAGAAGCGAGAGGTCGCGGGTTCTATTCTCGATGCGGGAAAAATGTTGGCATGATCTGCAATACTATTACTAACTCCCAGACTGTTGTGTTATTCGTGAAAAGTAAGAGTCGTTTCTGTGTATGACTATGACTGCTGGTGGTTATGTTGGCAGCTCATTGACATATTATTTGCTGAAATGTTTGCGTTATTTCGTCAATACAAAGTCTACTCTGTGAAAGTACTATACTAATATAAATAAATAAATAAATAAATAATGCTGGACAATCCACACAGCACCATCTAACCCCAAAGTAAGCTGCTGTTAAACAGAGCTGTATTATGGGTACTAGATGACTGATATATATTTAATAAAATACAATACATAGATATTTTTTATTATATATAGAAAATACCCAGAACACCCGGAACAAATATTTGTAGATCGTACAAACATTTGTTCCGAGGCGGGAATCGAACCCGCAACCTCTGCGTCGCAGGCGGACCTGCGCCCGCTGCGCCACATCGGTCGTCAATATTAATTTGTATTGATGAAATAAAGCTAACATTTGAACTAATACGTCAAGTGAAGTGCCAGCATTATGTATAGGAAATATATGAAAAAGCTCTGGATCAAATACCACATAAAACTTTTCTGCAAACGCTACAACACTGTAGTTCACGGATGTTTTTATTTTTACGTATGCAATGGAACTTTGTTAGGTTTCTCTGTCGCTCTCTTTATAAGGCTTTGTCAGTTTTTCAACCTTACTTGAACACGAGTAATAAGCAAACTCTACAGCTTGCTAGTAAGTAAATAAAGTAAGCAAGTTTGTATAGTCAGTGGCCACTCAGCCCCATGATCACATACCTCTGTTATCCACCAATATCCTTTGATCTCCATCTCAAACTGTCTATTATGACAGAAGAGCTATGGTCAAACTGTCTTATTAGACAGTGGGAGATGGAGATCGATGGAGATTGGACTAACAGAGTTATGTGTCCAACCCGCTAGTAACAGAGTTAATAGGCCGCCCAAAGGCCCCCGTCAAAGGCTAACTGACCAACACCTTTGCCTTTACCAAAGCGGTTTAATAATTGAAAGAGATGCCAAGTCAGTCCCAGCTATAATTTAACGAATCCAGCTTATTACTTTTACCCCACTGAGGAAGTTCATGTTTTTTCTCTCTCGAAAACTTTATACGTTCATTGTTTGCCAAAAACGGTACGCATTCAAGTAAAATTTACATAGATTAAGCATTAAAGTACTGTCAATAAACTCCCTAAAAGTGGATGAATAAAGCCGAAACGCGGGGTCTCAATCTTAACCCCCGTGGACTGGATTTATTTACTTATTTGAATGAAGGACCTCTCTATTGCGTAAGCAAACTGACTATGAGAATTATGCTGTCGTGCATCGCTTTGTTCAAACTATGGAGGGGAAAGAAAGGGCAAGAAAGAAAAATAACTTAGATCGAAAAGAGTCTACTTTTCTGTCAAAGCTTATAAAATTAAAACGTAAATCAAAAGCACGATTAAGAATTGCCGAAAATGACATGGTACAACTAAAAATAACAAAGTTTTAGAGGAAAAAACAATATTCTGGTGTAAAAGGGTTTGTAAAAACTTTACCCCATGGAACTTCTCGATAGCCTTAGCTCGGCGTTTCCTTCTCCAAAGCTTGGAGAGGAACACTGGTGCCAACATCGGCAGCACCCGGTGTCTCATCGTTTGTGGGTTTATTTTGACGGCTTCTGGTAACAGTTGGAAGAGATAGTCTAGCTCACGCTAGACTTCAATGCCCTCGGGAGCTTCAACCCTGGGCTTGTCTGGGAAATGCTTTAGTCCAGTCACAGCAGGAGTTACGTGTGCTATATTTGTACAGTGAAGGATCCTTGAATCCCTCTCGATTTTGACAGTCTCGAAACTTCGGTACAGTGAAAAAACCTCTGAACCCTTTCCTCTTCCTAGTTCCTCCTGACTTTTAACTTTGGAAGGTGAATATCCTTGGATTCTTCTTGATTTTGACAGCCTCGGAATTTGGAAGCTTGGCTTTGCTTTCTTTGTGCCAAGCCAACTCAGGATGTGCAGAGATATGAAGAATTGTAGTCTTTTCCGCTTGCTTCGGTTGTCAGTTTCATATAATCCCAAATTTTTCAGGTTCCAAAACAGATTAGAATAAAGTTTCTATAACTCTCTTCCAATTTAGAAGAGTTTAAAAACTTGAGTGGCAAAGTTTAACAATGCTCGACAGTGAAAACTAAAGTTATTGTGTGTTTATATTTAAGTTCTTATTAGCACTTGGAAAATCCTCACTGATTCTACAGAAGTTTTGCTTGAATTCATTTGAAATAGTTTTTTATTCCAATTCACAGATGTTTTCGCAGAGAAGTTCCGAGTGGGACTAGTGAATGAGAAGATTCGTGTTGTCTTTAGATAACCCACATTATAATTATTATGACGGTGTTCGTTATCAACAGTTTTGAAATGTGCTTAGAGTTGCGGATCGATCAATGTTTGACAATTATATTTGAATTTCTATTCTATTCGTTAGTGAATTCCCATTTTTAAATAGCAGAGATTCTTTTAAATTATTAAAATTAGTTGGTACATCGCGAGTGTAAGCTAAATACACAAAAGATTTAAATGAAACAAGCTAGGGTAAATCAGTTGTCACACGAAGTAGAACGATAACCTTTTGTCAGCAGACATTAACGATGACGAAGTAAACAATACTAGTTCAATCGTATTGTGTAATAGCCTAATTATATATTGAAATAATACATATTACATTATTATATAGAATTAATATTTCGAGTATCTAGTAGTTTAAGCTTGCTGTTTACCTTATCATGCTAATATCATGCTAAATTTTGAATGTTTAGTGTTGAATCTCTGCCATAATGGTTAAATCAATATAGATATACATGTGTAGTTTAAAATTAATATAGTTTTAAACCTGAAATAGCATACTTTATACACATTACTACGCAAACGAAGCAGCGGAAAGTGTAAAGGAACTATTGTTTTACAATTGGGTGTTTATTAACCTATGTTTAATAAATTATATATTAAACTATGTGACTTTACAATATATTTTTTATAATAATAAAAAAAAATGTGACTTTTACGAGTAAGATAAAAGAGTTAGAAACTATGTATGGAGTTTAGAGATCATAAAATACAAAGATGGCCAACGCTACAAACGTGAATGACGTCATAAAACGACAGATAACAAATTACAACACTCTTTAAGCAACAAAACCAATTTTAAACACGTAAATCCCTGATATAAGCTCTATGTTTTTAGAATCGTTTAAAAACCATTAGGTTGATCATTAAGTTTGTGAGACTGAAAGTTGGGCCATAAATAACACTGACCATTTAGATTGTCATAAAATATAGCCACTTGTTTATTAGCTTTGTGACTTTGTGCTTTAGTGGTGCGCATACGGGAGGCAATTCTACTAATACAATGGCAGAAAATTAAAATTGTATGATCTAATTTGGACACTTTCAGTATAACAGGTGTCAAAAATGTATAATCCAACTGTCTTTTGGACACTTTCAGTATAACAGGTGTCAATAATGTATAATCCAATTGTCTTTTGGACACTTTCAGTATTGCAGGTGTCAACAATGTATAAGTAATCCAACTGTCTTTTGCTGTCATTGTATCAGTTTTGGTTTTCAAGATTGCTATGATATGCTATGATTGTAATGTTTAAAAAGACGATTATTTACCTTACTTTTTACTTTATCACCCCAAAACTCATTACCATTAGTGGATACCGTAGCCTATGTACCCGAGTTATCACTTGCGCGCTGACATCCAGTCGTAGATCAAAAGTCTCGTTTAATTTCTCGGATACACAGCAATGTAAGCATTACTTGGCGTCAGATAGGTATGGTGGTATGATACTAATCCCGGACGAGCTCTGTCACAAAGAACAACTTAGCGTTGCCCTGTCTTGTGTAGGGCTGCATCAAGCTGACTCTAGGCCATTTTGCCAGCATAACACAGAGCGGATTTTGAATTTATATTGTTAATAGCTGTTGCCCGTGACTTCGTTCGCGTGGAACTCGGGAACCGTACTTTTTCGGGGATATAAGTAGCCTATGTAGTATTCCCGGTCACTATCTATGTATGTTTTAAATTTCAGCAAAAGCGTAGTAAGCGTATAGAGGAACAAACATCTTAACATCCAAACATTCGTATTTATAATATTAGTGTGACTACATACTATGTTACCGAAGTGGCGCTGCGGGCGAAGGTCCGCCTGCGACGCAGGGGGTTGCGGGTTCGATTCCCGCCTTGGATCAAATGTTTGTACGATCTGCAAATATTTGTTCCGGGTGTTCTGGTTATTTTCTATGTATAAAAAAAATATATCTATCTATATATTGTATCGTATTAAGTATATCAGTCATAATACAAGCTCTGCTAAGTTTGGGACTAAATGATGCTGTGTGGATTGTACATCATTATTTATTATATTTACTCCGAGACTTTGTCCGCAATCGTTCGTTCGTTCGTATGAGTCAGTGGCCAACTCTGGTGACAGAGTTTCTAGGCCGCCCGAAGGCCTCTGTCATGGCCTAACAACTTTGAAAAAGCCGTGACCGACTGCTTAACGTGCCCTCCGAAGCACGGGAGCGCTCAGTTGAAATTGCCACTGGCGGTCACCCATCCAAATGATGACCCCGCGGAACAGTGCTTAACTTCGTTGATCTGTTAAGAACAACTTAGCCAGCTACGTCACGAGCGCTCAATGATTTTTTATACAAACTTCATCTTTCCGCCCAGTCCTCTAGGAGTTGAATTTCGGGAATTACTTGCCTATTGCACCCCGACACCACAAGAGCAATGTACTCTCCAAATTTCATGTTTATTTTTATTTTTTTATTTGTTTGATGATGTTTATGTTCATTAGTTTTTGAGTTATCATTGTTTTTTATTGTTTTTTTTTATACAACTGAAGTGGCAACCAAGCGTACGGCCCACAAGATGGTAAGCGGTTACCGCAGCCTATGGATGCTTGCAATACCAGAGGTATCACTCGCGGGTTGCCATCTTGAGGCTAAGATCGAAAACCTCATGTGCCAGTATTTTCACCGGAAACCATACCCTTCACACAGGAATACAGCAATGCGAGCATTACTGCTTGGCGGCAGAAGTCCTTCCCCGGACGAGCTCTATCACAAAGAACTCTACTACTCTTCTTCTATTGTACCTTTAGTATTAAGCTCAGTCTATATTTGTTTATAAAATAAATGTATTTCATTACTCTCGAATGAATGAAAATGACCCAGAGAATAAGGCGTATCTAAACAGGAGCACAGTAACTATAGCTGAGTGCGAGTGCTGTTTGTGATTCAACTGGCGAGCAAACAAAGCAACGGGCGGAATACAAAGTGAGATGGAAGCCGGCCGTTTACTTTGTATAAATCTGTGCGCTGAGAAACGTTTTATAGTTTTCAGACGTGGGATTGTGTGGGTTAATGTTTCGCTTTATTTACCTTTCAACGGGAGGAAAAGCTTTTACTTCATTATTCCGTGTATTCCCGATGTTCTCTACTTAAATACCTACCTTTAAATAAATAAAATATTCTGGGTTCTTTTCCGCCGAATCTACCTTCTTATTCATATAAGAAATTGTAGTTTTGGTAGGTAGCACAATGTATTTATTTATTTAAATAAATTTACATTCTTATGTCAATGAACAAAGACGATGACAGATTTGAAAGACACATTAGCTGATAGGCACCTATGATTATGAATAAGGCTTTAGTTAGTTTAGTTAGTTAGAAGTTAGAACTTCTCCATATTCGCGAGTTAAAGCCGTTTTGCAACTATTCCTTTTTTTCGGTTTGTGTCGATGACAAGTTTTATTTAACTTAAGTTGACATAAGCGTACTTAATAATTAATGGCAACCCTGAATGCCAGTGTTCTTGACATTGACCATAATGAGATTTAAAGGTTGATTTTCGTATTATCTAATATCAAATTCTGCTACTTACAACAGTAATACCACCAATTTTGAAATACAATTTCCTATAGTAACCATGCCGATGACGCAAACATTAAAAATGAAGGACATAAAAATAGATTTTCGTTACTGACTAACTACTAAAATATTCTATAGTCCTAGCACTAACTGTTCAGTTATTCTTCGGCTATAAAACATTCAAGGCGAAAGCGGCACGCGGCTATAATGTGATCGATACCCGTAAAATTATGTATAATAATTATAAAAAGTACTTAAATAAATATGCCTGGGTAAATAGTATACTGATCTGACACAAAGATAAAAGAAAATGAATTGGATCTTCTAATCAAAATAATTGTATTAAAAATAAACAATAAACCAACTAAGTACACGTTGTACTTAGTAATAAAAGAAACTCAATGTCAAATATCGACCCGCAACGCGCACATACACGCAACCCACGTAATCAAAAAAGTACGCGCGAGATTAATCCGATCTCATATGTTATTTCACGTCACAATCACACTAATATTATGATCAAGTTAAAGAGTGTATCGTCGTGACACCTGCGCGATACTGCGCCTTCAACGAGACGAGGGTCAAAGGGCTATATAAAGCACAGAACTAGCGAACCAAGAGAGCGAAGCGATGCATTCACCCCGTGAAAAATAAGGGCTGATGAGCGTGATAACCTAGATTGATGTATAAATAATAGATGGAGATTTGTGTCAATGTTATGAATAAATAAACAACCTACTGCTATTAACCCTGACCTCTAACTAGCTTTCCCTGTGTCGCTATCCAATCCATCTATCAGCCAATAAGCATTGGACCAGCCAATAAGCATTGGACACATTGAACATTGATTGAGCATTGAATATTGGACTTAAGTCCATTGATCAGCAGTGGAGTCTTTAAAGACTGCCACGAAAACTGATATTAAGCTTTTACCATCCACCGTTTTCCTGCGAGCGCCTATGCTATTCAAGAACCTTTATTCCCCAGCGGTTATCAGTTCAAGTAAGTAAGTTAGTTCTGCTATATAGCCAACCTACTAGTACAATACTAATTGTAGTCTCTAGTCTTGAAGCTCTGCGATATCTGTGACTAAGTAATATGGCTTAACTTTACGAGCGCTGTCCATCCGAGTTGGATTTGTCGGCTGACCACTTAGTCGAAATACTACCGAGTAGAATCGCCTGACTCAAATAGAATTTTGTCTATTTGGGTCAGGCGATCTAGCTTCGATGAAATCGTTCTCAACATGTACGATAATATTATGTCGTGAGTACCAGATATTATGAGTGTATTGAATTAATCTCGATATTTATTTGCTCTACAGCAATAAGAATCACCCGCCTGCAGGTCATCGAAACCAGCTTAGTATCTGTCGTTCTGATAAGTTTTATTGAGTCACGCACGTCACTCAACGTAATCACTTATCCGGTTCTATACATAAATAAAAATATATTATAATAAAACGAATTCATTAAGGATGCATAAACATATCTTTCCCGTTAGCACAGCTCGGAGGACAATGCACAATATACCTCATCGAAGACGTCTGTGCAAATCTAATTCCTAAGTGCTTTTGTTCCGGCGCTCCTTAATTAAAAGGCATAAGCCTTGATTTTCCGTCTCTTACCGTACCGTTCATTGACGCTGAATCTTACCTGCAACAAAAGTAAATGTTAATTAGTATCTGGTGGTAATTTCATTGGCGGTAGGATCATTCAGCAAGAGTTCGTGGGTACCGCTCCAGTGCTTGATATTGTGCCTCCAAGTGGAAGTGTGCAAGCATTACTGTGTTCTGTAATTACTAGGGAATTTAACTTTAATGATTATGTCTTAGAGTGGAGAGCGCAGAGCCAAGCAGAACTTTAAGCTGTGTGTGACACTGCAACTGTGCAAAAGAAGTCATAGTCTCTTCATAAAATGTACCTTAGTAAATTGTTAGATAGTGAGACTCGTGTCGCAGCTAACTGCTGCTACTACACGTAGGCTACACTGAAAACCAGCGCTACAGACACATTAAGTCTGCAGCACATGCTGAGTGGCTACCTTTTTTTCGTCACAATAATTTTGTTTTAATTTGTATTGTTATTTTTATGTTTTTTGTGTGGCGCAAATTTTTTTTTTTTTTCTATTTTATTCTATATGAATTCAAAAAAATCTAAATTTGATGGCTACAGTTTCTACTTACTGAATGAAAATCTAAGTGATGTGACACTGAGTATACATAATTAATATATTGCTTTCTCCTTACTTTCATACCCTATTTGATTAATTTGTGTTTATCTAACGACATTTTTTTTAATATTTATATATTATTAGAAATACCACCTTGTCTTTGTCTAAATGTATTTATGTTATGTCGTGTCAAATAAATGTGTTACTTTATTCAATACAAATTTAAAAATGTGTATCATATCATGTCTATGCATATGTTTTTTTTTTAACTTTTGTTAATTTTAGTTGTATTTTAGTTTAATTTTATTTATGGTGTAATACAATAAAGAGTTATCTATCTATCTATCTATGTTGTTATACAGATACTTGTTTGTTGTTCAATCACGACGACGTAAAACTGCTGAATCGATTTCAGTGTAACCGAGTATAGTGTAGCAAAACCGCTCGCATTTCCCCTGACATTTTCGATGGCTGTAATTTCCTTTCCTGTAGAGAGCCGGGGAATTATAGCCTTCGAGAGAGAACCGAACACAGTTTTATCACAAGAGATTCAACAGTACTGGCTCTCACGTTTCACTCCAATGTCCTTCATCACTCAGGGCAATAAAATGACACCGAAAAACCAAAATAACACAGCTGCATTAACCAATTTCGACACTCAAATCTAAATCATAATCAAAAATTTTTAGTACGGCTAATATGTTCAAAATCCATAATCATCATGACCACCTGTCTATGTTCCCACTACTAGGACACTGGCCGCTGGCCTATTTTCGAGCGAGATTGATTGGGTCTTAATCCACCTCGCGAACCTAAAGGCTCATTTACACCATACAATAATTGCATGCGAGAATTGCCTTGCCAAATTGATTCTGGAACAAATATTCGAAAATGGACTTGATAGGGCAACACTTGCATGCAATTATTGTATGGTGTAAATGAGCCTTTAGGTTCGCGAGGTGGATTAAGACCCAATCAATCTTCTCGAAGTTAAGTACTGTTCCGCGTGTTCACCATTTGGATGGGTGACGGCCAGTAGCAATTCACGTGCGATCCACCAATCCGTATGGGCCATAATACGTATGGGCCATAATACGGATTGGTGGATCGCACGTGAATTGCTACTGGCCGTCACCCATCCAAATGGTGAACACGCGGAACAGTACTTAACTTCGTTGATCTATTATGAACAACTTAGCCAGCTACATTAAAAGCGCTTCAATTTCGATTTGCAGTGAGACATATCAACAGCCGCCTGCCTGATTTGTGTTTGAGCAAAAACGGACCATTTTTATGATTTCCTCTCTGCTCTGTTTACTTTAGCTTTCACTGTCGTGTTTCCGTCTAGTTTAGAGTTATAACCTTTTGGCTGTTCGCAACACTTGCGTCATCTTTTTAGTTGTTTACACTCTCGCTCGAAAGTAAGCCAGCAGTGGGAACATTAGAAGTATGTCGTGATGATGTCGCTCGCCTGATGTTATTTTTTTTAATATATATATGTCACCGGAAGATAACAAAATCCGAAAGTTTATAAATTTCCTAGGAAACTTATAAACTTTCGTAGGATTCTAAACGAGAGATAAATTGTATTATTTTACGCCCACAATTTCGCAAATTGATAAACTTACCGATGTCACGCGTAAAATAATAAGTAAGCAATAACCAAACGCCATGTGCGCTCTGATTGGTTGAATAAGTCACGTGTTCTAACATAACCTAAACTACTGATTTCAATCTAATGAATAAGTGACATCCGCTTAGATCGAAATGAGTAGGTTAGGTTATGTTAGGTTAGTGAAAAACTACGCGCGAGGCGAGCGAGCGTAGCGAGCGTGCCGCGGCAGCGGCCGCCGAAGCGCCAGAAATTTTGTATTTGTTTTTCGATCTAATGTTAGGTAGGTCATCGAACCTCGACCAATCAGAGAGCAGTGTGTTATTTGCCGTATTTTAAAGAAGCGTAAAATTGAAAGCTCTTCTGTAATTGGTCGAACCGTTTAGAATCTTACGAATGGATATCCGTTAGTTTATAAATTTACCAAAGACCGTCGCAAATTGATAAATTTGCGAAATTGTGGGCGTAAAATAATACAATTAATCTCTCGTTTAGAATCATACGAAAGTTTATAAATTTCCTAGGAAATTTATAAACTTTCGGATCTTGTTATTTTCCGGTGACATATATATTTCAAGGCATACATGCTGACGGCCCGCCTGATGGTAAGCAGTTCATCATATCAGCCGATAGACGTCCAATGCTGGACATAGGCCTCCCCAAAGAGCGCCATGACGACCGATTTTGAGCCTTCACCATCCACCAACTTCTAGCGACCGCTTTAATGTTTGTAATTGCAAAGTAGTTACCACCGTCGCTTATTGACTTGAACAAAACCAGAGGTACTGCGTTGCCTGCCTTGTAAGACATTTTTTTATAGCAGTTAATATTGTACGACGGCGAAAAAACATCAGGAAGTTCATGTTAAGCGCTACGCCTGACCATAACAGTTTGCAGTGGCACCAAAGTTATAAAGTTCTGAATGGCACTGCACTGCGCGCGCTCTTCACCCCGAGACGACCGATGAAGTTGGATACATAGCCGGTATTCCGTATCCCGGTGTGGTAAGACTCAATTTCTTTCTTGTACAGAATGTAAAGGCACGCTCGGGGCTGCGACCCGCTCTCATTCGGAAACGGCACAAGTGGGGGACACAATTGCTTTTCCTTGGCTTCCTTCTTGGTTAAAGAGTTCTTGAGGGTATTTGAATGTGGGTTAGTATAATTCGGGGATATTTAAAACAATATTTAACGACATCGGTGGCGAGGTGGGTGGATGCCCGGTTGGGTATCGAGAGGTTGCAGGATTGATCCCCGCTGTGGGACAAATGTTTGCACGATTCGAAAATAATTCGTGGTCTAAATGTTATTTATACTAATATTTTAGAGAGAAAAGATTTATTTTTTATTTTTTATACAACTTAAAGTGGCAACCAAGCGTACGGCCCACAAGATGGTAAGCGGTTACCGCAGCCTATGGACGCTTGATATACCAGAGGTATCACTCGCTCGGGTTGCTACCTTGAGGCATAGATCGAAAGCCTCATGTGCCAGTAATTTCACCGGAAATCATACCCTTCACACCGAAACACAGCAATGCGAGCATTACTGCTTTGCGGCAGAAATAGGTATGGTGGTAGTCCTTCCCTGGACGAGCTCTATCACAAAGAACTCTACTACTCTTGTATTTATGTTTGTTACAAATAAACTAAAAAAACTTATGTATGTTTTACAAAAAATATATAAAATCCATAGTAGTCCATCCAAGTACAAGCTTTGCTTAGTTAGGGGCTGGATGGCACTGTGTAGCAATGTCCGCTAATATTTATTATTATATTTAGTATTTATTTAGTAAAACCAAGTACAGATTCAGAGCATTATTAAAATTCGTTTTTTATATTAAATACTTCGGTCAATTGACAACCTGGTGGCGCGGTGGAAGAGTTCTCGGTTGAGTAGCGTGAGGTTACGAGTTCGATTCCCACCGTTCGAAAAACATTATAATAATATAATAAAAATATCATAATTTTCACTTCCAAGTGATAAAATTATCCTTATACCTTACAAATAGAGGAATTTGCACGGGTCAAGCCCGTCGGGAATAAAAACCTTCTCAAAATTCATGAGCTCACCTCAACAGGTCCTTCAGTACAATACAACTTTTTATAACACAAAAACGTAAAATAAGATTTATTTTTTGATAAAAAAAATCGTGTGAGTCAAACACGTCAGCACACGCCACGTTAAATCACGATTATCAGCTGGGCTATTTAGTAACATAGTTGTTATCTAATTTCGATCAGCAACCTAAAAGCCGTCATATTCATACAGGGGATTTTGACACTAACCTCAAAATACGTCTGTTTTTTATTGATATCTTATAAAAACGATTGCGACCGCATTACATAATAGTCACTCTGATTGTACCGATCAAATTGCACTGCTTGATCGTAACGATTTATCGTACATGTCGTGTATAGATCTCACGGAGGATCTCGGCTTCGATGCGCAATGGAGCTTTTCAAACTAAATGTGTCTTTGCGCATCACAGAACTTTAGCTTTATTCATATTCATATTCATATTCATTTATTCTGAACACTGTACATTTAGCTTAGGTCTAAAATAATGTAGCTGTAAGTGAGTACATGAACCCTGTTAGGGCGTTGCAGGTAGTAACTAGTTATAGGTTAAATAAATAATACAATTTCAATGTGTCAATAATACACAACTTAACAATTCAAATAATAATTATGAGGTATTGGCTCACAAAACGTTTTGGTTAGCTGTTAGTTCTGTGAGCATCTAAATTTACATAAAGAACAAAGCCTAGATCCGCCGTGCTAACTATACGTGTGTCAGTCAGCAGTCCTGTGATGAAAACAAAACATTTCTCGTCACAAAAAAAACTCAAAACATGTGCTCAAACAAGCTTGTTTTTTGACAACTTCTTGCTGCAATTATATAGCTGCCAAGTAGCCGATTATATTCAACACAGTGCAACAATTGCACAACAATCTTGTGAGTAGCCCGGCGATATTGCCAAGATATTTCATAGCAATCGCAAGTATTCAAAGTTTAGCCGACTCGCACAATTAAATCGCAGCAAGGGTAAAAGTTGCAAATCAACTGAGCTATAGTTTTTATAATATTTGCGGGATTTTATCGCGTTTTTACCATTTTTATTTCTCCCGACTTTTCGGTTGTGTTTTATAAAAACTATAAGTTCTGATCGCGAAAGTTTAAAAAAAACAACTGAGCCAGGTATATTGGTCGTTAAAATTGCCAGCAAGATGCCATTTTAGCCATAATTGTAGCCCGTTTACAGGTATTTCTATGAGTATTTTTACAAAAATACCTTTAAACTAGTATATGCAAATTGGCAAGGCAATAAACAGCACCGAACAGAATACGACACGGCCTTGCGTCTAGTTAGTATTCCAAGGGCGCCGCGTTTCCGGGAACATCCCATGGGAAGGGACTAGCTACATACACATTTTATGTTATTATAATTAATTAAAACACTCGCGACTCCCTTCAGCTTCTAACTAAACAACCGTCTCACTAGACCACAGATACTGAATATTACAGACTCTTTTAATTTGGATGTACGATCAGTAGGCATTTACATTTCAAGCGCTTTCGCGCTTCGGAAGGCATGTTAAAATTCTACGATAATTTTTATTTTTACTTAATATCAGGTTCCTAACATATATTCCTTAGTTAAGAGTAGTAGAGAGTTCTCTGTGATAGAGCTCGTCCGGGAAAGAACTACCACCATACCTATTTCTGCCGCCAAGCAGTTATGCTCGCATTGCTGTTCCGGTGTGAAGGGTATGGTTTCCGGTGAGATTACTGGCACATGAGGCTTTCGATCTTAGCCTCAAGGTGGCAACCCGCAAGTGATATCTCTGGTATTGCAAGCGTCCATAGGCTGCGATAACAGCTTACCATCTTGTGGGCCGTACGCTTGGTTGCCACTTTAGTTTTATAAAAAAAAAAATATATATATATATATTTCTTCTAACAACCTGCCCGGCTCTGGCTTAAACTTAAACAGCTTAAAGGTGCTCAAACTATTCGTATAAATCTTCCTTATAAATCTATTTATGAAAGCCGCATTCAAATCCTTTAGTTTAAAATATCTAAGCGTACATACATAAATCATACAGAGATAAAGAGGGACAGACAGACGGCGAGAAACGACCGTGTTATACTATGTAGAGAAGAATTACTTGCAACAGTTTATACATGCGACGAACACACATAAAACGATATGTCTGTCCATTGGCTAGCATTAAAAAAACCCCGGCTCTTTAGTCAACTCATCCCGCTCGAACTTATACCGCGGGATCAGTTGACCTAATGAATATTTTGAATCGGAAAACTGATCCCATTGATAAATTTTATGATACATACACGTAAAAAAGTGTTTCGACATTAGATTAAACCCAAGAGTACTAATATAAATTTACCACAGCTTAATCCTAATAAAGTAAGTTCGTATGAGTCAGTGGCCAACTCTAATGATAGAGTTTCTAGGCCGCCCGAAGGCCTCTGTCATGGCCTAACAACTTTGAAAAAGCCGGGACCGATTGCTTAACGCGCCCTCCGAAGCACTCAGTTGAAATTGCCGATGGCGGTCAACCATCCAAATGATGACTACGCGAAACAGTGCTTAACTTCGTTAATATATATTTTTTTTTTTTTGTTCGGAAAACAAACAGTATAAAAAACTAAATATTAAACAACTTAAATAACTAAACACCAATAATATTAATACTAATGATCGCTTGGGAGGCTACTTTTTTTAATAAAATCAGTTTATTATATTAATTATGTATTTAAACTTTATAAAGATTACATAAATTACTTGGAAAACCTCTACCTTTTCAAAAACTAAATTTTGGTTACCTATTTAAAAGCAAAACCAAGCTCAGATATCTTAAAATCTCCTCTAATCAGGAGTCAGGGATATTACAGAGCGCGGTGCGCATGCCAGGTGGCATTGTGATTGAAAATGTTCATTTCCAATCATTCCAATCTCTGTGAGCGATGGGAACATTCATTTCCGGCGTTCGTTTAGTCCTACGAAGGCTAAACCTGGGGACCTACTCTTGAGGACAAAAGCGATTTATTGTGACAGTTTTCGTGGTCAAACTTATGTCTGTGAATGCTTAGAACTAAATTGTCACCGATATAAGTTGAGCTACGATATTTGTGCTATTTATGCTGGTGACAAAGAAGTTCCGAGTGAAGTTTATGGACATAAGCTGAACCACGAAAACTGCCACGATATATTGTCCGTAAAAGTAGACCCCCTGGTAAGAAGGGCCCAGTTTCCAGAGAAAGTGCAAGCTAAAATCAGTTCTAAAAGAGTAAAAATAAAGTTTAGTTCACCAGATATCTGCCCTTGACGCCAGGTTTAAGTTCTAGAGCAAGTGCAAGCAAAAATCAGTTTAAACAATGCAAGAATAAAGTTAAATTCACCAGGTTTCTGTCTTTGACGCCTGGTTTAAGTTCTAGAGTAAGTGCAAGCTAAAATCAGTTTTAAAAGTGTATGAATAAAGTTAAATTCACCAGGTTTGATTTCTAGAGCAAGTGCAAGCTAAAATCAGTTCTAACAAAGTGAGAATAAAATTAAATTCACCAGGTATCTGCCCTTGACGCCCATCGTCGCTCTACCGTGGCCTCTTCATTTGACAGATTGCATGACAGTGGAGTTCACTCATTATTTTTGCATTTTTAGCACTTTTACACTTGTTATATTACATCACTGCTAAATTCAGATATAAATCAACTGAAAAATGTAAGTTCATATGAGTCAGTTGCCAATTTTGGTAACAAAGTTAATAGGCCGCTGAAGGCTTCCGTCCTGGCCTAAGAACTTTGAATAATCCGGGACTGACTGCTTAACGTGCCAATAAATGAATAATAAATCAACTGAAAACTGATTATTCATCTTATAAAAACTTGAACAATTTAAGCTAACTTTGAAGGTTTTAAAGCTCTCATTCAGAACTAAGTCAGCTTTCCAGTGCGGGGTTTCGGTTAAATTTTGCACAGTCGGTGAGCTTTAGGAGATAATATTTTGATAATAAATAAGACTGAAAATTTATTCGTTGAAAATTATAAGTTGTAGTCGATGGATTGTTGAGATACGAGAGGATGTAAATAGTTATTGACACGGTTTTTTTATGATTTTTTTTAAAGACAGAACCAATTACGATCAAATTTATATGGGACACACGTACCTGCCTAAAGCATAACTTATCTAACAAAAAATAATCATAAAAATTAATTCATAAGTGGCGAAAAAATCGCGTAACAATTATTAAAACCAAACAAAGTCGAATTATTAACTTCCTCCTTTTTAAAGTTGGCTATAGACTATAAAACAACTTGTTTGTCATACAATGCTGTTTCAAAGTCAAAGTCAAAGTAAAAAATGATTTATTTCCATAAAATCACAAGGATCATTTTGAAACGTCTTAAAGCTAGGTGAATTTACGCCAGTTCCACGCGCCCCAACCTAGAAGAATCTGGCAACAAACTCGGCTGGGTTCCTAGCTTTTTTTTGATGATCCCTCTTCATCATAAAGCTTCAATGTGGTTACAATCGAACTAGGTGAGGATCATGCCAAGAATAGTAGGTAAATAAAAAAAGTGAAAAATTTAAGAGCCAAGTTCTAAGTTCAAAGCCTATCTAACTATCAAAGCTCTAACATTTTACGGCGCGCCGCGGCTCTATCTACGCTGACCTAAATCACTGCCTACGAATCAAACAGCTCAACCACGACTGAGCCACATTCTAAGTTCAGACTTTTTTTATGTCAGTAAATGACGAGACTGTAAGTCAGTCGTCAGCTGCAGTATCACCCTAAAATTTGAGCTAAAGTTCTGCGTGTCACTGCATTGCGCTCGACACTCCGGTAATTTCACTCGCTACAATCACATCCTAGTCGAGCATTATAATTTTGCAAGTTTATTATTCGATTAATGGGTGATGATTTTATTGGGTCAAATTGCGGCTTGGTCTTTTTTTGCAACTCTGATCTGATCCCCATCAGGGGATTTGCTAACCAAAAGTCCCAAAAAAAGTTCAGTAATCCCCTTAACCATACTTTATTAAAGCTACACAGTCACACAGCATTGAGCAGTTTTAGTTACCTGGGGTCTACTATTGAAAGCGAAAACGATAGTAGTGGCAAAATGGTAATTCAACTTATGTTAGTGACAACTAAGTTTAAAGCATTCACGGACAAAAGCTGAGCCACGAAAATTGTCACGATCTATTGCTTTTGCCAGCAAGAGTAGATCCTCAGGGTAGTAGAGTATCGATCCAGCCGGTTCACTACGTTAGTTTCCGACTGCATTTAAAACGTCGATATTTTTAAGCTGGTTATGTCACTGCAGAAGTTTTTGCTAGCTAAGTATTGAACGGATAATGTTCAAAGAAAAAATACTTAAAAGGGAGAAATTCTGCAGAAGTTTCAACTTTATCAGATGAAATTTAAATGTAACAGACAGCATTGCCAAGTTTTTAAGAGTTATATTAGAATGTTTTGGAAAGATCTACTAGGAGTCCCACAACGCAATCGAATCCGAAACGAGAATAATCCGAAGAACCCAGGCGACATAGTCTTAGAATTAGCAAGTAGCGGTGCGGGTAGGCCATATGACGCAGAACCAATAACCGCTAGGATAAAAGGGTTCCCGAATGGCGACCGCGAACTCGAAAACGAAGTGTAGGACGGCCCCCCACTCAATGGTCCGATTACATTATAGCGGTCGCAGGAACTCAGTGATGGTGAAGACTCAAGATCCATCGTCATGGATCTCTTTGGATAACCTTTGTTCAGCAGTGGACTCATAAATGATGATGATGATGTTTTAATCTAGTTCAATGGCAATATCGATGCTTTCCATTTCTGTATTTATAGATTTGCTTATCTGTTATATCTTTCTATATCGAATTCCAATCAGTACATTGATTTTGATAAAAACGGGTATTTTTACGGGGTATTGCACATGAACGAGAATTATGATACCAGGGGTGTGAGTGATACCAGGCTGAGATAAAGCTGATGATTGATCAGTGAAAAAACGAATATTAAAATTTATTTTCGTTAGTTTTTTTTCTTTTTTTTTTTAAAGAAATTACGAGATGGGTAAGTCGTTTGCATGATGTTGAGCTCTATGCCTGACCATAGCTACAGTGATACCCAAAAATTGCTGAAATAAAAACTAAACTAAATTAAGTTTTAATATTTCGTTTTTTTTTAATTAGAGAGCCATTTGCAGATTATTTTAAGGCATTTCCTATCCTATTTAGCCTTACGAATGACAAAGTAGGTAATAATCATTTACTTGGATCAAGTTAATTCAAGTTGCTAACTTTAGGAATCTTCTCCTTAGTTTCTTTAAAGGCCGATTTCAGCAAAAAATTGCCTATTAAATTGCAATTTTTTTTGTGGTATTATGAAAGCTTAGAGTCCTTGAAAGTTTTTAAGAATACTTACAAACCATGGATTATGGTTTTTTGATTTTTAATTTAATGTTGAAAATTCAACTTTGACTCTCTAAAACACAAATTCGTCACTTTTCATCAAAACTTTTGAAACTTGCACTAATGCTAGGACGTTGATTATTTTATGCATGATTCTACAACTCATTGAGATTATTTTACAAAAAAAAAAATCTTGGAAAAATACTTCTAAATATTTTTTTTATCACTTTGAAACGTTCCGACCAAACATTCTCAAAAAAAACATACGAAAAATCAGGCAACATACATGGGGTATTTTCGGATACCCCTGAATCTGGGGAATCTAAATTTTTCTTATTGACGTCTATGTTCGGACCACCCTGTATAGTAAATAGCTGGCATAATTGTGATGGATCACGATAATCTGCTAAGACGAGATCTGTTGATAGGTTTAGAGCTGATAACGCTCTTACTCTGGAACCCTGGCTAATCTGATCAGGTAAGCCTGCGTTCATCATCATCATGACATACTTCTGATGTTCCCACTGTTCTGACACTGGCCTACTCTCAAGCGAGAGTGATTGGGTTTTAATCCACCTGAACCAGCGTTAGTTGGGGCTAATCAAATGCGTGCACATACATTTTGGTCTCATCATCATATTCTCAAATGGAGACCAGCTCTGCTGGTTAGCTAGCGCTCGTACAAAATGGAAATGGCTGGCAGACGCTGTTCTATAGAGAGGGATCTCCTCTAGTGATTTTGAAGTTTCTAGAGATCCCCGAGATTATTATTTCCTATTCTAACCGAACATTTAATACAATCACAAACTGTTTGCTTATCTACTCTTAAAACATACGAATTTAGCTCGGTTATTTTAGGTAATGATCAATTGGAATGTGTTCGCAATTCTAAATCATGATTACATTTTCATACGGTTTTGAGAGACAGTATCTGTAAACAATTTGATTTTTTTTGCCATAAATAAAGCAAAATTAGACGAATACAGAATTTTCCTGAAAATTTATTTACCCGACTGGAAATTAAGCAAACGAAATTATGCAAACTGCTGCTGAAACTACCTTAAGCTCACCGGTAAAACCTTTCATTTTAAATTTAATAAAAAAAGATAAAATTACTTCCTGTAACATTTAAAAAAATTTGGGTTAAATAAAACCTACGATGGAACAAAATCATAATTCTAAACTTTGTACGTCTTGTGGTACCATGGTACTGGTCACTATCAAAATTAACTTAAAACAAAACATAATAACAAAAAACCACACACATTTTGAACACCGACGCGAGACGAGAACTTGCAACGGAAAATCTTCATCAAAACATACGCCCTTACCCTTTTCTTAGCCATGACACACAAACAAACACTACAGCATAGTCCGCGAGCGTGCTTTCAACGCAAGTTCCAGAATACTACTGACGGAAGTAAAACACCCCTTGCCACCGCCCTGTAGCTCCGCGCGGTCCGAACTGTCCTACGGCACGATCAACTAAGCAAGGGAAATAAAACCGAATACATAGCAAGTAACGGTTTGTTTCGGAGCGTCCCGAGCAGTTATTGCATTTGGGGTAATCCGCGCCCGGACGTTACGTCAACTGGGAAATTGTGTCGCGAGTTCCGTGTTTTGGTCTTTCATTTTTGTCGCTGTCCGTAAAAAACGATGTCAAGGATATAGCTTCATTTGTATTTACTGTAATAGCATGAGGGATCTTGCATCAGTTGCATCAGAATACAACTGATGCCCCGTTACTGTTTAGTTTTAGGTAGCTTGCCGCATGCGCATGCCAGATAAGCTGTAGGCCAGAAATACCACTCGGTAGAACCCTGAGACAGCTAGGCGACTGGTTTTGTGACAGTGCTGTTCTAATTATCGCTGTGCGTATGTAAACGTACGTAAACGTACGTAAACGTAGTTTTCTGATATCAGGTATTCTATTGGAGATTGGTGGATGGCATATTGTCATTTAAATTTTTAGTTCATGCTGGTTTCCTCAATGATTTTCTTCACCTTATGAGAGCACTCGCGTTGCGCACACATACATTTTTCGATGGGTTTGAACCCACGACCTTAAGATGGAATCACTTCCACTAAACCCAGTGCTTTTCACTTAGACTAATGGGTGCCATCTGCCAGTATGTCTACAATTTCATTAAATCCATAAATGGGTTTAAACACCACGTACACAGAACATTGGCTCACGATAAATACACAATAAACCATTTATCTTTTGTAAAAAGGTAAACTGCAGATGTTGACACCCTTTTAGAAGAATTAATCGCTCTACCTGGTTTAAGAACCTTTTTTGTTGAAGTGGGTAAGACGTTGTAAAGCGTAAGACAGTAGGATCGAATTCTGTGTTTAAAATTTGCGTTATAAAAGTTGTGTAGGTTTACTTATTTATATATTTTGTAGTAAAATGTAAATTAAATATTTTACTATAGATTAACAACAATAAAATGTAATAATATCGAAATGCTCGGAGTTGCTATCTTTAGTAATAAGTAACGTTTATTTTGATCGTTTTAAGAAGTTTGTTCGTCTAGTTTCTATTGAATGAATCTAAATAAAGAGTAGAAATAGTTCAGTGATTCAATGAACATTTCCTATTCGGGAATGTAGACATTTCAGAGTAGAAAATGTAGTCGACATTTCAGAGTAGAAAATGTAGTCGACATTTCAGAGTAGAAATTGTAGTTCGAAAATGTTTATGTCAAGAACGTCAATCCGATTACCCTCCTAACGCCATTCAGCAGAGACTAAAACAGAATCCTTTGAAAGGTACATGTCCCATAGGAAATTCCCTGAAAATCCGGTGGTACTGTCATATTAATGCGTGTCACGGTATTTCTATGTCATGGACATCAGAAGTTATGAGGTCGTAATTGACATGGGACATGAAACATACATTTGCAGTTTATACAAACTAAAGTTTTGACAAATTCGCGTATTACTAGGACGATTACACCCTCGTACTCGTATATTCAGGTTGACGACTTCGGTGGCACGGTGGCCGAGGGTCGGATGAGAAGCGAGAGGATATAAAGGACGAATTGAAAAACGATCCACACTCGTTGAATAAATGACATTAAAGCAGCCGCAGGAAGTCGGTGGATGGCTCAAGATCGGTCGTCATGCGCACTTTGGCGGAGGCTTATCCAGCAGTGGACGTCTATTGGCTGATATGATGATGATGATAGACGGAGAAAATATAACTCGTGATAACTAGACACTTGCTAGGCTTCCCTTACCGGGCTCGTCCACTTATAGGTCTTCAATATGGTGTCGTTATTCGCGTCACCGCTTATGTCTGATTTCAGTTTGCTAATGCCCCGATGTTTATATGTAAGCCTTTTTACAATCATAGTTCTAAATCTTGTAGTTTGGTGGGTTAGGTACTTTTAACTCATAGAGCCTGTCCAGATGAGGCGTTTTACGCGCGAGTGCCCTCGCGTGTAAACATTCGCGCGTTCTCCAGATACTAGAGCGCTATAAATTCCGTCCAGATGCTGCCGTGCGATTCCTTACTCGCGCGTAAAACGCGAGCAACGCGCTGGACTCTCGACTCGCGCGTGTTGCGCGCGAGCGCCGCGCGAGACGAGATACTCGGGCGCCATTGCTGCGTCCAGTGGTGCGCGCGATTCCGACGCGAGTGGACGTATTTGGAACGAAAATGGAGACTGATAATTTTGACACGAAACATTTTATTGATGAAATTGAAAAACGAATTGCGATATGGGAAAACAGAAACAGTATCCCGTATTACATAAATTTGACATGGAGTCAAGTCTTCTTGTATAATTTCTAGTAAATCATCAAACAATGTTATCGACATCCGAAAGTAGTTAAAAAACTTTTCGTTATGTTCTCTGAGCTTTGGGTATAATGTTATAAACATACTACGCGTTATTCTGTCACGTAGAATTGGATGCACATTAAATCGCCGACTTTCTCTTTGTTTACGACGTTTCCATCGACGGTATGCAATGCCACAACACGACTGCTTTGTCTG
Source organism: Colostygia pectinataria (assembly GCA_951394395.1). Lineage (NCBI taxonomy): Eukaryota > Metazoa > Arthropoda > Insecta > Lepidoptera > Geometridae > Colostygia > Colostygia pectinataria. The sequence goes on along the minus strand of OX596374.1, from coordinate 5,132,556 downwards.
GCTCCATGTTCATAACTGTCCCTCCCAAACAAATCGCGCGTAGGAGCGCGCGTAAAATGCGGCATCTGGACACAATATAAATTGAAACGCGCGAGGCCGCTTTAAGGGAAATATAAAAAGAGTCATCCAGGGCAGGCAACGCATCAACTGTACTTCTGGTGTTGTTGATAGGCGACGGTAACCGCTTACCATCAGGCGGGCCGTAAGCCTGTTTGCCTCCAAATGACATAAAAAATAAAAAAAAACATTCGTTTACAATACACATCATGTTACAGCAATTACTTGCAACTTCAAACTATTCAAAGTTTAAGCTTATTAAGTTATTACACCGAATAACTCAAAATAATTGGTATTGTCGCCTGCGGGTATTTGACTGTTTGTAAATGGTATAGTAACGTAATAAATGTGATGTAATACAGTATTTACTCGACGCCATTACTAGATACCACCTACGCTAATGTGGGTAGGGTAGGCTGTTATTGGAACTGCTTAGTATACCCAAGAGTGTAACTTAAAGTCCATTAAAAGTAAGTTAGCTTGTGCGAGCATCAGACCAGCCCTATTGCCGGGTTGAACAGGCCTTTCGTAAAATATAACCCCGTATGTAAGTCTTCTGTTGTTTAAGACTGTTATACACTATATATATTTACCTAGTGGTAGGACTCTTCAGCAAGAGTCCGTCTTGGTGGGTACCACCGCAGTGGCAGATATTCTACCTCCAAGCAGTAGTGTGCAAGCTGTACTGTGTTTAGGTTTGAAGGGCACAGTAGCAAGTGAAATTACTGGGCGAAAGAAGCTTAACAACAATGTCTCGGGGTGATAAGCGCAGTGCAGTGCCACGCAAACACTTAAAATATAACAGAGGCCTTTATATGCGTTCTACAATGCTATTGTATTTTATCTTAACATTTTTGTCGGGAACGGTACTTTCATGAAGCTATGGTTTGATTGGTATTTTGGCGTGAACCAGGATGTATCACGCCAAAAACACCAACAGCGTGCAAGTACAAGCTCTTGGGTTAGGCGGTTCGTCCGTCTAAGAAACACCAAGTAACGTGACTCGACAACCGACAAAAAAAAAACTACTTTAAATCAATAGCCGTTTGTTTTATTTTCATTTATGGACTGACGAATCTGCAATCTATGTATAGACGCTTGTAATATATTTTTTATACAAAACTAGCTGTTGCCTGCGACTGCGTTCGCGTGAAACACTGGAACCGTACATTTTTAATAAAAAGTAGCCGCTGTTCCTACTATTTTAGACTATAATCTGTCTATATTTCATCCAGTTCCGTTCAGACATGCATCTATGTATCTATTTAATCTTTCGCATTTATAATACAAGTGTAAAGTGTGATAGTATTATTGACTATCAATTTATAGCAGATATTCCATCGGTTGTCGGATCACGTCACTTGACGCTTCTTAGATGGTACCACCTTAGAATTGTCTATGGCTCGACGCCAATACTCTTTGAATTGAATTGTCATGCCTTTGTAGCTTTGACCATGGTATTTTTAATACTACTGAAGTGGCCAATGGTTTTGATATTTTATCTTTCTATGGCTTTTGCTGTTAAGTGCTTTAAAAAGCTCTCTAGTTACAAAGGAGAAACGACATTTTCACTAAAATACTGAGAAACTTTAACAAGGAGGCTCTCCGCGACTTCGCATACTTAACACAGAACGGAGAAACATATTTCTTCTTAAAAATCTTGGGAGAGTAGTTCACCTAATAAGAGTTTATTTCTCAGGGTATAAGACACAAAATTGTCAGATATAGACGCTAAATTTATACCTATTTCTGCCGCCAAGCTACCTAAAGCTTCTGTGTTCCGGTTCGAAGAGCATGGTTACCGGTGAAATTACTTGCATATAATGAGAACTTTGATCTTTGTGCCAACCTGAGAATGGCAACGCGCGAGTGATACCTCTGGTATTGCAAGCGTCCATAGACTACGGTAACCGATAACCATCAGGTGGGCCGTATGTTTTTGAATCTAAGTATCAGATGTTTATGCGGATTGTGGGCTCACAACATCGAGCACCAAACCAATAGAGGAGAAATCTTGGCCATTCAATTCCGAAACAGAAACTGAGCCTTACTTTTGAACGCGATCGGTATTGGACAAGTATTTGAATATGAAATTCAACCTTATTTTCAAGAGTAAAAAAATTTAACAGCCGAAAATTTAAATTGGGATTGGATCGAACTGAACGCAGAGGTCGCTAAATTAGTTTTTGGTTTGGCGGAAGGGTTTTTAAGCTAAACAAGTCTCATTTCCTCTTTAATGGTAAAAAATGCACAGGAGGGCAATTCTCGTGCCATAGATAACATCTGATATATATCGTCAAAACTGTCAAAATTTCTATACATTTTTGACGATATATATCACATGTGACCATTTATCTATGGCACGAGAATCGCCCTCCTAACGGCCAACGCGACGAAATGATATCATTAAAACACATACTAGCTAACAGCCTAATTTATTCTAAAACTAATCTGATGTTTCCAAGCCAGCAACGACCTGACAAAAATGCGTTTTTTAACAATAACTAAAGACAAAAAACCAGTTAGAATTCTAACCGCGTGCGAATTGCGATGCGTCTCGCCAAAATCTTGGTCCTTGACATTCGTCAGGTTGCACGTTTTATGTAAAATATTAGCAAGTTTACCATTTTATTCATAACTAGCTGTTCGCGTGGAAACTAGGAAACCTTCCTTTTGGCAACCGATTTGGTAGCCTCTTTGGAAACTCTCCAGTGTCTTTCGTCCACCTGGTGAGGGATCAATACCATATATACAACTGACTATTAAATCTATTAACTCTGCTTTGTTGGTTTCGACTAAACACGTAGTATAAGCACTATTCACACTTGTATTTGACATTTATACCTTACTAGCCGATCTGATATATATATGATAAAAATCTTCACTGTTTTTAATATGATTAATTGATAAGTATATTAGTATAGATTACGGGAAGTTGAGATCGATGAATTGAGCAACATTTTACGTCCTAATTCATTGTTACTGCTTCTAAATAGTCAAGTCTTGGCTTTGGGCCTTTTTGGGGCAAGAAGGCACTAAGTCAAATTTCCGCAAATATTTATTTATTCTATTTAAACATACCTTACTGGTATGCGCTTTGAGAGTTTCGCGTTGATTGGTAATTTTGTTCGTTTTTACCTGAAATGAGAAAAGAAAATTATTAGCACTCGCATAAAGAAAGAAAACACGTTTATTGACCCTCAAAATCATACGCAAACATACATACCTAATACATAAAAATACATAAAAAACACTATGAACTAGGTAAGCTTAAGGGCCAAAAGGTCCTGTCTCAGCAAAAGCTGCACCGCGTACGCAGGAGGTAGCGGAGCAGCACTCGCATACATTTATCTTAGCTACAATAACATATTCATCCACATACGAGTAGTGATGTCCTCACTCACATAGTGAAGTGAGAATATTGTAGAATATGAAACAAACTTTCGCATTCATAATAATAAATCAGGAGGAAAGTAGTAGCAGGAAAAATCATGTTATATTTTACCTAATGACATTATGGATAAGGACTCTACGTCAGATTTCAAGGGCTACTTTTGAAAGCGACAATTGATAATCGTGACAAATATCGTAGTTCATTTAAGTTCACTAAGTCGGTGACAAATAAGTTCCAGAGCATTCACGGACATAAGCTAAACCACGAAAACTTTCACGATATTATGGCTTTTGTTCGCGAAAGTAGACCCTCAAATCAAAGTCAGTCAGTCAGTCATAATGAAGAATAATATACCACACCGTAGGAAACCCACTCGAGATCATCAAACAATCTCATTCACGCAATATTACGAAATAAATACGACAGTAGGTAGGTGGTAGGTACGCAACGCAAGGCGCCAGAAGCCAATTTGGGACTATATGCTGTGATGTCATGTTGTGATAATGACGTTGGTATTTTATGTGAAGAATTATGGTATACGATACGAGGACTAATAATGAAATTGTTGGCCGTTGTTTCGTGATTTATTACGGCCAGGACTAAATGGGTAATTATGGTTATGACGACATACGACGACATACTATATAAGTAAAGAAATTGTGATTTGTAAGCGTAAATTATAAAACTACCAGCTGAATCTAATGATGACCGCTTGATGACTAATGGATAACTGATGATTTACAGCCTTGGGAAGCGCAGGTAGTTACAGAGGTACAGAGCTCAAATACTGTGAGCCCAACGAAGGCAAAACGACGTATTGTTATTGGTAGATTTAAAATAAAAATTTCATCATTGCTTCAAAACAAATGTCGACCAGAACTAAGCCGCGGTAAAATAATTCATAAGTGAATCACACTATGAGAAATAAATAGATTTCGGTTTCAAAAAAACATTACAAAACTTAACCTTACTGAGTTACTTTTAACCTACGAAATCGTGACTACATGTAATGAATTCATGAAAAAGAAAATCGATTAAGGGCTCGCTGTTCCCAGCGTCCACCGATAAGATATTCGTACGTCACCACAATCGATAATAGTGCGTCACCGGTCGGACTAGTGTGGTTTGTTTTGGACTACAAAATGTTGCTGGATTGACCTTCGTTCTTTGTAGTAAGTATGACTCAAACGTGTTAACTTTTAAGTATTTTTAACCCTTTCGAAAGTTACTTAGGAGTCGCCTGGTAGTGACCCCGCCTTCCGATCCTAAGTCGGTTTCGAAACCGATGGTGCACCAATGGATTTTTCACTTGTGTTTAATGCCAGTGTTCTCAAACGGTGAACGATTTTAATGAACCCTGTATAGAGTTATTAATGTAAAAGTACACTCCAAGGATCATCGAAGCTGATTTCACGCAAAATGGTTTTTTGCGTGGAACCAGCTATGATTCTTCGAGCTTCGCAGGTGTGGTTGAAAATTTGAAATTGAAAATGAGCGTAATTAAAAAGGCTATGGCTTATTTTTTTTTAATAATGCTATTACTTGAGGACCACTTGACACATTCGTTAAGTTAGGTTTTATCTAATTGTATTTTGAAGTCTTCAAACATATATAAGACCACACAGACGTCACAATACGATCGAAAAACACATTACCTGTGCAGAAGATCTCGGCGAAACCGGCGACCTTGGCGACGCGGGCTCAGCCCTGTGCTCAGCCAATACCCTATGCTCGTGTTTAGTGCCTACTACAGAATTTTTCACACGCTCCATCCTAGCCTGAATTGCCTTTCGAGATATGACCTTGGTTTTTTCAGTGTCTTTCGTCCCACCATCAGCAAGCTTGCGCATAAGCCTGGCTGTTGCAGCAACTGATTGCTGAGTGTCGGAATTGGTTCTGGCAAGTCTGGTGGCTGGTCTGGCAGCGGGAGCAGTGGCGCCTGTACTGCTCCGGGTGGTTTCGTTCCTATTGAACGGCACCACATCGTGCTCTGTATCCGAATCAGCTGGTAGGTAACCTCCACCACCGACTGAGGATACTCCAGTGCGTAGCAAGTTTTCGTGTTCCGCGTATCTCACCCGTTCATTGATAGAAACAGTTCCGTTTTGTTGTCTCTCTAAACCACGTTCCATTTCTCCAATTTGTCGTTCTAATTTACGTAATACATCGTCTGAAGGTGGTAAGGGAGTGCTCTCATCAGGCGGTTCTGGAGATTGGAATGATTTTAAATGGATTGGGTGGGCTCTGTTGATTTCCAAACGTCTTGGAGCGATGCCCGAGGTAGTAACCTCATAGTGTGCCCTCTGGGATTGGGGTGTTCTTTCTAACATAGCTAAGGACACGGGAGACGGTGGTGGGGCTCCATTCACAGCTGGTTCCTGAGATTCTGGACCTGGTGAAACTCTCGGAGCTCGGAAGCTCTTTCTCATGAAATCCTCGCGAGTCAGTTTCCGCTCCATTTTAATTTTCGAGCATTTCACTGAGTTTTAAGGGCTTTAGTTCATTATTATCACAGCTGTATCACCATAAGAAATACTGTTAAAATTACAACTCTATGAGCCCTGCACTTTTTTATCAATACCATTTAGACAAAGGCAGACAATTATTCGAAAAACTTAAATGAATATCCGTGCCACTTCAACAGTCTAAAATCAACTATACAAATATCATAATTTGTCTACCTATCCTGGGACAAAAGCTAAAGGTTATAGGAACGACGCTAGACAATCAATAAAATAGGTTAAGAATGACGTCATTCAAACCTTTATCTAAAATTTATTATTGACACTCTGTTAGTTATTTGTAGAGCGATATTGTTTTCAACTTGATTTTAAACAATAGTAGGTAACTCAAATACTAACCAACAATTACAAAGCTAAAGTGACATAGAAAGTTGGTTAAATTAAACTCCAACTTGGCATAAAACTATTTGAATACAATAGTGAGCGTAATAACAAGAGAATTTTATAAGATGTTTGTTTTTAAACAAAGAAAACTAGTCTAAATTACGTAATCCAATATAAAGAAAAGACAAAAGTGAAAACTGTAATTTGATGAGAATCAAGCAAACTTTTTTGCGACAAACGCAGAACAAAGCTTACGAAATTAAATTTAGCTTTAAATACTATTGATATAAGGGTTATTATTTCTGATGAAGTAGCAATGGAAACTGGAACCCAAGTACGTGTATCTATGTTAACCGCAACGTTTGAAACTTCCGTTTACTATTCACTTTTTGCAAATGACACAAATAATAAGAACCGAACAAGATTGAAGGACAGGTAAACAAAACCGAAGAGTTTCTGGTTGGTCGGGCCGGAGAGCGAGACGGCAGCATCAGTCCATCTGCAAAGAGAGAGACAAAACTACTTTGTTAAAAAGAAAACCTAAATCCGTTCACCGTATTCCCATACACAAAGCTGCTTTGCTGCCCGCACCTGCCTGGAAACAGACCTTCACCGTAGTACTTATACCAATAGACGATAACACGAAAACAATAAGCGAGACGACACAGTCACAGACATAAACGGTGATAACATTATAATAATAAATTCTCGTTTTCAAGTAAATATCGTAAATAATACTAATTCGCACAGTGATAATAAAGGCAAATTGGTAGATTAATGTCGGATAAAAGCTACTACAGATGTAAAAGATACCGCGAGACGTGAATCCTTGGAGCGGAGTCACGACAATGAAACAGATGGTTAGCGAACTGTGTATGACTCACTTCGCACTGCTGTTAAATAATACACACAGATAACCTGTGCCAAACGCTACACGAGACTGACTAGACAAATGCAGTTTTAAGCAAGTGGTTGGAAAACAGAAACAAGACGAATCGTATGTTTTGAATTGCAGTTTAAATCTACCAGTAGCACGTGAGTCATTATGGATCTAGTGTGCATGTGGGATGCAAGTACAAGAAATCCATCTAATTATAATCATAACTACAAAATTTTATATGTCATAAGATTTTTAAATTAGTTTCTTCAATGTAAAAATCTGCGCCCTAGCAGTAGTGTCTAACGATATTATAAGCAAATTGAAGAAAAATAGTCGAGTAACAAAGAATACCCCTTAGTAGTCTGTCGAAACTTTTATACGACAACAAACTCAACGCAAATGTGTCATCAGGTTCAGGAATCCTTGACCGATGTCCAAATATACGGAGAAATCATCACAAATACGAAACCAGCCAGAAATAGCACCAGCTATATCAGTAACAGTGATTAATGCGTTACTAATTATAACGCCAACGTGTTCCGCTCGCAGAGCTTCTTAGTCAATTGTGACTAAAATAAGAATTAACGTTTAGTAATATTGTAATCTATTGCAAAACGCTTGTAGTGGGTCTGTTCTTTATAAGGTTAAGTAACGTTCAGTGTGGTCAATATATGGGTGGGTGACAGCTAGTTGTACATGTAGCTGTGCTCTTTTGTGTTTCTAAGGTTGTTATGCTCAACTTTTTGATATTATAATAGCTGTAATTTTTTCCATATATCCAAAGAGCCCCCTTCGTATTAATTATAATTTCAAATCTTAACTTAAAAATACCCAATATCAACAATAGATAAAACATGAACGTATCCACAGCTCGGAATAACAGTTTGTAATCCAATTCTTTGCTAACACCAAACCTATTTAAAGACACACTAAGCTTTTAATCCAATGACTTTAAGTCTTTAATCGTTTGAATCAATGGTAGTATCTCTTTGTAGAGTAAGACTACTGGCTTTCGCATTATTTATCATCATAGCTTGTATTGCAATAGCTTTAGGTTTGTTATCGTTTGAATAGATATTAAGATTAGTTGAACCACAGCCTTCCGCTATATCTGCTTACATCTCTATACAATAGGCTCTTGTGGTAAGATGTATAATAATGATAGATGTTCTTTTGCAAGTGATATTTACTATAGAATTTAATAAGACGTTTTCCCACACGAGAAATTGAATTTAATTAAACTATCTTTTTGCTGAGACAGGTCAGAATGGTAAAGGGCAAAGCTTGTGTATTCGTGATTTTCAAACATGTTTGTTTTTACATAAATAAAAAAGGAAAAACAGTAAAATAAGAACTGCTTAGCCATTTTTTTCTTACGCTTACATTAAAAAACAACGTACCAAACGTTTATAAATAAAGAATAAGTTAGCCAACATTACTTTCAAAATTAGCAAACCAAATACGATCACCCTAAATCTCTCCAACGTAAATTTTCGATCATCATCGTTAATCGCAGCCACGCAAATTAGCGAGGCACTTTTAGAGAGACTTTTTTAGCAGCCATTACAAAAAAAGCTTGACTTTCAGACGTTTTTGCCGAGACCACAACGAAACCTGTTATTTCCCCATTTTAAAAAGTAAAAAGAAAAAGGCTGTGCAGTCTGTGGTCGGTCTTAAGGTTCGCAATACTAGTGGCATGTATCGGAAATGCGTATTTTATGATCATAAAACTACTAGATCTAGTAGGGAATATGCATACCTGAGTATAAGAGTTTATTTATGTTTTAGTATCAAAAGCGATAATTCTTCGCAATATGACAGATAATATTTTATATAATGCACTTTCACTCGCATCACGTAGCTTATCATAATCTTAAACGATCATAAAAAATAGGTAGTTTACGAAACGGTTATAAAAAATATTACTTTTTGTTTATTTTTCAATAGTAGTTCCAAAATAAATAATTCCGAATTTAATACTATTATATTGTAATAACAGAATATAATAGTTAAGAGATACAGATATTTATGTCTTAGGGGTAAAGAATATGATAAAAATACAAAAAGGTAGTGTTTAGAAGCTAAGCCTTAAACCGCTTGGGAACGATCCTTTATGGTCTACGTAAGGGAGTCGAGGTGATAAACTAGTAATAAAAACGACGGAGACCGAGAATCATAATGCCGAGTTATTCCCACTCTCCCATAGAGATGCACTTTCTACGCCTTTTCCGGCTAAATCTTTATATATTGATGACTATGAGTTATTATGGAGAACTTTAAAAATAAATTGGATAAATAATATCGCGTCTATTTCGGACATACAAATAATATGCTTGATAATATTTTTCTATTACAAAACGTGCCTTGTTCTATTTTCTGTTTGTTTATTAAAGATTATTTTTAGTACTTAACTTACCTATCTACAATTTTCAAACTGAACCACCATTTTATTTTATTTTATTTATCTAAGATTTACAGTTTTTTTTGTTGTATTTTATAGATTAGAAGTTAAATAAGCCGTACATAAACCATAACTACCGTCTGGTAGTTTAAAAAACAGCGCAATGTTTATATAAAAATATTTTCACACTTGTCAATTAATTAAATACCTACTTACGCAGAATCTTTTCCGGCTTTTCGGGTTGACCCCCCTTACAACATAATCTAAAATACCTTTGGACATTTCTTTTAACGATCGTTATTTATTGCCATCGCACGTAAGTGGGGAATTCGCGTCATATTTTACAATTTCCCGCCACATTTCTCAAGTTGATCCAGGCGGAATCAACCTTATTGATGTAGTTAGTTCCATATCGAGGACCATCGCTTTGAAATATGCAAATATGGAATAGCGGGGATGTTGAAGGTAAATGAAATGAAATTGCAAATACGCGAAAATGATGTACACTGTGAATGTAAAGAAGTCAACAGCAAATTAAGTGTTATTAATGATACAGATTGGCTCTACATTAAATCACATTGTTAGAACCATTTTAGTAAACATGTAAGTGACCTTTGCACTTTTCGAACTCGATCAGATGATTAACCATATGGTGAGTCCTAGCCCCAACATCTTCTTAAACTTGTCCCAAAGTTAGACAGACTACTATGAATAAAGAACAGTTAGTCAGTGCATAATAGTTTAAACTTAACGAGAGTTAACACCAAGAAACCTAATAGAACAACTAAACTCCTAATAAGTAACCGAACAAACCGAAATAAGTTAAAGCAAACCACTTACAAGTTAACTCAAGTTAAATACCATTTACGTCAATCAGCTCTCATAATCTTTCACAATATTTCATTCGTGATGTTGGCTGGCAGAGAAGTAGTAATACTACAGTATAAAGCATGGTCAATCATCAAGATTCGCACGGCAAACTCGTGTACAAGACCGGTTCTTGAGGCGAGATGATCAGATGACTCACCAACGCAAACCCAATTTCACATCACGACCGTTCAAGCGACTATTGCTGATTAAGTCGACGTTTCGACCAAGAAATTTAGGTTCTAAAACTTGTAACAATTATTTTAGATTGTTGAGATTGTGGAGAGTCTATTCTTAGTTAAAAAGGCTACTAAGAAACTACGTGAAATGAGCAAAGAAAATGGAAAAAGTTGGAAGTTTTAAAGAGCGTAGACAAAACCAGCCGATGATAAAAAACGCGCTAAGTCACATTTGACCAGTCATCGGACATAAGGTCACGGATACACAATTGCCGTAGGATCGATTACATTACATCAATTAATTTAACTCTCGACTTACTAATTATCTTGAATTTACAAGGTCAAAGATGATGAGGCTTGATGTAAAGATAGGTATTTAGAGGAAGGGCAAAAGAAAACTTATTTGAATAAGTACCTTATTCGTTTAGTTCAGTCACACTTTTAAATCACACTTAACACTTCGTGTAATAAAATTGGAATCCTATAGTAATAAAACGATTCTTTATCTAATCGAATACTCGAGGCTTTACCGGTTAGATTAGAGTGAGATAGCAAGCTAAAGTGGTGTTTTGGAAAGAGACGGAGTCTGGCTCTCGGTTCGATGGTCGTGAGTCATGCTCCGGTGCCTGCGCAGCCCTCTTTGTTGTATGTAGGTAACAAGCTGTTTTTAGCAGAGACAGGTAAAAGGTACGAATACATAGAGTCTATTTTGCATAAAATTGACACTGTTGACAAAGCTGAAAAACATTTAAAAGTCGTATGTGTGAGACTAGACTCCAAAATAGTTTAGATAGCATGTGAATGATGAACATCCGTAGAAGTGAAATGTTACAGCAAACCAATTGTACGTAATTTAGTCAGCGGGACGCAATTAGCCTACTGTCCTGAACTGAGGTTAAATTGGCATAATGCTATGTCCCTAAGTGAGGTCAGAAACATTGTCAGCAATGTAGGCTAAATACTCTTAATCAAGGGATATGAATATGTGAGCCGTAACTTCCTCAAATAATTTGATATGTTCCGCTGTATTTTAGACATACAATAAAACAGACTTGTCTCATATCGCAGCGAGGACATGATTCATAAACCCAAGCTACTGATCCTATGATTGGTAGATCTTTGTAACTATCTCATCTGGCAAGGCCCAACGCGGTTGTAAAAATAGTAACAAAACGGTTCGCTAGAGATAATAATGATGCTGGTACTTGTTTGCCAAATACAATTTTTTTTATGTCGGCAAGTGAAGAGACGGTCGGAGAAGTCTGTCACCTGGTGTTCACCACGCCTGATCATGACAGATGCAATGTATTCTTTTTTAAAGTTCTACGCGACACTTCCCGTGGCCTTCCGCTCGACACCCTATAGTTCTCCCAGTAATTTCACGTGGTCACATGCCTTTCACTCCTCAACATAGTAAATGCTTGCACACCAAACAAAACAGACTCTCTGAAAAGTCCCACCAGGAAAACGTTAAACGAAAGGTTAGCTACAGATTATCTGTACGTCTCCAGAGGGCCTACTCTTACGGAAACAACGATATATCGTGACAGTTTTCGTGTTCCAGTTCTAGAACTCTTACGGAAACAACGATATATCGTGACAGTTTTCGTGTTCCAGTTCTAGAATGCTCTGAGCGTAGGTGCCAGTCAGGTGGAACTGCGATATTTGGTACGATTATCGTTTGTCATTTTCAAGAGTGACCTCTCTGACCCAAAATTGACTAAAACCATTATTCTGATTATAACCAGTGGACAACTTTAGCTTTGTTAAATTACAATGACATGTTATCCGTAAACCTATCTCTCTATCTGTTTCATTGTGCGCACGCAAAGACACAATATAATTTCTCAAGGGATCCGTTTGTATCTAACAGTACACAATAGGTAATTATTGGCAGTTTTCTCGTAATTGAAATTAAAAAGGGCTTCTATAAGCAATGAAATCTAATGATTATTTTCATGTTGAAAGTCAATAGAAATTATCATTGAATTAATTTTAATAGACTTAGTGAAGTACGAAATCACAATATAAAGAGTATCATTATAATGAAAAATTGTCTCGTCTGATTTGCGGGATAAAAATATAAAAAGGTATTTTACTACGAAATGCTGTTCATATTTAATAATAAATATTGACACAATGTCTAAAAACGGATAAATGAGTTAAAAGAAAAAAAAAGACAAATCGAGAAGGATAATCATGATGCTTAAAAAAAAATCATAGGTACAAAAAGAAAAAACAACGAACCACCTAACAAAAACGAGGTAGTACAATCATAAAATAATAAATTAAGCCGTAAAGACCACATTACGTGTTTAAACGGAATCGTATTTCAAAATGAAAAATTTAAAACTTTGAAAGACCATACGACATTATCATGACGTAACATAATGTAGGATGACACAGACACGCATGGGCAGGGCAGTTAAGACCAGTGAAAGTTAGTTGACATTGTTTTTAAATAAATAACAGTCAAAACTGATTTTAACAGTCATTGGTTGTATTAACAAAGGCACGAAAGAAAATTATTATTGGTACTAGATAAAGTTTTTTAAAGAATTCCAACCGATAACTATCGTAGACCCCATCAAAGCGCCAAAACTATTTTTTTTTATCTTGAGAACCTGACAGACAATCTCTAAAACTAAACTAATAAAGAGTAGTAGAGAGTTAGAGAGAGAGTTCTTTGTGATAGAGCTAGTCCAAAAAGTACAACCACCATACAATTTCAACCGCCAAACAGATTGCTCTGCAGTTGTTCTCTTTCTGTAAACGTCATATATATAAGTAAAGTAACTTCTATTTATCTGAATGTTAATCTTGATCTGTGCTATGTAATCTACGAGTATCTACATTTTAAAATAATTCGTCAAAATCTCCTCGAATACTGAAAGTCGGAATTTCGCGGGTCATTAAAATAATTTAACCTCGAGTCCCTCGCCATTACTTTAATTGCACACAATTAAATCTAAGGTTTTGCAGGAAAACGTAATTTACTTGGAAAATGGCCGATTTACCTCGAGGATGCTACATTTTAGATCTAAAGTCATTTCCTCGTTTTTTTCTTGTATGTTATGCAATGGTTTTGTTGGATTCAACCTCTTTAAAAATAAGACGAACAAAAATAAACTCAACGTACTGGAATAGTTTTAAGGTTTTAGGGTCTTTCTATAATGTACAAGCATTCATTAGTAGAATCCATCAACTAACTTTCTATGAAAAGAGATCGGACAGTCAAGATTTTTATAGATAAATGCGTGAATTTAAAACTATTAAACTTGTTTATAACATTTTTGGTCATCATCATTTCATTTTTTTTCATGCGCTTGACCACTATCTCGCCTGATGTTAAGCGATGATGTGGTCTACGGTGGAGCACGCTTGCTTAAGAGCAACCTATTCACTCGTGACTTGAAGACACCCAGGTTATAAGTATCGGGAAACACAGACTCTGGCAAAGAATTCCACTCCTTGGCGGTGCGCAGGAGAAATGATGATGCATATCGCTTAGTGCGCATTGGTGGGATTTCGACCATGAAGCGAACATAACTCAACATCTTTATAAAGCTATTTATGTAACCCTGTAATGAACACCCAAAGCAAATAATGCCATATAAGCAGATAATAAAGCTACCAAGACATGTTTCCTCAACGGTAGGCGTGAGTAGGAAGTAAATCAGTACATCTTATCACCAGGCAATAAAGTTTAATATTGACCGTAAAAACAGTTGTACGATAGTGAATATTATTGTCTTCGTAGAAATGTGTGTCATATTTTGTGCAGAATTTTTATCGTCGATATCAGTTTGCGGTATGTTATGAATAAGACAAAATTTACGTATACTGTATTTGGTATTGGTTATACAACCATATTTAGCATTAGGTATGCGAGGAAGACGTTGTGATTCACCTGTTCTCTAAATATTAAATTATGTAAAATCTTTGTTAAAACGAAGTGTTTTAAATAATATTCAAAGCAGTTTTGAAAAAAAGAGGAGAAATACAATTAATAATATGCAGTCTAACAATTTATCATTCATGTGTAGGAAGGCATATCATACTAGCCACTCAATCATTAAAAACCTAATCAAATTTAATACAGTCCGTTTATGGAACTGAGAATTTTATTATTGTTCTGATAAATTATATATCGTGAGCTGATTATTTTATGTTTAAATCGGCATACAAACTGCCTAGTTTAAAACGTTTTGGCACGGATTAATTAATTGAATTAGGTTAGTAGCGATCTTTTATGGAAGTTTATGAGTCTCAAAAATATATTCCGAGTCGCCTATCCACTTACTTGTACGACTCAAATAATCTGAGTTATAATATGTAATATTGTTACGAGTTTAAAATTTACCCAATAAAAAAAAATATTAAAAAAATAAACTAAATGATGCTACAAACCTCGATCGATTTCTGAAAGAATAGGTTTTTTTTTTATACAACTGAAGTGGCAACCAAGCGTACGGCCCACAAGATGGTAAGCGGTTACCGCAGCCTATAGACGCTTGCAATACCAGAAGTATCACTCGCGGGTTGCCACCTTGAAGCTAAGATCGAAAGCCTCATGTGCCAGTAATTTCACCGGAAACCATACCCTTCACACCGGAACACAGCAATGCGAGCATTACTGCTTGGCGGCAGAAATAGGTATGGTGGTAGAATAAATATAGAAAAAGCCTTTGCCTAGCAGTGGGACACCTCTAAATAGAAAGAAAGCGAAAAGTAATTAACAGAAGAACACATCCACGTTAAAAAAAAATAGAAAGCAACACAACTCAACCGGTCGTATGCTATCTGGTTTTAGAGTTGTAAACTCCCATGCGTTATTAATTAATTACACTAACGTGAAAACATAACCCTTATTGCAATGGTATAAGGAATAATATTAATTAAATGTCACTGAGAAATCTAATTTACTTTTATTGAAAAGGAATCATTCATTTGAATAATTATGCAGTATCCTGTCTTGTATAATTGCATTTTCGATTAACAAATCGTAGACACGTTATTTATTAGCTATGAATTAGGAAGGACTTCATTATAATGTCCTAGTGAAAGTGGAAGTGCTATAAACTCATTATATTTTTAAGTTGATATTTTTTTATGAATGGTCATGTTGATTTGTAAGATTAATTGATTATGTTTTTTCTAAAGCATTATACATTGCAGTGGGTACAAAACAATAACAAACTAAAATTCACTTTCTTTTCTTGGATAATAACACCGCTTGATTTGTGTCTAGAACTAAAAGAAAGTTTCGGCTATTGTTGTTAGTCTTCCGTGACCCACTGTTCGTCTCCATTACTGGGAGAAATGTAATGATACTTTAAACTACATAATATCTAAACATAGATCTCGAATAGATAGGATAAATAGACAGCACATTGTTTGAAAAAAAAATGTAATATAACACTTCAAAGACACATTCACATACAAATTCAAAGTTATGAACAATCAGACTGACTTCTTAAAATTATTTTATTATGTGTATATAGAAATAACAAATGACAATAATAGCATGTAGATGCTGCGGTATTTCTGAACCAAAACAAACATTTTATACAGAATACATAGGTATAGACAAGTTTTTCACCCAATCACCCAATTATTCGCAAGCGGGAGTCAAGCGAGATAGTAAAACCCGAAACATGACCAACGTCTCGGCAGACCAAGTGGCAACAGTAACGGTAACCGGTAACGGTATTTAGTCACAGCAGTTCAGATTAATTGTGCACGAAATGATGGCAGCCAGCGTCGGTATGACACGAATGTGAGAGCGGGGCTCAGAAGTTGGCCAGAGCAGAGCATATTTGAAATGGTTATTAGAAAATTGCAGTTCCGCGAAGTATCTTGCAATGCGAGCAAGATTCTTTGAAATGTAAGAATGGAATTATCAACGCACGCATAGAGTATAAAAATTAGCCCCATTCAATTTGGTATTGTATCTGGTTTGAGTTGTTGTAAATCTGTATTTCACAATACAAAAAAAACATATTTAGGATGGTAATATTAACCCAGAGAGGTAACCCGTAGTATTTCAAATAAAAAAATAATATTGTCAGGGCAGTGCAGTGTTATGAGTTCAAGAATAAAATTTGATTACAACAATTAATCGTACGCGAAAATATCGTAAACTTCCAACGATTTATTACATCGGTACAACTAAAACCTGTAGTAACATAAAACTGGTGCTACCCACCTCTGATCCAAAATCATACCATTAGCCGTGCGTGGGGTTCTAAACGGATTGCAGCCTTTGCTTTTGCGTATAACGTGGGAGGATTTCAATGGGTATTATGTGGACAATTTTACCCTGATGTAACCCTATACAAGCAGATAATTGAATTTCCTCATCATTATCATCATATCAGCCGATAAACGTTCACTGCTGGGAATTGCATCCTTAAAAAGTGCCACGAGTGCCACGACGATCGATCTTGATATTTCATCAACCGACCATCCACCGACTTCCTAAGTTCGCTTTGATATCAACGGTCTATTAGTTATTAGTAGCAATTAGTTTTCATTCGGTCACCATTCGAGAACCTTTATCCAACAGTAGATATTGATTCTGCGAGCTATACGGCCTCCCGACTGCCACTTCAGCTTGTTTTAACTTGCTGATCCTACATCCAGCTGTTGAAACCCTGGATGTTTAACTTACTGCATGCGCTCTGATTTTGACTTGTTTAAATTGTGATTATGTACCTTAATGTTTGTAAGTCTGTTAGGTTCGACTAGAGATACCTAAATATTTTAGAATAAGATCCATTTTATTTTTTACAAACAATAAATTTATCTTTATCTTTATGTTTATATTTCTCTTAGACGTGTGTAATACACGCGACCAACTCACATACATATGACATTATGAATTATCCTCACTGTATAAGTTTTATAACCTACAACTCAACGTCATAGAATGCAGTGCGTTTATCGTTCCATTATCTGACTGAGGTAAGGCAGCGTTGTCACAGATTGCAAAATTTTCCTTGTACAATAAGATACCGGTTTAGCCCTTGTTTGTACCATATCTTATTGTTAAGTAGGTAGTTACATTCATGAAACTATTGTTGGCTAGATAATTGATTGTTTTTCCAATTAGCATCACATTATGAATGGATGCTATTAGATAGATATGATATTTATGCTAAATAAATACTTCCGGAAAGTATGTAGTATCTCTCAAACAGAATGGTTAATCTGGTTGACTTTTTTTACATGTCGAAATAATTTTCAAGAAATGATTGATCGGTATGGCAATGGCAGGTATTTATATATACCATTTTAACCTGAATCACAGAACAGATAAGTAAAATAATAAAAAAATATGATAAGTACATAGGTATATAAATAGGCAGCTGTATTTTAGGAGTGAAAATCATATCTCTATAGTCTTCAGATACTCTCGACGGAATACAGATAACGCAACCAATAAACGTCCAGTGTGTTTATCTTCCGATAGCGATGTCAGACAGTGCTGGTGATTAAAAACACTAATCAGAATCTATATTGAACGCTGTACCTAACCTACCTGGTAAAGAGAAATTTAGTTAAGTAAAATACAGTCTCGCACAAACTAAGGGAGGCATATATCCAGCCGTGGGTGAAGTCAGGCCGTAGATTATAATGTGATGAAAAAGACAGATTGCGTGAGTAAACTGGCGACATCTGTGGCTCGGTGGATGAATTGAGAAAACTTTGAGTTTGAATTTGAGCCCGGTTGAGAAGTCCAAGTATCTCAAATCGTTTTTGATCGCTAGACAAAGCAACCAATTGCCAAAATTCAACCCTTGACATAGTGACACTATTTTAATAAATGATTATTGACCAAGGATGAATAATTTCCTAAAATAAAAAGGTAGGTCATAAGCGAATGTTTCATCTCAACCAACAATTCCATCATACAGATCTTTTGCAAAGATGTTTATTTGAACTCAATAAAATTGTAATTCAATATCAACCGGCAGGACAAAAAACAACTGAGTAGAATACAGGTAGTGACTGATGATTGAATCGAACAATTGTGCTAAGCAAGGTCGCTTGCCACGAGACGCCTCCTTGTCTGCCTAGCTCTCAACATGATGATAATACATACATAAGCAATTCCACTTGAATTTAAACCTTCCTTTGACTTGTCTTGCATTACATAAACATTTGCTGCAAAAATGTTTTCAAACGGTGAAAGAAAAGGCAAACGATTTGTCCATGTTTTAAAAGTTCGAAAGACATGTGGTGATTGTACTGGTGAAGAGCAGCGCCAATTGCCGTATCTGAGGCATCTGACAATCGCTATCTTAGCGTTCAAGTCGGAATGGGCTAGTAGAGTGGCGTGGCATAGACTGTTTTTACACTCTTCAAATGCCTTAAACGCGTCGACTCAAATCTCTCAACTCAAGACTCAATCTCTGTCACTTTTCCAACATTGGAATCATAAAAGGCTGATTTGTCGCAGCCTGATACAATCCTAGGAAGACAAATAGAATATTTCGTTCACCTCTTAGGCAATTAAAAGCAATTACTTTAATAAATTCTAGCTTGTTGATTGGCAGCGTATCGCGCCCTCTCGATCCGTGCTGAGGTCGCGGCGACCTCGCCTCCGACAGGGTCGTGTTCTTGTCAATATCTAGTTTTTACTATCAATTTGTCGAATGGTTGCTTCATTCAGCAATATGTGTACTTTTAAGTCTGCTCCTATTAGATGTTACTACTCTGCAAGTCTGCACTCCGTATTTTAGAACATTTTACAAAAAAAATGTATAAGGTATCAAAGTGCAGAGTGTTTAGATAAAATAGGCCCAAGTTTTGTTATGAAACAGTGCATGCATATATGAGATAATTTAAGAGAGAAAAAGCGAATGAATGTTGTGACAAAAAATGTGACATGATGGGATCTCTTCTGCAACAATCAAAAATGACGGTTGCAGAAGAGATCCCATCATGTCACACCCAACATAATATAGAGACTCAAGGAGAAAAACATCGTAGCGAGTTACAATGCCAGCCATTAGGCCATCAAATAAAACACATTTTTGCCAATCGGGTCACCTGGTAAAGTGCTAACCTCTCAGGTCGCACCTTTTCTTGCTGGTTGTGATCTTTAGCAAGCGTTGAAACCATGGGTCGGTATCATAAATTAATAGTTATTAGCATTCCGCGTTCGTCTCGCAAACGGATAAAACAAAGGCGTGTTGGAACAGGTTGCTCTTGTGCTAGTTCTATGTTCAAACATCACATGATATGGCGGCTCCAGCTACACAGAAGCGACTGCAGTGTTGTAACTGGCGTAGCGAAGAGTAAAACAATGAATGCGATAGATTACTCTTCATGTCACCGGCTGGCGAGTTATAAGGACTTAGTAACTGTAATTTGTCAGCTTTGAAGAATTAATGAGAGTTAGTATGTTTGTTTGTTTCAACTCCATATGGGCTGAACGGATTTTAATGGAACTTGTCATATAATATAGTATATGATGTGACCAAATATGTGTTAACAAACAGGCAACTTTTTACTTACCCTGCCGAGCTACTATGAGCCTACGAAAAAGTGGAGAAAAATTACAGTTCTTAATATAAAATGTCTTTTTATCAGCTCCTCAAGAGAGAGCCATTTTCTACGATGCTCATGTTAGAGCGTAGTTAGTAAGTAATAAAAAAAATTATAAAATTTTTGTATCATACAAGGCTCATTAAAATAAATGAAACAAACAAGATACGTGCGCGCTCTACAAGAGAGCCTCGGGCCGCGATGTATGAAATTAAATTGGTGCTCATTCAGTTAATCGGCGACCGAAACTAGCTTAACTAGTTTAATGTTAATGCTCACTCTGTAACGGTCATTGTGTTTCAAGTTCAGGTTGATTATAATTTTTTACGATTACTTTTAGTTAATTTCCATTTACAAGTAGGTCAAGAGACGTTCAGTTTTACTGTCGGATGCAAATCCCTCTCGAGAGTAGGCTGGTGTCCTAACTGTAGGAGCTTTAGAAGACCCGAAGACAGCGGACGTCTACGAAAAAGTAGACAAAACCGTTGTCTTTGGCACAAATGCTCTTTAAGTGCCTAGTATAGGAAACGAGTGAGTGGTGAGCGATTCGTAGAAGAGCTTTAATTTACTTAGCTTCACTTGGGAGCGTATCCTGCAAATGGCAGGGCCAAAGTTTTTTAATTTATAGAAGCAGCAGGCCTGCTTAGTTCAGCGCGGTCATAAATTACGATTCATAGAACCGCGAGACTTGCTCAGTTGCTCCAAACAGTAAGTTAAGCCGTTGTATATTAGCTTAGTAGTTCGCGACGGTAAGTTATTCACGAGGTTTACATTGAAATGTGTCGTTTATATTGAGTTACTGTCAGTGGCATTTACATCTTCGTCTTTGAGCGACCTGGAAGGAAACATCAGTTGTCCACTCACTCACACTACGCAAGTCATAGGTATCAAACAGTTCGCCTGGGTCTGTGTCCATTACTGTTTTAAATAGAGCGCTCACACTGGTGGTGGGACTCTTCAGCAAGAGTCTGTCTTGGTGGGTACCACCGCAGTGTCAGATATTCTACCTCCAAGCAGAAGTGTGCAAGCATTACTGTGTTTAGGTTTGAAGGACACTGTAGCAAGTGAAATTACTGGGCGATAGAGACTTAACAACAATGTCTCGGGGTGATAAGCGCAGTGCAGTGCCAAGCAAACACTTAAAAACTTCAAGCTTTGAGTGGCACTGCCAGGTGGGCGCCTGGATTGTCCTGTCACTAGCTGACATAAAAAAAAACACTTCGCGCACAGTAAGCTGTATGCTGATGCATGTCGCCGGTTTGCCTAATGCGTTTGTGCCACGGAAGTGTGTTTCATACAAAAGCAGTCCTATCATCGTGACTGAAATCTGGCTTGACGACATGTGTTAGAACATCCAGTGAACATAATGCAAGCAATGTTTCAAAATAAAAGTAACAAACATGACATCATACAACACGATATTCCTTTATCAGTGTTATCTGTAGGATAGCGATAACCGTGCCTTGTAGATAGCAACAAGTGTTTCATGTGTCGCCTGTGTAAACTTCCTAATGTGGGGAAAAGGTGTGATTTACTACAACCTGTACTTGTATAATTCGTATAGTGCAATCCGCTGTTATACAACAGCACTAGTAAGAGGGGAATTTTTAAGATTATGGGACTAACCCGTTAGTTATTGGTGCAGAGATGATCTTTTGAATTTCGTTTTTAAGGAGTGGACCGAAGAGCTATCTTTCCCCGAAGCAGAGGAAAGTGAAGCCAATAGAACTGTGTCAAACTGCGCGAAATTAACGTGACGAAATTAAGATGCAGTTTTAATACGATTTTAAACGCTTTGGTGGATGCTTGCCCAGAGATCTAATCAAGAAAAACTCTGCTGACAGTCGAAAGTGCACACATTTTATGTTAGCACAGAGAGTATCTAGTCTAGTGTATATTTCTATGGGGCATATAATAAGTAATTAAAATCTATTGCTGCCTGATAAACTTGTATTATTATCTAGTTCCTTTACAATAGAAACAAGTAAATTGCCGCTCACTACTAAAAGGTATCTAAGCACAAAAGGTTCAAGAAGCTAAGGCAATTCTCGTAATACTGTTGAAATAAGAGCCATTCAACTTAATCCGCGTGCAGCAATTTGTATTGTTACCGTACCATGCACTTCTATACAAAACAATAAACCCGTTGCTTGACGATATGACGAAACGCGGAGCAAAGTCTTTGATCGAACTCGATAGCAATATTGTACTAAAAGGGTTAGCTTTAAACCTTGACAGTAAGATGTGAGCCAAGGCAGAAGCGAAAGCGTTGATTCTTTTTTGAAAGGTTTAATGAAAGCAAGGTGGATAAGTATACAGTGCAAAGTCAGGGCATACAGCCCTAACTTTGCACTGTTCTTCTTACACACTCCCTTTCTCTGCATTATCAGGATAAGCTGAACACTTGCTGAGTGATTGCTATAAATCTAGCCCAATTACGCGTAATCTCCTTGTTCTAAGGAGGAGTATTGCCAGCTCTCGCTACCCTGATCTTATTCATACAGTATGAAATCAGTACAGTACTACTTTGTGTCGGAATTAGCTAGAGTAACGTCCACTACCGACTAAAAGATCCCTATGGATCAACAAATCAAAAAATGTGGCAACGTGTGTAGCAACGAAGCGTACGGCCCACTTGATGGTAAGCAATTATCGTAGCCTATGTACGCTTGCAATATCAGAGATATTACTTGCGCGTTATCACCTTGAGACGTAGATATAGTCTTATGTGCCTGTAATTTCACCGGAAACTATACCCTTCGAATGCTCCGGGCATTACTGCTTGGCGGCAGAAATAGGTATGGTGGTAGTTCTTTCAACTCAAACCGCAACTACGATGATTAACTTCCCATCAGTGGAGAAACTATCCGCTTTTCATGTCAAACCGGCAGGTGTACAACTGGGCCACAATTTCACAAATGAGGGAATCGTGACTAATGCCTTTGCGGTGTCTGCGACTGGTACTGTTTCCTTTTCAGCAAAATCATAACAGCCTTCTTATGTTCCCACTGCAGGGATACTGGCCTACTCTAGAGCGAGAGTGTCAAGATTATAATTTACCACGCAGACCCAATATATATATATATTATGTATTGGTAGATGGCACATGTAGCAGTTACATTTTTTACTCCTGACAAAAAAAATATTATACCACTAAAGTTGCAACTAAGCGTACGGCCTACTTAATGGTAAGCGGTTACCGTAGTCTATGTACGCTTGCAACATCAGAGATATCACTTGCGCGTTGCCACTTTGAGACGTAGATCTAAAGTCTCATGTGTCTGTAATTTCCCCAGAAACCATACTCTTCAAACTGGAACCCAGATGCGAATTACCGTGGTTACTTCATATCTTTGAATACCCTGAACTTAGTTGACACCGGTTTGAACCATGATTTTTATTGTGTACCGTGTTCTGAGTCTTTTTTTTTTTCTTTTTTTTATATTTGCCACGGTTATCGTTTGTCGCTTTCAAGCAGAGTTCAAAATTTGAACCGCATCATACCGGCAGCAGTATTGTGTTGTAACGCCGGACATCAAGGTCCAATTGGCCCGTTTCACTGCCTCGAAACAAAACCCCGGGTCAACAGTAAAACAGTGGTCTATCAACCGTGAATATAATCATCGGATTCTGTTGATTTGTTCGTAAACCGCTGCTGTTAATAACAAATGTTATTGTTCTTTGCAATTGTTGCTTGGGCTTGGTCTTTGGAGCACACTCAAGTTTCATTTTACTTTTGACATATTATTGCTGCCACTAATTATCAGTAGGTAAATAAATAAGTAGTATGAGAATATCTATAGTTTAAGAGCACCGGTGGTCTAGTGGTAATGACCCAACCTACAGATCGTAAGATCGCGGGTTCGTCTCGAGCCAGGTCGTGCACCAATAGAAAAATATATTCGAAAAATGTCTGTGCGCAATGCTCTCATACGGTGAAGGAATACATCGTGAGGAAACCGGCAAGTCCAAGAACTGAAAATTCGAATGACATGTGCTGTGCACCAATCCTCATTGAGTCCGCGTGGATGACCCAATCACTCTCGCTCGAGAGTAGTGTCCCAGCCGTAGGGAACATTGCTGGCATTATGAATATGGTGATTCTTATTCGCTTTGAAAGCTCTACTAACGTTATAACAAATTAATATTATTGTATTAGATTGATTAGAAACACAGACGATGGATTGTATTGGAGCCAGATTGTTCATAAGTTTATTGCTCCAACATACTTATTTCTGTTGATATCAAGTTTTACAGCTTCGTTCCACTTCCGTCTAATGTTTCGGCTACAACAGTTTAATTTGCATCAAAATGCCGCCTTTCTAAAACACGTTGTATAATTACTTCAACAACAACTGTTTACCATAATATTTCGTGATCACGAAAGGCGATCGCCTATAATCTTACTCAGTGTCTAAGATAAGATTATCTGATCTAGATAGTAATGATAAATACAAAAAAAATCGAAAGTAATGTACTATCCACCAATTCATACTCTCGCTTGAAAGAAGGTCACAAAGTTAGTAGATTTAGATGATCATGATGGGATAGTATGGAATGATATCACTTACTATCATAGTCTGAATGAACAGACTAATAATTAAAATAGTTATTATACTAAATTATACAGACTAAATGCAATCATTTAATCAGATCAAGTTTGTTTAAATGCTAAGGTAAGCGGGGTGACACACCATCGACGCCTATAGACCTTTTGAGCGGTGCTCGCGTACAAAAAACATGATAAATCTCCAACTGATTTCCTGGTGTCACATGTCAAAAATATCGACCTAACTGATAAAACAAGACCTCCGACGGCAAACTGCAAAAAAAACGATTCAAAAGACTTGTTCTAGCGACAAAACGGGACGAAAGAAGACGACAATATTTAAACATCCCGTTTCTGAAATTGAAAGCTAGAGATTTGAACAATAACGATAATCTAAATGGTATTGAAAAGGCAGTGTTCCAAGGTAAGTGACCTTTCCACAGTAAATCTTAGCACTAGCACTGTAGATCCACAAGTTATTAACCGAACCACCGGAGCGAGGAGGCAACGGTACAGACCGATGCAAACAAAAAACCATCCAATCACACTGAACTGTAATCCTTTGAATCACTGAATTCACAATTCGACTGTCACCATCACTGGGGTTTTATTTTATGGAACGTTAGACGGCGACACGTCCGTTCCGCGCGGCTTTCCAGAGAAGACTGAGGTGGCATAGTTGCGCAGGCGTCGCCTCCGGTTTATCAGCCTTCGGAGGGGTAAAGGGGGTGACCAGAAAAGAAAAGTCTACACGTGATATGGAGATAAGCGCGGCTGATAATCGTGCACATGATTAGTGGTCGTAACGGGTGTCATATTGTTTGTTTTGTGAATCGAGTGATTGGATTCGTATCGTGTTTAAAATTTTAATTATGGTTTTCTGTGGTATCTTGATTAGAGTCGGATAAAGGCTCTACTTTATCCGACAGTTTAATAGTTTCATTATTTCAAATCCGGAAATTATATAAATTAATGTATTCAAAAAAGTTTGCAAATATTTTTTTTTTAAATTCCACATTTTCTACAGGGCTCGGAATACAGACAAGCCTCACCTGGATCGGTCTACTTCCGGCGCATCGAACCCCTTTTTTGTCCCACATCAATAACGAAGAAAGGCTACTGCTGTCTCATCAACTCGTTCGTAATTTTTGGCAAGCCTTGTGTTTGCACACTCCAGCGAACAGGTTGTAAGACAATCCATAGTATACAGTATGAATTTTGAAAGTTGATTGAAAATGTATAAAGTAGTCAATTTTATGAGATTAAATTAAGCGATTCGATTAGCATGCTAATTAAATTATAAGTAATAAAAAAAGCATTTCGATTAATAAAGTAGGTAATTAAATATTAAAAAATAATTGAACTTTTTAATTTTGATTTTTTGAATGCTAATACATAATAATAAATAAGTCCAACCACGGTTAACTTATTGAAGATACTACAGCGACAAAAATCCAACTCGAAGGAACCCCCAGTGATCTACGGAATCAAAAAAATTACCTCTTCGAATGTTTAGTTTCAGAGGCTCACTATTTACAAAGTTGTTAGTTGTAGCGATATCAAACTGAAGACTCTTAAAGTTTCTACAATTCATCACTGCAGCATCTCCTTCGTCATTGCAAACTTACCTTGTAGACTAGACTGTCTACAACTACACATTTAGTACACTACATGGTGTAGTGTGTGTATGTCTAATGTGCAGGTCGCCAACATGTGCGCGAACCGTGACTCACAGCACAGCAGGCTGCGCAGGAGTGTAATAATCGACGAGCTGCGAATGTGTGTAGTATAAGAGATGCATGTGTGAGTGAAATAAGGTAGTTATACAAGTGCAATTATTGCAGAGCCGAGTGGAATAATTCTGATTGAAGCCTTGCTTTGACACCACCTTGAAAATAAAATAACGTTGGAAGTGTTTTTGTCTTGTTTTATTTTTGGGAGTCGAGACTATTTGGTACACCTTTAAATATAAGGATATTTAAACATCGGGAGCTAATCAAACTAGACGAGTCTTACGATAAAATACTAAATAAGAAATGAGTTACTTAAAGAGCATTAGCAAATGTTCTAAATACAGCTGAAACTAGGCCATGTAGAGTTTCATTACAAACAAGGCTATGTAGAGTTTCATTTCTAGTAGTTCAGCTTAAACTAGGCTATGTATGTGGAGTTTCATTACAAACAAGACTATGTAGAGTTTCATTTCTAGTAGCTCAGCTTAAACTAGGCTATGTAGAGTCCAATTACAAACAAGGCTATGTAGAGTTTCATTTCAAGTAGCTCAGTTTAAACTAGGCTATGTAGAGTTTCATTACAAACAAGACTATGTAGAGTAAAGCTAAAATAAAGATTCATTTCTAGTATTTGAGCTCAAACCAGGCTATGTAGAGTTTTCTAGTATCTCCATCGGTGCTGGTAAATGTCCGACCAGCAGCGCGGTTCTATCACCCTTAATTATATACGCTTCCGTAACACTTGCATGCATAAATAGATGGAGGATGGTCATTAGCACAATTGCAGGTCAACGGACCAGTTTGTAACTTTAAAAACAACTAGACGATCTGCCCCAGCTTCGCACGGGTGTAATGACAACTTAAGCACCCGTGCGAAGCCGGGGTGGGTCACCAGTAATAAATATAGCCTGTGTTACTCAGGGATAATGTAGCATTCTAGTGGTGAACGATTTTTTTAAATCGGACCAGTAGTTTTGAGTTTATTCGTAACAATAAAAAATAAAATACCATTTTGTTTTGCATTGTGTTGCACTCCTTCACAAAGATAAACTTACTTTAGATTATGAAAGAAGCCAAAATAAAATAAATTATCAGAGTTATACGGCTTTTTTATTGAATATCTAATTATCTAGATCCCTACAAAGGAACAGGGCCCGGCTCCACACTGCGTGAAACAACTCCTTCTCTTTATAATATTAAGTATAGACTGAGAAGTATAGAAGCAACCCGGTCAGGCTTCGTACTGTTGCTTAAGCTATATGTTTAAATAAACCTTCCTCTTGAATCATTTTATCTATTAACGAAAAAAGCATTAAAATCCGTTGCGTATATTAAAAGATCTAAGGGTAAGTACATACAGAGCAAGAGGCTGTCTTTTACCATACTTTTACGACAAGAAATGACTTTGTTTTTTACTATGTAGAGATTTTTTTTTGTCATTGTGTTCAGTTTTCGCTACGCGTACAGGCAAAGTAAAGTAAAGTAAAATATATCTTTATTCAATCATCTAAACATCTTTAAGCTAGGTGAATTTACGCCAGTTCTACGCGCCCCAGCCTAGAAGAATCTGGCAACAAACTCGGCTGGGTTTCTAGCATTTTTCGTATTTCTATTTTTCAGTGAGCTTAGTATTTGTCGATTGATTTTTGTGGATATATTTTTATATGAGAAACCATAAAAAACGATTTGATAGTTCTGCTTGACATCGAATTAGCAGATGACAACTTAATTCTAACAAAACCGATGTCAACCAGACCATACCTAATTTGGATTATCTATTCATCAAAGTTGATTCCGAAATAGTCTTAACGTCCTTGCAATAAGGACTATTAGAATGTTTTGAAAATGTAACAAAACCATTTGCTAATAATAGCCTTTATGCCTTTGTGATAGAGTTTGATTATATCATTGATATCTAAAGGTGGACGACCTGGTTACTAGTGGGTTGAAAATTAACTAAAAAACTAAACTTATTCAACGCCTACGGACTATTTAATATAATGATGCAAAGTTTATTTATTATCAAAAACAATTTGCATCAATAAAAAGTGATTTAATCAATATTTTAAAAATTTCACGAACAATTGACGTTTTCATTGTAATAATATTCACAGAAAACAAGCAAACAAGCGTTTTAAACTTTTAATTTAATCAAAACAGAGCCTACATGCAAGATTAGAAAACTACTAGCGCCATCTAGCGCAGAGAAGTAGAACTACACCTGGCAAGGCGAACACAAGGCTTTCACGGAAGATAGAAAGATATTTTAACTAAAACCAAACATGTAAGACAAAACAAAATTTTTGTAAATTATGCTGAGAAATTAATTAATCAAATTAGCAATATAAAGCATTGCTATTGTACGCCTATTGTCGCCCCTAGTTGTACTTCTCGTTAGGCTACTCATCACTAGATGGCGTTACTTGTCTACTCTTTACAATTTAGGTTATTTTTATTGTTCTTACAAATATTTATCATTTACTTAACAAATTTACATTTCGGCTGTACTGTGAAACTTGTACACTTAATTGAACACCACTTACTATATTATTTGGGGGAAAATTACTATTATTATTGTTTTATATTTTCGTAGACCAAAAATATAGAATAGTCTATGGTGGGTACTACGTATAACATAATATTTTTAACATAGTGGTACGGTATAACATGCATAATACAGTATGTATAATATGTAGTAAAGTAAGTAATTACTTACTTTATTACATATTACCGTATATGTTTGATCAGATCAGAGGTAAAGTAATTTTAAGTAGGCACAAGGTACATAATAATATCAAGTCAGTGTTCAAATAATCAATGAATAAACAAACACAGCTGATGACTTATATCGGGTTTCTAATTTACGAGCATTATTTAATTCTCCTGTGAATATGTGAATTGTCCGTTTTTCCGTCCGAAAGGAAAAAGAAAAAGAAGAAAAAAAGGAATGTGACGTTAGTTGGTATTTAATTTAGGTAGGTAAGCCTAAATTAAATACGTACATATAGTACTCTTATACGAAACACGAGACAAAATCTTATCAGATTTATCACTGATGTATCCACCTAATCTTACTGTATTAGCATAACCTTTAATTTTATTTTTACTTCTGTTCGTTAAAGCTAGTTTTGTTAGAAGTGTTGAAATAAAACGGTTGTAATTAGAAGTATTATCATGTTTCTTATCATGTAATATATTTGTTTATATTGAGAGCAACGGTGGTCTAGTGGTAGTGACCCCGCCTTCCGATCCTAAGGTCGTGGGTTCAAACCCGGTCGTGCACCAATGGATTTTTCTGTTCGAAAAATTTATGTGCGCAATGCCAGTGCTCTCATACGGTGAAGGAAAACATCGTGAGGAAACCGGCATGTCCAAGAACTGAAAATTCGAAAGACATGTGCCATCCACCAATCCGCATTGGGTCCGCGTGGTGGATTAAGACCCAATCACTCTCGCCCGAGAGTAGGCCAGTGTCCCAGCAGTGGGAACATTAGAAGGCTGTCATGATGATGAATATATTTGTAATAGATCATTATTTATTTGGATTTAATATACATTTACCTTATTATTTATATTTACAAAAAAAAAAGTCGCTTTTCGCGTTCTCTGTCCTGTATGTTGAGCTTAGATTTGGAATTATACACGTCATTTAGGTAGATAGGTAGATTATTTATATCTGTTTTATAGTGTTATCCACACTTAGTGAGATTGATTGGCAACACACTGAAGCTTCATAATGAAGAGGGATCATCTAAAAAAGCTAGGAACCCAGCCGGTTTGTTGCCAGACTCTTCTAGGCTGGGGGCGCGTGGAACTGGCGTAAAGTCACCTAGCTTTAAGACGTGATCTGTGATTTTATTGGATATTGATTTGAGATAAGACTCGGTGGCTCGGAAGAACAATCCGGGGTTTTATTTATTTATTTACTTTAATTACAACGGAATTTATCCCAATTAGTATAATTAAAGATAATAACTAAGGAAGGGCCTTTTCATAAACGTACTTTTAACCTTAGCTAATAGGTTTTTTTTAATTTCTATCGTCGTCTTTGTTGACATTAGAATTATAAGGAAAGACTATAAATAAAAATAATTAAAATAAATAATGCTGGACAATTCACACTGCATCATCTAGCGCAGAGCTTGTGTTAAGGGTAGTAGATGACTGTTACATACTTAATACAATACAATGCATAGATAGATATTTTTTTATTATACATAGAAAATACCCAGAACATCCGGAACAAATATTGGTCGCGTTACATCGGTTGTTACTTAGCAAGCTGCTGAAATTACGGTATTTTTTAATGAATACGGGGATGAAACTTTTAAATAGATCGATAGTTAGGTATCTCCAAAGCGCATGCACTCTTCAGTCTCTAAATAAACTGATCTACCCAGAAATAAAACGCAACGCTCTATCTTAATTTAGAATGATACAGTTCTGATGCGTCCAAAATACTTGCGCATGTCTCGATGAAGATTATGTAATGATTATAAACTCATTGTTATGAACTGAACTTTAATTTAACAGGTTCATATCTGGCTCAATGTACCAGCATTGCCATTCAACGTGGCAATGCAGCCAGCATGTTGGGAACGCTTCCGTCTAGTAGGGATTTGAATCAGTTGAGCTATCTATAGATCGTTTGTAACTGTCATTAGATGGCTTTACTGTTTCATATGTGTATTTTGTATATTTTGTAGGTAATGTAATTGTGTACATATTTTAATAAATGCCCTTTACATTTTACCAATGTTCGTTCGTTGTATCCAAGATTTTTATCCGGCGTTCCACTAGTAGCTTTAGAGTCTTGCCAATGGTGAAGTAAGTCAGTGTGGTAAAATCATGATGATGAAAGAAAGGATAATGATGGGTCTTTGCGCAGTCGCTCGTCCATGACCTATCATGGACGTTTTACTTTCTATCGCAAAATCACAAGTTTCACAAAACAATAAATCAAAGAAGCGGCGAAAGTGCCAATCTAAATATAGAAAATTATTGTACTGACTGACTGACAATCAACGCACAGCAAAAAACCTGCATATGCCAGGGTGTGTTTTTAACAATGGATATGGGTCCTTTTTTTTTCCCTTCCTTTCTTTCTTTCTTTTTAGCGAGATAGGGTGCACTAAAAAATAATTAAAAAAAAAACAAAATCTAGAGAAAATAAACGTATGTGTGAAAAATGCAACGCGGACAAATCACGGGGCTTTTTTTCTCTAGTCCATATACATAAAATAGTTACTTTGTTTTGCTGACTGACGTTAAAACCAAAACGGGAGTCCCATAGACAAGAAAATTTCAGATGCTTTTCCATTTCATGAGTAGAAGGGAACTTAGAAAGGAATTTCCAAAGTTCAAGTCCTGGAGGACGCGGAAGAAGTTTGCATGAAAATATCAGCGCAGACAGTGCCGAGGCGTTCGACTACTAGTCTAATAAAAACCGGCTAATCTAGTTTAGTCCACAGCATAACGCTACTTGTTTTGCGTCTGGCCAATGCATTTAGCACTGTTGCCAGCTTAGTTATTTTTTAGCTATATGTAGCTAATTTTGTGTCCCCGTTAGCTACAATGAAATTAAAAATGTAGCTTAAAGATTTAGCTACATTTACTAGCAATTTCATCATACTGACTTTATTTGAACACACACATTTTACGGCATGTGTGGTTTTGAATTTTCTTTTTGAGCTCTGCAGTAACTACTCCGGTTTGTAAATTATTTGATGTGAGTGTGAGAGTAATGGTGTGTATCCGGCATTATGCACATAAAGTCTAGCTAGATGCAAAATACAGATGGTGGTTTAGCTATTTCTATCTACTTTTGGCAAAAGATCTAGCTACAGTGATGATGGAACAGTTGGCAACACTGGCATCCAGTTAAGCTAAGTCATTAGTAATGCTGTCACTTTCGTTGACCGCAACGTGCGCGCACATTTTCGTAATGACATCACGCACGTGTTTTAGGCTTTAATAACAAGCACGACGATCTTGCGAGAACTAAAAATCTAAAAGACTTGTGCCACCAATCCTCATTGGGTCCGGGTGATGGATTAAATTTTAAACCAATCACTCGTTCGAGAGTAGGAGAGTCCGGCAGCGGGTACATTAGAAGGCTTACATGATGATAATTGATTCAGCAATTGCAGATTCTAGCGACATAATATAAAGCAAAGTCGCTTTCCACGGACTATTTTTCTGTATTTACGCTTAATGATCTTTTAAACTACGCAACGGATATTAATGCGGTTTTCATCAAAAGATAGAGTGATTCAAGAAGAAGGCTACCCGTGAGAAGCCGGGGCGGGTGAGTCAACGGTTAAATAAACAAACGACCTTCCTCAACTGAGGATAGACTGAAGCCCACGCATCAGCTTATCTCTAAATCGGATAGGTGATCTAATCAGACAGACATTTCGTAAGCTGCATCGCTAGGCATGCTGACCTCTGCTTACCTAGAATAAGAATAAGAATATTGCATGTATTTATTGTTTAGCTGATGTAGGCACAAAAAGGTCTTAATACTAGGTATGGCTACTAGGTGGTATGGGGCAGGTTAGCTCAGCTTATCCATATAGTGGTACAGGATACTAGATACAATGTTATAGGTACTAATATCTATATTAATATCTATCTACCTATTATACGAGTAATGTCTAGGGCGCAGATACAGGTATGCACTGAGCAACCGTATTTATATACGAGTAATAATCTCACGGATGCTTGAATACTGCAAACTGCACTTATCTTAAACTTATAATTTACGAGCTGACCTGTGCGGTTTCACCCGCGTTTTTGCAGTTTTTATGCTATCCCTCAGGAACAGGCCTGAGGTCCTGGTGGTAGGACTCTTCAGCAAGAGTCCGTCTTGGTGGGTATCACCGCAGTGTCAGATATTCTACCTCCAAGCAGTAGTGTGCAAGCTGCACTGTGTTTAGATTTAAAGGGCACGGTAGCAAGAGAAATTACTGGGCGAAAGAGACTTAACAACAATGTCTCGGGGTGATAAGCGCAGTGCAGTGCCACGCAAACACTTATAAATGTTAAGCTTTGGGTGGCACTGCATCTGTAATAGTCAGGCGTGGTGCTTAACATCAGGTAGGCGCCTTGATTGTCCTGTCACTTGGTGACATAAAAAAAGACTGTATTTTTTTGGATAAAAAGTAGCCTATCTGTTATTCCAGGACATAAGCCATCTACATTCCAAATTTCATCACAATCGGTTAAGTCGACACGGTGTTGTTTCCAGTTTTTTACGGCATGGGAGCGTGAGAACTGGCGTAAATTAAAGACATTTCAAAGTGATCCTTGTGATTCAACTGAATAAAGTTTTAGACTTTGAAAAATGCTCTGAAATTATTTGTCACTGACTAAAGATGAGCTACAATATTTGCCTCGACTATCATTTATCTCATTTATCGCTTTCAATTTCAAGAGCGAAAGAACCTCAGACGAGCGCCTTAACAGTATTGTGCAACAAAAGCAACCGAACCAACAAGTCTTACTATTACCCAATGCCCTTAATCCAAAAATGATTCAGAAAACACGATTTTCACGAATCCATTTCAAAACTAGTTATCCCTACCCTACTAGTTGAATTATAAATGTTATAATGATAATGGTCGATGGAGCTGTTATATAATCCTAATTGCAACTTTTATAACGTGTTGAGTGTTTATTTAAAATCATTAACATCATTAGCGTTCACGTGTACATGAGTCAGATAATATCGCCGAGTTTTCCGTAGTAATAGTAGCAGAGTAAATTATAACTAACTAAGGTTGGATTCGACCAAACTCGAATAGGCACTATTCTACGAATAAATAATAGTTATTCGCGTGTAAACTGACAGTATACTTGTATTTGACATTTCTTATTCCCCATAATAGTTATTCCAGATGTTTGTCACAGCCACAGACACAGACGCCATAAGTAAATGAAGGAGAAGATGTTGGTCGAATTCACTCTCAGAACTCGCGTATGATCGACTACGAACGAAGTACATAATCGATTTACTCGAGATTTTAAACACAAATAGTAAAAAAAGTATATGTTTTTTTTTCTAGCCTATACTGTTCCACATGTATTATTTTTTAATGTATGAAACCTATTCCGTAATATTTAAGACTGATAATGAAAGACCATACGCCTATGCTATAAACTAATAGTCATCATCATGACAACCTTCTATGTTCCCGCTGGTAAACTGACATAAAAAAATAACTAGATTCCCGCATATAGTTTTAAAACCTATCATGGTTCTTAACATAATAACGGGATATTTACCATGATTTGTAAGTTTTATTGATTCCCGATATTTCGGCGCAGTTACATGCACCATGATCACGGGAGAACGGGGGGGAGTTCTAAGAAAATTAGATTCCCGCAGTCTATAGTTAGCTTAATAAAACTCCGATTTTGCCACTTAGAAACCGGTTGTTTCACTTAACATAAACATAATTATATCTATTTGTTTCATTAATGTACGTAAGTAAGTACATACTTGTATGAAAGGTAATATTGCGGTTACTTGCTTTAATTAGGATTATATTGCGGGGACCGAAAGTTTGAACAAATTTTTGAAGAACAAATTAAGAGGATAGATTGTCTGGGCCTTATTTATAATCATACTATAAGGCTGAGTTTCCACCAGAGATTTGCGTGGATGTGTAGCGAGGAAAGTGTTTCTAAGAACCAATAGAATCACTTCATTAAAGCTGTCAGAGCGAGGTAGGTAAATGAAGTGATTCTATTGGTTCACTAACAAACACATCCCTCGCTTCACATCCTGGTGGAAACGCAGCCTAAGCCTCAGTTAGCTAAAGTGTCTTTCAAATCTGTCGACGACTGTCCATTAACATGGCAAGGAATTATAATACTTAGCCAGCCGCTCTTCTAAGAATAAGTCATCATTACTCATCATTACCTAACTTTTATTCAAATACGTTTCTTAATGATCATTGTGCTATTGTTGTATAAAAATAT
The DNA here is from genome assembly GCA_951394395.1 of Colostygia pectinataria. NCBI lineage: Eukaryota > Metazoa > Arthropoda > Insecta > Lepidoptera > Geometridae > Colostygia > Colostygia pectinataria. Next base: position 5,097,110 of record OX596374.1, on the reverse strand, counting down.
ATTAAAGAATTTTCTATTTTAAGTGCTATTATATTATGGATTTTTCACTACGAAAAAATTATGTGCGCAATGCCAGTGCTCTCATACGGTAAAGGAAAACATCGTGAGGAAACCTGCATGTCCAAGAAGTAAAAATTCGAAAGACTTGTGCCATCCAACAATCCGCATTGGGTCCGCGTGGTGGATTAAGACCCAATCACTTTCACTGGAGAGTAGGCCAGTGTCCCAGCAGTGGGAACATAAGAAGGCTGTCATGATGATGATGAAGTGCTATTAGTCAACTTTAGGAGATTAGGAAAAAAGGAGCAAACAATTAACCCTAACACTTAAAGTTGCAGTTGCTTCAATTAGCATTTGCACTTATTTATATAGAATCTATTACGTAAGACATTCCACGTTTGACCTTCTCGAAAAGGTTTCTTTTGTGTATGTATTATAATAAATTAGAACAAGATAGCTTGCGCTTGGTCCTGTATCCGTCTTAATTGCGCTCGCAATTAGTAAGGCAATTCGAACTTCGAAAGATTATTTCGTAATTTACTTTGATCTTTTATAATACGTATCTTTTAAATGTACTTTTCTATGTAGGTAATTATCATAAATGACATGTAACTATGGTGTTACCAATAAAGTATTGTATTGTATTGTATTGTAGTGCGAGTAAATTATGCTAAATTTCACAGGTTTTCGATTACTTACTTTTAAGTTCGTTTAGTAAACTTTTGTTACTGATTTATACTTAACTTTCACTATAAGACGTGTTTTTTACTATTAATTATAGGTAGTTTATGTAAGTTTACATAGTTTATATAGTTACATAAGTTTCTGCCCGTGGCTTCGCTCACGAGGTAAACCAGTTATTTGTAGTACTATTATTTCAAGTCTCATCTAAATAGGTTAAGCCGTTATGTAACACAAACATACAAATGTCCAAAGTTTCTGATTTTATAATATTAATAGGATAAGTTAAAATGCTATAAGTCAGTTATTTTGCAATTACTATTATGTCACCATTGATTATTCCATTCACAACAAAACGAGTTTTCCTCAAACAAGTCAAACTTCTGTTCCCAACCACAAAACATATTTTTAACTTATAAAAAATCTTTGGTTAAATATCCTTCGAATGGATATTATGGATACAATTCATTCAAACTTTTTGGAATTTCTAAATCGGAATTTCTGAAAAGTTTCTTGTTTATGTTTGTTGTTTACTTTTTGAGTGTGTTATGTTAAGTTACCTATTTTTGATATTAGGAATCCAAATTCAGTTCAACGAGCATGCCTATTATAAAAACAATGTCATAATAGCACATTAACACCTGTATTTCTTATAACACCGATAGATATGGCTAGTTTACTACCAAATAGATAGATCATTAGATTTGCGGATCTTCGATGTCGTTGGACCACCTGGAATGTCCTAACAATTGTACATGTAAAACGATCGCACATAATTAAATAAAACTGTGCTATGATCTTCCGATACGTTAAGTTCGTCTAAATCTCACCTTATGGTTGTGTCGATGATGAGTCACCGGCGGAGGATGATGCTGCTGGCCCTGCCCCGATACCACCACCGGCAGTCCGTCCACGATCGTCACCATCACGCGCTTGTCCGCGCTGCGTCGGCGCTCCGAGGAGTTCCGTCTGCGACGCTGTTCATCAGTCACCGGTCTCGCGAACACGGTGCGGCGGTCGTACGCTGCCTGCCGAGGGTCAGGCTGGTTCTCCGCCGCGCGCGTCGCCGGCGTGTGACTCTTCGAGCGCTTCAGCAGTCTCATCACGTGAGACTTGAGAGCGTCGGGCTTGCTGACCGGCGGCGGCGGCTCATGCTTGTGCTTGTACGACTGGGAGTGCGCGTGTTGGCGCTGCACAGACACAGTGTGCCCCATGCCTGGCGGGATCACGTTGGATAAGGATTTAACCGCGTACGCAGCGTCTACTTTGTTACCAGCGACGCACGACACTTCGTACATCACGCCAACAGTAACGCACCGCAAAGTTTAGATCACTGCCATTTGGTCACACAACATCCGATACACTGCAATCCTGGTACAGCAACTCACGCACGCATCGCGACAAAACACTCTCTACTGAGAATCGCGTAAACAAACACTGCTCGTTTTACATTTGACTGTGGATGTTGCACGATGTTTGTGAACTGTCGGTGTTTATCACGCTATTGGAAGCTGAATAATATTGTCGTGAATTATGCAGCGAGCGAATGCTCAAACGCGTCTCGCTCGCGCGACGGTACGACACAGACTGGCGGAGCTGAGCCGGGGACGGGTGTAACAGCGTAATCGGACGATTGTAACACATCCTCTCAATGATAATATCGTTGATAAGATGGGAGAAGTGTACAGTTTAATCCGTAAGGTCAATGTTTCGGTGAAGTCACCGAGCAATTGATGGAATCACCGGATAGGTTAGACGAATTGGATAATGAGAGTTGACGGTACGAGTCACACATGAACTGTTGAAGAGTTTGTGTCTTGACGAAACCTTCAATACATCTCTAGGTAAATGTATAAAATCGTTTCGTGACTGACAATCAATGCAGTCTAGTCGGTCGGTCGGTAGGTCTAGTAGATGATTATGGTTATGGCCCTCGTAAAAATCATGACGTTTAGAACTTTGAAGCACCAAAAGAAAAAAAATTTAGAGATTGGTTAAAAGGTTGTAATGAAAATATCTATTCAGAGGAAGTATGTATTCCCTTTACCTGGAGGACCGTTTTACCTCTCTCTTAAATACGTGTTTTGCTTTGCCTCACAAAGATACTATATAGACCTTATTAAAAATACAAATAATTATATTCACAACAACTTTCTACCCACACAAAATGTAATTCACATAGTAGATAGATACCTAACTTTGTTCAGGTACCTCGAGGCATAGTTAGGATAAACGCTTTTATTAAAATATGTTTCATTGTTTTTAGACTAAAATTGAATTAGATTCGACGTACCTATTCAAATGGATTATATTAAATAAAATTGAGTGTATGTTACATTACGTTATTACAATAAATTGTTATATATTTAATAACGTAATAGAAGTATATTTAATTTATCTGTGCCCTCAGTTGTATTTCATTCCACGCGCAAAGTAGTAAAAATAAATAATACGGAGAAAAGCTCTCATGAATTTCCGTTTGCTTTTCTCAATACAGAGTTCGAAGCATTTTAAAATACGAACTCCGTTTGAAGCTCTTTATTTTTACAGTGTTTTTAATTGAATTTGAAACAATTTCAATATCCGACGCCACGTGGCATTTATTGGCGAAACGGGAACGGCAGGGAATGAAGGAAATGAAACGTGAGTTTTTGTTGGGCGTTCATCAGGTACTTTGCGATTAATAGGTTTTATAATATTTTGTGAGCATAGACGGTCTAGTGGTAGTGACACCGCCTTCAGATCCTAAGGTCGTGAGTTCGAATCCGGTCGTGCAACAATGGATTTTTCGCTACGAAAAATGTATATGCAATGCCAGTGCTCTCATACGGTGAAGGAAAACATCGTGAGGAAACCGGCATCCTGGCGTCCAAGAATCAAAAATTTGAAAGACATGTGCCTTCCACCAATCCGCATTGGGTCCGCGTCCCAATCTCTTTCGGTCGAGAGTAGGCCAGTGTCCCAGCAGTAGGAGCATTAGAAGGCTGCTCATGAGAGGTTTCATATAATTGTGTCAGGGCAAGATGCAGCTTAATACTTTAGTAGACGTTTTTATTATGACAAACAAATCTTTAAACATTTCCGCTCAATATTTTTTTTTAATTCTCTAATGAGCTTCAAATTTCTGCTGTAAAAGAAAGTTTAGCGGAAAGTACTAAATATTTGTTTGTAATATAATATCTTGTAATGGATTTCCGCTACCTGGTTTGATTACCTAAACCAAACTGGTATCAAATCTTTTTATCTTTCCTTTCTATCGCAGCTCTTATAAACATACCTCCTCTTAATCAGAATAATCAATTAGTATATTAATTTGCAAGTCACATTATCAATTGGCATAAACAATAATAATAAACTTAATAATATTCAGAAAACAGGTGTTTTATTCATTTATTATGTATTAAATTCTCAAGTTTAATAGTTCAAGCGCCTGCCTGCTAATCTGTACCTTCCATACTTTATTTATGAATAATTTAAAAGCGAGACCTTCTAATAAGTACTGTTATAAGAAGAAGATCCTGAACCACCTAAACATATTTGTAATTCTGTTACAGAAATAAAAACATAATATTATAAGTCAAAATTTGTATAGTGAATCTCTCATATTTAATCTTAATAAAAAAGGGGAAAGAGGGTAAAGAGAGAGAGAGAGAGAGAGAATTTAAACCACAGTTTCACATAACCATGAATATCCTCCAAGCTTATTTGTTAGTGTACATAAATAGTTTGCCATACCAAGCCACCTACACAAGGCAACAGAGCACAATGTAATTACCATCCGTATTCCGTACCGACACAGAATACCTACCTATATACTCTGGTAGATAAATTATTCTTTAAATAAAAGACTAATGTCGAGTTTCTATAAAGAACGAACATCGGATATTACCATCCATTTATCTTGTATGAAAAAGAAAACGTTAAAATACATAAGATTTTTTTTATACCACTAAAGTGGCAACCAAGCGTACGGCCCACTTGATGGTAAGCGGTTACCGTAGCCTATGTACGCATGCAACATCATAGATATCACTAGCGTGTTACCACCCTGAGACGTTAGGAAAGTCTCGTGTGCCTGTAATTTCAATAGTCCGAGCTCAATCTCTATTAAATCTCAATTTAGATTTCAATCAAGTCTTAGGAGTTACAACCAGCTCATGGATCCAACATTAACAATGAAAACCTTTGTGAATTCAAGAATCAAACGTCTTGTATTCCAATTTGCACGTAAATACAATATGACAACGCTCATTTTACAATAAAAGCTTTTTCATATTGAGCGTATCAAATGACAATTTTGATTCCACTCGAGTCTCAAGACAGTGTTACCAGCCAATGATGCTCTTGATCGAACCTCAACAATAAAAACCTTTGTGAATTCAAGAATCAAACGTCTTGTATTCCAATTTGCACGTAAATACAATATGATAAAGCTCATTTTACACTGAAAGCTGATTGAAAGTGATACGGAATAGTTGTGGAATTCTAAGCGGAATCCTTAGCGGCTGTGGTATTTCCTTTGTGATAAGAGTTAGTAACTTCCAGCTTTGGAGTTATGAGTCAAAATACGCAATGTCCTAGTTAGACAAAGGTCGTGATTTCATTGTCAACTTAGTTTGCATAGTTTTGCGTTTAAAATGATTCTTATGTAGGTATGTACAGCTACGATTTAAATAAGATAATTTGTACGATTATACAACCAAATGTCGCCGTCCTGCGGCTTATGTCAGCTCGTCAAACAATAGCGAGGGTTGTATTTAATTAATTATGTTGATAGATAGCCTAAAATCGCAAAAGATAGTAAAGTAGATACCATTAAAAAACTTAACGCGGATACACATATACATATTATATACAAACTGTTGTCTTGGGTTCTCAATTAATAGGCCAGAGTTAATATGAGGAATAATAATTGCTATTGCCCTATTGGTAAATGTTAAACCTGGTAGGCAATATTGCCAGCAATAATAAACACCAATTATCTGCATCAGCCGGGTGGAATCCCTTTATAGCACACTAAACATTAAATCCGTTTTAACAAAGCAATGGTAATAGATAACCGTATTATGAAGGAAAGTAGATATGAAACTCCTTCGAACGCACCCTGTGTGTGTCATAGTCGGTCGCGTCAGCGTCGCTTTTGTGTTCAGTGACACCATTAAAAGTTGAAGCGCTCGTGACGTAGCTGGCTAAGTTGTTCTCAACAGATCAACGAAGTTATGCGCTGTTCCGCGGAGTTACCATGGGTTATCGCTAGTAGCAATTTAAACTGAGCATTTCAATGCTTCAAGAGCAGGTGAAGCCGAATGTCCCCGCTTTTTCAGTATTAGGCGACCGGGGGTTATAACGCTAATTTTATGCTGCTGGTGGTGTTGTGGGTTGTGGCTCGTCTAAACAGACAATAAAGCATCAAAAACGATTTGTCGGAATGTCAGTTCTATGCAGCAATAACTTTTTTATAGCTGTTTTACTGCCAACACCTTGGCCGAGCAATGATTTAAAGGCATTAACAAAAGTTTTTTTATGTTCAATGAGAATCTGCAGGTCCTGAGTCCAGTAAAGTTAAAATCAAAAGTAACTGAAGTTTGATGTTCCTTAAGGATTAAATTAAACCTTTTGCAAATCCATAACTGTTGTCATTATTAATTCAAACTAATTATTCATAATTCAAAATTTCACGACCATATTGATTCTAATAATAATATTGGCTAAGTCCGTGCAGATCATATAGTTACCGGACCGGCCGAGTAGATAAAATCACAATCATAATAATAATAGCTAATGCTAACTCTAATAATATAATCTTACCTACACACTTTTCAAATTGCATTATACAATCACTCTCGCTCGTGAGTACACCAGCGCCCGAGCAATTGGAACGTTAGACTGATGCATTAACCTGGTCATCGACCTGATTAAATCAATCAGTAATACCATGAACGTACGAATGGTACAGTTACCACAGCACAATCAGTTCAGACAAAGAATACAGAATTGGTTCAGTTCAATGAGTCATACGCAGTATTGTAATGGCAACGCGAAAAGCCATGATAATGATAACCGATAGCGAGTGAGAGTGGTGAAAGTCAGGGTCGACGCACCTCGGAGCAAATAAATCGTGAAACGACAATTCGACAAATGATTGAAACGAATTGTATTGTGTAGGTCATTGGCACGGATGACGAAAGGTAACACAAATGAAATGGTTAGACAGAACACACCACAGATATTAGAACTGAGATAAAAGGAAATAACTTAAGAGAATATTAACAAAAACTACATAGTTAAGATGACGTTAAAATACTGATAATAAATATGTGGGTTACGAAAATACTATGAGTCTTGAGTATTGGAAAGGAAATAATTAAAGATGAATATAACAAAAACTACATAATGTAGTTATAATGACGTTCAAAATATTGATAGTACAAGTAAAACGGGTAACGCTAATAATACTAAGAGTCTTGGATTATGTGTCTGTCGATGATATTTATCAGTACGACAAGTATTCGGTGCATTCGCTATACACATGCAACGATATTCTATATTTAGCACAACGGTGTATCAATTACACATCAGTACCAAGGAAAGTAGGAAGGAAGACGATACACAGAAACTATTAGAGCAGAATTAGTAAAAAACCTCACGTTTGGAAACCAATTAGAACCGTTTGCGGCACAGCGGTAGCTTGGATCTTGGCTGCGTGAAGTTTAACCTAATGATGTCTATGGCGGTATGTTAAACACAGAAACGGAAAACACGTAACAATACAGCTTAAGTTAAAAAAAAAGAAAGTATTCATTGGTATTAAATGATTCAATTACCTACATAAAAATAGCCTGGTAAAAAAACAGCTTTCGAAAGCAAAATTATAATGGTGATAGCAACGATTTTAACGTTATTAGTATATTCAAAACGTCTAAATGTCGAGAAATGACTTATTAAGTTAAAGTTGTACACATATTATATCGTCAAAGTTATTCAAATGTATCTCGCAGTTTCAAAAAATAAGATGGTGTATGATGAAAATAGATTTCAATGTTGGAAGATTTACTTTTGTCCTAAAAACTAATATTACACTGATTGAGTGAAGTAAATTCAAGAATAGAAAAGAAAATACGAAAGATAAGCAAAATTTTAAGGTAATCATAGCAAACGTTTTAATTTTCTCTGCTAGCATTGCACAACGCTGTGCCTAAAAGCAGAAACTAAACACCTTTAAAACGTATTTCACCACATCTGAGCAAACGGAAATAAAAGACAGTAAAAAGGAACTTTTGTTTATAATTCCGGCTAATGGTCGAGTCTGACTGTAAGATATCATTGAACGGGTATGTAAACAAATGCAACTTTCACTATTAAAAGCTTACTGTAAACCGTATAAAAGGAAGAGAAGAAAAGGAAACGTTAAAAGAAACTAGTACAGTTAACATAGAAATCCAAATGCAATCCAATGAACATTTTTGTTCTAAGTTTCTAACTATTGTAGTTGCTCAAAGTACTTTGAAAATGTAAAACGAAAAAACTATCTAAGAGTAGAAGCAGAGAAAACCAAAAAGGATTAGATAAATAATGTTCCAACTAAAAATTTATGAAAGCTACTTCTCATTCAGGTTAGAATTACGATGCAAGCGAAATCGTAGACAGAAATCCATAACATCCAATATCTTTATTTATACGTCGGAGCATAAAATATGATTAAAGCATTTACATTTAGAAGTTGCACTTTCAAGCGTCTCAAATTTAATGAAATTGTCACACAAATGACACAAATAGACAAGGTGACTTAAAGATCAGCGGTAACGCCAGCCACACCCTATTTGTGTGACGTCAACAGCCTCTTGAAATTGAAAATGATATTCGCGAGGGTCTGAGAAGGGTCCTCGACTGCCTACACGGTACCAACTACTACACACAAGTCTGGCTGGTGATGGTGAATCGCAGGCAAAACTAGTGGCATAGACAATCATAGAAATCTGACAGTTTTCAAAAAAGACAAGACACGATAGAGTGTACCATTGTCATGCCGATTAAATTTTGTCGACATTAACATTGGCAAAATTGTGGCAAACTCAGAAGCAAGAAAATAAGATAGAGTAGATATTTAATTTCAATAGTATCTAATGGCTTATGGCTTTTAGTTCTGGTAACCTTATAATATAAAACTTATAGCCATAACGTTGACAAAGAAAATACTAAGTGAGCTGCTAAATGTAATTTTAGTTGTTTCCTCCAAACGACAAAATCGTAGAGTGCACATTGCTGTTCAGTTGAAATAAAATGCAAAAGTATGGTTCAAATTAAAATACGTTGAAAACCATTGAAAAAAATTGTAACAACAATTTTCAATTGAAAACAGAGTTTCAATTGAAAATTTTAGCTACAATTGTTTGATAGAATGAAAAAACTTTTCAATACAGACAGTTGTTGTTTTTGTATCGACGCGAAACTCTTCCCAGCTCCGATGTTCCATTTATTGGACACACACGTATGAAAATATCACGTTTATTTTGTACTAGCTGCCGCCCGCACCTACGCTTGCGTTAAGTACATAAAAAGTAGATTATGCCCTTTCTCAGACTTATTATCTTCGTGTCTTTCATCGGAATCGGTTCAGCGGTTTAGCCGTGAAATGGTAAATTGACTGGATACTTTTTTATTGATTACACTAAGTCTTTTGTGGCCATTTTAAAGTTGTTTTTGTGGTGAGCAGACAGAAATGAAAACAGAATTTTAAAACCTACGGTTCAAAATAACACAAGGACCTCAGCAAACAAAGCCGTAGGCGTACCTGTAATTCCAATTTCTCAGTTACAATTTGTATACTACACGAAAATGGTGACGCATTTTCTTTGAACTACCAACGAGCTTTCATAAAAAAAAGGTACAGAAGGGCTTATCCATAATTTAGCATCCTAACACCCTCGTTAAATTCTTAAAAGCTTTTCAACTGTAAGAGAATTAGCCAGCCCCTTATTATGAAAACATAGACACGTGTATTTAGGATATCAGGACGGAATAGTAAATAGAAAGTCTATAATTTCTATCTGTCTATGCGTTATTCACACTTTTTCATCAGTTTTAGGAATTTAGTTAGTATATTAATCACTGATCAGTAAGTCTGCAGTATAAAAGAATAAAGGTTCTTGAATGGTGACCGCGAACTGGAAAACAAAGTCTAAGACGACCCCTCTTGATGGACCGATGACGGATTCGATCCCCGCTACAGTATTTATTCCAGGTTTGGATTATTTATCTCTCTTACTCTATATTATCTACTCATACTTGTAGGTATAGCTTGTGCAGTATTGTAGCAGCCTTTCATTACCTCGCACAGTGTTCCCCGTATTTTTGTCCGCAGTCACATTGTTCTCTATCTTTTTAATCGTGCCTTTTCCTGAATTACCGAGGGGTTGGATGTGACGTGCTATTGTGCGGCTCGTTTGAGAGACGCTATCTAAATTGTCAGCATTTTGTTGATTAGATATTTTTTTGGAGTAGTCTTCCGTATTCGAAGGGTTTCCCTTTTAAAAGTTTATATAGAATAGAATAGAATAAGGTTTATTAACCATCATTTGTACACAGAAATACATAGGTGTATAAATGTTGGAGTAATATTAGCGCTAAGTAGTTGCAAAACGGACCCTGACTCGGCATGTGCAGATCCTGACAACCAGCGATGGTCTTCAGTCAGAGCCGTTAGGTGACGTCATCCGATCTTACACTTAGAATAAAAAATAATAAAATAAATTAAAAATAGTAACACTAGTATAAATTAATTAACATCATCGCAAAAATAAAACTAAAACTTATAAAAATCAGCCCCCCAAATTACTACGTCTTCCAATGTACCTACTAGAACACTGACCTACTCCCGAGCAAGAGTGATTTGGTACATAACCCATCACGCGGACCCAATGCCGATTGACGAATGGCACATTTCATTTGTTTTTTGAATGGACATGCCTGTTTCCTTAACATACTTTTCAAATAGAAATCCAATGGTGCACGACCGTTTCGAACCTACGACCTTTAATATCAGAAGGCGAGCGGAGACATATTCTAAAATCCGCTGTAACAACAACGCAATAAAACAGTACATACCTACTAATAAGCACTCTATCATTAGTTTATTCAAACTTCCAAGTTCCATTGATAGCAAAAAATAACAAAGAATAATCACTGCTTACATGTGATTTGCTTCTCAAACTGCTACTTAGTAGTTACCATCATACAACTACAACCTTGAATGATTCTGTATACACCGTTTTTACTATTGCTTCAACAACGGTAGCCATATTTGTATCCAACACTTATTGTCGACCTATGAAATGTCAGTTTTCCGGAAAACCCGTCGTCTCTTCAAAGTCCCATCCGACATTATCTGGCTCTGTCCATCAATATGAAAACATTGAACACCCTACCGACCTTGACGCATACTCGGACGCACAATAGAAAACGTAACGCCTATATCATGCCTCGTTTAGGATTACTCGGTTAATTAGCGTGCCAGTAAATATTATTAACAGTTTGGGCCATGTTTTTTTGTTTTTCACCTCGTCACGGCCACGACAGAAAAATAAAAAAAATGATAATCATCCCCTTTTGTTTTTCACCTCCTTACAACCGCATAAGACTGAAAAAGAAAAATAAAATGGCAATCCTCCTCGAATTTTAGCGTTAGTTGACCAAGTATAAAAAACCGGGCCTTAGATATTGATTACTTTCTTCTTGTTTAACGTTATACATAGTTTCTCTGTTAAATGTTTCTTAAACAGATAATTTATTGCCTCTCATTACTTTTACTCCAGTCATAATAACGTCTAGTAGAAGCGTTGCTCGTTATTCAATCTCTAAGCTTGCTTATACCTTTCAATAAATTACTTATTGCTTTTCTTATTTCAAATCGATTCGTTAAATAAGTTTTACTACTTGTTTTCTAGAATGCTTAACAAAATAGTTCTACATGATATTTCTCTGTTGATCAATATAGAGATATCTATCTTTACAAATACATGTCCCTTTCTCGTCAATCCTTTTCAACGACTAGCACTTATCCATTCACGCATTTACTCGTCAAGTTAGTGACTGATATCGACACTTGAATGAGCCTCTTGTCACGTCAAGCGCAGCACTAACGATGTTGATGCACTAACAAAAAGTTTGCAGTGTGATCCTCTCTTACTAGGATGTTATGTTATGGATGTTATATCAATCCAGTAACTTGTATCAATACTTGAATGAGCTACTTTCGCATCAAAAGCAACACGATGTGGAGGTGGGAACCATCCAGCGATGGAATACAAAAGATATTGAAGGAACGGGGAGTGGGGTAGTCTCGTGGACTCTTCGTTGCTGGAGGCAGTACTAAATATTTTGCATGGTTTTTGTAAATTTAGAGCATATTTTATATAAGATGACGACGTCCTCACGTCGTCATCTTATTATGTTCTTCTATCTTATTATCCTGATACAGAAGCAAGCGGTAATTTAAAGCATGCTATTATAGCATGCATGTAAATTTGTATTTTACTAGCGGCAGCGTGAATGATTTTTTTAAATTGGACCCGTAGTTTTTGTGTTTACTCTTAACAAACAAAAATACAAATCTTTCCTCTAAAATATTAGTATGAATTAGGAATGGGATAATGAGACATTTCAAGTAAGTGAAACCATGACCCTTGCTTGTGTGTGAGATGCGTAATTATGCACCGTATGCACGTTGCGTTAGAGTGCAGTTGCTTTGCTAGCCTGGCAGAGTGTCGAGTATCTCATTTGTTGGCTGCTGTTTACTGTTCTTTTTAGATGGAAGATATCATAAAGATAACAAACCACACAAAAGTAATGGACTAAGTTTAGAATTTCATATTTTACCCAACAGAAATTCAACAAAGCAATTTCAGAAAGATAATTACTTTAGCTATATTCGTGTTACACTCAGCCTTTCACAAAATATGACGACTAAATTAAGTTATAACGAAATTCAGACAGGTATCTCATTTAGGGAAGTTCTTAGTTACTGACTTCATGCTCTCTCTTTTCAAATTTAAAATATCTACTAGTAATTTACTAAATCTGATGTTTTAGAAGTTTCCATTAGGTCTGGGTCTGGTATACTTTTATGTAAGTACATACACTGGTTGTTAAATATTTCCCAAAAAACAATAACAAAGGAGCAATGTTCTCGTTACTCGACTAAACTACTAACAAGTCCTTCAAGTTTTATAATTTCACTGGTTCAGGCCTAGAGTTCCTAGGCCGAAAGACTTTAAAGGCAGTCTCTTACTTAAAGGGTAAGTTCCAAGAAAGCCCAAATTTCTTCCAAGCCAATGCGATGGCAAGCAAGCAAGTACAGTCAACAACATCGTACCAGGATTGAACAAACCCTTCAAAACATAGAAGCCATTATCCATCCACTCCAAATTTGCTCCAAATTTGATGCTTTAGTTTTTATACCTTTTCGTAACGTCATCCATATATTTGATCATCCACGTACCCATACAAACAAGGCTAAAGATCAACGTGACCATACAACACCATACAAGGCGTACATCGGTGTTTGAAAGAGCACACTTGGTATGCAAAGAGGCTTCACAGAGGATATACCATGTCGACGTTCTATAAGTCTTGGATAATAAAGTAGGATTTGAATTATGATGAAAATCATTTGAATTGCCGCCACGGTCGTATTATGATTTATGAATGAGTAACCATTTCATTTTCTATGCGTAACGTTAGCAATTTCGTATATTCCTAAAGAAACGAATTAAACATACATAAATAATAATAATAGTGTACCTTTCAGCGTTTCAAAAGATTTTATGTTAAAATTATTTCTGCCCTAGACTCTGTTCATTTGAATATGCGTTTCGAAAATGGCATGACAACAAACACACTATAGCATTATAACACCCAGCTTTTTAATCTGTGCGCGGGCTTGAAAATAGATTTTAAATTCTTTGGAAGAACTGAAGCTTTCTCTTGTGTGCCTTGCCCTGTAATTTGCCTAATTTTCAGAGATTTCCATCATAGCAACAGAGCTGTGAATTTGAGACAAATTACAGAACAAAATCTTCGAAAACTTTCTGAAATTACCATCCTCAGCTTTAGCCTCCTTAACAAGATTTTTGAACATTACAACTTCATCATACTTCCTCAACCGTTATCAAAAATTTCGCGCTATTCGCTCTTCGATCCGAACTTTACAAAATCCAATCATCATTGGCTCAGCCTCAATATTACATTTTACCATTACCTTCTTGAAACACGAGCTTAAGCAAGAGTCTGCGTGTTGAATAACTAATGAATTGGCACAAATCAAGCTGAACCTGCGAACATAACTTCTATCTGCAAATATTTCATTTCCAGATGTAGAGCAGCTGATTTAGTGAAGAAAATTACATATATTTCATAGATTTATTGATTGCCAAATGTACATTATTACAGCTTAGGTCTAAGGTAGCTTTAAGTTAGTAGTACATGTACCCTTTAAGGCGCCGCAATTATTGTAAATTGTAATTAGATTTACATTAATTATATTAAAACAGATTATTACCAGATTCTTAGATAGTATAATAAAAATGAAAAATATAAAATATGTCAAAATAAGAAAAATGACAAAATTAAAAATAATGTCAAAGTAAAATTATAAAAGTATTATATAAACGTGGATTTGTAAAAAAGAAAAGACGAAACTTTGAAAAAGGGTAGAATTTAAGAGAAATACAGAGAAATTTTAGACAAAGCAACCTAATAACATGCCGCCTACCTAAATAAATAATTACATACTACTACGAAAGACAATTTATGCTTCGATATATATACAAGGAAAATTTCTGAACGAAGATGGTCTTTTGTAGCGTTTACACAGAAAATAAGGACAAATAATAACTCTGGCCTCATTATAAGATGTGTGTGTCTTCCACAGATAGATATAAATTGGTGAAGACTCAGTAAATAGCAATACTTTGTTAAACAAAAGTAGCATTGAACTTTCAGTTTTGTTGTTTAAATGATAAAACGGTTTCGAGCCTGGTAGCTAATTTGACTCGGCAAAATGTAAAGTTATTTGGAACATTTGTATTCGGGACATTTTCTTTATCAAAGGAACAGTAGCATGTTTTAGGGACAGATATACATTATTTTACTGAATATTTGTTTGCAATTAAGATGGAGGAATTTAAAAGTTTATTGTTATTTAAATTATATCAACTTTTATTGTTATTTCTCTACTCTGTAAGAAAAAACCTTTTTATCCATCTTAAAGTATGGATTACTACCTATTATACTACCCTGTACCTACTCAAGGACTAAACTCTAGAGATTCATGTACTTAAAACCTTTTTATCCATCTTAAAGTATGGATTACTAGCTATTATACTACCCTGTACCTACTCAAGGACTAAACTCTAGAGATTCATGTACTTATTATTTAGTGAACCCTTGACATAGCATTATAAAAAGTCAAAAATGAAAAAACTAATTTTTTTTTCAAAGAAACTTCAAAAACTGTTTATCCAACCACCACTGATATCAAAACCTTTTTTTTTTAATACTGAAGTGTCAACCAAGCGTACGGCCCACAAGATGGTAAGCGGTTACCGCAGCCTATGGACGCTTGCATTACCAGAGGTATCACTCGCGGGTTGCCACCTTGAGGCTAAGATCGATAGCCTCATGTGCCAGTAATTTCACCGGAAACCATACCTTTCGCACCGGAACACAGCAATGCGAGCATTGCTGCTTGGCGGCAGAAATAGGTATGGTGGTAGTCCTTCCCCAGACGAGCTCTATCACAGAGAACTCTACTACTCTTAATCGACCACTACAAGCACTCTACTACTACTAAGGCAACAGAAAAGCGTAGGATGCTGGCACAGCGCCAAGGCGAGACGTTAACATAATTACATGAACACATTACCGTAGGTATTAACTTATGCTGCGACATTATTCGTACAATATGCACAGCTACCTCCTAACTTGATTTACAGTAAACATGTATAAAAAGTTGGCTTGTTGCGAAGCATTAAGGACGATATCGATTGCAACATCATTGGAGATACTCTAAAGAAAGGGTATCTAGTGGACGGCATTGACCCTATCTTTTTACAAGTGGTTCTTTTCCTAGTTTACGAATATGGCTCATTTCGATGTAAAAAAATCGAATGTGAACCTTAATGTCTTATGGGTTTAAGAGTTAATTATTTGCAAATTAAAATAATTGCAAATGATCAAACTAACCTTGACATCCATTCAATCCAGGAAACAATAAAACATTTTCTGTTACACATTCACATTGTTTAGAATTTAAACTTAATCATCTAGCGTAAATTGTGCAACTTATAACTTTATTATAACAGCATCTATTATTTTCTATGATATATCTGGCAAAAGGGTGATTAAACTTATTAAACATAGCATATTTATGAAATGAATCGCTTATCTTTGTAAAAATCTCATTTAACTTTAAACGATTTATATACAAACCAGGGCTCTAGCAGAGTGCAGGAAGTTGGCAACCCTCCAACTACCGTTCGCGATATCAGCCTATCGAGCTACGTCATTTTACGCGTACGGTTATTCATTACACTATCGGATAGTATGATCATAACACCCATGTGTAGTATTTATTGACCTTTATTTCACATAGAAGCTGGGTATGTTTATAGCTCAAGTATTATCATCATGACCAGTCTTCTATAGAATATTTTGACCTCCATGCTTTTACATACTATCGAGTTATAGTGAATAGTTCCTTCTCGCGGATTCTACATTCTTCTGTAAAGGATGGCTAAAGCACGCTAAAGTCAGCGACAACGATGATTTTGGACAAACACAAACGATAAATTGGATAATGAGTTCTGTTTTCAGTTAACAGAGCATACGACGATGCAACGAATCAACGAAAAGACGTTAGACGTTGCGTCAGAAAATAATCTTAAAGTTACGTTTCATTCTTCACGCGGATCTGCAAGCTCTAAGATAAAATATACATGTATGGGATATGCTAAAAATTCCAAGGAACACAAACATTTAGACGTAAAATTTACGTTAAAATTTACACACACAATTTTAATTTACCTGTAAGTTGTTACGAAAATTGTAATCAAAGATCTTAAAAAAGGCATGTAATGAAAACATCTTTAGAAACTTTGCGTCTGACAATTACTTTATAAAACAGGTAGAATTTTCGTAAAATTTGTCCTATTATGAAATCATTAGAATCCTTGTAAACTGCGGAAAGGTGTCTCAAGTAATTGTTTAAAGGCTTTCGTCGCTGGAAATTATTTCTTTAGAACAATTACTTGCTTCAAGTTCGTCGCCTTGTTACCTTTGCTAATACTCTTAGCTTTATGAAATTGCTTTGTTGAAAGCATTAACATAATGTGTATAATTTTATTCTACGTTTCTTACTTTACAAATCAGACCCACATATATTTTGTGCTTCTTTAATGTCTAATTGTATTCAATAACGGTTTTCTTACAATTTATCATTCTGACAAGGACCATGTACACTTTGTCCCGCGCATTTCATATACGTTTTGGCTGTATTCGATTGAGCATCGACACAATTGTTAAACAGAGCGTTAAGAGAAGCGGGTCGCACGTCCGATCTGTACTGGCTACTGTCGCATATATGTACACTAGACTGGACAGTATGGCTATATTAGACTATGACTACTGCTGATCTCAAACTGTATCCATAGTTTAAAACAAATAGACGCTGGGAACGATCGATTAAATGTGTAAACAATTTCGCACTGTATTTAACCGTGGGTAAAGTCGAAAATTTGTAATTTTAATTGGGTTCAACTCAAAATGAACAAGGGGTATTAATTTTGTCACCAGATATCAACTAGATAGTGGGTTAATGTTAATTAACGCTGTACAATTTTGGAAATGTTGATTGTTAACCATATAAAAGTAGTGTTTGAAACCAAAAAGTCATGTTATTTAGTATAATGTTTGCTAAATTTTGTCAGTTAAAATGTCAAACGTAAATTAAGACGTCGAGAAACATGACGCTTTTCAATAAGAATTACATTCCCATGTACAATTTCTTACTGTTTTGCTTTTGCAATTTGATTTCAGTTCCCATGTTTTTTGTATCAAAGCTGATGTATGTATGCGAAATGTTTCTTAGCTATGTTTGGTAGAAATTAAATAATTAGTGCAGCTGTTTTCAGAAAATAACAGGCAAGAGTTCAAACATTGACGCAAGACGATATGATTTTTAGCAAGACAACAACTTCTTGTTAAAAACAGATGGTAGAAGTTTTGATTCACAAAATATTATTTGTTTAAAATAATAAGTTATCGTCAAACCACCTATTTAGAGGCTTAATAGATATTTCAGTGGTTATGAGATATACAGTAAACCAGTCCGTCAGTATTCTGTCTTCACACAAAGGAATAGACGATGTGAAAGCTATAGGATAAGTTTCAGACAGCTTTTGTATCTCAATGAATAGATAGACTGCATGAATAACTTACAAAAGATAATTTGATGAATTACTTTAAAAAAGTATACGCTGAAAAACATATGTACAAATTACGATGACTCTGTAAAAAAGAAGGTAAATGCGTGTAACAACAATAGATAATGAAATTTATAAAAAAAATCAGAATGAATATATAATAATGTCATAAACTTCTAACTTAGCAATATGACTACCGGAGCTTATAACATCATAATAATTCGTGAAGTTAGCAGGGTTTCTAATGCAATTTTCATGAAGCAATAATATTTAACGGCACAAAAAGGTCGGAATTTATATCAAAAACATTGTTATTCAGAGTTAGAAATACCCATTTGCTAACTTTGTAGAACGCTTCAATAAAGAAAATTAAAACCGTTTTAATTTATTATGTACAATTTGTTTACCTTGCCCAAAAAGGTTTTGCTATGCTACCTAGCCCATGAAATAATAATTTTCTTAATATTTTCATCATTCGATTTCAACACCCTCAGTAAATAAAATTCAGGTCTATAAAATTAAACAAGTTCCATAATTTTAAAACCCACTCGCGGGTTCGAATCTGTAGGAATCAGACTCGGCCGCGTCTTAAAATACCTATCAAATACTTTGGTATTATCCAATCCTTCAATATATCGCTTCAATATAAGCTTTCAATATATCGTTGATAACCTAGCCTACCCATTTATTCCAGTCTGGTGTACATTTTTTCTTCATCACGCTCGACTTGCGTCCTCAGAAACGAGGTCAATCCGCAGCGTTTCCTTGATGATTGTCATTAGTCAATTCACTTCCTACGTGATGTTGGTTTTTACTCTCTACCGACAGAAATTGATTTCTGCGTCTGTTGGAGATAGAAATAGAATTATCTGTGCCTGTATTGCCTTGTTTTAACTTCGATTCAAAGTTTTTGTCATAATCTTCATTCTATTTATGTATTTATTAGGCATAAGTTAAGAGAGAGATTGCAATGTATTGAGTATACAATTTGGTTTTTATTTTCAGTTTCTTTTTTTGATGAACACGAAAAGCGAAATTATGAAATCGCAGCACAAATATATATATATGGTTACTCTGTGCCGCGATATCGATACTACCCTCATCCTAAACGTTTGAATATCCTCTTTACATACGATATAAAAGATCTGAAAGATTCCGGCCTATTTAGCCCAGAAGCATTTTATCTTTATTGCTGAATAGACAAGCGATTGGCCGCCATTGAACTAATGGAAAGAGCAAATGGTAGGACGGGATTGAGATTTAAATTTCGTACAAAAAACAAGGTTAAAGGGAACTTTATACTAGGTAGATTATTTTATTTATCTGTATCTTACAATCTTAGAAGAATTACATTATTAAATTAAGTTGAAATAATTAAAACAAGATATAGAGAAATTAAAAACCAAATTAAGATTTAATGTATAAATGAATACATATATTTCAATTTACGTTTAATAAAATATAAAGAAGTTTTTTTAATTTATTATATTATTATAGCCATTTAATAGAATAATAAATCTATTTATAACATTTACGTTTGCGGATATATTTTAACGCAAGAATAAGCACCACGACAAGAATGATAGTTTAAAAATAAACAAACCTGTATACGAATGCATATTTTGCGAAATCAGGAAACAAACTAAAATTAGGACAGAAAAATAATGAAATATAGTGATGAGAACAGATTTAGCCAGTGCAAACGAAGCGAAGGCTGCGAAAATGATATTAAAGTAAAAATAACTAATGTTTCACACACACTGGCCTTGAATATTATTATCTTCTGTTTACATTTTTCTCCAGAAAGTATAAACTACTATTTTGAAATGACATGTGAAAAGTTCCAGCTGTAAAAGTAGCTTCATCATGTTAGCCTTCTAATGTTCCCACTGCTGGGAAACTGGCTTACTCTCGAGCGAGAGTGATTGGGTCTTAATCCACCACGCGGACCTAATGCGGGTGGGTGGATGGCACATGACTGTCGAATTTATTAGTTCTTGGACATGCCGGTTTCCTCACGATGTTTTCCTTCACCGTTTGAGAGCACTCGCAATGCGCGCATACATTTTTCTTAGCTAAAAAATCCATTAGTGCACGACTGGATTCGAACCCACTACCTTAGGATCGGAAGGCGGGGCAGTACCACTACACAACCAGTGTTCTTGCCAAAGTAGCGTCAAAAGAGTTTTATTAAATAAAAATCACAAAGGGTCACTTGCTTGTCATTTATAACAACTATGAGTAATAACATACTTATATACTCACACCGTATCATAGTATTTTTTTCTATAAATATAATTAGTCAAAAAGCAGAAGTCAGCAAAATCTCAGTTCCGGTTCTCAATCAAATTAAGAGAAAACAGATAAAACTGAATATCAATATTTAAACGATCTGCACGTCTACTTTACTTCAATAAGCTAATTCTCTCAGATTGCTATCATTCCCATCCAAACGTTACAAACAAAATTAAAACATAAAATTGCAATTTGAAGCTTGTAGCTTATGGAATACAGCTCATTTTGTAGTCCAGACTCAGGTAATTGTGTATAAAATCGGGAAATTGCTGACGCCGGTATACGATTTAATTCAATTAAGTTGTGCAAACGATCGATATTGACTATAATACAGGAGAAATAACCCTTCTAAATTTTAACACTCTCCCAAGTGTCATGCACAAAGAATATTGATAGTGGTGCTACAAAGTCTTTTAACACTTGGGACCTTATTCATAAACGTACTTTTACACCTCTGTTAGCTAATGTGTCTTTTAAATCTACCATCATCTTTGTTCAGAACTACAGTAGGATTTTACTAACCCAGCATCATTATTAGTTTGATAATATAACAGTTAATTTCATTTCACAGTTGATTGTAATTATGTTAACCAACTTAACCTTATCTCACGTGTATCATTACAGAATACTGTTTTGTGCTAGTCGGCATTCACTCCTGTTTTGTTATAAACATAGTGTATTGTCTGTTTATCAGTTAGTTCAGCATCAACCACTATATTGTTTCATCATATCATTTTTTTTTTACTATTTGACCGTATCTATTTCAATTCTATAATAATTACTGGTGGGACATTGCGAAGGAGAGAGATGATTGGAGAGATTTGGGGGAGACCTTTGCCCAGCAGTGGGACGAAACAGGTTAAAAAATAATAATAATTATTATTATTACTAAACAATAAAGTTACACTGTCTAGTGTCCATCTATACTTAAATTATTTATTTATAACCGTTACCAAATCTATACCATTAAAATCTTATTTTAAGACCATTAAGAATTTGCATTAATGTTGTACCCACACAAAAAAAAAACAAATTCTCAAGCTTAATATTGCACAAATTGAGAAATTGCCATACCATTAAGACTTGTTGAAAATATATAATTTTGGCTATATCTTTTAAATTGCTGAAAATAGAGGGTAACCAGCGGACGCGTCGGTCGAGATGCTAAATTCGTATTTATGCGTCCGGTCGGTTGTACAAGGAACTGATATTGTAGCTCATTATGGCTAATTTATAGTTAGCTGGAAGTGGACAGTTGACAATAACAGCACTTATTACTTCGTTCATGATGCCCCATAAGCGCTTCGCAGCACATTGTGTTTATTGAACGTACGTCTACAAGACTACTCTGAAATTAATAAAAGTTGGAATAGTACTGCGAGAAACTACTAACTGTGTTTGAGACACTGACACATAAGATTCAATAGGTAGCAATAAAGACTCAACAGGGTTGGAATAGTATTTTGTGAAACTACTGTGATTGAGACACTCAAAAAAGAATCAATAGCAACAAAGAAGCTAGATATTCTAATCTAAACGATTAAACATAATACATTCATCACGCATTAATCAACTTTAACATCCATCACAGTAAACGAAACGTAATGATGATGTCATCCAATTAGATGACACGAACAACTGAACTATTAACGAAGTTCAATTACACTAGTTTGGTATACTTGATATATGAAGAATGTGTCTTTGTGGTAAAAAAATATTTCAGTGACGATTAGTTATAATGATAATTTATATCATTATAATTCACATAAAATTATTTATATATCATATTATGATATCAGACTGTAATTACCTGTGTGTGTACCTAGCGACTATCATACCAATTTTCAACCACCAAGAAAGACTCAGTCAAAACTCAGAAACCAAGAATCAAAGAAGTGAATACATATAAAAATAGTGCGTAATTTTGAAATGAATCAACAACTACGATTGTAAAAAAACTGCTGCAAAGGTCAAATTTGACACAGGCGAAAAAAAAAAAAAAATTGTATAAATTGTGTAATTAGAACTATGAACTTGTGTCTGAAATAAATGATTTTTATTTATTTATTTATTTGTAGTATTGAATTTATAACACAATACTACGCCAAAAAACCACTTCGTATTCACCCAGCCTAAATAAACTTAAATCCAGTGTTACAGTGAAACTCCGCAAACGTAAAAAGGATTCGACGGTACTTGACACTAAGCAGTTTAAGGTCACAGCTAGAGAGATTCAATTTAACTCAACCAACGGGTACGACACGAAACCGTTGTATACGCGATTACAGTGGTTATAAATTTGTAACCCCGGTTTAGTTTAGGGCGGGTTTTACGATCGATAGTCAACACAACTTATGGTTAAAATTGACAGAGGTTAAGAGGTTTCTCAGGCAGACTGGTGGAAGCATGCGTGGTAACAGGACAATCAGTTAGAAATTCAACGATTCAAAAAGATACCTTGTGAAAATAGGTAGTATTTCTAAGATCTAGAGTTAAATTAAGACTGAAATGGAAGACTAGGCAAGAACGAACATGACATAATAAGAGAATTATGTTACAATTTATAAACTCTATAGTGTCATCAAAGCAAAAGTAAAATAAACATACAATACATCAGCCACCGAAAAACCGAATAATGTTTTACTTGGCTATGAGATTTACGTACGATACTCTCTTATACATAACTTTTACGTAAAGGCTTTAAAAATGTAACCTGCATTATTCCATCAATGCGAAATAAAAGTTGCAACACAACCATTCCGCTTCCAGCCTTTAACTTTTCTCATCACGTCCAATAGCAAACAGTAAATATGTACGGTAACCCCAGGCGGTAGATAGGACATAAACATATACGGTTTACGTTTACGACAAGCACGTGAATGCGCCATACGGTTGGACAACAAAATCGTATATTGGAAATGCTAAAAAAGTTGTTTTCTCGATACTCTTAAGTTCGTATTCCAGAACCAAACTAACCAAACTGTTGCGAAATAAAACAACAGAAGTAGAGTTATATTACGAGATACTCCATCCATTTTTTACTGTATCCTGGACTGAACGTCTGAACCAGTATTAAAAAAACAAAAATTCCTGCCTTTGATATCTAGTGTTAACTTCACTACTATTTCAGGACTTTGTAGAAAGAAGAACAGCATGATGTTTCAGGTACAGAAATACTTTTTCTTTATTCGACCAACGTAGGTACTTTTCACAATGTTACTTGTTCGACGATCCAAGCCAGAATGAATCTCCGACCTTTTCGTTCGTTCTTCATTTTTCTATATCAAAAAAACGGGCTCATCGTACCACCTTTTTTTCATTTGACAGATAAAGAACCAGCGACAACGTCAAAGTTACAAAACAGTTGCTAGCATTAAATAATATCGAGTATATCCATAGATATCGAGACTTGAGTAATTTATCCAAAAACGAAATACATTTATTTTCAACAAATAAGCAACCCTAACAATCGTCCATTCTGACAACGTGTGCGTCCCCGCACACGACCCCAGGTGGAACCCTAACAATCGGATATTTTTATACAAGCCAATATTATCGAAAAAATATTATATGAATCTAGCGTTACTCTTAAGATAGTTTCTAAATACATTAGCTCAGTTACTTAAATGTACGATAACAATTATACCATCTTATACATAATATTCATGTACTTATAAAACATATTTAAATGAGAACATATATTATCAACTTTAGTATTATTCAGTCCTGATCACTAAATTGCTAGTAGGTACATACTTTATCAATAAAAACAATTCAGGCCAGTGGACTACAAGACGGTCGATTTCCTGTGTGTATGATAGCGCTGATAACAAACTCAGACCGATCGACTCGGTTCCCGTGGTCGCTAAAAAACTTAGTAAAGAAAAACAATCGAATTCGTCAAGTTGATACACACAGGATGATCGACTACCTGTGGTAGCACTGTAAAATAAATAACACAGACCGATCAATTCGGTTCCGTATTAAACTTAAGTAAAAGACGTCAAGTTAACGCTCACAGAAAGATCGATTCCCTGTGGACGTAACAAACGACGTAGAATAACATAAAAAAAACTGTTTGATTCAGTTTGCACGTTTACTATCGAATCATCATATCAAAAAACGCTCAATTCGTCAAGTAGACACACACAGGATGATCGATCACCTGTGGTGATCCTTTCATCAATCGATCGATTCCCTGTGGGAAAGCTGTAGAATAACAAACACAGACCGACTTATTCTGTTCTGTGACAGTTAAGTAACGAATTAAGTCAAAATACTATCGATTCATCAAGTCGTCGCTCGCAGGATTAGTGGCGCCTTCTTTCATCTGGTGCTCACAAGACGATCGATTACGGAGGGTTCTTCTCAGCATGGGCAAATCAAAACACGAACCGATCGATTCTCGTGTTTGATCTGAAACAACGAAATAACTTATCTGTAGTTAAACATGCTCAGTAACACAGTAACATTAAAGTTTAACAATCGCTAGTTCAAATCAATCAATCCTTTATATCAAAAACCTATTACTCTAAATTTTTCTTATCTACTTTGTTCAGAGTAAAATCCACTTCTGCATTCGTGACGGAACTGAATAACGATTCGAAGGAGTTTAGTTTCTTTTTTTTTAACAACATTAAACACAGAGCATTGCCGTCAGTAAGCAAAACTATTTAAAATAACGTTTGAGCAACTTACCATGACCTTTTATCGAATCGGTGTCCAGTTTGGTTTTGCTACCCTATTGTACTCACATCACTAGAATTGGCCTATCTTCGACAACTCTCGAAACATCTCGAAACTACTGTATCAGACATTCGATTCAAGCAATAGAAGCAATCTTTAACAAGGCCAAAAACTGGGCATCAACATCAATTGAAGAAAGTCCAAGAACATAATTGTTACTTTGGATAAAACGCCACAACACGACATGTGTATGCTTGTACTATTCTAATAGCGTAGAGTTAAAAACTTATTTTCGCGATATTGTTGGCCAATAGAGTAACGATCGTTAGCAATGAATGTTAACGGAGAAAAAGACGAATACTTTTCGACGACTTTCTAACATGACGGGACATCGAATACAGTGTTACTCTTTCTTAAACACAAATAGAGAAATTACGAAGTAATGCGATTTCTAAATCTTTGACTTCCTCGACTTTATCGACTCCTTCGGCTCCCACGGCTCTCTCGACTGTTGATTTCCTCGATTTTCTCTTCTCTTTGACTTCCTACCTCGACTTCCTCGACTCGCTCGACTCGCGACGGCTCCCTTGGCTTTCTCGACTTCCTCTTCTCCTAGACTTCCTCGATTTACTAGGCTTTCACGGCTTCTTTAGCTTCCTCGGCTCTCTCGGCTTCCACGGCTTCCACGTTTTCCACGGCTTCCATGTTTTCCACGGCTTTCATGTTTTTCACGGCTTTCACGTTTTCCTCTGCTTTCACGTTTTCATCGGCTTCCACGTTTTCCTCGGCTTCCTTGTTTTTCTCGGCTTTCTTGGCTTCCACGTATTCATCAGCATTCTTTGACTTCTACGAATTCTGTGATTTTTTTACGACTTCTGTGACTTCTGTGACTTCTAAGACACCTAAGACTTCTACGACTTCTGTAGCTTCTGCGACGACTTCTTCAATTTATATGACCTCTTCGACCCGTGAATTCTGCGACTTTTGAGACTTCTTTGACTGCTAAGACTTCTACGATTTCAACGACTTCTAAAACATCTGCGACGACTTCTTCGATTTCTATGACCTCTTCGACCCGTGACTTCTGCGACTTTTGAGACTTCTATGACTGCTAAGACTTCTACAACTTCAACGACTTCTTAAACTTCTGCGACGACTTCTTCAATTTCTATGACCTCTTCGACCCGTGACTTCTGCGACTTTTGAGTCTTCTACGACTGCTACGACTTTTACGACTGCTACGACTTCTAAGACCTACGACTTTTTAACCTCTTCGACCTCTTTGACCTCTTCTTTCGACTGATTTGCTGATTCGCCTGACTCGGCTTATTCGATTGATTCGGCTTATTCGGCGTATTAAACTGATTCGGCGTATTTAACTGATTTGGCGTATTCAGTTTATTCAACTTATTCGATTTAAGACTATAACTTATCTGATTGATCCGACTTATCTGACTTATCCAACTGATCCGGCTGTACCGACCGATTTGGTTTATTCAGCGTATGATCAACTAATTCGGCATATTCAACTGAATCGGCGTATTCGGTGTATTCGATTTATTCGATTTACGATTATATAACTTTTGATTAATCCGACTTTTCCAGCTGATCCGGCTGATCCGACTTGTTTTATTCCTTCTCTGACTTATTCGACTCCGACTTGACTTTGACATTGACTTCGACTTTGACTGGACCTCGACTTCGACTTTGACTGGACCACGACTTCGACTTTGACTGGACCACGACTTCGACTTTGACTTTGACTTTGATTTGACTTTGAACTTGACTTTACTTTGGACTTGACTTGACTTCGACTTTGACTTGACTTCGTCTTTGATTTGACCTTGACTTCGACTTGACTTTGACTTTTACTTGAAGTCAAGTAAAAGTCACTTTGACTTTGACTTGACTTATAATTGACTTGACTTTTCGGCTTGACTTGACTTGACTTCGTCTTACTTCGACTTTGACTTCGACTTACTTCGACTAAGACTTACTTCGACCTTAACTTACTTCGACTTCGACTAACTCGACCTCGACTTACTTTGACTTTGACTTACTTCGACTTCGACTTACTTAGACTTCGACTTACTTAAGCTTCCGACATCGACTTATTAAACTTTCGTCTTATTAACCTTCGGCTTATTAAACTTAGACTTATTAAACTTAGACTTATTAAACTTAGACTTATAAAACTTCGACATTATATAAACTTCGACTTATTAAACTTCAACTTATTAAACTTCGATTTATTCAAGTTTGATATATTCAACTTTGATTTGTTCAACTCCGATTTATTCAACTTCTATTTATTTAATTTCGATTTGTTCAACTCCGATTTATTCAACTTCTATTTATTTAATTTCGATTTATTCAACTTCGATTTATTCAACTTCGATTTATTCAACTTCGATTTATTCAACTTCGATTTATTCAACTTCGATTTATTCAACTTCGATTTATTCAACTTCGATTTATTCAACTTTAATTTATTCAATTTTGATTTATTCAACTTTGATTTATTCAACTTCGATTTATTCAACTTTGACTTATTTAACTTAGTCTTATTTAACTTCTATTTTTTTTTCAGCTTTGATTTATTTAACTTTAATTTATTCAACTCACGACTTATTTAATTTCGAATTATTCAACTCCGACTTATTCAACTTCGACTTATTCAACTTCGACTTATTCAACTTCGACTTATTCAACTTCGACTTATTCAACTTCGACTTATTCAACTTCGACTTATTCAACTTCGACTTATTCAACTTCGACTTATTCAACTTAGATATGTTCAACTTAGACTCATTCAACTTTGACTTATTCAACTTTGATCTGTTCAACTGCGACTTACTCAACTGCGAATAATTCAACTGCGACTTATTCAACTGCGAATTATTCAACTGAGACTTAAAACTGCGACTTATTCAACTGCGACTTATTCAACTGCGTCTTATTCAACTGCGACTTATTCAACTGCAACTTATTCAACTGCGACTTATTCAACTGCGACTTATTCAACTGCGAATTATTCAACTGAGACTTAAAACTGCGACTTATTTAACTGCGACTTATTCAACTGCGACTTATTCAACTGCGACTTATTCAACTGCGACTTATTCAACTGCAACTTATTCAACTGCGACTTATTCAACTGCGACTCAACTGCAAATTATTCAACTGCGACTTATTCAAATGAGACTTACTCAACTGAGACTTATTCAACCGAGACTTATTCAACTGCAAATTATTCAACTGCAACTTATTCAACTGAGACTTATTCAACTGAGACGTATTCAACCTTCGACTTATTCAACTGCAACCTTGACCACGACCTCTACCTGTATCGTGACCTCGGCCCTGATCGTGACCTCAACCTTAAGCTCGACATTGACCTCGACCTCGACCAAAGTAAGACCATCTGGTAGGTACATCGATAATACTGCAGTTCTTCGTTTTGTAATATAACATAATGGTATACTTCAGAAATACCTGATAAACAGACACTCACGATTTGACATAACGATCTCGATAGAAAATCTGAAATCACTCCATGCAACAATATAAACTAATTGAGCGCGCAAGCAAGACACACTTCCAATCTGAGCAACGCCGCGTAAAAGCTACAATCGTCTATACTATAAACACAATGACTTCGATGGAAGATTACGATCGAGGAAACATTCGATGTTCCGCGCACTAAAGCATTAGAGTATTGGGATGGGTGATCGCTAGCAGCGGGAAAGCTAAACAGTCGGTCCCAGACATTCCTAAGTTGCTAGGCTATAACGGAGGCCTTCGGGCGGCATCGGCCGTCATCAGAGTTAGCCACTGACTTATAAAATTTATTTACTTTATGGATACAGTAGTGTCTCATCGTCCTATCAAACAACACTCGCTTGCCTTCCCAAATTCAAACATTATCAGCCTTGAAAAATCTCTAATTTCGAACTCTAATTTCTAAACTCTATTTTCGATTCGAAACCGTACATAAATAAGGAAAGACTACGTAACCTTTGCTTTTCCGCGTCGATACGCGGCTCAGAATTGTGGCGTCGCTGCCTGCCCTGACGAAACTCGCCGTCCATGGCTGGTGGCGCACGGCGATGCCGCTCCGATGCACGAAGTCGCCGGCGCAGTCAGCCCTTCCAGCAGCTCGACCAGCTCCTGACTCCGCACCCACTCTTGGTCCCGCTCAGCGCCGCCGACGCCGGGGCCGCAGACCCGAACACGGCATCGACCTCGAGAAAGCACACGGCGATGCCGACGATTCGGCAGCTGCGTTTCAAATCGACCCTGTGATCTGATTCGTTCATCGTCTGAAAAGGATTGCGTGGCATAGCAATCCCAGAAAAAACACGTTTTAGAATAAAACATTTTGAGGGTAGTTCTAAAATAAAATATATTTTAGAAAATCATTCTACGAAAAACAATATTAGCTAGGTACAGGATAGAATCTAGATAAATTAGCCTTATCTAGGCATCTTACGAATAATAATTTTATTAAAATCGATCATGACAGTAAACCAAACTTACGGTTACCGGTAAAGGTTACTCGAGAAAAATACGAATCTAAATCTAACAGCACAGACTACTAACAAAATTGGTGACTGTTTCAACATCAAAAATTCAAAATCCGAAAAGCTAAACAAAATTTAATCTTTGCAACGAAATGGGCGTGTACTTACTATTTATTTAAGTTAGTCTCGATCCCGGCTTCTGAAATGTTAACTTCACTACTATTTCAGGACTTTGTAGAAAGAAGAACAGCATGATGTTTCAGGTACAGAAATACTTTTTCTTTATTCGACCAACGTAGGTACTTTTCACAATGTTACTTGTTCGACGATCCAAGCCAGAATGAATCTCCGACCTTTTCGTTCGTTCTTCATTTTTCTATATCAAAAAAACGGGCTCATCGTACCACCTTTTTTTCATTTGACAGATAAAGAACCAGCGACAACGTCAAAGTTACAAAACAGTTGCTAGCATTAAATAATATCGAGTATATCCATAGATATCGAGACTTGAGTAATTTATCCAAAAACGAAATACATTTATTTTCAACAAATAAGCAACCCTAACACTAGCATAGTGTCACTAAGAAAGTTTGTAAAAGTTAATGATCAGCTTTGGAGTAAAATCTCTGAACAAACAAACAAACAGCCACACAAACGTCACAAACACACAACATTCATCTCTTTTAAACCCAGGCATATGAAATTAATCAGAGTAATAGAAAACGTGCCAAAATGTAAATCAAATAATGATTGTCAGTTTCAGCCTCTTTCCAAAAATATCTTGTCGTCATCCAATTCCTTCGCGATTCAGAATACCTTCAAAACCATTTACAGCATTTCACACAAAAACTGGTGTTTGTTCGGGTAAAAAATCCCAAGCGTCCCTTCGGAAATCTTTTGTGCAAAGGCACTGTGACTTTCAGATAACGGCTATGACTGTAGGTGGATGATATATTAATACCTTTTGCTGAAATGTATATAAATGTTAAAATAGGAGTCACATTTTACACGAACCTGCCGCGAAAGGGATAAACTATCATGCATCAATCATAATGTGATCACACGGTCACACCTCGATGCTGGGGTAGTACACACCGATATTTCAACCTACTTTACAAATTTAACTAGCGCAATAAAGCTTTAAAAAGAATTGAACGTCGATTAGAATTTACGAGTGACAGGAGCCTACCGAGGGGACAGATAATCTGTCCCCTTCCAACCGTTCGTCTGGAAAGAGATAGTGCACGTTTTAGATACTATGCAAATAGTCTGAGCACTCGAAAGATGCTTTAGTTCCGCTAACGATGTGGGGGTGACGTTGTGAATTTGCACTTGTGAGCTTGTCTGGGTCGGCATAATAGTTGATAACGCGCGTACTGTAGTTAATGAACTAGGGGGAATGAGGGATAGTTGTTTTTGTTTTCATTGTTACCTTTATTTTTTTTTTATAAAACAGAATTATAAAGAAGAGAAGCGACATTTTATTCTAACTGGTGTGATTAGATAACCAATGCATCAGTTGAGGAAAATATCGAGAGGAAACTGTCTTAAATAAGAACTGAAAATTTGACTTCGTTGAAGTTGAAGTCTCAAAGTTTCTTTTAGAACTTAAAACAGACGACGTAGTTTAAGTGGTAAAAAAAAAGAGGGCATCATTATATTCAATTAAGTGCAACAGTCAGTCAGTCTAAAGTCCCAGCCGTAAAATATATGACGAAACCTGACTATAAATACCTGTTCCACTAAAGCACTAACCCTAGCGATTATCTTAGATCTTACAGTCTAATAACTAGTCAACGTTTCCTTGCGGCTAGGGGCTCACGCTTCAGGTATACTCATAATTTTAAACCGGCCTACAATTAGAACTATCTACGATTACGTTTGATTTACAACATTGAATACCAACAGTTTTATAGTTCACATATTACCGAACCTTATTTAGATGGGTGATTATGTATGCTAAAGAATTCTATTTCTTCGTCGTTCTTTTACGTAACATGGATTACCTTATGTTTATTTGCTTTCAGGAACCCTAAAAATTTCAGGAAATAAAATCAATCTGATCATTTCATATTTTGTCAATACATTTATCACCAAAAAACCTCTTATGCTTACGCCTATATAAACCATCAATTATCTCTTACATTACTTGGCATGATATTTATCACTTAAATTTACGACCTGTTTTCCAAGAAACAATTATCGTCTACTTATGATCGGCGAAAATGGTCACCGATGCTATTTATTCACAGTATTTCTATTAAATTTTTTCTCACAAAAGTAAATCTGACTGATTTAATGTCCGTCGCCTTCAACCGATAATATATTCATGAATTTTAAGCCTAGATGGTTAAAAAATAAATAAACAATACACTAAATTTAAAACCACGATGATGTGACAAAGTATCAATGATAATAACACCAATTATATGCAAAGGACTAGAACCCATATGAATAGCTACTACTGTAAAATTTTATATTGAAGAAATTTTATGAATTTATCACTGAAAACACAATAAAGTTTCAGCACTAGTATCAAAAGCATTTTTAGTATCAAATTTCTGATGGCAGCGAAAAGTTCTGCGAAATATAACGCGAAATTATTTGGATTTCATTATTTTATGAAGTATATGAAAGTTGAGAAATTCTTGTGATGTCTGAAATGTTTTATTGTGGTCGTGAAAACAACTTGCGATTCAGTTTAAAATAAATCCGGCGCGTTTAAAGGTTAATGATAATAACTAGATAACGATGTCAGAGTAATCATTCATAGAACAAAAGATCATCATGAGTCAGCAGGCGTCCAATGTTGAAACATAGGTCAACCAACTTCTTGCGACCGCTCTATGTCTTTCGTATACTACTATACTATCAATATAATATCT
Source organism: Colostygia pectinataria (assembly GCA_951394395.1). Taxonomy (NCBI): domain Eukaryota; kingdom Metazoa; phylum Arthropoda; class Insecta; order Lepidoptera; family Geometridae; genus Colostygia; species Colostygia pectinataria. The sequence continues at coordinate 5,064,563 of OX596374.1, read as the reverse complement.
ACAGGATGTAAAAAGACTACTACCTAAAACAGGGGTGCATTCAGACCATGATTATGAAAATATTTAGCGAAAAAAAATTTTTTTTTGGCTTGTCTACGTCCTTTTATTTTTTTTTAGTTACATACACACACATAGTACAACATAATAAAACCACATCTATCTAATTATCGAATTAATATAAGCAAAAAACAAAATAAAATTAAAAAAGCATTGTACAGCACGAACAGATGATCTCGCCAATAGTTAATATCCATCGTCCTACACTTCGCTTTCCAGATCAAATACAGAAGGAAATAGAATACAATAGGGCCAATCAGTGCTTGGTACTAATTTTGTTTTATGCTTTTAAATTCACACTCATTAGTATTACTGATAAGATCCAATTCAAGTTGCAATGTCGTAAGGAGATATCGCAACTCGTAATATACGAGTACGTTGACAAATTAAGGATGTGACTTATTAAAATGTTACCAGGTACATTCATAACATTAATTACATTACAATTTACAGTGCTACATATATGCAGTGCTACATTATATGCAGTACCACGATTTATTTTTTACAAGCGAGTCTAGCGACACTCTCTTGCTACGCATAGGTGCTTAACTATATATAATATAATAAACCTTCTTCTTAAATCACTATATTATCTATTGATGAACATTGCATTAAAATCCGTTGCTTATTTAAATGATCTAGGACACATACAGAGGGACAGACAGACGCCGGGAAGCGGCTTTGTTTTATATATACCATGTAAAGATAAAGATTCATCTACTTCCGATCTACAGAATTCGGTCGATCGTTTTCTGCCTCCCGTCGCGTCGTCGGGTGCAATCACAAAATATCGAAACACATCGCGACGTGCTGTGATTATAGTTCCAGTATTAGCCAACAGAACAGATACAAATACTTGTGGTACTGTAGTTATGTTGTTACGTGGGTAATAGGTATGTAGGCAAACCGCGCTACGGTCGTAATGACCAGTTACAAGCAAGGTTTCAAGAATTGCATATTTACCTCTCACTGTGAATAACATTGATACTTACATAAAATCTCGTATCAATACTTTTGAGATAATCTTCAGGTAATTGGGCCGATACGATAAGAATAACTTAAGGCAGTCAGTCCCGGCTTTTTCAAAGTTGTTAGGCCTTGACAGAGGCCTTCGGGCGGCCTAGAAACTCTGTCACCAGAGTTGGCCACTGACTCATACGAACGAACGAACTAAAGGCATTCAGAAAAATATATTTAACCTTTAAGAAATGAACAGACTATTAATTTGATACGCAAAGAAAACAAAGGAGCTGTTTAATCTTCAGAAAATCTAACTTAACGAAATGTTTCAATCGTCACAAACGATACGGAGTCAGATTCTGACATAATAATAATTACAGAGGGCGAAGCTTCAGACAAGCTTAAACCTAGCTAAGGGTAGGGTTTTGGACAAACCTACACCTAATAACTCTGACCCACGTTGAATTTGCGACAGGTTGACAAAGGAGTTCTCCTTACTCTTTGCGAATTTGCGTGATTATATCGGATGGTTTAATTCTTGGTTATTATTTTCAAATCCGGTGTCATCTGCCATGTTTTGAAATCCCTTCAGGGACATACGAGTATCTATAATTAATAAGACTAGATAATAAGATAGTTACTAGATTCTATTACCTTGAATTTTGCTTCACATTACACTGTATTTGAGTATTAGCTAGATATTATATTAAAATACGCTTAAGTTCAAACCAAACTGTGCCTATATTAAATTAATCTAGAGGGTATAATCCAGTACGCGACCTTGCAAAGAATCTGGTATTATATTTGAAACTCTAGAGCTAGACTCTGGGGTGAGGTAAGATTACGATACCTGTTTTAAAAGTACCTATGTTTGAGTTAAAAATAATTATAGTCAAGCCAGCTCTAATAAATATTACATAATCTAAACAACGATGACATTTTAATCATCAGACAAAGGTTGCATGTAAAACATTAATTTAGTACAAAAAACTGACCTACAGCACAGATCAGCCGATAATGCCGATATATCGATAAATCAAGTCATCGCAAAGCCAAAGGCTTACTCCACAGCGTTAGCCTACATAATTTTAGCACAAAACGCCCACACATTTCAATCTGTACGAATACGAAACCAGTATAAGTATTTAAACTACTGACATTTGTTTGAGCCACTTATGAAAAATAAACCATTTGATAGTAATAACTCGTCGAGCATCTGGTTATTTAACAAGCAGTGCTGAGGCACAATATGGAATAATATTTAGAGAATGGGCTATATAAATCTGGTATTTTATATAAATTATGGGAAACATTGTTATGTAACGTGCATTATTTAGATTGAAATGTATATTTCAGAGGTTTTTCTATAAATATTATACAGCAACTTTTGAAATTAAATAGGAATTCAGGACACTTCACGAAATCAAACAATATGTAATCGTTTTCCATCCATCCATCCATCGAAAAAGTTGTCGCATAGCTTGAATCGTCGTTCGTATCAATGGTACAATCTCTGTTCAATATGCAATTTTACAACAAAACACTTCTAAGAACACGTTAAGCGGTTAACTCCGGTTGCTATAGACTTTCGTGAGGTTTAAGTGTACAAGTTTTACCTGGTGCTAGGACTATTGAGCAAGAGTTCGTCTTGGTTGGTACCACCGCAGTGCTAGATATTCCGCCTCTAGCAGAAGTTTTTTAATTATTGAAGTATGCAAGCATTCCAGTGTTTACGGTCGAAGGGCACTGTAGCAAGTTAAATTACTGGGCAAATGAAACTATAACTCTGTCTCTGGGTAGCGAGCGTAGTGTTGTCACAAATAACTTTAAAGCTTCAAGCTTTGGGTATGTTAGCTGATATGGTGGCACAAGCATGGCGGCGCGCCTCAATTAGGCAAATGACTTGACAGTCTCGTAATCTGCTGACATAAAAAAGAAAGAAAACAAAGGCGAAACGTATTGTGTTCGCCATTAGCTCTTATGAAACTATTGTTAACGATTTGTTAAAATGGATGTGTCATGACCATTATGACGCTAGAAAAAAACAAACGTTATTACAACTCTTTATCCACATTTAACGTACTTATTGACATATGAGGATAGTTTATTTATCACACCTGCGCAATTTATATTAAGAGCAAATGTTATAACTGGCATGAAACTGAAATAGCTGATCGTAAAAACAGCAAGCGCGTATTTATATATTTGAGTGATAGTGGATTCTAAAATGACGTTATATCTTCTCGCTACTGCTTACTTACTCACTGCTAATAAAAAACTAAGCTTGATATTATGATCTGGCAAGCCTGAATATGGCTTGCCATGTCTTTCTACATTCTAGCTAGAGGTACGCCGCCGTTTAGACCCACGACGGCAGTTGTTAATTAGACACATTCGTACCATGTACGGGCAAATTTCGCAAGACCTATCCTAATTCCTAGGTTCTAACTGCAAATTCGCAAAGTAGTTAAGAATGTTCATTCGATTGTCTAGCCAAACTTTAAACTGACACCTAAAATAAACTATATGTATACATACACGATTGATGAAATTGGTCGTATAGTCGTTGTCTCGTATAAAGGAGAGTTGAAGGTTCAGACCTACGAATACAACTACATAGTGTTGATGAAAAGTCAGTAGAATTATTGGTAAATATAGCATCCGTTTTATACCACTTAAGTGTGGCAAACATGTATACGGCATATTATATTAAAGCTGTAACCGTAGCAATATCAGTTTTTTAAGTCACCTGAGTTTTCACCCTGAGACGTAGATCAATAGCCTGTAATTTCACCGGCAACCACAACCTACAACCGGACCGCAGCAATGCTATTACTGCTGGCGACAGAAATATGGTATGCTGGTAGCACTTCCCCGAACTCTATCACAAAGAACAACTCTAAAATATTAGACCAATCGTGATAGAGAGTAAATTGGCTATCTGCTCTGATTGAGGTTTAAAGTTTCTATAGACATTCAATTGGGCTGCTCGAATATATCTCGTCAAAATCTAAGGTAAAGGTAACTTAGGACAAGATAAAGGACTGATACGAAAAGGGACGAGAACTTAAACAAGTTTACTGAAGCCTCTAAATTGGGTTGGCCGAAGTTGCCAAGTCCCGAGTCGTCTTAGAAGTTTCAGCAACGGATGAAGAAGCAAAGCTATACATTAGGCAGTCAACGCGATTTAATATTAATACCTCGTACAATTTTCTGAACCGGTTCAAATACTTGAAAACAGCTGTTAACTCTTTATAAAGTTCTCTTCAGTCGATTCTTTTCAAATTGTGATTTTATTGTATCACTTTGAGTTAGCTACTTTTTTATTTATTTATATAACCACTTAGCTATAATGTAAATAGAATGAATAAATTTCTATTACAATACGAGATACGAATATAACCATACTAGAACGGACCAAAATAAATGAGATTCAGAGCATTTCATCTTCTAAATTTTATAACACTACCAGTTAGTAACAATACAATTCTGTTTACGTGTAGTCTATGTAAATATTAGATAAGTACTGTGTACCAAAATAGTTATATGATTCATGCCGGATTCAGGAAAAATTATCACTGGCGTCTGGTGTTTCAATTTGAGCTGGCATGTACTGAATCATTTGGTGTGTGCAGTTTTACTGTTATACGAAACAGACACTAGACTCTATACTATAGTGTAGTTCTTATCTTAGGTTGGATTCAACCAATTTGGTATAACCTGGTTTAAGCATAACGAATAGTAGAGAACAGTGATCATATAATTTGTTTCGTCATCCAAATATTTGAAACCTAATTACCTACTAGAAGTTACACTCTCTTGTAATAAAGACTGTGATTAGGTAACTTTATATTACAAACACCTGAAATACCTTTTTTGTTTATGACATCTAGAACCATCGACTTTTTCTTATTGATCGATCTCTTTGCATAAGTATAAATATATTATAGCGGTAAGTTTTGCTATTTGTTCTGCCATCAGAACCATCTTGACTTCAATCTCGATGAAGAAGCTCTTAATATTTTAGGAAGCTCTTAGAGTGACATGAAGCTAGGCGCGTGGGTGACGTAAATCCGATAAACGACACAAAAATGTGTCATTAAATAGACATAAACGTAAGAGCTGCCTGTTATGTAACGCTTCGTAGTACATTTTTAATGAGTAGACGTGTCCAGAACACTGATCAATCAAAATACCACCTTGATTTGCGGTTGCGGGTAACTTTTGGGATATTTAATAGAACTTACCATCTATGATTCAATCAATTTATTTTTAACAGACATAACACCACATTGGCAAACCGTAAAAGCACTTATTCTTAGATTTATAATTTTTATCGTTATTATTGTTTGTTATTGCCATGTACATAATTTACTTAAATGCGTGTATAGAAAAATGCATCATGTGAAGCATGTTATCCACCAAATCTGATCTTCTTAAATCGATACAAAAGAGCTAGCCACAAGGCGATAGCTTCTCTAGTCAATACACCATTATTTTTATAGCATTGAACAAATCTATAAAGCAAGTCTTTAAACATCGTCAGATCACACACACATGATATCTTATCGTAGTAACAAGACCTCTACTAACTTCATTCTCAACTTCCTTCATGTTATTATTGTTTGAATATATATCACTAAATGCTGTTGCTATTTCATTACCCCTTATATTCATAGTCCATTAAATCCTTACTTTCTTCGCCGTTATCTTTACAACCCACACCGTGTCTTTACTACTCATTTATACCCTAGCGGTGTCGAATACAACGCGACAAAACCGGCTGGATTTATAAAGACAGTAAAGCTTCCTCACGTTCGTGTGGCGCATTCCGATACTGATGATAATGAATGTTAGTAATATCTGATTTCAGTATACAAACATCACCTGTTTTGTTCTAGAAACCAGTAATGAAACAACCAGCTTGAATCACGAAGATCCTATTAAAAGCTATCATAAAATCTACATAATATCTATTTGACGACCAATGTGGCGCAATGGGCGAAGGTTCGCCTGCGACGCGGGGGTTGCGGGTTCGATTCCCGCCTTGGGACAAATGTTTGTAGGATCTGCAAATATTTGTTCCGGGTGTTCTGGGTGTATGTATAAAAAATATCTATATATGTATTGTATTGTATTAAATATATATCAATCATCTAGTACCCATAACACAGATCTGTTTAACAGCAGCTTACCTTGGGCTAGATGATGCTGTGTGGATTGTCCAGCATTATTTATTTAAAAGATTTGTTTGACATACCGCTTAAAAACGGATAATCCAAATATTAGTCTCAGCTATTAGTTAGGTACAGTTTTTACCTCACTTTTACAATAACAAAGTTTTTATGAGTTCCATAATTACTTTAAACTTTAGTAGTACGTAGAAAATAAAAGTTTAGGTTTTTGTGAAGTACCAGAGACTTGCATTACAGCTTGCATAGTCTGCACAGAACTTGGCATTCAGACAGACTGACCAATTAAAAATTCAAAGCTAGAAACGTTAATCCAGCACTTCTATTATGTTAATTGAGGACTGAAATTGCAAGTTTTATAATTATGTTTAATTACTTCTGTGCAAGTTGAAGCATTTGTAGTAAGATAAAGTCAATACTAATATTATAAAGAGGAGGGGTTTGTATTTTTGTATGTTTGTACATTTATATTTATGTTTGTTACGATATAACTCAAAAACTACTGGGTCCGATTTCAAATATTATTTCACCATTTGAATTCTACATTATCCCTGAGTAACATAAGCTATATTTATTACTAGCGTACCGTCCCGGCTTCGCACGGGTGCGGTTTCATTGCACCCACGCGAAGCTGGGACGGACTGCTAGTTATCAGATAAAGTCATTACCATTATCATTAATTACTTCATTACCACCCCCTTCCCGTTTCAACGTGACGTTCGGGGTCATCCTTCTTTTAAAAGATAAAATTGTGATATTCCCGATAGAGTTCTGTAAAGTCCGATAATCTCTTGCTGCTGAGCAAAGCCTTGACTTTACAGATTTTCAAGAATTCTATCGGGAATATCACAATTTTATCTTTTTTTAGAAAACTAACGGTGTAATAGTCATCAGGGAGTCCCCTGTAGACATTATAATCAGTATAGATAGCGTTGATCGATCTTAATGTTAGCTTTTTCAACTTTCATTGGTCCTATTTTGGTTTCCTGATATCTTTATATAATTGCATAACTTAGATAGAATTGTAATAACCTCACATTGCCTCAGTCGACATGATATTTTGAAATTGGCGAATTTCTTTCCTCAAATATGCAGAGTTTCCGTCAACAGGGTAAACGATAAGATAAAGGCGTGTTCACATAGGTAAACGCCGAAATAAAGGCACGTTTATGATATCAGCCAAGCAAGGTAAGTTTATAGCAAGTTGATATAAAGTTTTATCGATGTATTTTACGGTCCGGTGGCTTATGGAGTGTGTGGATGGATGTAATAAGATCTAATTTCGATCAGGATATTTGTGTTACGAAATGCAGCCGTATAGACATGCCACTTCGAAACATCACCATGCAAATAAATGCTTTATCGTGGTAGCTTTAGAATACATAGGCGATAAAGGAAGACCCGCATTTTAAGTGAAAATATATTTTGTCAAAACATTAAATTAAATAGTTGATTATTTTTGATTTCACATATTTTACGCTTACTAGAGAGAGATATTTAACACTAGTCTGCTATCGGTTTTGTAGATTTGAGCCTGAGCTTCTTATATAGATACTCTTCAGATGTGTTCAAAGAATCAGAAACTCAAACCTAGTTAAAACCATACAAACCTTAAAGTAAACAAGTGTCGCGTACAGATGAAATATGTATGAAGCTCAACATCTAAAGTAGTTCCACGCCTACTCCGCCCTGCCTACTTGTGTTACGTATGTACATAATATGTCAACGCGGAAACTTCCTCAGTTGTTTACAAACAACATCCATTAGATTAGAATATCTCAACATCGTCACAAGAAACATTAATTAATAACATCTGCGTATCGCGTTATCCTAAAGACAAATATAATTATAAGATTTTCATAAATGTATATATGAATAGATTTAAAGATTTACAGATTTAAAGATTTATTTAAAGATTTATTTATTTAGTTCTTAGAGTAATTTGGTACAACAGTCTCTTATTACTATCAGTTTACAGTAAGTGATCAATGATAATAGTTATGGTACAGTAGTGTTGAATAAGTACCTACCTACTTATTGTATATAACTGAATGTAATATAAAACTTACACAGCGAACTGCTATACCATCCATCATGAGCGTGTCAGATATTTTACTTCCCAGCACTAGTGTGCAATGCAAGCATTTGTGTTTAGATATGAAGGGCACTGTAGCAAGTGAAATTACTGGGCGAGACTTAATTAATATGTCTAGGGATGACGAGCGAAGAGCAGACCCAGGTAAACTCACCTATTGGCAAACCTATTAACTGAGACATCTACCTGGGATTTTACAGGGGCGCGGGTCGTGGAAGCGTATAACGCGAGGTTTGCGCGAGGAACGGGCGGCATGCAATATTGGAGAGATTATTTTTAACGGTTGCATCTATGCTTCTTATAGCATATTTATTTTTACACATGTCACACCCACAATTCGCAACCTTTCCACCGCATCTAAACATTTTGTCAATCAAGATAGCCTAAACTACACATAATATAATACTGACACCTTTACATATCGCTGATATTATTTATATACACAGTACTTCCGAAATACCTAGTTTCTTTATAAAGCGCGAATTTATAAGGGTCCCGTTTATTTGGGTTCGGAACCCTAAAAAGGTCTAAAAAGTCTTAAAAAGTCTTTACATTCATAAACCCAAAAATAAAAACCATGAGAAAAGAGTGAATCAATTTCGATAAAATAACACTTCAGACAATAATGAAATTTATTTCAACTTTTGGGTTCAATTAAAATTAAAGTAGTTCAAGCGATAACAATCCCCAAATCGACCCATTTCAAGTTATTCTCCGTTTTCACGACAACAAAACCAAAACAAGGGTACAAAGGCGACTAAGCCGTGGCTATGACCCTAAACTGTCACACAGACTTTACTTTGGTACACTGCTGGGTATGAAGCCAATAGTCTATTTCGTACATCATGTAAGATGTATAGTTCTCACAACGGATCTCAGCCGTCGTGAAATTAGCCGTTTCGATGCGCAATGGAGCTTTTTCAAACTAAATTGTCTTTACGCATGACAAACGGCTAACTTCACGGAAGCCTAGATCCGCTGTGCGAACTATATGAATCGATTTGCACCACATTGAACCTCAATGACGAAAAGGGATTATAGAAAAAAGATGAGTTTGTTGTCAGATTCTTCAAGAGGTTGGTGGACACGTGGAACTGGCGTAAATTCACCTAACTTTAGGACATTTCAAAGTGATCCATATGGTTTTATTAAATAAAAATATTTTGAATTAGAATTTGACAGCAGCGGAAACTATGACGTAAAACAATCACCACCAGCTACAGAACGAAGGCACTGCGTACATGGAAACCATTTCGAAACAGAAGGTACGCGCCCGTTTGCATTAATATTGCACGGGACCGCACCGGAATTGGATGTGGCAAATACGTTTGACCTATGTTTGGGTAACGCTAGAGGGTTTATTTATTGTAAAAAGTACTGTACCTAAATAACATTTGAAACTGGAGAGAATACCTTTGATCAGTAAAAATAACGAAACACAAAAAATATAACAACGTTTGAACGTTTTATGGAACGAAAAAATAAAATTATAAATGCTCATGATAAACATAATTTTATTAAATGGGAAATTTACCAGTATTTAATTTTTATTGATATATCGGCTCTCGAGAGTTCTCCCCGGTAACTGCGCCGTTATATCGAGAATCAATATAACTCACAATCATGGTTTTAAACGTTTTAGTGTAAATTATGAAAAAAAAAAACGATGTAGGTTAATAAATCTATACTTTTTTGGGCTAGTTCGTAAAAAACCTTGTCATTATGAGGTTTTTCAAATACATAGGTCTAAAGTAAATTATTTTGACAATCATTAACTAAATGAACCCTCCGAGTCCATTATCATTAAGTCCAAGGGTTGAAATATTGGAATTTTGAATATTAAAAGCCATTTTATCTTCTATTCAACCATTGAAGTATTAGGGGTGGAATATTTAAAATAATGTCTCATTGATTTTCTTTAGCCTGGTTCTTTCACGATCTTGCTTGCTACTTGTCTAAAGAAACGCAAAGGTCGGTAAAAAAAAAATTCCAATAAAAATATTAATTTCATAAATAACACATTTTGATACTGGGCATTACTGGGACAACGATGTACAACAGAATGTGCATTAACTTATAGTTTACCAGCAGGACGACTGTGGCTTTGCTCGGTTTGAGTTTTGTTAGCATAACCCACCTCTAGACATACAATTTAAAAAAAGGCTGTAAATTTTCAATTTCTAGCACCTGCGTTATGTGCGTTTGTTGTTAGTTATTTAATACTACAACAGCTTTATATATTTAGAATCGAGCTTCAATGGCATCTATTTACATATTTATTTATTCATTAGCCGATGTCTCAATCGCTTGCGTTAAATATGGGCAGTCGCCATCATGGCGTATGATCGCTGTATGGTGGCTCTTATTTGTATTCTATAATCGCATACCTAGCCATAAATCAGTCGTAGTGAGTAGCAGACGGTACGGTATTAAATCTATTGTTTGAAATGTGTTGGTACCTGAGTAAAGGACGGTTCGAGAGAATTTACAACAAGTACTAGCCTTAGTATAAATCGTTAGTACTCAGATTTATATTCGGAGAAGTATTTTGGTCGAATCGAATCTTATAAATACCTTTGGCATAAGTACATTGTTATTCAGTATTTAAGTAAGTATTTTGTGACAGTTTTAAAAAACATTTAAATGCATTTAATCCAAACATAGTCGGTTTCTGATTAAATTAAGATTACAATCTTCAATATTCACAATTTTTATGACCAACTGAGCAGCCGTGTAACCAGCTTGCTTGATGAAAATCACAAAGACACAAGATCTCCCCCAAAGACCTCATCATCTTAACATTTCTTGCACGTACCTTAAATAAATAGCATAACCCAGTAATTCTTTTAGAAACTTTTATAAAGAATTAATGAGCCAGGCGAGCAATAAAATTGGAGTAACTGACTGCAACTTTATTGGGCTGGTATAAAAGTTGAATCGCAATATGCTTGTCCGGAGAAATGAAAAATGTACGGTAAAGTTAATCCGCAGTCTTACCCTCCTAAAGTTTTAAGCTGGTTAGGTAACCTTCTTGTAAACAATATAAGATTCTAGAACTCAAATTGAATTTAGACTCAAGCATAGATTTTAGGATATTTAACTATTGCTGATTAGCTTGATTTCTCTTGAGGCAAGTTGGTATACTTGCAATACGCAGATTAAATAAAGTTACACCGTATTAAAAATCTTTGTAAAAATAACGTAGGTTGTCGTATTAAATTTAGATACCTAAATACTAGTTTGAGATTTAAAGATCTGCTATATCTTTATTAAGTGCGAGATTTCCAACGTTCCATTAAAAAAGAATTACAAAGGTTTCCTTTTTTTGCGATATTAATAAACCAGGTACCAGGGAGGGATACAAAAAAATCCATCGAATTCCAACAGCGTGATCCGAAAACAACAGAACTGCATATTTTTTATAAGTAGCAAGGCAGACTAGTGAAACCGGTCCGACCTTGCCGATCATAACAAAACATACCCCTTGTCAAACAACTTGCAACGCGCAACATCCAACTATCAAAGCGATCTTATTCAAGACCGAGCGAGGAAACACTGACACAAAACACGGAAAAACTTCAATTTGCTATTCACAATTTGAATTTTCGGTACTTTGAGACACGATAGTTGTATTCGAATCGCAACAGCGCGGGTCGGGCGTCCGTCGTATAGTCGGGGCGGAACGCGACTGAGCATAGCATTCAGAGAGTTAATTCACATAAAGCGAGGCAGAATCCGAGTGTTGGCAGTACTTTGAAGCCACGCCCGAATGTTTTGATTCTTAAAACGTGGTTTGTGTAAGCAATACAAACTATTTCAGGTGTGTAAGAATTTAGTGCTCTAGATTCCTGCTGTTGTGCATTATTAGTTGGATCAGAATTTTTTAGGTATACCAAATGCATTGTATTACATTTTATACCAAAGGTTCGTTTCAGAGGAGGGTAAAACCAGCCCGAAACACGGATAATGTGTTGATATTATAAGATACTGGTTAGATCTTTGCGGATCCGTAATCATGTTTCATTCCACAAGGATGGATATAAAGAGCTATATTCAAAAGACGACCACCTGACCCAATGGTATTGTAACGATCATTATGCAATGACGGACTCAAGACCGATAATAACGACCTTCTAGAGATAACATTTTCCCATAAATTATCTTGCGAAAAAGATTTAGCAACTGAACTGAGGGTATTTCGAAAAAGAGATTATGAAACAAATCAACGATTGCGTTCTTCAATCTTCCTGATATATAACCATCGTCAAAAGTTGTTGGTGCTTTGACTGGTTGGATAGTGAAAAAAAAACTAGGAGTAAATTGATCAGGATTCAAAATGTTTTTTTAACCGTATTAGGGCAATGACTGAGGTCTTATCTATAAACTCTTGAACAGGATCTGTAGCTGGCTTGCAGTACTTACCGTGAGGATACCCGCAATGTAAGTTAACAAACAAACAAAAGATTATATTGAACGGATATCAGTCAATGACCAAGACGTATGGTCATTCGACCGTTTGGTAAGAGAGCGAAGCTGAATTTTAAATTACTCTATAACCAAATCAAGCATTGCTTGTATGTAATGTGTTAGAATATAAAGAGAGAAAGATTTTAAGTTTGGAAGAAAGTTTTCCACGGGAAATTAAATTTTTCCAAGGTAAGTAATTTTTGGTAATGTTTTCAAATCATCAGCGTCAATATGAATCTCAGCCTTTTATCTAAAACCGCATCACACTTCAAGATCATACTAATCTCGCTAATTGCCAACGTGATTCACCAATTCACACAAACAATGATGTGTACGTACTCTGGGGAATGCTCGCTGTTCTGACCCAATTTGGCGTTACATAATGTGATGTGAAACATCCTGGTAAGTTGCATTAGCGTGAATAGATATTGGAGTGAATCTCTGTTATTTGCTGTGGATTTTCGGTTTGTGGGTGATACTGTTTGTTTTCTTTTTTGGCTATTTTTATAAATACACATCTACCAAGCTGTAAATCGGTCAAGCATTAACGTACCGCTGATGACGTATTTGCAGAGTGCTGTCGAATTTTCGTCATGGTCCAACAGTTGATTCATTTGATAGGAGATATTAAGAACGTGAAAATTTTTTGTGTAAAAACCAGCGCACCTTTTTATGTACAGGAAAATTGGTTTTCTGTTTAACAGGTCGAGATTCAGGATTGAGGTAGTAGGCTTACCGCAGAAGATAATTATGCAAAGCCTGGGTTACCTACCTGAATGTCGAGAGATAACATACTAGATACTAACTAAATAGATAACAAACATTTCGTAATGCACACTTTTTTAGAATATAAGGAATTTACTCATAATTAACATACTTTTGGAATAAGATGCTGATAATGCTGATGATGATAATTGAGTTATTTTGGGATATACTTAAACTCTTCCAACGTTCTCATTTACAGCAAGAGTTGCATCGTGATTTTAAAAACAAATTACGTTACTAATAGATTCACAGCAATAAATCATCAAAATTAATAAACCGTTGAGTTAAACGCGGAAAAGTTGCCGACACGAAACGCGTTTCACGAAGTTTGTTTACAAAACACTTCCGAAATGTTTCACTCGTCATCCCGCATCACACGATTAGAAAAAAAAAGGATTTCTAAGTATTTACTTTCATTTACTTTTTACTAGTGTTTGATCGCGGCTTCGCCCGCGTATTTTCTTTAGAGACTTTTAGTATGATATAGTAGAACAACAACTTAATGTTGATGATTATGATTGATGATGATAACTGGCCAATCGGTATCGCACTTAATAGTTTCACGTTACAACGGTCGTTATAATATCTATCTCTTTTTATTGATGTTAAAATAGACGGACTAATTATACAACATTTTAAATTGAATATTGGATTTCAGTCTTCAGTAATTTTCACGTTGATACAGTGCTGAGCAAATCTATAAAACGCTCTATTAGCTGTCACCGGACCGTATTAAACCTGTCACAGAATACATACCACTATAATAGAGTTACGTGCACTGAATACACAAGGGACACGAAGGTCAGGGGGGTCTTCTAAGAATAGACGTAGACCCCCGTCGCGAGGCGATCCTTTTCAATAACATTGTGTTAACAAGCAACCTCGCGGATTGAACTTCGTTCCAATAATTTACACTTGCACACTACTTTGGCGGTCTTCTAGAAATTGGGAGTTATGTCTTCAGTTGGAAAGATTGTTAGAAGTTGGGAGTAATGTCTTCAGTCGGATAGTTTCAGTGTTAGGGTAATAATTGACAGACAAATGCATGCACAGTATTTTTGCAGATTTTCAAAGAAACATTCACAATGCTACCATCATCAATCCGCAACCTGACCAACTGCTGGATATAAGCCTCGCTGAATTTGAGTTCACATCTCAGTCCTGCCTGTGTCAATTTGCGCACACAGGACTGAGTCGTCCTTGCTAAGCAATAAAAAGCAGCAATAATCCTTTTTTGTCTGATATTGAATGCAGAAGGTTAACTAAGTCAAATACAATACATACATGACGCAGGCACTTCAGCATCTTACACCCTTGCGAAGCTATCAACCAAAATATAAAGAGAACTATCATCCACATCTCAACACTTCAAAGTTCGCAAAGAACCAATAACGGTTCATATCTCGCCAGTCACAATTCATTCATCATACAGATAGGTTTCATTCAAGGCCGAGAACCGGACAGGACAAATTATCCACTGGACGACACGCGGCGGACTCGTGACGGGGTGAAACGATTGAGGATGTCTTTAGACAGGTGACGTCTTTGCTAATCAACGGAATTAGAACTGTAGTCAATGTAATTCGTATCCTCATTCATTGATGATGACTGTGATAAGAACAAGACAAAGGCGCCGCCGGACTAAGTGACCATGCTGTGCATAGTTTATATCCTATAACTAGTATAACTAAACTAGTCTTGTTTCTTTAAATATTTTAATATTTATCGTAGTGAAAACCAGTTCTAATTTCCACTACAATTACAATACTGTTTCTATAAAGAAAGACAGAAGATAATCTAATATGTTATACATATATGCTTAATTAACCAAGCAACATTATCTAAAGTTTTAAGGGTCGGAAGAGATTGAAGATATTCTGATAATAACTGGATAATTTTGAGGAGGCTCACGAACAGGCCAAAATTTTAGAAATTACAAGTGTCGTCAATTTCGGAAAACTCTTAACTCCTAATGTTCCTATTAGGAAGCAAGATTATCATTTTACATTTTTCGGAAATATAAAAGACGTTTTTAGAGAGGGCCATTGACTGAGGCTGAGTGAGCCCCATTTTGTTAAATAAGCATTTACAGAATTTTGCAGATTTGCTTATAAATGAGTGGGTAAAGTAGATGTGAGTTGATGTACATTTTTTTACAAGGTCTAATTTATTCATCGTCAAGAGTTGTAGAGTTCATGATGGAGCTCGTCCGGGGAAGTAATACCATTATACCTATTTCTGCCAAAAAACAGTAAGCCTGCATTTTAATGTTCAGGATCTTTATGAAGGGTGTTTCCGTTGAAATTCTAGGCATATGAGACTTTCGATCTACGTTTTAGGGTATCTACGCGCGGATGAGATCTTTGGTATTGGTGTTTCCACATTCTCTTATATAATGTAGCAAAAATTACACCCGTTCTACTTTGTATTAGTCCAAGTTTCTCACGTATGCCTCATCTCCAGAGCTATTAGATGAGTTGGCGCCCAACATGGTCCAATTAAACAATAAACCTTTTCCCACACTCTCCCGCACGGATGGCACAATTATAGCACCCTCGCTCCATTGGCGGATTTAGGCAGTTCGACGGCCAGCCGGGGAGAATTGGCCTGGCCTTTTTATTGTTCATTGGCTTTGGCTGATTCCTAAATACTATGAGAACTAATATTTATAAAACTTGTCATCGAGAAATCGACCAACAGACTTAAAAATAAAAAGCTAACGTTTTGGGAAGTGATGTTTCTGTATACATATAAATGGCTCTTGTGAATGATTGCTTCTCAATCTTTGAACTTTTCATTATTGGTGGCTCTTTTCAAAATTTTTGAACATCACTGATGAAGCTTCTCAGTTTTCAGTTGCTCCCGTGCTTCGGAGGGCACGTTAAGCAGTCGGTCCCGGCTTTTTCAAAGTTGTTAGGCCATGACAGAGGCCTTCGTGCGGCCTATAAACTCTGTCACCAGAGTTGGCCACTGGCTCATACGAACGTACGTACGTAGTTGCAATAATAGTGATGGTTTATAAAATAGGTAGCGTTTTGAAACTCCATTCTTAAATACTATATGTGTATTGATGTAGAGTTTATGTATCGTACCTATTTGACTTAGATAACGTACTACAATCATGCGACTGGAAATTTTCCGAACGTAATATTCCCAGTATGAAAATTAATGCAGTTTCATTTTTGTTTGTATAAAGATTTATGACGTGGATAATTCTGTAGCAGAAACAACGCTTGTACAGTTGTCGAGTCCTCCCTCAAAAGCTAAGTTATATGCTGGTGACTGGTTTGGTTCTTAGATTTGTGTGACGACTGTGACGTAACTAAAACATCAAAAGGTAAAGTATAAAGTCAGGATTCTCTTAGGTCAGTAGTCAGTACAGTAGCTTGCATGCAGGCGACGACCTCGGTGACGAGACGACATTTATAACTAAATTATTAAAAGGTAAAGTATAATTTCAGGATTCTATAAGTCCGTACAGTAGCGTAGAGTACAGTAGCTTAATAGAGTACATCTATCTACCATCTCATTTCTAAAGCAGAAAAGCAAGTCGTGATAATAAAGGCTATCCTTGAACAAAAGCTCCGTAATGAGCATGACACTAAACGCCAAACTTTCCTATTACAGGAGTCATTCAAACGGACAGGCAGATCCATTATAACTCGCCCTAAGAGTGGGCGGTCCGTTTTCTTGACAGTCGATATGATAAATTGAAGATTACAATTGAGAGTGTCACTTCGCAAATGAGGCAGTCGTTCACAGATAACTTTATCAATTACTGAAGATATCAATATTATTGGGAAATATGTGAAAAACATTTGGCTCAGAAGATGGGGAAGTAGATAAGAATTAATCTCCAGGTCCATTATGAAATTAACTTTCGATGTTTCGGACCGAAATTTCGTGCAGTTCGTACCATGCCTCACATTCATTCCGAAGACGACATGTGAATAAATCCAATGAAATATTTCATGGTACTCAATTGATTCGTATTTTGTGCGTATTTCGGTTCCAAATTTCGAATTCGTCTAATCACGAAAAACTAATTTGACAATTGTAAGCGTATATTTTAGCAGTTCAGCGTCTTTAGTGCGTAAAATTAACTACCTACTGCAATCCCATACAAACTGGACACTGGACGATACGTTCTAGCTAACGATTTTCAAACGAGTTTTTTGTGATTTCCTATCGGAATCTGTTATATCGATGATTACAAAACAATACAATACTATCGGGTCACACATCGCCTTGGCACATCACGTCCTCACTCGCTATTATTCAATTGGCGGGAAAACGGACAAGATGGCTGACCTGACTGACATTGGTTTCTGATTATAAGTTACTAATCCTTGCAAGAAGTTGATGTGATAAGCTGAAGATAGCGCGATGGCGTTAAATGGGATATCTTGGGCTGTCAAGTATTACTCTGTGGTCAAGTAGAAGACTAGGCTGATGATTATATTCTTATTTCATACACACATGTCCTCAACCTAGCTACTACGTAAACTAGCATTGGTGAGGCTAATTTACTAAGTTTAATACTAAATTCTAGGTTTATTTCCAAATACGCTGAATTTCATAATACAACACAACATGTTACTTCAAACAACCTCAAAGGCATACAAGATAAAGCACACAGCACAAACATTACTATCTCAAAACAATCCATATTTTATTTGAGTACTGACGCAAACTTACTCTAATCGTAAACGCAGTAGATGCTATTACTTATTCTACAGCTGTGAATCAATACGAGCTTCTGAAGCAGGCGAGTAGCGCCATCTATTATGCAGTAGCGGAATCGAGTACCTCAACGCTTTGCTCTCTAGTTCAAGCGCCTGCCGTTGAGGTTCATATCTGAATATACTATCCTCACCGGTAAAGTTGCATGTCGCTGAAACCGGTCAGCGCCACGCGTCACGAAGTTATGTTATGATTTCTCAGTGGTATAATTGCGATGACTTAGGATGCAAAATTAGCCAGAATGATGACATGACCACTAAGAGCCTTATTCATAATCATACTTTAAACAACGGTTAGCTTAATATGTGTCTTTCAAGTCTGTCATAATCTTAGTTCGTTGACATTTGATTTATAAATGTTAAGGAAAGATAATCTTTCGCAAGTATTTTTAAATCAACAGACGGAAAGGTTTCCTTGACTTGAATTTGCAAAGCATTACGCTAACCTAAGATATAACAAAGCAAATTCCTTTCTAAGACCGTCGAAACGGTCAGATTGGTGGACTTTACGAGTGACCTTGCGTGTATCAAAGAACGGAACAGTGGTCTTGAATAAAAAGTATCTCATTTGTACAATACAAATACAACTGACCCAAAGTTGCTCGAAGCGATCGCCATAAAAAAGAGCCTAATACTTGTTAGTTTATTGCATAACAAGAACATAGGTCTCTGGTTTCATGATAGTTTCTCTGCGAAACGCAGAAAAATCTGTAAGCGAGCTATCGTAGTATAGCATTTGAGTTTTTTGATCTAGTAGTAGATTATGAAGCGATCGATCGTTGCTATTTTCGTCAGATTGATCCAAACGATGAATCGTACATTAGTAATTAAGAAACAAGTAGTATAATCGTAAAGCCGCTGACGGCCAGAGTAGTTATTAAACTAGTTCTTAACTGGTTACATTATAATAACACAAAATGAATACAAGAAACAGGTGCCTTACACTTGAATCGAATGACAATTTTAATCCAATCCCAATTTATATTTACTGCTGTCAAATTTTTGTACTCTTGAATATAAGGTTGAATTTGGCGTTAGGTTTGCTGTCAAATATAGTACGAAATGTCATATTCCAATACTTGTCCAATACCGATCGCATTCAAGAGTAAGACCCCTGAAGGTGACAAGCCATTAATGCTCGGCTAGAACACCCAACAGTCATACAACAGTCAGTCGTTCTGAGCTTGTTTGACATGTAGTATTTAAAATAAATAAATAATGCTGGAGAATCCACACATCATCATCTAGCCCCAAGGTAAGCTGCTGTTAAACTGAGCTGTATTATGGGTACTAGATGACTGATATATATTTAATACAATACAATACATAAATATATAGTTTTTATTATAATATATAGAAAATACCCAGAGCACCTGGAACAAATATTTGTAGATCGTACAAACATTTGTCCCGAGGCGGGAATCGAACCCGCAACCTCTGCGTCGCAGGCGGACCTGCGCCCGCTGCGCCACATCGGTCGTTACGGCTAAGATAATTTGGATTTAGTGCTTTACCAGGAACAGCATACATACCTCTTATGTACTA
Organism: Colostygia pectinataria; assembly: GCA_951394395.1. Classification (NCBI taxonomy): domain Eukaryota; kingdom Metazoa; phylum Arthropoda; class Insecta; order Lepidoptera; family Geometridae; genus Colostygia; species Colostygia pectinataria. The sequence goes on along the minus strand of OX596374.1, from coordinate 5,044,740 downwards.
TTATCAAAAAACTACGAGTAAAGCCGCATGGCTTGTGCATATTACGAATTGGCTAGCTAGACAGTACTGAAAGTAAAGTAAGGCTAGACAGTCGAGCAGTGTTTGCTTGCAAACACCCGACCTATTTGAAACGAGGCACATATTGCGGTTTCCTACATATTTGGCCTTGTCTCCGTCATATTACAAGAGATATTAAACAGCCTTTTTCAGCTTAGAAGACTACTTTGTCTGGTGGACTTTTCACAGGCTTAGTGATGGATGGATGAGAAATGCGGGTTCGATTGAAGCCAAATACTAAATTTCCCGGAACATAATATATTAGTATGGTTTAAGTGTATGCCAATCTAAGGGCCGAACATGGTATGGTAAACGTGTTTTTAACCTCTGTTAGCTAAAGAACCTACAGACCAACTAATTACTACCTAAACTCGTACTCGAAGTTCGGATCAGTTGTCAAATACGATCTGTTGAGGAGTACTAACAATCTGACAGACGAAAGCAAATTTTGCCAGACCTTTTACTGCTGTCAAATTTTTGTACTCTTGAAAAAAAAAGTTGAATTTGGCACTAGGTTTGCACTCAAAAGTATGAAATGTCATATTCCAATACTTGTCCAATGAACACCGATCGCGTTCAAGACACATCACACATCTCTGGTGGAAACGCAGCCTTAGGCCCCTGAAGCAGAGACGCTTCGCTTGCTCGGTCAATTACGAAGATTGGCGATGACAGATTACTTCTGTATTCCCACCTGGACCTTATATTAGTAAAGTTATCTTGCACACTGCAAAGTAAGCTATGTGCACGATAGCTAACTACTACTTAAGCTGCGCCCTAACGAGCTAACTTTAAGCGCTCTGGTGGTTTGACCGCTACAGCTGGTGTCAGTTTAGTGGAATACATATTTAAGGGGACTCGTGACATGGGTATGATACAGTAACCTAAGAGTAGTAGAGTTCTTTGTGATAGAGCGCGTCCGGGGAAGGACTACCACCATACTTATTTCTGCCACCAAGCAGTAATGCTCGCATTGCCGTGTTTCGGTTCGAAGGGTATGGTTTCCGCCGAAATTACAGGCACATGAGACTTTCCATCTAACGGCTCAAGGTAACACGCAAGTGATATCTATGATGTTGCATGCGTACATAGGCTACAGTAACCGCTGACCATCAAGTGGGCCGTACGCTTGGTTACTAGATTAGTGGTATAAAAAATATATATAAGTATATGGATAACGAGCGCAGTGCAGTGTTACGCAGAGCTTTAAGTTATAAAGTTAATTCGACCTATTGTTTCTCTGGCTACATACTGCTACTATACATATTACATAGTGCCCTTCGCTGTTATGGTCAGGCGTGGCGCTTACACAAGGCAAAAGACTTTAGCAAAAAAAAAAATAGTTTTAATTTATTTGGACAACAGTTGCAAAAACTACAAAGTTATTAGTAGATTTAATAAAATAAACATTTTAATGGGAACTATAGATGTTCAATTCTATCGCATTTCACTAGCGAATGCTAAACAGGCACACACGATAGCTCGAAACGATAACAATCATACATAAGCCGAGTAACTGACACCTAATGGCCTCTACAGACGTGCCGACAATACAAACAACAAAGAGCCAATCTGATTGAACCAGATATCTGTGCTCCCAGAGATAGTTTATTGTGCAAAAGTTCCAACTTAACCATTAAAAAGTATTTTTTTAACCACAAGGAGAAGCCTTTGCTAGCAGTGGGACACAACAGACTAATCGTAATCGTAACCTGTTTCGTCGCATTACTGGGCAAAGCTATAAATAAAAAAAATTGAGCTGATATTAAAAAAATGTGATAGCCCATGGCACTGAGACGTGGTCGCTAACTATTGGTCTTATTCAAAAGCTCAGTCTTTCAACGAGCTATGGAAAGAGCTATACCAGGAGTTTCACTACTTTTAATCAACGATCGGCAGAAAATCGGCTATAAAATCAGGCAGTCTGTAGCGCCTAACACAAACTGACACCTACAATTCCGCGTCCATTCATACCGATCATTCACCTTCGTGATTTACGTGACTGCTACGCCCCATAAACGTGCGAATTGCACAAATTACCAGATAGTCAATTCAAATTGTAATAAATTACATCGCATAACCTGTAATGATACTGCCATTTATGGCAATTAAATCGCAATTTCAATATAACTAAATCTCTAAATATCTATCTAGCTAGTATTACTGAAACATTTAATAACCTAGTTTTTTTTATAATTAATGACTGTTCCCATACTTGAAAACCGATCAATTAATGTCTTTTGCTAGCAAGTATTTCATTTAATTCACCTGTGATTCAGATTCTCAAAGCGAATTAATATTTGACGTGCAAGACACCTCTGTTCTATTCTATTATTAAACGAGGTGAACGACCACCCATTTATCCATTTACTCGGAACTGATTAAATGAAACCTGCCGTGGAAAAAGTCGATACTAAACTAAGCACCTTTCTACCGCATAGCAAATGAATCCCCCTTTTTTTTTTCCTTTTTTAAATGGCAGTCTGTCTGTTTAGACAATATTGCCAGTGTCAAGTAGTGTCGACGTATACAACATCAAAGACGAACAAATTCGAATTTTCAATTTGACGAACAACATTCTGAAAGAAATGATGGCGTCCTTTCAAATTTTTCTAGGAGAATCTTCGACCAAATTACAAACCAACATCACCCTTCCATTTCAATCACTTACACGAATCCCCCTTACTCTTGAATACAATCCTATTCACAAATGGCATGATGACAGTAACCAATAATCATTAAAATCACTCTTTCACCTTATGAAAAAAGATTCAAGGAATTCAAAAATCATATATCATTTTACATTAGATGCGAGATTGATAATATTTTTAATAAAATAAAACTACAAAATACAGCAATCCGCCATGAAAGGTTGAACACCGATCAGGAGCATCTAGGCTCTCTGATTGGTGGTATCAAAAATATTGCAGAATTTTGAACCTTATTACTAAAATTTTATATTGAAAACTGACATGATGACGTCACCGCTGTCACTCCGCGACTCAGCGCGTTTTAGCGTGAATTTTAAAATTCAAATTTGAATCGCATTTTTTAACTACTAAACCATTGATTTCTGGAATAATAGGTTATTTATTGCCTAGAGTCGATACTTCTGAATACAATAGAACAGTTTTTCAAAATCAGTCATCATGCCTATTACAAAGTCTGCATGTATTGAACATACCATTCTTGTGGTTTAAGTTGGCTTAGTTGTGAGTATGGTGTATATTATAGGCAACCTTACTGCAAATCTGACACAGACACTATACGTTTACACACATGGGCCAAAAGAGTAACATAATCGCCACTATGTAATTCGACCGAACCCAGTTGTGCGCTAGTATTGCATTATAGCGTACAGAATGGCACAATTTCGATCCCAGTCGAATGCCAAGTTTACCCTATTGATCTGTGAATATGTCCAGCATCCACTCCAATTACTTAGAGCCTAGGAATGGGTTACGCCAGGGAAGTTACAAGTTACGGTAGTGACTGGACATTCCAAGGAGTTTTGTGGGTTAAAGTTTGAATATAAATATTGCCCCTTCGGAGAGAAATCCTTCTGATGTTTCTTGCTTGCCTGTTCTAAAAATTAACAACTAATGTTCGGCGCGGTCAAGTGCGGTATCATATTGATAGATCCAGTGCATGCTAAGCCGATTATCCTGGCCATATATCAATCGTTAATCATGTAGGAGGCCTTAGGGTGGCCTATGAAAATATGTGCCAAAGAAGGAATGATTCTGTGAAAAGAGCATCACGGTACAAAATTATTCTTTGCGAATTTAAGCATGTTAATAAATACGCTTTACTGTAATATGCGACTTGAAGCGTATGGTGTTGCTAATGCGATTAGACAAAGGGTTGAGTTAAATTTATGTTATAAAAATAATTAATAATAACTTAATATCGATTTGTGTCGGTGTGTTTGAAATCTGTTATGAGTATTATTTGGTTTTTAATCATCCCTTATGAATCAATCCGGAAAGTGATAAACCACAAATAAAACTGACACTGTCCACATAAAAGTGAGTGATTGGGTCAATTTGGGTCATAAACTCATAAATCATAATCAACCACCAGGATCCAATGAAGAAAATAGCAAGCTATTCGCGAATGAATATGTTTCATCTAGGTAAGCTTGCTCCGACGTAGGATCAGAGGAGATAGTGTTAAATAAAACCCCTATTGAAGAACAGCAAGAGCGTTGCACATACGTACGAATTGCACGCGCAATGCGCTGACGTCACCGCGGAAGCATAGGACGTGCGCGCAGGTGACTAACCTATCTATTGTGTATTTGTGTGGGCAGACGCAATCGGTTCGCGTTATTGGCGACAGGACGCGTGGAACGGTCCGCACGCCGCATTCGATTTGAGACGCCGAATTTATTGCTGCTTACCTATCAGCTCTCAGATGTTTATTGGGAGTCGTCTTTTACTTGTATAATCTACAGCTAAAATACAGAATAAACTGGTCAGAGCGCTCCTGTAGTCATAGAACAGGTATTAGTACAACATGTGAAGTTTTGTAGGAAAGTTTAGGACGCATTTCATTAATGACAAAAATCGAAAAGTGGACCTGTGAAATACCCCCACATTTATGGTGTACAGTCAATTATTATAGACTAAAATTCCAAAAAGAGGAAGGATTACTTTGAAACGTCTTTTACAAACTAGGTCAGCTTATGCCAGTGAATATTTAAGGCAGAATCAGCATCGTAGTGCGATCGCACACCTCGGCAAATAACAACACTACACGCGCCTTGCATAACGCTAACAGAGCCAAGAAAGAGCTCAAATTGTATCGTATTCGTTTCTGATTTTTCAAAATTAGTAAAATAGGATTGCACTAAGTGTACTGATCCAAAGGACTGATAGCAAGCTAACCCAATTGTGCCCAAACCAACATTATCACAAGCAGAACATTACATTTGTATGTTAATTGGAATATATTCAACCGCCCAATGGCCAGCAAGGCAAAACTTTCGGACACATACAAACAAACAAACGAATGAGAGTTTTGATCAGAGCTACGATATTTGCTTAGGACTGATTGCAAATTCAATAAAGGTTCTGCTAGAGGTGCCTTGCCTACTGATAGGTACATAGCGATTACACCATCGTCTTCGGAAAAAATTTCGAATGGCAACCACGAACTAGAAAACGAAAAGTAGGACGGCACCCACTCGATGGACCGATGACATATAAGCTATCGCAGGAAGTCTGGATGATAAAGGTTTAGATCTGTCGTCATGGGTTTCTTTGGGGGCCTATGTCTAGCAGTGAACGTCTATTGCCTGATTGACGATGATAAACCATCGTCTCTCCGGCTGAATATTACAAACAGAGATATAATCAAAGAATTCGTTAACTAGCATTCGAATCATAAAGCGCTTTAAAGGGTTACCATATTTTAATTTGGTCATTGACATAGAACAGGGTGACGAAGATAGAACTAGTGATAGCGACGAACGAAATATTAGGTATAATATTTACGTCGAAATCGTGTGACATTTTCGGAATGTCCAGCCTCTACTGACTCACTTGGCAACTCTACTTCCATTAGATTATTTTCAACCGCTTAGGTAATTTTGTACACAGTGTGAAGTGTATGTTTGTTTTATCTTTCAAATGTTTAATTTGCAAGGCCAACAATTTTATAGCTGATATTTCAGAAAACTCAACAAGTAATTTACGTGTTGACTTTGATGGCGCAGCGAGAGCGCCCGGCTATGGCGCGGCATCGACTCTCGACGCGGGTAAATGGTCTAGGTGTATTACCATACCATCGTAGTGCAGTTTCAACACAGGCAATCGTAGTGCAGGGTCAGGCAATACCACACCACAGAATAAGAAAAAAATATATCTATGTAATTGTTTGTGTGTGTACTAGTGGAATGTTTATTGAATGTGACAGATTTTCAAGCAAACTTCATATTCCAGCTGCGGAATACAATTACCGAAAGCATTTTCTAGGAGTTGACTTTCGGTAATTCTTTATTCTATTCTTTGTGTATGTAGTTCCTTCCTACACATTAAAAGGATCACACCCAGAAAATGTTAGAGACTTAACGTTTTGGTTGTGCGTTGATTGTCAGTCAGTTTGTTGTGTGTTTATGTACCTCATCATCATCTTCGGGTATCCCGGCGATACCGGCGTGAGTCAGCTTGCTGGCAGGCAGAAGCTTCCTCCATACCAACGATATAGCGTTCCTTTCCGTTTTTACGACCGAAAGTATCCAATCCCTGTACAATTTCTCACTTTCACAATTTACAATTACACTGCAGGAATGGGAGTACATAACAAATCACTTCAGTAATAGCCTTTATAAAAAGAATGGGGCAATCATTAAACTTCGTAAACTATCAAAAAGGAACGTGGAATCTTCTGTTTCTATAAAATGAGCACAAGTAGTAATGAACGTGGGACGTCTTCGTGTATTTATCGACAACTGCAAAGATTGCAGGCCAACCTCAATCAGGGCCAAAACAATCGAAGATAAGACAGAAATATCCGCGTGTGATCAGACTACGTCACGTAAGATCATGACATTGGGCGTGGTGATACAACAGCATCGCTTACACTAGAACTCTAACAATGTTGCAGCGTTGTCTTTGCTAAAGTCTTCGCTAGAAGCACGCAAGTTTTCAGTTAAATGTGATGTGAGGATATAAGGCGAACAGCACATGAATGCATTTGGTATTTCCAGGTATTTCATTCTTGCAGAAACACTGGTGTTTCAACCAATGGTGTCACAATCCGCTGGTGTGAACGTTGCTTTCTTCCGACTGGGTTGGCACCACGCCAACACCCCAGTCCGGTCGTAAAGCTACTTTTATTATCGCAACATCGGTCTCGCGACAAGAGATGCGATACGGGGTGTAAATACGGGTGTTCGATCTTGAGTGGGATGCTTTACGACTCCAGATGATGGACATACAATATTTGGGCAATAGAGGCCCGGAAAGACGGACTGCGGATTATGTTATGGCAGGAAAATAAATGTTATAGCAGGCGCTTGGTTTCTTTTTGTTAATACGTTAGATTTAAAATTACTTTCCGATCCTGTCTAATAATGGCTGACGAGTCTAGTGATGAACGGAGTATTTTATTCTTACAAAATACTCCGTATCTTTATTTTCGTTTAACAAGTTAATAAAATAAATAAAATATAGAAACTAATAAATAACTAGTATAAGAATTTTCTTCTAATATACTTGACCTTTATAGCCACTTATTTTTTTTAAAAACCCTGGCTCCGTATTTGCAAAATTAGGAAAGTTTGATACTTTCCATTTTGCTATTTCTCCAAATGGTTGAATAGTCTCCAATGATCCTAAAGTAACGCTACGGAACAGTTATTATGCGCAAATTAGTCTCTTATAAGATTTTACTATTTTCGCCCGCCGTCTTGCGTCAGATCTTTTTCACAAATCAATGATTTACGATTATTAATTGTCCTTCAATCTTCTTCTAAAAAAATCTCAGCTTCTGAGGCTATATTCTTGTCTACTATTCAGCTTATGTTGGTGATAAATTGATAATAAGTTAGTTCAGTCAAAGCAGTCACCGTTAAAAGCTGAACAACGATGATTGTAACGATTTATTTTTTTTAGCTCGCAACACGCAGCGGATTCTCCTAAGGTTTTGTCAAATGGTCATATAACTAAATACACGTCTCTCTGAGTGGTTGTATACATGTCATATAAGTGTAAACGTGTGAGTAAATACCGTAACGTAAAGTGGACAACATGTGTTAGAATAAACTGAAATTTATTATTAAAATTTGTTTTCCATCTCTACATAGAAGGAATCTGATGTGAGCCACCTTTTTGCGAGGTTAATTTTGCGACAAACAGTTATTAATTAAATAACAATTAGTTATTTGTTCTTATAGTGTAAAGTTATGAACCATGAAGGTTTTTTTTTATACAACTGAAGTGGCAACCAAACGTACGGCCCATAAGATGGTAAGCGGTTACCGCAGCCTATGGACGCTTGCAATACCAGTGGTATCACTCGCGGGTTGCCACCTTGAGGCTAAGATCGAAAGCCTCATGTGCCAGTAATTTCACTGGAAACCATACCCTTCGCACCGGAGCACAGTGATGCGAGCATTACTGCTTGGCGGCAGAAATAGGTATGGTGGTAGTCCTTCCCCCGGACGAGCTCTATCACAAAGAACTCTACTACTCTTAAATCTTAATATTTCCAAGAACACTAGAAAATTTTGTAGTATATCATAAATAGAAAAAAAATCCCAAAGATAATGAGAACAGTCCAAATCAGGCTTGTAAAGTGCCGAAAAACGCATTTCAAAGATTAAAAAAGCAATGCAAAATAAAATATATTCCTTTTAACATTATTCCGTTCACGCATAGAAATCAAAACATTTTAAAAAAGATCAATTTCAGATTATAAGTGAAATTCAATTGGAAACAGACTCATTCATGCACGCGGCATTTCGTAGATAATTTAGTGTGCAGTGGTCAGTAAACCAAATTTTTACAATAGACTGTATAAGCTTTTATATTTGACGACTTTGGTAGCGCGGTGCGTATGTTGGTTGAGAAGCGATAGGTTGCGGGTTCAATCGGGACAAATAATAATAAATAAATAATAAATAATGCTGGACAATCCACACAGCATCATCTAGCCCCAAAGTAAGCTGCTGTTAAACAGAGCTGTATTATGGGTACTAGATGACTGATATATATTTAATACAATACAATACATAGATAGATATTTTTTATTATATATAGAAAATACCCAGAACACCCGGAACAAATATTTGTAGATCGTACAAACATTTGTTCCGAGGCGGGAATCGAACCCGCAACCTCTGCGTCGCAGGCGGACCTGCGCCCGCTGCGCCACATCGGTCGTCAAGAAATGTTTGCATGATCTGAGGATATTAGTACCTGGTCTAGATGTTTCTGTGTATAATGTTGTTATGTGATTACAAAAAAGTATCAGTTATCTTGTTCCCATCCCAATGTCGAATGGTGAGATTGATAGCTTCAAAAGAGTAGGATCGTATGAGTTGGTGATTCGGGGCCCTCCTCGTCAATGTGTGAGAACACAGAAACCAGTGGCAGGAGGGGGGGCAACCTATGGCAGCCATTTGCAGACCAAGAAGGATGGGAAGCTGCAGGACAGCAACCATATCGCAACACCAGGAGATAAGTGAGGTAGGAAGACTGCAAGATGTTTTATGATAACTGGTAATAGTGACCAACTCTGAAGACGGAGTTTATAGGCCGCCCGTAGGCAAACAAGCAGTGAGTAAAAAAGGAGTGAAGATAATATATTTAATCAAATCAAATCAAAAGTGCTTTATTCAGTAAAATCACAAAGATCCCTTTGAAACGTCTTACAAGCTAGAAAAATTTACGCCGGTTCCAAACTGGCAACAACACCGGCTGGGTTTCTATCGGTTTTTTTGGCATGACCCTTGCTATTGTTATGGATGTCGTGTAGAATGATGATGATATTACAATTTTCCCTTATCTGAATTAATTTCTAGTGCATGACAGATGCTTACGCAAACCACAAGGCAACACTGCAATACGTTTTATGTAATACATTGCGTTTTGCGGTCACAAGTTTATATTGTGAGATTGTGTTCATGTATCAATGTTTGCGTCTTTAAGTTTTGATTCAGTGCAATTTGCAACACACTGGTTATTTCAGCATCTATTGTCATTGTTACTGTTCAATTTTGTCAGTAGAATATATTTCTTTTCAATGGATTCAAGAACTGTACTTTAGTGTACTTTAGCGACTGCATTTGGATTGCAAATCAGTTATGCTCAAAAATCTCATCCAATCTGCAATTTTGCGGCTTAACTTCAGTTCAAAGTCAAACCTTTGTGTTAAACCTGTGTTGACCCTAAAATGCGGCTCAACGGTGCCATGTGTGGTGTACTTGTAGCAAATACTTGTAGGCAGTGAAACTCGTTTGTAAACGCTGTTCATCCGTTCAGCTCATTAAAGGATGTGGAAATTGGTTGAGCGGGTATTCACATGAGTAATTGAGTATTAAGCTTACGCCTATCATCATCATTCCAGTCAATAGACGTCCACTATCAACGAAGTTAAGCACTGTTCCGCGTAGTCACTATTTGGATAGGTGACCGCCTGTGGCAATATCAACTGAGCGCTCCCGTGCTTCGGAGGGCTCGTTAAGCAGTCGGTCGGTTTTTCAAAGTTTTTAGGCCATGACAGAGGCCGTCGGGCGACCTAGAAACTCTGTCACCAGAGTTGGCCGCTGACTCATACGAGCTTACTTACGTCCGCTGGATATAGGTCTCCCCCAAAGAACTTTATGACCTCTACCATCCACTGTCTTCTGCTGTCGCCCCGTTCCGCGCTGTAACTTTGAAGAACTCTAACCAATTGCCTTTAGTCGAAGACTCGAATTAGAACCAGTGTGATAAAGGCAAATATCTTAAATAAACTGTTCCGCTAGTAGCTACCAGAATCCAGTAATTGTTCTAGTAGATTTGCACTCAAATATTTAATAGGCGCTCCATTGAGCGGTGTGAATTAATTAAATGCGTACTGATTCCCCACACGTTTCAGCTCGAACTTGACCGTACACATTCTATATTCCACCACAGTACCTGCCACAGTTAGTACAGGAGTGTGACTCATTGCCACAGAATAAGATATAGTCACTACACCGGTTTATTCAATGAGTAGCAGAGTCGCGGGCGCACCTTCGTTAGGAGAATATCTAATGGTGGCACGCCTCGATGGTATCATGTTTATTTTTAAGAACGCATTCGCAAGGGTTTCTAAAGCTTAGGAAAGGGGCATGTATTGTTATTGTTTTATGTTTTTTAAATAAAAATTGACACCGACTCATCCTAATCTCTCCTAATTGTGTGTGACAAATAAACATATTGTTCATTATGACAGCCTTCTATGCTTGGGCACTGGCCTACTCTCGAGCGACAGTGATTGGGTCTTATAATCCACCACGCGGACCCAATGCGGATTGGTGGATAGCAGATGTCTTTCGAATTTTAGTTCTTGGACATGCCGATTTCCTCACTATGTTTTCTTTCACCGTATTAGAGCAAACAAAACAAATTGTTTCTTATATTCAACTAGCAGTCCTTCCCAGCTTCGCGTGGGTGCAATGAAACCTCACCCGTGCAAAGCCGGGGCGAGGCGATATGGTGAAAGAATTTTTGAAATCGGACCAGTAGTTTTTTGAGTTTATTCGTAACAAACAAAAATACAAATGTTTCCTCTTTATTATATTAGCATAGATAGATTTAAAATCCCATCAATGTAGTTCAGCCGTTACGCATATGAGTGGGAACAAACAAACACACAAACTTTCCCATTTATTATAACTAGTATGGCTACAATGCTATAAACTATTTTTCTGTATAACGTTTTATGATGACTTATGTGATGATGAAAAACCACAGATATCAGATGGCCTCTTTTGAGTGTTCAATAAGCTACCAATAATTATTGTTATCGACATTTTTTACTACAACCACAGAATAAATGAAAGTATCTATCGCATCACTCAATTAATGGACGGTATCGGAACGTATTCGAGAGATGACGCTTTGGGAGATGTGGTCTCAGAGCATAATAAAATTCAATAGAGCTTAGCTAAGCTTAGTAAGCCTAAGGTATTATTATAAAAGTTTGTATATGTGTCAGCCAATGGCAAGTATGAGGGCATTTTGCGTAGAAAAGCGATATTTCGTGACAGTTTTTGTGGTTCTGCATAGATCCGAGAATGCTCTGAGTTTAGTTGTCACCAACATAAGTTGATCTACGATATTTGTCGCGATTATCGTTTATCGCTTTCAGGAGTAGACGGTTTATTTATTAACTAATAATAGGTCGCCTGAAGGCCTCCATCATGGCCTAAGCATTATTACTACAAAATTTCGCACTAGATTATGAATATTATGACCTACATTCAATAATAGGATACCTTGTACTGCACCACGCGAGCACAGTCACGGGCTGAAGCTAGTTTTAATTAAAGTTACGGCAATATTAAAATGTCGAAGTTATGGAATATTAGGGTGCATCACCCGTTTCGATCGGTATCGCGCGATCTAAACCACTGGCTTTATTGATTGAGGAAAACCCTATGTTTATGAGTATTTATCGTCACGTCATTGTGACAACTTAGGCGGCTTGCCCATATATGAAGCACCAAAGTGACATGACATGAGACAGTCACAGATATACATGACAGATCAGTAATGAGAAGAAGATTTATAACCTGAATTATCTGCCTGTCGACAATTTTTTTTTAATATTAGTGTGATGCTAAGTTCGTAAGTTGCCCTTGGTTATAAAAAAAAAAAAAAATTGAGGTAAGGGTACTCGTCGCTTTTCCTATCGAGGTTTACGCTCCGCTTCATCAGATCGATAGAACTAGTATTAACTAATTCAGTCCGTGTTTAAGTTTGCGAGTGGTTCACAAAGTTACTTCTACTGAGCTTTCGCGGCACCGTTTTCGAAGTTAAACTAGCTTCCGAGTCGTATCTGGGATAATGCTTTTGATATAGGGCATTTTTTTTTCATGTCAGCAAGTGACAAGACAATTAAGGAGCCCGCTTGATGTTAGGCACCACGCCTGACTATTACAGTTGCAGTGCCACCCAAAGCTTAAAGTTTTTAAGTGTTTGCGTATCACCCCGAGACATTGTTGTTAAGTCTCTTTCGCCCAGGAGCTTCACTTGCTACAGTGCCCTTCAAACCTAACTAAACACAGTAATGCTTGCACACTACTGCTTGGAGGTAGAATATCTGACACTGCGATGGTACCCACCAAGACGGACTCTTGCTGAAGACTCTGGGATCTAGACCACTAGGTATGATTACATAACAACACACCAGGGGCCATACCCATGTTTTTTTTTTTTATACTACTAAAATGGTAACCAAGCGTACGGCCCACTTGATAGTCAGCGGTTACCGTAGCCTATGTACGCATGCAACATCATAGATATCACTTGCGTGTTACTACCCTAAGACCTTAGATGGTAAGTCTCATGTGCCTGTAATTACACCGGAAACCATACCCTTCGAACCGGAACACAGCAATGCGAGCATTACTGCTTGGCGGCAGAAATAGGTATGGTGGTAGTCCTTCCCCGGACGAGCTCTATCACAAAGAACTCTACTACTCTTAATCCAATAACAATTCGAATCCAATCCCAATTTTAATCCAATTCTAATGTATATGCTATATGCTGTGTTTGTAAACCTGGTACGTAACCGTAACGAATAAGACAATTTCATTGAGATTAATTTGGCGCTAGGTATGCACTAATGAGTACGAAACGTCTTAATTCCAATACCGATCAATTGAGTAAGGCCCCTTATGGTAACTACAAAATGTTCACTTTAAATTGTCTAATCGCTGCGCTTTGTCCAACACATTCCTCTAGACCCCAGAAACGAACCGTACCGTACCACACATGTATGTATATCAGTAATTTGTATGCAAAAGACGGACGTTCAGACACAATACAATGTAGTTACTTACTACACAATACAATGTAGTTACTTACTTACTAATATAACGCGTAGTGTGAACAGAGATATTGGTAATTTTTATGCCGGCACTTCACTTGGCATATTTGCTCAAATGTTTGGCGCTATACAATTTCGAGTTGACTCTGTACTGATGAAATACCACAAATATTTGAAAAAATATGCCAAGTAAGATGCCAGCTCTATTATACCTTAAAGTCGGTATCAAACCAAGAGTGGTTTTTTTTTTCTTCAACCCATATTGCCCCACTGCTGAGCAAAGGTCTCCCCCAAATCTTTCCATCTGTCTCGATCTTTGGCAATCTCCCACCACTCCATTACCATTTCTTCTTCTTGATGTGTTCGAAGAGTCGATTAACATGTAAATTTTCTTAGTTTCCTTTTAACCGAAATAAACCTGTTTCTGTAAAAATCTAGATCTGTAAAAGAGTGTTTTCATAATTTATCCTGCATAACGTCTGTCGTGAGAAAATCCTTATAATAGAATCTTTGCGGTATAAATAAATCGATCGATATTTGACGACCAATGTGGCGCGGTGGGCAAAGGTCCGCCTGCAACGCGGAGGTTGCGGGTTCGATTCCCGCCTTGGGACAAATGTTTGTAGGATCTGCAAATATTTGTTCCGGGTGTTCTGGGTGTTTTCTATGTATAATAAAAAATATCTATCTATGTATTGTATTGTATTAAATATATATCAGTCATCTAGTACCCATAATACAGCTCTGTTTAACTGCAGCTTACCTTGGGCTAGATGATGCTGTGTGGATTGTCCAGCATTATTTAAAAAAAAAAAAAATCTGTAAGAAAGATTCAAGAAACCTTTTTGCTACTTTATTTTCAATACCGAAAATACCGATTACCGAAAAGCGAAATTTAAACCATAGCAATTTCAGTAAACCTTTTGCGATTTATCTCGGAGGGTAGATTCAAAATTTACATAAAGTTATTAACTCGCAGACTCCACTTTAGTTGGCCACTTGTGTTTTGCGAAGGTCTATTAGAACGATGTTATTGACATTAGTGTAAGGCTGCGTTTCCACCAGAGATGTGCGAGTATGTGTAGCGAGGGATGTGTTTGTTAGGAATCAATATAATCACTTCATTTACCTAGCCTCGCTCTGACAGCTGAAATTATTCTATTGGTTTCTATAAACACTTTCCTCGCTACACATCCTCGCACATCTCTGGTAGAAACGCAGCCTAAGCGTAGCCGTATGCTGTTATAAAATCTTCCTCTTGAATAACTATCTAATGAAAACCGAATTAAAACCCGTTGACGGCGGGAAGCGACATTGATTTTATAAGTTAAGATTTATACTTCACGGTTCGTGGTGGAAATATCTCCTTAAATGCTCAATTAGTCACTTTCAAGACGAGCTAAATCAACATCTTTATCTGTGAAAATCCAGTAACGTTATTCCAGTAACTGAAAACACAAAGCTCAATTACTTTAGAAAGTATGGTATTTTAGAGTAGCAATGTCAACTCGATAAGGCCACTTAAGGCAGAGGGGGTCGCTTTCCGATGGCCATATAAGGCACAACTGGATCCACATATCGACTTGTGCACTTTTTGTATTGCTCGTACATACTCGCGAAACGAGGCAAAAGCACGTTCCGCTGCGTTTGTAACGAGTCGGAAAATCGAGGAATTTATTGCTTTTCTCACGATTTAATCCCTGGGATTTTATTTTGTTTAGGACATGCGACCCGCCCCGTCTTCGCACGGGTGCTTCAACTATACGTTTAAACCTTTATCTTGAATCACTTTATCTATTGAAGAAAATCGCAATAATCCGTTGCGTAGTTTAAAAGATCTATGCGCACATAAACATACATACATACAGAGGGATAGAAAGCGTGTTACACTGACTTACTGTCGATTCAGACAAAATAAAAAAATCTATACAATAATCAGCAAAAAAAATTCTGAGCGTGAGCGGCTTAGTCCTAAAGATTTGTTTGTCATTAAAATATCTTGTATTGTAATGGATTTCCGCAAAGTAACGCCCGAATCCATTCATCATCATTATGACAGCCTTCTAATGTTCCCACTGCTAGGACACTGGCCTACTCTCAGGCGAGCGTGATTGGGTCTTAATCCACCACGCATGTTATGTTCTTATGTTTACATGGATCAATTTGGTTGCTTCATACAAATTGAAAGGCAAAAGTGAATCATTAGTTAAATACTTGTATTTTTTTGTTAGCACGTGACAAGATGGTCAAGTCG
This sequence comes from Colostygia pectinataria, assembly GCA_951394395.1. Lineage (NCBI taxonomy): Eukaryota > Metazoa > Arthropoda > Insecta > Lepidoptera > Geometridae > Colostygia > Colostygia pectinataria. Next base: position 5,028,902 of record OX596374.1, on the reverse strand, counting down.
CTCGCCTAATGTTATGGTGAATATAATTTGTCTTTTAAGAATCAGTGTTCCTCCAGGCTATCTGATGCATTGAAATTTGCATGCAATACACGGAAGTTCTTGAGGAAAATCGTAGTGCAAAAAGCGACCCGGAGTGAGCGTTCTCGCACTCTGCAGAAGACTCAAATTGAGTTGAAACATTGTCAGTATATAAAGGTACGTTTACAAAACATTAATTAGTTTTCTATTAATGAGGTTATTTTTCAATTTTATAGTGTAAATTACCTACAGAGGGAGCGAACAAAGCCACGGCCTCCCAATGGTCATCAATAAACATCATCGATTGAATTGGGAGCGCTCGTGACGTAGCTGGCTAAGTTGTTCTTAACAGATCAACGAAGTTCAGCACTGTTCCACGTAGCCATCATTTGGATGGGCGACCGCCAGTGGCGATTTCAACTGACCGCTCCCGTGCTTCGAATAGCACGTTAAGCAGTCGGTCCCGCCTTTTTCAAAGTTGTTAAGCTATGACAGAGGCCTTCGGGCGGCCTAGAAACCTCACCAGAGTTGGCCACTGACTCATACGAACTTACTTATCGATTTAATGTTTTTTACATGGTAATCGTGATTATTGAAAACGGCTACCAGATTTAGGTGATTACGTCGATGAGTTGGCCGATTCTCCCACACACAAGTATGTTTGTCCAGCCCTTCAGAATGAGTATTTGGGCTAAATTGAAAACGTTTGAGTACATAGGGGCACGCGGATTCACTTGCGATTACGCAGTTTATTAACTTTTTATGGCATGGAGATAGTCTAAGGTTTTTATGTCATGAGGAACTAACTACGGGTGACAGCTTAGTTGTAAATAAAAATAACAAAAATCAATTATCTTGCCTACTACACAAATAACTTGATCAGTCACAAAACCCCTATTCTAAGGTCCTTATTCATAATCATACTATAAAGTTATGTTAGCTAACACGGGCGTTAAGTTCTCTCGTGATCTTTGTTCAAGAATGACAAGGAATTTATGAATAAGGGCCTAAGCGTTCACGTTTGAGTTACAATATAGCCCAGTATTTCAACAATCTGTTACCGAAAGAATCTGAATAATCGTACATCGATCATGCCTACATTTACAGTAACGTCACAGTAACAAGAAACTTATGAAGTTTGCACGCACAGCAGTATAACCAATCTGAAGGGCAATTCACATAAAAAAAAATTTGTTTCAACTTTTGATCACATTACAATTTGGTTTATATGTCAGCAAATGACGAGACGGTCAAGTCATTCAACTGATGTTAAGCGCCACGCCTGACCATAACAGCTACAGTGTCACCCATATATTTGTGTTTAAAGCTCTGCGTGGCAATGCACTGCGCTCATCACCGCGAGACGTAGTTATTAAGTACGATACTTAAACGAGCAAAGGCCCTATAAGTTTCTGCAGTCCCTACTATAGAAGAAAGAAAGAAAGAAAGAAAAATCATTCATTCGACCACCACAAAGTAAAAGAAAATAAGAATAAATATATGGATACCAAGTGCCTATCTACTGGTTTCATTTCTTTTACATGCTGCACTGTTACATTTTGAAGGTAGCATTTTTAAGCTAAGCTAACGCGGTTATTAGTATTAGTTTATCATTTCAGGAACTAGAGCGAAACACAAACTTCATAAGAGTTTATTAACATACAGAACTGCAGTACCCTATCGATCGGATACACAAATAGCGGAGCTGGATTCCGACTGAAATCGGAAAATCGGAATAACAGACCAAGTTATACAGCTAACAAGTAAATAACTAGAAATTGTATACTTACAAGCTAATTGCCTTTCAGAGAGTTTAGTATGAGTTACCGATTTACTAAGTCGGTAGCGTATACGGTAAACTAAAATTAAATATTAGCCAATAAGATGGCCCCTTGGAGCGTTTTTTGATCTGTTAAGAACTACATACTTAGCAATGCCAGTCACGACTCACGACATCTTCAACACATTTTAAGTTTCAGTATTACTTATCCTTGAAAAGCAAAACTAACTCTCCAAGGACCGTAATAACAAGATTTCCCGTTTATCAGATAAAACTCAACTCTATCAGAGTTTAAATAAGTTTCAAACTTTTCCCATCTCAGAAGCAATGCAACCCTGTTCCTGTAATTTCCTGGCAGTTTAATTTTACTTTTAAAATGCAATAAGCAGTTGGCCTACTGGGATCTTATACTGAACTTAGCTGTCACAGTTTCTTAAGGCGATTAGATGACCGAGCTATCTCGCCATATCTCGCTCTTACTACCGAGTTTTTAATAGAAGAATCATCATGACAGCCTTCTAAAGTTCCCACTGCTGGGACACTGGCCTACTCTCAGGCGAGAGTGATTGGGTCTTAATCCACCACGCGGACCCAATTCGGATTGGTGGATGGCACATGTCTTTCGAATTTTTAGTTCTTGGACATGCCGGTTTCCTCACGATGTTTTCCTTCACCGTATGAGAGCACTGGCATTGCGCACATACATTTTTCGAACAGAAAAATCCATTGGTGCACGACCGGGTTTGAACCCACGACCTTAGGATTGGAAGGCGGGGTCACTACCACTAGACCACCGGTGCTCAATAGAATAATTCAAAAGGGGAATTTCAGTCTTATGTGGAATGTCTTACTTATTCCATGTGCAAGTTACTTATTGAGGTGAAGGAACTACTACTTGAAACACGGAATTAATCCTTATATCTATACGTTGATGTTGCTAAATCTTCCAATCAATTAGAAACCTTACATAAACGCTTCCCTATAAAAACGTCGATGATAAGTAAATAAATAAATAATGCTGGACAATCCACACAGCATCATCTAGCCCAAGGTAAGCTGCTGTTAAACAGAGCTGTATTATGGGTACTAGATGACTGATATATATTTAATACAATACAATACATAGAAAGATATTTTTTATTATACATAGTAAACACCCAGAACACCCGGAACAAATATTTGCAGATCCTACAAACATTTGTCCCAAGGCGGGAATCGAACCCGCAACCTCTGCGTCGCAGGCGGACCTTCGCCCACCGCGCCACATTGGTCGTCATGTTTTCATGTTTCATGTCATGTCGATGATGTTTTATTATAAACAAACAAAACGACTAAATCCGAGAGGTGGGACTTCAGGGCTCTCATAACAGCTTTCGCTAATTAATATAACAACCATTCAATATAACATGTAAAATATATCTTACTTTACAAAATGCCTCTTGGATTTTTCCTATATACATTTCAGAGCTACCTCTGGGTCACATGATCGCCTCGTTCAATAAGGCCAACCAACTTCACGGCGGTCTAGTCTATAAACAGAACTAGAAGCAAGGTTCTAAAAGTCAGTAATCTGAATAAGGCTACCAAGAACCTTGTACAATAATGTGGCAGGCTTACCTGCCAGACACCGTAAAAACGTCTTTATAGTTCCACTGTGGTTTCATTAGCCTATGAAATTACTATAATCACGACAGCCTTCTAATGGGAATATTAGACTTACTATTACACTTGCCTACTATCGATCGAGAGTGGTTCTCAATCCACCACGCGGACCCAATGCGGATTGGTCGATCGCACGTTTGGTTCTTTCTTGGACATGCCGGTTTCCTCACTTTATTTTCTTCACTGTATGAGAGCTTACCGATGGCATTGTGCAGATTTTTTTTTTTCAACAAGGAAAAATCCATTGATGTTCGACCGGTGCTTCGGATTCCATGCTTTGGAGGTTGGAGGGCACCGGCAAAACTTACTTAATTATGATCGGTTAATTATGACCCACGACCTAAGCGGTCACTATCGCACCACTAGACCACCAGTGCTCGTTATGAAATTACTACAACCGTCGAATTATTATTTGTTGTAGCATGTGCCCTTCTAATTACGCTCTTGTTATCGTGAACATAACTTTACCGGCTACCGACAAAACCAAGGGTATGGAAATGAGCTCAACACGTTCTTAGGGTTCCGTACATCCGAATGAAAAAACGGAACTCTAATACGGTCACTAGTGTGTCTGGTCTGTCACGGCCTATTTGCTCCGAATCTACTGGACTGATAAAGTTTAAAGGTAAACATTATTATTGTAACTATCCAGCAGAATAATTTAATTTAAATCTAACAACCAAACATGGGTTCTCAACTTTTATACATTTCCAAATTGGTTATAAAAAAGGTGTGCAGCAGTGCTACCTTTTCCATCGTAAAGTTTGTTTACATCGAGGTCAACGCCCTCAAACTATCCCCCATCGGACTAATCGGGGAATGAAAAACATCGCGGCGACGACGCCGGCGACACATGTCTACTAATATTTTCGGAATGCGACAATCCTAGTTCATTATGCCAGTGTTTGTTTATTTTTGTCCCACTTCGGAAAGTTTGTGCGAGTCGCGTGTATGATAAAACAGAGTTTGTAGGGCGACCAAAGACCTCCGTCATAGCTCTGTGGTCAAATTCAAATAAAAAAAAACTCAATAAAATTACATCGGATGTATATAGTTTGATACGAAAGTTTAGACTAGGTGAGTTTAAGCCAGTTCCAAGCGCCCCAGCTTAGAAGAATCTGGCAACAAAACAAGCTGGCTTTTGCTGTCCTTACCCTCACTCGATTTTCCTATATTTCATTAACATGTAAATCTAAGATATTGATGGTAAAGCTTTTGATTGTGGGATGAAAACGTCGACTGCAAAGGACTATACCGTGAAAGCCACAGTAATTATGATGATTAAAATATGCCGCTTTATGAACTCATAGTAGTTTATAAGGTTCAATTTTGAGCGTAAATTCGAATTTTACTAAGCTCTATGCGTGTTGACACTGTTTCATACTCCCCTTACTAAATTACATTCAATTCGTGTTATGAACTCGAAACTAGCGTTATGTCATCCAAGCAAGTTGCATGAATCTAAATTTACCGCACACTCCGGGTAAAGAACGACGCAGCCCCAATACCCTACTAGTTGCCACTGAAAATGTTATGTTGACATATTTTTCCTGCTATACCGATATAACGATCTAACGCCCGAATACTCAAACGATATTATTATATGAAACGATATTAACTGGGACCTTACTCTTGAACGCAATCGGTATTTGACAAGTATTGGAATATGACAGAGTAGTAGAGTTCTCTGTGATAGAGCTCGTCCGGAGAAGGACTTAAACCACACCTATTTCTGCCGCAAGGCTGTCATGCTCGCATTGCTATGTTCCGGTGTGAAGGGTATGGTTTCCGGTGAAATTACTGGCACATGAGGCTTTCGATCTTAGCCTCAAGCTGGCAACCCGCGAGTGATACCTCTGGTATTGCAAGCGTCCATAGGCTGCGGTAACCGCTTACCATCTTGTGGGCCGTACGCTTGGTTGCTACTTCAGTTGTATAAAAAAAAAAGACATTTCATGACAACTTACGCCAAATTCAACCTTGTTCCCATGTGTACCAAAATTTGACAGCAGTAAATTAGAATTGGGGGATTGAGATTGCGTTGAAGAGTATTGCCCCTGATCAAAGCTTAATTGATGACATTTTTGTCATTTCTTCATACAACTTTGAAAAAAGTGATGAGTGACTATTTTGACGTTTCTCCACCATTAAGACACCATAAGAGCAATGTACCCTCTAAATTTAATGTTTCTAGAACTCATGGTTTAGGCTGTGCGTTGATCTATCAGTCAGTCACGAAAGCCTTTTTATCCTGATTATCTGATTACGCTGTCAAAGCGCGCTTGAACCGTGTCCACCTAGCCTATAAGCCATTTCAAAAGGTCAAAAGTAGGTATGTTGAGGTATTGATCGTGTCTTATTTTAGGCTATGGGCTCAGTAAAATTAAAAACCACGCAGAGATATCACTGGAAAAGGAAAACTGAATGGGAAAACAATGTTATTTATTTACGACTAGCTGTTCCGCTCGGTACTTTGTCCGCGCGTAATTTGGGTAGATGTATTTTCCTAGATATCTTCCTATAAACCTCACTTATATTATGTTTGCGCCTTTTTTTAGACGGATCGCTAATTATAGGTACCTTGTTATTGCTTCTTCTTCTTTTGTTTTATGGCCTCTGTGGCTAGTTTGCCACAATTTTGCCAGTGTCAAGTGTATTAAATTGATTGTCGCTTAGCAACGTAAACAAACGAAATTTGGAAAGAAACGATGACTTTTCTTTCAAAATTCTCCTGGAAAGTCTTTGACTAAATTACCAACCAACATTACCCCTCCATTTCAATTACTAAAACTTGTGCTAAGTGAACAAGTTAAATTGGATAAACTGCCACCAAATTTACGCAATAAAACTTAAAATAACACGAGAAAAATAATTAAAATGGGAAGACCCATGTCGTTTTGACATGTTAGCCAAAGACAATCCCTTGTTATTGCTATTATAGTTTCATTTATGATGAAACTGTCATTGACGACTGACGATTGCTGAGTATTGTCTTTCTTGTCATTCTATGTCAATGAATAAAGGCGATGACAGATTTTAAAGACACATTAGCTAATAAATTTCCAGGAAAATTTTGAAAGAAAAGTCATCGTTTCTTTCCAAATTTCGTTTGTTTACGTTGCTAAGCGACAATCAAACTAATACACTTGACACTGGCAAAATTGTGGCAAACTAGCCACAGAGGCCATAAAACAAAAGAAGAAGAAGAAGACACATTAGCTAATAAAGGAGACACATCATTCGATTATTTATAGTATATCTATGTATTGTATTGTAAGGTAAGTACTAGCTGATCCGATTATAACACATAATTGATGACGTTTTTGTCGATTTTTGTCGACGTTTTGCGATTTTGAAAACTAACCACTCTTAAACTAACACGCTCTTAAATATTTAAATAAATACTTAGTATTCGGGCATTAGGCTGCGTTTCCACCAGAGATTATTAGCCTTTTATGTAAGTCATTTTGATGGCTACAGTTTCATTAGCATACAGATTTCTGTTGACCTTCGCTCTGATGATAAGATGATGGTACGGAGATAATGGCTTTATAGCTTTTTGCACAAGTCCGAGATGTTAATGATTGACGCGCGTAGGTCATTCTGATAGAAGTTGTATTAACCTATCTGGTCTGTTTTCTAAAGATCTTTACATAGTTTAAAATACTAATATTATAAAGAGAGAATAATTGTGTTTGTTACGAATAAACTCAAAAACTACTGGTCCGATTTAGAGAATTCTTTCACCATTAGAATGCTACATTATCCCTGAGTAACATAGGCTATATTTATTACTAGCAACCCGAACCGGCTTCGCACGAGCTCCCGTGCGAAGCTGGGACGGACTGCTAGGATAAAATAAAGTAGCTCCCCGCCGCGCCGCCGCCGTCTGTCTTTTTGTATACTACGCTCAAATCTTTTAAACGACGCAACGGATTTTAATGCGGTTTTCAGCAGTAGATAGTGTGATTCAAGAGGAAAGTTGATACGTAGTTTAAGCCGTGCGCAGCCATAGCGGGTCACTAGTTAATAAATAAATAAATGTTGCCGGACATTTCACTTAGGAACCATCAAACTTAAACTAAGCAAAGCTTGTACTATGGGAATCAGGTAACTGATAGAATACAAAAAACCTCAAACTGAAACACGTTTAAACGTTTCCGAACGGGCGGGACTCAAGCTCGCAACGTATGACCAACTAAACTTACGACCAACTCGGATGCCGCTAATGATAAATCCATTATTCACGACCAAAATGTAAAGTTTCTAGCTATTTTAGCTTTAAAAATGCGCAAAGTTCTAATTCACCCTGTTAGAAAGTTTGAGGGTGTTGCGCCCAATGCCTTATGCATGAACTGCTACCCTGTGTGAGCAATTTTAGGGTTTGTACTGATCAGAGCAAAATATCTCTTTCAACCAGTGTCGTTTCGCGTTGGTTCCGAAAACATCAAGCTGACAGAATTAAAACCTAAACTATTCTCCCTCCGGTATGCAGTATCTTGATCTGAACGAATCTTTATGAAGGCAAATTGAGAAGGGTAAACACCCTGGGTAACATGTTCAAGAACATCAGCAATTTCTAGGGAGGTAAAATTGTCTGTTCCAACCAGTTGGACATTTTATTTTGGTCAGGACTCCGATTTTTAGACTTACTCTTGAACGCAATTTCAATCAATCAGTATTGGAATGACATTTCATTCTCTTAAGTGCAAACCAAGCTGCAAATTCAACCTTGTTATCAAGAGTACAAAAATTTTAAACAGTAAATTAGAATTGGATTGAAATTCGGATTGGAATGGATAAAATTCCGACTCAATCCCAATTTTCTAACCCAAGTTGAACCAATGAACTGACTTACAAATAAAAAGGATTCTGGACTTTGATAATTAAACCTTACCTATAAGCAGGTAGAACTGACCTGACTTATGGTAAAAAGTAAGTAAGTGGTATTGGTATGGTAATTGATATAAGGGATTCTGGTAAACATCCTAGTTTAACAATAACAAAATGCAATACAGTTACATAAAACAATAACATAAACTTGTGACATCCACAGCAGCTGAAAGCAAACACATTGAGAGAAGCTTCCCTGGTCATATCAAGTTGACGTCTAGTGGATAAATAGAACTGGTAAATTAAGTTCATATGAGTCAGTGACTAACTCTGGTGACAGAGTTTTTGACAGACTCTTTCATGGCCTATAACTGTTATAGAACTGGTTAATCACCATCACCATGATCTGTATAAGTGTCACTGATAATACAGTATTGTTGAGTGAGAGTGACATTGTCAGTCAGTATTCACCAACTGCTGGGTAAGCATCCTCCATTTATTTCCATGTGTTTTATTGTTTATTTCTTCTTCTTCTATTATAGCTTCTTTTATATATTGTTTTATTTCCTGTTGGTAGATCAAATCCAGGAGTTACTTAAACATCACCCTAACCACTTAGTTATTATACCTGCCTATACAATGAGGTTGGTAAAAGCTCTGAAATAAAGATGTTTTACTGACAAAGTCAATAGGCTCAGTGGCAAAACCGTGATACGTAAAAATATTGTGTCTTGATGTGAATGGAAGATGGAAGTGCAATAAGACAGATTTGTTTACATGATCAGCATTTTTTTGACTGGGTGTTGTGGTTCCATAGTCCTCCTTCTGATACCTTTGACACAGGTGTGTTGGCATTTTTTTATGTAGGTAAAGAAATGATGGGGCCATGTTTCAAGGAACTTGAAAATAGCCCCCATACCTGACCAGGCCCACAGCAAGTGTAGTGGTTTTTAATGTATAATGTATCCTAATATTCTACTTAAATTTAACAGGTAGATACCTAATTTTATTATAATTAGAAGCAGTATGTGAAAACTGTACAATTCTAGATTTAGTGGACATGCAACGCTGAATACACTTTCTAGTAAATCTAGGCTACTAACTGCATTTGCACAATTAACATTTTATCTCAATTACTGACAATCTATAGATAAACCTGATATTGGTTTCATAATGGTATGGTTATCTGTTAGTCATTGAAAGTCTGATAAAGTTGTATTTTGTTTATACTGCTAATTCAATGGGTATAAGACATCTGTTTGGATACAATAGGCTAGTTATTTAAAAAATACTGTTTAAGTAACAGTAATAAGGATCCACTACTGAATGACCAGGGAGTCATAAAGCGAAAGAAGCTGACTTACCTTGAAGATGGGCCTGGGATGCCTCGGCGCAGAAGCGGGGGCGGCCGCGGCCGTCGTTGTCGCGGGCACCGGAGCCGGTGACGTCACATGGTCCGCCGGCAAGGACTCCGGGACAGTCTGCAGGGTCGGCCTCATAGTTGTCGACATTTTAACAAATTCACTTGTCCGAACACTTTAACACCTCGCTAGCCGGTCTGCACCGTTCGCATCCTCTGCGGCCGCGCGTTCGGACCGCCCGACCGATCCAGACCCTCACCAAAACGCACCACCTGAGACTCCACCAAACGCCGACCAACAACGCCCATCTAACCGCATTTTGCACTAGAAAAAAACATCGCTAAGCCCTAACGCGACGGTTGGTAGACGTAACGCGTACCTGATTCACTTTCACGTATATGCTAACGATCGTTGAGATTGAAAACGGAAATAGACACGCAAAAAACTATTAGAAAGCTTACGGTGTCTTCTCCTGTCACATAAACACTACGAAGGAATTCACAGTTTCGGCAGTATGACGGCGGGCGAACGCGAAATGATGATGCCCCCGGTTCGGGCGAACGGTACGAAAATTAATTGTGGACGAATAGCCGTCCATTTAATACTAGAATAACAAAAGTCGATCACTATAATCCGCTTTAAAATCCACACATTCTTGAATTCACTCTCAAGATGGCGGATTTTACTCCTCGTAAATGGGCACAAGGCTGACACGAAAACATCAACCGCTCTCTATCAATCCCTTTCTTTTTGCACCATGTGGAACGAGATGGTGATAATGAACGAATTTTGAAACGTCACAGAAAAACTGCCAAATGAGCATGCGCAAGGACTAAATATTTTGAACGCAACTGAACGTTTCGTTTAGTTAAAGTATTAATTTTACATGTCAAAGCAAAAGGTTTTGTTGAGTACTTCTAACTTTTTTATGACTTTGATTGAAATGCCAGAATATGCTGGCCAAAACGAAGAGACACAGAAGCCATAAATTATAGAAGTCAAGTCAAGTCAGTCACAGAAGGAAAAACAGGGTTGAAAAAGTTTGACCTATAAAAAAAAATACGTTTCGTTAGTGCTCCGATAGCTCGCTATTTATTTCTAACTTCCAAAAGCCTAGCAAGTAGCAACATTTTTCGATTGTTATTTATGACAACACCTCCAGCGCCATCTTTATCAAAATGGCTGCCTTGTTGTTGGCGACTGTTGGGTGCTTGTTTGGATTTTAGGTGTTTGTTTCTTTTTAGAGATATGCCCTTGTAATTTGTGTAAAATATTGTGTTATTGGCTGCGCTGCATACGAATCAGGTAAGTGTGTACACACTCGTATGCTTATCGCATGAGAAACAAGAAACATAATAACTACCATCAGCACAACGTGAGCTTTTACTTGTGCTGCAGTTTTTACAATGTTTTCATAATTTAGCTTCAAATTATGGCAATATATCTGCTATTTAGATAAGTTTATTACAAGTAGTTACCGTTAACGCGTTGAGTTTGTACATATTTATATAAGTCGTGACCTTACTCCGTGAGCTACAGTCGCAGAATCGCAACAAAAGAAAGATCAAGAAGCGTAATCAATTTCGCAACTATCTCGATGTTTTCGCGTTAACCGCAAACTAATACGATGTCAACGTGTAAATTAGTAAATATACCGCGCTATTTTTACTGCAGTAGTCAATACAAGTTTGCTTACAACAACATGTGAACCGTAAATGACCTCAACCTCTTGTTCTGTGCTACTTGCCCTACCTACCTACTTGTGAAATGATGGATAGTGGCAATTTTGTAGTACCCAGTAAAATTATGCAAAAATAAATAAGTATGTCGAACTTAAGTCTAAAAAAAACTAGCAAGTCATGCTTAAAAATAACAAATTAGAGTGTAGAATGGTTTATAAATTTGCTAATGGATTCGTTTTCTAGAATAACATAGCGTGGCACAGCTTCTAATTGATCAATATATTTTATAAACAGACTGTGTTTATAAAATATATTATTTTGATCTGAATAGTAAATAATAATAAATATTTAGCTAATCCTCTGTAGCAAATTTATCACAAAATTACTTATAACTTGCATAATACAGAGAAACTACTGTTGCTTTTAGTAGCAAGTATTTAATTTCAATAAAAACGGTGGAAGACATATATGTGGGCTAAAAATTCATGTGTCGCATTTGCAATACAGAAGCCATAGGTAAAATAAACGAAGAACATCTATCTAATTCTAAGTCTAACTGGGGGAATAAGATCTGCACTGACATCCCGCGTTGATGTGTATTGTGTGTTGACCCCCAGCCAGCCCAACTCCTTAAAAAAACAAACATTATTTATCTATACTGACATCCCTCATTGGGGTGTATTACCCACAGTCAATCCAGCTCCTTGAAATAATTGAGATGACTTAGGTAGTTCAGCATATCTGATCAAATCTGATAGATGATTATGTAATTCGATTGCAAACAATTTCACTCGGTTCCAATGAAAACCTGACATATTTTGTATGAATATAGAATATAGCTTTTTGAACAGTTTGCTGATTGAAATCAGATTGCAACTGAGCTGAATCAAGAACAGAAACCTAATGATGACTCACCTGTAATAAATGATAACTTTTGTTCCAGATTAATCATTGCATTGAGAAACCCAACAGTTGCTTGTAGGAGAGCATTTAGATAAATGAGTGGACCCCGTAGACCCTAAGCATAGAATTAAGATATTTCATACCCTAACACGTTAGGAATAGAGTTGAAGATGAGGCCGGCGACGCAGTACTCCCACACGAACACGCAACCCCTCCAGAGCAATGGAGCTAATAGGAACGATCACCAGAATCAGGGGAACCTGAAAACTTTGGGGATGACTTCGGCCATTTCCTTAGCAGGTTTGATTTCATTTTGTGTGTTTTTATATGGATTTGCAGCTGATGTCTTAAGTTCAGGTTTAACATTGTTCTTTAATTTTATAACACTTAAGTAATAAGTAAGTTGAAAAGGCAGTGGTCAGGCCATATATCTCTTAAAACCGATAAACAGAGTTAGCCACTGACTCACGGAAATACTTACTTATGAACTGTAGAGGGTAAGATGGAACTGACATGGTCCATAAGGAAAAAAATGCGATTTGTCAAGTATTGTCTTCCCTTGTCCCTTCTTAATTAATTGACATAAAAATGCTTATGTCAATGAACTAAGATCTCTCCTTTTTCGTCGTGGCGATGGTTCCCTGTGCTATCAGATTTATTGCCCAAAAACTAGCAACGTTGACGGCATTTTCTGTGGCCTCGAACAAATCTTTGAGAAGACGTTGGTGCATTACGCAAGATAGGCAAAGCGATAATAGATACTCAAAATGTAAAATTCCCCCAGGTCCGAAGCCCCTGGACATCGAAAAGAGCAACGAGCTCAGAGAGTCACTGACCCCGTTCGGCGTGTTCGAGTCTGAGGCGGAGATGCACCACCGGATGGAGGTGCTGGGCGCCCTGCACCGGCTGGTCCGTCAGTGGATCCGTGACGAGTCCATGCGCAAGAACATGCCGCCGAGCGTCGCCGAGACTGTGGGGGGGAATATCTACACCTTCGGGTCTTATCGACTTGGGGTATGTGACTATTATACACTGTAACATAATGTCCTTATAAGGCCGATAGGGTGGTAGTACTAATATTTCTTCTGTGTTATGAATGCGCACAATTTTGAAGTTTTTTATTCATGAAATGCGTCATAAACTTTCTTTCAAAATATGACTTTACACTACAGGAGCAGAATAGCTGCTTTTTTCGCCTGAGTGAACTTGGAATATGGGCTCATAGAAACATTAATTTACACGTTATAGAGCAAAAAAATTGAAAATGGCTGTCAATCACTTCAGATGGGTTGTCTAGTGGTAGTAGCCCTTACTTCCGATCTTAAGATCGTGGGTTCGAAACTGGTCGTCGCTCACCACATGCATTATTTGTGTATGTAAATGGTACCATTGTATGAGTTTCATGGTTGGCACCAATTATCGCACAAGCGAGATAGCACGCTTGCTTTTGCCTTTCTATGTGTACTAATATGTAATGATTGTGTATGTAATTCCCAGGTCCACCACAGAGGCGCTGATATAGACGCGCTGTGCGTGGCGCCGCGGCACATCGACAGGAGCGACTACTTCGCCACCTTCTACGAGTTGCTTAAGCATCAGCCGGAGGTAAGCCTAACTCTTAACAGTCACATTAACATATTAGCCAATAGACGTCCACTGCTGGATATTCTTTTTTTATACCACTAACCCAAATATAAAACTACGCCAAATGAATGGAAATTTATCCGAATGAGCTTCCCAATGTCCTCATGACAAAAACAACAACCTTTAAAAGGATAAAGAGGAGAGCCCCGCAAGACCTTATAATATAAACTTAATCGTAATATGGATACGCCACTGGGCCTATTCCATCCATGTCAAATGCAAGGGAAGACAAAACTTTAGCTCGATGCCCATAAAGGCAGATAGAAAAAAAAACACTAAAGAGGAGAGAACCAAGCGTACAGCCTACTTGATTGTAAGCGGTTAGCGTACACTATGTATGCTTGCAACGTCATAGAAAACACTTGCGTGTTACCCTGAGACTTTAGATGGAAAGTCTCATGTGCCTGTAATTTCACTAGAAACCATACCCGAACCGGAACACAGCAACGCGGGCATTACTGCTTGGCGACAGAAATAGGACATATAAGCTTCCTCGAAAGAGTGCCTTGACAACCTTTTTAATGTCTTAATCCACCATTTTAATGTCATTGACCACCGAGTGGGGGTCTAATATTTGGTTTTCCAGTGAGGTCGCCGCCATTTACTAGCGTTTATACCAAAATTATTTTTTTATTCATATTATAATTATTTTTTTTATAATTTTGCTCTCTCTGTTACTGTGTCATCTTTATAGTTATATGGTATTCTTCTTGTAATCTAATTGTAATCCGGCTTCCCGAGATTCAGGCTTATCTATCTATCTTTATCTTATCTTATCTATCTAGCTTTGTGGGGGGACCAATGGTAACTCATTTCCATGTTTTTTCGTCAGTTAATAAATATTTTGTATTTTTTTTTTATTTAGCTAAGCCCAGAACTAAAACTGGTAGGTTTCTAGCTATTTTCTCTATGAGCTCCATCATACTGCAACATACACTAATCGGAATCGAATTATTTCCTTTATTCATTTACAATTTATAAAACGCATTTGAATATTACCTAAACTAAATTATAGCATCAACTAAGTTAAATCAAATAAAACAAACAAATTAACAATCTAATGAATTAATATATATATAAATTACAAACTATACTATCACTATCACTATACTATGACACTTTACTAATGAATAATAGTAGTAATTGGTTGGTTCGGATTATTTATAGTTATAATAGATGTTTATTTTATACATATATTGTTATTTATAGGTGAAAGACCTCAGGGCTGTCGAAAACGCATTCGTCCCGGTCATCAAGATGAACTTTGACGGCATTGAAATTGATTTGCTATTCGCGAGACTCGCGCTCAAGGAAATACCTGGTAAGTGGGTGTGATATCGGTTCAATATTAAATGACTGTGACATACTGACCTAATATGCAGAGCTTAAACTGTTGGACCTAGGAACTTCTTGGTGTATTACTGTTATAGTGTGTAGAGGTGCACTAAGTAAGGAATTTCCGAAATTCAACACCCGCCGACTTCGCACGGGTGCTTAAACTATATAAGTAAACCTTCCTCTTGAATCACTATTCATCATGACAGCCTTCTAATGTTCCCACTGTTGGGACACTGGCCTACTCTCGGGCGAGAGTCATCATGATCATCATGACAGCCTTCTAATGTTCCCACTGTTGGGAAACTGGCCTACTCTCGGGCGAGAGTGATTAGGTCTTAATCCACCATGCAGATTGGTGGATGGCACATGTCTTTCGAATTTTTAGTTCTTGGACATGCCGGTTTCCTCACGATGTTTTCCCTTACCGTATGAGAGCACTGGCATTGCACACATAAATTTTTCGAACAGAAAAGTCCATTGGTGCACGACCGGGTTTGAACCCACGACCTTAGGATTGGAAGGCGGGGTCACTACCACTAGACCACCGGTGCTCTCACCGGTCAAATCACTATTATATTGATGAAAACCGCATTAAAATTCAAAAGAGAGGAGGAGAGCACTGGTGGTCTAGTGGTAGTGACCGCGCCTTCCGATCCTAAGGTCGTGGGTTCAAATCCGTTCGTGCACCAATAGTCATAGATAATGTATTGTATTATATTAAGTATATCAATCATCTAGTATCCATAACACAATCTCTGCTTAGCTTGGGGGGGGGGGGTTAGATGATGCTTTGTGGATTGTCCAGCATTATTTATATTTTATTTATTTATTTCAGATTCGTTCGACCTCCGCGACGACATGCTACTCAAGAACCTAGACGAGAAGAGTGTGCGCTCGCTGAACGGGTGCCGCGTCACAGACGAGATACTGCGCCTCGTGCCGGATATCAACAACTTCAGGCTCACCTTGAGAGCTATCAAACTATGGGCCAAGCGTGAGTTGCACCACTAATGTTTTTAGGAACCAATAGAATCACTTCAATAAAGCTGGCAGAGTAAATGAAGTGATTCTATTGGTTCCTAACAAACCCTCGCACATCTCTGGTGGAAACGTAGCCTTACACTTGTGAATGTAGCTCGCTAAGTTGTTCATAAATAATAGGGGCCTTATGCCTTATGGCCTTATTAATGATGTGATTCTATTGGTTCCTAACAAAACATCCCTCGCTACACACCCTCGCACATCTCCAGGCTACAGTAATCACTGGTTGCCACTTTAGTGTTACAAAAAACAAATTCGAAAAATAGCAGTTTCAAAAACATCTAGAAATGAAGTTAGTTTTGTATTAGTCGCATCATCAATGATTTATATCATGTGTCAATCATGGTGTAATATATATATTTTTTTTATTAAATCAGGTCACGGTATCTATTCCAACACGCTCGGCTACCTCGGCGGAGTATCCTGGGCGATGCTGGTGGCCAGGACCTGCCAGCTGTACCCGAACGCGATGCCAGCGACCCTGGTGCACAAGTTCTTCCTTGTCTTCAGCCAGTGGAAGTGGCCGCAGCCGGTGCTGCTGAAACAACCTGATTCTTTCAACTTGAACTTCCCTGTTTGGGATCCTAGGGTAAGTGTTAATTTAGGTTATAAGATAAAAAACAGAAAATCTCTAGTACTACTCCGCTTAACCTTTTAACTAATGAGGTCACACAGTTAACCTCAAAAGAAAAATATCGACACGTGTTTCATCCCTCTACGGGACATCATCAGGACCATCGACTTGCTCTCCGGCAGACGTGTTGCTCCGTCGAGCGCGAAAAGGTTAAGCGGAATAGTACTAGAGATTTTTCGTCTGTTTTTTATCTTGTATTGGATTTCCGCAGAGTAACGCCTGAATCTATCAATTATATAGTTAATTATTTCGATTGCGATCGATTGTAAGATTGGCACCACACTGAAGTTTTATGATGAAGAGGGATAATCAAAAAAAGCTAGGAACCCAGCCGAGTTGTCAGATTCTTCTAGATTAGGGCGCGTGAAACTGGCGTTAATTCACCTAGCTTTAAGTCGTTTCAAAATGATCCTTGTGATATGATTGAGTAATATATTTTTAACTTTACTTTTACTTGAATAGTTAGTTGTTGTTGTCAGGTGAACGTGTCGGACCGGTTCCACCTGATGCCGATCATCACGCCGGCGTACCCGCAGCAGAACTCCACATTCAACGTGTCGCTCTCCACGCGCACTGTCATCGTCGAGGAGTTCAGACTCGGTAACACTTGCTACTGTACATATACTATTATTGTACATATTATATTATTATTATTACTAGCCGCCGTCGTCCCACTGCAGGGCAAAGGCCTCCCTATCCCCTTTTTTATACAACTGAAGTGGAAACCCAAGGCACGGCCCACAAGATGGTAAGCGGTTACCGCAACCTGTGGACGCTTGCAATGCCAGAGGTATCACTCGCGGGTTGCCACCTTGAGGCTAAGATCGAAAGCCCTTCACACCGGAACGAGCATTACTGCTTGGCGGCAGAAATAGGTATGGTGGTAGTCCTTCCCCAGACGCGCTCTACCACAGAGAACTCTACTACTCAATCAAATACAAAACCCTTTCCAACGTTCTCGGTCTTGTGCTACATATATATGCACTTTTTTTAAAAAATTTGTAATGTATTTCCGCAAAGTAACGCATGAATCTATCAATTAATGTAATAATGTATATAAAATTTAGTTTAAGTTAAGTTAGAGTTAATTATGCGTATTCAGTCACACAGTCGCTGTAGCCGAAATCGGCCAGGACGTCATCATACTTACACACATTGATACACATGTTGCAAGCGTACATAGGCTACGGTCGCTTTGGCCACATTCGAAACTAAGGTTCCATACCGGGTTTCTGGGCATTTTCTATGTATAATGAAAAAATATCTATCTATGTAATGTATTAGGTACTATCAGTCATCTAGCACCTAACACAAGCTCTGCCTTGCTTGGAGGCTTGAAGCTGTGTGGATTGTCCAGCATATTAATAAAGATATTATTCCAGGACTGGCCATCACGGATGAGATAATGCTGAACAATTGCGCGTGGGAGAAACTTTTCGAGGCTCCCAACTTCTTCTCCCGCTACAAGCACTTCATAGTGCTGCTCGCGTCGAGCGCCACCACCGACGACCAGCTGCAGTGGTGCGGATTGGTGGAGAGCCGGATTAGACATCTCATCAGTGAGTTCACACACCGTTAGCTACACATGTATCCGAACGGGGAGCACAGACTCAATAAAACTACTAACATGTATGTACACAAAACTTGTCACTAGCCATGACAGCAGCAGACTTCTAATTTTCCCACTGTTGGGCCTATTCCCGAGCGAGACTGATTGTATCCTAATCCACCACATGATGCAAATTGGTGGATGGCACATGTCTTTCGAATTTTTAGTTCTTGGACATACCGGTTTCTTCTTATAGCGCGTACCTTACGAGTGTGAAAAACCAACAAGTGATCTACAGCGATTCGACAGTGATAGATTTACATAATAAGGGTGCCGGTTCGAAGCCTTAGGATCGGCATGCAGAGTCACTACTACTAGACCACCCGTGCTCTCGACCTGCTTACTCTTGAATGGATCGGTATTGGACAAGTATTGGAATATAACATTTCATGACAGCCTAGCACCAAATTCAGCCAAAGACTTTCCAAGAGAATTTTGAAAGAAAAATCATAATTTCTTTTCAAATTTCGTTTGTTTACATTGCTAAGCGACAATCAAACTAATACACTTGACACTGGCAAAATTGTTGCAAATAAGTCACAGACAGAGTCCATAAAAGAAGAAGAAGAACCGTGTTTCCAAGAGTACAAAAATTTGACAGCAGTAAATTAGAATTGGATTGAAATCGGGATTGATATTGCGTTGAAGAGTAAGGCACCTGCCCCCCGATTGCGTAACTCGGTTTCAATTCGATTTCAATCAGCGAACTGTCAATAAGCTGTCACATTCATACAAAATACTTCATATATATGTTTTGGACTATGCAATAGTGTGTTGGCTGTGGCAAAATTGTGGCAAATCCGGCCACAGACGCCACAAATTAAAAGAAGAAGTGTGTTGGCTGATCCAATGTCTGACGTAGCCCAATACATGTATATTTTAGTAGATAATTATTTTAAGAGTTGAGTTTTTTTTTTTGTTTTTTTTTCTCTCTTGTTACCTAGTTTAAGTATCTATAGTTTAATTAACAACTTTGTAAATATTACCGATTAGGCGGTGTGGTCGCTCAGCGACAAAGCCTTTTTTTTTATTCAATAAATAAAAAAAAAAAAAAAAAAAAAAAAAGTTTCTTTATGTTTGCTAGTCTGGCAATTAGCCAAATTCAAGTTTTTAACAAGTCACAACATCATAGTATCGTAAACTTTCTATTTTTAATGCCAAAAGGTTTCACACAAAATCTCAAAAACTATACAAAATTAGGTAGGTAACTGTAAATACACTAAAGTACAATACAAACAACTTTTATTTTAGATTACATTTTATAAAATGATCTAATGCAAAAATAGTAGATGGGAACAGAAATGATAATAGGTAACTCATGCAAAAAGGAAAATGATGATGAATGATGTAACAAATCATAAAGCGGAGGGCATTTATTATTTAAACTAAAGAAAATGTGTTCTACCGTCCCATCTTCAAAGATTGTGTGTAATAAGTAATTGTTTGCAGCTCACCTGGAGAGGAACCAACAGATAACGATAGCTCACGTGAACCCGGAGTGTTACAACTCGGTGCCTCTCTACACTAACAACGGACAGCCGCTCGCGTTGCCGCCAGGTTACTTGTCTTACAATATAATATAACAGAATATAAAAATACAAGCAGTAATGCTCGCATTGCTATTATATATATATATATATATTATATCTAAGGTCTCAGGGTGGTAACACGTAAGTGATATCTATAATGTTGCATGCGTACATAGGCTACGGTAACCGCTGACCATCAAGTGGGCCGTACGCTTGGTTACCACTTTAGTAGTATAAATATATATATATTTTTAAGTTTTAATACAAATTAAAACTAAACTATTGTGACGAAAAAAAGGCAGCCACTTAGCATGTCTGTGTGTCTATGTGCCAACTACCAGTCGGGCTCGTAATTTGTTTATTCAACTGAAGTGTCAACCAAGAGTACGGCCCACAAGATGGTAAGTGATTACCGCAGCCTATGGACGCTTGCAATACCAGAGGTATCACTCGCGGATTGCCACCTTGAGGCATAGATCGAAAGCCTCCTGTGCCTGTAATTTCACCGGAAACCATACCCTTCACACCGGAACACAGCGATGCGAGCATTACTGCTTTGCAGCAGAAATAGGTATGGTGGTAGTACTTCCCCGGACGTGTTTTACACCAACAATACGCATGACTGCTTTTGAAGCGCTCGTGCCGTAGCTTGCTAAGTCGTTCTTAGCAGATCAACGAAATTAAGCACTGTTCCGCGTAGTCTACTAGACTATTTGGATGGGTGACCGCCAGTGGGATTCTCAACTGAGCGCTCCCGTGCTTCGGAGGGCACGTTAAGCAGTCGGTCCCGGCTCTTTCAAAGTTTTTCGGGCGGCCTAAACTCTGTCACCAGAGTTTGCCACTGACTCATACAAGCTAACTAGCTAGCTAATTTTAAAAAATTATATTCCTTGGATCATTTTTCATATGGTAAAGACTTATATTATATTATAAAGTATTTTAGTGATACTTGGTTACTGTCATCACCTACAATAAATTTGGACAATATTTTTATAGCACAATATGATTTAATCTTCTTTTGCACATCATGATCATCATGACAGCCTTCTAATGTTCCCACTGCTGGGACCACTGGCCTACTCTCAGGCGAGAGTGATTGGGTCTTAATCCACCACGCGGACCCAATGCGGATTGGTAGATGGCACATGTCTTACGAATTTTTAGTTCTTGGATATGCCGGTTCACTGGCATTGCGCATATAAATTTTTCGAACAGATAAATCCATTGGTGCACGACCGGGTTTGAGCACACGACCTTAGGATCGGAAGGCGGGGTCACTACCACTAGACCACCGGTGCTCGGTTCTTTTGCACTCGAACGATCAATTATAATGACGCAATAACATTGACGGCTCATAAGCGTCTATGATTTCGCTTGAGCAGACGTACCAGTGTTCCGTGAACAAGATGTCAGACCAAGATTTGGCTGCGGTGTTGCTACATGTGGCTTAACATATAATAAATTAAACTACTAGTCGAAAGAGTGGTACAGCAAAAGGCAGAAATCTACCCACGAACAACTTTTGAAGGACTTGATAAAATATTGCGCAATACAGATCTTAAATGGTACAATGAAAAAATATGACGCAATAAAAATTGAACTCGCTTTACTACTTTCGTTAATCATTGCGCAATCTCTACCTACACGATCAATTATATTGTACAATTCATGATAGACGGCCAAACACATGCACGAGCAATGTGTTTGGCCGTCTACGGTAGGGATGATCAATATTAGAAAAACATCGATATTGACATTGATCTAACTAAAATAATCGATGTACGATAAACATCGAAAAGAAAACATCAATGTTTTAGGTGGTAAAATTTTAAAGACTACGTAAGTCGTTTCAAACTGATTGTAAAAATTTAAAAGTTTCATTATAAGAAAAATTGCAATAATCTTAATCTGCGTGGTGGATTAAGATTTAAGACCCAATCCCTCTCGCTTGAGAGTAGACTAGTCTCCCAGCAGTGGGAACATTAAAAAGGCTATCATGATGATTATAAGAAAATCATCAATTAAAAACTTGGTTTGTTCACTCGCAAAAAAAACCGATGAAATTATTGATTACACTACACCCAGTTCACGCTAAATGGACTGAGTATAATATCGATGTTTTGATATTATCCTCGTAACATCGATGTGTCGATGTTTTCGAGGACTTAACACTAAACATCGATGTTTAACTAACATCGATAAATATCGAACATCCCTAGCCTACGATTACTATCGACGTTGCGCAATGATTGAACCACAGCTTGAGCGGGTTTGAATATTGCGTCATCCTTTTCATTGCGCCGTCTGTATTGCGCAATATTCTTTAGTTAGTGTTTCGCCTTGGTGAGGATTACACGTGCGGTGAAATGGCGGAGAATCTAACAAAGCATAAGGAAAGGCAGTTCATCGTCGAATGCATTCATCTATACAGAGAATTGCCAACTCTGTGGAATATAAAAAGCAAAGAATATCATGACCGTGATAAAAAGAACGCTGCTTACGAAACACTGTTGTCGAAATACAAAGATATGTTTCCAAAAGCAAGTAAAGATGATGTAAAGAAGAAAATCAATTCTTTACGCACTAACTACAGGAAAGAGCTCAAGAAACACCTGCAGTCAAAAATATCATCAAGTACAGAAGATATATACCAACCTACCCTATGGTATTATAGTGAAATGTTTTTTTTACAAGAACAGGAATCTGATACACATTCTACTGAAAGGAAACGAAAGGAAATAAAGATAGAACTTTCAAGTCCGGGCGATGATACACATGTAAGTAACATTTGTTTTATTTACATAATACTATCTAGTAGGCCATGACAGAGGCCTTCGGGCGGCCTAAAAACTCTGTCACCAGAGTTGGCCACTGACTCATACGAACTTACTACCTAGTAATACAAAATCGTTTATGAAATCATTTTATAACTGCACTTTCGTTTAAATATTTACAGTATTCGTTTCTTATTCGTTTTACTATATTTTTAACTTGAGAGTAAAGAAACGTAGATATCGAATTTCTTTGATTTATACTTTGCAATGGTATCAGCTTGAATATTTCCTGAGATGATGTTTGGGTGTATTATTCCAGATTCAATGTTTTGCCCTCTAGGTGGTAAGCGGTTCCCGTAGCCTATGTACGCCTAATTTATTTAGGAATTATTTATTGGAATAATTAGAATGGAGACGTATATCTAAAGCCTCATGTGCCTGTAATTTCACCCAAAAACCATACCTTTCGAACCGAAACACAGAAATGCAAGCATTACTGATTGGCGGCAGAAATAGGTATGGTTGTAGTACTTCCACGGACGCTCTATCACAAAGAACTCTACCTAAAATCCTTTTTTTTTAGGAGGATTCTACAACTACTGAACGCAATGAAATACAATTTAACGCAGTTCCTAAGACTAAGGCGAAGAAGCGAAAGATAAAAGATGATGAAGAATTGGCAGTTAAACATCAGAAACTAGATGGATATGAAAACTGGGCGTTGTCTTGCGCTGCGGATTTAAAGAAAATGGAACCCATTCAGCAAATTTTTGCTAAAAATGCTATAAGTGCCATTATCATGGAAGGGCAATTGGGACTTTTACACCGGCATTCAGTAAAAATTAATGCTCTATCTGATAACAACTCTACACCGTTGCACTGTGATTCGTCTAAACTCTAGAACATCACTGGCCTTTACATCTATTACAGATGATTCACGTGGCGTCAGGTTAAGGAACATCCAGAGGTATAAAATGTACCTAAGTAAATTGTTAGATAGTGAGTGAGAGACTCGTGTCGCAGCTAATTGCTGCTACTACTACTCGTAGGCTACACTGAAAACCAGCGCTGCAGACACATTATGTCTGCAGCACATGCTGAGTGGCTGCCTTTTTTTCGTCACAATAGTTAAGTTTTAATTTTTATTTTTATTTTTATGTTAATTGTGTGGCGTTAAATAAATATTTTTCTATTCTATTCTATTCTAGGTTGAACACTTTTGTTCATGACTAAACAGGCCTATGCGGGAGTGGCAGCCTCGACCGCATTTGTTAACTAGATAAACATATTTAAGGCTGCATTTTAACCTGATATGTTTGAGGATGTGTAGCAAGGAAAATGATTTTAGGAACCAATAGAATCAGTTCATTATCAATACAATACAATACATTTATTGCTGTCATATGGTACATTATGTAGTTGTTACAGAATAAGTAGTATCACACATGAACCCTGTTATTAGGGTATGGCAAGAGAAAGGCCGAGGTTTATGCATTAGTTATTCATATTAAAAAGTAGATAGATAGGTAAGTATGTCACGAATTGAATGATAATGTTGGTACCTAATAATATATAAAATTGTTAAAACTGTCGCAGAGCAAGGTTAGGTAAATGAAGTGATTCTATTAGTTCTTTACAAACACATCTCTCGCTACACATCCTCGCACATCTCTGGTGGAACCGGAGGGTGCTATTAAGGTTCAAAATGACTAAACTTTTGAGTTAGTAGTGTAAAATCAATGGTCAGTATAAAGTGAAAGTGTCTAAAATAAAGTGTAAAACTAATAATAACACATGAACAAAGTGCTTTAAATAGAGACAGTAAGAAAAGTGCCGCTAGTAAATAAATAAAACAGTTGCCATATTATTTATCAGGAAGACATGAACCATTACGAGCAGCAAATTCAACTAGTATTCATTTACTCTCAGTATTGAACATTAAAGTAATAAGTCTGTATTTCTTAAGTTTAATTAATTAATAAATAAAAAATCCAAATGTAATAGTTTATTATTTATCTTGATTCATCATAACAGCCTTCTAATGTTCCCACTGTTGGGACACTGGCCTACTCTCGGGCGCGAGTGATGGGTCTTAATCCACAAGCGGACCCAATGCGGTTGGTGGATAGCACAAGTTTTTCGAATTTTTAGATCTTGGACATGCCGGTTTTCCTTCATCGTATGAGAGCATTAGCATTGCGCACATACATTTTTTGAATAAAAAAAACCGTTGGTGCACGACCGGGTTTTAAACCCACGACCTTAGGATCGGAAGGCGGGGTCACTACTACTAGACCACCGGTGCTCTCCATTCCATATCTGTTTATCTTGATTTAAAACTTGTGTCATCGCATCTCAGGTTTTTATAATTATAAAGCCTTTTAAAACAATGCCTTTCATTGTGGAGAAATAGCACTGTTTTTAATCTTCTTGAGTATTTTCTATTGCGTCAAGCTAATTGATCATTTGTGTGCAAAAAGCAATTCAATCATATTTCATCATAAAAGTATTGTACAAAGTTATTTTAGGTGTAGGCCGCCTTAGGCGGGACTTAGGCTCATAATCATAAAAAACTGAAATTTTAGGATTTATGCCGTATTCGTCCCGAATTTTCGGAAAGTAAATTTTAAAAGTCAAGTGTAGACTTAATTATTGCTTTAACTGCACTAAGGTATATATAAGGTACTAAGGTATGCTATATTTTGCCTATCAAAAAAGCTTGGGTTGAATGTGGAGTTGAAAAGTAGCATGAAACTAGATTTTTTATAATAAAATATATTTAAAAAAAAAAACTAGTTTCGTCCTACTTTTCAGCTGTCCTACAGTTGAAAAGTAGGACGAAACTATAACTATATGCAGATTTTTTCATCTAGGCCGAACTTTTGCGGGACGAATACGGCATAAATCAATTTTAATGGCTTCTAAGTATCGTCTTCTATGTCATTCGTATGTCAATGAATGATGCTAGATTTGAAAGACACTAGCTTACAGAGGTTTATAGTTCGTTAATGAATACTTATACATGAAGAATATTTCATTTATAGATGCACCAGTGCCTACAGACCCAGCGCCCCCCGAAATCAAGAAAAATGAAAATGTAAGTTCATTTTACAATACTAATGCCCGAATAATTGAACGCTATTTAAATATAAATTAATATAATAAGATCTGAAAAGCTGTTTAAAATCGTTACTTTTTATAATCATAATAGAGAAACGTCAAAAACGTCATCAATTAAGCTTTGATTAGGTAGGTAGCATTTCACGTGTATTCCCGTTGTCCCCATTAACCGTGTCCCCGTGTAATGGGGACAGTGGGATGTTAATAAAATTATGAAAAACTTCCCGTTGTCCCCATTGTCAAAAATATAAATAAAAGAGTAGTAGAGTTCTCTGTGACAGAGCTCGTCCGGGGAAGGACTACCACCATACCTATTTCTGCCGCCAAGCAGTAATGCTCGCATTGCTGTGTTCCGGCGTAACGGGTATGGTTTCCGGTGAAATTACCGGCACATGAGGCTTTCGATCTTAGCCTCAAGGTGGCAACCCGCGAGTGATACCTCTGGTATTGCAAGCGTCCATAGGCTGCGGTAACCGCTTACCATCTTGTGGGCCGTACGCTTGGTTGCCACTTCAGTTATATAAAAAAAAAAACAATTAATGGGGACAGTAACATTTATATAAAATAATAAAAAAAAAAACCGTTGTCCGCATTCAGTATTCGGGCGTAAGTGCCTATTTCACTGTTGTTTATTACTAATAGTAGTAGTTACTAGGCAGTCACTACATATTTCAAAAATTATCTGAGGCCTTACTATCAACGCTATGAATAATTCAAAAACGTGGATATTGATTGAACTTAACTCCGATTGGAATTGAAAAAACCTAGAAATTTAAAATGTGTCTGTCTTTAGGATTTGTCTTATGACAGCAAGCTGAGAAGCCTGCGTGGCACTGCACTGCCTTCATCACCCCAAGACGTTGTTAAGTCTCTTTAGCCCAGTAATTTCACTTGCTACAGTGCCCTTCAAACCTACCCTCCAAGAGTCTTGGTGACCAAGACTCTTTCTGAAGAGTACTACCACCAGGTTCACAATTCGTTTATTCCAGGGTGTAGTGCTGCCGAACTACTGTTCAATGTGGTTCATCGGGCTTGTCTTCGAGAAGAACATCCTGAATGTAGACCTGACCAGTGATATCTCACCGTTCACTGAGGCAGTGCATTACCAGGCTGAGACTACTAGTATGCTGAGAGAGGGGATGACCATTGAGGTGAGTTCTATCCTTATCATCATATCAGCCGATAGAAGTCCACTGGGCATAGGCCTCCCCCAAAGAGCGCCATGACGACCGATTT
Source organism: Colostygia pectinataria (assembly GCA_951394395.1). Lineage (NCBI taxonomy): Eukaryota > Metazoa > Arthropoda > Insecta > Lepidoptera > Geometridae > Colostygia > Colostygia pectinataria. The sequence goes on along the minus strand of OX596374.1, from coordinate 5,001,738 downwards.
TGAGCCTTCACCATGGGGGGCCGTCCTACACAGTACTAGAGATTTTTCATGTGTGTTTTATCTTGAATGGACATGGTTTAAGTTCTGGAATAACACATACTTAATATAGTAAGTTCCATCCGCGGAGCGGGCCCTGGTGCCTTACTCCAATGACAATTCCGATCCAATCCCAAATTCTATTTACTGCTGTCACTTTCTAACAATTCCTTTGTACCCTTGAAAACAAGGTTGAATAAGCCGCTTGGTTTGCTGTCAAAAGTACGAATATCATATTCCAATAATTGTCCAATACCGATCACGTTCAAGAGTAAGGCCCCTGGTGACCTGTAAATACAGATTTTTTTTTTAAAACTTTCACAGGCACCAGGCTCTCGCAAAACAGTTGCACCTATTAACGGCTTAGGTACTTAGATAATTAACCTTTTGTACCTTGTTTTAAGAGAAAAAATAAATATATTTGACGACCGATGTGCCGCAGCGGGCGCAGGTCTACCTGCGACGCGGAGGTTGCGGGTTCGATTCCCGCCTCGGGTCAAAAGTTCTGGGTATTTTCTATATACTTATAATAAAAAATATCTATCTATGTATTGTATTGTATTAAGTATATATCAGTCATCTAGTACCCATAATACAGCTCTGTATATATAACAGCAGCTTACCTTGGGGCTAGATGATGCTGTGTGGATTGTCCAGCATTATTATTTATTTATTATTATTATTTGATTTGATTATCCCGGAAAACTTTACTGTTTTTGTAGATAGCATAAAAACTGAAATACCGCGGTAGTAACCGCGCGATTCAGATCGAAAAATTTAGAAAAATTCTAATATTTCCAGGGTGTGACAGAGGTTTGAAAGCTACTATTATTATAAAAAGTGAAGATTTGTATTCAATATATTTGTTTGTTATGAATAATCTCATAAACTACTGGTTCGATTTCAAAAATTCTTTCACTGTAGGGGTATAATGTGTTCTCTGTATCCCCTATCTACGAGTATGTTATGTATATCTTCATAATATACACTGATTCTGTATTTCCACTTTAGCTTACATAGTCTGAGCCTAGCGAGTGGGGAGACTCGCGATGCGACTCATAAAACTTACGCGTCCCAATTACTTGTAGCTATACCTAGCCGCCACATTCACCATTACAATGCTATATTATTCCTGAGTGACATAGGCTATATATTTTTTTTTTTTGTGGGGACTCGTTTTTCCGCATTTAGACTCGATGGTTGGTCCATTATGCGTGGGTACTGGCTACGAGTGTAACCAGCCTAACTCCTCCCAGAAGCACAGAAGCTTCCTGGGATCTTCACAGGCTTCGAGGAGTGACCTCGGTGTACCGAGGATTTGTGTTCGTTGGGTGGCTACTCCCGCGCATTCCAGGACGTGGGCAGCTGTTTCTTCTTCGGCTAGACAGCCTCTGCAAAGTGGGCTGTCTGTGGCTCCGATGTTAAAGAGGTGTTTGTTCAGGGGACTGGGCTATATTTATTACTAGCGACCCGCCCCGGCTTCGCACGAGTGCGCTTTTATTGCACCCTTGCTGGGACGGGCTGCTAGTTTGTAGATAAGAGCTATATTAACAGTATGTGTACCACAGGCCCGTCACGTGCGGCGCAGGCAACTGCACCAGTACCTCTCCGCGTCGATGTTAAGGCGCGAGCGCACCGTGTCGGGCACCAAGCGGAAACAGGACGCGCCGCAGCCGCTGCCGCTTAAGAAGAACAAACGCCTCTCCGAGAGCAGCGTTAGTCACTATCACTACTTTTTCAAAGTTGTTAGGCCATGACAGAGGTCTTCGGGCGGCCTAGAAACTCTGTCACCAGAGTTGGCCACTGACTTATACGAACTTACTTGATACATAGTATAAAACAAATCGCTTCCCACTGTCTGTCCCTATATGCTAAGAGCTTTAAAACTACGCTACGGGTTTTGATGCGGTTTTTTTTAAAGATAGAACTAAGAACTAACAATTCGAAAGACGAGTGCCATCCACCAATCAGCATTGCGTCCGCGTAGTGGATTATGACCTAATCACTCGCTTGAGAGTAGGTATCAGCTATGGGAAATTAAAAGGATGTCATGATGAAGACTATCTTTTGGCAGGACTCTTAAATTACAATTCCGTCTGTGGATACTTCATTAGGAGTATTATACTGTGTACTATACTACTGTGTCTAGTGTACTACTAAAGTGGCAACCAAGCGTACGGCCCACAAGATGGTAAGCGGTTACCGCAGCCTATGGTCGCTTGCAATACCAGAGGTATCACTCACGGGTTGCCACCCTGAAACGTAGATCGAAAGTCTCATGTGCCTGTAATTTCACCGGAAACCATACTCTTCGAACCGGAACACAACAATGCGAGCGTTACTGCTTGGCGGCAGAAATAGTTATGGTGGTAGTCCTTCCCCGAGACATCCACCATACCTATTTCTCTATCACAAGAACTCTACTACTTTTAAAACTATAGTTAAGTCGTTAATTAGCTGTATGTCTCGTGAAATTCTTATTTCTTTCCAGACCGAAGAAGTGAACCTGCTATCGTACAACGAAGACTCCAATTCGTCAAACGTGTTCGAAGTGAGCGTGCCGAACGGAGCCGCCCATCCAACGGACGGCGAGCATTCGGCTTCATCCGCTTCCAGCATAGTGGTCACGTAGCAGTATGTCGCGTGGCGCAATCGGTTCATATTCGGCCGAGGGAACGCCCCGAAATACCGCTTCAGGCGTTCGTACACAGTGATTAACAAGAACTCTGACTTTTAGTGTTGTGAACTGACCTGGTGACCTTTGTTTGACCTTATCATCGTAGAATTTAGTGAACGCCAAAGGTCACCTTTAACCTTGAGGTCGCCGTACCTTTAGTGAACGGATACGCGGTCTAAGGTCACTTTTGTTTGACCTTTTGAGGTCATAATGTACTTTTAGTGACAAGACACGCGGTCGAAGGTCGCCTGTGTTTGACCTTCTAAGGTCAGCTTACGTAATCGTGTGTGCCAATGCAGGCCTTGAGTGATTTTAGTGAATGCACCCACTAGATGCCAAAGGTCACCCATGTCTGAAAACATATCCAACTTAATCGTAGGCAATACATAAAATAGTAAACAAACGCTAAGAGCAAGTGGACTACAAACGTCCATACAAACCCAATTGTTGACCTTAGTGATTAAGTCATTAGGTTGTGTGGTATTGAGGCCAAAGGTGACCTTGGTTTGACCTCTGATTGTTTAAGGTCACGGTTGTGACCTTGAGTTTTTGTGACTGGATTTTAATGTATCGATTTCTGTGACGTCCCAATAATAACTGGTGGTTTTTAGACCCGAAACTTATACAGAATGAACTTTTTATAGAAAGAAGCAAGCAAAAGTTTTGGGAAAGAATATCGAAAAGGATTAAATTGAAAAAAAAACAGGAGAGAATCATATAAAATGAAAAAACGAAACGAGGCAATTACACGGATATACAAATCATGATGAGCCATCTGCGCAATTTAAACTAAAACAAGAACAAACTTGAACTCTAAGTTCAGAGCATGATGGATCCAAGCTAAGATAAAACGACTACACACGAGTCGAAGAAAAAATAAACAACAAAAAAAAAGAAACAAAAATAAAAAAATGTAGTTGTGTTTGGTAGTTTTAAGATGAATGCTCATTCGAGTATGATGTTCAGTGAAATAGACACTTGTAGCATAAGCGTTGTGTGATACACAAACAATTTGTTTGGTGATTTGTAATCATTGGTTTATATTCTCTGTTCGGTTAACTTGGTAAGTACCGTTAGCTGGTGGTTTTATAAATGAATCTCATGTAATTTACAACACTTAGAACCTTATAATCATATGTTAGCTAGTGTCTCTTGTATGTCATTGACATAAGATTGACAAGAAGACAATACTTAGCAAGCTGCTACAACAACAGTTTTAACCCACTCTACCTCTGACCATATTTAACTCTTCGTAATCTTGTTTTTTCTGCTATTATTTAAATTTTGTGTAGCTCATGAGGCTTTTAAAATGATATTCATTTATAAAATACTAACTAGTCATTTTGGTATTTTTACTTACTTTTATTCGTCAAATGCTTATTTGACAATTACTTTATTGGCTAATTTGACCAAGGGCAATTCTACTAATACAATGACAGGAAAACTACTGTTGCATTTTAGATTTTCTCTCTTATGTACTGAAAGTATTTATACATAGATGTCCCTTTTATAGAAAATGTATAGAAACGTCGCGAGGTAAAACGTGAAAAGACGGGGCGCGGACAAAAGACAAAACGCGTTTGCGTCCAAGGACGGGGCACGGGTGCGAGGGGGGTGCGGCTGGGGCGCGGGGAGCCTTACCTGGTGGTAGGACTCTTCAGCAAGAGTCTGTCTTGGTGGGTACCACCGCAGTGTCAGATATTCTACTTCCAAGCAGTAGTGTGCAAGATGCACTACGCTTTGAAGGACACGTGAAATTACTGCGCGAAAGAAACTTAACAACAATGTCTCGGGGTGATAAGCGCAGTGCAGTGCCACGCAAACACTTAAAAACTTTAAGCTTTGGGTGGGTGGCACTGCATCTATAATAGTCAGGCGTGGTGCTTAACATCGGGCGGGCGCCTTGATTGTCTTGTCACTTGCTGACTAAAGTCGCCTGCCATCTTCGCGTCTGTCTCTGTCTCGTATTTTCCATGTTTTAAAAAGTCACGTGTACGCCCTGTCTGCACGCGTCCAACTGTAATTTTGCTGTAATTGTAGTATTGTCCGCCTGACACGTTTACCAGTCTTTTTCAAAGTTGTTATTCTGTGACGGAGGCCTTCGTGCAGCCTATTAACTCCGTCACCAGAGTTGGCCACTGTCTCATACAAACTTACTTTTTAGGGAAATAGAACTATTGGATTGCCAGATTACCGAAGTTCATACTTTCAATAATAATTTCCACGTGTATATTTGACAAATAAAAGTGAGTAACGCCAACATTTCGACAAAATCCTAGGTTCTAAAGGAAACTACATATATTTTTTTATTTAAATTCTTATTCTCCTTAGATATACGTCGTGCCGAGACAACTCATCTTGGCTGAGTAAGTTAATCGTAGATTTTAAAGCATTTCTAATGTAATGAAAATAAACATAAAAACTGGTCTGATTTTCGTTATGATAGATTACGCGGTCGATGTAACTAGATCGGTATGAAAGGAATTTAGCTGTTTGTCTGTGCGTAATACGGTTCGCCTATTTAAGAGTTGTTGAATTAAGAAAGAAGTAGAAAGTAGAAATTGGAATGCACTTCACCGCTCGTATACAAAACTGCGATGCGACGTCGCATCATAAAAATCTAAAGCTCGCAAGAATTTACAGGAATTTGCAAGAATTTGCGAATTCGCATCGCGCATTCCCGCGATGTTGCGTCACACTTGTGAAGAAGGCATAGTCACCCGAATCTAGAGTAGGGAGGCCTTGACACACGAAATCGCATCGTAGTTTTCTGCGTTGCGAATTTGCTTATGACATTCCATACAAATTGAAAGCTGGACGATACCTTTACGTTTACGATTATCAAACGAGTTTTTCGTATTTTTGCTTCGGGTGCCGTACTATTGAATTCAATGACAATTCCGATCCAATCCCAATTTCTATTTACTGCTGTCAAATGACTAATTTCATAGTGTCCTAGGTCTTTGTAACACCATAGAAGAATTTGAAAAAAATATAAGACTAGCAGTAACAAACAATTACATTTTTAAGTAGACAAAGTTCTAAAAGAAAAATGTTTGTTGTGTTGAGTTTTCTAAAACGGGAACACTAAAGGTCCGCCATGACAGCTATTAGCCAATGATCGTGACGCATCTTGAATTTGACAGTACCTAATAACCCAGTTGTGTTTTTGTACTCTTGAAAAAAAGGTTGAATTTGGCGCTTGGTTTGTCGTCAAAAGTACGAAATGTAATAGTCCAATACCGATAGCGTTTAAGAGTAAGGCCCCCAGATCTGAAAATTTCTGCAAGTATTTACGTGCATCTAAAAGTATCTATCATAACGAAAATCACCGCATAAAAATGTAGATTCGTTATAAATGGAAGGTCCGTTAGTAGTAAGTATGCGGTGTTTTATTTGCAGATCACGCGCCGCAGTCTCGACTCCACGTCATGCGGTCATGCGTCAATGTAAGTTATACGGTCCGCCGGCCATTTGCAAGGAAGCCTTTAGTAACTACCCGAAAAATAATAAAAAATGTCCTTTATTATGTATGTTAGAAAGTAGGCTTTCAAATATTTTTTTCTGATTATTGTGATTGGCTTAGGCCAAAAAGTCATCAAATTTAAATTTGTTGTCTGTTTGATACCCTCATCGAACATAGCAAAAGCAATGTGACTTATTTTGTTCCAAATCAATGACTTCGCTCCGATTGGCTACTCACTCCATAGGTATCCGTGAACTAATCCGTTTGGCTGCGCCGATTTTTTAAATCGACTAAAATGTCATACTGATTTTGTGACCGTACCAAAATATAATATTTTCATTGTTACAAATATTAGTTAACTTTACAAGGTATTTGTTGAATTAATAAAATATTGAATTTTTCCTCAGTAACCTTCTTCTCAGTAATATTCTTCTGTTGCCACCGCGAGCAAATCGTTATTATGTAAGCGTTCTCGTCGCGTCAGGAGGCCATCTCTTTCAAGGGTTTTTTTAACCCTTCGATTGCTATCTACGGACCCAGATCATCTAGTCCAGAAACCAGCAGTTTATTGGTTAATGCCAGCGTATTATCCCCAAGCATTACTGAATTTACTTTAAATGTTTTGCAGATAATAATTAGTTTCCTTGCAAATGGTTGTATAGTAAAGAAAAAGTAGAAAATGTAGAAGAATTCTGTTATGATTATAGCCATTATTGTATCAGAAGGTTATTGCGTAATATTCTTATTAAAAAATGCTAATAATACTTCTGTTAAACCAAATTAATAGTCTATGCGATAAGGGCGAGTCTTTATCGGAGCGGAGTGGAGATGTGCAATATCAGCCAATAGTATTGCGCGAATTAGACGTGATACAATTTTGACATGATTGTATTGGTTGATTTTAGGGTGCGACAGTAACAAGTAGTACTCGCAGAAGTTTACAAGCGGCAAGACGTCCTTTCCGCTCATTTTCTGGTCTCATCTTTACATATCTCTGTTCCACTTCAATCGATTACCCACCCCGTACAAAACTGCACAAATTGTGTGTTTTCCGGTCAATTTATTTTTGTGGTAAATTCAATTTTTCTTCCGCTTTTTGTAACAAGTTCAGGGTAAATAATGTTTTGTTTATTTGCCAATATAAATGCCGTGTCGAAGTACCTACCACTAATTCGACAGTAACAAAGTTGAACTAGTGGGAATGAACCGAAATATGAACACGCGCGTATATTTTGATTAGCTTTTAAATAAAATGATTCCACCTAGTTGATAAGACTCACGTAGATTTTATTATAATATGGACCTTCAGGTAATTAAGTTGTATATAGCCAATTGATGATTATATGGAAAATATATGTCTTGATAATGATGAAAATAGACAAAAAAAAAATAAAGAAGTATACAAAGTATTGTTGTTTTCTTTTGAATTTTCAACTACCTTTAACTAATAGCTTGAAGACTACCTAAAATCGCTTATATTGAGGGACTAGTTGCACTGAGTAAGAAAATGTCATAATTCCAATGTCGAACCAAACCTGTCAAAAATAAAACTGGCTTCTATGCCAACTTATAGCTCTGAGTGCCCCAGCGAGGCTCATGTTGCGAGAAAAATGATATAATATAATATCCTATGAGCTGTTTTCTTCAATAATGGGACTACGAGAAACAGTTCTCCCTTGTGGTCCCATTAAAGCGACAAAATCCTGGGACCACGAGAAAACAGCCATCCTATGTACCAATGTGAAGCAATTAATGAATATGATTATGATTAGCTATTTTGTAGTTCTCTAGAACTCTTATAATCTATCTGTGTGTGCGTTACTCCAACAGAAAAGTTTCTCTTAGACGGAAATGAGTTGGCGCCTTTACACAGCTTACAAAGCACAAATTTTTGGTGGAACTCATTACCTTCTAGGAGAAACTTTTCTGCTGGGGTAACGCACACATAACTTGTAGCTGAATTGTAATTCAAAAGATGTGAGCGTTTATTTGCTTCCTTACGTTCTGATATCAGCCCCCCCCCCCTACCATGAATTCTTAAAGCGATTCAAATGAAGACCTAAATTAAATTGACAAAAAAAATTGTACCATGATATCAATTAGACAATCATGTCATGGTATAAAACTTTTTGACAATTTAGTTTAGGTCTTCATTTGAATCGCTTTAAGAGTTCAAGGTAGGCTGGCCGTGAGAACCCAGAACTAAGCTTACCATTTGTAACTGTT